>CM057455.1:1645887500-1647322500 GCA_016271365.2 Neoceratodus forsteri | reverse complement strand
GGGTTCTCATCTAGTTTTTGTAGCAAAATTGGATACAAGAGACAATCCACCTGGCAATTGTCCTCTTAGTGGCAGGTTTCCCTTTGCCAACCTCGCCATAGGTAAGGAAGAGTTGGAGGGATTCGAACCTGTGACCCTTGGTGCGTTCCAAACAGTAGCTTAAAGCTCTTTTGACGTCCAAACTGTGCAATCTCCTCTCACCCGAGGAAGAATGCTCAGTGAAAAATACTGGAAGGGAGATGGATTGGTTAAGATGGAAATCTGAAACCACTTTAGGTAAAACTTTCTGTTAGTCCTGAGGATACCTCATCTCTGTGAAAAGAAATAAAATCCTTTTCCACTGACAGGGCTTGTAACTCACTTATGCGTCTGGCAGAAGTGATGGCCATTAGGAAAACAGTTTTCCAAGTTAGGAACTTAAGGTCTGCTGAAGACAGAGGTTCAAAGGTGGGTTGCATTAACTGAGCAATGCAAACATTAAGGTCCCAGGCAGGGGCTGGGTCCCGAAAAGGAGGGTTAGTGTGAAGTAACCCCTTAAAAAAACTTGGAAAACACAGGGTGAGAAGAAAGGGAGGCAGGCTTTCCTGCTGTATAAAGCAGAGACAGCTTCCAGATGAACCTTATGAGCTGGCCTGAGGCCTAAGGAATTAAGATGGACCAAGTAGTCCAGCAAATGGGCAACTCAGCAGATTCTGGGACAATTTGCTTCCCAGAACACCAGATGGAGAACCCTTCCATTTGGAATTATAAGTGGCCCTAGTGGAAGGCTTCCTAGAGGCCTTTAAATATCAAGGACACCTGAGAAAGGTGTAATTCAGAAGGTTCTAACTCCTCAAGAGCCAAGCCTTGAGGTGGAGGGATTTGAGGTCCGATACCAAACCTCCCCTGGGCACAAGTCAGCAGGTTGTGGACCCTGGGAAGGCCCCGGGAGAGTGGACTGACAGGGACAGAAGCAGTGGGTACCAGGGTTGCCTGGCCCAGTCTGGTGCAATCAGAATCACTTTGCAGGGCTGGGATCTGATTTTACTAACACCCTGAAGAGAAGGGGGAAGGGGGGAAAGGCATACAGGAACTTCCCTTCCCAATCCAACAAAAAGGCATCCAGGGGGACTGAGCCCATTACTGGAGGCCTACAACAGAACAGAGGAAGTTGGTGGTTGTCTGGGGCTGCGAAAAGATCTATCTGAGGAGTGCCCCATCTGGCAAAAACTGACCCCAGCACTAGGGGATTCAAAGACCATTCGTGATGACCATGAGAAATCCTGCTGAGGGCATCTGCTAGGACATTGTCCTTCCCTGGAAGGTGAACTGCTACGGGAGGTGTTCAGGGAGTAAGCCAGAGACCACAACTTCATTGCTTGTTGCACAAGGCTGATGACCGGTGCCCCTGCTTGTTGATGTACCACATTGTTGTGGTATTGTCTGTCCTGACCTGAACTACTTTGTTCTGGACAGATGCTGAGAAAACCTGAAGAGCTAAAAGACAGCTCTGAGTTCCAACAGGTTGATGTGGAGCAGAGATTCCTGGGGGACCACACCCTGAGTGGAAAGGTCGCCAAGCGCTCCCCACCCCAGCAAGGAGGCATCCGTGGTGAGGGTGAGGGAATTAGAAATGGGAATGAAGGGACCCCTAGTCTTAGATTGCTCTGATCCTGCCACCACTGAAGAGCTAGAATCAGAGTTTGGGTCACTGGGACCAATTTGGTAAGGGGTCCTCCTTTGGGACCAATAGGCCCTCAAATGAAACTGAATGTCTCTCATCTGGAATCTTGCTCCTTGCACTACAGCTGTGGAGGCAGCCATGTGCCCTAGAAGTTGCAGAAAGTGCCTTGCTGGTCGAGAGACCGCCAGGGGTGAAGAGGATGCCAGGACAATCAGCTTCTACCCTTTCCGAGGAGAAATGCCCTGGCCAACTTTGTGTCCAATTCGCACCTATGAAAGTTAGTACCTGAACTGGTTCTAGAACTGACTTTGGTAAATTCAGCAGGAATCCCAGGAAGTGAGAAGCCGCTGGGTGACTTGCAGTGGGATTTTACCTGATCTGGGACTGACCCACAATGAGCCAGTCGTCCAGGTAGGGAAACACAGCAACCCCTGCCTTCTTAAGTGAGCCACTACCACAGCTAGACATTTTGTGAATACCCTTGGAGCAGAGGTAAGACCGAAGGGCATTGCTCTGAACTGGTAGTGACCTGAGGGCAGTTCGAACCTGAGGTATTTTGGTGAGAAGGCCTGATCAGGACATGAAAATAGGCATCCTTGAGGTCCAGGGAGGCTAGCCAGTCCCCTGGCCTGAGGGAGGCAAAATCATTGCCAGAGTTAACATTTTGAACTTTGGTTTCAAAGATGCTTGTTCAGGTACCTTAAGTCTAGAATGAGCCGCCATTCTCCTGTCTTTTGGGGTAAGAAGTATCTGAGTACAGCCCTTGCCCTGGTGACAAGGAGGAACCCTTTCCACTGCTTTGCAGTCTAGGAGGGAAGAGACCTCTGCTTCCAAAGCAAGGGCCTCTAAAGGGCTTGCAGGTGGAAAATGTCTGGTTCTCATCTTTGGAAACTGTTTGAAGCTGAGAACCAGACCCTGGCTTACTACCTCCAGAACCCATTTGTCCGGAGTTAGGGACACCCAGTTCTGGCTGAAATAAGCCAACCTGCCTCCAACTGGTACAGGAGAATCGGCCCTGGGCATTCCATCAGGGCTGGGAGTGTGCCTCTGTGGAGTGGCATGCCACTCCTTGGCCTGGGCACTTTTGTAGGTAGTTCTGTATTCATCCATCTTTTTCATATAATTTTCCGTTTGCTCTCCAAACAGAGAATTTCCCACCACAGGAAAATCCATAGCCTTTGACTGAGTATCCTGTGACAGATTAGTGCACCTGAGCCATGCCAACCTACGGAAAGCTATAGAAGTGGCCATGACCCTAGAGGAAACATCATTAACATCTACAGCAGTATGAAATTGAATTTTAGAGGCTTCAATGCCATCAGCAGCCACCTGTTCCAATTCACTAGCCAGCTAGCCATGGGCCTGCTTGGCTAACTGCAACACTGTATCCCATCTAGATTTCTGAAATCTAGCCACATAAGCCATATAATTTGCCTGCCTGAGTCCCAAAGAAGCTGCCATATACTGTTTTTTCACCATGGCATCAATCTTCCTGGAATCCTTATCAGGAGGATGTGAGGCCAGGGATGTAGCTGTGTCACAGGCTGCAGCTTGTACCACACCTACATGACTACACTGCTCAGTGAGGAAGTCTGTATCAGGGCCTGATAAAAAAATGGACAGAAGGTATACTTTATCTACAGGAGGGACAGAATGATGATTTTTTAAAATGTTTGTTGCTTGCTTCCTAAATGACTTATGCAAAGGAATAGACAACCTCCTAGACTCTGGGATATCCATCATCTCAACATAATCAGGCTCCTCTTGCTCATCCACAGCCTCTTCCAAGGGAAGCTGGAGGGTTTCTGCAACCTTTTTGTAAAACATAAAAAGAGAAGGGGACTCAGACAGCATAGGGGGAGATTCTAATGGTCTGTCTGGAGAAATGTACGGTTCAATGGGCACGTCCAGACCCTCCCAGCCACATACATAATGATCAAAATCTTCCTCCCCCTCCTGTGGTTCATAAAATTCCTCAACATCATACCCTTGAACCACTGGAACCGAACGAACCAACCTTTTGCCAGCTGTTGGTGGTTCGGCCGGTCCCTAAGACAGTGACTGGACAATCTGTATGGCTTTAGCTATCTCTGCAGCAGTTGGAGAGGCAATCTTGCACTCCAGACCTGCTGATTTCTTAGATTTTTACTGGGACTGGTTCCTCAGAACCAGCCTTCCTTTGCCAGTCTCGCCCCTGGTCAGAGGGCACTCCCTCTGGTCCAGTGGGTGCTGGACCGGGCTGGCCATCGGATCAGCGGACTTTATGGCCTCTCGTTCCCTGAGCCGGCCCAATCTTTCTCCAGGGTGGCTGCAGGAAATTCTCACACACCTGGCAGTCTGACAGGAGGGTGGTCAGCCCTCAGACAATAAACACGCAGTGGGCCGCCTGGCAAAAAGGCTTCCACAAACATCACAGTGTTGAAACCCAGTGGCCCGGTTTTTCTTTTGGGTTTCAGACATAATGCCAGCCTATCCAAAACTTGCCTTTTTTATGAAAGTGTAGTAAGACACTTATCGGTTCCCTAACCGTGTCACGGGTATTTGAAAAAACCAATTTAAAAGTTAGGTTTTTAGAACCGATAAGAAACGGAACCGACTCTAAAAGCCCAAATTATTGTTTAAAATTAGTATTTTGCAAACCGATCGGTTCAAAACCGAACCGATAATGAATTTCCACGCAGACTTTAAAATCCTGTACTTACGGTTTACCAGATAGAGCTTTGAACCAAATGCGGTAAAATAATTACTTTTGCGGTTAAAATGAACGAGAAACACTCGTTTGAACCGAGAAATGAACCGAACTGAAGGAGAGATCTCCGGAGCGACTGTTCAGTGAAGCGGAGTAAAGAATCTGACAGTTTCAATTTGAAACTAGCCAGATAGAGCTTTCAATAAGGCGCTCGCGCTTGGAACTCCAGTCAGCCTGGAGTTAACTCCTTCCTCTCCGGGGCAGTTCAAGTGCTGTGGCTAACTGCTATATGTCATAATATAGCAAGACTTCATGGTGTTTGAATGACATTTGCAAAGAAGTTACCGAAATACTTTTCCCTAATATTATTATAACGAGGGCAGATAACAACAGGCAATACATTTTCAATACATCCAAGATTATACTCACACAGCTCCCAGACAGAGGCTTCTTGATTATTAGAGAACTGCTTTTCTAGCACTTTACTAGGTTGCAACTCAAAATGATATCTTATAACAACAATCCTTCTGTTAACAGGGTCCTCCATTAAATTACGATATGATTTAAGGGTCCTCCATTAAATGAAGATAGGATTTAAGGGTCCTCCGTTAAATGAAGATATGACTTAAGGGTCCTCCAGTAAATTGAGATATGATTTTGAGGAATGTTGTTTTGTGTTACTGGCTAGGCAGATGGAACATTTTAGTTTATAACTTTCTTTCCACATCCAACTGACAGGCAGAATTGGAGATTGTTTGCTAAATAACCTTTCAATATTTCTAACTAATTTTAATCCCCCTACTTACATAGTTCCAAAGACAAAAATATCTATTGATGGCCAGCTCATTTTAACCCACTGTAGACATGAAGAACAGTTTTTTACCATAAAAAGCATTTTTTCCATTCACAGTGATATAAGCCGATCTTTCTGTAGAAAAATGTGCGAGTCTGATCTAATAAGCAATTCTGGATGCAGTAATATAAACTTTAATAGGTAGGACTCCCAACTCTGCCCCAAGTAAGTAAGATGAAGCAGTCAATGGGAGACAAAGTATTCTTTTATAAGTGACATTTAAGATGCACTCAATTCTATGTTCCCATCACCCCATATCTCACTTGCATATAGAATTTTGCTGTTAAGTTTCCCCGTACTTTTAGCACCGGGAAATCAGCCCTGTCACCAGATTTGGTATTAAATCTAAACAGAACATTTACTAATATCTTACTAGCCTGTATCAGGGTTTGAATATGCAAGCTGCATAAAAAATTATTCATGAACATAACTTCAAAGTATCAGTATGACTTGACAGTCTCCAGCAGTTTCCCTTTAATATACCATTTCATATTAATTTTATTACTTTATTCCCAATAATTAATGCTTTAGATTTGGCCAGGTTTATTATAAGTTCAGAATGGTCAAATAATTCCACTAATTTATCTGATTTTATTTTGCACAGCACTAGGTTGTGGCTTAAGCCAAAACTGGGTTATCCAGCTGTAAAATCTTAGGAGAATTAAACTTTTTGTGACTTAACTGTGCTAGAATGCCATTTAAATAAATGTTAAAAAGAGTGGGGGGCCAGCACACAGCCCTGCCTCACACCATGATTAGAGAATGTGCTACGCAGATACCAAGAAAACAACTACTACAATATAGAGAAAAGACTACCACCAATCAGATACCCTTGGTCATCACATACAACCCTGATCTGGAGCCCCTAAGTCAAATTATTAAAGAAAATATCTAAGATTTCGGAAATGGCATTTTAAGTACAGTACTGTAGCTTATTATCTTCTTCTGGGGATAGTCATTTGAGCACAGAAAGGAATGTTTTCCTTAAGTCAGCTATGAGAGGGAAGTGATCAAACATTGTACTGAACCGATGGCCAGGCAATCCCTTCAGGTCCTGACCTGCCGGTCCCACCCCCATGCTCAGACAGTTTGTGTGGTCTAACCAGGCAGAACACAGGAGTGTGTCACATAGAAGTCAATGGAGAAACTTTCTGAAACAGTTTTAGGTATGTTAATGCAATCTTTGTTATAAATAAAAGTCATTGCTCAACTAATAGGGCCCCTGTTAGTTGGGCAGTGACTCATTTACATCAAAGGTTACTTTAGTATATACAGCATCAAACAGTTTAGAAAATGTCCTCTGGGCTGGTTCCGTGGCACCAAGTAAAGACGTTCGCTCTGCACACTGGTGACCCAGGTTTGCGCCCCGAGCCCGGGTACCAGAAGCGGAGACCGGCAGGGAGGAGTTGCACAAGCGTCTATTGGATGCTTCCCTTCTGGGGTTGGGACGAGCTCCGGCTCCTGCAGGTGGATTGGTGGACGAGCATGGAGAGCGTGAGGCCTCAACACGCCCTCCTGTATGTCCTTACCTCAGGATGCTGTCCTTACGGGATGAGAAAAAATGGAAAATTGGGCTCCCTGCCGGCAGGATGACGAGCGCTTGGCACACATCACTACAAAGCCCCAGACAAGCCCGTACCAACCCTACGGCAGCTTCCCGGGATGCGTTGCTTGCCTGATGGCACTTCCCCCTCGAGAAGAGGGACCCTCCCGACACAGGGAGGGGTCGGGCTACCTGAGGTAAGGCTGTAAGACAGGAGAATGGTGGTGCAGGGCTGAGATGTGGTGGGTGATGGCACTCCGAAGGAGTGGCCGGTGGGGGTGCCACAGGGAGAAGCATAAACAAATAACACAAAAAAAAAAAAAAAAAAACAACAACAGAAAATGCCCTTTTTTGACTTCTGTGTGGCACACCCCCTCCCTCTGTCTGGTTAGACATCACAAAACATCTGAGTGAGGGGGTGGGGCTGGCTGACCAGAAAATGGAAGAGTTCAACTGGCTATCTAATCAGTTCATTTTTCAATCTCTTCCTTTCTGTTGTGGACTTAATGAAAAAAAAATCCTTTCTGGGCTCAAATGAGTGTCGCTAGCATAAGGTAATGGACTAATGTATTTTAAAAGCCATTACCAAAATCTTAGACATTCTCTTTAAGGACCGCCGACCAATATTCAGTGAGGCTGACACCTTGAAATGTGTCTCCCAAGAACCGCCCCATCGTCTTTCAAACAACCACCTAATTTATCCAACCTGATTCTCAGGAGCAAACTTATACCTGACCAAAAAAACAGAACACTAGGTGGCACGAGACCCTGAAATTGTTCTAGATGTAAAATGTGTGAGCACATTTCCACTACAAATTTTATAAACACCCCCCCAAAACAAACAATTCAACATACAGGGGAATTATACATGTGCATCTCAGAACGTTGTTTATTACATATTACATTCAGTGCAAACAAAATGTCCACAAACAGATTATGTGGGGGAGAACGGACAACCTCTTCAAATCCAAATAAATTCACACAGACATGATATTAAAATGAAGAAGACTGAAAAACCAGTGGGATAACATTTCTCTCAGTCTGATCACTTCATCTCTGACCTCTCTGTCCTGGTTCTTAAAGGACATTTCAAAGATGCACAACAGAGACAAACGTCTGCGGTCAAATTTATTTTTCTTCTGAACATGGTGAATGATGGTATGAATGTAGACACCAGTTTCATGTCCCATTATACTATTTAAAGTGCTCCTACTTCTTTTTTGTTTCAGGTACAACACCTGGACAGATTATTTTCTTTTACATGTTTCTAATATGCTTACATATAAAATGGTTCTATCTGATCTATATAGCTGTGTATTTATAGGTTTGGTTTTAACTGGTGGGTAGTGATTCCATAGGCTTTTGATTCACACATACAGAACTGCTATTTCCAGTGCTTAGTAAGCAGTACAGCGCAGTGGGTTAAGGCTCTGAGCTGCAGATCTGGAGACCTGGGTTTGAATTCCACAGCTGCCTAAGTGCATACTGTGTGATCCTGAGCAAGTCACTTAACTTCCTTGTGCTCCCAGGTCACATCTGGAAACAATCTTTGGCTTAGTGTATATACATACACACTCACACTCTCTCTCTCTCGCTCACACACACACACAGTCTCCAGTTTCTCTTTAATAAGATATTTAAAGGGTACCTAAACAAGCAGTTTTTCAAAACTGCAAACTCCAAAATCTGGCTTCATAGCGAGGTAGAGGAAAGGCCGCTGTTTACATTTATGCTTAAACTATATTTTATTTATGTAAATAACATAAATGTAGTTTCATAGCTTTTGAAAAATGTAAACATCAGCCTTTCAGTTTCAATAAACAGTCTTACCTGCTCCATAAAAATGTCTTCCAAAATGTGTTAAGTGATGACATCACTGGAGCCAGAGGCAGATACCCACATGGTTCCCTATAGTACTAACTAGCTCCCCCCCTTTGTTTTGAATTGTTTCACCAGAATGATCAACACCATGTGTTAACACGTGGATTATTTTGATCAGTACACGTTAGGCTATGGTTTTGTTCATTTTGTTTATTTTAACTTGCCGAAATTGTTTTATAATTCAGCTGACTTTCTCTTTGGCAAACCGTAGTACAGTATAACACTTCAAATACCTGGTGGTCTAGTGGTTATGTGATGTCCTGAAATTTGTAGCGAAGTACTGGTCTGGTTCAGTTCCAAAGTTCATGCTTGCTTGGTAATCTATAAATAAGCTTCTCTTGTAATCTTTTTCTACGTGAACCCCCTGCACCTAGCGTGTCTTCTGTTGAACACCCCACCATCCACACTTTGTCCTTAGTACTGCCTGGGGCCACATATCAGCTTGCAGTCTCACGAAGAGATTTATTATACCTCAGATTGCAATCTTGTACCTTACAGAGTGGTGCACACCTATACCGATCACGCTTCATCAGCTGGCACTGTTAAAATTGCCTCCCAAATCAATCTTCAGTCCTCGTTCTCAATGTTTGACTTTTGCTCCCACAGTAAACATTAAGCAGATCACCACCCTTCTGCACAGTGAAGGCAGTATGTACAGTCCCCCTGTTGTGTTTTTTTTCCCCGCCTCATTAACCAACAACTAGGTCTTCCTGGAGGACCAAGCAATAAGCATCAGGACACACCGGAAAAACTGCTGTTCATACCTTCATAAGGGCTGTATGTACAGAGGATAACAGTATTATTAGCAGGAGAGGCATACTAACGCCTTGAGTGAATCCACCCGACTTCCAGTGTCGGTCTAATCCCTTACCTGTGATCTGCAGAAACCCACAGGACAGTCCTTAGCAATTCTTCTCCAGTACCGTCCTGTGCCCTACTCCACAATGTAAGCTGGCTGGCCACCATTCTTTCTAATCTTGAATGAGCTATACACAGCTCCCTTGATACTTCCCCAGCAAACCTCAACTCCCCCCCCCCCCCCAGGGTAATCTCCCTACAGTGAACTCAAGTAACAATTCAGGTGCAACCCTGCCACTCTGAGTATTTGTCATTGCCGGCTATTCTCATCCACAGTCAGGTAGTGATCACAGTGCTGGCAGCTCCATAACTCAGATCTCACAATGATCTGCTCAACTTCCCCCATCCTGTCTTCCCCTACACTGAATATAGCTATACCCTGTTAGAATGGCCTCTTCAGTCCCTCTCTGGCATTCATGCTTCCAACCTGCTCCCCACACCAAAAACTGGTGAACTCACCACCCTTCTGCATCATGAATGCAGTTAGTATAGTCTCCTATTTTTTTTTTTTACATATTAATAATAAATATGATCTTCTGGTAAGCCAGGCTGATAGAAGCAGGGCACAAGGGGAAAAATAGTCTTTTCTACCCATATTAGATCTAAGCCACCTATGATTAGGCACTATTAAATGATGTGCATAATGATGCGCACACCCGTCCTTTGATAGTACCTAATCAAAGGTAACCTAGATCTTTTAAAGATAGGAAAGCCTATCATTCCCCTTGTGCCCTACTGCTATCAACCTGAGTTACAGGAAAGATTTGTTTATTTTTGATGTGTCAAAAAACCCGGGCACTGTACTAACTGCATTCATGATACAGAAGGGTGATGAGTGCACTAGTTTTTGGTGTGGAGAGCAGGAGTGAAGAACGAATACTAGAGGGAGACTGAGAAGCCACTCCTGCAAGGTACTGCTATAGTCAGGGAAGGGGGAAGACAGAAGGGGGAGAAAGACGTGCGGATCACTGTCAGATATAAGATATATAACTCAGGCTGGCACAAGGCATTAAGAAGGAGGAGAAGGACTTCTTTAAGTACATCAGGGAGAAAAGGAGCTGTAAGGACCACATAATAAGGATTAGGAAGGAGGGGGATTGGGTGGAAGCAGGGTGCGATAAGGGGGAAGCACTAAATGAGTACTTCTGCTCAGTATTTACTAAAGAGAAGAGGGGGGTGACACGCAAGGTGGGAGAAATGGCAGAAGCAGGGTGGGAAGTAGTGACAGATGGGGAAATCATGGAGAGCAGAGTTCGAGAGGGTTTGAAGGCACTGAGGGTGGACAAGGCGCCAGGCCCAGATGGCATCCACCCCAGAGTACTGAAGGAGCTGGCAGAGGTCCTTGCAGGACCTTTGGCAGACCTATTTAATGCCTCACTACATTCAGGGTGTGTACCTCAGGACTGGAGGATGGCTCATGCGGTGCCCCTCCACAAGAGTGGCCCCAAGGATGAACCGGGAAACTACAGACCAGTGAGCCTCACATCCATTGTGGGTAGCTAATGGAACCATCCTGAAGGAGGCTGGTGGCCCTCCTAGAGGCCAAAGGACTACAGGACAGCAGACAGCATGGCTTCATACGTGGCAGATCCTGCCAAACCAACCTGGTTGAGTTCTATGACTGGGTAACTAGGCAACTGGATAGGGGCCATGCAGTGGATGTCCTGTATCTAGACTTCAGTAAGGCATTCGACTCAGTGCCACGTGGAAGGCTGGGAAGGAAGTTAGTAGGCAAGGGGCGGGTGCAAAGCTGGTGAGATGGGTAGGAAACTGGCTGCAGGGAAGGCAACAGAGAGGGGTGGTGGTGGGTGGGGAGCTCTCACACCCAAGGGCAGTGACGAGTGGTGTTCCACAGGGCTCGGTGTTGGGATGAGTGTTGTTTGGGATATTCATTGCAGACATATCATGGGACATCAAGAGCAAGATCAGTCTGTTTGCTGATGATACCAAGGTAGGGGTGGATGACCTAGAGGGATGGCAGGGCTGCAGGATGATCTGGCAAAGCTTGAAACCTGGTCAGACACCTGGCAACTGGGCTTTAATGCCAAAAAGTGCAAGGTGCTGCATTTTGGGATGAAGAACCCAAGGAGGAGTTACCAGCTAGGGGGAGTGCAGCTAGCCCAGACAGAGGAGGAGAAGGATCTGGGTGTGCTCATTACAGGGTCAATGAACAACTCGGCACAATGTAGGAAGGCAGCTGCAAAGGCCAACAAAATGCTGGGTTGTATTGCAAGGGGTATATCCTCGAGGAGGGAGGAGGTGATTCTGCCACTGTATAGGTCATTAGTTAGACCACACCTGGAGTACTGCGTGCAGTACTGGCGTCTGTATCTGAAGAGGGACATTAAGTTACTGGAGGGGGTGCAGCGCAGAGTGACAAAGATGATCAAGGGGCTGGGGGACTTATCATACGAGAGGAGGTTGAAGGAGTTGAACATGTACTCACTGGAGGAGAGGAGAGACAGGGTGACATGATTGAAACCTTTAAATACATGAAAGGAATAAACAAGACAAGTACAGAGGGGCTGTTCAAAGCAAGGGAGGAGGGGACACCAGGGGCCATGATATGAGACTGGGCCAGGAAGGTTCAGGAGGAGATGAGGAGACACTTTTTACAGAGAGGGTGGTGGCTGGGTGGAATCGTTACTTCCTGAAGTGGTATGCAGTAGAACAGTGGATTGCTGCACGAGGATGGGACAGGACAAGGGGGAGGGTTAATAAAGGGGAAGGGTTGAAGGGAGGGGCAGCTGCAGAATAAGGGGTGCTAGTTGCACATTCGAGCAGACTTGATAGACCTCTAGGCCTTTATCTGCTGGCAAATTTCGTATGTTCGTATGTGGGGCTGCCAGCACCATGATCACCCCCGGTGTCCTGGCCAACATTCCCCTGCCCATAAAACCGGTTCATGCAATTGTCCAAGGCTGTGTGTGGGCACTAATGTGTGAAAAGGCTGCCACTACACGTTCAGTCACTTCACTACCAATCTAGCATGGTTAGTAAAGCACTTTGGGATACAATGTGCACGAAAAGTGCTATATAAATGCTGATTCTTATTATTATTTCCAATGGTAAAAGAAGAAAAGACAAGCATATTTTTGATTTCCAAGAACGTATGAACTCTGGCTTTGGACTACACAAGAACTTTGCTACAACCAAGTGGTGGATCTAGGGGATGGTGAAGGATGCGGCTGCACCCCCCCATTGTAACTTACTTGCTTGCATGCTGCTGCTGCTGCATTTTACTTTGTTGAAGAACTATGATTTATTGACTGTACAAATGTTTATATTCAAAACTATGGATTACATTTGTAGGTTCTGTCAAAAGCGTACTAAGAAAGAATAATAGCAGACAATATAAAGGTTTAATAAAACTGTTAAAAAGCACATATCGAGTATGCACACCACCCCAGCACCCCCACTGTAACACCCAGGACCCGCCATGACCATTAGACCACCAGGTATTTGAAGATTTGTACTGCACTGTGGTTTGCCAAAGAGCAAGTCGGTTGGATTAAAACACAATTTCAGCATGTTAAAGTAAACAAAATGAACAGAATCATAGCCCAACGTGTATTGCTCAAACTAATACACATGGTTTTGACCATTTTGGTGAAACACTTTTAAACAAAGGGGAAAAAAAAGAACTAGTTAGTACTATGGAGAGCCATATAGGTCTCTGACTCTGGTTCCAATGATGTCATCACTTAACATATTTGGCGGCCATTTTAGGAAGCAGGTAAGGTAGTTTTTTTTTTTTTTTTTTGAACTGGAAAGCTTATTTTACATTTTTCAAATGATTTGGAACTGCATTTAGGTAAATTATATAAATGTAGTTTTAGCATCAATGTATACAGCAGCCTTTCCTTTAGTCCCGTATGAAGTCAGATTTTTGAATAGTTTGTTGTCAAAATGATGTTAAGTATCCTTTAACATTAGATAATTTATAGACCTACATCTACATAACATTTCTTCTGTGCATTTGACCTACATAGGACAAGAGTTTCAAGGATGTTTTCTTACCTTTGGTTGTATTTCTTCATCTAATTACTTCCCTAATCTGTCACATTCATGTGTAAAATGTTTTTTTCCTGATATCGTTCTGGGTACTTAAAAGTGAGCTCTTTTCAAGAAACCTGCCATTTTCCTTCTGAAGAAGAAAGTACAGTTACATAAGAACTTACCGTAACAGCAGATCTTCGAGAGGATCTCTTGCAGCAGGCCATCACCGGTAGGATTAAGCCACCAGGCACCAGAACCACATGGAAACCTTTCCAGTTAGCAGTCTTCCAGAGGGGGCCGCCCACCTCTGCCATCAGCCAGTCCTATAAAGGCAGGCAGCCCCCACACCCTCCTCAGTCCTTCCGCCAGAGACCTTAAAGCAGGATGCCGGAAGGGGGGAACCAAGAAGGACTCCGAGGTATCCTAATAGCATGGAAAAATTAAAAGCAGAAGGCTCACCCCTACGGAAGGGGAGAGAGACACAGGACAGGGGAAGGAGGGAGGGAGGGAAAGCAGGGCCTGCTGCAAGAGATCCTCTCTAAGATCTACTATTACAGTAAGTTTTTACGCAACTGTAGTATCTTACTTCAAGGGTATCTCTTGCAGCAGGCCATCACCGACAGGACTGAGTCCCAAGCAGTTCTGGCAGTACAGAGAGATAGTCCGGGAGGTAGGCTAAAGGAAAAACAGCCCATGAAAGGAGGCCTTGGAGGACAGCTTGGCCAAAGTTGGCCCTACACCTAGAGATGATGTCCAGACTATAATGCTTGGTGAAAGTGTGGCAGTGCTCCAGGTAGCAGCAGCGCAAATGTCAGCAGCTGACACATTACGGAAGGCCGCTGATGTGGCCATACCTCTTGTGGAATGACCTTTAACCCCTCTAGGAAGTTCACTGTTGCATTTCTGGTAACAGTAGACAATGCAATTGACTAAAAAACATTTAGACAAACACTGTTTGTCCAGGGCACCCTCTTTCCCAGGGCCAAATGAAAAACAACTGATTGGACTACTGGGGGTCCTTAGTCTGGTGTGTATAATACATCAAGATTCAACTCAAATCCAAGGTATGGAGCAATGCCTCCCCGATTGGAATGCTGCAGATAACAAACAGGCAGAAGGAGGGATTGATTCAAAGTAAACTCCAACACCACCTTAGGAAGAAACTTAGGATTGGTATACGTGAAAAACTAAATAAGGCTCCTTATACGTGAGTACCTGAAGTTTGGAAATCCTTCAAGCAGTAATGGCAACTAAAAATAACTCTTTCCATGACAGAAAGCGAAGCTCGCAAGACGCGACCTGTTCAAAGGGAGGCAGCGTAAGCTTTTCCAATACAAAATTAAGGTCCCAAGGCAGGACAGGGTCCCCAATCAGGGGTTTCAAGTGCAGAATGCCCCACAAGAATGTGCAAGACACATCAAGCTGAGCCACTGGAGGGCTGAGCACCCATCCACAGGTACATGATATGCAGAGATGGCAGAAAGGTGTACCTTAATAGAGGAGTACTGCAAACCAGAGTCTGAGAGGGAGAGAAGGTATTCCAAAACCTGATCCACTGAACAGGTGAAGGGATCTAAATGGTGCAGTGCAGTCCAAAGAGTGAAGCATTTCCATTTCATACAATAAGTGGCCCTGGTGGAGGGCTTCCTGGCTGCCACTAAGACATCCGCCACTCTGGAGAGACCCCATATCTGGTGATGACTATGTTCTCAGGAGCCATGCATGGAGATGGAGAGACTTACGGTTCAGATGGACCAGAGTGCCCTGTTCCTGGCAGGGCAAGTCTGTGAACAGGGCAGGGACAGCAAAGGTTCCACTTCCAGTTGCTGTAGCAAGGGGGACCAGATTTGATGAGGCCAGAAGGGGGTGATGAGGATCACTGTAGATCCCTCCATCTGGAGTTTGATCAACACTTGCTGAAGGAGCGGGAAGGGAGGGAAGGCATACAGACACCTCCCAGTCCAGGAGAGGGACAATGCATCTCGCTAGAAAACTCCAGGCCTTGGATCTAGCGAGCAAAAAAATGGCAGTTTTATGTTGTGTGAGGACGTGAAAAGGTCCAACTTGGGTTGCTCCCCTCTGTCAAAGAGGTCTTCTACCACTGAGGTCAGACGTTCCCACTCATAGGCGTTGGACCACAAGCGGCTTAGGCTCTCCGCCAAGATGTTTTGGTCGCTGGGAACATGGATGGCCAAGAGTTCTAGACTGTGGTCAATGGCCCAATACCAGACTCTCACTGCCTCCCTGCATGAGTCCCCCCGCTTGTTTATGTAATAAACCATGCACATGTTGTCCATCTGAACCAACAGCAAACCTGGGGAGGCCCGAGTCTGAAAAGCCTGCAGTGTGTACAGACCTGCCTGCATCTCCCGAACATTTCTTTGTAGATCCCATTCTATCTCGGACCATGTCCCTTGAGTTTGGGGCATCCCCATGTAGGCTCCCCAACTGAGGCCGGAGGCATTTGTTGTAAGGACCTGCTGAGGGGGAGCTACAGAAAAAGGGACGCGCCCCCCCCCCCCAAAATAAAAAAAAAAAGGTTGCTGGGTTCCAGCCATCACAATAGCACCTTCTTGACTGGACCAGACACCAGCACTGGCTGATCCAGGGTGTCCATGCATTGTCCCACTGGACCCGCAGTGTCCACTGAGTAATTCGCATATGCAGCTGAGACATGGAAACTGTGGCAATAGCTGCAGCAATGAGGCCTAAAACCCTCAGAAAGACCCTCACTGGGACGTGAGAGCCGGAATAGAGGAGACAGGCCTGGTTCATCAGACGCTCTGCTCTCTTTGGGGGTAAGAAGGCCTTCCCTTGGGTGGTATTCAGCACTGCCCCATGTACAGAAGGTGCTGGCATGGGGTCAGGAAAGACTCTGGTAGCTTGATGATAATGCCCAAAGCTTGGAACAGGCTGTAGGTGTGAGAAAGAGTTTGAAGGATACAGTCCCTGGACAAGGCCACTAGCAGCCAGTTGTCAAGGTAGGGAGAAAGGCAGAACCCCTGTCATCTCAAGGCAGCTGCCATCACCACCAGGCATTTGATGAAGAGGCTAAGGGAAAACCAAAGGGCAGAGCTCTGAACTGGCGCTGCACTCCCTAGAAGTGGAAGCAGAGGAAGTGCTGGTGGGAGGCAAGAACCTTGATATGCACGTAGGCATCCTGCATATCCAAGGAACAAAGCCAGTCCACCTGATGTAGCAGGGGGCAATAAACCTTGAAGGGTGACTATCCTGAACCGTTTGTACTCTTAAACAGATTCAGCTGGCTTAGGTTCAGGATGGGCCAAATGTCTCCCATCCACTAGGGGACCAGGAAGAAGTGAGAGCAGAACCCCCTTGTCTGCTGACACTGTGGAACTGGTTGGCTCTATGGCCTTTTTCCTAAGTAAGGCCTGGATTTCCTCCTGGATGAGAGGGGCATGGCCAAGAGGATACGAGGAATTGCCTGGAGGGTGTTCTGGAGGCCACTCTATGATCTCGAGAGTATAGCCGTGCTTGATGAGCTGCGGCACCCAGCTGTCTGTGGTAATCTTCCGTCACCTGTCTAGGTACAGGGAGAAGTGACCCCTGACTACCACCTCCTGTGGAACGACTGGAGGGGGAGTCTGGCAAGGAGTCAGGAGGTGGGAGCAGCCACTGCTGGAGCTGCTGCTGCACCATGGGCACTGCAGGTAGCGGCTGAGGCGGGAGTAGGGAGAGCTGCCCTGGGTTTTGGAAGGGGGTCGGGCCTATCTGTGGGAG
This sequence comes from Neoceratodus forsteri, assembly GCA_016271365.2. NCBI lineage: Eukaryota > Metazoa > Chordata > Ceratodontiformes > Ceratodontidae > Neoceratodus > Neoceratodus forsteri. The sequence continues at coordinate 1,647,305,273 of CM057455.1, read as the reverse complement.
AAGTGATGAAAAGCAACCTGCTGTCCTGACTTCGGCTGGGCATGGTACATTGAGTGCGACGGATTTGAGGGCCTGTCCTGAGGTCTGGAGTTCAGAGATGATAACCTGGACATCTCCCCCCAAAAGTTTGAACCCCCCATGCAGGGTTTTAAATAACTGATTAGCGGTTTTCTTCCTGGGACAATACTAACTGTACAGAAATCATTTATATAGGTTTTCTAGGAGTGTTATGTTTGTTAAACATAGTGAGGCAAGTGCTATTCCTTTTCACAATGTTTTAGCACTTTTATGAGCAAAACTCTAATCAATTTTTAAAGTTAAATAAAACCCTGCCCTGACAGGTGCATCTATAATGTTAGACTGGACATCCTGGGTGAAGCCAGAGACTTGAAGCCAAGCGTGGCATTTCATACAGATGCCAACAGCCACCACCTGGCCCAAATCATCTACTGCATCATAGGCAGCCCTGAGGATGTGGGTACCAATGCCCGAGCCCATTTTGATGGCCTGGTGGGTCTACTGCTTGGAAGGGTCGTCTGGCATGGCTAGGAAAGCCTCCCTAGCCTGGTCCCAGAGCAGGTTCTGGTACTGTACCATATAGGCCAAAACACTGATGGCCCAGATGGCCAGTGACAGAGGCAAAGGCATGCTTGCCCATGTAGTCTAGCTAACAGGACTCCCTGTCTGGGGGAAGAGTGCTTAGGTGCTTCAGTCTTCGGGTTTGGTCATGCGCCGCATTGATAACAAATTGGCCTTGGGCTGTTCGACAAAATACGGCTTGCCAGCCAGGGCATGGTAAAGCCTGTCAGCCTTTTTGGAGAAGACTGAGACAGTATGGGGGCAGTTCCAAGCAGCCCGAACTGACACTCTCATAGAAGTCAATAATTGGGGGACCACCAAGGGAGGAGCGTCAGGCTGATGCAAGTATATGGCAAGCCAATGCTGCTCTGGGTCCTGTTTTCTGTCTCCCTCCCATGGTGGCCTGAATGTGCCTCATGATGGCTATAAACATTGGGTCATCCGGGGAGGGACTTGGGGATGTTGCGAGAGCCTCTTTCCCTTTGGGGGAATCTGGGCCCATGGAGGTGGACTCATTGCTGAAGCTCTGGTCAGCATCATCTGCACTGCCATCCCCTCTTTCCTCGGGCCGACAACTGTCCAAGCGTCCAGCCGCCTCAGCATCATGCCCAACCTTGGACGTGTGTGGGGCATTAGGGCCTGGCTAAACAAGAAATGGGGAGGTGAGTCCCAAGGGAGGTCCATGAGGGGTGGTCAGGGCTGGGACCTGCGTTTGCATAAAGGACCACAGGGCCAAGCTCAGACTGTGGTAATCCACACGGGCCGGCAGCAGCCTCACAGGTGTCGGATAAGTGGGGACCAGCGGTGGACCCACAGGAGCCGGGTATGGGCAGCCCGGTGTAGGACCTGCTGGAGCCAGGTGGGAGTACACAGGTGCTGGCATAGGGCATCCAGATGTAGGTCCCTCGGGTGTGGGTTGCGGCAGGATGGGCACTGGACCCACCAGTATGGGTGGTGGGAGGATGGACGACGGGCTGACAGGTGCTGGCTGAGGAGGTGGGGCCAGTGTGGGGCTCACAGACTGCGGCAGAGGAAGAACGGGCACAGGCCCTGCGGGTGCCGGCCGAGGCAATGCCAGGGAGGTGTCCACAGGCGCTGACTGTGGGGAGACAGGCACTGAAAGTGGAGCGTGGTCCCAGGGTGAAGGCTAAGGAGACACTGGGATCTGGGAGTTGCCAGTGTCCTGCAGCATCTGCCCCTGGGAAGGAGGGCATTGAACCGGCATTAGTTCCAGAAAATCAGACTTGCGTTGATGGCGTGGGTGACTGGGGGGCAGCAGACTAGAGGCTGGTGCAAGTTGCACCTGCCCTGGCCGAACAGACTCCAGGCAAGCCACCTGACTGAGAACCCACAGAGAACAAGGTCTGGAACAGCAGGGGCTGGGGGCGGGGCTCAGGATACAGAGTACCCTGTCCTGGATTGCTGCCATTCACGAGGAAGGCCTGGGCATGTAGCAGGGCCACTGGTAGCCCTCTGGAGGTCACAGCATGCAGGGCCGACGTGGTCAACCCCCTGAAGGAGGACCATTTGGCATTCGAAGACCCCTTGTGTGGGGATCGCAAGTGGGAGGCAGATTGGGGTCGGTCCCAGTCCTTGTTCCTATGTTTATGTTTCACACAAGATTTGTCCCAGGACTGTGACAATGAAGACCTCGAGGAATGGGCCAGAAAACCAGAGGACCTCCAGCCGGCAGCTCCCATTACATCGAGGTGACCTTCTGCCTAAGGAGGTGATTCTCCAGGATCTTCTGGTGACTTCTGCGGGTGGCCAGGTTAAACTTCTGGCAGGCCACAGAGGCTTGGAAGTCATGGTCTGGGCCTAAGCACAAGACACAGGCAGAATGACTGTCATTGTCTGGGATCTGTTTGCCTCGGGCACATTCATGAAGCAGTCAGAAGATGAGGAAGGTTTTTAAGACAAACCATCTGGTGAAAACACCAAAATTTTGATGTTAAACTGAGAAAAAACTAAAAATAATAAAGCGCAGTTAAACAAAGGAAAATGGCAGTCAGCTGTAGCTTCGGCCACATCAGAGGTCCGACGTGCATTGGTCGATGGCAGGAAAAAACTGAGGAGAGTGTGGAGGCCACCTACCTTTATAGGATTGGCTTATGTAGGAGGTGGGCAGCCCTCTATGGTAGACTGCTAGCTAGAAAGGTTTCTGTGTGGTCCTGGCACCCGAGAGCTTAGTCCTACCTCTCAAAGTAAGATCTACATAGGTGTAAAAGCTTAAGGATTTTCTGTAAATCTCTATTGGTCCAATAAAAGGTATCAAACCACCTATACTGTGCACCATAATTAGAGGTAACTTTTTCTGTCAAGATACCACTTCTGTTATATTTCACATTGGCCCATGTATCCATGTAAAAATAAATCTAGGTCAATGCCACTATGAATCATTGTTCCCCATAATTTACTTCTAACCAACGTGTCAAAAGTGAAACTAAAGTAAATAATTATGGTAAACAATTTCTTCTTCCTAATCTTGACATATTTCTCAACCAAGTGAGCAAAAATAGAGCAATTCTCTATCATGCTTCTACCTTCTCTGAATCCAGCTTGTAACTCAGATAAAGAAGAACTATTTTCTCAGGATTTTTGTACCCTACCCAAGAGGACTATGGCATATAATTTAGCCATTATATCTATAGGGCTAATAGGCTTATACATACAGGGTTTCGTTTTATTACCTTTTTTTTATGAATTGGTACAATGTAATTGCTTTTCCAAGAAGGGGGAAGAGTAATTATATTAAATGCATTTATGAAAAAAATAAATAAATGAGCACCATACTCCACCTTTCAGGGTCCAGCTTATAGCAATCTGCAGGAATATTATCTGCTCCAGGGGCCTTCTTACTTTCAGTTGCTGAAATGGCTTCCAAGACTTCTATTTCCTGAAACCATTGAAGACTTGTGGATATCTTGTCATACTCTCTAACAAATGCTACATACATATACACACATATACATACACATACATACATACACACATATACATACATATATATATATATATATATATATATATATATACATACACACACACACACACACACACACACATACATACATACATACATACATATATATATATAGCTTTATATATTGTGCTATGCAATATCACAGGCAACAGACCAGCAAGGCCAAGAGGACTAGATACCCTACAACAAAACTAGTCTGCAAAATGATTAAAGCGTACCTTCTTAGGATACTACTTATGCTACTTCTGATATCTGGAAATGTTCATCCTAACCCGGGGCCTACCAGCCAAGCACCCCACTCCACAAAAAGGCGGGAGGGGTCCCTCACATTAGCCTCAATCAATGTCTGCAGCCTCCTTAACAAACTTGACATCTTGCAAACCTGGGTCCAGCAACATAGCCCTGATGTACTCTCTGTTGTTGAAACATGGCTTAACCCCAAGATACCAGACGCTGCAGTCACCATCCCTGGATACTCTATATTCAGGCAGGACAGGGTTTCCAAATGAGGTGGAGGCTGTGCCATCTACCTGAGGAATTCCTATCTGGGTCAAGTCTTCCTGTTCTCAAACCCTAAACCACCCTCGCAGGTTCTCGCTATTAAAGTTCTACTCGGGGCGCACAACAAGCAGCTCACCATTGCCTCTGTGTACCTACTCCCTAAAGATCAGCCCAATGGATTTATGAGCATATTGCAAGCCTACAGGGATTACATCAGAACTCTGAACTCATAGTACTAGGCAACTTCAACATAAATTGGCTATCGCTGGAGGCCAGAAACTACAAGGATGCGGTCACATCACAGAACCTCACCCAGCTTGTTACCACCCCCACCAGATGCAACTATAGGACAGGGTCACACACTTCTGGACTGGATCCTTACTAATCACCCTGAACGAATCTCAGAAGTCTCAGTGCTCCCTGATGGGATCAGTGACCACTCATCAGTCACATGTACCTGGACAAACAAATTCATTAAGCCCCCTCCTAAAATAATCCACACCAGAGTGTTAAAGCAGGGGTACCTTGAGCTACTAAAGACACACCTAAGCCACTTGGACTGGACACCAATCGACTCTGCCATTGATGTAAACCACGCCTTAGACCTTTTCATCAGCCACTTCACTGCAGCCTGCAATATCTTTGCACCTCTCAAAAAGCTGAAGGTCGGGGCAGAGCTAACCTTGGATAACCCCGATCTAATCACTTTCACGAACATAGGGATCATCTTCGGCACTGTGCCTGTGCAACATCCAAACCTGGGGATATTCATAAGTACAAAGCTGCCAGAAATGAGTGCACACGGGCAGTTAGAAGCGCCAAAAGCAAATACTTCAAGGAAGCTCTCTCCAACTCCTGGGGTGATGGAAAAAATTTTTGGAGTAACCTGAAAGACCTTATAGGCAAGGACCCCAAGTCACCACCCACCATGCTCAACATAAATGGAACACCAACATCTGACCTGTACACAACCACCAACACCTTTAACAATGCATTCTCCAACTTGGATAGTGTCCTCCCTTCTAATTTCTTTGATGCCCCCTCTGGTAGTAACCCTCCTGCAACTACTCCTCTCCTACACCTTGCCCCACAATTCTACTTCAAGGAGATCCCAGTGCATGAAGCCAGAACCTATATTCGGAAGGCCATTCACAACACAGGCTACAGCAGTTACTCCCTTGACCTGACGTTGTTAGCACTTGTCCTTGAAGAAGCCCTTGAACCCCTGACAAAGGTCCTCAATCTATCACTAAGGATGTCCCAGTTCCCATCTCGCTGGAAACAGGCGACCATCACACCGGTACACAAAAGTGGAGATAAATCACTGCACTCCAACTACAGACCTATCTCCATCCTCCCTCCATTGTCTAAGGCGGTGGAGCACATCGCCTCAGACCAACTAGTCAAGTACCTGGAAAAATACGACATCCAGTGTCCTCAGCAACATGGTTTCCGAAAAGGGCACAGTCCCACCACAGCACTATTAGAATTCATGGGCTTCATCCATACCACACTCGATCAAGGAAACTGTGTAGGGGCAGTAGTCATCGACCTTATGAAAGCCTTTGATACGGTGAACCACCCACTCCTACTCAAGTAATTATCAAACATTGGGCTCTCCAATGAAGCGTTGCTCTGGTTTTCAAGCTACCTTGGGGAGAGGGTCCAGCGGGTTAGGATTGCTGGTGTCACCTCGGAAGAAAAGCCATTCCTTTTAGGGGTCCCACAGGGGTCCATCCTGGGGCCACTACTCTTCAGCCTCTTCCTCAACAACCTTCCCAGTGTCTGACACCAGAAATTACTGCTCTATGCCGATGACGCAGTCATGTTCACCAACCACCAAAACGCAGAGCTCCTTGAGAAACAATTACAGCTTGAATTCATGCGCATCGAAGAATGGTTCAAGTCACACAAACTGGTCATGAACTACAGCAAAACAAAGGTTATGATCTTCTACAATGCCAGGAGCAAGTACAAATCCCGTGACCTCACCATCCTAAACCAAACAGGGACCTTACTTGAATACGTTCCCAATTTTAAATACCTAGGTGTCACATTGGACAGCTCACTCTCCTACCATTGGCACACAGATTCTGTCGCCAAAGCCACCAACATCCTTATAGGCCTGCTCTACAGGCACAAACACTGCATGACTCCTGACACTCTCAGGTTGGCTATCAACAGCTCTGTCACCTCCCTCATCGATTACGGGCTAGCAATTTATGGCTCTGCCTCCGCCTCTGCCCTCCACAGAATTACAGTTGCACTCAACAAAGCATGCAGGCTGCTAACTGGGGCTGACCGACTTACACACACTTGTGACCTGTACAGTCGGGCAGGATGGCTTCCTCTCATCAGCCGGATACAGTATCAAACCTGCCTCTTAGCCAAAGTCCTCCTCAGGGTCATGCCCCCGGGCATTGAAAAGCTCCTCATTGACCACCACAGCACCCAGAGAACTAGAAGTTCACAACAACTAACCTTCCTTGTCCCCAGATGCCGGACTACCATGGGCCAGAGGGCCTTTGCCCACAGAGCACTACAGTGGTACAATACTCTCAACAAAGCACCACAGAGCACCACAGTGGTACAATACTCTCAACAAAGAAACTCTTACTGCTGCTGCTGCTCTTGGCCCTTTTAAGAGACAACTCCGACTTCATCTCATTTCAACTAGTCCCTGTGACTGCCTCGCCTAATTAGGGGCCCATCTCTCACTGCCCGCCACTTCAGTCTTGACAGCTACCTCTCCCCACCTTGCCCCCTCCTACCTGCCTACCCCCTTGCCTCCTCTCCCTTTCCTCCCCCCCAGGCATTTTCTGACTTTTATCCTCCCTCCCTCCCCTTTAGAGCTCTTATCCTCCGACAATGGCCTTCCTGCCTGCATAACCCCTTCCCTCTCACCTGCAGTGCTTATTTCTAAGATTGCCCTTGGCTGGTATGTCATGCTACCTAACATTTGGCACATTTTGAATTACTGGAATTTCCTAAGGCTCAGTCTCTTACTTCTTTTTATTGTGTAACTATGTATTATTATGTTGACCTTTGTATGTATGTATACCCCCATTCCTTCGACGTGTAACCTTTGTAAACTAGCAGTTCCTGCTCAAAGGTATTTGTAATCCTAGATTTCAATAAAATAAAAAATTAAAAATATTAGGAGATTCATTAGGATTGTACAACAAAGATGAAAAATAATTTAACCCATACGTGACTCTTAATGAGTTTCCAGGCAAAGATTCATAAAAAGAGCAGCAATGCTTTTGTTAGAGTGAGAGACAGAGACCGAGATTTGGAATTGAAATGAAACCCTCAGATGAAGGACTTTGTTTTCTCTGTTTGTACTGCCTTTGTAAATAGTTCTACTGAACAATTTTTATTTTTATTTTACTGTTATTGATAATAAAATGTTACTTACGAATTTGACAACTGTTCCTGGTCTTCCTAAGCTTCATGACCTGTGCCCCAACAACAAACATATTCATCTTCAAATCTTCTGATATATTATATGCCCTATATTTTTCTTGAAGATACTAAAGTTCCTTTTATTTTCTCTGAAGGGGTATTTTTCCGTAAATCAAAGAATTCTCCCAAGACATTTTTTTCTTTTAGCTTGCACCCAGTACTAAACCAGGATTTGAGAGTATGGGTTTAATTATCTCTCAGTTGTTTGGTTACATTGTTCTTCATATTATCTAACTGATCAATGAAAAGTTGATAAAATAGAAGACAGGTCATATCACCGTTTACAACGATTTTGAAGTTATTTTTAAGTTCCAGATACTGCTTGGAATCCAGTGTTACCCGATTTGACAATAAACACCATTTTTATATTATTATTATGATCCCAGGTTCTACCTCTGATCTAATAGGTACTGTTTTAACCTGCCGCATAGTTGTCAAAGGATAGTGATCACTTTCAGCTTTAGTAATGATTTCCATCCATCGATCGTGGTGGAGGAGGGCACAGTGGAGGGCTTCAAAAAAGAGTGCGACAGGTTCAAGAGGAAACTGAATCTAGAGAAGACACTCTTGGGGGCTAGGGGGGTGGTGAGGCGGGCAGCCATTAGGTTGCTGGCTTTCAAGCAGACAAGACAGACCATTTGACCTATTCCGTCGGCTTTTAGTATGTTAGTATGATCACTAGCTAAATAATTCAGTTGACACAAAAAAAACTAATCTAAAACAGAGGTCCCTTGACCAGAAAAACTGGTAGAATTACTTGGATTGTCACCCTGCAAAACATTAATTATGATCCAGGTTCTACCTCCGATCTAATAGGTGCTATTTTAACCTGCCGCACAGCTGTCAAAGAAAAGTGATCACTTTCAACTTTAGTAATAATTTTCATCCATTGATCATTAGCTAAATAATTCGGTTGACACAAAAAATAATGTACAACAGAGGTCCCTTGGCCAGAAAAATAGGTACAATTTCTCGGATTGTCACCCTGCAAAACAAAGCAGTTGGGAGGGCTGATGGGATGCTGGACGCATAGGGAGAGACATCACCAGTAGAAGGAGGGAGGTGGTGCTGCCTATGTACAGATCGCTGGTAAGACCTCACCTAGAATACTGTGTACAGTTCTGGAAGCCACATTTCCAGAAAGACATGGACAGAGTGGAGGCAGTCCAGAGGAGGGCAACTAAAATGGTGTGGGATATGCATGAAAAGCCCTGCCAGGACAGACTAATGGAACTCAATATGTACACCGTGAAAGAGAGGAGGGATGGAGGAACATGACAGAAACCTTTAAACACCTCAACGGGTAAATAAGGTACAGGAGGAGAGTATTTGTCAGAGAAAATGTACACAAGAACAAGGAGTCATGCTATGAAGTTGGAGGGGGTAGATTCAGGAGAGATGTGAGAAAGTACTTTTTCACAGAAAGAGTGGTGGATTCCTGGAACAGCCTACCAGCCAGTGTGGTGGGAATGAAAACAGTGGTGGTGTTCAAAAATGCATGAGATAGGCATAAGGGAATCTTAGTGGAAAGTAATGGGTGAGGGAGAAAGAACTGGAGATCAGGTAGGGTCTATGGAGACACTCTAGGTAGGGAAAAATGGGCAGACTAGGTTGGGCAAGCGGTCCTTATCTGCCGACAAATTCTTTTTTTTTTTCATATGTAATTTCTGGGTTTATGTGGGTTTTCTCCTGACCCCTACACCATGCATCCCCGATGTAGCGCGTGCGTGTGGAGGTGCACGCATGCTGTTTGGGATATCCCTCCCTTCCAGTCGCGCAGTTGACCACCTGCTCCGGCACAAACATCCATTCAGTGATGGCGGGACTATGGGCAGGCGACCCCACCCCTTACCCGGGAGAGGAGAGCCAATGCTCGATCCTGCTCCCTCCCCCACCCCCATGCTGGCACTCCAGTAACCCGGGGTCATTCCCGAACTCTGGTCGCTGGCGTAGTGTGAGGTGTGGCATTCTGTGCCACCGGGCCATCCTCCATTGACAAATTCTATGTTTCTGTGTAGAGATGGGGGCCATAAGGGCAATCAGTGTAGTGGGCCCAGTAATGGTAAGGTAATTCTGAGAATCAAGAAGTGAGTGGGGCCTGGATCACACAGCAATAAAGGCTATTAACCAATACAAACCATGATTCTAGATTTTTGTTCAGTCTCTTGGAACCAGGCATGAACAATACATGGTACATTAGTGGCTGTTAGCTGCACAATTTGGTATAAGAACCCACTATATGAGCTGATATAGTACAGTAGTCAAGCACTGCCATCTGTGTATGGGATGGAAGTAGGCTTATGAAGTGAACTGCTCAGTTATAGTTTATATATCTAATATGTGTTCTACTGAACACAGTTACATAAATCATAGTGTATGATGGAACGTTGTTATTAATGAAAATCCACCACTTTCTAAATGTTGTTACGCTGCAGTAGCTATGTCATCGTACCTGTTATGCTGCACTAGCAACGGCAGCATAACAACATGGAATGTGTTCCCTCTCGCGCTCTACAGTTTAAAAAGAAAAAAAAAACTTTACTTAAATGAATCTTTCAGCAGGTCCCGCAGTGTGGCGGCGGGCAGGTAAACAGCAGTCCCCAGTGTAGGCGGTTGTTAGGAGGGATCCTGCAGATGCTCTGAGGGCTCACTCTGTTTAGTCCCATTTTATTTAAATATTACGTGCCCGTAAGAAAAAAAAACAAAAAAGTGGCAGCACTGCCGGCAAGTGGGACATGACTAGCATCAGAGAGTCGGGGGCAGAGCAGCAAGAGCCCCAACTGGCATCCACTCCTGTTCTGCTGGCATTCCCTTAAAAAAGGCCATATACTATAAAAAACAATCGCCATTCACCTTTCGGTAACAAGCTCGGTTAGTTGAGTCTTGAGGTTGCCATTGGCGACCAAACTTCTACTGTGGTCGCCAAGGCAACCTCTTGACGCACTAACCAGCTTGTTACCAATAGGTGACTAGCGATTATTCTCTATCTTATCATGAAATGCCAAATTACCCTTTACAGATCTGGACAGTTGCATGTAGTTCAGGGGGAGAGTGAAGTTGCAGTGGGGTTGCTGGTTGTAGGTGCTTTCTCTGTTTAGTAACTTTTATGGAATTGTCAGCAGAATATTACTGTGTGGATAACACCACTGTATGTTTATGTTGAAACTAATAAACAGTAATAATTACCATAATAATATAATATCGTTTTGTGATGATAGCCTATGGTTCAGAGGAAGGCATGATACAAACCGAAACATCAGTGAGCACACGCTCCTGACTACCCACCTGAGGGGATGGGGAGGATAGCACATTTAGTGTGATGTACAACACGACAAACTTCTACCTTAAGAATTGGTAATTGATAAAGTTAAACCTGCTTAAAATGTCAATGAATTATTGTCTGACTGGATTAACTTTTTTTGCACTAATAAACCGTTCTGGTTTGCAATGTAAAGAGACTGCAAATACTGCTTTTTGGGAGAAAAACACTGGAGAAGAAAACTGGAAGAGTGGCAACTGGGATTTAATGCAAAGAAGTGCAAAATCATGCACATAGGGAAGAGAAACCCTGAAGCCACCTATAGGCTGGGAGGGGAGTTGCTAGCAGTCACAAAGGAAGAAAGAGACTTGGGCATCATCATCACTGATGACCTGAAATCATCAAGCAGACCTCTAAAGCAGTAGAGTAAGGCTGGGGGGTGTTAGGGTGTATTAGTAGAGGTATCCAGAAGTCGTAAGAGGGAGGTAATAATCCCTCTTTACAAGACACTAGTTAGGCCCCATCTGGAGTACTGCGTGCAGTATTGGAGGCCACACCTTCACAAGGACATTAACCAAATTGAGGCAGTCCAGAGAAGGGCAACCAAAATGGTGCAGGGACTGCATCAGAAGACATATGAGGACAGATTAACAGAGCTCAATATGTATACCCTTGAGCAAAGGAGGGAGAGAGGTGATATGATCGAGGCATTCAAACACCTTAAGGGCATTAACAAGGTGAAAGAGTCTAACATGTTTCAATATAAGAAAATAACAGGACAAGAGGACACAGCATGAGATCAGGGGGCGATTAAGGGGAATGTGAGGAAATTCTCTTTCACAGAAAGGGTGGTGGATGCATGGAATGGCTTACCACAAGAAGTGGTGGATACGAATACAGTGGAGGGCTTCAAACAGGCATGGGATAGGCATAAGGGAGCAATACAAATGACTATGAATAGATAGGCCACTGACAGAGCAAAGGCCGATGGCACATTTATAAGGTAGTAAAAGAAATGGGCAGACTGGATGGGCCTTGCGGTCCTTATCTGCCATCAACTTCTATGTTTCTATGTTAGAAATAAACAATGGAGGTAAGCACTTCATTCAACCACAGATGCTTCTCTATTAACTGTATACTGTATGACAGCAAAGTGCTTTGGCGTGCTACTCTTATTTATGAACAAGTTATAGATATTAATTTCCCCTATTAAGACAGCAGCTAATGACCTGCTGGTGTTGGAACAGCATTCTGGTTTTTCAAACAGTTTTGGTTCACTTTCCAAAAACTGAAATTCAAATATCTGTAAATTCCCTTTCTCCAACTGCTGGTCACAGCGCTCTACGACCACTGTGATATCCCTCTCATGCTCTTGCATAGTCAGGAACCTGAAACTGCAACATTGGCCCCTCCCACTGTGGATTGTGTCAGTCGGTTCCAAAGCAAGTAGAGCAGATAGATTACAAAACAGTCCAGATCTAACATAATGGCCGATATGCCAACTATGTAAATTTTTTTTTTTTTTTTTTTTTAAATGTCTTTCTCCTTCTGGTCACAGCCTGCGGGGCCTCCCTCAGGCATCCTGGCCTGATCCTGCCCACCTGAGGTCTCCCCATCCCAAGCCTCCTCTCCCCCCGCCCTGCAGCCAGTACCCCCGGTTTGACCCCTCCGGGGTGGTGCCGCCCCTCCTCTTCGGGTGCTCTCTTATAGACTGGCCAAGCTGCAGGTGAGGCCCGGGTGGAGGAACTGGAAACTGGGTGGCGGAGATCTGGCCAGTGGGCATCGAGGCCAGAGTGCCGTCACCTACCTGAGCCTGGTTGTTTCCTTGTTCTGTTGCACTCCTCCCCTCCCGGCTGTGGCCTGCAATGGCCATGGCGCATGGCAACCCTGCCGGCGTCTGCCATGCTCCCCGTCTTTTTGTCCGCTTCCTGCAGCGCCCCCGATCTCCACCGGGGGTTGCAGGGACGTCTGACAATCCTGTAATCCCCCCCCCCAAGAGAGGAGAGCAGTCTGTCGGACACTCAATCCTCTCCCTCCCCTGCCGAGCCCCGGCACCCAAGCTGGCTCTCGAACTCGGATCGTTGGCATAGCGTGAGGTGTGGCATCCAGCTCCTCAACCCTCTGCGCCACCAGGCCGGCTAACTATATACATTTATAGGAGGGAATCAGCCCTGCAACCCACAGTCAGAGAACAAGAATTTACAGGTAGTGTATTTAAATTTTGATTTCTCTCTTTTTGTGCTAGTTGCATGATTTTAGTACCACTGAGATACAACAGCAGTAGATTTTTTTCAAATTCAGATTTGGATTTTATTAAATGCATATATAAATTCACATAAATTCTTTACATGTGATAAAAAAAATGTCCCTGAAAACCGAGAATTAGGCACAACAGACACCATCTACAGTATTGCCCTAGAATATACACATAAATATTAACTAGATTTTAGATCAAATGCTCTTGCAAATTTTGCCATAGCAAAAGTAACTGCTTTGGTTTCACAGTGAAGTAGTTTATATGTTGACTCATCAGTAGAATCAGACATATCAATAATGTTACTGAAAGGATACAGTCATTTCATTCTTTCCCCCTTGAATCTTGCACATTCCAACAGTACATGCTTTAATGTCAGTTTAAGTGTTGCAGAACAGGAGCAACACGTAATACCTAGCATTGATTCCTCAAACTCCACCATCCCCCAGATTTACACAGAATACGAAGTCAAAATTTGGCTAAAGCTTTCCTCTCCATAGCATTATCCATGAAACGTAACAATGAGAATCATAAGGAAAATCAGTTGCCTCACTATGCTTCTGGAGACTAGAAAAATTTGAGAGCTGCACTATCCCTTATATTATAGTAGTCATGTAATCTCAGAGTCACACTATTCACATAATTAGAATGGAATAACACTGAAGATTCTGACCAGATATGTTCTAATCCCTGTCTCATTAGTAGAAAGTTAAATTTGACTGAATCTATCTAGTGATATCTTGGCAACCTCCATAACAGCAGTAAGACTAAAGTACCCCAGGGTGGGAAGAATGTAGTCATAAAATCATATGTCCACCATGCCCTGTAGCACCCTGTGGTGGAAACAGGCTGCGGCAGATGCACCTACATTTACTTGTAAAACTTTGTAAATGTGCGCAGAGAGGACCAAGTGGCAGCCCTGCAAATGTTAGCTGGAACTACATCCCCAAGTTCTGTCCAGAAAGCAGCCATGGCTCCAGTAGAGTGAGCTTTCGATCAACCTGGTAGTGGAACACCCTCTTGCTTGTAGGACAGGATGATGGTTGAGTGGATCCTTATCTGCCATCAAATTCTATGTTTCTATTCAGAAGAAGAGATGTGCAAGAACAAGGTGGCACAATTTGAAGATAGAGGGGGGACGGCTCAGAGGTAATGTTAGTAAGTATTTTTTCACAGAGAGGGTTGTGGATGCATGGAACAGCCTTCCTGAGGAGGTTGTGGAGTCAGGAACAGTGGGAGAATTCAAGAATGTATGGGACAGACATAAAGCAATTCTAGTGGGGATAGGAGGAAGTAAGCTGTTGATTAACTAGAATCTGCAGCTTATCCATCAGGTAGGGAAATGGGTAGACTAGGTGGGCCAAGCGGTCCTCATCTGCCATCAAATTCAATGGTTCCATCTGGCAACAGATTCTTTAGTGACTTTTCTGCCTTGATTATGTTCCACTGTGAGGACCAGAAGACTAAGTCTTGCGCATTGGCTCTGTTCACTTGAGTACTTCCTCAAGGCATATCTAGGATCCAGAGTATGGAATTCCCTCTCCTTGTCATTACTGGGCTTAGGACAGAAGGAAGGAAGGCAAGATCAGTTCTTGATTGCAATGGAAGACTGAGGCTACCTTTGGTTGAAAAAAAAACAAACTGGGACCATACAGCGTACAACTGAATCCTGATGAAAAACTGTATATGGTTCTTTGGAACAGAGTGCCCCAATCTCGTCAATTCTAAATCAGGAAGGTGATCTTCACAGCGAGATGGAGAAGGGACGTCTCTCCCAGAGGTTCTAAAGGTGCTTTGGTTAGAGCCTTGAGGACTAGACTGAGATGCCATGGAGGTACAATAGCCTTTAATGCAGGACATTTCAGGGTAGTCACTTGTAAAAAGCATTTGATACAAGGGTGCACTCCCGGTGACTCTCTGAATTCCAGTAAAAGCAGGGCCCCCCTCCCAAGGTGGAGACTTGTACCGTCAAGGTAGCCAGCTGTAGGCCCTTGTTGAAACCTTCACTGAGGAACTGAAGGAAGATTGGTAATGAAACTGTCCAGATGACTATCCATTTGGATTGGAGGTAGAAAAAAAACTTCCACCAAAGGCCAGGCCGCCAGCACAGTGGTAGAGCTACCACTCGTGACCAGGGTTTGGGAGTGAGACCATCGTATCTTCAGTTTCAACATTATCACAGCACAGGACACCAGTCACTCCAACATTAGGGTCCTAGATTATGGGAGAGCTGACTTTCAAAAAAAGGCACTGCCCAGCTGAAATCTTAAAAGGAGGAGATAGGGGAGGGGATCAAGAAAATCTGGGAAAACATTAAAGTCACTATCAAGAAGGTGACAGATCAATACACAGGAAAGTAAGCAAAGGAAAAATGAAAAATCCACTATGGTACTCCAAAGAGGTGGCAACTACAGGAAAAAAAAAAAAAAAGGCAGCCTACAGGAAATTCAAAGCAGCAAAGAGGAAGACAGGGAATCACACAGGGAGAAACTAAAGGAGGCTGGCAAATTAATAAAGATGGCTAAAGCACAAACTGAGATGAGGACATCAGAAGGTGTAAAAAGAGAGGACAAGACCTTTTATTTTAGGTACAGAAGGGAAAAAATGAAGGCAAGGGGGGGAATAGTAAGACTACAAGCCGGGAGAGGGGGCACAGATGAAGGGGATAGGAAAAAGGCAGAAGTCCTAAACAGGCACTTCTGCTCTGTGTTTACAGAGGAGAGGAAAGGTAACGGTCCAGCACCAAGGAGGAACAGCACCCCAGGACTAAAGGTTGATACTAACCCCGTCACAGCAGACCAAGTCTTGAAGGTGCTTAACAACCTCAAAGTGGACAAGGCCATAGGGCCTGATGACATGCACCCCAGAATCCTAAAAGAAATAGGGAAGGAACTTGCAGCACCACTAGCGGAGCTCTTCACCAAATCACTGTCGACGGGGGAGGTTCCCATAGACTAAAAGAGGGCAACAGTGGTCCCACTTCATAAATCTGGTAGCAGGGAGGAAGCAGAAAATTACCGCCTGGTGAGCCTCACTTCCGTGGTGGGAAAATTACTGGAATCATTACTCAAACAGAGGATAATAGCATTCCTTGAAGCCAGCTGGCAACAGGATCATAAGCAGCATGGATTCACGAAGGGGAGGTCTTGCCAAACTAACCTAAAATTGAATTCTTTGACTGGGTTATCAAGACAGTGGATAATTTGGGGGGGGGGTGCAGTGGATGTAGTCTACCTGGGCTTTAGCAAAAGCCTTCGACTCTGTCCCACACAGAATGCTGGTAAAGATGTTGGACTACATGGGGTGGGACAAGAAGTGGCGTGGCTGAAAAACTGGCTGCATGGTAGAACACAGAGGGTGCAGGTAAACAGCACATTATCAGCAGAACGGAGGGTAAGCGGTGGGGTACCCCAGGGCTCTATGTTAGGGCTTCTACTATTCAATGTGTTCACAGCAGGAGGGCTCACGGGGAAGGTGTGTCTATTCGCAAATGACACCAAGATAAGCAACATAGTAGACTCCTCAGTAGGACAAATGAAAATAGAAGCAGATCTAAAGAAGCTGAAGGAGTGGTCTACAGCATGGCAGCTGAATTGTAATGCCAAAAAATACAAGGTTATGCACATAGGGAGAGGAAACCCAAAAAGGGAGTACTTCTTGGGGGGAAGTAAAACTAGCAACGACCAGTCAAGAGTGTGATCTGGGGGTGTTAATATTGGATGACTTGAAAGTGAGTAGACAATGTGAGAAGGCAGCACTCAAGGCCAGCAGCATGCTGGGATGCATTGGGAGAGGATTCACAAGCCCAAGGAGGGAGGTGGTACTGCCGCTGTATAGGGCACTTGTCTGTCCCCACCTGATTACTGTACCCAGTTCTGTAGACCACACTATAGAAAGGACATTGACAGTATAGAGACAGTACAAAGGAAGACAACTAAAATGATAACGGGAGCACACCAAATTTCATATGAGGACAGGTTGAAGGAATTAAACATGTACTCTCTGGAACTGAGGAGGGAGAGGGGAGACATGATTGAGACCTTCAAGTACATTAAGGGTACAAATAAGATCCAGGAACTTTTCACTTCCAAGGAGGGTAGCAGAATGCAGGGTCATGATCTTAGACTAAAAGGGGGAAAATTTAGGACCAACGTTAGAAAATTCTTCTTCATGGAGAGGGTAGTGGACACCTGGAACAGTCTACCCTCGGAGGCCAAAACGGTAGAGGGTTCGAAATGCTTGGGATAAGCACAAAGGAATAATACAAAACAGGGGGTACCAGGGGAAGGGGTAGTAATCTAGGCACCATGGGCAGACTTGATGGACCTTGAGGTCCCCTTCTGCCATCACATTCTACGTTTCTATGTTTCTGTGAGAGTCCCTGATGGGGATGTGCAAGTAGGCATCCTGTACGTCAATGAAGGCTACGGAGTCTCTCCGATAGACTTCCCTGAAGACGGACAATAAAGTTTCCATCACGAAGGATTTGCTGTGCACAAAGAGATTCAGGAACTTGAGGCCCAACACTGGTCTGAAACCACCTGTGCATCTTGGAACAATTAAGATGAGGGAGTATACACCTCTGCCGACCTCTGGCAAGGGTCCTGGTTCTACAGTCCCTTTCTGAAGGAGGTCCACTACTGCGTGATGCATTGCAGGTCTCTTGTAGGGTTGGTAGAGAGGGTATACGATTCAGCATGTGGGGGTGACTTAGACAGGAAGCTACTACAAAAGGGAAGCTTTTTGGCAGTATAAAATGAATTCAAACAGCCACATGGGCTCAATGAGCATTTTCAACTAGCCCCATTTTTATGAATTATGTACTTGGGCACATATTTATTTGTAATTGTATGTGCTGCTTATTTTAGCATGTTCTTTGTCCTTCCCTTTCTTTCCGCTCACCTCATCCCCTCTTTTGCACCTCTTATCCTTTCTTTTTGTATTTGGTATTTGGTACTTATGCTTATGATGTCAGTTTGCTTTTTCAGTGCTGTTGTATAGTGTCTCCAGCCACCTTCAGTTTTATTTAGCAGGTCCCAGATTGGTATATCATCTTCTCTCTGCTCCACAGCTTGGTGAAGGGTCAGAAGTGCCTTGCGGACATTGGCAGGTGTAATGTGAATCTCCTGGCCATCTTATTCCTCATCCTCCTTCTCAGGTGTTTCATCTGGGACTCTTCCTGCGATCACTTCCAGGATGTCATCTGCCACTTCAGTCTCCACCTCGCTGTTCCCAAGGTTGCAGAGTTCGTCCCGAAGGTCGGTGTCAGACCAGAGGAGGCAGGGTCGGTTTCGTGCTCCTCTGACAGATGAGGATTAGGAGTACTTCCAATAGCCAGATCATTTGTAAAACCACCCTTCTTAAAATACCACAGGATGGTTTCTACGGAAATGTGATGCCAACCCTGCTGCATCAATCAGACCGCATCCAAGAGGCTAATCCAGCGGACTCAGGTAGCTGCTGTAAGTTCCTCCTCACCATCCAATATCTCCAGCAATCTCCCCTTCATGAAGGTAATGTAGTGTCTTTTAAAAGAGAACATTATTTTCTGATCTAAAGGTTGCACGGGGGAGGAAAACAAGCTTGATGTTCTGGAACCAAGACACAAGGGGTGACTGCTAAAGTTATCTAGGATGAGTGCAATTTTTCTGGAAGGTAGCCTCTCCTGTCCCAGTCCCTCAGCCATGCTGTAAAAATGTCTGGCGTCATCCCTGCTGTTTTATTGTGGTGATAAAACACTGTGAGATAGACACCTCTAAGCTATCGCCAATACCCGTTACAGCAATGACTCCCTAGATCTCAAACTCATTAGGCTTACCCTCGATGTCACACTACCTCACCTTACAAAAATTCTCAATCTTTCACTAAGCCTTGGCCAGTTCCCCTCTACCTGGAAGAAAGCCATAATTACTCCCATTCTGAAGAACGGTGACCCCACTAATACCAGCAACTATAGACCTATCTCCATTCTTCCTCCTCTCTCCAAAGCACTGGAAAAAATAGTTTCGGACCAGCTAACAGAACATCCAACTAAACACAACCTTCTCAGTCAGGAACAGCATGGTTTCCGGACTGGCCATAGTACCGTCACTGCACTTACTGTACTCACTACGTTCATCCATGAGGCCCTTGTCCAAGGCTCAATTGCAGGGGCAGTCTTTGTGGATCTGACCAAGGCATTTGACATGGTCAGTCATGAACTACTGCTCTGTGTCCTTCCTCAACTAAATGTGGTCCCTGAGGCCGCTGCCTGGTTCAAGGATTACCTCTCAGGTCGATCACAGCATGTCAAGATAAACACCACCATCTCCACCTCCAAAACAGTTTGTTCAGGGGTCTATACTTGGCCTACTGCTCTTCACCCTCTTCTTAAACTCTCTCCCTAAAGCATGCAGCGGTCATCTACTGCTCTATGCTGATGATGCGGTCCTGTACTGGAAACACCATCACCCAAGCGCCCTCCAACTGGACCTTCAGGGTTTTTTCCGGGAGCTAGAGAACTGGTTCAGTGATCACCGCCTGATCATCAACTATAACAAAACTAAGTCCATGATCTTCGTGCATCACCAAAGCCCACATAGTCAGACGGCACTCCTAATTAAGAACTCACTAGGCACCCAACTGGAACACGTTACAAACTTTAAATACCTGGGTATCACTCTGGATACCTCCCTCTCATACCATAATCATGCCCATCTTCTCTCCTCCGCTGTCAACACTAGAATGGGCATCCTCTACAGACTCAAGAACTGCCTACCTGCACAGGCCATGCAACTTGCAGTCACCTCCTCCATCCTCTCCCTAGTTGACTATGGGATAGTTATATTCGGCTCAGCGGAACCCTCCACGCTGAGTGGTATAAACACCACACTGAACAAAGCCTGCCACCTACTTACAGGCAGTGACAGACTAACCCATACCTGCAACCTTTATACACTGACAGGTTGGCTAAACTTCCAACAAAGACTAAAATACCACACCTGCATTCTCGCAAAAAAGATACACCTTCAGCTTGCCCCCGTCGTACTACTCCCATTATCAGTCCAGCCCCCATGAGGCGCAATACAACAGACTCACAGCCCACCCATCTTTTCTGGTTCCCTCTGTAGAACAGCACTAGGGCAAAGATCTTTCCGCTACCGTGCTCCTCTCTGGCTCAACTCACTACCCCCCAGTCCCGTAGCATCTCACTATTCAATCAGGCCTTAAACCCAACTAAAGAAGAGTGCTAAATGTGACTGTGGCTAACTCAGCCCACCCATCATTCTCCCAAATCCTCCACTCCTACTGACACAGGGACTCCCTAGTCCCTACGTAATAGCATCCTACAAATCTCTGGCAGGGGACCCCAGGATAGCTACTAAATTACCACACCTGCTAAATAAGTTTCTAGCCTAATTATTGCACCTGCTAAATAAGTTTCTAGCCTGGACTGCTCTACCAGTACTGTAACTTTTAATACTGCCGGTCATGTTAGTCTTTTACTGTATCTGTATACCCTCCACCCCCTGTAACCGATGTGGAGACTATGCAAAAAACTTCTGTGTCAGTACTGAAGCTGTAAATACTGCCTGTTCAAGTATGTCTGTTACTGTATTTGTCTACCCTCCACCCCCTGTACCTGACGTGGAGCCTTTGCAAAAGAGTCTGTGACTCAAAGGATTGTAATTCCAATTGTACTCAATAAATAAATTAAAAAAAAAACAGCATGGTTGAGCGGATTTCCCTATTACTAGCAAATCTCCTATTTCCATTTCTGACACATTACTGGTCTGG
Organism: Neoceratodus forsteri; assembly: GCA_016271365.2. Lineage (NCBI taxonomy): Eukaryota > Metazoa > Chordata > Ceratodontiformes > Ceratodontidae > Neoceratodus > Neoceratodus forsteri. Next base: position 1,647,284,456 of record CM057455.1, on the reverse strand, counting down.
AGCACTGAAATGTGCTCCTTAGCTTTCTTGAGGCCCATGGGAGTCTGTGATTTGAATTCAAATGTGCTATAACCGATATAGCAGTAAAACAGCCCAGTTTCATATGAGACAAAGATGTTTTCTGGGCTGTAACCACTCAACAAGCCTGGGAGCACATTTTTTAGCCAGGAATCAGCTGCAATGCTGTCAGCGTTCAGCTTCTCTCTGTGTATTTTTCGGAGGCCTATGTTATGTCTTTGCTTCCAGTGACTCAGCCAGCCATCAGTGGGTTTGAAGTCGAGTTTCCCAAGGGCCACTGCCAGCTGCTGCGATTTCTTAATGAGCAGTGGTCTGCAGATTAGTGCTTCCTTTCCAGAAGCACTGGCAAATCAACGGAGGAGTGCTTCCTCGACATCACTGTCCTTACGCTCGCACTTACACTTTCTATCAGAGTTTTAGTTAGAATGCAATTCAGAAAGCATGCATTCTTTGTTCTTAATTAGATCACTGATGGTAGACTTTAGGTTTTGAATGTGTACACTTAGGTCACAAAGACTGAGTTTTAGCAGGTTGTCAATTTCACTCAAGATCTCGCTCTTGCACGCTAGTGAAATACAAGTCCTTTTCCCAGACATGATGAAGCTACCTCACAAAAAAGTGTTTAGATCTGTGTTTCAGAGCAACTTTAAATATCCCCAATGAGGCACAAATAGAAATCAGTTACAAACAATTATACAATGGCAATAAAAAAATCCTGGAACCCGACTGGTTGTCTGCCCTTGGAACCAGTGAGGTTATCTGAGCACAACCTTACTGTATTGATTTGTTGGATAATTGTTAGCATCTTCTCTTAAGAAACAAAGATATATTGCCACACTAAAAATCTACTAAAAACAATTTTTTAATTTTTTTTTTTATTTTGTATATAACAACAATGAGCCATTGTATAATAGCAATAATGCACTCCAGGGTGTGGGTTGTGCTGGGATAACCTCACTTCTGGGGTGCTGGATGTCCAAACACCCAGGCTTGAGGTTACCCCAGCACAATCCACACCCTGTCATGCATTATTGCTTAATTAATACCTACTCTGACACCTTAATTGCACTCCCCTTGAGTAACTTGATCACCCCCCTGGCAGCTGCTATAAAAGGAACAACAGGCTCGTTTTAAGCATATGATTTTACATTGGGCACATAGGAAATGGCTTTTGGTAAGTGAGTTTTGCCCGTTACAAGTGCATATCCGGTATATCAGAGTCCGTTGTAAAGTGGCGCATACTATGATATCAATGCTGAATAACTGTGTCATGTTTTACGACATTTTATGTGCTGCTGATTTTAGTGTGGTTTTTGTCTTCCCCGTCTTCTTCCTCCCCCCACCCCCCTTTCTCCTTTTGCCATCTCTTATCCCTTTTTGTATCTGGAATTTGGTATTTATGCTTACGAACTGGAATTTAGTTTCTCTATTTCATTTGATGTTTATACATCATTTTGGCTTGGTCATTTTTATTCCACTATTTTTATATGTATCTGTACTGGTTTTGGGACACTGTCTCTCTCTAAATCTGTGCATTGATAAACACTGCCCGTGGACACTGACATCAGCCTTAAGAAAGAGCTAGTGGTACAAAAATGTTTTGCTGCTAGAGGGAGGGCACGAGCTGTCTTTGACTGCACAGTCAATTTATTTATAACGTTTTTGTTGCCCAGAAAAGGAGGATTCGGCCATTCAGACTATTTTCAACCTCATCTGGGAGAGGGATGCTTGCGCTAGAGATGCAAACTGACATAATAAATCGGGTTAAAGAGCCTCTGACGAAGTCTTGCTGGCTTGTCAGATTCTGATAGTTCTGATGCTATTTTATTCAGTCCTGTATTGTTTCAATGAAAAACTGAGTTTTTAGCAAGCTGTGCTGGCTTGGCTCATCATCCCCTCACTGCTTTTACTTTTTCCTGTTTTTTGTCAACTGCTGCCAGAGTCAAGAGTGACGTCATATGTAGTTGGTAATCCTCATGCCAACTACGGTATAGAGTGCTGCCACAGACTCCAAGTGTAACTCAGCTTTAGCGACTGAAAGGGAAATCATTAAGGTATTGTTAACATTAGTTGGCAATGTGTTAATTTGTTTAGTAGTGAGTCTTACACTCTGTACTACTGACATTTTAAAGAAAGCAAAAATTGCGTCTCTGCTGTGGTTTGGTACACGTTTGCAGGATAGGAAGTTAAATCTTATCTTGACAGTGTTGAAAACTGTGGTGAATTTTTACTTCTCTGGTGGTCTAGCAGACCCCCTTCCCTATCCTCGATCTCCCCTTGACATAAGCGGTATTCTTACATGGTGGTCTAGCGGTCCCCTCTCCTTGTCACCAATCTACCCTTGAAACCTGGGCATTATTTTTGATGATGGCTTGACACTTAAATCTCATGTGTCGGCTGTAGTCAAAATCTCATTTTACCATCTGAGGAACGTTACCCAGGTAAAGCACCTGGTCCCTTCTGATGATCTTCCAGCTCTGGTCCATGCCTTTGTGACCTCTCACCTTGACTACTGGGTACCTAGGGCTACCGGAGGTTGATATCCACTGCTTGCAGCTGATGCAGAATGCAGCAGCCAGGCTATTGACTTGCTCTTCCAGGCTAGTCACATTACGCTTGTGCTATGTGGAATGCACTGGCTGCCAGCACAGTGGCGGATCACCTTCAAGGTCGGGCCACTGACCTATAAAACCCTACATGGGAGGGGAACCCGTTACTTACAAGATCTCCTTGGCCCCTACTGCCCCTTTCGCTCACTCTACTCCGCCGATGACGGATTGCTAGAGATTCCCAGGGTTCGACTGAAAACACTGAGAGCTCGTTTGTTTGCTTTTGCAGCCCCTACCCTGTGGAATTCTCTACCTCATCAGGTGAGAGTGTGTCTGACCATCCAAAGTTCTAAGATGGCTTTAAAAACCTATTTATTTAGCCTTGTTTATCTAGATGGCTTTTAATCTTGGAAGATTACTGATGCAGATATTTTAATAGGATGTAATTTAAATGATTTATTGTTGTGCTATTTATTATGGTTTTAAATTATTGTTATATGTGATCTGTTTTGTAAAAGCACTTTGAACTCTTGGAAAGGCGCTTTGTATAAATAAAATATGATATGATGATATGAATGATATATGATATGAAATAAACAGTGCGCTTACCTGGTGGTCTAGCGGACCCCCCCTCCCCCCACCCCAACAGGCAGTACTTTACCCCCCCCCCAAATTTCCATCTCATCCACCCCTGAGCCGGAGATGAGGGTGGGGGTGGTAAAGTACTGCCTGTCGGGCTGGGGGAAGGGGTGATCCACTAGACTACCAGGCAAGCACACTGTTTATTTCAAGGGCAGAATGGTGACAAGGAGAGGGGACCGCTAGAATACTATGGAAAAATAGTGTGCATGTCAAGGGGAGATAAGGATAGGGAGAGGGGTACGCTAAACCACCAGGAAAGTAAAATTTTGCTGCAGTTTTCAACACAGTCAGGATTAGATTTAACTTCCTCTCCTGCAAACGTGTACCAAACCACAGCAGAGACGCAATTTTTGGTTTCTTTAAAATGTCAGTGAGCACAGAGTGCAAGACTCACTACTAAACAAAGTAACAGATTGCCAACTAATATTAACAATGCCTTAATGATTTCTCTTTTAGTCACTAAAGCTAAGTTACACCTGGAGTCTGTAGCAGCACTCTATTTACTGTACAACAGTTGGCATGAGGATTACCAACTACATATGACGTCACTCTTCACTCGGCCTGGGAGCGGTTGACAAACAGCGGGGAAAAAGTAAAAGCAGTGAGGAGATGATGAACCAAGCCAACACAACTTGCTAAAAACTCAGTTTTTCATGCAAACAATACATTACTGAATAAAATAGCATCAGAACCATCAGAATCTGATAAAGCAGCCAGACTTGTCAGAGGCTCTTTAAACTGTTGGTGGAATTTGTTTTAAGTGAAAAATATGGCCAGGACAGTGGGGAAACATAGACTTTGACGGCAGATAAGGACCGCTTGGCCCACCTAGTCTGCCTATTTTCCTACCTACAGGATAGGCCGAAGATCCTAATTAACCAACAGCCTATTTTTTCCTACCCCCCCACAAGAATGGCTTTATGTCTGTCCCATGCATTCTTGAATTCTCCCAAAGTTTTAGACCCACAACCTCCTCAGGAAAGGCTGTTCCATGCATCCACTACCCTCTATGTGAAAAATACTTCTTCACATTGCCCCGGAACCGCCCCATCTTTAAATTGTATCCCTTGTTCTTGCCGCTCTCTTTTCTGAAGATGCTACCCTCTTGGACTTTGTTGATTCCACTGAGGTACTTAAAAGTTTCTATCATGTCCCCCCCTTCTTTCCTCAAGGGTATACATATTAAGCTCCTTTAGTCTCTTCTCGTACGGCTTCTCTTGCAGACCCTGCACCATTTTAGTTGCCCTCCTCCAGACTGCCTCTATCCTGTCTATGTCCTTGCAGAGATGGGGTCTCCAGAACTGGACACAGTACTCCAGATGGGGTCTCACCAACTGTCTGTACAGAGGGATAACAACTTCCTGTTTTCTGCTGGTGATGCCTCTCCCTATGCATCCCAGTATACCCCCAGCCTCCCTACTGCCTTCTCACATTGCTTGCTAACCTTAAGGTCATCTGATATGATTACCCCCAGGTCCCTTTCCTTTTTTGTTGTTGTTACTACCTCCCCCCTCATTGTGTAATCTTCCCCTGGGTTCGGGGAAATTCCCCTACTCTTTTCGAGAAGTGCCACGGAACCTTTAACATCCACCTAAACAATCACCAGAACAGGTAGATGGGATCATGGTTTAATGTCTCAACTGGAAGACAGCCACCTCAGGAGTGCAGCACCCCCCTCATGGTAAACAGCAATGTCAGCACTGGGATTTACTCCAAGTTCCTGGTGTGCTGCTAGAACCCACAACCTTACAATATTTTGGCCTTAGAGGTGAGTGTGTCACCTGCTGAGCCACTGACACTGATCTAGGTGCAGTGAAGTGCCTAGTAAGATGGACAGGAAGTTGGTTGAGGAGGAAACAGCAGAGGGTGGTGATAAACAGGGACATGTCAGGGGAGAGAGAGGTCACAAAGCGGGGTGCTGCAAGAGGCGGTCCTGGGACCAGTCCTTCTTAGTATGTCCACTGCAACACAGCAGAGGGAATACAGGGTAGGATGAGTCTCTTCACAGATGACACTAAGCTCTGAGGAAGGGCAGAGATTGAGAAGGAGGTAAGGAAGATGCAGGGGGACCTGCAACGGTCAGAAAGGTGGTCCAAAACCTGGCAGTTGAAATTCAATGCCAAAAAGTTCAAAGTGATGCATATAAGAAAAAAGAACCAGAGGATGAAATAGTGGGTAGGGTTAAGCTGGACATTACTTGTGAGTAAAGGAACCCGAAGTCATCATAAATGACTCTCTCACACAATCCAGCCAATGCAACAAAGCCTACAGAAAGGTGAGAAATGTTGAGGTGTACTGTGAGGGGGTTTGATAGCACGAGGAAAGAGGTAATACTGTCTCTCTACAGAACACTGGTGAAGCCACATCTGGAATACTGTGCACACCTCTGGAGTCCCCCCTTTAGGAAAGATGAAGAAAGGCTAGAGACAGTGTAGTGCAGGGTAACCAAAATGATTCAAGGCCAATCCTACGAGGAATGGTTTATGACACAGGACATGGTTAGAAGGGACAGGTTGGAAAGGACAGGGTGAGTCATGATGTCCATGTCACTAGCACCTTCAAATACCTTGAAGCGTCACTTGACCCATAGCTTGACCTCGGGCATCATATACCGAATGTCTGCAAAGCTGTTAACTGTAAACCAGGTGTGGCTTACAGAGCAAAGAGTAACCTCACCCCTGCAGCCCGACTCGCACTGACTCGTGGTGTGTTCCTCCCCTCTCTCTCCTATGGAAGCCTACTGTTTGCTCGCACCGCCAAAGCGCACCTTTCTAGATGAACTGTCTCATATAACAATATTTGTCGCTTTGCTCTTGCTGCCCCTTGTCTCACCCATCACTGCGAGCTGTACAGCAAGCTGAATTGGCTCTCTCCATCTCATTGCTTAGACTTTGTCCTGGGATGCTTTACAGGAAAGGTTCTTCGAACTGGCACCCCCCCCCCCGTTCTGGTGGAGCTCCTTGTACCGGCTGTCTCCTCACACTACTCTCTCAGGTCCCAGGGCTCAGATGTCCTTAAGATACCGACCACTCATACTCAAATGGGTGACAGCGACTTTGCCTTGAGTGCACCCAGGTTGTGGAGCTCGCTTCCTGTCCGGATTCACTCTTCTCCCACACATGGTTGCCTAAGATCTTCCCTATGGAACCACCTGAAGCTTTCCGCAGGGTGTACTTGTCCCAAGCCGCCATGATCTCTGCTGGCCCGGGGTCTGGGGTGTGACATGGCATGTACTGCCTCCACCCAGGATTCAGCTTTGGGCAAGGCCCTGTCCATGGCAGTACTTCCTTAGGGTCCAACAGTTGTACATAATCAGCACTGGGGGGGGTCCTCCTTCTAGGGGTCCTACAATTGTATATATAAAATAGTATTTATTGTGCCTCCAATGTTAAGCTCTGTACTGCACAGTTCTTAATGCATATGTCCTACTGTGAGTAACCACTTGTCCATGTTATGCATGCTCTGACTCTGTACATTGATTGTATGTGTACATATGTTGTCCAATGTATTCAAACTTGTATTTCCTGTACCCTACCAGGTCGTACCTGAAAATAGGCAAATGTATTGTCTAGTGTACCTACCCAGTTAACAAAAGCTAAAAAAATAATTAAATAAATTAATAAATGATAGAAAGCTCCAAGTTCTGAAATGAATAAGATAAACTGTGATGAACTGTTTTTCATTTATTTATTGAACACTTCAGAGAATTATCTTTAAGCACAAGTGCTCATTTACAAAGGTTTCATATCAAATACATAGCCACAAAAAACATTACAAGTACAATAAGCAGTTCCAGAGGAAATGCAGTGAACAACAAGTCCAAAGCACTTAAAGAGCAGCTGACATGGACTGGGCAGGCAACTCATTCTAGGAAGTTGCCTTCCTAATGAGCTAAATGAGCTAGTGTCAACATTTTTTTTTTTAATGAGGTTAAATACTTACATGTCACCTTAGTGTGCCTGGCTCGTAAGTTCTGTGTATGAGCCAAGCAGCCACCAGAGTGCTACAACCCCACCTCGAATAACAGCACTCTGATGATGTGAGGTATGGGACGGGGCTGCAGGCGCTCTGTGTAGTAACATATCACATATATCATAGCCCCATCCCTGCAGACTTGCCAGCAAAGATAATGTTAGTACATATAGACAGCCCCCCTCTCCCGATCCTATTCCCATCCTATTACTTACTACACAGAGTGCCTGCAGCCCCATCCCCTACCTCATGTCATCAAAGTGGTGGTTTTCGGGAAGGGGCTGCAGCGCTCGGGTGGCCACTCAGTTCGTACATGGAAGTTATGAGCCAGGCACTCCAAGGTAAAATGTAAGTAACCTTGTTTAAAAAAAAAAAAATTAACTAAGAACAATTACATACAGTTTTGAATAAAAAAAAATCCACACTGATCATTGTATAAAAAGTCACAGGTAATGTAGAGAGAGAGAAACCAAATAAAAGTGTTTAATAGTTACAATTGCATGGGACTGCAGAGGGAGATCACAAAGATCTCTTAAACTGACTACATTAGGGAGATTCAGCAGTGTATCAGGCAACTGGTTTAATCAGTTAGCAGCCCTAACAGTGAATGACTGTTTGCTCAGCTGAGTATGCCTGAAAGTAGGCTTAAGGGCACTCCTGGCTATGTTTCTGGTGTTGTATTGGTTGGAAATGGTGTGGAAGCAATTTGTTAAAGCAGTGTGCGTTAGGCCCAAGAGCACCTTTTTAGCTAGTGAACAGGTCTGGAGCTTTATTCTGCTGAGTAAGGGTAGCCAGTTAGCAAGTGCGTAAAGGGTACAACTATGAGCGAAGTTATATGCACCAAGTACAAAGTGGCATGTTTTATCACAGATCAGTTTTACCCTGTTTAGCACGGTTTCACAGGCAGCTACGTAGACAGGAAGCCCATAATCTATAAGTGACAAAATGGAGCTGGCCATAATAAGGCATCTAGCATCCCCAGTGAGACTGTTCTTGTTCCAGTACAGGGCACTCAGTCTTCTGTTAACTACATCCACCAGACTGTCAACATGAAGTGCAAAAGATAAGGTGTTATCCAAAGTTACTCCAAGCTATCTGAAGATCTCCACCTGTTCCAAGATTATGTTCTTGACCATTTCTGATAAACGGTGGAACCTTTCTCTCCTGTGAGAGGCTAAAGAAGAGCATGGTCTTTGTTTATGTTTTGTAATTGAGGACCAGTTTGCTGTTGGAGAACCAGCTTTCAAGTGATCTAAAGTTACTTTGAAGAGCAGCAATAAGGTTGCCAAAGTCAGGGCTTTTGTAACAGAAGACTGCATCATCAGCATAGAGGAGTATACTGGCTGTCTGACAAGCATCAGGTAGTTGATTTACAAAGATGGCAAATAGGAGTGGGCCCAAGATGGAGCCCTGGGGACACCAACAGACACTCCCCTAGTGTTGGACAAAGATTTGTCGATTTTCATCAGCTGGGAGTGATTGGTGAGATAACTGTGGAACCAGTCAACTGTATTCTGTGACAAACCCAGGCCAGGGAGTCTGCCAAGAAGAAGCTTATGTCTGACCAGGTCAAAGGCTTTAGTAAGGTCAATATGTATAGCTCCAACTAGGTCACCACTGTCAAGGGCCTCATAAACAAAGTTGGCATATTCCACCAGTGCTGTGTGGGTGCTGTGGCACTTCTGGAAGCCATACTGCTGTACACACTGGACACTGCACTGTTCGAGGTGTGTGACAAGATTGTCACATAGTATTCTCTCGAGGGCCTTGGACAGAGGGAAGAGAATAGAAATGGATCTGTAATTGGCAAGGCTACTGCAGTTTCCACTTTTAAAAACTGGTGTAACCCAGTGCAGATTTCCACTTCTCTCGGAACTGCAAGTAACACAGGGAAAAGTAAAAATTCTAGGGATGGGGTGAGAAAATTCCTCTGTTGCCAGTGCAAGAAGTTTCATATCAACCAAATCACTCCCACACCTACTGCAGTTCTGCCAAGTACCATATTGATGTATTTTGTGTGCCTTTGTCAAACAGCCTTAAAGTAGAATTTAGGGTATCTCAGTTCAGAGCCCAACATCTGGAAGGCTTCAAGAGCTGGTTCCCTGCAGGGGGTCTGGGCAGGCTCAGTGGAAATGATGGAACTGAGGTCAGTAAAAACTGTGTTGAAGTAATTGGCAATTTCAGTGAGATAAATGAGTTCTCGACCCTCTACCAAAGCATCTGAGGAGTGGTTTTAATTCCTTTGCCAAGGAGCTCAGAGACGTTATTCCCGAATCTTTTGTCATTACTCTGGTTCCGGATCTGCTGGTCCTTACAGAAGTCAGATTCAGGCTTTCTAATAATACTGGGTGCACTTACTGTGGGCTTCCTTGTATTTTTCCAGGTGGACAGTGGACCCTGTTTCCCCAGCCAGCACCCACAATCATCCCTCTCCCTCATGCAGGCAAGGAGTTCAGAGGTGATCCATCCAAACGGTGTTCCTGTTGCCTTGTGTTTTTTTTTGTTTTTTTAAATGATGCAAATTTATCACAGGTAAATGTAAATTCAGAGACAAAAGAATTCTAGGGCCCTGTCAATATCAGGAATGACATCTAAGAAGTTGCAGTCAGTTTGGGCCAAGTAAGATTTGAATTTGGGCATCTTAATTTTGCTAGGACTCAGCTGACTGATCTGCGGAGGTGGGGGGAGTGGCCTTGTCTGTTTAACTGCCCATAGACACTGCACCGAGGAGTGGTCACTTAGGGTATCTGACAAAACTTTGACAACTTTATCCCTATCAGGGTGTGTAACTAAGTACCCCGTCAAGTAGTGTCATAGTGCCTGTTTTATAATTGGTCCTGGTGTGCTCAATGACCATTTGTGTGAGAAACAGGCTGGACAGCTTCTCCTTACCTTGTGGCATGTGCATTCCAATGGATGTTAAAGTCACCAGTAACAATGTATTCCCAATTCTGACTGAGTTGCAAGAAGTATAGTGTAAGTGGGTCAGTGCCCAGATTCTGTTTACCTGGTGGGCTATATACAAACAGATGACAAGAAATTTGTGCCCTTGTGCTATCAAAAGTTTACTGCTAGGCATTCACAGTCCCTGGTTAGGTCTAATCACAATTTTGGAGGCTAGAAGGTCTAATCTGAGGTAAATAAGGCAGCCCCCATCTTAGCTGTCTATTCTATCCTCCCTAAAGATATTGAAGTCTGGCAATGAGATAGTGGCAATAGGCATGTGTGGACTGAGCCAAGTTTCAGTTAGGCAAATAATATCAAGCTGCACTAATTAGACTCAGGCTTCAAACCAGGCGAATTTAGGTAGCAGACTGCCAATATTTAGGGAGATTATGTTCAGGATTCCTTGGCTGCAGGTACCAGACCCAGAGCTGCCAGAAAGACCAAAGTTTATTTATTTATTTAAAAGTTTTACCAGGAAGGCACACTGAGCAGAGTACTGCTCAATTCCAGGTGCGTCCTGGGGATGGGGATAGTGGAAATAAAATATATACAATCTGGATGATAATACAAGGAACAAAACAATTAAGTTTAATGCATCAGTGATTAAAGGATCTTGAGACAACAATAGGCAGAATAACAACAAAAATCAAATCATGAAGCAAGATAGTGGACTAGGCACTTCAACATAACAGGAACTTAGCAGTGTCAGTGATGTATACAGTACTGTGTCATCCACATACATGTGGATGGATGTGTGAGTGGGCAGGCCGTGGGCACGTCGTTTAGGAAGGTGGAGAATAGCAGCAGGCCAAGGACCGAGTCTTGGGGGACTCCAGTGGTGACTGGGAGGGAGGTAGATGTGGAGTTACCAATTCTGATCAGTTGGGACCTGCCTACAAAGTGGGAGTGGAACCAGTTGGTGGCCTCGGTGGAGAGCCCTGCAAGAGAGAGCTTGTCCAGTAGGAGTGCATGGAAGAGTGTCAACAACCTTTGCCAAGTCAATGAAAATAGCTGAGATGATGTGGCCTTTATCCATACCCGCAAGAATGGAATCTGTGAGCCGTAGGAGGGAAGTGGCAGTGGAGTGGGACTTCCTGAAGCCAGACTGATAGGGCGTGAAGAAAGAGGAGGAGTTGAGAAATTAGGAAAGTTGTGAGAGTACGAGTTTTGGAGTTTTGCCAGTATGGGGAGGAGGTAAACTGGATAGTAGTTACTACGGGTGGAGGAGTCACTGCCCTTAGGAAGCGGGATAATGGTTGTGTGCTTCCGTTACGATGGGACAGAAGCTAGTGAGAAGAAGAGGTTGAATAGAGCAGCCAGAGGGATTGCGATGGCAAGAGCAGCTAGGTAGAGCATTTTGGTGTCCAGCCCAGAGGGACATTTGCCCTCAGAAGGGTTTAGTGCGGTCAAGGCATTGTAAACCTCCATTGGGATGACCTGACAGAAGCAGAAGGAGGAGGCAGGAGATTTGGCCCATGCGTTGGAGGAAGAGGGGGTGGCTTTTTGCTGGTAATGAGAGGAGGCGGCCAAAAGTGACGAGGTACAGTTTATGAAAAATGAGTTAACTTCTGAGGCCACTTCAAGAGGGTCTGTCACGCAGGTACCGTCTACATTTAAAACCGCGGTTGGGGGCTGGGAAGGTGAGGAGAAGAGCGATTTGACCACTTTTCTGAATTTAGCCGTGTGATTTAAGTTGTATTGGAAGGTGGCTTTTAAGTAGTTAGCTTTTGCTGCCAGATTAACCTAGTGCAGGCACTGCGTAAGAAGCGATATTTAGCGTGCACTGCGGTGGAGCTGGAGGCTTTGAGCGACTTCCATACCTGTCTCTGGCTCTGATATGGGTCATAATATCAGCTGTGATCCAAGGCAGGCGAGCGCCCCACACTCAAATCCATCTGAGTGGGGGCATATCTGCTCAGACGGCTAAGAACTTTCTCTTGAAATACTCCAGCGCAGAGTTAATAGATGTAGCCCGGGGTATGAAAGACCAGTCTGTGGCAGCCAAAGCATTTAGCAGTGAGTTCAGGTCCAGGGATTTGAACGACCAGGTAAGGATGGTTGGGGTGGATCTTCCGGACAATAGGAGTAACGTTACTGTAAGGCCTCTGGTGGCTCCGAGGTAGTGCTTCAGTCTTTGGGTTTAACTCCTAGGAAGCTATTCAGCAGTATTGGCAAGTCAAAACACAGAGACACGAGTGGAAGCTGAAAGGGGGGACATTCAGGTGGGCTGTCAGACAATTTTGCTGTAAAGAGAGGATAGCTGAACTGTGGAACAGTCTACTGGCTGATGCAACGTGTGAAAAAAAAAAATCAATGGTTTTAAGCATAGCTAGGAGAGGGATAAGGGATTAATAGTTACTTGGGAGCGTACAACTGGGGGAGGGAGGGAAGGGGAGAGGGAGGTAAGGTGCCTGCCTGGTGCCATGGCTGGGAGGGACAGGAAGCAAATCCTCAGGATCGCGGAAGCAGCATCATGGGAGCTGAAGCTAAACATCACTGTCCACCTTTGGAGAAATGACCTAGCTGGGCATGGGATCACAGCAGTGAAGGAGGAGTTTGTTGAGATGGGGATGGGCCTTAGACAGGTAGCACACACGGTAACCTTCTCGGAGGTGCTGCCTGTCTATGGCATGGGTGAGGCTAGGGTACTCTGCACCATGCAGTTCAATGAATGGTTGACAGACTGGTACAGAGCACAGGGTTTTGGCTTCACTGGTGATTGGGGGTCCACCTGGAGGGATGCAGGCCTATACTGACGCGATGGTCTGCTTCTGTCCAGGAGGGGAACCAGGCTCCTAGGTGATAGGTTTAAATGCTTCACTGGCAAGCTTTTAAATTAGTCAAGGGGGAGTCACTTGATATGAAGCAGGAAATTACAAGCCTCCCCCCACAAAACAGGGTAGTTAGTGAGGTAAACACCAAGGTACAGAGGTCAATAGGGAGCAGGACAGGGGTAAATGAAGAAAAAGGCAAAGGCAGTAAGGGCAGGGATGGGGCAAAAACGGGTAAGACCATCATAAAATGGAGGGCAATGAGTACCAATACCCATAGTTTGGGTAACAAGCTTCCTGAGCTAGTGGCCTTGATGGAACAGCGACACCTGGATATCGTGGCAGTCACAGAAACCTGCTACATGGGGAACCATGACTGGGATGTCAACTTACCAGGGTACACAATCTACATGAGGGACAGGGAGGGTAAAAGGAGGAGGAGGAGTAGCTCTCTACGTAAGGGAAGGGATTGAAACAATGGAACTAAAGGGTGAACGGGGAGGGGAGGAGGCACTGTGGGTCACCTTGGAAACTGGTAGTGGCACGACAATCGCACAGCTGTTGTATACAGACCCCTGTCTCAGGGGGGAGGAAATGGACAAGGAAATGATAGAAGGCATCCTTAGGATGGCAGAAAAAGGGGAGATATTGTTAATGGGGGACCTGAATATGCCAGATGTTAACTGAAGCACATTTACTGCAGCCACATCCAAGAGTAGGGTCATTCTTGATGCCCTACAGGGGGCATGCCTGACAGCTACTGCTGGAACTCACTCAGGAGGGAGCAATCTTGGACTTGGTACTCTCAAACAGGGATGGAGAGGGGATCACAGATTTAGAAATGGGTAGCCATCTGGGAACAAGCGACCATCACACAGTGTGGTTCACGATAAACACAACTGTGGAGTAAAGCCATACAAAAGCAAGGGTACTGGACTTTAGAAGAGCTGAATTTGTCAAAATGGGGGAGTGCCCAAGAATGCACTAGCAAATGGGCAGGAAGGAGGGGGTGGAAGAACAATGGGGAAAAAAATCAAAACTGCCATCATAGAGGCAACAAGCTTTTGTGTGAAATGAATAAAGAAAACAAAATAAAGTAAAAAAACACTATGGTTCTCAAAAGAGATAGCAAGGAAGGATTGGGAGATAAAAACAGCATTCAGGAATGACAGAAGGAGAAGGACAAAGAACTGTATCAGTCAAAGCAGAGGGAAGCAGGGAAGGCAGTCAGGACAGCAAAGGCCCAAACTAAGGAAAAGACAGCCGGCTCAGTTAAGAAATGGGATAGAACCTTTTATAGATACATTAGGGAGCAGAAAGACCAGGGGAAGGATAGTGAGGCTTATTAAAGAGGAGGAGAGGCGGGCAGAGAGAGACCGTGAAAAGGCAGAGACACTGAATGGATACTTTTGCTTAGTATTCACAAAAGAAGAAGAAGGGGAGGTACCTAAACCAAACAATAGAAGCACTCTGGGCAGGGGGGGTCGATACTAGTCCCTTCACAGATGAAAGAACCCCGAAAGAAATCTTAAAACTGAAGATGGACAAAGTAATGGGACCTGATGGGATTCACCCCAGAATTCTAGAAGAACTAAGGGGAGACCTAGTGACACAACTGATTACCCTTTTTAACAAATCATGGGAGGATGGTGTGGTATCCGAGGACTGGAGGAAGGTGGATGTGATCCTCCTTCACAAGAGTGGAGGCAAGGCAGAGGTAGGAAACTACAGGCATATCAGTTTGACCTCAGTGGTAGGGAAAATGATAGAATCACTTCTGAAAGAAAGAATTGTCAAGTACCTAGAGGCCAGCGGGGCTTAGGACCCAAGGAAGCATGGATTCGCAGCATGAAGGCATGTCAGACAAATCTAATAGATTTCTTTGACTGGGTGACCAAAGTAGTAGACCAGGGAAGGGCTGTAGATATGGCCTACTTAGACTGACACAGTACCACACAACATAGATACACAGACAGTGTCAGCAGATAAGGGCCTATGGCCCACCCAGTCTGCCCATTTGAGCTTTTAAGTTCATTTTACGTTTTCCTAGAAGTCTGTTGCCCCTTAACCCTGACCTCCAGAATTCCTTTATGTCTATCCCATGCATTCTTAAATCCCGTGATTGTTTCAGCCCCCACCACTTTCTCTGGCAGGGTGTTCCACTTGTCCACCACCCGTTCTGTGAAGAAATTCTTCCTCATGTTTCCTCTGAATCGTCCTCCCTCCAACTTCATCCCATGTCCTCTAGTCCTGGAACATCTTTTACACTTAAAAAAGTGTATTCCTGCATCCTGTTCCTCCCTGTAAGATACTTGTATGTCTCCATCATATCCCCTCTCTCCCTCCTCTCCTCCAGGGAGTACATATTAAATTCCTCCAACCTGTCCTCACAGGACTTGTGATGCAATCCATGTACCATCTTTGTTGCCCTTCTCTGAACCTTCTCTACCCTTACGTAAGTTCTCCAGAACTATACACTGTACTCCAGGTGGGGCCTCACTAATAAAGAAGTTACCCAGCCTGGGAGTGGGTCCCAGAGTGGTAGCCTGGGTAACAAACTAGCTGGACAACAGGACGCGGAGGGTAATTGTAAATAGAGCACACTCTGGAGAAAGGAGAGTTACTAGTGGGGTATCACAGGGTTCAGTACTGGGACCGGTACTCCTTAATGTCTTTATATGTGACACTGCAGAGGGGCTGGAAGGAAAGGTATGCCTCTTTGCAGATGACACAAAGATCTGCAACTGGGTTGATACACAAGGAGGAGTGGAAAAGATGAAAAGGGACTTGGCAAGGTTGGAGCAATGGTCAAGAGTATGGCAGCTTAGTTTCAATGCAAAGAGGTGCAAAGCAAAGCAATGCACCTGGGAAACAAAAATCCAGGGGAAGAATAGATAATGGGTGGCGGGGGAGGTATCATCAACCACAAAAATGGAGAGGGACCTGGGGGTACTCATATCAGATGACTAAGGTAGGCAAGCAATGTGAGAAGGCAGTAAGGATGGCTGGGGGGGGGGATACTGGGATGTATAGGTAGAGGCATCACCAGTAGAAAGCAGGAAGTTGTTATCCCTATGTACAGACAGTTGCTGAGACCCCATCTGGAGTACTGTGTGCAGTTCTGGAGACCCCATCTTCACAAGGACATAAACAGGATGGAGGCAGTCCAGAGGAGGGCAACCAAAGTGGTGCAGTGTCTGCACCAGAAGCCATACAAAGAGAGACTAAATGAGCTTAATATGTATACCCTTAAGGAAAGGAAGGAGAGTGGGGACATGATAGAAATCTTCAAGTACTTCAAGGGAATCAACAAAGTCCAAGAGGGTAGCATATTTCAGAAAAAGAGATGTGCAAGAACAAAGACACAATCTGAACATGGGGGGTAGAAGTCTCGGGAAAGCGTGAGGAAGTATTTTTTCATGGAAGGACGGTGGATACATGGAACAGCCTTCCTGAGGAGGTTGTGGGGTCAAAAAGCAGTGGGGAATTCAAGAATGCATGGGACTGACATAAGGCAATTATAGTGGGGTGTAGGAGGGGGTAAGGAGGAAGTAGGCTGCTGGTTAACTAGGATCTGCAACTTATCCAATAGGTAGGGAAATGGGCAGACTAGGTGGGCCAAGCGGTCCTTATCTGCCATCGAAGTCTAGGTTCCTATATGGGGCAGCAGTAAGACAGAGAACGGCGAGAATGCGGGGGTATAAAACACATCTAGACATTAGGTCCCAGTATAGCATAGGGTATAACTGGGCAGACTAGATGGATCAATGGTCATTTTCTGCCCATGTCTATGTTTCTATACCTTGTTCCAGATCATCCTCTGTGTTAGGGCTTCACAAGGGCCTATTGTGGGATACCATGGCAGCGCAGACACCAAGCTTCACCCCTATCGTCAGCACAATCATGATGGTATAGGGGCGCACACCATAATAGCAATGGCACCACCTATGACCTTTTTTTTTTTTTTTTAAATGAAATTCCTTGTTGAAAGATTTCAGCATACACATGTATAGTCAGTATACAGCTTTGCAGATCTTGCAATAAATCGTTTTCTTCACCCCTCTCCTCCAACTAGAATGGCTTGTGAGTTAAGGTATGCACATTCTTTCGTGGCTAAAATCACAGTAAATCTTTTACACACGTAACAACATACAGTACACAGCAGTGATCGCATCATCTGAACAACTTTATCAGAAAGTTTCAAATTGCTTATTTGGAAAAACCTCCACAGGGTGTAATGCCAAAGTACAGGAGATATCAATTCACAACTAACATGCATTTGTCAATGCCGAATGTTTGCTTGCTGGCATTGGCAGTGGTAGTGTAGAAGTTACAGAGCTGCGTAATAGGAATGGCAGTGAAGTATTGAACTGAAGCCAATCCCACCACCACCCTGCAGAGAGTGACATACATTGGGGCGTGCCTTTGGGTCGTCAGGCATAATGGCCACGCCATTTCACCACACCCCACCCTGCAGACACTGACAAGTGTCACGGTGTTCCTTGGGGTCTTTGGCCCTTATTCGCACCCCATTTCATTAGGAAATACAGTGAGATGGGTGCGATATAGGAGAATGGGGTGAACTTTGGAGCCGAAGAGTCCAAGGCATACCTCGATGCCTCTCACTGGCTGCAGGGTGTGGAATGGTATGAGCATTACAGGCAAGAATCCCAAGTCACACCCCTGATGCCTGTCATTCTCTACAGGGTTGGGCGTTGTGGTTGGAAACCTGAATACCTCAGGCGTTCGTTGGTATTTTCACTCCAAATGTTCAACATGGTTTTTTTGTGACCCCACCTCATGAACAGGGGGAATATCAGTTTGTTAGCCGAAAGCTGCTTATGCACAGCGACTACGGCATTCAGCACCACAGGTGCAAAAACATTCCGAACAGGATGTAAAAATGATAGCTGTACTGTTCATGGGGAGGTGAAAAATGGCAATGTTGCAAATCTGCAGTAAAATATTTAAAAATGGTGAAGTCAAAGCGTTACATAGAAACTGTACACGCACACCCGTAATATAATTTGGTTGGGGATTTTTTACAGCAGATTGTCAACTCAGGCATTTTGGTACCTCCGATCATGAACAGTGTCACTGTGATTTTCTTTATCTGTCGAACAATGATTTCCCAGCGACCACGCATCTCTGCGCTGAAAGTGTGAACACACACTTGACCATGTTGTGAAAAATGACAGCTGTACTGTAAATAAGGAAGTGTGGAAAAATCCACTGGTGAAAATCTGGATTTAAAATATTACAAAGTCATGAACCTCACGGTGCATGGAAACTGCAGTGCTCACTAGTAACACAGTCATTTTATGGACTTTTGTCACGAAATTTTCAACATAGCCATTTTAAGACCTCTGCTCATGAACAGTGTAACTGTGATTTTCTTAATCTGTCCCAAACATTGCTTCCTTTTGCCGATAGCACCATAGTGCGCTATTAATGCGAAAACACATTTAGGTGGCATATGAAAATGGCAGCTGTACTGTTCATAAGCAAGTGTAATAAAATGGCAATGTTGAAAATCTGGAGTAAAATGTTAAGTCGCAAACTTATGAGCATGCATAGGAACTGCAGCATACGCTACGTAAAACAGTCATTTTAGGAATATTTTACCAAATTTTCAACATAGCCATTTTAAGACCTCTGCTCATGAACAGTGTCACTGTGGTTTCTTAATTTGTCCCATACATTGGTTTTCGCACACCGATTGCGCCATTGTAAGCTACATGGTGAAAACATTTTGGGTGAGAAGTGAAAATGACAGCTACACTACTCATAAGAAGGTGTGGTAAAATGGCAATGTTGAAAATCTGGGTGAAAATATTGAAAATTGCGAACTTACAAAGTATGCGAGGAACTGGCGCAATGACGCCACTAAAACAGTCATTTTTGATTTTCACCAAATTTTCAAAATAGGCTCTTTGAGAGCCCACCTTATGAACACTGGCAGTGTCGTTTCGTTAATTGGTCCCGAAGGTGATTTTAGCAGTGAATCACCCTTCAGGCCCGAATAACACCATGACAGTGACAGAGCATTCATGAGAAGGGGTCCTAAAACCCCATGTTGAAAATTTGGTGCAAAAATTCCAAAAATGCCTGAGGTATGCAACAAAGTTGAAAACCCTATCTATCCCATTATACAGCTTACGGCATTTCCTCAGTTCGTGGAGTCGGCTTTGAAGAGTGCAGGCGTGTTCCTGGTCCACCGAAGATCGTGCGGCCGGACTCGGAGGTAAGTATGGAGTGAGGGGTGTGGGGAGGTGGGGTGCACAGTGGGTGGTGCGGGTTGTGGGAGGGGCAGGAGAAGCGCCGTGGGACCGTTTTTAATTTTCAGGTATTTAAAACAAAAAACGACGCGGGACGTTTGCCACGCTGGGGTGGGCTCCCACAGTCCAACCTAAATAACCCCTCAAAATTCTGGAAGGTCATTCACTCCCTCTTCACCCAACCAGCTGCCAATCCCACTCCAATTCTAAATATTAACAACTCCGTTCTCATTGAGCCAACAGCAGTCGCTACTGAGTTCAACATATATTTCTCCACTTGTGCTGCCACTCTCCTCTCTGCCCTGCCAAACCCTGCACCTATCACACCCTCTACAGACGTAACGAACCTGACTAGGCCTCGCTCCTTTTTCTTCAATGATGACATCTTTGCAGCGGATGCCCTAGATGCACTACTTTCTCTCAGCCCTTCAAAAGGCAAATCCCCAGATGGCTTGGACCCTAAACTCATCTACCTCTCCGCCACCGCCATAGCAACTCCGCTTGCCAAACTCTTAAAACCAATCCTTTGCCACTGCTGCCATCCCCCAAGCATGGAAGCACGCCACTGTCATCCCCCTCCTACCCCCACCTCCCAGTACTAGCAAAACTACAAGAGCACCTTGTGCTCACCCAACTTCCTTCCTTCCTTCCTCACCGACTAATGTCTTCACACCCTGCCAGTCAGGTTTCAGAAAGGGACACTCCACTACATGCTCCCTGGTAAGGCTTGCCGACTCCATCCTGACTGGTATGGACAGTGGGCTGATCACGTCAGCTGTCTTCGTCGACCTTGCGGAAGCCTTCGACACCGTCTCCCACCCCATATTGCTCTCTTGTCTCACTGAATCAGGCCTCTCTGTTGCTGCCACCAACCGGTTCAGATCTTACCTCTCTGGCAGAACCCAGTCCATTAGAGTCGCAAATGCTATCTCTTCCCCCCTTCCCTTAACTACCGGTGTCCCCAAGGGGTTGGTTCTGGGACCCATACTGTTTTCTAGATTCCTAAAATGACTTACCGCTCATCTGCTCTACTACCTCAATCCACATGTATGCAGATGACACTGTACTCTTCTCCTCAGGCTCCGACCCTGAAGTGGTACAAACTAACCTCCAAGCCAACTTCAACAAAGTACAGCAATGGTTCAGCTCTCACCAGCTCTCCCTAAACGTAAAAAAACTGTCATGATGACTTTTGGCACATAACGCCTGTCCAGACTCCCATCCCTTCCCTATTTCCACACCCTAGATGGTCAAAAACTCAAAGATGTCTCCTCATTCTGCTACTTGGGGGTATGGCTCGACTGCCATCTTTCCTTCTCAGACCACATCGATGCTATTTCAAAAAAACTACACCCCGTGGCTCGGTGCACTTTATAGGAACCGCAGTAGCCTCCCGCCCCCCCACCGTCCGACGTGAACTGGTCCAGAAGATGATACTTCCCTCCTTTGATACTGTGACATTGTTTATGGTGCAGCCCCTAAGTCCACCCTATCTAAGCTGGGCACACTTTTTAATGCCTTCTGCTGCTTTGCTCTCGATGCCTCACCACTTACCCACCACTGCAACCTCTACCATTTCCTGGCACTACCATCCCTCGGAAACCACAGCATTTCACACTGTGCTAAATATGTATCTAACCTATGGCTTGGCACCATCCCTTCCTACCTCTCCTCCGTGCTCTCAGCTGGCCCCTCCCCCGCCCATTATCTTAGATCCTGCGACTACCGCCAACTATCAATCCCTAGGCGGAAGTCTACTGCCGGGCAAGCCGCCTTCTCACACCGGTTACCCAAGCTATGGAATGATCTTCCACCTAAATCTGGCATTCCTCTCTGCCCACTCTCTTTCTACTGCCCTAGCTAACTTCCTCACCACTAATTGCTCCTGTACCTGATTCGGCCATGTGCCAATTGCTCCCCTCCCCACTGCCTGACCAGCGGCCTTAGCTTTGCTATAAATGCTGGCATATAGCCTCAACCTATGCACTTCTGTCCTGTGCCTTTTTGTCCTGCACCATCATGTGTTCTATGTCTCCTGTTGCTTATACCTGCACATAACCGTGTGCTAAATTTTCCCTTGTACTGCTGCTATATGTCAGGTAATTGTTATATGCTCCATACAATATCCAATGTACTCCATGTGTTGTTGCTTGTAGATTAATCCAATTGTATCCATATACTGCTATTTGCCTCCATTATTCGCTCAGTTGATAACCTGCGTGTTATTCAATCCCCTTGTAGCCCCTCCTACCAGCTCGCATCGAGAGACTAGCATCTTGTTGTTCAGTGTGCCTTTCCTGGTAAAACTATTTCAATAAATAAATAAATAAAATAAAACGCAGCTTCACAGAAGTCCCACTGACAGCAGCTCACATATGCACTGCAGCGTGCATGACACCTGGATCAGGCACAGCATGAGACCTATAATGACGCAGAATGAGAGGTCTCCTGCTGCAGCACTCGGGCAGTCAGGCAACTTGTAGAAACCACATGGAGCTGAAAACAAGGATGGAGTAAGTACATTTGGACATCGAATCTTGCAGTTTGAATAGTCAGATATTCTTCAGTGTCACCACTGCATCTAAATGTAAAAGAAAAATGGCAGTACTGGAATTTCGGGGAGAAGTCCTCTTTAAGGACCAGGTGAGGTAATTGGGTAGGGGAGAACAAGGAATGTATAACCTTCCAGAATGTGGAGGGGCTGCTGAGATTTTCCTGGAAGGCAGAGTTGAAATACTCTGCTTTAGCAAGACAGATGGCCCTGGTGCTGGAGTTCTGGAGGGAACGATCAGTAATTAAGTTCTGGTGGGCACCACATGCTTTGTGAGCCACCTATGCTCAACTGCGGATATGCTGGCAAGCCAGCAGCTCAGCTGATACCCAAGGGAGATGGGAGTCATGGACCCTAGTCTTCCTAAGAGGGGCATGTCTGTCCCAGACGTTTAGGAATTGCTTTAAGATAGGGCAGTATCAATGAAGAGGGCATAGGCCAAAGGGGATCAGTCGATATTCATGAGTTCAGCATAGAGGACGGACAGATCAATGGATCTGAAAGAATGGAGGTGAAGAAGGTTTAGCGGGGCTTTAGATCTGTGAATTCTCCATACACAGTAGACCATATGGTGGTCGCTTAGTGCATATGGGAGGATACCTGCAGAGACAATATGGTGGGGGTGAGAAGTCAGAACCCAGTCAAGCAGGGCATGATCACCTGACTTGAGGTTTAGGTGCACAGGTTCAGACATGTGCAGTTTTAAATTAAGGGAATAGATGGAGTTAGTGAGTTTAGAATGGTTTGTGGCCAGCCAATTGATGTTGAAGTTGCCCAGGATGTATAGTTAACCAGACGAGGCGAAAGGTCAGTGACAGTGGGGGGGGGGAAAAGGAGGGACAACAGCAGACTCCACACATGAAGATAGGGAGGGAGCATGGAAAGGACAGTTTTAATAACAGAAGTTCATATGCAGAGGGGGAAGAGCTGGAGAGGCAGACAGAGTATTGAATGTAAGAGGAAATGTAGATAGCTACTCCACCCCTGGTTGATCAATCTTGTCAGATAATGGAGTAGACAGGGATGGAGATGGCGGTGACAGGGATTTCAGAGGTGAGCCATGACTCCGTGATAATCAGAATGGGTTTCAGGCTAGCCATAAGTGGTTGAACCAGGTCAATCTTGGGGAGTAAACTCCTGATATGGAGGTGGGCAATTTTCAGTCCTTTAGGGAGCACAGTGGAGGGAGAGGGGGAAGGACCAGGGTTGGTTTCAACATCCCCTACTGAAAGTAGCAATAATATGATAAGTAGTTTGGAAGAGAAGGATATATGTCTCCGAGGGAGAGCGAAGGTGGGGATAGGGGGCTGCCTTAGTGACTGGCAGCAGGGGGGAGTGAGGCAAGAGAAGCTATGTGAACTTTGGAAGAGCAGAGGAGAAAGGCACAAGTGAACCAAGGAGAGTTAAGAAGTGGTTGGAGGCACGAGTTAGAACTGGTGGGGAAGGGGCCGATTTGGCAAGGGGTAGGCAGTGTAAGGGTTGGGAGTAAAGAAGGGGGAAGGGATGCTGAGGTGAACAGAAGGGGGAAAATAGCAAGGGTTAAGAGAAGCATGGTGAGACCGAGTGGAATAAATAAGGAAGAGAAGGAGAAGAAATTTCTGGGTAGTAGAGAGAAGGGACGAGAAACAGGGAGGGCTGTGGGCCAGAAGGAATAAAGTGGAAGAGTGCAGGAGACAGTACAGCGGGAGTAGTGGAGCACAAATAGACGAGAATTGAACCTTGAACAAGACAAGGGAGCAAAAAGAAGAAATATCACAGGTTGTAGGAGATAGGCATATAGTGTTCCTAGTGGGTAATCACTATAAACAACTAATGGGAAAGTAGGGAGATTGTTATAGAGCTATGGAATGCTGCATTGTAGGCACACCCTGTAACAATAGTGACAGATGGGACTATGCACGAGCACAGTTGGCCTAGTGTGTTAGACTTCTGAGCAGAGGAATATCTAGTGCAGAGGGTCACAGGTTCAAGCCCAGAGCACCGAGACAAGGTGACAGAGAGAAAAGCGGGGGACATACAGGTAATGGAGAGAGGGATGTAGTATTGTGGGAGGGAGGGGCAACAGTAAAGGAAGAGCGGAGGTGATTAAAATGTTACTAATTGAGGTAAGAACAATAGTGCCACCTAGTGGTGGGGCCAGATAACTTGCAAGTGGGACTTTGAGGAGATAAGTAGGGTAGCCTATAAAGAAAATGTCCATCCAGGGTGGGAGAGTGGGGAGTGGGCAGGCCAACACCATTCAGCAACCACTCTACCTATGGCTCTGCTTTGTTTCGGGCACTGTTCCGGGAGGGAGGGGGTGAGCCTGAAGAGATGCGGCCCACATGACCATGCCGGATTCTGTGGGTGGTCAGGAGCTGCCTGTAGAGGGAGAAGGTAAGGGCAATTAGGGTCCTACAGACAATGCAAGTCGGGTGGGAAAATGGCCTTAGAAGGGGGGAGAGCGCAGGAGCAAAGAGACAAGATGGCACCATATCATTCAATACATACACCCCTACCCAAACTAAACAGTATAAGCAGTATAAAACGCTCACCTGAACTTCACAGTGCAAACAGTGGGAAAAAAAAAAACCTACCCGAACTGCACAGTGCAAACAGTAACCAGGCACCATACGGCAACCAGACTCAGTACAATACAATCCCCTACACTCTAGCCTGTACTTAGAGACCTAACTGTCCACAATTTCTCCTGTGAGAGCAGGTCCTGGCAGCCTGTAAATTTCTATCAGTGCAGGTCCTCCGATGACAATTAGGTACTCCGGTAAATAATCTTTAGAAGCACTGTTCAGCAACCATTCTACCTGCGGCCCTGCTCCATTTCAGGCTCTATTCTGGGGGGGGGGCCTGAAGAGATGCGGCCTTCATGACCATGGTGGACTCTACAAGTGTTCTGAAGTAGCCTGCGGCTCTGCTCTGTTTCAGGTGCTGTTCCAGGAGGGGGGGGGAGGGGAGCCTGAAGAGATGCGGCCCTCATGACCGTGCCAGACTCAGTGGGTGGTCTGGAGCTACTTCAAAATGTCCACAATTTCTCCTGGAAGCCCATAAAATTCTCAGTGCAGGTTCTCCAATGACAATTATACACTCCGGTAAATAATCTTTTAGAGCACCGTTTAGCAACCACTCTACCTGCGGCTCTGCTCTGTTTCTGGGCACTGTTCTGAGAGGGAGGGGGAAGAGCCTGAAGAGATGCAGCCCTCACGACCGTGCCAGACTCTGTGGGTGGTCTGGAGCTGCCTGCAGCTCAGGTCTGTTTCGGGTGCTGTTCCAGGAGGGAGGGGGGAGAGCCTAAAGAGATGCAGCCCTCACAACCATGCCGGACTCTGCGAGTGGTCTGGAGCTGCCTGTAGTGGGAGAGGATAAGGGCAAATAGTGGGTCCTACAGACAATGGGAGTCAGACGAGAAACGGCCTTAGAAGGATTTGCAGCAGATCCTCCACCGACTGGGGGAAGGTGTTTTCTGGTTGGGAGGGGAACACACTACAAAGATGGGGCTATAGATAGTTGCCATTTAGCACAACGTGAGACAGGTGCTTAAAGATGGCCAGTTGAGCCATAGACATATGCCAGTTAAGGAGGAAGGGAGCTTCTGTCTGTCTCCATTTCATGCCTCTCACCTCTTTGACTGCAGGAGCATCTCCTTCCTCTGCAGTCCATCAATACTTGATATCCACAGAAATGGCTAAGGGGCTGGCCCATTCAATGATATGATTATGCCACAAACATCTGGGAGACAACCCTTAGGAACCCTTGGTGCCCCGAATGGTATGGACATCAACATGGGTGGAAGTCTCATGCATCCTAGTGTGGGGGTGTTACAGGAAAGAAACTTGAAAATGACCGAAAAATAAAATGTTAAAAATAATGGTCTATATAGTGACCATTGTGGTCACCATGGCAATCTTGACTTTATTTTGGCCAGTGGGTCAAATCACCACAGGGGTGACTTTTTTCACTACGTGAGATTTCAATTTGTCTACTAAGATTTTTGATTGGCGGTCAAAGTGCCTACCTAGCAAAAACCTAGATTAAAAAAAAAAAAAAACAACCTGTTTCACTGAATTTTCTTTTACAATCCCCGGTCAGGCACGTCATGCATTTCCATGTGTCAGGTTGGCGACCACTCAACCATGCAGTCAGATCACTCCTAGTTAGAAGACACCCCTGGATTATTCCTGAGGTCTGGAAGGAAGACAGGAATCCCCACCTCCACTTCCTTACTTTCCCAAGCACAATCTGGTCTGGGTGTGGGGGCGTCCAACCCAGGGGCCACAGTGTCATCACTGTCATTTAGATGCCCACCATTTTTCACCCTGGCCACCTCTCTCTCTCTACCTGGTGCAGACTTCTACACCATCAGGTCTCACATGAACACAGCAAAATCCTGTGGAGCAGGCAAGCTTCGCAGCCCACTGCAACGGTCACTGGTGCTGCAGCGGTGGAACAGACATAGGAACACAAATTTGACGGCAGATATGGACCACCTGGCTCATCCAGTCTGTTCATTTCTCCCTATTCACACTATTACCTCAGACTCTGCCTGATCTACAGCTCTTTCTTCTTTCCCCCCTTCCTTTCCACTATGATTCCCTTGTGCTTATCCCATGCATTCTTGAACTCTACCACTGTTTTCCCCCACCACCTCAGCTGGAGGGCTGTTCCAGGAATCCACCACTCTTTCTGTGAAGAAGTACTTAATAACATTTCTCCTGAGTCTACCCCTCTCCAGCTTCACAGCATGTCCACCTGTTCTTGAGCACCTTTTCTTTTTAAAAATGCTCTCCTTCTATACCTTATTTACCCCTGTGAGATATTTAAAAGGTCTCTATCATATCTCCCCTCTCCCTCCTCTATTCCAGGGTATACATACTGAGGTCCTTTAGTCTCCCCTCACAGGGCTTTTGATGCAGACCCTGCACCACGTTAGTTGCCCTCCTCTGGACCACCTCCACTCTATGTCCTTCCAGAGATGTGGTCTCCAGAACTAGACACAATACTCTACGTGGGGTCTTATCTGCGATCTATACAGAGGCAATCCCACCTCCCTCTTTCTGCTGGTGATACCCTCCCTATGCACCCTAGCATCCCACTCGCTCTCCCTATTGCCCTGCCCCACTCCTGCCCACCTTTAGGTCATCCAAGATGATCACCCCAGGTCTCTTTTCCTGTTTGGTGGTCGTCAGTACCACTCCACCCATTTTGTACTTCGCCCCTGGGTTTCTGCACTTTTTTGCATTGGAACCCAACTGTTACACCCTTGACCACTCCTCTAGTTTTCTCAGGTTTCTGCTTATCCTCTCTTCCCCTCCCCGGACTGTTCACCCTACTGCAGATTTTGGTGTCATCTGCAAAGAGGCAGACCTTTCTTTCCAGCTCCTTTGCAATGTCACTTATAAAAACATTAAAGAGGACCAGTCCCAGCACTGATCCCTGAGGCACCTCGCTGGAGACCTTCCCTTCCTTGGTGTGAACTCCACTTACCACCACCCTCTGTCACCTATCCCCTAACCAATTTCTTATCTAGTTTAATCACCTTTGGACCCACTTCTAAGCTACCCAGCTTGCTTACTAGTCTCCTAAGTGGAATGGTGTCAAACACCTTGCTGAAATCTAGATAGGCCACATCCACCGCTCCACCCTGATCTACTTCCTTGGTCACCCAGTCAAAGAATCTGTCAGATTCCCAGGGGCCAAAATAAGGTTTTGTCAATGGGAAGCCTTGAATAACTTCTGGTCCTCTGCGTTTTGTGGCCAACCAGGAGTTAATACTCAAAAAAAAAAAAAAAAAAGCAAATGTTCGGAAAATAAATAAAAAAAAGACACTACTTTTTTTTTGTTTGTTTTTTTGATTTGCTCTGACATGGCAAGGATTTAGACTGCCAGGAAGACACATGCAGTGATAGCTCAAGCCCAGACAGACAGCACAGAACACAGTGTGCAGAAGAAGGCCAGCAAGCACAGCAATAATACTGGGACCGCAATTCAGTAATTTTGGGAAGAACTAATTCAGGACTATACCAGACAGACTCAGTTTCATGAAAGAAAGTTGTGTTGTAGTCTTGTCAGGTTGTGATGCAGAATGTTATGCATGGGGGAAAATGCAAAAGAAATTAAAACAATATCACAAGCAGCCTAGAAAGACACAAGCTGGACAAGAACACAGTGAGCAGTAGAAGGCTAATACGCACAGCAATAAAGTTAAATGGGACTGCAGTTAAATCAGTTCACATTTTAGGAAGAACCGCATTCAGGAGTTTAGCAGACAAACAGTTTCAATGTAAACAGTGTTGTACTGTCAAGTTGATGCACATTAATGCAATCATGGGGAAAAAAATTGCAAAATAAATTAAACAGGTATCATAAGCAGCAAACATTCCCCCAAAAGGGATGAGGATGGAGTTGAACCTCCTCATTTTCATTTTCACTGAAGATGTGATTTGAATTTCCTTCACTACTGTGACTTGTTTGCTTTGGCCTGCTGCTGAGGAGCTGTGAGGTTTGGCTCCCAACCTATGCTTTGATTTTAAGAAACAGTCCTTTACTGCTGGTATGCTGCAGAAAGCTTATAGTTCCGGACCCTTCACAGAGGTTAAAAGCAAGTCCTCAATGATGCTGGTCTTCAAGTTTGCTCTACAGTCAAGGAAAATTATTTTCATAGCTGAAAAGGCTCTTTCTAGAGTAGTATGTGATACTGGATAGACATGTACCATAGCTATGACATGAAAAATATTTCTGAAATATTGTGACTTTTTCTTGGAAGATTACGCACCATACTTCAAGGAATAACAGCTGCTTGTAAAACTTAATTGTTTTGCTTCAACAGTTTCCATTCTGTCATTGCACAATGCACATCACACCCATTCTGAAGCAAGACAGGAGATAGGCGATAGATAAGAAACTGAACCTCCTTATTTCCAAATTCTGAAAGCTCATGTTCATTGTCAGGCCAATTCACTGGGTCTGTGACAGTGCCATTTAGTAAAGAGTGGGTCTTCTGCAAAGCCCATGAAGTGCTGGTTGAGACAGTACATTATACTGCTTACAATCACTTCCCGTTCCTTTGAAAGGTTTAAAACAGCATCCCTCACTTGCCCTGGGAGCTCGGTGCCTTTAAACACTGCCGTCCCTTCTTCATTAATAACCACTTTTCTCCTGAACTGGGTTAGTGCAGATCCGTCTACTTCCGTAAGATTTTCTAGTTCTGACAGAACTGTATTGACAGTGTCCATTGCCTTGGGACGGGACGGATGGGTAACCTGAAATGTATGTGAAACTGTCAATAGACTAGTTAGTATGTCGAGACAGAGGTGTGAGAATATCTAAAGTTTGACACTGAAGATTTGTTTTCTCCATCCCTTAATTTTTGCCTTGTCTGCTAGAGGGATATCGCGTCTGGTGTCGCACACAAGTGCTCAACAGGTACTCCCTGGAGGATAGAAAGGACAGGGGAGACATGATAGAGACCTTTAAATATTTAATGGGCATAAATAGGGGACGTACAGTTCACATGTTCAAGTTA
Source organism: Neoceratodus forsteri (assembly GCA_016271365.2). NCBI lineage: Eukaryota > Metazoa > Chordata > Ceratodontiformes > Ceratodontidae > Neoceratodus > Neoceratodus forsteri. The sequence continues at coordinate 1,647,255,213 of CM057455.1, read as the reverse complement.
AAAAGAGAGGGGGTCACCAGGGGGCACAGCATGAAGCTGGAGGGGGTAGAGTCAGGAGGGAGCCAAGGAGAAACTATTTCACAGAGAGGGTGGTGGCGGAGTGCAATAGACTACCAGAAGAACTGGTCTCACAAAAGACAGTGGACAGCTTCAAACGAGGATGGGACAGAGTCAAGGGAAAAATAAGTACAAGAGACAACCAGTCTAGGAAAGGATGTGGGGTGGTGGGGGAAGAGAGCGGGGTGGCGATGGTTTAAACCGCAAACTGAATAATCGAGCAGACATGATAGACCGACACGGCCTTTATCTGCTGGCTTCTTTCATATGTTGGTACAAGTTCAGCCCAGTAACCCAAGATGGTGCAGTAATTATGAAGAAGAGCAAGCAGAGAATCCTTCTTATACGTGAGCCATCTCATTCCCTCCGATTTTTTAAATTTGATGACTGTAGTCTTGATGAAATTCAGCTACTATTTTTAACACTCTGTAGCATTTCAGGGAGTTCTCGTAAAAATAAAATATGGAAATTAAGATGTTGTCAATGGTCTGTGAAAAATAGGTATGTTTGAAAGTATCTTTTGCTGCCAGTTCAAGCCTGTGAAAAACACAATGAATGGCAATAAGCCCTGGACAATCTTCTTTTAATAATACCATCACCCCTTTATTACGACCAAAGTTGACGGATGCACCATCTGCTCCTGCACCAATGCAGGACAACTGTTTGAGGTCAGTTGTGTCCAGACCCAGAACTTGCAAGTATGAAGAAATCACTGCAGACTTGAGACCATTTGCATCAGCAGACTCAACATCAATTAATGCTAGGAACTTCATAGTCGGCTGTCCATCATCAAGAATTTTCATGTAAACTATCTTCTTCTCAGTGGTGGTCCTGTCAGTTGTCCCATCCATAAAGACAGCGTGCTATTTATAGACGAGATGAATGTAACACAAGCTTTCTCATGGACATAAGCTTCACCAAGTTCAACGCCATGTCTCTTCTCGAGTGCCATGAGTCTCTCGAATTTCTGGAAGGGGTTCTCTTCCTTGGCAAGGTAGTATGCAATATCAAAGTGTTTCTCTAATGCATGTATTTTTTTTTTTTCATTTTTTAAATTACATTTCTCTGTTTCACCACCAGATGGTCTAACACCAGCTAAAGCAGCAGCCATCAATTGTTTATGCCCTTCTGATTCTGTATGTCTCTCACAGTTAGTTTTCTTGACATCGTTAGTGCCAGTGATGTAAGATTCCACATTGATCATTTTCCCGGCTCTAGTAACCCACTTCTTGAAGATAACAGGTTTCTCTCTACAAAACTTACACCAAATGTTGGTCACAATACCGTCTTGTAGTTCAAATTCTAACCTGGACAAATCTGGATTTGCCTTCTGGCGCTACCACAATCGCAATGTGGATACGTGACAAGAACGGGCCTGTTTTTTCTTTTCCATTTTTGGTATACTGCTAGTAGTATCTGGTGGTGTGGTGGCTGAGGATGAAGAAGAGGATATGGTTGTTCTGCTGTTGGATCTGGGTCTGGCTCAGGTTGTTTTTGATTTTTTGAAGTGCTGAATCCAAAACTTAGACGTGACATGATATAGGACCAGCCACAATGAGAAGGAGATAGTCTGGAGGGGCCTTCACTACATTATTTAAAAATAAATGTTATTACAAATACAGCTCCAAGGATGATGAAAGCGTACAGTTTTGGTATAATAAAAGAAAACTATATTATTTGCACTCTTTTTTTCTTTATTTTTATATTAACTTAGAACACTCAAATACGTTTTGCATGAAAAACAAGGGATGATCTATAAACGTATTGAAGGGTAAGACACGACTTATCTGTGCTCACAGGGTCCAGAGGACAACTTTTTATTTAATTTTGTTTCATAATTTGAACACATTGTCCGACTGCAGGAAGAAGAAAGGCAGGGATCTACCCAGCCACTGAAGGCCAAGGCAGGACTTATCTGTGCTCACAGGGTCCAGCGATGTAAAGCAGAGGACAACTTTTTATTTCATTTTGTTTTATAATTTGAACACACTATCAGACTGCTGGAAGAAAAAAGGCAGGGATCTACCCAGCCACTTAAGGCTAAGGCACAACTTATTTGTGCTCACAAGGGTCCAGGGACGTAAGGCGAGGACAACTTTTTATTAAGTTTTATAATTTAAACACACTGTCAGCAGGGGCGCCAGATTTTTCAAAATTTTGTGGGTGCTCAGGGTCATGGGCTGGGGGTCTGGGGGCCACCTAGGCCCCCAGAAGCTATAGGGTTTTTCATGCTTTCTGGTACATCTTGGGGGGTATTTTGATACTCTTTGGAATGAGTATGCTACCATCACAACTACTCCACTGTAGAGGATTCCAGGGTGCCATTGGGGGCTCTTTGATGCCTGAGCAGGTGCTAAGATCAATAGGAGAGTGCCCTGGATGGATCTTTCATGCTCACAGTTTTGCAAGCATGCCAGAATACTGATTTTAGGCTTTGATGCCTCTAGCCAGGTGCTGCAAGAAGGCATGGCAGATGGAAGGTTCCATGTCTTCTTGTAGGTTGCAGCACCTGGTGGAGTCAAACTAAAATCTCAATGGGCAGGCATCCTTAGAGCACCTGGAGGCATCAACGAAACCTCCAAGGGAAGACTGCCTGGAGTGCTCTTTGATACCCCCAGCCCCAGGTGCTGTAAGGATGCCCTTTGAGATTTTAATGGGCATCCACCAAGTGCTACAAGAAGACATGGAAATTCCATCTTCCATGTCTTCTTGGCTTGGAGCACCTTGAAGTATCAAATAGCCATCTAGAGCACTCTTCCATGTTTTCTTGTAGCAAGAAAACATGGAAGCACCTGGGGGCATCAAATAGCCCTCCAAGGGAATGCATGGACACTGACAGAACAGGATGGAAGGAATGTCTGTGACAGTGACACTGCAGAGCTCAGGGGAGAACTACTTGGACAGCATTGCGGACTGTAGCAACCTGTAATAGCAAACAATGACTTTTCACTTCAGTCAGACAGCAACCCTCTCCCCCACTGGCTAGCCTAGCCTTAGTAGGCACAGCCCCTCACACAACACACACTGGTTTAGATGGGGATGGATGAACTCTCAACCTCACTGGCCACTGCAGGTTTTTTTTGTAAATAACAACATATATACACAATTAAATGATTCTTTAAAATAGTCAGACAGTCACAGACTCACACAGACACAGCTAGCCTGTCCTACACCCACTAATATTCACTTTTTTTTGTAATGGCAATGCTGTTTGCTCTTGCTGGCTGCTCACAAAGTACAGTCTCCAGACTGAAAAGTTCCACACTTTGACTCTAGTCTCCGACGTCCAAGAAAGTGTTTGTTTTACATGACTAGTCACACAAAGTACAGAAAAAGATAATTATTTATAGTATTATTTTTGGTTTAAAAGAAACTAGTAGTAGAGATAGACTGGTTTGGTAAACTCCTGCCTTGGGTGGCCTTCCCCACACTCTAATCCCCCTGGCTCCTCCACTCCTCTGTTCATTTCCACACAGTCCATAAACACACTCTAGACTGTCTCCAACTCCAAGCTCAAAGTACAGAACAGGAATGAACACAGATTAAAAGCATACATTTGTGATTTTTTTGTGTACTGTACTAGTTAAACTAAAACTAGTAATGCTTACTCTCCTCCTCCTCGGCTCACACATTGACTGAATTTGATTGAATTCGCACCGATCAACTCCTTGCCGCTCACTCTACTGCTCACTGCACTGACTGAGCTGCAAATTCTACCTATGAAGCTCAACAGTCAGTGACCATCTCCTTGATTGGTCATGTCTGTGTCAGGGTCTTCATCGCGCGAAGGATTGGGGGAGCCAGCCATCGCTCCTCAGTCAGTGTGCAGTTTAATACAATTATTGGGGCACTTTGGGAGGGTGGGACAAGGGTTGGATGATTCAGATCAGGACTGCTTGGGTGCTCAGGTCAGGACTAGAGTCTGGCACCTCGGAGATGGGTCTGGTCTGGATGTTTTCAGCAGCCACTGGGGGAGCCAAAGAAGAGATGCCGATCGCCGATTCTGCAGGCCGCACTGAAACTGGAGCTGGAGGCAGAGCAGACATATGCACTGCTGCTGCTTGGTTGATAAGGTAACATAGAGACAGCTGGGCTTGGTCAGGGATCAAACGGGACACAGGAAGGAAAGAATGGATCAGGATTCGGGCGAGGGGGTTCGGGAGTTGGACGGGACATTGAGAAGGGAATTGAGGGTGCTCATTTAAACTTTGTGGGTGCTCTTGCACCCAGGCACTTGTGCTGTCGGAGCCCCTGACTGTCAGACTGCAGGAAGAAAAAAGGCAGGGATCTACCCAGCCACTTAGGCTAAGGCATGACTTATCTGTGCTCACAGAGAGTCCAGGGATGTACAGCAGAGGACTTCTTAATTTTTATTTTTATATTTTTTAAACAAACAATCAGGCCAAGGTGTTGCAAAAAAAAAAAAAAAAAAGTAGGGATCTTCACAGTCACAGCAAAGGGCTCACAGAGTCCACTCCAGTGACATACAGCAGAACTTGGGGAGAACAGTAAATTGTATCACCCAGCACACAGCAAGGTGTGCACCAGTCTTATTTTACTGAGTGTGCTAAAATAAAAATAAAGCTAACTCCTGTTCACTTTCACACAGGGGAATTAAAGTATCGGCCACACAGCTTGGCAAGGATTTAGCTGGACCTGAATGTTTAGCGTGATAAAATAAAAATAAAAGCTTAGTCACACCTATTCACTTTCACAGGCAATTCAGCCACACAGCCTGGCAAGGATTTCTTAAGTAACTTAGCTACACCTGAGTGTTTTACTTAGTGTGCTAAAAGAAAAATAAATCTCACTGTTTGCTTTCACGCATGGAAATTAAAAGTATCAGCCACACAGATTGGCAAGGATTTAAAGAGCAGGTTTATAGTTTCTCAGTTCCTGCTCCCCCAAACATATTGTACAGCTCACCTGTCCCAGAGTTGATGGCTATACAGAATTCTGTTTTTTTTCGGCCGTTTGTAAAAGTTACATCCCTCATAATATTCTCCCTGGCCACCACAGCCAAAAACAGAGCCACTTCCTGAAGCTGCCAACACGCCACCATGCAGGCACATGCAGCCCCGTTTTGTGATGTCATAAAACGAACACCGCATGTGTGCGCTCCATTGATTTTAATGGGGCAAGTTTTCTACACATTTTATTAACATTTAGAGTCAAGATTTCAATAAACCGGCGACTGCTTGACTAGCAGGGACCTGTTAGTCGGAGCAGTCACTATGATTATTAAAATCTCGACTCTAAATATTAATAAAATGTATAGAAAACAGCTCATGAATCAATGAAATGCAAATGCGGTGTTCGCTTTTATGACATCACAAACGGGCTGCGTGTGCCTGTATGGAGGCATGTCAGCAGCTTCAGGAAGTGGCTCCGTTTTTTGGCTGTGGTGACTGGGGAGAATATTACGAGGGTTATAACCTATAAAAACAGCAGAAATAAATGGAATTATGTATAGCCATCAATTCTGGGACAAGTGAGTTATACAATATGTTTGGGAGTGCGGGAACCAGTAACCTGCTCTTTAAAGTAAAGGTGCGACTTTTTCACATTTAGTTTTTGGCTTTTATTTTTATCAAAGGTTGCTTCAACTTCTGTAAAAACATTTTGAAAACAATCCCCATAGACTTCAATGGAGAGGCACACCCACACTCTCACTGGTTAGACATCACAAAACGTCGGAGCGTGGGGGTGGGGCAGATGAACTGGGAAGTGGAAAGGGATTGGGATTGGCTGGCCAACAGTTTGGCCAGAGTTACGGTCCCTACCCTTCCTTACAGGACAGTACTATAATTTTGGGACAGATGGACTTTTGCTGTAGCAAGATAACGGGCTGTGAAGTCCAATACTGAATGCCACACCTTTACTTTAACTGCACCTGAGTGTTTTATTCTATTTTGCTAAAACAAAAGTAACAGCTCACTCTTGTTCAATTTGTCTTTCACAGGCAATCAGGACCCAGAAATTAGCCACACAGCTTGGCGAGGATTTCTTTAAGTAATTAGCTGCACCTGAGTGTTTTAGTGTGCTAAAATAAAAATAACGCTAAACGCTAAAGTAACAGCCACACAGCTTGGCAAGGATTAGCTGAATGTTAAGCATTTTATACGCTACCTGTTCTGTAATGGAATAACCATTACAGAAACAGTTTACCGTTGCTTCTGTTGATGTGTAAAACGCATATGTCCTGATTCTACAGGGAAAGCTCGCCTGAACTGCGTTCCCTGGTTGGTATGGTTCGTCCTGATGTGTTCCCTTTCAGTCTGCTGTGTGCAATGGCCATTTCCGGCAGCAGTCATTCCTTTCAATGGAGTCCTGGGAAGTGGAATGAAATGTTACAAAATGGAGGAGGGGTTTTCTGACATACTGCTGTGTGTGTAAAGTCAGCATGGAATGGAACAGACTACAACGACGCCACACAGGTAATGAACATTTTGGTAAAGAAACCTGTGTGTAAATGCACCTTTACTGTGCTACAATAAAAACAAAGATAACTCCTGTTCACTTTCACAGACAATCAAGGAAATTTAACAGTATCAGTCACACACAGCTTGGCAAGGATTTAGCTACACAACATGTACATGTCAAGTGTTTCACTTGTGCTAAAATAAAGGCAATCAGGAGAGAAATCAGCTTGGCAAGGATTTCTTGAAGTAATTAGCTGCACCCGAGTATTTTACGGCACTTTTACACACAGGTTTTTAAAACGGAATGAGCGTTACATGTGTGGCACCATTGTACTCTGTTGCGTTCTTGTTTCTTTTTACACCCTGCCAGTATTCTGGCAACCCCCACCTCCATTTGTTTTGGCTCCCCCAGAGTTTGCTGCTCTATCATGGCCGTTTCTGCAGTGCTACCGGATGGCTGTTTTACACAGCCAGACGAAACGGAACGCATCGCTGCAAACCACGAAAAGCAGAGATTCTTGGTTTGGGCGGACGTTCCCCAAACGAAACAGATGCACTTTACACACGAGGGATGTAACGGAATACTGTTTCCGTAACAATCATTCAGTTACAGAAACTTGTGTGTAAAAGCGCCTTTAGTGTGCGACAACAAAATCCTGTTCACTTTCACAGGCAATCAGGGGCGTTTAAAAGTATCAGCCACACAGCTTGGCAAAGATTTAGCTGCACCCGAAGTGTTTTACTTAACTGTGCCAAAATAAAAATATGGCCTACTCCTGTTCACTTTCACAGGCAATCAGAGGAGAAAATATCAGACACATGGCTTGGCAAGGATTTCTTGTAATATTAGCTGCACCAATGATTTACTTAGAGTGCTAAAATAAAAATAAACCTCACTCATGCATGTTGCACTTTCACAATCAGGGGAGAAGGTAAATCTGCCTATCACACAGCATTTGGCAGCGATTCCATTTTAGCTGCACCACCACTTTTATTTGGTGTGCTAGAATAAAAACAAAGCTCTGCTTGTTCACTTTACAGGCAATCTGGACAGGAAAAATAAATCAGTCACAAACAGCTTGGTGAGGATTTAAGTTAGCTGTACCAGTACATGCCAAAAGAAAAATGAAGCTAACTTACAGTCCTGCCTGTTCAAACAAAATGTGAGCACAACTGTTTAAGCTGCAGCCAATTATAATGCTTTTCAATTGCTGCAGCCAAAACTGATGAAAATCTGCTTTCCCCGAGCAATTTCACAAGCTCCTCCCTTTCTATTTCAGAAACAAAAGGGTAATAATTTTCTATTCAGGACAGAACGGAGCACTAGCTGTGCTTTCTTAAAAGATTTAAATGTGTTTTTAACCTGCTACAAATCATCTGAGATGCACAATTATACAGCAGATAATCTGTGAGTTCAAGTGCTACACGTCAGACTTCTTGCCTGCATATCTCCACATTTCCGCCCTCCAAACAATCCAACTGGCTGTTAGACAGTGTGTGTGACACACAGATACAGTAATGGTACGCACACTGTCTTGAGCCCAAAAAATTGCCATTCCAATTGGCCTGTACAAAAGGCCGATCACATGATCCATGCCTCTCTCTCCATCCACCCGCCATTAAGTTCTGCATGTTCAATCACATCAGCTTTTCTCCTCCCTCTGCTCTTCACTTCCCACCCCTTGCTAAGGTCCCGCCGTTTTGTCTTGCCCCCTCCCACCGCGGGCAGCTTCAGTGCAGCTCTCCTGTTGCTTCCCACCCATTCCCCCACAGCTCATTTCCCTGCCCTCTCCTCATTTCCCCACCCCCACTTGTTACCACTCCCCTACTTAGCACAGACAGCTGTAAGCACCGATTGATAGCGCTGCAAATATCACCTCTGCTACTCAATGACAGAGAAATGCAGGTGCTAAATGACTGAGCGGGAGTGCGATTCGGTGCACAGTACCCAGTTATTTTGGTCCCTGGATTCGTCTGACATGACCCCACCTCCCCCGGGTGAAGCAATGTTGCCTTGGGTCTTGTAACATATTGGATTCTTGATATTCGACACTACGTTCCTTCAGCAGTGATTCCATTAACCTTCCCACAACCAATGTCAGACTGATTGGCCTATAATAGACAGCCTCTTCCATGCTATCACTTTTGTGTAGTGGAACTAATCTGCCCTCCTCCAGTCCTCCGGAACCACTCCTGTTTCCAGTTAAGTGTTAAATAGAATGGTCAGAGGCACAGCCAGTATTTACCTGAGCTCCCTCAATACCCAGGAATGCATCCCATCTAGCTCCACTGCCTTGTCCACCTTCACGACTTTCATCTCCAAAAAAGGACTAGTGTCTACCTCCATCCCTCCAAAGCTCGTGTTACTTTTTTGTGACCCCTCCCCTTCTCCTTCCTCTGTGAACACTGAACAAAGTATTTGATCAGGTTGTTTGCCTTTTCCTGGTCCTCCCCTGCACAGTCCCCCCTTTCCCTTTTTAACCTTACAATCCCACCCCCTGGTCTTCCTCTTTTCACTTACATATCTAAACAATGTCTTGTCCCCTTTCGTTACCTCCTGGGCTATTCTCTCTTCAGTTTTTGCCTTTGCACTCCTTGCTGCTTTACCTGCTTCCTCCGTTTCCCCCAATACAGCTTCCTATTTCCTCCCTCTGTGACTCCCTACACCTTCTAAATGCTACCCTTTTAGCTTTTTACCTTTTCAGCCACCCCTTCGGAGAATCATAGTCTATTTTTCCTCTTGCTTTTGCTCACTTGTTTGACACAGAGGTTTGTTGCCTTTACTATGCTCCCTTTTATCTTTGCCTACTGTTCCTCCAACCCACCCAGGTCACCCACTCCTACTAGGTCATCCCTGAGGCACTCACACATCTTTTTAAGATCTGCCCTCCTGAAGTCCAGGACCCTCGCCCTTGTGTGGTTCGATTCTGCAGCCATCCTCATATTGAACCACACTGTACAGTGATCAGTGGTACCCAAGTGGCCTCCCACCTTGATGTCTGAAACACTGTCCCTGTTAGTGAGTACCAGCTCCATTACTGTCCCATAATGAGTAGGTTCACCAACTAGTTGCCTTAGGAATGCCTCCTGCACACAGTCCAGGATGTCCCGGCTTCTAGATAAAGCCGCTGTTGGACGGCTCTAATCCACATCTGGCACGTTGAAGTCCCTACCAGTAGCACCTCTCGCTTTTCTGGCATCTTGCCAATGGCTTCCACCAGTAGCTTATCTAATTCCTCCCTCTGTGATGGAGGTCTGTACATCACTCCAGTGCAAACAGTGGCTCCATTCCCGGTCTCTAGGGAGACCCACAGTACCTCTGCCTCTCCCTGTATTCCCTGCATCTCTGTGGCTTTTATGCTTTCCTTCACATAAAGCATCACATCTCCTCCCTTCCTTCCTTCTCACTCGGTCCTTCCTGAACAGAGTATGGCCCAGTATGGCCATGTCCCTGTCATGGTTTTTGGTGCACCATGACTCAGTAATGGCCACAATATAACCAGGTCGGCCTCTGCAATGATGGCCTTTAGGTCCGGAATCTTATTTCCTAGACTTCTAGCATTTGTACACATGGCCTTTCAGATTTTGCTTCCACTCTGCTTGTTCCCCAATTTTTTCCTCTTTGCCCTCCCTCCTTCCTTCCCACCTCCTTTTTTTCATTCAAGTTTATTGCATATTCAGACACAAGTGCATAGTTTACATCTGATTTCGACTTTCTTAATTCCAACTCTAAATCACAAAGTTCAGCTTCTATCAGGTGTTCTTCATAACTATTACAATAGGTAGGTTCTAGCATAAATGACAGATTTTTTTTTTTTTTGTTCCAACTCTGGAGAACTCCTTCCAGCGACCACGGGCTCCCCGCCTCTACCTCCCGCCATGACCACTCCCCTCCCTCCGTGCCGCTGAGCACCACCTCTGGGTCTGAACCCTCTGGAGGTAGGGCCTCCCCATCTGCCCAGGACGTTCTATCTTGAAGGGCAAGGTGCCTGGCGCCCCCGGAATGGAAGGGAGATGGCCCGGATTTGGGAATGTGGGTGGTGAAGGCATGGCGCCTTCACCTATACCCAGGTGGAGGGTTTTGATTCTTTCCCTCCCATCCCTCCGGAGCCACGGCTAGCAAGGCAGCATAGTGCGTGACTCCGTCCACCCTAAAGCGTTTCACCGTGCGCTCAGCGCCCTTGGCTACACCAGAGGTTGCTCGGTAGCGAGCAGCACCCCGGAAGAGACAGCGGTCCTCCAGATGCTGATCTCCCCACCGACCCCCAGCTCGTTCCCGAACCCAGATCGCCGGCGTGGCGCGAGGTGTGGCGTTTAGCACCTCAACCCTCAGCGCCACTGGGCTGGCAATAATGACAGATTTAACCTGTTATAATTCCCTGTCCTTACTGTCAAGGCAATAATTCACTTGCCTTATATATTGTGTTTTATCCTATTTCTCAACCTTAATGACCTTCTGGTCTGTCGATAACTTCAGGTGTAGCCCCTTCCCTTCCCTTCCTCCCGCTATGGGTACCAAATTTCCTTGCAACATCATTTAGCGTGTCCCTCTGCCCACAAAACTGTATGTTCTGAGATTGATTTTATGGGTCAGTTCTTTCATGTCCTGGATTTCTTGGACAGTAGATAGCCAATGTTGGGGGGGGGGGTTTGAGCTGAGCCATTTTCTCATTAAGGCCTTGTGCGTAGATGTCACCAGGGCATTCCACAAGTAAATCTGGTCTCTCCCCGACTTCCCTGGGTAGCACCCCCAGAATCAAATGTTTTGGGCCTATGGTTTCTGGGGTTGAGACTATCTCTTTTAGACTTTGTATGATGTCTCTATAATATTGTGCCAGTTTTGGGCACGACCAGAGCATATGGACGTGATTCGCCCTTGTTTCTTGGCAACCTCTCCAGCACATCGGTGGGCAGTTCTTATCCCATTTACACTTAATTACTGGGTGATGAAAAACCTCACTCTGATTTTCCATTCAAACTCCCTCCACATTGGGGAGTATGTGGTTTTATATATTTGAGTATAGCCAACATCCCATTCCTTATCTGTTAATTGTTCGCCTAGTTCGAGCTCCCACTTTTTTGGAGGGATGTGGCGTGGCCTCCCCCCTCCCCCCATCCCTGAAGGCCCCATAAATGGCTGAAACGTGCCCTCTTCATCTCTGTAGGCTCCTGATCTCTTCTACAAGACTCACTAGCCCAATTTGGGCCAGGTCCTGACTTTGTTGACTCTGTAGTGTTTGTATATAGGTTCTGACCTGCAGGAATCTAAAATGGTCAGACTGCCACAGAGAGAACCTTTCTTTAATCTGTCCAAGGTCCAAAACAGCATTCCCTTTCATGAATTGTTTTAATGTGTATAAACCCAGCCTTTCCCACCTTCTAAAGGGGAGGTCTTGTTTCGAGGGGAGAAACTCCCGGTCCCAGGCAAACCATCTTATGGGCCATAATTCTTTAGATAGTTTATGTTTAGACCAGAAGTGTTTTAATATCCTTAATGTGTTCCTTACCACAAATAACAGATTATTATTGTCCTGGCTCAGTGATTCTGGCATTGCCATTCTGGCACCCAGAGGTACCCCCTCTGTGGAGACCACTTCAGTGGTTTTCCAGCAGGCCTTATATAGACCCACGTGGATCACAGCAGAGCCCATCTTAGTTGAGTGACTAGGAAGTAATCCTCTAAGTTAGGAACATTCCTCTCCCCCAATTTTTTGTTAGATTGCATAACTGTGTTCTTAACTCTGGGCCTCTTGTTGCTCCAAATAAATTTAGTGATCATTCTTTGTCAAATTTGAAATTGGTTGTGCTGGATTCTCAGTGGTAGACACTGGAATAAGTACAAGTATTTATGCAGGACATTCATCGTCACTGACTGGACTTTTGGGTATAGGGGGTAGATTCAGTAAGTCCCACTTCTTGATGTACTGCCTGATCTGGGTTATCAGGAACTCAAAATTAAGGGCATATAGGGCCGTTAGATTTTTAGGAATTTGGGTACCAAGATATTTTATTTTTATTAGCATTCCACTTCAAAGTGATCAGTTATTTTATATTTGGGTCGGAGTTATAATAACATTTAAGTAGCTCTGCTTTGTGTTTATTAAGAGATTATCCAGAATATTGACCAACTCTATCCAGAATAAACCACAGCTTAGGGATAGATCTGTCTGGGTTAGTTATGTACATCAGGACGTCATCTGCATAAAGGGGTATTTTATGCTCTTCTCCCCAATTACGACTCCTACCTCCGTATCCTCCCTTATAGCCTGCGCCAAGGGTTCTATGTATAGGGCGAAAAGCAGGGGTGACAAAGGGCAGCCCTGTCTGGTACTCCTGCCCAGGTCAAATCTCCGTGAAACTCCTCCGTTCACCCTCACACATGCCTGTGGGGAGGCACAGAGGGCTTTTATGGCTCCCAGAAAAGTTACAGGAAATCCCATTCTATGGAGGACTGCAAACAGGAAACTCCAAGTGACCCTGTCGAATGCCTTTTCGGCACTGAGGCTCACAATACATGTGGGGGTGTGCCGCTTGTTGATTATATCTATTATAGTAATAGTTTGTCTTATCCCTTCAGGGGCTTGTCTGGCTTCTATGACCCCATTTGGTCCAGGTGTATTATATTTGCTAATACGGGATTAAGCCTAGCAGCTATTATTGTAGTAAACATTTTATAATCCACATTTAATAGTGATGTCGGTCTGTATGAGCCACAATCCTTTAAATCCTTCCCTCTTTAGGAACTACAGAGATGGTAGTGTAGTTCCACAGGGGGGACTACTTCACCTTTCTGCCATACCTAATTGTACACATTCTAAAGCAGAGAAGACGTTTCAGCTGTGAAGGTTTTATATAGTTTACTGCCAAAACTGCAGGTCCTGGACATTTACCTACTTTAAAGTTCTTAATGGTGTTATTTATTTCAAATTGGGAAATCGGTGCTACCAGCACCTGTTTCTGAGGCTTAGTAAGCTTACGTAATTTTAGCCCATTTAGGAATTCCCTAGTCTCCTAAGGGCAGGTGTGTTTTGGTGTTTGATAAAGCCTTTTGTAGTAGGTTACCAAAGAATCTGCTATCTGTTCCCATTTATGTGACACTTGTCCTGTAACCAGGTGACGGAGGCCTGTGATGTTGGCTCGTGCCACCCGCTGTCTCACGTGGTAGGCCAACAGCTAGGTGGCCTTCGGGTCCCCTTCATAAGATTGCTTTATGTATTGCAGGGCCTTTTCCGTATCAACTCTCTGTAGCTTCTGCTGCTTGTTTTTAATGTCTTTTATCTCAGTTTCTCTTAACCTACATAGCTTGAGTTTGTGTTGCCCTTCCAGAGTTTTAAGTCATTGTTTTAATTTCTCTAGTTGTTTATCCCTTTCCTGCTTTTTATAAGTTGCTATGGATATCAATTTACTTCTGATCACTGTTTTTACCATATCCGATAGAATTTGTGGGGTCATGTCTGGACTACCACTTGTTTGTACTGCCTGCTCAATTACCCTTCTGATCTCTTCCCTCTTCATCTCTTAAGAGGCTGGTATTCAATCTACATTGCGTAGATTTTTTTTGGGAGCTGCAGTTCCAAATCTACCATAATAGGCTGATGGTCCCACAAAGTTTCCGTTCCCATCTACATGGAATTAAATATATGAAGGTCTTTAGCATATGTCAAGAACATATCCAGCCTTGAATACATTTCATGCCTCAATGAGTAGAATGTGAAATCCTTTGTTGCTGGATATTTCTCCCTCCATACATCCACTACACCTGTGTCCACCATCAACCTAAGTGATTTAGCTGTCCTGTCATTAGGTGCTGGAATGCATCGAGGCGGAGTCAAGCGATCTGTTCCAGATCACATTCCAATCACCCCCCTATAAGGACTCCTTTTGCCTTTTCAGCAGTTAATTTAAAATGTTCTGAAAAGAAGGAGATGGGTGAGCCTGAGGGGCACAGACATTTAAGAGGGTGACCATCATGTCCTGTATCCCCACCACCACCATTACATATTGGGCAGTCTCATTCATCACTATCTCTTCCTCCTCAAAGGGGAAGAGAAGCAGACAGAAGTATGGTCACTCCCCTCTTTCTGTCCTTATCCAGAGATGCATGGAATAACGTCAGAAACCCCTTGTTCTTCTGTTTCTGTGTGTCTTTTGGTGATAAGTGCGTTTCCTGTATGACATTAATCTCACGTTTCTTATCTCTCAGGAATTTTTGTAACCGTTTTATCTTTATAGGGTGATTTATGCCATTTGCATTATAGGATAACACTCTGGAGCTAACTTGGACCATGTTTCGGTCCTGAATATACATTTGCTGGAATAGTCTCTTTTCTTGGTGGAAGTCTCTCAACCCCTCCTTTTAAAACTAATTATTTTCACTTTCCTAGACTTACTTTTCTGGTTATACCTATTCAACCATGTTCTGTTGCTGAATTCCGTTTTGTTTAGATTCAGTATTGTGTCTCCTATTATGCGTCATTAATAAGAAAAACATTTTCGCCCTTAACTGCAGGCCAACTTGAACAATATAATTAACCTGTTTCCATTTTCTCCCACTAGATGGGGGTGTAACCTCATTTATAACAATCAACTTGAAGTAACTCAAACAAAACTTCAAAACTTGGAACTTGTCAAAGTCAAAAGCTACCAGGGGTGTCCCCCTCATCAGGCCTCTTGGGGCCCCCTGGAGTGGACCTGCCCCATGCTAGAGGTCTGCAGACACCTGTTGTTCACTCAGTATGAGCCACAGACACCCATTAACTGGGCGCCTGTTTCATAGATTTTGGAGTTTCCCCCATAGGTGCTTGTACTTCCAAGGTCAGCCCAGTTTGCCAGATATGGGCTGGTTTGTGTCCCCTTCAGAACACTTTGCCCCTTCTGATGGTATGGGCAAAATCTCTTGTGAGAGCAACTGCTGGGTCTCTGCCCGAGCCTCAGAGGAGTAACCAATGTCAGCAGCAGTAGCAAAAATGGCTTTAACATGACGAATGTTAGCCTATATCTCAGCATCCCCAGCCAGCCCATATTTTCCATGGGAGTTCACCTCCCTTCAATGCAGTCTGAATTAAAGACAACCATCTTGTACATTATAGAAGACAGCACAAGCCATCTCCTTATTCAAGCCGGTTTAGACAAGGTGGTCATGATTTTCCCCTTCATCTGGCTTCCCTCCTTTTTCTTCAACTCTTTACTCCCCCTTTCCCCCCTCACAAGTCCACGATTTAAACCATGTTCATTTAGTTTCATCTCCAGTCTGCTTGTGAACAATTAAATGTTGAGCCCTTAATAGGGAGACATGACCTTTAAAATCCAAAGTTGCAGGCTTCCTGTGACCAGTTCTAATTCAGTCTGTGCAGAAGCAACATTCACGTGGGGAAAAGCGACAAAGATGAGGCCGACCGGAAGTCCTCCTCTGCCGCAGCGGCTGGGATTCTGCCCGTGTCAGGTGTTCCATTCCCTAGTATGCAGATATTCCAACCCTCCCTCCCTCGCAAAGTAGAGTAAGTGACCCTTTACCAATTATAATTAAAATAAGCAGTACCTCAGTCAGAGCGAGTGAGAGAGAGTGGGGTCGCCGCTCCAGCAGTCCCAAACCATATGATGGTGCTGGCTGTGTAACTCAGGGCCCTGTGTCTGTCAAAGAAGTCTCCATTTCATTCTGGTTGTCTGACTCCCAGACATCTCGGGACAGGACACCAGCGAGCTGAATCGGTGAGGTGTAGGGCCTCAGCAAGACAGAAATGTCGGTGCGTAGATTTGTTGGCTGCGACAGGCTGGGTTGATGTAACCTGACACTTCCCTTGTGAGCCACCGACCATGCAGATCGTCATAGTTCTTTTTCAAGGCCCTCCTTCTCCAGCTGGGGTACTGCTACTCCCTGGTCTTCCAGGAACCTCAATGCCACCTCTAGGTCTTCAAATGTTTTGGTGCTCTGGCTGGTTTCCACTCTTAATCTTGCAGGCTACAGCATCTGCGCCTTTAAATTCTTGGCCCTTAATTGCTTTAGAACTGGCCACATGGTACACCTTGCCTCCTGTACCTGGGTGGTATAATCATTATCTATAGTGATTCTGACCTTCCCATAAGAGATTGCTTGCATTCTCCATGCCCTGTGGAAGATTTCCTCTTTGATGCCATAGGAGGTCATGTTAGCAACAAAGGACCTCAGACGAGCCTCTGGGCCAAAGAACGGTGAGCCCTGTCAATTGAGAGATCCAAATCCTCCAGTTGCTTTAAGGATTCTCTCAGGACCTTTTGCAGAAAAGTTATTGTGTCAACTGCCTCTCCACCTCTCTTTTTAATGCTCCTGGTTCTTTTCCTCTTTATCTCTACCAGCCTGCTCCCTTTAGTAGTCTGCACCCTGGGGGAGTCCTTTCCCTTCGGGTTCTTCTTAATCTCTACTTCAGCCTGTGTGTGTGTTAGTGGGCAGTTTCCAGCTCCCCAATTCCTTCTGCCACTCCCCTTGGCTAGCTTAAATGTTCACTGAAGTAACAATCCATTCATAGAGGACTGCAGTTCCTCTCCCGGATGGATGCAGGCCTTCACTCCTGTAAAGGCCCTTATCCTCCTAGGTGGGTCCCCAGTCTCCCGGTGTAGACAAACCCCTCCTCTCTGCACCATTCCTTCAGCTATGAGTTGAAGCTCCTGGTGCAGAGGTCCCTTTCCTGTCCCCTGTTGTAGACAGGCAGCACCTCAGCAAAAGCCACTGAGTGAGCTACCTAATACCCATCCCCGGCTCCCTGATACAGCAGTAGTTCCACCCTAGCAGGGTTGCTGCCGCCAAATCTTCCTCCCATGCCTGTCCCAGCTCCAGAGTCCATTGCTGATCCTGGATCGCCAGTATGGGAGCACAATGTACAATCCACTGAGCCAAAGGGCAGCCCCTGTCACAGTGGTTTAATGTATAAATTTAAGGTGTGTATTCTCTAATACTGCCGAGTTCTATGGCACAAACTAGACGGATTAACCAAAACAGTTACGTAAGAACACAAAAATGGCAAAGTGCAGTTTAAAACTCAGACTGCTGAACACGGCATCTTACACAAGAGTTTCACCAAAAAAACAGAAGCCCAGGTAAAGTTGATTCACTTGACTTCATAAAGACAACAAAGTTGCTGATATTTTTTTTTTTTTTTTTTTAGAAACAGGAGCTTAGGTTATGTTTGCATGCCACAAAAAATTGAGAACAGTCAACTACTCTGAGGAATACATACATCCACACAGCATTTTAAGCAATGACTTTTGGTTTCAGTGTAGAATAAAGTCCAGTGCCGAGTGTGAACAATGCTGCACTCTAGTGGTGGGAAAACAAAATTTCTATACCTGCAAATCTTAATTTTTCTGAGTGGCAGCTGTCTATATCTCACCATTGGGATCATCTCTCCTAAGCACCCAGAGAGGCAGGAAGCAGACTTCTGGCAGCAGCTAGATGAGATCTCCCCTTGTAGTCATGCGCCAGTCATTCTAAAGCAGAAACCAGCCAAAGGCAACTTGAAAATAATATATTGTGAGTGATGCACAGTGCGAAAAAAAAAACAAACATATTGAGGCAGGAGTAAGCAGGGAAGGAGTCGAGATGAATGACTGCTACTTGGAGAAAGAAAATGTACAGATCTAGAAATGTTTTTATCTCCTTCCTTTCAGTCATGTGCCTTTCACCACTAGGATATACAACAGCTTTGAAAGCAGAAAGTAATGAGCAGGTGAAAAACTAAAAAATAAGAAATAAATCAAGAAACCACCACTGGTAAAACCTTTTGGACAAAATATGCCATTTCCAAGTGACTACATACAATTTACAGAACTCAGTAAAGGTATGAATGGAGCCCCAGCAAGGCATCCCTGCAGATAGCCATACAGTATGCTGGAGTGAATCCGTCGAGCAATGGAGTCCTTAGAGGCTTTGTGACCCGGACATGCACCTTTAACCAAAACAAACGGGAGGAATTCCTGATGGGGTCTTTCAGAGTTAAATAGCATGACAATGTACTATGAACTTCCAGGGTGTGGAAAACCATTTCCTTAGCATTACAAGCTCAGGACACAGTACAGCTTCCTGGTTGCTGTAGAAAGGAAAGGTTACCTTGGGATTCAGAAGGAAATCAGTAAAAGTACGAACTGATAGCAACCAAGAAAGTCACTTTCCACATGAGAAAGAACAGGAAAACCTTGGTCAGAGGTTCAAATGGTGACTACTGTAGGTAAGGCAACACCAGGTTGTGATCCCAAGGAGGTACAAAGTGACAGATGGGTGGACAGTGTAAGATCAAAGCCCTGAGGAAGTGACAAGCATGGGCATGAGTCAAAAGATTCTTGCACAAGTCCACAAGCAATAAAGCACCTTGCGCCGACACCTGTATCCAAATGGTACTGGGACGGACTCGACGGAGGCCTTTGTCAAATCCTCTTTTCAAGAAATAGAATAGCAGTGGTATCATGATCTGCGAGTGATGAATGCGTTGACTTCGCAACCAAAACAGGCATCAACACCAAATTTTGTATAAAGTGACCGCCCATGTCTGGGTGCTACCAGACTCCATGGAGGCAGGAAGAAAAATGGAACAATTTATTGATGGGGAGGGAGGGAGCCTGTTCTCCTGGGTCAAAAATCTACTTTCTACCTCTACGGAAGCCTGAGAGGGAAGATCCCAGTATGACAGCCTGCAACCAGCTTTAGGAGAGAGAACTGTCTTGTAGTGTAACTTTTTTTTTTTTTTTTAAACTTAGCTTTCTTTGTTCAGAAGCTCTGGAGTAATTCAACATACAAGTACATAGTTTGAGTGATACAACAATGAAAAGTACCATAAAATTAACATCTTTATCACCTTGGCATACATATTATGCCTTCTTCTAGTCAGGAAAATGATTGAACCATTGCTGCTTTGTAGACTCACTGAGACAGTTGACAGGTAAGTGAGTTGAAAATTACCAACAACAGAATTCTAAACAAGATGCGACTGCCTGCCCCTCTCTCCCCCCCAGCATCCCGGACTTGGTATAGGCAAATGATATTTCACATGTGAGAGGGGAAGAGAGTCCCAAAAAGGAAGGAGAAAGACACCAGTAAAATGTGAAGTGAGTGCCTGTCTCCTAGATTCTTGCTTATTTATCTGACACACCTCCCCTCCGCTTCTATCTAGGAAAACATTTAGTCGATCTGTGGGAGCAGGAGAGCACTTTATTTTTATTTTTTATTTTATTTATTTTTTATTTATTTATTGAAATAATCAGTTTTACAACCTTGAGTCAGGGACCTCGCTACAAAGGTACTTCGTCATGGGGAGACAACAATTAAGGAGGTTTAGGACAGTGGTTACATACAGGTGAGATACATAAATACACACGCAGAGTTACAGGCATCATTATATAAATACATACATTTGTTGAGTTACATGCATCATTATGTTAACACCGTTGTTACAGTTGTTCATTGTACCATTACCCAGTCGCTACGGGAGCCAGAGGGCATAGGGCTATATGAGGCAGAGTTAGGTCTGCTACAGACATTTACAGCATCGGCTAGCAATAATGTGTTGACGGAGGGCTATTTTAAACCGCCAATCCCGGGATCTTTGTGATTGCCTCAGGAAGGAGTTAAACCAGGCTGGAGCTTTATGATGGAAGGATCTTTGGCAGAGAGAGGTCCTTGCCCTGGGTACTAGGAAGGTGGCTTTGGTGGAGTTACGGGTCAGTAGGCCGACTGCTAGTTGCAGGGATGCAGAACCCTTGGTGGGCATAACTCAGACAGGGATTTTTGGCCAGTAGGCAGGTGTGATATTTCAGTCGCTTCAAGAGTGAGTATGTTAGCGGTGGAGTATAGCAGACAGGGTGGGTCTTCTGCTGTGGCACCGGGTCAGGAGCCTACAGTTGGTTAATAGAGGTCTGGACCTTGACAGGGAGGAGGGGTCAGCCGCCATGCGATATTGGAAGTCCATAGTCGGCCAGGGACAACACAGATGAGGTGATGGCTAATTTAAGGCAGAATCTGGGAGGCAGTCTTTATGCGGTAGAGAAGCCCAGTCCTGGAGTTCATGGCTGATGACAGGGCTTTTAGGTGGGCGTGGAATGTAAGGCCTCGTGCCAAAGGTGATGCCCAGATACTTATATGTTGTTACCTGTTCTAGTGGGAGGAGCATGCTGGTGGTGATGAGAAGGGAGTATCCTTGGCGCTGTTTTGCCGATGTGAGAACAGCATTGACTTAGTTTTTTCAGGTTCAAGACTAGTCGATGGTTACTGAACCATTTTCAGCTTGTAGGAAGGTGCTTTGCAGCTGCATTGGAGTAGGAGTGGGTCTGAGGTGATGCTAGGATCACTGTATCATCAGCATAGAGCAGTATTTTGTTGGAACAGGAGCTTGGAGAGGTGTTTAGGAAGAGACTGAAAAGGGTGGGTCCAAGGATGGAGCCTTGCGGAACCCCTGAGAGAACTGGTAGGTTGGTGGAGAGGGTTCTATTTAGCTTAACTCTTTGGGACCTGTTGTGCAGGTAGCTTGAGAACCAATTCAGGGGGCCAAATGAGAATCCCAGCTGGCTTAGGGAGTTTAACAGCAGGGGGTGGCACACAGTGTCAAAGGCCTTGGATAGGTCGATGAAGACTGCCCCTGCAAGTTGACCATTGTCAAGCGCAGAGTGTATGTAGTGGGAGAATTCCAGAAGGGCAGTGGACGTGCTGTGGCCTGGACGAAACCCATGCTGCTCAGGACATAGGATGTCATATTTAGATAGGTATTCTATGAGTTGAGTGGATACTATTTTTCCAAGGCTTTGGAGAGGAAGGAGGATGAAGATGGGCCTGTAGTTATTTGGTAGTGTCTGGTCCCCAGACTTGTGGATGGGGGTTACTCGCTTGCTTCCACATGCTTCCGGAAATTGACCTAGCATAAGGATTTATTTATAGCAAGCGTGAGGGGGATTAACATGACATCCAGCGTGAGGCGGAGTATCCTGAGTCAAGAGGGTCATTACTTGGGTTATGAGAGGCGAGGATTTTAGGAGAAAAGGTTTGGCATCATGGGGTGAGATTATCCGAAGTGGAATTGCGTCCGGAGATGTGAGTGTGGTGGCGTGGGAACCGGGTCAAAGAATTGGGCAGGGAGAACTGTGCTTAAGTCCGTGAAAGTTTTATTAAGGCAGTCTGCAATACATGTTTGGTCCATCGAGACTGCTCCATTTATGACAATCTGAGACGGAGGGGGGGAGCGGGTTTTGCCATTCAGATCTTTAATATTGTCCCAGAAGGCTCTAGCTGAGCCCCAGGAGGATGTCAAAGCAGCCTGATAGTATTTAGATTTCGCCTGTTTGATGGCCCAGGTACATTGGTTGCGAGCTGCACTATAGGCTTGCCTGTCTGCCACCCTACCAGAGTCATTTGCTATGTGCCAAAGATTGTCTCTTTTAGTTGCCGGATCAGTGCAGGGGATATCCATGCAGCAGCCTGCTTTTTGTCTAGATGTGGTGAAGGGGCAAATGGTCACAGGCATAGCTGAAGGCCTTAGTGAGGTGTTAGATCAGTGTTTATGTCAGATGCATAGGCCACTCGAGTCCAGTCAACTTGTGCGAGGTGACGCTTGAGGTTGTCAAGACCCCTGGGGAGAAATCTACGAGGGGTGCTGCAGTACTCAGGGCTGAGTGTGGGGAGGACCAGAAGCAGATGACAGGAGTGGTCGCTAAGTGAGTCCACAAGGACTTTACAGATTCCAATTTATGTGGCCGGTTAGAGAGGACTATATCCAGGAGGAACTAGTTCTCTGCTTTGTTTAGTCTGGTGGGCTGAGTGACCATTTGAGACAGGTCAAGGGCTGCAAGCTCGCCCTTTATATTATCAGACGAGGGGCTGAGCCAGTTGGTGTTTAGGTCTCCCAAGATTAGTTGTTCAGCCTTCCGAGGTAAGGTGGATAGATAGTCAAGAGGGAGTTGATTGCTAAATGTTTTGTACTGGGGTATGTAGGCTGTGGTTAGGTATAAGGGCCATGACCAGGGTATGGGGTGATTTTAGAGTAATGGCTGCCCATGGTTGAGCTCAGGGGTTGGGAGTGCAAGACCCAGGACCGAGTCACGCAAGTAGATTGCGCACCCCCCTCCGCGCTTGCCCATCCTATCAGCCCTGAACAGGGAGAAACCTGGTAGAGAGACAGCTGAGTCAGGCGTATGCTGGGAGAGCCAGGTTTCTGCTAGCATAACAATGTCAGGGGAATATTGTGCAATCCAACATTGGAGAGCTGCAGTTTTCTTGGGGAGACTACATATGTTCATAAAAGCAATTCGGAAACCTTTGCCAATGGTGGGCTGGGGCATGCTAGAGTTGCCAGGCCCAGGGTTTGGGTGCACATTGCCTGAGAGCAGGAGCAGCAAAAGAATTAGGCGCCTCATAGGGTGGTGGTTCCTATAGGTAGGGTACGCTTGAAGCCGTCGTGACATCACATGAGTGGTGCATGGGATGGGGAGAGAGAGAAGTGCCGGAGACGCTAGAGAGGAGAGGGACCATTTGTGATAGAATACGTGGTATAGGGGGTTGTGTGTTGGCGGTGGGTGGGGTGGTGTGGAGTCCAGAGTTCGGGATGGATTTAGGGGATGGACTGAGAGGTGGATGGGCAACAGGTTGTGAGAAAACAGGTATTGAGAGTGGAGGGATTGTGGTTTGGGCAGGGGCAGGTCAGTGGGTGATAGAAAGGGGTTCAACGATGCAGTGGTGCTGTGGTAAGAGGAGTACCATTATAGCAAGGATCATGATTATGTGAGATTTAGCAGTACAGAGAATTGGTTTGAGGTAGGCTCTCTAGTGCTGGAAAAATATAACCAGCAAATGGAAATGTAGACTGATTGGTTCTGGCACCCATGTGACTATGGCTATATAAGTGACTGCCGACCAAGGGTGGTGGTGGGGCGGTGGGAGCGAACACGCAGCGCTCGCGTGGCTTCACCTAGCACCGGGAGAGAACTAGCCTGAAAAGGCGCCAAGTCCCACGATTCAAAAACGTCACAGCCAGGCTCGCCTCCCAATGGTCGCGACTGCAGCAGGGCAGTTTCAGGTAAATTTACCTACAGTTCAGCAGCTCGGGCTTGTTTCTGTGGCAGGGAGGGTTCTGCGGTGCCCCGCGACCTCCGCTCCTCGGGGTGAAATCTAGCAGCAGAGCAGCTTCCGGGGCCTGCTTCTCGTGGCAGGGAGGGCTTTTCACTGCAGCCCTTGGCCTCCGGCCCTCGGGGAGGGGGGCCTGATCTGCAGGAGAGGGAGAGAGAAAGCACAGGTTAAGTAGGCAGGTGGGGGGTGGATTAGCTAGGGGGGCGGGCAGGCTTGAGAAAGGTGAATTTGGGCTAATGGCTCTGCAGATGCACAAGTTGTGAGAGGAATCACTTAATAAAGTTTACAGCAGGCTAAAACACTTCTTTTTCTTTCTTTTTGGGAATTACAATATTGATTCTGACTAGTACATTAAGCACAGACGCTTTTAAAATTAGCACGTAGTATTCTAGTCCACCTAGCACCGGAAAGAGAACTAGCCTGAAAAAGGCGCCAAGTCCCACGATTCAAAAATCGTCACAGCCAGGCTCGCTCCTAATGGTCGCAACTGCAGCAGGGCAGTTTCAGGTAAATTTACCTTACAGTTCAGCAGCTTTGGGCTTGTTTCTGTGGCAGGGAGGGCTTTTCTGGGTGGCCCTCGTGACCTCCGGCTCCTCGGGGGAAGGGGGGTGAAATCTAGCAGCAGAGCAGCTTCGGGGCTCGTTTCTGTGGCAGGGAGGGCTCACTGCAGCCCTGCGGACCTGCCCTCGGGGAGGGGGCTCGATCCAGGAGAGGGAGAGAAAGCACAGGTTAAGTAGGCAGGTGGGGGCGGATTAGGCTTAGGGGCGGCAGGCTTGGAGAAAGGTGAATTTGGGCTAATGGCTCTGCAGATGCACAAGTTGTGAGAGGAATCACTTAATAAAGTTTACAGCAGGCTAAAACACTTTTTCTTTCTTTTGGGAATTACAATATTGATTCTGACTAGTACATTAAGCACAGACACTTTTCAAATTAGCACGTAGTATTCTAGTCCACCTAGCACCGGGAGAGAGAACTAGCCTGAAAAAGGCGCCAAGTCCCACAATTCAAAAATCGTCACAGCCAGGCTCGCTCCTAATGGTCACGACTGCAGCAGGGCAGTTTCAGGTAAATTTACCTTACAGTTCAGCAGCTTCGGGCTTGTTTCTGTGGCAGGGAGGGCTTTGGTGGCCCTCGTGACCTCGCCTCGGGTGAAATCTAGCAGCAGAGCAGCTCTGGGCCTCGCTCTGTGGCAGAGAGGGCTTTTCACTGCAGCCCTCACGACTCCGCCCTCGGGGAGGGGGGCTCGATCTGCAGGAGAGGGAGAGAAAGCACAGGTTAAGTAGGCAGGTGGGGGGGGGATTAGCTCTAGGGGGCGGGCAGGCTTGGAGAAAGGTGAATTTGGGCTAATGGCTCTGCAGATGCACAAGTTGTGAGAGGAATCACTTAATAAAGTTTACAGCAGGCTAAAACACTTCTTTTCTTTCTTTTGGGAATTACAATATTGATTCTGACTAGTACATTAAGCACAGACACTTTTCAAATTAGCACGTAGTATTCTAGTCCACCTAGCACCGGAGAGAGAACTAGCCTGAAAAGGCGCCAAGTCCCACGATTCAAAAATCGTCACAGCCAGGCTCGCTCCTAATGGTCGCGACTGCAGCAGGGCAGTTTCAGGTAAATTTACCTTACAGTTCAGCAGCTTTGGGCTTGTTTCTGTGGCAGGGAGGGCTTTTCTGGGTGGCCCTCGCGACCTCCGGCTCCTCGGGGGGGAGGGGGGCTCGATCTTACAGTTCAGCAGCTTCGGGCTTGTTTCTGTGGCAGGGAGGTCTTTTCTGGGTGGCCCTCGCGACCTCCGGCTCCTCGGGGGGAGGGGGGTGAAATCTAGCAGCAGAGCAGCTTCGGCGCTCGTTTCTGTGGCAGGGAGGGCTTTTCACTGCAGCCCTCGCGACCTCCAGCTCCTCGGGGGGAGGAAGTCTGTGAAGTTGATCAAGTCTGTGTTTTCTTTGTTGAATAAGCGGAATTGAAATATTTGGAAAGAGCGGCGCGGAGCCAGCAACCATCAAGACTGGATGCATTTTCTTCGAGCTCCTGCACTAGCATTGATTTACACCTATTTCACAGACTTTAAACTCAACCAAACTGAATCAAACTTATGAAGTTCCTGAAATTTCACACTGGGAAAAGGCACCATGGAAAGTGGCAGAAGAAGGGGCAACAGACCACTTTCATGAATGGGCGGCAAGCAATGAGCATGCCCAGCACAAACAAGGGAGAAACCCTGCTAAGAAATGTGCTACAAGTGGTGTGGGCTCTAGACCTGAGAGTGTTGACTTTGGACCAAAAGCCGGGGTGTACTTCTGTAAGCATGCTGAGCTGTATGAGTCCAGTCCAACTGTAATTTCTCCATTAGCCATCTTTCCACAAATTCCTTGATGGTATCCCCTTCTGAGGTCTCTAGCAGCCCAAGCATATGGAGATTAGGTGATCTAGCATAGTTCTCCAGGGCTTCTAGTCCATATTTTAGGGCTCTGTTTTCTTTGACTAGGGCAATCGTTGCATTGACTGTTTGAAGTGCTGCTCCTGCTGCCTCTGTTTCTCTGAGGGTGGCTGTGGACTGAGATTCACATGTTGCAATCCTGGACTGAAAATCAGTCCGAAGAATACAGAATACAGACATTCTGAGACCCTTCCTCAAAATTCTCTCGGGCATGCACCCCTACTCTCAATTGTCCCAGATTATGAGGGATGTCCCTCATTTTTCCTCTTAAAATTGCTCTGTCCCTCGTCTGTCCCTCATGGAAAAGTTGCGGTAGACAAAGAGAATGGACTGTAATTTCAGATCTTAATACAGACAGATACTCCTAATATTCTAAGATGCTAAATCAAAAAAACTTTGTACAAGTACACACAGTGTTTTCCAGAGTTCTGAGCTTGTATCACCATGTTTGAGGATGTGTCCCTCATTATGAAGATCAATGTCCCTCGACATCCCTCATTTCAAGTGTCTGTGTCCCTCATTTGAGTGACAAAAAGTTGACAGGTATGTATGCGCCAAAGACAAAGTATTCCAGATCACTATATACCCCGACTTAAGCTATTCAACTCATAGCCAACAGAAATCTTTTGATGTACTGGGGTGCGAAGCTGCGATCTTTGGGAGTAACGCAGACCCTTCAATATCTATCTATTTATTTATTTCAAAAGTTTCACCAGGAAAGTCATACTGAGCTAGTATCAGCTTGTTTCCAGATGTGTCCTGGGGGGCAGGGGGAAGAGAACAGATCCAAAGTACAATGTACAAAAATAGCAGAAAATTATGGAAATAAGTATAACAATGTAAAAGTTGCAAAAAAACCGCTTTAAGATAAGAAATTGTCTAGGCCGGCCTGGTGGCGCTGAGGGTTGAGGCACTGAATGCCACACCTCACGCCATGCCGGCCACCGTGTTCGGAGGCAAGCTCGGGCTACTGGGGGATGGCAGGCGGGAGGGCTGAGAGAGGACTGCAGTGGCTTCTGGGCTGCTCTCCTCTCTCAGATCGGGGAGGTTAGTCACCTCACTCTCGGCTGACACCCAGTGGAGACTGGATGTCAGATCAAGGGAGGTTTGGGGGACTTACGTCGGGAGGGTGGAAGAAGCCTGGTTCCTGGGCGCGTGTGTGCACCTTCATGTACGCGCACTCGCCTGTGTTCATCACTGCTCTGGGAAAGATAGGGAGAAAACCAAAAAATCCTGTGTCTCCCCGTGGCCATTAGTGATGGTCTCCAAAGCCCTGGAACCCTGCTCCTTATAGATCTCCGGGGGGGGGGTGATGGAATCGAGAGCTAGAGGGAGACCAAATGAAAGGAGTAGGAGGCCATGGGGGACAAACAGCTATATGTCACACAGTTAATTACCACACAGTAAAATTCAAAAATAGACAAAAGAACATTAAACAGTGAGCAACAAAACAATAATATGAGGAGCAGGGAGTAGTAGTTGATGAACTTGGGGAAGAGGGACTAAACTAGTGTTAGGGTAACGTGTAAGGCATGTGATAGCAATCCTTCCCAATGTCAGTAGCAATTGCAAGAGTGAACAGAGAAACCATGGAGGAGAGATTTCAGAGCATGAATGGAAGGAGCAGAGTGAATGGAAGGGGGGAAGAGATAATACCCGACAAGACTCAAGGTAGTTTACTCTGTGAGTAACTATCTGTTCAACAACCTGCAAGAGGTCAGCAAACTGGTGGAAAAAATTGCTAAGGACTTTGGAGACGAGGTACAGGTAGCAGTGGTCAACTCGAACTGTGAGCCTAAAGCACAGTGAATATATGACCGTGGTGGGGAGAGGGAACTAATTGGGCATGATGATGGATGATGATGATCACATCATCATCATCATCATCATCATCATCATCATCATCATCATCATCATCATCATCATCATCATCATCATCATCATCTACAAACCCATGCTGACAGATATATTAATCTGTGGAACAGAACTACTTTATATTGCATTTAAACATTTGTTGATATTAAAATCAGTCAGGCACTTGGCCAGTGAATACCACCACATGTCGGTGGTAAGGTCCCCCTCACCTGCCAGCCACTCTGAAGAAGTTCTGCTTGCTTTCACTGAATGTTGGGACACTAAGGCCCTTATGGGGGGCATGAACCCTGAAATGTTGGGACTTTAAAATGCTGGACTGCACATAGCTAGTGAACAGACTTGATAACAGTGTCGGTTGAAATACACTGCCAGCTAACATTTGCAGGGGCATATATCAAATAATTTGTTGCAAGTTTAAACCATTTTTGTAACAAGTTTGATATTAATATACACATCTCTGGCTGAGTAGTCATGTTATAGTAAAATCAGGCTAATATTTTTGTCTCAAAATTTACTAGTTTTAAACCATGCTATGTATAGGTACTTGAGGCAAAGGCATACTATGCCATTATTATTATTATTATTATTATTATTATTATATGTTGGTTCTTAGACCTTCACAGTTTTACTTGCAACTGTTGAAGACTATGAGAAAATGTTTCCATTCTGGCACAGGTCAGGTCTGTTATAGCAACGCAGGCTCATGTTATACAAGTAATGGGTGGAGTTATAAAAAGGTATGCATAGTCCTCATGGAGATAAACCTTGGACTGCAATTTCATGCATCATATATTAAGTCTGAAGCAATATCAATTTCTATAACTTGTCAGTTGTTGCTAAATGTTAGTAAAAGAAATACTTAGAAAATGTTTTTGTAATTGTTAACCATCTTGTAATGAGAAAGCAAAAGAAGACAACAGAGGTCTTATTTCCATGTTTCTTTTGAGAAAGCTTCTGGTTCGGTGTTTTTTTTTTTTTTTTTAAATTAATATTAAATAGCTCTTTTAAGTCAGGAAACGTTAACTGCTAGCCAGATTAATTATATGTTAATGAAGAGATTGGAGCATTTGTGGATAAGGGGCAAGTAAAATGGAAAAAAAAATGTTTGTTGTTTCACTACAGTATTCAGATGACTACTCTTCTCTGAATTGTTACATTTTTATCTTCCTTTTTTAGTGGCTTGATTAGAGTGGTGTGCTAAGTTGAACAGAGCAGTCGTGGGGCTCCATGACACACTAGGTCACTGTGTTTTTTAATTTGTGATCATGGCACCTTATTTCAGCTTAAACATGGATGGCTGAGTGGGGGCAGTACATCAAGTTGTGAGTGGTTTTAAGCTACAGAGGTGAGTTGGCGTGCAGATAAATTGTGGATCGGGGCTTCATGACAGGCAGCGGTGTGTTCCCACTGCAGTGGTCGGCACAGTATTAAAGCCATGGCATCTGAAGAGCTTGAGAATGGGGAATAGAAAGAACTCAAGAACGGTTGATGAGTTGTAGCGGGCAGCAGGTCGGGTGTGTAGTGCAAAGCAGTAAGGAGGTCAAGATATGTGTTTGTTCACAGTGTGCAGCTTCTGTATGTTTGTACAGTCATGCTATTTAATAAACAGTATTACAAAAAAGGGATGTAGTTAGCATGGGAGGGATAATAGCGGCTGGCTCTCTAAACTTTGAGGCCAACTTGTACCAGAACAAATTATTTAAATCAACATTAAGATAATAGACAGATTTCTTTTTTATGTTTTTAAATGTTTAATTTGGGTTTGGATTTGTTTTTCACGTCTGTGTATGTGTACTTTTACTATTGCTTAAACACAGTAAATAATGAGATGATATGCCTGTACACATTACCAAGATGACAGACAACACTGCATTTCATAAAGCCTCTTTTTGAGGAAGTTGTAAAAGTTTAAGAAAATTAATCGTAAGTAGCAGTTAGTGGAAATATTCACAACATCGGGAGAACATACTTTGTGTGATTGTAATTCTCACTTTCACCTTTCTGTGGGAGTTCTATTAAAATGAAAGTATTCAGAAAGAGATGGAGGATTTTGCCCACTCCGCCGGGCTCAGCTATACTGCTGTGGTGCCTTGGCACCATCCAGACTATGCAGTTTAAAGTAGAACTATAATGGAACACACTATTTTATAGGACTATGCATCTTCATATTCATAGACAAGACCTGCTACCTCCGTCCACGCAGCCTGAACAAACCTCCCTCCATCAAATAACAGCTCTTTGTAAAATAGAGTATTATGCTTTACAGTATCTATGTAGTGCTTTAAACACTGTAGGTGCAATTAAAACTTTGTTAAACCACTTAAAACCATAGAAGAGTTGGAGCATACATAGATTAAAAGGCAGAGAATCATGTAATACGCTTTCAAAGTCCCCTAAACAGCCATCCATCTCAAAGTCCAATTCATCCGCTTCTACTCCAGAGGACTCTGTCTTAGTCTTCTCTGCCAGTGTGCCAGCATCACTAGGGTTGGAGAAAATGAAAGCCTTACCTCCATGCTGTATCTTCAATCGAGTGGGTAACAGCATGTAGTGGTTAACACCATACTCGCAGAGAAGGGTATGCACACCATCAAACCCCTTCCCCCACTGCCTGGTACTGTAACTTAGATCTGAAAAGATCCAAACATCAGACCCATCCCATTTTAGTCCCCCACATGCCTTCACAGCCAGCATCAGACCATCTCTTTTTTCACTGTTCCCCAGCACTGCAAGCACCGTCCTGACAGTGCTTCCCCTTCCTGCCACCTCTATGGGATGATTCTGTATGCCCTCCAGACTGTGAAATCATCCTGGAACTGCTAAGTCTCTGCCATTTCTGCAAAAAGGCTCTCAAGTTCTGCCCTTCAGCTCCCCTCCGGCAGGCCCAGTATGCAAATACCGGCTGCCCTGCTATAGTTCTCTAAGCGCTCCAGCATGCTGTTCTCTTGGACCAGGCTTGTTGTTGTGACCAAGGCATTTTCCGCCCATCTCTTCTGCTTTGGCGGTGTCCCTCTGTGTAGAACTGTTTTTTTTTTTCCTTCAAACACTTCAGTGCGATGGTTGAAGTCTTTGTTGGATCGCTGTTTACAGGAAGCCTAGTGTGGGTCACCCACTGCAGTAGAGCTTATTAGCTGCACCTTTGCCAACCTCGTAGAGACCCCACTCAGTCCTTTACCTGCTCACTGATTTTTCTTCAGTTTCCCCATCACTCAACAAAACAGAGATGCAGTATCCCAGGTGAGATCACTACACTGGAGCTGCTCGGAAGAATAATGAAGTAAATCCAAATTATGACTTTTTGAGGGGTTTTAAAAGTCTGTTAGCGGAGCTCTGCCAACCCACATCTGCTCAGCTAGGCAGCCAAGCCACGCCCCCGAAGACTGAGAATAGTTTGAGAAAAAAAAAAAAGAGACCCTTTCTGCCAGGCATTAATACCGGAGTGGGCTACATCCTGGTTGTTGGAATTTGAAGTCCAAAGCCAGAGGTTTCTTTTCCTAAACAACATTGCCTAAGAACATTCTCGGCTATTCAGGACTTAGGAAATTCCCTATCCTTTCTATAAGTGTAGCTTATAATGTGCTGTAATTAAATTTACATTTACAAATACAAATTTCCATTTAAATGATTAATGGTATGAAATGTAGTAAAAATATGCACGCAAAGGCATAGGATGGCTTCTATTCGACTGAGGAGTGCTCAGAGAGATAAGTAACTTGCTGTATGATGGCCTTGCTAAATGTGGAAATAAAGGGAAGTTGTGCAATTGGTCGGTTTCTTGTGGATTCATAATGCTCTAGTGGTGTTTACTTTAAAATGGATAACAAGAGCGAGAACACTTGGGTTGTGCAGAATTAGCAAACTCAGATTATGCAGAACGTTTGTGAAATTCTGCAGAAATGTGTTTACTTGGTTATATAGCTCAGCCAACAGTTCAGCTACCGACCCTGTGAGCTGTAATGCTTACTTGTTGTTACGTGTCCTAAAAGCATACTAAATACCACAACAGTTGGTTGAGTAGTCTGGAACTTACTGCGGCTCAAAGTCTGGCAATTTGTTTTTGTGTAACATTTTGTGAAAATATTTCTCCTTATAACTCATACATGCAAGGAGTGAGATACATGCAAAGTAACATGCACAAAGGGTCACAAAACTGCTAAATATAGAGAGATTTTTTAAAACTTGAAATGTATTGTTTTTAACATCTGAGGAAAACAAACAATAATCAAAATAGGTACAGTACAGCCGTGTAATACACTGTAAAATACTGCAGTCCTACAAAATACTGTTAGACCAGAAGACTGATTTACTTGGATACATCTTAGCCAAGAAAGGAAGGCCGACAGTACAAGGGGAAAAAGGAGGCTAACCTGCTACCACATCTGATCATAATACTTTGTTATTGCAGGTTCCTGGACCCTATAAGAAGGCGGAAGCCAAGACCACCTATCTATCCAAGGGACAAAATCTGTCCTACAGTTTGGAAAACAAAAATTTTTGGTTGCACTCACTCTGTAACTGCCATCTACTCTCAGCTGTGTTACCTGGCACCCATACTAATCCATTTCAGCTGAATAAGCTGTGATTTTCTTCACAAATTTATTTATTTATTTATTTTTTTACTTTGCTTTTTGCAGCTCAACCAGCCCCCATCAGTCCCTTCCGCTCCACCAAACCCCGTCACTCACCATCTGTGGGACTTACCTCCATTCCACAGGTGCCCCATGGATGACCCCATGGGAACGGCCTCTGAGGGTGGTCGGGCTCTTATTCCTCCCTGGAGAGAGTTACAGTGTCAGTCATTGGCGCAGAGGACCCAGTCGACAGTGCAGGGCTTGCGGCAGGTGGGGTACAGCATCCTGCTTCGGTCGAGAGTTATTCCCCCATTTTCTGTCCTACCTACTTACATTGGGAAGGACTGACTGATACATAGCATCAGGCCGTTGACATCCCCCTCCCTCAGTCCCAGGCTCTGGCTACACCACCACCTGTAGTCACCCAGGTGGCAGTATTGTAGCAGAGTTCAAACTCCCTCCCTTGCACTCAGCCATCCTCCCCCAGCCGGCCCTCCAATGGCCCAGACTAGTTCCCGAACCCAGGTCACCAGCGTCACAAGCGGTAGTGCTACCACTGCACTGGTAAGCCAGCCTACCCATTCACCACTCTTACCTGCTGTGCTGTTGCCGACTTGCTGTCATCTCCTTCTCTTGGTAAACTAGACTGCTGTCATGACTTCAAAGCCTGCCACCCTGCCTGTCTCAAAAGGCCAAGATTGTGAAAGAAATCAAAGCTCTCCCCTACATGAGCATCCTCGACCCTACAATGCACTTTGCCTTGCCAAAATCGACAGTGTCAGACCTGATCAAGGCAAAAGACTGAATCCTAACTAACTAGGGGAACAAAGAACAGCAAAGAAACAGAGATAGCCCCAGTTCCAGTAACGTGCACTGATGTGAGAGGGGCCTTGCTTACATTACAGAAGGCAGTGGAACAGAGGCAAGAGATTGCTCCTGACTGGCAGTTGATGGAGACAATAGAACATGATGGGCATAGATACACAGTGCCAAAGAGTAAGCATCTGAAAATAACAAGCTTCCTAAGAACTGAAAATGACAGTGAGGTTAACCAAAAATAAAAGAGGCATTTTTAACAAAAATAATTTTGTTTTAAATAAATCAATTGAAGTTATATTTTAAAAAGCTCAAAGCACAGTACACAAAACACAGTCATTTCAATACAGCTAGTATACCCAGGGGTGTAGCTAGAAATTTCCATTTTGTACACACTCTCTCCAGCTGCTGCCCCACCTTAAAAAAATGTACATATCCCCTCCAACTGCTGCCCCCCCCATTACAACAAGTGACTCATCTAAGCTCTAAATCTGTTGTATACATATCTATGTTATAAACAATAGAGGTTTAATCAAATACAGACACTACTCAGTAGGCTACACTAATTACAATACACCAGATTAGAATGATAACGGTAACAAAAAGGCATATGGTTTGGGGCAGGTACTAAAAAAAATGTACACAAATGTGTACAGTGAGTATGCCTGCCTACACCCTTGTGTATACCTGCATCCCTGTCAGCATACCAAAGTGCTATAGTGCTAATATGGTGCAGTACGCTGAATAATTAAAATCACAAAGTAAAATGAAAAACAACTGCAGCATTTTCCAACATAAATAATGTTAATAAAAATGATTTAACTCATAAATTACGTCCCCCAGCAGTTATTGAGAATATTGATGCTACAGCACTGCAGGAGGAGCAGGCAGAAGCACTGAATGAATACTTTTGCTCAGTGTTCATGGAAGAAAAGGGGAGACCGCTACCACCAAGTGGTTGGGAGGGTGGGGACGGGGGGAGAGGAGGCAACAGGTGGAAGAACTAAGGCAAGTAGAGTCCTAGAGGAACTGAGGGCACTGAAGGTAGACAAAGCACAGGGCCAGATGGTATCCACCCCAGGGTGCTGAGAGAGATGGCAGAGGTGTTGGCGGAGCCGCTGGCAGATCTGTAAAGCACCTCACAGGAGTCGGGATGTGTGCCACTGGACTGGAGGATGGCACATGTAGTACCATTACACAAGAGTGGACCAAGGGATGAACCGGGTAATTATCGTCTGGTAAGTCTCACCTCCATAGTGTGCAAACTCATGGAAACGATACTAAAGAAAAAACTGGTGTCATACCTGAAGGACAGTGGCCTCCAGGATGTGAGGCAACATGGGTTCGTTTCATGGAAGTCTTGTCATACTGACCTGATACAATAGTATGACTGGGTGACAGGTGAGCTGGATAAGGATCATGCGATGGATGTTCTTTATTTGGACTTCAGCAAGGCCTTTGATTCTGTGCCTCATGGGTGCTTGGTGGGAAGCTAACTGGTGTAGGGGTAGGGGCAAAAATGAGGAACTGGATTACAAGCTGGCCGAGTGGAAGGCTGCAGCGGGTGGTGGTGGTGAGAGGGGAGCTCTCAACTCCAAAGGCCGGTGGCGAGTGGTGCCACAGGGCTCTGTATTGGGGCCAGTATTGTTTGGACTTTTCATATCAGACATTGCATACGGGGTGGTGAGCAAGGTAAGTCTGCTTGCTGACGACACCAAAGTCAGAGCAGTGGTGGATGGAGAGGAGGGATGGAAGCAGCTGCAGGGAGACCTAAGAAAGCTAGAGGAGTGGTCAGAGAGGTGGCAGCTGGGGTTCAATGCAAAGAAGTGCAAGGTTATGCACTTTGAGCTGCAGAAACCAAGGAGAGAATACTGGATTGGGGGCGGTTAAGCTGGGAATCACTGAGGAGGAGGAGGAGGAGAAGGACCTGGGGTAATGATGACAGGGAGCATGAACAACACTGCCCAGTCCAGGAGAGTGGCTGTAAAAGCGAACAAAAGGCTGGGGTGCACAACAAGGGTTTTTTCGTCCAGGTAAGGCCGCACTTAGAGTACTGTGTGCAGTTTTGGAGTCCATTCCTAAAGCGTGATATCAGGCTACTGAAGGGGGTGTAGAGGACGGCAACAAAGATGATATGTGGAATGGAGGGGAGAGACTATGACAGCAGGCTAGGAGACTTGAATATGTACACCCTGGAGGATAGAAAGGGATGGGGGGACATGACAGAGACATTCAAGTATCTGTGGGGAATCGATAAGAATGGGGCAGTTGGAGTCTTTAAGCTAAGAAGGGAAGGGTCACCAGGGGGCACGGTCTAAGAATAAAGGGGGAAGATTTAGGAGGGAAAGGAGGAGACGCTATTTCACAGAAAGGGTGGTAGCAAAATGGAATGCACTACCAGAATGGGTGGTATCATGTAAATCTGTGAACAGCTTCAAAAGGGCATGGGACAGGTAACAGGGGAGAGTGAGGTGTGGGGTGGCAGGGATGACAAAGGGAGGGGGATGGGGCAGCTGCAAACTAGGGTGCTAGCTGCACACTGAGCAGACTTCATAAACTGGGTGGTCTGTTTCTACTGGCACATTCGTATGTTCGTACACTGAACAGCTGAGCACCCAAGCAAGTATGGCTATGCCCCCACTGCCTACGATGGATGTCTAGACTGTACAAAAGTTGGGTACACAGATAAATCCCCTATAAGCGGCTTTTACTACATATGTATCCATAGGATCCAACCGTCATCAAATAAAGCCTTTGACTGCTGAAGTGAATGTGTCACTTTTTCCATTTTTACACATATGTATGACAGCAGTTTGCCACTCACTGGTTAACTGTAGGTTGAAGACGGAATAACCAAAGTCCAGAATGGTCTTTTGAGCCATTATCAGCAGAATATCAAGAAGATATCGATGTAACTTTCCCATTACTTCCTAAGAATCGAGAAGTGTAGTGAACTGTGAAAAAACCTTGATTTGTTCACCAAAAATCTCTTGTAGTACATTCTCAATTAATGTCTAATACGAGGTCAGCGCAGGGCAATGACCAAACACGTAAGCATGGGTTACTTTCTCCAATGTGTGGCAATTACCCATTCTTGATACCAGGCCTGTATGGCAGGGTTCCGAAAGCACCTTTGGGATACTTTGCACACAGGTTAAGTAATTTTTAAGTTCATAATTTTACTTCTAAAAATGTGGCTGTTTGTAACTAGAAATCTAAAAAGGCCTCGCACCACCAGTCCTACCAGATAAAAACGTTGACACAGATATTACAGTACAAAAAGGCTTTATTTGCTACCTACATAACAGAAGTGCAAGGCATATAGCCACAGGTACACTGGTAACTGGCAGGACAGGTACTTATTTGGACCGGTACTTTTCCTACCCATATGACAGATGTGCAAGGCATATAGCCATAGGTGCACTGATAACTGGTATGGCCAGTAGGGCAAACGCTGGGCCTTGGCTACAGAAGGAAGGGGTGTGGGTGGTCAAGAACGAGGAGAAGGCGAGCTCGCTGAATGAATACTTCTGCTCAATATGAACAGTGGAGGAAAGGGGCCCTCTTCCCAAGTGTTCAACAAAGACGGAGCCACTGGCAGATCTTTTCAACTGCTCTCTGGCAACAGGGGTAGTCCAAGGTGGCAAATATGGTCTCCCTCCACAAGGAAGGGGACAAGGGGGGGACTCTGGTACCATAGGCCAGTTAGTATAACTTCTATGACAGAAAAGTTGCTTGAGCCTATCAAGGTGCAAAAAGTGGAATTCCTTGAGGCAAACGCAACCTACAGTATAAAAGGAAACATGGCTTCATTTTTGGGTCCTGCTGCAAATGTGCCTTGCCTAATGGGTCTAACTCTGAATAAAATGAAAACGGAGGTGCTGTCAGACGAACCCCATCTACTTGTTTCACTCAATGTCACAGGCAGTGGACGAAGGCAAAGCTCTGGACATCCTTTACTTGGACTTCAGCTAGGCCTTTGACTTGGTGCCATGCATTAGGCTTGTGAAGATGCAGAAGGACTTGGGAATGGGGGAGTGCTTATCCAACTGATAAGCAACTAGCTGGGTGAGAGGACCCAGAGGTGGGTCGTGTCCACTTGGGAATCAGGAAGGTGACATGCTATGTACCACAGAGTTTGGTCCATAGAGAGGTACTCTTCAAAATGTCCATCTGCAACATAGGAGAAGGCATACAGGGGAAGATTAGCTTATTCACAAATGAAACAAAGATATGTAGCAGAGTGGATATGCAGGAAGGGATTAAGGGAATGAGAAGTGACATGGAGAGACAGGAAAATGGTTTAAGGCCTGGCAACTCAAATTCAATACCAAAAAAATGCATATTGGCAAAAAGAACCCCAAACAGAGTATTGGACAGCTGGTGTCAGAGTAGGCCAAGCAGTGGAAAAAGGGGGCCTTGGGATAATCATTACTGACAATCTTACGGCATCAGCCCACTGCAATAAGGCATATGCTACGGCCAACAGAATGTTGGGGCTACATCAGCAGCGGCTTTACCAAGAGGGAGTAGGAGGTGAGCCTACCCCTCTACAGATCCCTGGTAATGTCACACCTAGAGTATCACGTGCAGTTCTTCAAGCTCTCATATTCAGAAAGACAGAGATCATCTGTAATCAGTGTAGAAGAGGGCTACCAAAATGATACACAGCATGCAGAAACAGTACTAGAAGGAACGGTTAAGCAAGCTGAACACGTACCACTTGAGGCTGGAAGGGAAAGCAGAGATGTGATAGAATCATTTTGAGTATTTCTAAGTGATCAAGAGGGTGGACTGTCAGAAACTGTTCGGACACAGTGAAGGGACCTGTACTTGGAGGAATGGATATCAACTGACCAGGGGTAGATTCAGGAGAGGTGCAAGGAAATACTATTTTTTTGTCACTGTTTATGCCCTTGTTTGCTGACTGGGCCCTACTGAAGATCTCTC
This sequence comes from Neoceratodus forsteri, assembly GCA_016271365.2. NCBI lineage: Eukaryota > Metazoa > Chordata > Ceratodontiformes > Ceratodontidae > Neoceratodus > Neoceratodus forsteri. Next base: position 1,647,217,011 of record CM057455.1, on the reverse strand, counting down.
CAGCCCTATCACCAGTCTTTTCCTGGATTTACCCCCTACCTTGGTTCCTCAAGGGGCTGCCCTCCCAGGTGGGGCTATGTGGGTGAACCAAGCCCTGCAGAAACCAAATTCAGGTAGAAGAGGGGAGCCACATCAATGGTACAGGGTCTGTGGGGGATCGTCCTTATCCTGCAGCAGTTGGTCTGTTTCCCCCTCTCTTTTCTGTCCCCACTCCCTCAGGACATCTGCAGCTAAGGGTGCACAGGGGCACACACGCATGCATGCATGCATGCTAGCATGGCACCAGCTGACATCCCTCTCCCAGGCGCTTGTATGGCGGCAACTGTTACCTGCCCACCCTAAAGGAGGAGAACATCTGCCAGCCAGCACCATACCAACCAGGCTTATTCCCAAACTGAGTCCCCAGAGTTGGGAATAGTAGTGCTACTGCCGTGCCGAAGGGCCAACTCAAGGAAATACGTCTGCCTGCTTTGACAGGCTGTACATAAGTAGGACCAGAGCAAACTGGATGGATGGATGGTCTTCTGCTGTCTGTTGTCACCTTATATTTCTATGTATAACAAACTGTGTCAGCAATTTTGCTAGTGCCAATCATGGCCCTGCTGGTAGGGGGTATGTTTAAGAAAGTCATCAGGAAATATCTTATCTTGTAGAAGGTGGTGGACAAATGGAACACTACCCAGCAATGTAGGAAATGCAGAAATAGGGTTCCTCACTGCCTGGGAGTACACGGCGATGTCTGTCGTGACTGGGGCCAGGAACGCATTATTCCTTGCCCCTCCTGTATGCACGGTGTATGTGCATAAGTAGTTTAAATAAGATACAGAGAACTGATATCAGAACAGGGTGCAATAAAGGATGGTGGGAAAGGACAATTTTCTAGGACTTCATAAAAACCAATTAGGGTGATGGCAAAAAAATATAGGGTGGTGGTAAAAAAATATATACACACTAAAACATTGAATGAGGAACACTGGGCTGGTACTGGAGGGAGATGAGGATAGGGCTGACAATATGTAAAGCGGGGCGTCACGGCAGACTCGATCGACTTAAAGGAGCACCACAGTCAAAATTTACAAAGAAGTATGTTGTGCAAGCAAGCAAATAACACACAACGAGGTGTGGGTTAGCTCCTGAAAACGCACTCCCAGGTGTGTTATGAGGCACAAGGTGCTTGCCTGGACAGGCTGTTGCTGTAAGTAATATTTCAGGTATTAAGACCCCCTCTGGAAGCATTAAAATTATGTATAATAAAACTACTGCCATGGCTGCCACAATAAGAGCAGTGGTGTTCGCGACATCACTAAATGGTGTCATACCCATGAGCACTTGTGCCCGCTCAGTCTGGACCCATGCTGTGCTTCTGCATTCAGCCATAAGTTTCGCCTTTTTATTAAACTATAACCCTGGCTTAAAAAATAAAGATCACTGCAGCCTGGACTCCCGCAGCAGCATTGCAAGGTATGTGGGGATGGGAGCGGGCTGCACAGCTTATTTGCATGTCACCTTTAAGAAAAAAGATATCTGGGGTGATTTGTGTGCTTTTATGGCTGTGTATAGTTTGATGAATTCTCTTTATATGGTTCCTTTCTTAAACACTGAAATTGTTGGCAGATAAGGACTACCAGGCCCATCCATTTTGTCGCTGAAAAGAAAAAATTTACTCCTGGCTAGACTGGGACTTACACCTTGAAAACAAAAACACTGGATTAGAAAGAGTTATTTGAGGCCAGAATAACAGGCATGGTACTGCTGCAGCGTGAACAGTAAGCAAGCGCTCACTGACTCCCATGCAGAAGCAGGATCCCATTGTAAATGAGATGGGGCAGCTAAGCTTAGCTATCTTGTGCAAATAAAACTGCGCGTAAAGCACTTTGGGATGCAGAGTATAAAAAGCACTACATAAGTGAAAATTATATACTTTCCTACAGTCTATGCGCCACCAGCATTTAAGCAGAATACCAAGACTGCGATGCGTTTGAAACAAATATTTCTTACTTTGCCTTCCTCAGATATCTTGGCTGTTACTTTTCCTCCATCACAACTCCTGGACTGGAGAACCACAGGAGGTGTGTGTCAACTTGCAAGGCTCAACATTTAGCTTTTTCCTATTCCTGCAGAAAAGCACTTCTTCCAAGGAAACGCATTAGAAAATACTGAATTTTAATCTGAAAATGCATCTTCCATTGTGTATCCCAGTAGTAATGAGGCTAGCCTGAGGCTGCATAAGGAGGACTACAACAGCAGAGTGACAATGAAGATGAGGGAAGGCAGGATTGAAAGCCAAAGCAGGCACTGATCATGAAGCGTCAAACTTTTTTTTTTTTTTTTTTTTTTATTAAACAGGCCAATCGGAGGAGAAGAAGTCAACAGTTTCAGCAGTTGAGGCAGACAGCAGTCATCAAGGAAGTAGAGGTGGAGTACTATATCAAACACTGGCACAAGAGGGCCAGATTAACAAGTTGTGGGGATAGGGCCAGTTGGTCAATTGTGAGGTGCCCTGTTACTTCATCAATAGGCCGGGAATTTGGATGTCACCTAGGCTCCCAAAAGCTGAACAGTTTTTGATGCATTTGGCGGGGTTTCCAGCTGCTCTGAATGACATTTCTTGGTGTCGATTTAGAATGCTAGAATGTCTGAAGTTGGATGGCTGGAGTACATTCTCACTGAGTGTCAGCACTCGGCACAGCCATGTGGTATTGGCAACCAGGGTTTGGGAACAAGCCCATAACACTGGACAGTATGTTAGTCAGGGAGGGGAATACTGAGAAGGGCCCCCAGAGGGCAGCAAATGCTGCTGCAACACCGCTACCTGGTGATCACAGGCGCCACTGCTGCTGAGCTGAAGTATCTCGTGAGGGGAGATTTTGGCAGGCTCGGTGCAATGCCACATGTGCCTTGGAGTCTTTGCAACAGGAGTGTGTGGAACAAAGTGGAAAAGCCCTGTTATGAGCAGAAGAAAAGCTCAGTACTCACAGGCTCCTCCACACTAACTGACCAGTGCCCTAATAGATAATAGCCTGCCCTGTGGGTGTGGGGTGGGCGACCCGGACCCCCAAAGTCTTATTTTCACTGAATCCTTGGCAATGTAGTATCCTTAATATAAATAACTCAGCACAACTTAATTTATGGCAAGAACTGTAAACAGTATTCCTATATAAAAAACAGATGATGCCGTAAAGTCCTATGGTTGCTCACTAGTACTAGCATAAAGCATGCAGATGGGGTGCTAGCTGAGCATTGTGCACTGGTTGTTTGTTTAATAAACTACGCTTTTATCATAACTAGTGGGTTGCCAGACTTTGTGCTTTTCCAATGTTATAAAACTGCATAGATCTGCGTAAGAAGTGTGCACATCACTAGTGCCACAAGCAAGCAAGGTATCAAGGTTCTGTGCAATGACGTATTATGTTCAGAATGGTGTGTTGCTTGTTGACCACCCCCAACCACTTACACATGAATTCCCTGCCTTCCCCTTCCCGCTGCTGCACAACAAGAACACTTGGAGAAGGAAATGCGCTCCCACACACACCTTCTCTCCTACTTGGTGAAAACTACAAAAAACACTGAGCACATGGCATGCTGTACATTTGGCATGGAGTTCAGAACTAGCCAATTATCTACTGAATGGCATTAGATTTCGGTCAATTATTGGCAATCGGAGGGGCAGCCTCAAACCAAAAAAATTAAATATATTATACACACACACACACACACACACACACACACACACACACTCTATATATTAGAGGCAAAAAACTCCATTTAATGCATCAGTTAGGGTTGTTCCACAGCAACAAAAGTGAGTAAATTTGGTGTTAGGGTTGAAAACCACCCTTGGACCCCCCCAACCGGCACTGGGGTGCGCACTGGGGTCATCGGCCCTAACTCTCACCCCATCACATGTGTAAAGAAACAGAGGTATAGGAGAATGGGGTGAGAGTTAGACTGAAGACCCCAATGCGCACTCCCAATGCCGGTTGGGGGGCTGGGATCCAAGGGGGGTTTTCAACCCTTATGGGGTTATCTTAGGGCTAAGAATTTTTCCGATGAAAAGTCCGTATCTCGCACCGTTTCCGAGATATGGGCCCTGAAAGGCGCAGCGAACGCAGTATTGTTATCCTATGGGAAAAAAAGAGAAGTTCGGAGTGCCATAGCTTTGGCTCCCTGTAATGTTTTTTCACCAAACCACTAAAAAGGCATATCTGTGGGATGTTGGCCGTCTTCCCTCCAAATTTCAGCCTAAAAGACAACCGTTATTTTGCAGCAGGGCGCCAAAAGATTGCTGCGATGTATCGGATGCCATAATGTTATCCTATGGGAAAAAGTGTCAACTTTGGAGTGCCGTACCTTTGCCACTGTGTAATATTTTTTCAACGAAACACTGAAAGCCACATCTGTGAGATGTCGGCTGCGTTCCCTCCAAATTTCAGCCCAAAACACCAAACCATTCTTTTGCAGCGGGACGTCAAAGAATTCCTGTCATTTTCCCACAGCCTAGAAAAGTACTGTCGCAATTTGTGAAAGCTTTCACAAATTCATTCGATAGTGTCGTATGCGAAAAGTACTTTGAGAAAGTACTTTTTCCAGAAATGTGAAAAACTTATTTCTGGGGTGTTTTACCCCAAAATAAAGACATGGCTAGCATCCTCAAGGTCCGACTAGGTGAATACAAAAAGAATTAGGTTGCTAGAGGGTCCTAAATTTAAATGACAAGCATTTTTCTGATCACCAACTGAAAACAAAATGGCGGATTTGTGACAGTAAAAGGGCCATTTGCGAAAGTAAAAACTGCATTTGCGACACTGTCGAACTTTCTGTTAACTTTTCCCATTGACTTATAATGGGAACTTGTTTTTGAATAACTTTTGAACCGTTCAATATTTTTCCACGAAATCTTCGAAAGGCACATCGGGGACCCCGGCCGCACGTTCCCTGAAGATTTCGGACTGGTTGCGCAAACCGTGCGACCTGTAGGCGCAACCGTAGAATTCCAAAAACAAAGCATAACCGCATGCGCAGATCACGTTTAACTCCACAGCCATATATTCGACCGGTACAAAACTTGGCAGATCCCAAGGCGTATGGGTCTTGATCATGCAATTTCAGGCGAATCCGTCAAACGGTTGCAAAGTTATTAAGGTGCAAAATTTTGGGTTTAATATGTAAATGGCTCCTCAGCCCTAACTATGGTAGTAGCACTACCGTGCTATTTATAATATATACTGTATATGTATATATATATACACACATATATACATACACACACACACACACACACACACACACACACACACGTACAAACACACACATCATAATGCATATTTATAGAAGCAAGACCTGTCCCTTCCACTTGCGATTTGCAACAGAAACTACCAAGCATGCTACGGACACCAGTTTGGGATACTTTCTTCAACAGTTGCTTTATTTTTATTTATTTTTTATGTACCCAATTGTGTTAGACCATGCTGGTCCGACTACTATATTTTTTTTATTACACATATCTCATGAACTAACATATAATTTTGTCTTCTTGCTCCATCATCGTTAGTGTAGGAACATATGCCTTAATGAAAACAGTTACAATCACCAGTACATTACTGTGCTAGTAGTTTGTGGTGTCCCACAACAAAGATAAAGTAATTTAACACACAAATAATAGTATTATGCACAAAAACTATATATAATATGTATACTTTTACAGCTGTTTACATTATATCAACAGTACGCATGAATTATTTTTACATTATACCAATATTACGCATGACTTATTTTGATAGCATGATATACCCAATAAACAAACCAGCGGCTGAATGGTTTCATTTATTTTGTATTCTGCAGTAGAATACAAAGTTGACTGCTGCAGATTATGATTACCAAATCAATAACAGAACTTAAAGTACTGTACAAGTAAAAAAAAAGTACTGTGCCCCACCTCTGCAGCTTTTCTTGTGAAGTCTAGAAGATTACATCAATGCATAGTAGCCTGCCACTGTCCACCAATCATAACCAAGCAGCTGCCCAAGCAAACCTGCACAAAAAAGCATAATAATTTAGAACAAGCAGAATCTCATTACCTCTGTTTTTTCCTCTTTGACCCTGTCTGCCCCATTTGTAGAAGGTATTACCTTCTACAGATTGGGAAAAGAGGGTCAAAGAGAAAAAACAAAGAAAACATACGGTATCTTCTAGCACCATGTAACCCTTTATTATTTAGATTTTTTTTTTTTTTTTTTTTATTTCTTTTTATGCCCACTCCATTCTCCTGCACTCACACTCCTTCAGGAGTGGCCAAGGCACCCTAGCTGCTGTTGGCGCTCCTTAGCTTGCACACCAACACTCAGGCCCAGCCCCCATCGAGCCGTGGCTTCCCCCCAGGTGGGGATGGGGTAGGGGGCAGACCCCCTAGTCTTGCATGTGTCAGGCAGCCAGAGCAGCAGGACAGGCAGGAAGGATCGGGGCAGTGCTGGGCCCTCCATCATACGTCAGCACTGGGGCAGTTTTTCTCATTTCCTCCCCAGACATCAGCATGCAGAGGGGAACTCAAAGGAGCACACGCATGCAGAGGTCAACGTCTACCCCATCCCCTAGCATCCCTGACTGCACTTCCACCTGTGGCAGTATCGCAATGGGGATGGCAACCCTCCATCCCCGGGAACACTAATGTCCACGTTTTTAATATCTGGGGATTGTAATATCTGCAGGTTTTGTATCCAAGGGAATTGAGAAACATTGGTGTCCAAGGAAAGTTCTGACAAGACAATTTATTTAATGTGTGGCCACTTTTGTGGTGCACATCCTCTTTCAGTGTCAGCCTGCATTACACACTCTGTTCCGTCTCCCACCCGGAGGGTCAGGGTCAGTACTGTCTGCCTGTTCCCTTAGCTCTTTTAAGGATTCATCTCCCAGTAAAACATCTTCTAAATCTGTGCTCTTTACTCCTCCGTGAAAGACAGTACCATCCTTCTCGAAAGACAGCACTACCCTTTGGCGTTTCCTCTGAGCAACTCTCAGATGCTACTGAGGCTGGACTTTCAAGTCTCAGCCTTCTGGTGTGCTACAATGTTAGCCTGCATTACAGCAGACTCTGAGCAGAATTACATACTTTCAGTAGCCATTTTCTCCTTGCTGTCAGTTCCATCAGACTTCTAGCCAATGGTCTGGCTCCAGGTACCTGCACACACAGTTTCATTCCTGCATTTTACGTCATTCCCCAAAAGCATATGTACATCAAGGTCTTCACTAACCCTGACGTTTCCATCCCTTGGTCCTCCTCCCAACTCAGGAAGACTCAAGCCAATGGGACTAGCACAGCTGGTCCTACTGCACACTGTACCCATAGCAAACTGATCAGGTAGGACCGTTTCAGCTTTAAATCACGATGCACTATGAAGAGTGTAGCTCCTGTGTCTCTCCAAGTTTGTGTTCATTTCCCATTAATTTTTAACAGGGAGTTCAAGTTTTATTGCAGGAAAAAAACTCCACTGAGCGAACTCATTCACAAGGAGATCCTGGTTTACACAGCAGAGTAAGGCAAAATAAGACAAACAGTTTATACAAGCAGAGGTTACAGGCAGCAATGTAACACTGAAGTAGATACAGTTAGGGGTCACAAGGCAACAAATTGCAATAAGGTAGATACAGCAAGGGAATGTCATAAAATTGTGAACCAAGAAAACAGTACATACAATGGTCATGACAGGTCATACACAGTAGAGATACAGCTAGTGCCATAAGGTTAAGCGCAAAAGCATATAAATCGATGACAAGTATGTACTTAGCTGAATTAGGGTTTCTTTCTCCTAGGGTTTCCTCCTGCTGCCCCCGTTCCTTGGGTCTTCCATGCTGGATAGTTATAAGAGAAATGCCCCACTTGCTGGCACACGTGACACTTCCGTTCCCCCTGATCCTTTTTCTTTTTAGGCTGCCCCGCTGGCTTACCCATACCTTTAAACCCAGCTGTCCCTCCTCAACACTCTTATGGGTAGCAAAATGCCTATTTGCCATATACCTGTCAACCATTTCGGGTGCTTGCCTGGCTGAACCTGGGGCTCGGTCAGCCAACTACACCCTCAGATTTTCTGGACAGCACCCAACAACTGCCCCAGTACCACCAACCTCTATAACAGGCTCAGCAGCGGATGCTTCTACACCTCTGATTACCTCCTGAGCAAACTGGAAAGCTGTACCCATATTTCCATATAACTTTCTTCATTGTGGTTCTTAAATCTATGAAGTTTCAAGCTATATGCATCAGCAGTCCATTCATAACATTTTAGCAACACATCTTTAACATTATCCTAGTTCCAACTGTCCTGTGCATTCATTTTGGAAAATGCAGCTAGAGCCTTTCCAGATAATAAAGGGGTTAGCCTGAGGTCCCATGTTCTCTTATCCAGTTGAACTCTTTCTCAAATATGCAAAGGGAAGGCATCTAAATAATCTCTTTCAATAAAGTAAAGAAACATTTTAGAATTTGATTTAGGACCATGTGCTGCCTCGCATTCTGACCCCACTTACAATTCCACATGGCTGCTGACGTGATTGTGCCATCTCAAATTCATGCCTGCACTGTGCTGCTGCCTCCTTTTCAGTTGGATTGGCTCATCCGCATGCTTTCCAGCTTGAATTCTGCCTCCTTCTACACCTGGTCTCATTCAAACTGCAACCTCAGCTTTTCCAGTTCAATATCACCTGTTCCTGGTTTGTGCCTCTTCACTGACTGCTGCTGCCTCTGCTGTGGTGGCTGCTGCATTTGCTGTGGCTGCTTTGGGGCTGCTACTGCTGTTTGGGTGACTTCTGCTACACTGGCTCTGTCTGCTGTGTCTGGCAAGCGGCCCTTCTCTGCCATCAGACTCTATGTTTCTATGTTTTACATCCACTGCTGCTTGGAGGGACTCATCCTCAAACACGGCTTGTGACCTGAGGACACCCTTTTCTTCCTGGTCCTCTATCAGCTGCTTTTTACTAAGTGACTCATGGTTGCCATCCTTTCTGGTGCAGTATCTGTGTACACTACACAAGCATCCTTTAAGTAACCACAGAGTGCTGGCTGGCACATTCACGTTTCATACAGATCCTATACGCTGCCACCAGATGTGACAAACCCACCCATTCACACCCCAACCAGCGCCCCTCTTGCAGCCGGCTGTCGCAGACTTTCATCCATGCTCACCCCTCCACCGTTTCCTTGCGCCCACACTTGTTCCTCTGCAAAGGTACCACACCCCGGACACCTGAACCCCTGAGCACAGTCACCAGTCCACCTGTGTCACGCCAAAGCCAACTGCCCAAACCCCAAGTGCCACCAACAGCTTAATCTGGTTGTGTGTGTCAGTTTGTATCTGAATCTTCCCCCTCTCCCAGGACGAGGCTCAAAATAGGAAGAATTGTCTAGTTTTCCTTTCCTGGTTAAACACTAAATAAATAAATAAAAACTGTGGGTTCTGTCTTATCAAACTTCACTCCACTCCATTCCCTGTATCAGGAAGGAATGTGTTTTTCAAATTGCTTTACCTAGAATTAGCATGTGTCTTCGGAATGATGGTTACACCAGAAATTCACAAACTATACCATTTTTATTAAAATGCACAACCACCCTGTACGTTGTGCTAAATAAGAACTCCTACATTTACACAACATATTTACAAACTGGCCAAAATAGAAAAAAGGTGCTTAAAGGAGAAAACGTTGAAAATAACAGCAGTTAAACAATGAAAATACAAACTCAGGTTTCCTAATAGCTAGGTCAAATTTACAAGTGAAGATATGGAAATAGTACAGCCTCTTCAGAGATCTTGAACCATAGCAGAACTCTCCCCTTCCAATCTCGTACCGTCGGTCAGCCTGTCGCACTACACACCAACTCCCTTCTTTTTGGGCTCATAGCGCGGTCCTCCTTTTACAGAGAAAACTCCAATGTGTCTCAGCACACGTGTTTAACTTTCTCATTAAGATATGTTTTGAGCGGGACTGGTGGCGCTGACAGGTTGAGGCGCTGGATGCCACACCTTGTGCCATGCTAGCAACCCGAGTTCGGGAATGAGCTCTGGCGCCAAGGGTCGGCAGGGGGGAGGGGAGAGGACTGAGTATCCGGCGAACTGCTCTATTCTCCCTGGGAGGGATCCAGGGTGTCTCCAGTGCAGTGGGGACCCCCCCGGTGGAGACCGGGGGCACAGCTAGCGTGGAGCAGTGCAGGGGGAGAAGCGTGGCAGATGTCTATGGCTCAGCCATGCAGACGACACTGCTCGCCCACGCTCCTGAGGAAACAAAAAGAAAATCCCCGTGTCTGGATACGCAATGGCTCTCCTCAGGTCTGCACCACCACAAACCCAATACCGGGCCTTGCCTCCGCCCCCTCTGCACGTCCACCACCTTGGCCGGCAAATTAGATTACAGATAGAGTGCCGGAGTGGAGATGGCCCTACCTTGGGGGGGCTCAGAGCTGGGGGGGATCTGTTGGCAGAAGATTGGTGGAGGGCAGCTACCCTTTGAGGAGGCAAGGGATCAGGTGGGTGGTAGACTGGTACCCGAGAGAAGGAGTAGCTCGAGAGAGTTCAAGGGCAACAGTGCATAAAAACTGAGTCAACATTAGGATAGGTTTCTCACCAATAAAAACATTTCATTTGTAAAGAGGATTATGCAGGCTTTTGCTGGAAACCATACCCTCACTGTGTTCTCATCATTAGGAAAATCTCAGTTCCCATGTTTTATCAATAAACAAATATACTTTAATAGCCCTCCAATTTGCTGTGCTTTTGTCATCAAATGTTTTCAACAGTTTCACTATCCCAGGGTGGCACCCTGCCAGTAAACCCCCAGGAACAGATAACATCATTTATTACCTAAATGATTCTCCTTAAAAATCATGAGATAAACAGCAGGACCATTTAGCCACATGTGCAAACTTACAGAATTTGACCTGGCTGACCTCCAGGTGGTTTTGGGACAAGTCAGCCAGTCTACCAATTCAGTGTATTAACATATTACAGTAGTAGACATTTATGACACAACAAGTAAAATGAACACAGTACTGCAGGAAACATGACGGAGGGGCCAACAAAGTAAAAGGGGGGAACTGCATAAAAGAAAGGAACAGCGGGGGTGGTAGGAGGTGGTGAATAAAATAGATGGGAGAAGGACAGGCAAGAATGGGGACCACCAACATAAATATGAAACAAAACATTTACACCAAATAAATCAAGAGGATAGCAAGGAGACAGAAAGGAGAGGGGGATGCATGATGAAAATGTAAGAGACAACACCTCTCCACACACACACAAAAGCTGGTCAGTGGAATATGACTGCAGTTTCATTCACTAGTCCTCCGGGATAGATTCTGACTGGAAACATTTATTTCGACCCCATATGGGCCCAATGTGGACACACTAAAGTGCCCTAGGAAATGTGAATGATCAGGCCCACCTTTCCAATGGAAATCTGCCAGCTACCTTAATACTTCTAGCCCTGAACTGTTTCCTCAGCAGGAGCCCAGCAAAGTGCCATATAGAGCAATAACCTTGTCTGATCACTGCTCGCCCCCAGAGGACAAAAGCACTAGTGCACACAATGCACTTAATTTGTGAAAATACATTTCTGTGGTCCACTACAGACCAATGGATGAGACACCCACTACAGTCAGAAGTAACATATCTGAGAAATAGAATACTACAGAAGCAGTTTAAAGATGAGCAGTATGTAGGATGCATAAATATTAAGACAGACGCTTTCAATTTGTTTGTTTTTTGTAAATATCTCCAAGGCATATGCATACAATCTGAAGTAGAAAACCTTATGGCCTGGTGGCGCCGAGGGCTGAGGCGTTGGACGTCACACCTCGCGCCACGCCAGTGACCCGTGTTTGGGAGCAAGCATGGGCTGCCGGGGGTTGGCAGGGGAGGAGAAGGATCGAGCATCCCAGGGACAGCTCTCCTTCTCTGGGGGTCTTCAGACGTCGGTGCATGCCTGGCATCTAGTGGTGACTGGGGCTGGCACACTGACGCTGCATCTAGAGGGGCAGAGGTGGAGCAGACGCCTGACAGGGTGTGCGTACGGGAGTGTGCGCGGCATCATCGCTCGCATCACTGCATGCTCCACCTCTGGGGTAGGGGAACCACACAGAACAAGGAAAATGGACTTCCAGTCGGGCAGCAAGAGCTTCCAACCTCTGCGGCCTGACCCCAAATGGCACCTCCTCCGATCTGGATCTGTTTCAGGTGAGTTGAGCTTAGGGGGTGCTTCACCACCCTGCCACAGAGGGCAAGCCATGGGGGAAACGGGGGAGGTCGGCCTGATGTCGGGGAGACGACAAGAGAAACAGTACAGCTAAAAAGAAAAAAAAAAGTATAAAACCCCTGTACAAAGCAGTGTGTGTGATAAGCTGTACAGGAAAATCTCAAATATTACTTGGTATTACCTGGTGCGTTAAGAGAAAGTACGCTACTAGCCCATTTAATTATCTCCCACTCATAGTGGTATAAGTGGATGTCTAAAACTCCCACTAGCTGTTTAACATACTGCTATGTAACCGATCCTGTAGTATTCATAGAACTAAGGGGGTCTTCTTAATTCTGTGACTGTGTGGCAGGCCGAAAGGTTCCCTCACAATTGAGGACATGCCAGATGGATCTAGAAGGAGAGGCAGGAAGCTTACTCAGTGACAAGATGCAAGAGGTTTATTTACCAGGGACAATAAAAACAAGATAACTGTTTTCTATAATGCTACAGGATAATAAAAATAAACAAACAATGAAACAATACAAACAGGACCAACAACTGGTCAAACCAAGAACAGGGAAATAACCCATTTTAGTCCAAGTCCTACGTGCACTTGGCCGAGAAGATGAAACAACTGATGAACCAAGCTTGGACTTTCCCATGCGTCGGCTGATCAGCGGGTGGGCATGGACCCCACAGAGCGCTTTTTACAAAACAGGCCATAACTGGGCATCCCCCAGATGAACACAACATAAAGAGAAACACTGCTAACTGGAGAATGAAGAACTTGGTGATCCCCTGCAGCTCTAGGCAAGAAGCTGAAGACTTCTGGTTAGCAGATGGTTCTCTGGATGATCCGCAGCAACGACTACTGGCAGGTCCCCAGCACCCAGGTGACCTTCAACCAAGAAGACTGCTAGAGGTACAATCTTTGGGTGGCCTCTATGGAGCGACGCAGGCACATGCACACTGACGAATGGCTGGCAAAATAAGAAAAGGGCATGCATGGCGTTAACTGTGGTCTCTCATGCTTGAGCCAGGGCAGCTCCTAATCTGACTTACTATTGGATACCTCACTAGTGGCTCTCAACCACTTACTGTCGCAGGACTGATGCTGGAACACTTGTGGCGGAACTTTGGAGCAGGCTGATGCCACTGGAGGTGGTCCTGCTGCAGATGGCAGATGGGCCAGGGACCTCCCTGGGTCAGCGTCACACTCTGGCGAAGCTGACCCAAGCAACAAAGGCAAAGCTGGATGTCAGGTACACCAATGCGCAATTCGACAACGGTTCAGTAGCAAGCAAACAGTCGGATTTTTAAACAGAGGGTTCAGTTTTTGCAGAAAATACAGGCTCTAGGGGGCGCTAGGCAGGTAATAGAACAGTTTGGTTTAGATGGTGCTCAAACAACCTTCACAGACCACCGTGGGCAATTCAGGACAACTAGACCGCTCCCCCCCCCCACTCCTAGTGGCTTCACAGAGCCAACCTATTCCACTAACATTGGTGACAACCCCTGTGCCTGGGCCTAAGAATTTCCTGGCCCTGCCCGTCACAGAATGACACCCATGCAGACAAAGGATTCCCCAACCCACCCTTTTTATGTCCCATCTTGCTCCTCTCTTAGGGCAGTCTGCCTTCCCTGGGAGCCTACTACTCCCTTGGCTTAACTGAGGCTCTGACCTTTAAATCCCTGGGGGATCCTTCCCTGTCCTGCGGCCTTGTGGGAGAGGTTTACCTAGGCCCTGCTCCCACCTTTTGCCTATGTATACATGGTGGCAGCTGAGCTATGCAGTGTGCAAGGGCTTAGCTTCGCCCCTACCCTCCCTAGGTAATTACTGCAGTGCAAACTCTCCCCTCTTAGCCACTCTGCATGTCTCTTTTACCTGCTCCTTCTCCCTTTGTAGTGATGGACCTCTATCCCCTCTACCCCCAGGCATTGATCCACCACCCAGACTAGCTCCCCTGGGGTTCATGCCATATGGTGCCCCTTTTACTTTGTGGGTACTCTGCCCACTTGTGACCTCTTTTCCTTTCTCCTCTTTCCCCTCTAAGGTACCTCCGGCGCTAAATAAAATAATCTTTAGGCTTGCAGCCCACTTACCACCATGTCCCAGGGATAATCTCAGTTGCTGGGGTTTCGGGGATGTGGTCAGGGGGCTGTGATCCCACCTGGTGGCTTTCTTATGCTGCTGAAGCAGCCAGCAGGAACTAAATTGGACTGGGGCACGTTTTCCGCCCATACCAGTTTTTGGCTGCACATTTTGGTCCTCCCCAAAAACTGTTCCCACTACTAATCAGGGCTCAGGGAAGATGGCAGATTACATCAGAGAACCACGCTCCCAGCCACCCATTCGTACTGCTGCTATTACTGCCACCTGACTTGTACTGGAGGGGAGCGATGTCAGAGGAGCCACAGTCTGACCTCCAGGTAACTTTTAGTGTCTATGCTCCCCGCATCCTCTGCCCTCCACATTCAGCAACCGACTCCCTGCTCCAGCCACTCCCCAACCCTTTTGTATGGCGAGGGAAGTCCTAGCTTCTGGCCACGGGATTGGGCATGACATGCCCTGCAGGAAGGGTCTCCTGCCTGCGGCCCCCCTCTTAGCGCCAAACAGCACGGAATCAAACAAAGGGACTGGGTGGGGTATGTGGGACTGGAGGCAAGGGGGGGTACTGAGGAGAATGGCGAGGGGCCGGTCATCAAGAAGTGCAGGGGGGGGGAATCTCCACGATGGGGTAAGGGTCCCTGCTGTTTAGTTGTGCCCCTGACTTTGGCGTACAACAGCTGTACTATGGACAGTTAGTAGCATGCTGTAGCCTAGCACAGCGTGTACATTTACTGTGTTAGTAGTCACCGTAACAGAAAGAACTGACCTGCTACTTATCTAAAAAAATTTAAATTGGGGATAATGGGGAGGAGACTCTGATTTTTAACAGCAAATTCAAATTAATTTTCAGTTTTTGTTTTAATATATGGGGGACTCCACCCACCAGACCCCTGTAAATGGGTAGCAGGAGTCTGGGATGGACTGCAGTATGCTAATACCATAGTGTAACATTCACGTAATGCCTGCAGGTGATCTTTAGTCTTCCACTTGAGCTCTGTGTTCTGTAGGCTACCACTACTCAGACCCTACAACAGCTGACTCATGCACAGTAAATGTAACAATGAGCTTTATAGTCTGCACAAGAGTAAGCATGACTTCAAGAGGCACTGCAAACTATGCTTGTTTCCTCAAAATGAGAACAAACAGGAACCTACTGAAAATGACATACTACTGCATCTGAGCTGGACAATTCGGGGAAAATATATTGCTAAAAAATAACTCTGGAAACTATTGGTAGACTAGCAATACTGAAGTAAGCGCCTGGATGCTGCACAAGAAGTTATAGACTTGGTTCATTAAAACGAATGTGCTGCCAGCCCAGTGGCATAGAGGGTTGAGGTGCTGGCGCCTTATCTCAACCCATGCCGGTGACCCAGGTTCGGGAATGGACTCAGGGCACTAGGGGTCAGCAGGGGAGGATCAGGATCGAGCGTCCCTAGGACTGCTCTCCTATCCTGGGGTGGGATTGTGGATGACCTCACTCGGTAGCGGCTCCCAGTGGAGACTGGGGGCACTACACGAGCGGTTTACAGGGGAACTTAGAAAAGCAGAAATACCGCTTGCTGGCCGCCGGGTGACGTCTCTCTCTGTCCCCGAATACCTCCAGTGCCTTCTCAGGGCCTCCTTCTCCTCGGCAGCATCCCTGGGCCCTAAGAGTGTGTGCTGCAGCCATCCCTCTTCCCTTCGGTGCCTTCCCCTCAGGAGGAGGGACCCCGCCAGAGATCGTCCGGGATATCCGGGACCGCTGCAATGCGAGGAATCAGAGGAGGGCCGGGTAGGACAGTGGGGCTAGAGGGAGACTTGTGTAGCTTGAAGGAGAAGGGGGCCAGCGAGCACGAGGAGGCAGAAAAAACAAACAAAAAAAAAAAATGAATGTGCTGTTACCACTGGGACAGAGAATCCCAAACACCAACCCTTCAATTTCATTTCAGTTGCTTTTGTTTTGAATTGTTTAGAAGTTTTCTTGCAGAACTTATTTCCCTGGTGATCATGCGGTACCCATGAGGAATAAATGTGCTTAGTACATGTGGAACACCCTCTCTGCTTGTAGTTCCCTAGCAAATACGCTTCTTCAGCCATCCTGGTCTGCTCACGGAGGGAAATGAGGTCCCTCTCTCTGCCTTTGCTTGCAGTGTAGGGCTGGCGCAAGCCACCCAACCTTGAATCTAAGGGGCCAGGGTCAGGTGCATCCCTGTTTAAATACTAATAGCTTCCAGTACAGTACTCCCATAGATGAGTGCTAACTCAACAAAGTAGGAAGCACAGTAACAAAAAATAGGACTGTTTGGGTGTATATTGATGACAGAATACGGCCTACGGGGCTTTTCCAAGTGAGCAAACTTGTTTGGTAAACTGCAATGCTTATGTTCTGACCATCCTCCCAGAATTCAGGCTCAGCAGCAAGCTAACTAAAAATGCTCTTGCTACATAAGATACCTCTCCACCTTTCCTCACCAAAATATGAGACATAATGTGGGGGAAAATGATCAAAAGGTGGGATGCACTGCCATACCATGGTGAACGAAGCTCAAGAAAATAAATGCCTTTATGTCAGTGAAGTTTGCTGTTTATTGCATAATAAGATTTAACATGTATTCCTGCTCTATGTGTACCATGTGAGGTAGAACCGCCTCCATATGAGATGATGGGCTCCCGGGTGGTAAGATGAGGGACATAACATAGCTGATATTGTGCTACAGTTCAGAGCTATAGGTTGCTATTATTTTTGGGGATAGCAAGGAACTGTTTAGACTGAGTGGAAACACAAACACCAGGGGCAACTCCATGAAGCTGGTGGGAGGGGCAAGTTCAAGAGCAATACCAGGGAGTACTTTTGAAACAGGTTTCCAGAGGAGGTGGACCATGTAAAATCAGTGTGTCTTGGGGAGAGCCAAACGAGACAGACAGATACAAGGACTGGATAAAACTCACACCAGAAAGGGAGGGGGAAGGGAGAGAGTGAGAAGTCTCTAAGGCTCTTTCATTCAGCATTAGCTAGCTAGGTATGGGCAGACATGATGGGTAAAACAGGGCTTTTTCTGCCAAAAGATTCTATGTTTCTATGTTTATGTATAGTAGTTAAGGAAAAAAATCCAAATCAAAAATGCTCTTTTCATCCCCCCCTTTACCCACTGACCCAACTGTGATTTATGGTTATAATGACTGCTTATCTCCTCTGGCATTCAGAACTGGATTTCATTTCACTGTTCGATTCTAATCTTTCTATGACTGCTATTATAGCTAAATTGCTGTGTACAAAAATCCTTGACTTGTTACCTCTGGGACTTTGAACGCAGACTATACAACCATTACGATTCAACACGTAGTAAAACAAAATTTAAAATCAGGGCTGTGCAGTCTGTACAACTGTTTTAGTTCTAACTTTGTCTTAGTTCTTTCAAATCTAACAATTTAGTGCACACATATCAGCTTAACACTTAGGCTGAGGGAGGTGGAGCTCTGCTGACATCAGGACGTTGCCACACTCGGCGTAAGAACATTTCTCTTGTTGTTCTTATATGCAGAACTCCATGGGAAGGAACAAAAACTGAAGAAAAACATCCCAGACCTCTGAGGATGCAAGTCCCACGTACAGTCCCAACCAGTTAAAAGGCTTCACCTGATGAGCATAGTGAGTTAGAAGGTACATCCTCCACCCATATCCCCACCCAGGGGGGATTACTGAGGCAGCACAGACGGTGCCTCACACCAAGTATGAGGCCAACCAGAAAGCCATGGGGACTGGAGGGAGTTTTAGGTACATGTGAAGGGAACATGCAGAAACAGAAAAAACAAAACATAAAAAAAGCTGCCACACATTTTGAGGGAAGTTCCTCATTTTATCTCTCAAAACCTTTCAATCTCACATGGAGCTGATACGGTTCCTCAGTACACACCCTCTATCCCATATGAAGATGGTACTGTCCCACAGTGCACACCCTGTATCCCACATGAAGATGGTACTGTCCCACAGTACACACCCTGTATCCCACATGGAGATGGTTCTGTCCCACAGTACACACCCTGTATCCCACATGGAGATGGTTCTGTCCCAGAGCAAACACCATCTATCCCAGTGACATGATGTTTAGCCTATAGACTTTCGGCCTAACACAATCTGGTCTACTATTTCTGGTCTATGACGTTGTCGGCTCTAATGTGTTTTGTACTAACAATGTTTGGCCTAATGTCTTTAGACTAATCAGTTTAAGCTATGGAATGGATATGTGTGGGTAACTGCAGGGTATTAGTTTTAATTTCACATTCTGACTTGATGTATTCTTTACCTTAGTACTGCTGTTCACTTACTAATGGTTTGTTTTCCTGTTTACTTCGTCATGTAATTTCTTTTC
Organism: Neoceratodus forsteri; assembly: GCA_016271365.2. Lineage (NCBI taxonomy): Eukaryota > Metazoa > Chordata > Ceratodontiformes > Ceratodontidae > Neoceratodus > Neoceratodus forsteri. The sequence continues at coordinate 1,647,198,333 of CM057455.1, read as the reverse complement.
ATTGTTGGAATTAATATAATTCAATGCTAAATAAAGTTACACATGTGCTTTGTGAGATGAAGTTAAGTTATTTTGTTTGGGTTGTGTGGAAGTGACAGAGTTACGAAAGATGTACTGTTAGAATAGATGTTGCATCAGACAAATTGTTGGTATGCAGGAAAGATCGTTCCAGATGTCGTTAGTAGATAAGTCCTTAGGCTAAATGTTGCGGAGCCTTCTATCCCCCATGGGGTTAGTACTATACCACAGTAAAAACCCTCTCTCCCACTTGGAGATGGTACTGTCCCACAGTACACACCCTCTATCCCATGTAGAGATGGTACTGTCCCACAGTACACACCCTCTATCCCATGTAGAGATGGTACTGTCCCACAGTACACACCCTCTATCCCATGTAGAGATGGTACTGTCCCACAGTACACACCCTCTATCCCATGTAGAGATGGTACTGTCCCACAGTACACACCCTCTATCCCATGTAGAGATGGTACTGTCCCACAGTACACACCCTCTATCCCACATGGAGATGCTTCTGTGCCACAGTACCCACCCTCTATCCCACATGGAGATGCTACTGTCCCACAGTACCCACCCTCTATCCCACATGGAGATGCTACTGTCCCACAATACACACCCTCTATCCCATGTGGAGATGGTACTGTCCCACAGTACACATGCTCTGTCCCACACAGAGATGATACTGTCCCACAGTACACGCCCTCTATCCCACACGAAGATGGTACTGTGCCACAGTACACACCCTCTATCCCACACGAAGATGGTACTGTGCCACAGTACACACCTATCCCACACGAAGATGGTACTGTGCCACAATACACACCCTCTATCCCACACGAAGATGGTACTGTACCACAGTACACACCCTCTATCCCACATCCTGTATCACACACCCTCTGTCCCACCTGGAGATACTACTGTCCCACTGTATACATCCTGTATCCCACACAGAGATGGTATTGTGCCACAATAAACACCCTCTATCCCACATGGAGATACTACTGTCCCACAGTACACACCCTCTATCCCATGTGGAGATGCTCCTGTGCCACAGTATACGAACATACAAAGAAGCCATCAGAAGAAGACCATTTGGTCTGTCAAGTTTGCTCATATTGCAGGGTCCACAGCTTGAGCTAATGTCCCTGCCCTCCTCCCTCCCTCCCCACTCCGCCCATCCTCCCCGCTACTGTTTTAATATTTTATGTTACTAGTAATAACCACTGGGCCAAAGGCATTTTTTTTGAGTTTGGGACCTTTAAGTAATTTTAGCAGAGTGCTGCTGTGAAAGTGGAGGCTGCAAGAGTGTGTGTAAGGGGAACAATGTTGTGTGTCCAAGCGGAGAAACTGAAAGCAGTGGGAGTGAGTCGAGGGGGGAACACAGCAGAGTTAATGATGGAACATGCACTACAGAATCTTTAGAACAAGCACAACAAGGTTTTTGAACTGGCTGAATTCTATACACAACAAGGTCATACTGTAGCCTGTGGAGCATGTATGGTATTGTACTGTTTGCTACTCGACTGCTCTGTTCCTACCAGTAATCCCTCCCCATCCCATTACCCCCAAGTCGCATCTGTAATGGAGATTCTTGTATCTCTGTATGTTTACCTCACAATGTCAATAAACAAACTAATGAATATCACAGTAATTTTCATTGCAACAGAATGCAATGTTGTAAGCAGAGATTAATGGCTTCAAGAGAAATAAGCAGAGGAAGAAAATAACTCTAAGGGACAAAAATACTGTTTTCATGCAAATGACATTGGTAATAAAGAACATGCAAAAAAGTGCTATATAAAATATCAGAGCTATCACATTGATGTCACTGGCATTTGACGCACTCAACCCCCTTTGCTGATTGGGAAACAACAACATTCCCAAATTTATGAGCACTAGCTAGGGTACTCATCAAGCCCATACAAATGAGTGCTTTTGAATGAAGCAAGGGCTGTAAAAGTGTAATCCAGTGCCTTCCCGATTCCACTTTAACTGTGTGCCCCCTCAGAAATGTTCTTGCCCGAATGTTCCTAGCACAAGTGATTCATTTTGCCAGCTGTTTATGTAGGCATCAAAATGATGATTTTATTTACATTCCATGATCACCGCTATACAAAAACACATGCAGTGCAGTGTCTAAATATTATGTTTTTCCAGGATTCTACCCATCAGCGGGTGCTCGGCAGCATACGGCCATGGTCCTGAATGGAGCCGGCCATGCATCACCTCCCAATCTGCCTGCACAGACCCAGGATTCTTCCCATCAGCTGGCCTTTTTTGATTTTTAGCACTCTGGAGCCCGGTTTTCAACTGTATTTTTACTGTTACTAGTAATTTGTGCCACATCGTAATGTGTAGGTTTACTGCCTCTAGTAATTTTAGCACCAGTTTACTGTGTAGGAATTTTTTTTTTTTTTTTTTTTTATTATCTCACTGCTTATGTGTGATTCCTGCTTATCTGAACTTGACTGTTTTATTTGTCTGGTCTCCCCGCCAGCTTAGCATTCAACTCCCTTTCCAATCCCTACCTTCCACCGACTCTATCTGCTAGCTGGAGCTCTCGCTACATAGCGCACTTTCGGCTCCCCTTGGTAATACATCCCAGCTCTTTCTCTCTCACTCTACTTGCCATAGCTCTCCCAATGGAGAATGCTCTTGGCTTCCCCTGAATTACTGACCATTTCTGCTTTCAGGCTTTCCCTGAACTTACTGGCCATTTCTCCTCTTTCCTAACCCTACTTGCTTCCCTACTCTCTCTCTCTCTCTCTCTCTCTCTCAAACCCTCCCCCCACCACGTAATTACCCTTCGCCTTTTGTCTCTCAGCAGAAGTCCTGGCACCATAGCCTTTGGGCCCCCAACTGCTAATCACCCAAGCCTCATGCACTCCCTCCTACCTTTCACACTCACTCCTTATTCTTTTGTTTTAGCCCAGCACCGCCCCAACTAAGCCTCTGACCCTGCTCAGCACCACTTAACTTGACCCTCGCTCTCTTTCTCTCCCTTCCAGTATTCCGCCCATCAGCAGGTGCTCGGCAGTATACGGCCACGGCCATGAACAAAGCCGGCCGTGCATCACCTCCCAGCCTGCCCACACAGCCCCAGGTATGGCAAAGGCTCTTCGGGAAGCCCGGCTCCCTTGTCTAACTCCTGACTGGCTGCCTTAACCACGAATCGGCTCCACACTGGCCGGCTTCCTTCTTCACCTGCTCCTGACTGGGCCTGCCTTTCTTTTTGATTTTTAGCACTCTGGAGTCCGTTTTTCAACCATATTTTTACTGTTTTTAATATTTTCCTGTTATTAGTAATTTGTCCCACCCATCCTCCCAACCCCGACCTCTATTAAATACACTTTCTCCCCAACAAGGAACTGCCCTCAAGCTTCCCTATCTCAACAGGTGCTTATCGCCTATGGCCCCTTAAAGTAAACTGCTCTATCTCACGCTCTTAGATTTCTACATTGCCCAGCTGTCTTACTTGTTCCGCTCTCCATTCCTACTAGTCTGCAAACCCAGCTCTCCCGGCTGACTCACCCCCCGCAATATTTATCTCCATGATCTTCTCCTCCTCCCTACAGGCATCCAAGATGAATTACTTCTCCTTGATAACGATCATACTTCTCATACTTCTTAACTTGCTCAGCAGCTATGACACCACCCCTACCCTGCATCATGCCAACAATGCCCCACTCAGAGACACGCCCTCCAGCACACGCCATTCTAATACATGTTACATACTGACAGTCACCCACACTGTCCCTGTCTCTAGGTTATACACCCACCACCCTCTACTACTGTACCCTTACCTCAGCAATACCGTCCGTCAGAAACACTCTAAACGTAGACTGTACAAGATATCCAAGATCCTTGCCCTCTATCTGTCAAGAATTGTCCTGCTCCTCTTCTCTCTGGGAACATACACCCCAACCCTAGTCTCCCAAGCACAACTAACCCACATCATGGCAAACAAGGGTATCTCACCCTAGCCTCCATTAATATTCATAGCCTGTTACCCAGACCAGGAGGTCATCAATTTTGGGTATCACAACATGCACCCGATATACTAACCCTGAACGAAACCTGGCTCTCACTGAGGGTTCTGGACAATGCTATCTCCATCCCTGGCTATGTCCTCTTTAGACTTGACCGCATTGGTAAACGTGGCAGTGGGTGTGCTGTTTACCTGAGGGATACCCTCAAGGGCCAAGCCCTCCCCCTAGCACCCCCTGTTAACAATTAACAAAAGCTAGCCGTCAAAATACTCCTTTGCAAACGTGGGAAATTCCTTACTGTCATATCTGTTTATATTCCCCCTCGGACCTGGTTTCCAAATGGTCACCGATTACCTCGAAAGCCTCCCACAATGTACCAAAACAGTGGTCATGGGTGACTTTAATGTCAACTGGCTGGCCCCTGAAGCTGACCCTTACAAAGATGCTATCGCAGCAACAGACGTCACCCAGATGGTACCCACTCCTACACGCATCAGCTACAGAACGGGCTCCGGCTCACTCCTGAACTAATGCTCACCACTCACACCAACAGAATCTCAGACACACAAGACCTACCCAACTTATTGAGTGATCACGCCCTAATTATCTTCCACTGGTCTAATAGGACACCCAAATCAAAGGCCAAATTCTCGTACCAGCGTCTGCTAAAAAAATACAAGGTACCACAATTCCTGGCCTCCCTCTCACAAATTGACTGGTCCCCCACAGAAACAATGAACTGCATTGATTCAGCCCATAACTACTTCATCCTGCGCTTTAACGAAGTATGTGACAAGTTTGCCCCTCTGAAGAAAAATAAACCTCAGGGGATACTCTAACCCCTGGATCACCCCTGCCCTACTATCTCTGATGAAAAACAGAGACAGCCTCTGGCACCGTGCAATGGCCACTGGACTCTCTGCTGACCTACAGCTCTATAAGGCTTCCAGAAACAAGTGTACCTTGGCGGTACGAAAAGCCAAGCAAGAATACTACAGAAACGAGCTCTCAAATGCATGGGGAAACAGCAAACGTTTCTGGGAAAAATATCAAAACCCTGACAGGGAAACCCAATAAATCCCCCCCTTCCTTGCTAGTGGTAAATGACACAGTTATACAGAACCACAAGCTGCTCGCAGACACCTTTAATATCACCTTTACCGATCTCTCCAGTGTACTTCCCCACGACTATTTTAATTATTCTATCTTGCCTGTTAACACGGCAAACTCTGCTCCCTCCTCGAATTCCCCCCCTTCTACTTCAGATGAGTGTCCCCGCTGAAACCTGAAAGTACCTCCTAAACATGCTGAGTGGTCCAGATACAGCAGCGACACACTGGAACTGAAACTTCCTCCCTATTTCTCCATGTCGTCCCCCAACATCACACTGTTAAATCTCTCTCTCTCTGTCGCTTCTCTCCCAACCGTTCCCCCAACTATGGAAATCTGCTGTTGTCACACCTATACATAAGTGGTGACAGATATGTTCACACCAACTACCGCCCCATCTCTATCCTTCCCCCACTTTCTAAAGCCCTTGAGCACGTTGTCGCTGACCATCTGTCAGAATACCTGGACAAATATAACATCTAGTGTCTGCAGCAGCGTGGCTTTAGAAAAACTCATAGTACAACCACTGCCCTGCTGGAGCTCACTACCAGCATTCACAAGGCCCTGAACTCTGGTCACCTACTAGGTGCAGTATATATAGATCTAACCAAGGCCTTTGAGACCATTAGTTATCAGCTTATGCTGCACTCCCTCCCCACACTCGGCCTCTCCCATGTGGTCACCAACTGGCTTAAAAGCTACCTTCTAGGAAGACATCAACAAGTCAAGATAGGTGACTCGCTCTCCGACTGCCTCCCTGTGTGCTCCAGGGTTCCGCAAGGCTCTATCCTTGGTCCGCTACTCTCCAGCCTTTTCATCAACAGTCTCCCAGCAACCTGCAACAACAATATGATCTTACAGGCAGACAACGCCGTTCTCTTTTCCACTCACATGGACCCAGTTCTCCTATCCCTTGACCTACAGATGAATTTTACCCTCGCAGAATCGTGGTTTCATAAACATAAACTGCTAATGAACTATAAAAAAAAAATTAAAATCAATGTTGTTCAGAAACACCCATAGTAAACGTAAAGCTTCAAGCTTGACTACCCTAAACAAGCTACACCTCCCACTCGAACAAGTATCTGAATTCAAGTACCTCGGGGTTACGCTAGACAGTCCAGTCACCTACAGCACGCACGTTCGACTCATCTCCAAAGCCATCATTTCAAGGATAGGTATTCTTTACCGCCGTCACCACTGCCTTAATAATGAGGCTCTGTGCATCACCATAACCAGTTCAGTTCTCTCCATAATCGATTATGGACTAATTTTCTATGGGGCTGCCACGGACATCACACCAAAATGAATAAAAGTTGCACTCAATGTGTATTACCGGCTGGTGACAGTGCCGGGAAAAGAACGCACACCTGTGAGCTTTACAAGCACTCCAGCTGGCTTCATCATCAAGGGGGATAGCCTACCAAACCTGCCTCCTCGCCAAGAAAATCTGCCTTGGCTTTACCCCTCCAGTGACATGCAACCTCATAATACCCACCACCTACACACGGTGCACACGTAGTGCCAACAAATCCTCTCTCATGGTCCCCTTCTGCCGTACTTCACAAGCCCAGCACACCTTCTATGCCAGGGCACCAAACTTGGTGAATGGACTACCTCCAGAGGTCTCTGGTGAGAAATAATTAGGCCCTTACAAACACCAACTATGCCAACACCTCACTAATCTCAGCAGTAGTGACTGTACTCACTAGGATATCCTGGCTCTCCAAACTCATTAAACCCCCACCCCCCACACACACACCCCCCCTTCCACCACTCCTCTCTCTCTCGGCCCACCTCAACCCTCTCCCTCCCTCTGTTTTTCCTCCTCCATTGTTCCTCACTATAACCTCCTCTCCCCTCCCTATCTCACCACTATCCTCCTCCTATCAGCCACGCTCCCCCACTGTCACGCCCATTACCACCCACCCCACTCTCACCTCTCCTCCTCACCTACACTCCTAACCTTCCTTTCTGTCACTCGTGACCCCTACCACCACTTCCCCCACCCTATCTTTCATGCCTCTCCAGCCACCCCACCCTTACCTCTCTTCCTCCTTACCTACGCTCCTAAACTATTTTCGCTTGCTGATGACCTCCACCATCTCTTTCACCACCCTATCTTCCCTGCCACCCCTCCCCTACCCCTCTTCCACTTTACCTGCAATCCTATCATTCTTCCCCTCCTCGTGACCCCTGCCACCTCTCCCCACCCTATCTTCCTGCCTCTCCCACCTTCCTGCCCCCCTAGCACTTCTTCCACCCCACAGCACTTATGACAAATTCTCACTTAAGACCACAATCACCCTTGACACCTTTCCCTTCCTGCCCCTTACCTGACAATTTTGTGTTTTGTTTCCTTACTTGTCCCCTTTTGTGTCAACCCCTCTTTTTATCTTTAATGCTTGTTACTGCCTAATTATTGCTGTTATGTACCACTTTATTTTATTATTCCCTACCGATTGTCTCGGTTTACTTTTGCTATGTTACACACTTTAGATGACATGGAACCTTTCTAAATGAACCTCTGGTTCAAAGGTATTTTGTAATCCTAGTACTAAATAAATAAATTATTTTTATTTTAGTTTTTATTAACTGGGTAGGTGCACTAGCCATGAAATGACTATTTTTAGGCACTACCCAGGAGAGTACAACAATCAAAGACAGGTACATAGCATGAGTATAATGAAATTACAATAGCATAGGTCAAAACAGTTAGTAGTTATGAATACATGCAGCCAGAACAATAACAATAGAATTCACATAAAATTTTTAGACAGAGAAAACCTACACAGTCTGGGAAGAGATACCACAACATAGCAGCAAGAAATATTGTTAAAATTAGTCACAACAGTGAAGATTCAAATAGGCAGCAAAACAAGACAAGGGCAAATTCCTGACTGGGCAGGATACATTATCACAGCCTCTGAAACAAGGCTCATGTGTAGAGGTGTGTGTGTGTGGGGGTTAGTTGGGGTAGATTAGCTGTCAATGAGATAGTAAGGGTAAGAAGTGCTATAAGGTAGGACTAGGAAGGATAGTTCCAAAGCTTCCGCGTCTCTTAATAATCCTTAGACTCTTTGGTCCTCTAAACTTTTAAGACTTTATAACAATTTTTAATTGCCCCCCCCGTGTTGTTCATGCTTTGAGCGTTAACTTCCTTAAATACAAAAATTAAATTTAAGAGCAGCATATTGTATAGTAATTACTGTTACAAACAGCTAATGCCTTTGAAAGTTTGCATGCATTATGTATATGTGCATCGTTCTTCCTTACCGGTCACTAGTGCCTTCAGAAAAGGGACACCTTAAGAGCAGGAACAGAGCAGAACTAATGACAGCAGCCAGGCGATTGTTGTGTCTGCACAGCCTAACAATCCGTCTTCCCCTGTCTGGCAGAGAGAAGAGACATGCACCAGCGATCTGTAAGGCCATGCTGCCAATGAAGAGTCAGTGATCGCGGAGTCATGTGACGGAGAGCAGTTCGCGTCACGTGACACTTGTTCCGCCCCCTCCATGCCCAAGAACTAGGCAACCTAGAGCTGCTGCAAATAGCAGCTTGCGACGCAGGATCCGATTACCAAACAAACCTCAGACAGACCTTGAGTAAACACCGCCCCCGGATCCTCACTAGAGCTGTCCCAGCTACGGACAGCGTACCGAGGGGCGGAGTTTTCAAAGTTGAAAGGTTGAAAATATGTCCGCCGCTATAGGCTCTAGTAGCAGCAGCTTGTCCTCTAAGAATGCGGTGCTGATGTTGAATGCTAGAAAACTCTTGTTATCTTGGGGCAATGTGGCTCCGGCAGTTACAGAATTATCCAGAAATGTAGCCACCACTATCAGGGCAATGCACACGGATAAACAGTATTGCATGGAGCTTGTCAGGTAAGGTTACACATATGCATACCTCTCAACTGTCCCTGATTTGGCCTCAAAATTTTCCTCTGTCCCTCGTAAAATTTGTGTTTTTGTGACAGAACAGTGGGGATTAATAACACAAAATAATTTAAAACATTAAAGTTACAGACTTGTTGTTCTTCAGAAAGTGCATCTTAACACAAATTCTTTTATTCTATTAGCTTTCTGAGTGAATAGTACCAGTTTTTAAGATATGTCCCTGATTTGAGGTCTTTGTCCCTGATTTTTTTAAGCCTTGTCCCTGATTCATGAGGCAAGAGGTTGAGAGGTATGCACATATGGTTATTATTATTATGCGAAGTTATCAAGTTGCTGCCTGCTGCATACAGTGATGTTGATGCCTTAATTATGTGCATTGCTTGTGTTGTTGGTGGTGCTCGGCCTCTTACACTATGTATGTATTGTTTTTCCTTATTTTTCTTTTTACCAACTTGTAATATAAAGCACTGCTATTGTGATCGGCTGTATTTACATGCCTGTAGCATTTACTAGCATATTTATTTTATTTAGCTGGAAAGGAGGGCTACACAGTACAGCATTGGGGGTTGATATGCAGACCAGCTGCAACTGGTGGTATTTTACTAAATGCAGGAAAATTGTGTCGGGACACTGGGAAATTCCCTTACTCTTTTCAAGCTGTGTCCTGGGGTCTGTAATGTCCACGTGAACAACCACCAGAATAACCTGAAGGAGATGGCGGACATCCTTGCTGCACCTCTGGCGGACCTTTTTAACTTCTCTCTACAGACGGGTTGGGTGCCTTAGGATTGGAGGATGGCTCATGTCATGCCTGTCCACAAAAGCGGCTCACGGGAGGAGCCGGGCAACTACAGGCCTGTCAGTCTGACATCGGTGTTGGGCATACCTCTCAACTGTCCCTGATTTTGCCTCAAAATTTTCCTCTGTCCCTCCTAAAATTTGAGTTTTTGTGGCAGAACAGTGGGGATTAAAAGCACAAAATAATGTCAAACATTAAAGTAACAGACTTGTTATTCTTCAGAAAATGCATCTTAAGACAAATCCCTTTATTTTAGCAGCTTTCTGAGAGAACTGGGCAATTTTTTAAGATGTGTCCCTGATTTAAGGTCTTTGTCTCTCATTTTTTTAGACCTTGTCCCTGATTCACGAGGCAGTAGGTTGACAGGTATGGTGTTGGGCGAGATGATGAAGGCCATCTTGAAGGAGGAGCTGGAGCTGGAGGTGTTCCTGGAGACACAGGGCCATCTGGATGATCACCAACATGGTTTCATTCAGGGCAGATCATGTCAGACTAAGCTTGTGGAGTTTTACAATTGGGTGACAAAGCAGCTGAACCAGAGAAGGCCAGTGGGTGTCCTCTTTCTAGACTTCAGCAAGGCGTTTGACTTGGTGCCACACCCAGGGTTGCTGGATAAGCTGGGGGGAATGGGGGTAGGAAAAAGGATGGTGAGGTGGATAGGGAACTGGCTAACTGGGTGGTCTCAGAGGGTGGTGGTTGAGGGGGGAGGTATCATCTCCAAGGAGGGTCATTAGCAAGTTCCTGCAAGGGTCGGTGTTAGACCCACTTCTGTTCAATGCTTACCTCTCGGACATCAGGAATGGTATCAGGAGTAAGATGAGCCTCTTTGCTGATGACTCAAAGCTGGAGTAGTGGTGGATGGGGAGGAGGATGGAACAGCCCTACAGGGGGACCTGGAGACTCTGCAGAGGTGGTCACACTCTTGGAAATAGAGGCTTAATGCCAAAAAATGTGGAGTTCTCCACTTGGGACTTAGGAACCCGGGTCATGAGTACTTTTTGGGTGGGGAGAAACTACAGGTCTCGGGGGGGGGATCTTGGGGTGGTCGTGGAAGCCAAAATGAATAACTCTGAGCAGTGTAGGAGGGCTGTGGCTCAAGCAAATAAAATGCTTGGGCGCATTGTCAGGGGGATAACCTCGAGGAGACGGGAGGTGCTTCTTCCTCTGTATAACTGCCTGGGTCGACCGCACCTTGAGTACTGCATACAGTTTTGGCACCCATACTTAAAAAAAGGACATTGCACTTCTGGAGAGGGTCCAGAGGAAAGTGACCAGGATGATACAGAGCCTGGGGGAGATGGCCTATAAGGAGAGACTTGAGGAGCTGAACTTATACTCCCTGGAGGAGAAGGGGGACAGGGGTGGTATGATCGAGGTTTTTAAATATCTAAAGGGAGTGAACAGGTTCAGCCTAAATAGGGTGTTCCAGCTAAGGGAGGAGGGGGCCACCGGGGCATTCCATGAGGCTGGCTGGCGGGAGGCTCGGGGGGGAGACTAGGAGATGCTACTTTACTGAGAGGGTGGTGGACCCATGAAACGCAGTGCCTGCAGAGCTGGTGGCTGTGGATACAGTGGAGGGATTCAAGAGGGGCTGGGACAGATATAAAGGGAAGGTGAAACTGAGAAATGACAGATCTGGAGGTGCAACCCTGTTAGGTGATGGGGTCTAGGGGAATTACGGGGGAGGAGGGGAGGGCAGCAACGGTGTCCAGGCTAGATGCTGATTTTCGTACAGACTCGATAGACCTTTAGGCCTACTCTGCTGGCATCTTAGTATGTAAAAGACAGACTGGACCTAAATGTAATGTTCGCTCGTCCCTTGGCAGCCACTGGGTGGAGGCCTGGTGGTAGCATCTTGCGCAGCCATTTTGGGTTGGGTTAAGCAATGGATGGTTCTGATGCCATACGGTGCTACTGGTAAGAATGGAGGAAATTACCGCATGCCCGCAACTACAAATGGACATATAGTATTGTAACAAATATTTACATTACCAAGAGGCTTTCTTGGAGGTGGCACCCTCAGCCAAAGGTAGAGAGCTTAAACTGACTGAAGTGATAGTGTCAGGTTGTTCAGCCCTACAGCTGGACACCCAAACTGTTGTGCAGAGCCAGCCACTGGCAGGAGTGAAAAAGTGCTTTAATAAGGGGGAGGCACTGTTCCCCCAGAAAATATACCACTCCCACCACACAAAGCAACAGACTAAATAGGGGCAACAAGATCTGCTATAAATATTCCACAGACAGAATTGAATAAAATAAATAGCCTTTACTATTAGAAGATATAAGGCAATGCAATACAAAAGTTTCAGTACAATCAAGCATATTACTGTATCATAAATGGTTAAAGGACTTATCACTCTAATATTATCAGCAGAACAAAAGGCTTATCACTGTAACTTTAGCGACAAAAGGCTTATCCCTGTAACTTTAGCGACAACAGCTCTATTACACCACCACCTCAGTGCCCCCTCCCTCCCCGGGTGCCACACCTCCCCCAAGGACTTCTGTAAGAATTGGAAAAAATACAGGCCTTTGAAGCTAAGGTCCACCGTTAGCTGCCTTGCTAGCCAAGCATCCCAAGGTGCTGTGCTGCAATCCGCCCTGCTAGCTGAGTGTCCCAAAGGTGTTCTTCCACTATCCATCCTGCTAGCCAAGTATCCCAAGGTGCTCCACCACTAGCCACCCTGCTAGCCGAGTGTCTCAAAGCTGCTCTGCTGCTAGCCTTCCTGCTAGCTGACTCTCCCAAGGTGCTCTGCTGCTAACCAAGTGTCCCAGGGGGTACTGCGCTGCTAGCCGACATGATAGCAGAGTCTCCAAAGGTTCTGTGCTGCTAGCTGACCTGATAGCCGAATGCCCTACAAGGTACTCTGCTGCTAGCCAACCTGCTAGCCGAGTCTCCCAAGATGCTGTGCCACTAGCGGAGAGGCCCATAAGTTACCTCCGAGGGTTTGGGGAAAGCTGTCAGGCATCATCTGCGATCCCTTTGCTGGATGCCAAAGTCAGCTGCCAAGTTGCGTGACACAGATCTTAAGCACCTTAAGAAAGAAAGGCTACCAAGCTGGCAGGGCTCTCCCAGCTGCCCCTGCAGGTCACACAAGGCTCCTCCCTAGGATTCTTCTTCAGGATCCCTCCTGAACCCCCTTCTCGAACTCTCCTTTGAACGCCTCCTCAGAAGCTCTTCTCCAGTGAGCTCCTTCCTTTTTTTTTTTTTTTTTAATAATTGAAATTTTTAGTGCTTTTCCCCATTTTTCACCCTGCCTCTTGGTGTGTGCATGTGCTCATGTAGGAGGCATGCCATTCGGGTTCCATGATGCACCCTGGCTTGCAGTCCCTTCTGCCAATGCCACCACTGGACTTCCACTCGGTGGCAGCAGAATTACAGGGGCGACAACCACCCCCGGAGAGGAGAGCTGCCGTTAGGTGGCTCGATCTCCTTCCCCCACTCCATCCCTCTCCCGCCCCCATGCCAGCACCTCGACAACCCAAGGTGTAGCACGAGGTAAGGCATAGCAGCTCAGCACCACTGGGCCGGCTCCAGTGAGCTCCTTTTCCAACGAGCTCCTCCTTCTCCAGCGAGCTGGTCTCCAGCAATTTCCTTCACCAGGAACTCTTCTCCAGTGAGCTCCTTCTCCCTTGGAGCCCTCCTCCAGGGGCACCCTTCTTGGGGCTCCTCCTCTGGACTCCCCTTCCAGACTGCCTTGAACCCTCCTGGCAGTCTTCTTTTATGCAGAATGGAGGAGGTGTGGCTACCTTGGGGGACCCCTGGCTGGATGGCTATGGGGACAGTGCTGATTGGTTATGCAAATCAAGGGCTTGACTGCATAACTAATCAGCGCCGAGAGTTGCTACTCGGCCTTGCACTGCTCTCCAGCACATGCTACCCCTAACGGCGTTAACTGCCATTTCAACTTTTAAAACATTGAGAGCAGGAGCCTTTGATGTGCCCCCGCTGGAGCCGCTAGATCGGGACTCCTGCGGGTGGCACTTTCACTTTCAATTAACAGAGTCAGGTGGTTGGGGAAGGTAAGGACAGTCCTTCCCCAACCCCCTCACACTGTACACGAATTAGTTTTAAACAGTCGCTGACGGGACACCCTCCCTTTGCTTTTAGCAGAGTGCCCAATGTGGCTGTGTTTTCAGCTGCTACAGTATTTCAGACCTTTTGGCAAGCATGAGGCATGTAGGGGGCTTACAGCCAGACTCTGCCTGAAATAAAATAACATATTAGGACAATCTGAGGGACTGGTCAGGGGATAGAGGGGACATGTGGTCATCCAAGTTTGGGGGGCGGAAACCATTTTTTCTCCAGAGAAAATACAAATGACAGCATAATGCATTTATGACAATTAGTTGTTCAATGTAAGCTGCTGTTGTGCCCTAAGTTTGTTATATTTTTTTGTGTTTAATGGATTCATGGTTACCATACTGAATACTTTGGATAAAACAGAGTTTAAAAACAAACAACATTTTTTCCATTTTATGTGCACAATAACCCACACCATGGTATGTCTTTTGAGAATTAATGTACTTACCTGGTGCATTGAAAGGTACTCGGACATTGGCCTTGAGCCTTCCAATTCACCCCAGCCATGCATTAATTTTCTCAAAACACATGCCCTGTTGTGGGTTAATGCTTACATATACTACTTTGCCCTTATTGCAGTGACTGTACTTCCATGCCTCTACAACACTCATGTATTACTCCCACTTGTTTTGATCTTACTGGGACAGTCCTCGTTTGGGTTACTGCCCAAATAACTGATACCTCGACTTTTCTGGTGATGTGGATGCCATCCATAATATTAAAAAAAAAAAAAAAAAAAGCTACACTCTAAGCTAGGGGTCCTATACAGGAACTGTGGTTGCATCCCCCTGCTGATTCGCAAAGCCATTATCCAGAAAATGATTCTCTCTGTTTTTGACTTTGGAGACATTGTCTGCAGTGCAGCTCCTAAATCAACCCTGACCAGATTGGATTCCCTTTTTCCACTCCTTCTATTGCTTTGCTCTGGACTGCCAACCCCGCACCCACCATCGCTCCCTTTATACCTCCCTCTTCCTTCCCTCCCTTGAAGCCAAGCACCTCACTCACTGTACCTCCTTTGTAATGAAATACTGGATAGGCTGTGTCCCCTCCTATCTCACCTCTCTCCTCCCCCCCCTCATTCTCTTTACACCCTTCAAAACTCTGGCTTTCATTCCCAGGCACTCCCTTCTAGGCCATTCTCAGCTGGCCAGGCTGCCTTCTCCTACTGCTTCCCCAAACTTTGGAATTCTCCTCCCCTTTCTATCAGCTCTGCCACCTCCCTACGCTCTCTCCTCACTTCTGCTCAAATTCACTTCTCACTTCTGCAGCTGCACTTGATATCCAGCTCTGTACCTCTCTTCATATGCTTACATGTGAAAGAGACATAGTCATGGATGTGGAAGGTCAAAAAAGATTTACATCCATCTAGTCTGCCCTGTATTCCTGCCTAAAGTTACTGATTCGGTCCCTCTGCTCTTCTGCATTCTAACTATTCTTGTTTGTCCCTAACTACCCATTTGTGCCTGTTACATTAGATCTTGAAGTAGTGCCAGCATTTACCACCTCTTTGGGCAGTTTATTCCACTGTGCTACTAGGCTGACCTAATGAGTACATGTTAAGGCTCTGCAGCATCTTCTGGTAGGCCCTCCCCTGCTGCCCTTGCATCATTTTTGCTGTCCATTTAGATGCCTGGTGCAAAAATTGCCCGTAGAGTATTGAGTCCTTCAGGGGTCATGGTGGAAGGGGCTGTACTTGCCCATAACAATCTATTTGTTGAGGTTGGTCTTCAGTACCCTTTTTGTAGTATATGGATAGCCTCAATAATGCTATTCTAAGTTATACAAAAATTTCCCAATAATACATTATTACTCTCAATAATACTACTCTGAAAAGTGATACTGTTGTTTGTGCTGATAATACTACAATTCAAAGGTAATCATCACAACTGTAGTATTATCAATGGATCCATATATTACAAAGAATAACAGGAAGATAAGTGTTTTAAAAGGCAGTAATACCATCTCGAGGTTTTGGAGACTTTAGGACCTCTCGAGCTTCACTGTCGAGGTTTCATGCCCCCAAAACCTCTCAATGGTATTACTACCTTGTAATACAGACTCATCTCTCTGTTATTTTATTTGTAGTCACTTAGTTCCGATCATTAATACTGTGGTTTATGTCTAGAAAAGTTAACACCTTAAACTTATATAAGGCTTCGCTAATAACATCAAGACCAAAACCTCAGAATTTACATGCCCCAATATGTTTTGCCACTGAGTTTAGCGATGTTGCAGGCTAAATTGGCAACATTGTTAGGAAGTACTGGCCCGTAGTTTATTGGCAGACACGGTATCAGCAGACAGTCTTGGTAATACACCTAGAATTACATTTAGTAGGGCTCAAAATCTTGGATAAGTTAGTCAGCACAGCAGCCAGTTCTTAGCAGAAACAAAAAAATTCTGAATAGCACTTGACTGCTAGTTCGCCCGCCTGGCGTGCACAGGTGTGGCAGCTGTAATCTCTGCACTTCCATCAGGGCGTTGGCTTCAGCTGGTGGGAGGGTTGCAACAAAATGGTGGCTGTCAGACAGTTTATCACATGTGGGACAAACTTTGTTGTATATGATATTTGGTGTAGCTGCCAGAAACTATACATAGGACACACAGTGAGACCATTAAAATTTAGAATACAAGAGCATGTACGTGGCATTTAAAAAGGGCAATCTGGGCAGTCCGGTGGCAGAGCACTTCTTGAAGTGCATGGAAGAAATTTGTCAGAACTACAATTTATGGGCATTGAGCAAGTTGGGGCTGGCAAGTGAGGTGGCCACAGACTAACAAGGCTGCTGCAAAGAGAAAGTTACTGGATTTTTCACACTAAGAGGTTTGCAGCCCAGGGATTTCATTAACTGGAACCCCAAATCATTTTTATGTTTGCTTGCACGCATGTGCAAGAAACATAGTGCCACCATATGGGTTTTCATAAGTGTGCCTCCCCCACTTCCAATGCCGTGCTCCCTTTTACAGGCGCAGCTGCACCACGCCAATGAATGTTAGAGCTGTCTATGACAGCCGTTCAGATGCAGTGGCATACAGTTGAAAGGAAAACACCGCAGACAATTTGCATACTGCCGTGCGACGGTATGCAAATTATATCGACACTGCATCTGAACTGTCTGTCATAGATGGTTCTTCCCCCTCCACTCCCGAACATACATAGGTGCAAGCAGGAGCCCACCTAGCTTGCTCATGCGCTCCCATGCCTTAAGCGTATGGCCGATGGGTGCCAGTCCCCGTCGGCTCCGCTGCCCCCCAACACATCTTCTCCAGGTGCCACACTTGGGAGCCCACCCCAGCGGCAAATTTCCATCTGCTGCCCCCAGCACACTTCAGGTGCCACGCTGGAGCCCACCCCAGCGTGGAAAACCTCAGGCGGTCGGGTGCCCAGTTCCCCATCGGCCCACTGGCTCCCCGCCCAAAAAATCTCCAGCTGCCATGCTGGGAGCCCACCCCAGCGTGGGCAAAAGTCCCGCATCGTTTTCCTAAAAGAAAAAGATCTAAAACAAAAACGGTCCTCATTGATCATCTTGCCCCCAACCTGTGCCCACCTCTCCACGCAGATCCACCTCCCCACTCTTATACTTACATTCGGGCGTCAAAAGCGATTCGTGCACCGTGGAACACGCTCGTACTCTTCAAAGCCGATTGCCAACTGGAAGAAATGCCGTAAGCTCTATAATGGCATAAATACGTTTTTTTTTTTTTTTTTTTTTTTCAACTTTTTGTGCATATCTGGCCATTTTGGGAATTTCCACCTAACATGATAGTTCTTAGTTCTCAATTGTGAACTCAGCCACTGTCATTTTGTTATTTGGTCATGAAAGGTGATCTTGCGGTCACTGCGCAGAACCACCTTTCAGGATCCAGTAACGAAAGGACAGTGCCACAGTTCATGAGGTAGGCCCCCCAAAACCCTATGCTGAAAATTTGGAGAAAATATTTCCAAAAATGACTGTTTTACGAGCTTGCATTGCGCTGTTCCTACGCACACTCGTAACTTTGCAAATTTGTAAAATTTTCACTCCAGATTTTTCAACATTGCTTATTTTTACCACACCTCCTTATGAGCAGTACAGCTGTCATTTTTTCATATCTTGCCCAAAATGTGTTTTTGCACAATGCATAATGGCAGTTGGTGTGCGAAATCAATGTTCGGGACAGATTAAGAAAATCACAGTGATACTGTTCATGAGCAGAGGTCTTAAAATGGTTATGTTGAAAATTTGGTGACAAAAGTCGATAAAATGACTGTTACTAGCGTGCATTGCGCAGTTTCCACACACCCTCGTAAGTTCACGAATTTGTGATAGTTTCAGTCCAGATTGTCAACACTGGCATTTTTCAACACCTCATTATGAACAGTACAGCTGTCATTTTTCACACCCTGGCTGAAATGTGTTTTTTCACTTCCGGCGCAGAAATGCATGGTCGCTGTGGGAAATCAGTGTTCAGGACAGATTAAGTAAATCACAGTGACACTGTTCATGAGCGGAGGTCCCAAAATGCCTGTGTTGACGATCTGCTGTAAAAAAAAATCCCCAAACTAATGACATTACGGGTGTGCGTTGCATAGTTTCTACGCATGCTCGTGACTTCACTAGTTTTTTCATATTTTCACTCCAGATTTTCAACATTGCCATTTTTTACACCTGCCTATGAACAGTACAGCTGTCATTTTTTACATCCTGTTTGAAATGTGTTTTCGCACCAGTGGTGCCAAATGGCGTAGTCGCTGTGCAAAATCAGCTTTCTGCTAACGGACTGATCTTGCCACTGTTCATGAGGTGAGGGGTCACAAAAAACCCATGTTTAAAATTTGGAGTGAGAATACCAATGAACGCCTGGGACGTTAGGGTTTCCAACCATAACGCTTCACCCTGTAGAGGCTGACAGGCATCAGGGGTGTGACTTGGGATTGTCGCCTGTAATACTCATGCCATTCCACCCCCACCCACCCCCTGCAGCCAGTGACAGGCATCAAGGTGTGGCTTGGACTATTTGGCCCCAAAGTTCACCCCATTCTCCTGTACTGTACTCATCTCATCGTATTTCCTTATGGAATGGGGTGAGCATAAGGCCCAAAGACCCCAAGGCACACTGTGACACTTGTCGGTGTCTGCAGGGTAGGGTGTGGTGAAATGGCATGGCCGTTATGCCTGATGACCCAAAGGCACACCCCAGTGCCTGTCGGTCTCTGCAGGGTGGTGGTTGGGTTGCTTTCAGTTCAATACTTCACTGCCATTCCTATTACGCATCTCTCTAACTCCTACACTACCAATGCCAATACCAGCAAGCAAACATTCAGCATTGACAAATGCTTGTTGGAGTAGTTATTGCTGATGCAGATCTGAACAGAGCTATAACAGAATAACCCAGTTCCCTTTAAGTAATGAGGGATAATATTTTTGGAGCACTTATATGCCCCCTTTTTTTTATGTTTCAATCACTATGATCTTTTAGATGTGCATATACTTTGAATGAATTATGCACTGGATGGTGGTAAACAATTTATTAGATTCAGTTTAGTACTAAGTTGTTAACACTAGATCAACTTCAGAAAGTATTTATCTCCTGTTTTTTTTTTTTTATTTGTTTGTTTTTGTTTTTTCTTTCTCTTTTTCTTCACAGGTGACAGTGGAGGTTTGGAGAGGGCAGCTCCAATTGCTTTATTACTCCATCATCACAGGAGTCAAAATTAAGTTGTGCAGCCACTGACCAGCAGGACTAGTGACTGGAAAAATCCCACTAGCCCCATAGACTTTTCCCTGGCCAGCTGGTTAACTTATTGAAATGTCACCTTCTCCATTACAAGCCCGCAGGGCTAGTTAGAGGAAAATCTTAATAGCACACTCAAAAATCTACCAGCATTTGGCTAGTGGGCCTGTTCTTTTTTTTTTTTTTTATCCTTGTCATCATGTATGGCATATTTGGATGCAGTTTGAATGGGGAAAGCTCCTAGCTCTGTGCTTTTTAGTACCCCTTGTTTCTATCATTCCAGTGGGTCAGTCTGAATAATGGTGCTAGTATTTTTTTGTAAGCATAAATACAGTGTATGTTTAATCACAGGGATGCTGGTTTCCAATTAAGTGTGACCTTACGTGGTTAATCAGTTTAATTTCTTATGACCAGTTTTTTCTTTAGGTCTTTTTTCATACCATCATTATTTTGTTTTGTTTTACTTTCACTGGTACTTTCTGAATTAATCACATGTTCAATGTGTTTATAATATGATCACTTGCTGGTGTTTATTTGAATCCCTTGAGTTGGAGCGACATGTTTGAAAAGAAAATACACAACTGTGACTGGTCAATACTTTGTGCTATCAGTATAAAAGGGTCATCTGTATGTCCAGGTACCCACCCCCTGACGAAGCTCTAGTGAGCAAAGCACCAGGGCACCTGGTGCAGTGGTGGATTTATTTTTGTCACAAGTGCATTTTGATGTTTGTGATCCGTATTGTCCGATAATAAATAGTGCTTGTAACAACATTAACTCAGGCATTTAGTCCTTTATTAATTTTTCTGTGTGTTCAGTAAGTGCAGACCATTCTTGTGCTCCTGTTCGTTTGTGTGTTGGAGGCAGCAACTCCCCTGACCTGCACCAAGCTTTGCACTGGTGAGCGCGGACCTCTGTATCTGTTTGGACTTGCTCCAGATGTGTCCTGACCAGTGACACATGCAGTTGCATGATTGTTTGGACTTGCTCCAGATGTGTCCTGACCAGTGACACATGCAGTTGCATGATTTTCCTCTTACTGCAGATTGTCACTCGTTATCGGATACATTCCAGCATCCTTTTCATGCCACTCCCATAAACTTTTTCAGACTGAGTTTTCAGGATCTTCTTCAAGGCAGTCTCTTACAGCAGGTCATAACATATGAGATTATAGTCGCAGGCGTCCTTTCCTCCAGATCACTTCTCAGCAGTCGACCTTGGGACCTCCCCCTAACACTACCATGTGGTATCTGCATGGCAAGTATAAAAGGGGGAGGTCCCAGCTACTCCTCAGTTCTTTCCAACCGCAACCTGCTTGCAACAAGTCCTCCTTCAGAGTTGTGCTTACCAGTCATCGCCGAAGAGTTCTACCAATCAAAAATTCATTTAAAAAAGTTTATATACAGGTATTAATGTCTTTGGATCCCTTATTCTGAAAGTCTTCCTGTGGTCACAGAATCGCTAGAGAGGACTTCCATGAAGTCTGTGTTCGGTGCCTTACTCCTGAACATGACACCAGCGAGTGTGTCTTCTGTAACCGGTTCAGCAAGGCCACAAAACATTGGAAGGCTTCAGCAGTTCTGTGAGTTCCTCATGGAGCAAAAGGTTGCCCTTTTGGAGCAGCAGCAATGCCCCAAGCCCAGGGAGTCTTCAACCTCCTCCTCTTGGTTTCACCGCTCTGCAGGTGAGCCTTCCTCGTCAACAGGACAGGCTCCTAATAAGAATTGTACTAGCAAGACAAAGCATGTTTCTGCCACTCCATCATCATTGACAAGGAGTACTTCACAGAAAGTAAGTATAGAGATTGTGGGATCCTCTCTTCCTTCGTTGATGGCTCCTCCACTGAGTACAGGCTCTGGGGTGTTTTACAGCTTCCAAAGCTGCCTCCCCCTTCTGTGGGCTCTGGCCATTGTCCGTTGACGTTGGCTTCTGGCCTGTCAACGATCCTGTCGTCATCGACAGTGGCTTTCAGCCCATCAGTGTTTCTATCATTGACAACATGTGTTTCAGGCCTGTTGATGATCCTGGGGTCTTACCCCCCTCATCGGTGGCTTCACGTTTGGTTCCACTGCCTTCCTCTATTATGTCAGTGGTCCCCATTCACTCTGTCCATTCTACCCCAGCTTCCATGGTGCAGATAGCCATGATAGATGTCCAGGCTGTAGTGAATACTATCCTGGACCTGACTCAGACCTCATGCCCCCCGTTGAGAAGTCAGCACCGGTCTCTGCTCCTCTCAGCCTGCTTCAGCCCAGCGGACAGCCAGTTCTTCCCCTGTCTCCCCAGAGTTTAACACTCAGGACGTAGACATGGAGGAACCTTTCCTACAGGACTGGGATCTGACTGACCTGGAGGATGAGGACAGCATGAACCACAAGGAATACCCACAGTCCTCCTCGGCTGCCTCCTCTATACAGGGCGAACCTACCCTGAGCTTCCCTGTTTTTCCACCAGATGATCCAATGTTTTCAGACATTATGTTGCGCCTCCAGAAAACATTTGGATTCGAGAGCACTGAGCAGGATGCTTCCAGAAAGAAATTGGCACAGTACTTGGGTGTACCAGAATGCCCCACTTGGTCATCTCTCTCCCCTTTTTGGTGGACGCTTTGAAGAGGTTATATGGGCTGCATGGAAGCAGCCTTTCAAAATACTTCCAATCTCATAGGCTGGTAGAATTTATCAGGCCTCGGCAGCTCACCCGTATTTCATGTCACTGCATCAGGCAGACTTAGTGGTGAACAGTGCTGCACATGATATCTCCTGTATGCCTCAGCACATGAGTGCTCAGCCCCCAGATAAGGAGTCCAAGAAATTAGATGTTATGGGGAAAATGGGTTTATGCCTCTGCCACTATGTCTCTCTATATAATTAATTACATGGGACACCTCCTGAAATATCAGGAGGAAATCCTAAAGGCCTCCCAGGCAACTGTCCAGTCCCTCCTGGCTGGTTCTGTCCAGAAGGATCTGACAGTAAAAATGTCTACAGCAGGAGCTACATGTCACCACCTGCTCAGGGCCTCTTATGATACTGTTGACACTGCGGCTTGTATGTCCTCAGCAGGAGTTTGTCTCAAATTACATGCCAGGCTTAAAGTGTTAGGATTTTCACAGGGCATGCAGCAGTATATCCTTAATACTCCTTTTAAGGGAGACCAGCAGTTTTGATCCACAGACCCAAGACATATTGAAAGATTTGCAAGACTCTGGTCGTACCCTTCAGTCAGTCCAGATCCTTTACCATCCAAAAGCAAAAACAGCCTTCTGAGCTTCTATAGGGGCTGCCCTTACAAGGGCTGTCCCAATGCTCAAAAGACAGTTCCCAGATGGATGGGGGACTTACGCCCCATTTTGGATCTGAGGTGTCTCAACCTCTGCATCATATACCAAAAGTTCAGGATGGTATCTCTTCCAACACTTCTCTCTTTGCTGAACAAAGGTGATTGGCTCTACTCTCTGGATATGAAGGATGCATACCTCCATATCCTGATGCACCCTGCTCACAGACGGTTTCCCCGTTTCGTGTTTCAGGGTCATCATTACCAGTTTGGGACCCTCCTATTTGTCCTTTCCTCAGCCCCAAGGGTATTTACAAAATGCCTAGTGGCAGTTGCAGCAGCCCTCCGAAGTGAAGGCCTCGGTGTCAATCCCTACCTGGACGACTGGCTCCTGAAGTGGTCTTCCCGCCAACAGTTGTTGCTCACATTTTCTTGAACCCTGCAGTTGTTTGCCCAGGTGGGGATAGTGCTAAACTTTCCGATGTCCAAACTGGACCCTGTGCAATGCCTCCAATATGAAGGAGCCATGTCAGACACCTCCATGGGAATGGCGTATCTACCCATAGCTCAGGCAGATGCCCTGATTGTTTTGGCATGCAGATTAGAGTCCAGCAGATTGGTCTCGGCATGAGACTAACTCCACTTCCTGGGACATTTGGTGGCCACGATACCGATGGTCCCCCATACCAGGTTACATATAAGGGTCCTTCAGTGGTCCTCTCAGAGTCCAGTGGGACCAGAAGGAGGACAATTTTGATGTCCCATTCCTGATGTCTTCCCCGGCTCTTCGAGCTCTACAATGGTGGAAGTCCAGGGACAATTTAATGCAAGGCATGCTGTTTCATTCTCCTATCCCGAGTTTCATTCTGACTATATAGACTCCTCCTTGACAGGGTGGGCTGCTCATCTCCTGCACATCAGGTTCCAAGGATCTTGGATGCCAGTGGAAGCCCACCTCCACATCAGTGTTTTGGAGATGCGAGCAGTTCTCTACGCCTTACAGGTGTTTGACACTCACCTTCCCCCCTCCTGGTTGCCTTCAGGTGCAATCAGACTGTTCTACAGTAGTTTACTGCCTAAACAAGCAAGGTGGCACCCAATCCTACTCTCTCTGCCGAGAATCGATGAGGGTTTGATATTGGGCGAGCCAGAGAAATATTAATCTTCTGGCAGTACGCATTCCAGGGGTGTCCAACACCCTGGTGGATGCCCTGATTAGATCCACGGCTCAGGCCCACGAGTGGGAAATCTTACCCGATGTCCTACATGATGTCTTCTGCCTGTGGGGCTGACCGGAGTTGGACCTATTTGCCTCTCTGCAAAACGCAAAACTGCCGTTTTACTGCTCTCTTGAGCAAGGTCCTAGAACTGTGTGGTGGGACATGTTACCTCTTTCCTTGACAGGAAAATTTCTTTACACCTTTACGCCCTTTTCTCTCATTCAGAGAGTACTATACAAACTGGTCCGCGATGGGGCGTCTGTGATTTCTCATAGCACCGTTCTGGCTAAGGCAGATTTGGTTCCTGCTGCTTCTACAGCTCTCTGAACTGGATCCCCTACCTCTACCAATTTGCCCGGGCTCTGTTGTCCCAGGCACAAGGCTTCCTGCTACACCCAGACCTTCACTCCCTCCACCTGCATTCCTGGCTCCTGAGGACTTTGTCCTCTTGCGCTTCCAGATGTCCCCAAAGGAGGCAGAAGTCCCCTGGGCTGCTAGGAAGCCATCTACTCGGCCTTCTTATTCCCTGAAGTGGAAACGCTTCTCCATTTGGGCGTCTACACTGGACTTAGATCCTTATAAGTGTTCCCCTCAATGCATCTTAAGACTATTTGCTCTTCTTGTCAGAGAGTGGACTGAAATATTCCTCTGTGAAAGTCCACCTTTCGGCCATTGCCACATTTCATTTACCTGTGTGCAACATTCCTTTGTCCCAGTTACCTTTGATTCTAACCTTTTTAAAAGATATTCTGCACCTACATCCCCCTGTCTAGGTTCCAGTCTCCATGTGGGATTTGAATTTTGTGCTTGAAAAATTGACTACAAGTCCATTTGTGCCCGCTGAATCCAGTGCTTCCATTATCATTCTTGGAGAATTATGTTTTTAGTTGCCATTACATCAGGCAGACGTGTCTCAGAGTCACATGCACTAATTTGCAAACCTCCATACCTGCAGTTTCATAACCATTGGGTGTCTTTACGCACAAACACATTGTTTTTGCCTAAAGTTGTTTCTGAATTTACTTTAAATTGGGCCATTCAATTACCAGTATACTTTGCGGAGCCTACAAATCCAGGGGAAGCCCTACTTCATACTCTCGATGTGCATAGAACATTGAGCATTTACCTTCTCTGCATTTCACAGTTGCAAAAAACTAACAACTTTTTGTTTTCTTTCGCCACTGGAAACCAGGGCATTAGTGTTTCAAAGCAGTGCTTGTCCACATGGTTGGCCAACTGCATTATGTTTAGCTATGCAAAATATGAAAAACCTCTCACAGGAGTTGTAAAACCCCATTCTACCAGAGGCACAGCTGCCTCTACAGCATGTTTTTGGGGCATTTCTGCCTTGGATATTTGCAAGGCTGCCACGTGGTCTACTGTACATACCTTCACCAAGCATTACCTAATTATTATTACTATTATTATTGTTATTATTTATTACAGTCTAGTCATCATTTCTAAGAGGCGGACTGTTTTTGGATGGGCAGTCCTACAAGACCTCCTGTCCTAAGTCTTGATGGTTCGCTTTCTCCTCTCACTGGGCATAACTGCTTGGGAATCTTCCCATGTGTTATGACCTACTGCAAGAGATTGCCTCGAAGAAGACAGTATGGTTGCTTACTCTTGCAGCAGGTCATGCAGCCCCACCCTCCTTCCCCCTTGCTGTTACTTCAGAAGAGTTCCTTGCTCCTGTCTTTTACAACCCTATGAGTTGCTGCCTTATTTTCCCTCCTTTGTTCCCATCGGAGGCCTAGGAAATGTTTTCACATTCGATCACCAGGTTGGAAAAGAACTGAGGAGCAGCTGGGACCTCCCCCTTTTATACCTGCCATGCAGACACCACGTGGTAGTGTTAGGGTGAGGTCCCAGGGTAGGCTGCTGAGTGGTCATCCGGAGGAAATGATGCCTGCGGCTGTAATCCCATGTGTTATGACTTGCTGCAAGATATGCTCTTGAAGATCTACTGTTATGGTAAGTTCTTACACAACCATACTTTATTTTGGTTTATCATTATGCCTACATTTCTTTCCTCATGTAAGGCTTCTATAGTGACCAATCTATGCTGTGTTTTCCCTATGGGGTTGTCTTGCCTCAGCACATAAAACTTTGCATTTTTTGAGATTGGAGTTAGCTGCCGAATGTGTGACCACTGTTCTTGATCTCTTCACACCTTCATGCATTTATATAATTCCTTCTGCTGTGTCTACTCTACCACATGGCTTTGTGGCATCTCCATATAGACTCACTTTGCTTTTCAGTACTTGTCCAATTAGACCGTTAAACATATTGAACAGGACTGGTCTCAGCACAGACTTCTGTAGTACCCTACTTGTAACTTTCTTGATGCCTGCCGCCTGTACCTCAGTACCTGTTTTTGCTTTCAGGTATTGCTGTGTCCCTTTTGTCTGTATACACCAAGAAGAAATAGTCATTCAGGATGTTGGCTTTATCTACATCCTTAGAAATTATAACATGAAGTTGGGGTCCACGCTAATAAATCCAGTTAATCTTCCAAATTTTATTTGGGCACCAGCCACGTCAAATGAACATGGGTGACATTTCATGGCCCATACTCCACTTTGTTAGGCCTAAATAAGATTTGTTCCTTTATGCTGTAATGCTGTAGCCGGGAAAATGCTTTGCCCTCAGTCAGACTCACAGTCCCTTTATCTAGATTCTTCTCACAACATAACTCATCCCTCTTTAGCCTTTAACAACTGTCTCTTTGCTTTTTCTCATACAGAATGTATCTGCAGATAGCTTTGTCATCCTTCTTAACTCCATCTGCAAGGAGCCATGGCCATCTACATCCCTTGTTGAAAGCACAGCACTTTAGTGATGAAACGGTCACGTTTTTGTCATAGCGCAAACACTTGTTTTGGGGCATGAGTTTAGACATGGTTACTATGGAGATGGCACTCCTTAAAAGGAGTGTTAGTGAGCGAGTGAGCTGCTCTACTGTGTCGATGTAGCTATCCATGGCGCCTCATACTTGCAAGAATCTTAGCACAGATTAAGCCGCTGAGCTTCAGTGGATCGTGTGTGTTTGTATGTGTGTATATAAGGGATATACAATGGTGAGCTGTCGGATAAATGATTTATCTACACAAGTGCTGTTTGACCTTGGGGTAACCTCACGAGTGGCGTAAGCTCATCATTGTATATTTCATATATGCAATAGGGATGCTTTCTATTGGTGCAGGAACATTTGGTTTTGACTGTTTATCTTTATTTTATGTGATAATTTCTGGGAGTTTTGGTTAACTTTCCTAGAGTATATCTGCCTAGCATAGTGGTTGCTATAAAATGAAACGCCATTCATTTTGTAGACAACTTCTTGCTGAACAAATGTCATGCTCACAGTACTATGCTACCTTTTGAATTTTAAAGTTATTTATTTATTTATTTGTTTATTTATTGGAGCATCAGTTTAACAACCTTTGAGCCAGAGGCTCATTTACAAAGGTACCTCGTCACAGTGAGGACAAAACAGTGCAGGAAAACAAACAACCAAGCAGACAAAACATCTGAGAACAATTAGGAAGCAGCCAGAAAATGCAGGCATTTGTCAAACACCGTATACAAACAGGCTTACATGTGCACTTTACAGAGTAGACAATATACAGTAGTTACATGGAGATTGATTCAGTGGGAAGAATAAAGGTAAGGCTGGGTGGGAGGTATCAGAAAAGGAGTGTGGGGAAGATAGTAGCAAGTAAAGGTAGAGCTGGACAGAAGGTCAGAGAGCGGCTCAGTGAGCCTTGTCTGGGAGGATAGGAGTAGGCTTAGAGGCAGGTACAGCTGCGTGTTGAGAGCAGGTAATTTCTAAGACTAGTTTTGAAGTACGATAACGAGGCAGCATCAGTGACTCTGGCATCGGAGGGCTATACCAACAGGGGCTCTGTAGGGTAAGCCCTTTGACCTCATGAGGTTCTCGCCTTGGTATAACCAGTGCAGTTTTGCGGGATATGCGGGTATGCACTGTAGGGTTAGTACTGTGATAGGGGCTTGAGCTAGGACCCGTGGGGGTAGCCCAAGGAGAGATTTTTTGTTTGGAGCAGGTTTGTATTTAAGGCGCTCATCTAGTTGAGTAGATTAGCCATGTGTAAAGATGGCAAGTGTGGGTTAGACTAGAGCCCCAGTTATGAGCCTGCAGGCCTTGTTTAAGGTGAGGCGGATCTTGTTCAGGGCAGTCTGGTCTGCTGCACCATACACAGGTAGGCCATAGTCTCACCAGAGATAGAACAGAGGATGTGACTGCAAGTCGGAGGGCATCCGTGGGGAGGCAGTTTTTGTGACGATAGAGGATACCCAGCCGAGAGTTAGAGGCTGAGGCAAGGGCAGAGATGTGGGCATGAAAAGAGAGGGCAGGGTCAAAGGTTATACCTAGGTATTTATAAGAGTGAACTAGCTCAATAGGGAGTTTAGAGGTGGAGTGGACTGCGAGAGGATAGTTACTGGATTTATTTTGGGGGTGGGCAAAGAGCATGGTTTTGGTTTTCTTTAGATTAATTACGAGCCTGTGCTCAGTAAACCAGGCTTCTGCGTCATTGTAGGATTCCTGCAGAGAATCCTGAAGTGAGATGGGATTACGGTCGGAGGCAAAGAGTACAGCATCATCTGCATGAAGAAGGATTTTTCCAGTGCATACACTGGGCAGGGAGTTGAGAAAAAGGGAAAAGAGCAAGGGCCCAAGAATAGAGCCCTGAGGGACTCTGGAGCGGATAGGGCAGGTGCTGGAAAGTTTCCCGTTGATTTTCACACATTGTGAGCGGGCCAACAAGTAGCTGGAGCACCAGGAAACAGGCCCAGTGTCAAAGCCTAAGTGACTAAGGGTAGCTAGCAGGAGGGGGTGGGATACAATATCAAAGGCTTTTGATAAGTCAATGAACACTGCACCTGCTAGGGAGCCAGAGTCCAGTGAGGTGTGAAGAAAATTAGAGAACACCAGGAGGGCAGTATTGGTGCTGTGGCCTGCTCTGAAACCATGTTGTTCTGGGCAGAGGATGCTATATTTATTGAGGTATTCAGAGATTTGGGTGGCCACAATTTTTTCTAAGGCCTTAGAGAGAGGAGAGAGGATTGAGATAGGGCGATAATTGCTAGGGAGGGTCCTATCACCACCCTTGTATATTGGGGTGACAGTAGCTATCTTCCAGGCAGAGGGGAATTGCCCTAGGCAGAGGGATTTGTTAAAGAGGCTGGTGATTGGTGAGAGAACCAGATTCAGAACCTGACGGAGAAGACTGGGATCAAGGGAGTCATTGCCAATTGTGTTACTCTTTAAGGCTTTGAGTAAGTAAGGTCTGACTTCCTGGGCAGTGACTCAGCGCAAGTAGAACAAGGGGTGTGGGAGAATAGGGACAGACCTGGAGGGGGGAGGAAGAAATTATCAGGGAGCACTGGGCTAAGGTCTGTGAAAGAATTGTTGAGGTGGTTGGCAATAAGGACAGGGTCTGAGGAGATCGAACCATTAATGTTGATAAGCGAAGGTGGGGGGGAACGCGTGCCACCATTCAGCTGCTTAATGTTGTCCCAGAAAGTCCTAGCATTCCCCCATGAGGAAGTGAGGGAGGCTTGATAGTGCTCAGCCTTTGCTTTGTGAGTGGCCCATGTACATTTGTTCCGGGCAGCAGCATAGGCCAGCTTCTGTCAGCCGGGCGCCCGCTTCCGCAATATGCCAGATTGTCCCTGTGCTTAAGAAGTTGGCGAGGGTGGGGGTAATCCATGGGGCATGCCTTACTTTGGACTGGCGGTGTAATGGGTGCAAAATGTCGCAAGCAGAGTTGAAGGTGTGAATAAAGAAGGTGGGCGGGCGCGGTCAATATCCGGCGCTAGTATAGGGGACCAGTCTATGAGGGCTAGGAGTTGCTAAGGCCTTTCAGCCCACCAGGTCTAAGACGCCGCCGAAGGGTAGTTTGTGCTGTGGGTTTGGGCAGGAGGTTGACCAATAGAAGAGAACTGGGGAGTGGTCGCTAAGACAGTCCGGGAGGATTTGGATAATTGCCGGATGCGTTAGGGCGGTTTGTGAGGACCACATCCAGGAGTGTGCTAGAGCTCGCTCTAGGATTCAATTTCAGTGGGTTGGGAGACTAGTTGGGTTAGGTCGATGGGCTGTAAAGGCGCCACGGGAGGAAGTGGATGAAGGCTTGCCAATTGATGTTCAAGTCCCCACAAGGATTTGGTCGGAGGAGTGGGGTAGGAGGTAAGGTAATCGATTAGTGGGCCTAGTGCTTGTGCTTGATTCTTTGAGGTATGTACGCTGTAGTCAGGTAGATGGGACCCCCAGAAGGATCAGGAGATAATTTTAGGGTTAGGGCCTGAGCCCTGAAGTCAAGGACCGGGGCTGGGAGGGCTAGTCCAACGAGAGGGTCTTTGACCTAATGGCACAGCCTCCCACCTCGCCACTCAACACTGCCTCCCGAGAGGAGTAGCCGGGAGTGAGACCAGGAGTCAGGGTAGAGTCTGACAGCCAAGTTTCAACTATTGAGATAACATCAGGTTTATGAACTGCAACCCAGCAACTGAGAGAGTCGAATTTTTAAGGAGGCTACATATGTTCATAGAAGCAATAAGAAGCCCGTTGGATTCCTTTGAGGAGCCTTTCAAGCTGGACTGGTATTGGGATGTATGTTACCAGTCAGGAGCAGAAGGAGGAGAGCTGCTCTGGACAGAGGGTGGCAGAAGGAGAGTTTTAAGTGTTGGGAGATGAGAGAAGGGGAGTGTAGTAGCACAGGGGGTGGGTAGGGCAGCACAGGCTGAGAAGGCTTGAGTGATAAGATGACCGAGGGAGTGAAGGGGGAGGAAAGGTAGTGTCTAGATGGGGGGTGGGGTGGAGAGGAGCATATGGGGTGAGTAAAGGAGGAGGGAGGGGGAAGGGCAGTGGCATAGGAGGAGGGAAGGGCAGGAGGGTAGGTAGGAGCAGTAGAGTAGTGAGGCTGAGGGTTAATGGGGACATTAGGGTTAGCGGAAGACAAAAGGAGGAGGAGGAGGAGAGAGAGGCAGGTAGGCAGGAGGTGTGCATGCATGATTGGTAAGGGTGAGAGAGCTGAAGTGAAGAGAGATGGGGGAACTTGGATGATAGAGGGGAAAATGGTGGTGAAAGGTCTACCCCTATGTGTAGTTGCCACCTTGGTACAGTGGCAGAGCACCTGCCTCAAGTGCACAAGGCACCAGGTTCAAGGCTTGCCCAGGGTGATAGAAAAGGACCCAAGACAGTAGCTGCAGCAGCAGGGAGCAGGGCTCAAAGCCTGCAGTAACACTCATAAAATGTTTATTCACATTTGTTTGTCAAAAAAGTAAACAAACAATTAAATTTTCTTCTGCTTTTTTGCTAATTGTAAAAAATCTATACAGTATCTATACATGAAACACCACTCATTATGTTTTCTTGCACGCATGTGCAAGAAACATAGTGCCATCATCCGAGTTTCGGAGGTGTGTCAGCCCTCTTCCAATTCAGTCAGTGTGTTTGCAGTCGTGGCCGCAGTTCTCCAAAGCCTGCTGGAGCTGTCTATGACAGCAGTCCAAAATGCAGTGGCATACAGTTGAAAGGGGGAGCTACGCTTCAGTGAGCAGCACTAAGATATCGCCTGCTCATGCGCCGCCTCCCCTACACACACACACACACACACACACACACACACACACACACGCATACCGTGTTTCGCCCCAAACTGTATAGCCGACGGTGTACTGCGCCCCCGCCCAAACAGAGTTGTACATGCCACGCTGGGTGCCCACCCCGGCATGGCTACACATGCATAGCTCACGGAGTAGCCAATCCCCCGCCGGCTCCACTGTCCCTTCCCCCAGAGTACAGGTGCCACGCTGAGAGCCCATCCCAGCATGGCAACAGATGCTGTCGCCGACGGGGTGCCCAATCCCCCGTCGGCTCCACGCCCCTCACAAGCTGTCCTTGTGCCACACTGGGAGCCCACACCAGCATGGCAAATGTCCCTCGTCGTCTCCTCCATTGTAAAAAAAAAACCAAAAAAAAACGGTCCCTCGCTGTCTCTGCCCCCACCCACTGCGCACCCTGCCTCCCCACACCCCTCACCCCATACTTACCTCCAGACCTTGCGCGACAATCTTCGTGGACCGGGAACATGTCTGCACTCTTCAAAGCCAACCATGAACTGAGGAAATGCCAGTAAGCTGTATAATGTAATGAATAGGGTTTTTTCAACTTTGCTGCATATCTCAGGCATTTTTTGGAAATCTGGCACCAAATTTTCAACATGGGGTTTTTGGGACCCCTCCTCATGAATTCTGTCACTGTCATGGCGTTAATCGGGCGCGAAATCACCTTTCGGGACCGATTAACGAAATGACAGTGCCAGTGTTCATAAGGTGGGCTCTCAAAAAGCCTATTTGAAAATTTGGTGAAAAAATTCCTAAAAATGACTGTTACGGTGAGCAGTGCGCAGTTTCCACGACCCTCGTAAGTTCATGAATTTGTAATATTTTCAGTCCACATTTCACCAGTGGCATTTTTCCACACTTCCTTATGAACAGTACAGCTGTCATTTTTCACAACATGGCTGAAATGTGTTTTCACACTTTCAGCACAGAAATGCGTGGTCGCTGTGGGAAATCATTGTTCGGGACAGATAAAGAAAATCACAGTGACACTGTTCATGACCGGAGATCCCAAAATGCCTGTGTTGACAATCTGCTGTAAACAATTCCCAAACTAATTACATTATGGGTGCACGTTGCACAGTTTCTATGCATGCTCGTGACTTCACCAGTTTTTTTTAATATTTTCACTGCAGATTTTCAACATTGCCATTTTTTACACCTCCCCATGAACAGTACGGCTGTCATTTTTCACATCCTGTTCAGAATGTGTTTTTGCACCTATGGTGACAAATGCCGTAGTCGCTGTGCAAAAGCAGCTTTCGGCTAACAAACTGATATTGCCACTGTTCATGAGGTGGGGGTCACAAAAAACCCATGTTGAAAATTTGGAGTGAAAATACCAACGAATGCCTGAGGCGTAATGGTTTCCGACCATAACACCCCACCCTGTAGAGAATGACAGGCATCAGGGCTGTGACCTGGAATTGTCACCTGCAGTGCTCATACCATTCTACCCCCACCCACACCCTGCAGCCACTGACAGGCATCGAGGTGTGCCTTGGACTCTTCGGCCCCAAAGTTCTCCCCATTCTCCTATACCGCACCCATCTCACAATATTTCCTGATGGAATGGGGTGTGTATAAGGGCCAAAGACCCCAAGGCACACCGTGACACTTGTCGGTGTCTGCACGGTAGGGTGTGGTGAAATGGCGTGGCCGTTATGCCTGATGACCCAAAGGCACACCCCAATGCCTGTCACTATCTGCTGGGTGGTGATGGGGTTGGCTTCAGTTTCAATACTTCACTGCCATTCCTATTATGCAGCTCTGTAACTCCTACACTACCAATGCCAATGCCAGCAAGCAACTATTCGGCATTGACAAATGCTTGTTTTGTAGATAATTTTGTGCTGAACAATTTCTGTGCTCACAGTACCATTCTGTCTTTTTTTTCGTTTTAAAGTTATTCCCATTTGAATATGGTTAGTACTGCTTCTGAGGCCGAACATTCTAAATGAATTCAAAAAAGATTTGTGACATGGTAACTGTGTGTATAAATGGTCACTTTATGTATAAATTTATTTATACATACAGTGACTCAGATAAATGCATTTATTACACTGAATATATGTCCACCCCTATTGCATAAATAACCATATAGTAGGCTATCTGCAACAGATTATTTTACATAGAGTAAATCCCATGGATAAAATGGCAAGCAGTCTGACCGGTAAAGATTTGTAGCTGTTCTCTCTTGTATCAGTAGCCCCAAACTGTGCAGTAACAGGACTTAATTGATTAGGCAGTTTGGCAAAGACATAAATCTATTTTAAACATATTTCAAGCTATATGCAAATGGAGTATACGAAAGGGATAGAATATCTAGGAAGCAATGACAGTATAAAGAAAGTTTTTTGTAAAAAAAAAAAAAAAAAAATACAGACTTGATATGCATGGTACATAGGTCTGTGACACCTGTTTTTTTATGAGGACCATACTTCTAACATCACTGATATGAAATGCATGTATAGAGCATAATATCTGCATAGTAATCTGCAAACAACCAGCATATGAATTAAAATAAAAATGCAGAAAAATTACTTCAGAGCAGAGAATACAGTTTACTTGTTTGAATAGCAAACATTATGAGGAAATATAAAACGTGTGGCTTTGTTTTGTGTTCAAGGAACTGAACTTTCTACAGTGAACATTGCAGCATAACATTGATTGGTATCCTTTCTTTCTATTACATATACCCATGTCTATCAGTTGCTTGAATAATATGTTAATATATGTAGCAAATAGTTGCAGTAAAAGGCTTATTTTGCCACACCAGATCAACAGTATTTGTAGTAACAGTTATTTTGTTGCTGGTGGTTATTTACAATGTAATACTACACGTACGAGGTCTAGGGAATCTAGTATGTGATTGTCTACTGGGGGAAAAGAGTTACCATATGTGTATGAGTAAAGTTCATTTTGATGAAGGATACAGAGACATTTTGTAAATCCTAGTAACCTTTTATATATACAAACTTTGGGACATAGCAACATATTGGGTGAAATGTGGGTATTTGTCATAATACTGGGTAAGTTTTGATTTTTGTTTGCTTTAATAAACAGGTGACCACCAAATCTTGAAAAAGTAGAAGTATTCTATGAAACAACAGTTTCTGATGTTGTTTAGAAGTAGAACAATAAAATAATAAAGGTTGTCGGCCATTTGGCATGGAGGGCTAAGACGCAGAGCGCCTCATTTCCTTCCACACTGGCAACCGGGTTAGGAAATGACATGGTTAATTTGTGGGCTGCCTGGGTGAGGGAGGAATGAGCGTCTATATGACTGCTCTCCTTCCTTAGGGGGGTGGGGTTATGGCTCTCCGACTGTCACCTGGAGATAGCTGTGTCGCAGCACAGACTAACCACATAGTGGGAAGGGTTCCCACTCGCGAAACACCAAGGGTATCTCCACAGAGATGAAGCATGAACATCATGCTCATTATAAAGCAGTGTAGCTGTCTCTGCCAATCACAACCCTAGATTACTGTACCTTTTATCCAGTGTACAGTGTCATCTCGTGCTGCTCCCTGCTGTCCTGAACATACGCGACCACTTCTGCCTGAACTGAGGAAAAACAAACAGATAAAACTGGAAAAAAATAAATAAATAATTGAGAAACTTCACACCCGAGAGAGAAGGCAAGCAGTATGCCACTGAATTATCCCATTCGAACCCACCACCATTAACCGCTGTGTAAGCAGGGTTAGTACGTCCTCCAGGAAGTTACCATTATGTATGTGTGTGTGGGAGGGAGTCGGCAAAACTGGAACTAAAGTAAAATTATTTAAATTTCTGTGACTCTTTCTTTCAGTAGAGGCAGTTGCACTGCTTCATATTATATTAAAATGTATGGTAGTCGGTGTTTTACAAGATAAGGTTATCTCATGCTGGTTTGGGATGACGGAACTGCTCCGCTTCGTTTCACTATCGTCTCTCCCAAACCAGCATGAGATAACCTTTTTTTACTTTACTTTCTCTTTATTCACCTTCCCCCACATCAGAGTTCCGCTTAATCGGAAGGCACGCAAGTAACTGTCCCTGCTTCTCTGCCCTACCTGGAATCCCCAGAGGTTCCCCCATGAAGCTGTGGCTATAACCCCCAGGTGGGCACGAGGTGGGGCCCATACACCCAGATACTTTCTTGGTTTCTTTGTGTCCCCCCCCAGTGGCCAGGCAGGCAGGCAGGAGCAATTGGGACCATTACTGGTGCACCTTCTCCTTGGAACTCCGGCGTCTTTTTCCCTGTTCTTGTCTACATGGTCTACACCCTGACGTCAAGGCACTGGGTGCCGGCATTTACCACGCAGCTCCCCCCGGTCCCCCCTGCTACTAGCAGGACTTGCTGTACCTCAGGCCTCCGCTCGGGGTCAGGCAGTCTACAGGCCCTAATACCCCTTCCCCCTGGAGAAGACAAGCTGTCCCAGGGATGCTCAAGTCCAACCTGGGCTCACTCCCAAACCTGGGTCACCGGCGTCACAAGCGGAAATCAAACCGCTGTGCCAATGGGCCAGCCAGGATAACCTGCTTATCTCATAAGAAACACTGGCTACCATACCTATTAATATATATTGCGAGCACTAACATCATGCTCATTGCATGTTCATGGGCCCAGGAGAAAAATGGAGGCCTGGCACCATAAAGCCCTGCTGTTAGTATCGTGGCCTGCTCTGCCACTCTGGTCTGGGATGGAAATCTGGATATGTGCCTGGGAGGATGGGATGGCCTTCCCTCCCTGGCCTTACTGCATGGTGAAATCTGCAGGGGATAGGATCCCTGACTGCAGAGGAGGCACGAGAAGGCTGCGAGTACATGGGGACAGGGCTGAGAAGCCACCTGTTCTACCAAGGAGGATGAAATGGGACAAAATGATAAAAGATCATTAATTTACACTATACAGGAGTTGAGTCTCTATTCCTTGCCCTTTTTTGCATGACTTAGTGCTACTAAGAGACTCCTCTTCAATTTTACTAATAGGCCATAGATGGGGCACAAACATCCAGGGATCAAACCCATTGTTCTTTGTCCCTAGATATCCCATGACGTACCATACCCCACCCTGGAGTGTATTGTTGCTCTTATGCAATGGATTTTTTTAATATGTTAAAAAGTAAAATAAGCAAAACTAGATTATGTAGATATTTTTATGTGAATGTATACATTAAAAAAAAAAAAAAAACCTAGTCTGTTTTGGCCAGTAGGTGGTGCTATTCTGAGGGATTAAAAAAAGAAAAAACAAATGGTGCTCCCAGGTAACAGGAGGTGGTGCAGAATAAGGCAACCAGCCTTATACAAAGTAAATAATTCTCTGCACTCGTGGAACTCCAACTGAGAGTAAGAAAATAAAATGAATTGAATGCTCCAGATGTATTCTTTTGCAAGCCAGAACCCCATGGGTTATTGGTTTAGCCACTGTTCCTCTTCTGGCTTACAAATAAATACATTTTGAGCATTCAAATCATTTTTTTGTTTTCCTTTCTCCAGTTGGAGTCCCAAGAGTGCAGAGAATTGTTTCCTATTCTGAAGGATATGCTGGTCTTGTGGAATGGAGGAATTTGAAGTAGGTTTAAAAAAAAAACAAAAAAAAAAACTATTGCTTGGACATTTTCTT
Organism: Neoceratodus forsteri; assembly: GCA_016271365.2. Taxonomy (NCBI): domain Eukaryota; kingdom Metazoa; phylum Chordata; order Ceratodontiformes; family Ceratodontidae; genus Neoceratodus; species Neoceratodus forsteri. The sequence goes on along the minus strand of CM057455.1, from coordinate 1,647,160,965 downwards.
CACCAAGAATATGTGCTGGAAATTAATCATGGGTAAGAAAATGTCTCTGCCAATCAAGTTGCTGGATTCTTTCTGATCATTGCATAATGATGGGTTTTCCAGTAGGATTGTAAGGGAAGAGGAATCCTATACCTTTGAACAGGTCTAGTAACTGAAAAGGTTCAACTAGTGTGTTTACACTTGCAAAAAGGTGTTTTGTATAGGATGAAGAGCAGTAGTCTGACTTCTGGTGACATCACTGCCCATGAAGGAGTAAGGTCACTGAGCTCCATGTTTAGGCAGAAATAAATTGGTGGTAATCCACCCATAGAATCCCCCAGTTTACTATCGAGACACCTAACAACATTGTCCAGTGAATACAGAAAACGTGTTTGTTCGTGGATGATGCAATGTCACTCTGCTTCTTTCCTTTTTTTTTTTATTAAAATTTTTATTGAAGTTTCAAGTGTTACAGAAACACAGATGATGATCAAAACATTTTAATCATTTTAAAACAAGGTGAACACCTATGAACAAACTAAATACAGTAAATCAAGAAAAGACACAGTAATTCCGAAAGATTACAAAGACTAACATTTACCCGGAAGACTCTCAGGTCAAAGCGTAGGGGTACTGTTTGCTTCTTAACTGTTTAATCTTTTTTTACATTGGATGGAATAGCAAATTTTGCATCTGCAAGAAATGTATTGATTTTGCTACAACGACCTGCATTCTGACTCCTTTTGGAGCGTGCGACCTTTTGTGTGTTAACATTTACCTTCCACCCCTCCTTCCAGAGCAATAAAGTCTAGACATCAAATTCACAAGCAAGGGATTACATTTGTATCACTACATGGATAACACGCACCAGATCTGATTTATCCATCCAATTGACCTGACTGGCACCCCTCAGGTGAGGACTCCAGTCCGTCCCTTCATATACAACCCCCTAAGGGGAGGCTCCCCCAGTCACTGGCTTAAAGCTTCCTGAGCCAAGATATCCAGGAGTGTCATGCCCTCTTGATAGCTCAGAAATTCAAAAAAGGGAAGCCGCCGGTCCTTGTATCTATCTGTCTGTAGGTGGAGATACGCTGTCGGATGCTCCATATCTTTGACCTGCTGGCAATAGGCTGGCCATTGCCTTATCCCAGGAGGTCTAGCTAAAAGCCACTGCTTGGTAATCACCTTCTAGGCGTTTATTTTGTACTCGCACTATGCATCCCTGGAGGGAACTCTCCTAATAAGAGTACCTAGCAGTGGTCAAGGATTTGAATTTTCAGTGTTTTACCCATGTGGCTACAAACCTTCTCCCAGAATTTTTTTTTATCTTGGGGCATCCACAAAAAATTTGCTTGTGAGTACCCATTTGACCGCACCATCTTCAACATCTGTGTGAGGGAAATCATCCATAGTGCTTGGTTATGACAGGTGTTATAAAAAAAATCTGGTGAGAACTTGCCACCTGAACTCTCCATATAGGGGAGGCTGTGGTCTTATGTGCCTGCTCCCAGATTTGGTCCCACTTTTTTGGAAGTATTGTCACCACTGCATTTACTTCCCAGTTCTGTTGTATTACCTTTCTGTAACCCGAGTAGTCCTCCTTGCACAATCCATAGAGCTGCGAGATCAGGTGTTTCTTCTGCCCGCTTCCTTCTAGCATCCCCAAAGGAAACTCTTATCAGTGAGTGTTTACTGGATGACCCAAAAATCTCCCACTTGCCGCCAGAGGTCAAATAATGTCTAATCTGCAAGTAGCAGTAGAAATCTTTGTGGGGCAGGCCACATTCTTCTTGAAGTTGGCTATAACTTTTAAGGGTGTCTCCTGTAGATAACTGGGCCATCCTAACTATGACTTGTCTACCCCATTGCAAGAATGTTGGATTAGCTCTTCCAGGTGGGAAATCCCTACGTGCTCTGATTGCCAGTAGCCTAAACATAGAAACATAGAATTTGACAGCAGATAAGGACCGGTTGGCCCACCCAGTCTGCCCATTTCCCTACCTAATGGATAAGCTGCAGATCCTAGTTAACCAGCAGCCTACTTCTTCGGACCCCCACCCCCAGAATTGCCTTATGACTGTCCATGCATGCTTGAATTCCACCACTGTTTTTGACTCCACAACCTTCTCCGGAATGCATCCACATCCCTCTCTGTGGAAAAAATACTTCCTTAAATTACCTCTGAGCCGCCCCCCCCTCTATCTTCAAATTGTGCCCCTTGTTCTTGCACACCCTTTTTGAAAGATGCTACCCTGTTGGACTTTGTTGGTTCCTTGAGGTACTTGAAAGTTTCTATCATGTCCCCTCTCCTCCTTTCCTCGAGGCTATACATATTAAGCTCCTTAAGTCTCTCTTCATATGTCTTCCGGTGCAGACCCTGCACCATTTTAGTTGCCCTCCTCTGGACAGCTTTCATCCTGTCTATGTCTTTCGCGGATTGGTCTCCAGAACTGCACGCAGTACTCCAGATGGGGTCTCACCAGCTGTCTGTACAGAGGGATAATAACTTCCTGTTTTCTACTGGTGATGCCTCTCCTATGCATCCCAGTATCCCCCAGCCCTCCTTGCTGCCCTCTCACATTGCTTGCCCACCTTTAGGTCATCTGATATAACTACCCCAGGTCCCTTTCCATTTTTGTTGTTGTTAGTATCTCACCCCCATTGTGTACACTTCCCTGGGTTTTGTTTCCCAGGTGCATTACCTTGCACTTCTTAGCACTGAATCTAAGCTGCCATACATTTGACCATTCCTCTAACCTTCCAAGTCCCTTCTCATCGTTTTCCACCCCACTTTGTGCATCAACTCTGTTGCAGATCTTTGTGTCATCTGCAAAGAGACATACTTTTCCTTCCGGTCCTCTGTAATGTCGCTTGAAGGCATGGAAGAGGCAGTCCTAAACTGAACCCTGCGGTACCCCACTAGTAACCCCCTTTTCTTCAGAGTGGACTCCATTTGCTATTACTCTCTGTGTCCTATTCTCCAGCCAATTCTTTACCCAGGCTGTCATCTTGGGACCCACTCCCAGGCTGGCTAACTTGTATATTAATCTTTTGTGTGGGACTGTGTCAAATGCCTTGCTAAAGTCTAGGTAGGCCATGTCCACAGCCCCTCCCTGATCTACTACTTTGGTCACCCAGTCAAAGAAATCTATCAGATTTGTCTGGCATGACATTCCTGCTGTGAATCCATGCTGCCTTGGGTCCTGTGCCCCTCTGGCCTCTAGATACTCAACAGTTCTTTCCTTCAGAAGTGATTCCATCATTTTCCCTACCACTGAGGTTAAACTAACAGGTCTGTAGTTTCCTGCTTCTGCCTTGCTCCCACTTTTGTGAAGGGGAATCACATCTGCCCTCCTCCAGTCCTCGGGTACCACCCCATCCTCCCATGATTTGTTAAAGAGGGTAGTCAGTGGTGTCACTAGTTCTACCCTTAGTTCTTTAGAATTCTGGGATGAATCCCATCAGGCCCCATTGCTTTGTCCACCTTCAGTTTTAAGAGTTCTTTCAGAACCCTTTCTTCTGTAAATGGGCTGGTATCAACTTCTGTATCCAGAGTGTTTCTACTGTTTGTTTTAGGTACCTCCCCTCTTCCTTTGTAAATGCTGAGCAAAATATTTGTTTAGTATCTCTGCCTTTCACAGTCACCCTCTGCTCACCCTCCCTCCCTTTATTAAGCCTCACTATCCCTCCCTTGGTCTTCCTTCGCTCCTGATGTACCTATAAAGGTTTTATCCCCTTCTTAACTGAGTTGGCTATCTTTTCCTTGGTTTGGGCTTTGCTGTTCTGACTGCCTTCCCAGCTTCCTTTTGCTTTAACTGATACAGTTCTCTGTCCTGCTGCTTCTGTGATTCCTTGTACTTCCTGAATGCTTTCTTTTTCTCTTGAACCTTCACTGCCACTTCCTTTGAGAACCATAGCGGTTTCTTACATCGTTTCATTTTGTTTATTTGCTTCACACGAAGGCTTGTTACCTCTGTGATGACAGTTTTATTATTCCCCATTGTTCTTCCACCCTCCTTCCTGCCCATTTGCTAGTGCATTCCTTGGGCACTCACCCATTTTAGCAAGTCAGCCCTCCTGAAGTCCAGTACTTTTGCCTTTGTGTAGCTGAGCTCTATTGCTGTGTTTATTGTGAACCATACTGTTCGATGGTGCTAGTTCCCAGATGGCTACCCACTTCTACATCTGTGATCTCTCTTCATCTCCATTTGAGAGAACCAGGTCTAAGATTGCTCCCTCTTGAGTGGGCTCCAATACTAGTTGTCTAAGGCATGCCCCCGTAGGGCATCTAGAATAACCTCACCCTTGGAAGTGGCTGCTACAACTGCACTCCAGTTAACATCTGACATATTCAGATCACCCATCAGCAATATCTCCCCTTTTTCTGCCATTCTAAGTATACTTTCTATCATTTCCTTGTCCATTTCCTCCCCCTGAGAAGGGAGTCTGTATGCAACCCCTGTGCGGATTGTGGTGCCATTGCCGGTCTCCAAATTTACCCACAGTGCTTCTCCTCCTCCTCCTCCCTGTTTTCCCTTTTGTTCTGTTGCTTTGATTCCTTCCCTTATGTAAAGAGCTACTCCTCCTCCTCTTTTACCCTCCCTGTCCCTCCTGTAGATAGTGTATCCTGGTATGTTTACATCCCAGTCATGGTTTTGTGTGTACCATGTTTCTGTGACTACCACGATATCCAGATGTTCCTCCTCCATCAAGGCCACTAATTCAGGAAGCTTATTACTCGGACTACGGGCATTGGTACTCATTGCTCTCCATTTTTTGATGGCTTTAGCTTCTTTTGCAGCATCCCCCACTGACCTTTCTACCTCAGTCTTTTTCTCATTTAGTACCTAGTTTTGTAGGGAGAGGCTGGGATTTTCCTGCTGCTTATCAGTGCCTCCCTCCTTGATTAGTTTAAAAGCTTGCCAATGAAGCACTTAAACCGATTGCTCAAAGACTTGTTCCTTCCTGGACAGATGCAGACCATCCTGCCAGTATAGGCTGGTGTCCCTCCAGGTGGAACCCCAGTCCCCAATGAAGCCAAACCCCTGTGCTCCACACCATTTTTTTCAACCATTCATTAAACTGCATGGTGCAAAGTACCCTCGCCTCACTTATGCCATTGACAGGCAGCACCTCAGAGAAGGATACTGTGTGTGCTACTTGTCTTAGGCCCCTCCCCAATTCTACAAAGTCCTTCTGCACTGCTCTAATCTCATGATGAGCCAAGTTATTTGTCCCTAGGTGGACAATGACATCCAGCTCAGACTCCCGTGCAGCTGTTCTCATGATCCTGAGGATGCACTTCCTGTCCCTGCAAGCCATGGCACCAGGCAGGCACCTTACTTCAGTTTCCTGCTCCCCAGTTCTATCCCTAATAACTGATTACACCGAGGAGCTGCTTCCTTTCCTTGTAGCGTCCTCTGATTCCTTCTTGTGGGCCCCCCTCGTGAAAGTTGTCCTTAGCCTCCTTAGTCTCCTCTGCGGGTGCATCCATAGGGGAGCTATGCTCCCCCAGAATGGTGTATGGATTGTGGAGTGGAACAACTGACTGGGTGTGCCTCTGTTCCACCATCCTCACACTCCCTGATCCTACTGTGATCCAACTGTTGTGCTTTCTTCGCAACCTCTGAGGTAGTGGTGGTGGCTCTGGTGCTCCCTGGATGGGGTGGTTCCCTTCCTACCGTCCAGTGTGGCCTGGGGGAAGGTTCCCTTAATACTGTCCAGTGTGGCCTGAAGACGGGCAACTTCCTCCCTCAGGGCAGAGAGTTGTCTGCAAATAGGGCAGTATCATTTTCTAACTTCAAGTTGTGCAAAACCTCCTTCCAAGTATATACTAAGGTTTTAAGCCATGGAGCAGGAAGTGCCCCCACTATCTTGGAATCCCATCTATTGAAGAGGATACTTGCTAGTTCAGTAGGGCCCATAAGATCTTTTCCATCTGTACCCAGCTCAGATGTCCACTACTACAGTTGTGTGCCACCAGAAACTGTAGCTGTGCCGCTCTGTGGTAGGCCCGCAAATCCGGAATCCCTAGCCCACCCTTCTTCTTGTCTAGACAAAGAACAGATCACTTCATTCTTGGTCTGCTCCTTCCCCATATGGACTCTTTTTAAATTTTGTGGATAGTGGTCCAGAATAACTTGGTGTGGGGGGGCATATAGGGACAGTGCCAAATAAAAGTAGGCGGGGAAGGATATTCATATGTGCTGATTCTGAATGTCCCATTATATAAAGTGGCAATGCTGCCCATCTGTTACAATCCTGATGTATACTTTCTATTAATTTTAAATGGTTGGCATGGTAAAATTTATTTAGATTAGCAGTAATCTGAACTCCCAGGTATTTGAAACCTTTGGACATTTTAAATGTGTCAGTGTCTTAGTTTCGGGGTGACTGGGAGCTCCTATGGATAGTATTTCGGATTTAGTTTCGTTAATGAAGCTTTTTTTCCTGCCAGCTCCCATTTGAGGTGGAGGAGTGCCTGTTTGATTGCATCATGTTGAGAGGCCAGTATTACAGTGTCTAACTTCTGGAGAGGCTTGGTGGCATGCAGCAAGGTGCCATATTACTTTTGGCCATTCTCCCAGAAGACCCGGAGTTTAGCTGGGTAACGAAGTAGAACAATGAAATTTTTCTCCTTCAATTGCTTTTATAATTGCTTTATCACTGCTAAGACTTGCTTCTGTTTTTGCATAGTTGCCAACAGGTAGTTTTGATCAACGTAAACTCGTTTCCCATCTAGATTGAGGTCCCATTCCCCCCAAGCCTTTCTCAGTACTGTTTCTTTTACCAGGAACCAGTTGAATTTAAAAAGAATTGATCTTGGAGGTGCTCCATTTATTTACATTGGGCATAGGGCCCTGTGAACCCTTTCCAGCTCAAGTGGTTCAGTGTCTGGGATATTCGGCTCTTTTTGAAGCCATTTTTTGATAAGTTCTGATGGGTTATCTTGCTCGCTGCCTTCAGAAAAACTGAAGATATGGATGTTTTTTTCTCCTTCCCCTTGATTCAGCATCCTCTGCTGTCATGGTAAGCCCCCCCCTCTCTCTTTTCGCTAAGTATAAGATGGCCCATCCTAGCCTCATAGTGTCTTCCCTTACTTCATTCAGGCCAGTTTCTGCCTCCGAGGTTCTGTGTTCCAGCCATTTCAGGTCTTGTTTGATGTCTTTGACATTAGTCTATCTGGTGCAACATTTTCATTATATGGGTAGTTGCCTTACTGTCGATGGAGCTGCTACAAGAGATTGTACCATCGTCCTCTCCCCCTGAACCTGCCACTGATTTCAGAGGCCCTCGATGGCAATGTACTAGGGCTGCATTCAGTCTGAGATGCCCGGTGGTTAAAGTTTTTAGTGCCACCTCTGCCCCTTATTTTAGCTACTTGACTCATCCTGAAGCACAGCATGACCATCAAATATGAAAACTGAAGCCTTTGATGCCAGATGCATATTGATTTGACCACTGTGAACTGGGAGCTGTAAAATTAAGCCTCCATTGTCATCGGTTACATCACCGGAAGTCAACACTCTGCTTCTTTTGAAGCTCACCCTCACAGAAGAGGGGTGGCAAGACTGATGAGGTGTGACGCACCACTCATTAATTACCACCACCAATACTGACCCACAGGTGAGGTTTGTCTCACTTGAGGGGTGATACAGGGATGCCCCCATACACATACTAAATATTTATGCTCCAAACTTGGAGAGAGAGAGAGAGAGAGAGAGAGAGAGAGAGGTAGTCTTTTAATCTGTTCTGTTAACGCTACCTACAGACCCTGCTGTCCTCTGTATAGTTGGGGGTGGGTTGTTAATGTGATCCACAATGAGGGCAGGGTAGGAAATGCCTGGGGCAGGAGATGGTGGTGGGGGTCCCCATGTAGACCAAGAGGTTAAGTGGCTGATCAGAGAACTCAGCCTGGTTGATACCTGGTGATTTACACACCCCAGGGATTCTGATTTTACATTTTACTCAGCTCCCAGAAGTCCTATTCCCAAGCTGACATGGTTCTAGTTACCACAGAGTGAGCTCATATGATTGGGGCAGCCAGGATTGGCCACATTACCGTATCTGATCACTCCTAAATTGAAACACAGTTTGATCTCCCCAACCCCTTGAATGACCATCTGCAGGATGAACAACTCTCTTCTTAACCAGTCAGATTTTAAAGAGCTAATACAACAGTGAAGAATTACTGGGAGAACAGTAGGGTTGGTGACACTTGTCTGGTCAATAGGTTGGATGCCATGAAAGCCACTTGTGTGATAATATGGTACGTCTCTCAGAAGAAAAAGAAAGACACAGCCCAACAGATTGAATTAGAGCAAAAACTTTTCGACCTAGAGGCTACCAACAAAATTACCTTAGATGCCTTTTTAAGTGGACCTTAAGGAACACGTTTTGGATATCTGGACATCAAGATAACTTCCAGACCAGCAAAACTTTACACAATAAACTACCTCCTCCTGCTGGAAGAGATTACAGAAGACTTGCAGACATGGGGCAGCCTCCCACTTTCCCTAGACGGAAGAACTGAAGCCTTAAAAATGAATGTACTTCCCCAACTCGTGTTCCTTTTACAGGCCCTCCGTATTAAGCTCCCTAACAGCAAGGAGGGCTACTAAAATGGTGCATGACCTGCATCAAAAGCCCTATGAGGAAAGACTCAAGGAATTAAATATGTACTCTCTAAGGGAAAGGAGGGAAAAGAGGACACGACAGAAATGTTCAAATACATAACGGGTATTAATAAGGTACAGGAAGGTAGCATTTTCCATAGAAAAAGATACTCCAGGAGAAGGGCTTGTGCTGTGAAGCTGGGGAAGGGGAGGCTCAGAGGAGATGTGAGGATATACATCTTCATGGAGAGGGTGGTGGGGGCTGAAACAGTAACATGATTCAAGCATGCATGGGATGGACACAAGGGGACCTTAGAAGTAAAGCAAAGCGGGGGAGACCAGAGATCAAGTAGGGTCTGTGATAGGGCAGGCTATGTAGGTCAAGAGGTCCTTATCTGCCGACAACTTCTATGTTTCTATATTTCTTTTTGGCGAGGCTTAAGAAGCTAATGATGCAGTTTTTGTGGCAGGGAGATAGGATTCAGGTGGGCACCAGTACTTTCTGCCTCTCAAAAGATATGGGTGGGTGGGGAATGCCTAATTTTGAGCACTGCTGCCTAGCAGCTCAGGCAGCCCAAACGGTTATATTAGTGAAACAAAACTGGACTCTGGGTGCAGTATTTACCCTACCAAGAGCTAAGCTCCTTCCCTCCATTGAGTGGCATTACAAACCCCTGAACTAGACATTCAGTGCTGATAATCAGAAAGGTAAGGCAGATCACCCATACCACAGATGAAATAGACCTGTTCACCAGTACTGTGGGAGACATGGAATTTGATCCAGTGAATAGAGACCTCAACTTTGCATGATGGATTAGGGTAACTCTTACCGAGCATACCCAGCTAGCAAATGGAGGGGTCATTGTCTCCTTTGAGCATCTAATGGGGACTTTGCGTACTTCCCAATGGAGACCTATCATTGTCGACATACTGATAGACACCTGGAACAGGTCACCAGACCACTAACAGAATGTGAGGATTTCCTGTGCTGGTCAGCCAGTCTAAATGTCCAAGGTAAATGTATCTTGTTAGTTTATAAAGTGTTAAAAAATCAACCAGTAAGCCAACCCTGGTAGGGATCAAAGATAAGTGGGAGGCAGAGATGGGGGAACCCATCACTGATCTGGAATAGCAAAAACTTTTGAAAGAAGGTTGGAATGTTGCTGCATCCCCAACCTGGCGAGAATTTCATTGGAAAGCCCTAGTGGGATTTTTCCACACTACAACCATCACAGTACTTTTTTTTGGGGGGGGGGGGCATGGATCGGTGCTGGAGTAGATGCGGGGAAAAGGAAGCCATGACTGTACCATGTATTCTGGAAAAATATCCTACAGTGCAAGAATTCTGGTCTCTGGTCTAAACTAAGCTGATCAGGATCTGGGATCTAGAAGACCACCAGGACTTTACAACCTGTGTCCTGGGTTTCCCACCTTGGGGGATGGGGACCTGGGGCCACAGGAAGTGGCAGCCCTAATAGGGATCATGTCCTATTAGTTATCACCCCTCCTACCCACATTGGCTGAATGGAGGTCAAAGGTAAATGCAGTAGTGGATATGGAAAGGATTACAGCCACACTGAGGCTGATGATGGAAATTTTATTGAAGAATGGTCTATGTGGGAAATATACATAACTCTGCTCCCCCTATAGCTAGACTCCTAAATGGAAAGATGAAGGAGGAACACCCTGATCACTGGGTTAGACAACACATCATGCCCATATCTGCTAAAGAACAGCTAGTTGGATTTTTATTTAGAATCTCACTCACCAGGCTTACATGGTGGCAAGGTTGTAACAGGAAATGGAAAGAAACAAACAAGCTGTTCAGGTTCTGTGTTTATTAGTGTAAGGATCCCCTCCCAGCATGTCTAGGAGTCATGGTGTTACATCGCCTGGAAAGGGTCTCGTATAAAAAAACAACCAGTCCAGCATGTACCTGACCTCCCAAACTTAGGCTTGACCTCCAGGCATCCACTAGTACACTTTGGGGGTGGCTAGGCTGTGGAGTCAGAAGGGTTAAACACTGGGAAGCATAATAAACTTAATGCCTAAACAGAGAATGACTCAAGCACCAGGATCCTTTATTTTATGAGCTCTTTAGTCATGATGAAGAGGAAGAGGAGGAAGAAGAAGACCACCAGCTGACACAGTTTCATGATCTTAACCACAGTAAAATTGATCCCCTTTGCTCCATTCTACACATTGATGTTCCTTAACTCCCTATTCCACCTCATGATGAAGCACTTTAACACTGGGTTCTTTCTTCCACTGGGCTTTCACATAATTCCCTATTCGGCCTCACAATGAGGTACCTTCACAATAGGTCCTTTCTTCCGGAACCCAACTGGACTTTATCAAGACATTTGGAGGCCCACTTCACTAGCTGCTAGGCAGTTACAATTGGTAAGGGGCATTTGGCAGCCTCACATTGATGCGTCTCGCTGATTTCTCTGACAAGAAGCCCAGATCACACATTCAGGTGGCCACCCCTTCCAACTGGAACTGGACCCCTGGACCTGGGAAAAGTGCAGGTGAATGCTCATTCCTCCTCCTTGAAAACATACGTCCATCTCCTCCTGTTGTGTGGCCTTAACTATACCCACACTTCCAGGACAACCTCCAGTCCATTTTGTCTTAGGATGCACCTTCTTCTGAGGAAGAAGCTCCCCTTCCCAACGGGGAGTCTGTTACCCATGACCACCACCATGAGCGAGTGGATATTTTGGCTCTCTCTGCTCAGGCAATACTCCCGTCCATTCCCTGGGCCAACCATCTTTCTTCTTCTTTCTCTCTATTTCTCTCACCCCTTCTTCTCCCCTTCCCCTGCCAAAAATCTCTCCCTCTTATACCTTAAGCTGGCTCCTTCCTCCAGGGCACACCACTCAGGCCAGCTGATTCCAAACTCCTGGGGCATAATGGAGGTCAGGAAGTGAACTTCCCGTACTCTTAAAGTAATATAAACCCCCACAGGGAGGTTACATTCACCAGCCCTTAAAAGCTTGACATCCCAGTGAGCACTAAACTCCACTTTCTCACCTGGAGGACCATCCAGCAGAGGGTTGACCACCCCTCCACCAGCTAGCCAGAAGGGGGAATATGCTGTTCATGACAAGTGGTAGTGCTTTACACTAAACTAACATAATCTACAACTCTGATTCTTGGGGTCTAAAGCCATCACCATTGCTACTCTAATTCCTAAGCCACGAGGGTCTAAGCCCACTCTTATGGTTCTTGTGATAGCCCCATCCCCAGGGGACCTAGAGCGGCACATCAGTCCTAAGCTATACACTTTAAACCCAAATCTCAGACATATCACCCATACGGGGCAACTGCTATACTCTAACTCCATGGGTACCCCAGTATACTCCACTATGTTCTTATACTCACCCAGTACATAGCTATATTTTCCTGTTCCTCGCTTTGTACAAAACAGGAAACACTTGCACCTCTGATATTCTCCTCCTCCTCATGACTGGCATTATACACCCTAACCCTGGAACCCTTGCAACCCCCACGCCCACACAGTCCCTTGCAGGTGGGTTATGTATTGCCACCCTTAACATCTGCAGCCTATTAAAAATGGGACTCCTGCCAGGGATGGGTCTTGCAACATCAGCTTGATATCATTGCCATGGGTGAAACCTGGCTCTCCTCCCATATCCCTGATTCATCGGTCGCCCTCTCTGGGTATAACGTATTCTGTGCTGACTGTCCGGGCCAGTGGGGGGTTGTGCCATATACAACAAGGACACCTTGAATGTACACCTGCTCCCCCCCCATCTCCTTACCGTACCCCAAGCACTCACACTCCAACTTACCATTGGACAATACCATACCCCCTTGCTCATCACCGCTATACAGTCCCCCTAGGGACCAAAAGGCAGCCTTCCACTCTGTCCTGTCCTATTTTGCCACCTTACACTCTCAAAATGAAAAAAATATTCTGGGGGATTTCAGTATCAATTGGCAATCCAAGGCCAACGCCCCATTCATCGACACAGCCACGGCCCATGACCTAACACAGATGGTTCCCTCCCCCACCCGTACACCAGCGCAGTGGGTCCTCCTCCCTACTGGGCCTAGTCTTCAAAAATCATCCCCACAAAATCACCAGCATTACTATTCTCCCAGATGCGATCAGTGACCACTCCCCTGTCCTCTGCTCCTGGATGTGCAAGACCCCCAAGTCCCTTCCGAAAATTATCCTACGATGTAAACTTGGCCCTGGTAAACTTATACTCCTAAAAGCTCATCTCAGTACGATGGATCGGTCATTCATAACTAACACCCTTGACCCAGACAGAGCCCTCGATCGCTTCATTCACTCCTATAACACCATCTGTGACATATTCGCCCCTCTTGCCAAAAGGATGGTCAAAGGCAACCCAGTGCCTTGGATCTCTGACCATCTACTGCCCCTGATGTGGTCCAGAGATTCCCTATGGCACCTCTCCAATGAGACTGGCCTGCCATCAGACAGACAGAAGTACAGAGAGGCCCAAAACCAATGCACATGGTCTCTGCGCAAAGCCATGGCCAACTTCTATAAATCTGCCCTAAGCTCTACCTGGGGTGTGGGGCGTAAGTTCTGGAACAATATTCAGGACATCTGCAGCAAAGCCCCCAAACCTGCCCCCATGTAAATCTTGGTCAAAGGGGGCCTGACCTCCAATCCCACTCGAATTGCCACTGCATTTAACCACACCTTCACCAACCTCAGCCACGTCCTCCCTAGCCACTTCTTTGATCCACCCCTGTCTCCTACATCCTCCATTTCACCTATGTTGCATCTCCCCCAAGTCTGCTGAGCCTTACCTTAGAAAAGCCATAAGTCACTCCCAATACAGTAGTGACTCCTTAGACCTGAGACTTCTCCGGCTCACTCTTCAAGAGGTGCCTATCCCCCTCACTCACATTGTTAACCAATCTTTATGTACTGGGAAATTCCCTTCACACTGGAAATCTACCTCTATCACCCCATATTTAAGAGCGGGGACCGTACCTCCACCAACAACTATCACTCTATATCTATACTCCCTCCCCTATCTAAGGCACTGGAGTGTATCATCTCTGATCACCTCAACAAACACAGATACTTTGCAACCAGCAACATGGCTTCTGTAAGGGACACAGTATGACTACCGCCCTACTTAAGTTCGCCACCCACCTTCATGCGGCCCTTGACAGTGGTCAGCTCTCTGGTGCAGTCTTCATTGACCTCAATAAAAGCGTTTGACACAGTCAACCACTCCCTCCTCCTAACTACCCTCTCCAAACTTGGTCTCTCTCAAGATGCCCTCTGCTGGTTCTCTGACTATTTGGCAGACCGTTTTCAGCAAGACAGAATTGGCACTGCCTTATCCGGCAGGCTACCTGTCTGCTCTGGTGTCCCACAGGGGTCCTTCCTCGGACCTTTTTTTATTCAGCCTCTTCCTTAACTCCCTCCCACAGTCCTGCTCAGGCAACATCCTACTCTACGTGGACGATGCTGTCCTGTACTCTTCCAACCATGACTGCTCTCAGCTCCACCTCTCCTTCCAGTTCTCTTTCAGTGAGGCCAAAAAGTGGTTCACCTCACAGCACCTTATTCTAAACTATAAAAAGACTAATCTGCTTGGATTGGTGGTAGTTCAGGTGGATGTTAAAGATCCCATGGCACTTATCGAAAAGAGTAGGGGAATTTTTTATTCAGTACTAAAGGAAACCATATCACAACACAAACACATATTACATCATAGAAACATGAACAATAATAACTGAACACACCCTACAAACTGTATACAATTTCTTGAACCCCCAAACCCCTCATAAAACAGGTATTAACAGCATACCATAACATTTGATTAAATGTTGAAACAAAAAGGAGAGAAAATGAAGAGGGACAGAAAAAAGTAGAATGAAAAAGAAAAGGGGGAAAAAAAAAACAGAACAACACACACACTTTAGACTCATATTAACACTTTTTGAAATCCTGCATTAACTTTGTGCCTTATATTGAAAGGTACAAAAATCATTTAAATAAAATGTAGTTGTGTCTCTGGTAGGATATTCTACTCATTACTGTGCTTTAACCTTTAATACATGTGGGCCAGTCTTTCCACCAGACTTCATGCATCTGCAGTGGGAATGTCAACCTTTCCTTTTTGTAAATTCCTTTCACTTCTGTATTTATTCTCCCAATCAACCCTTACACATTTATATTTTTTTGCTGCAATACGTATTGGCATCTGACTTGCCATATGACCCATTTAATTGTTGCCATAACCACTCGAAATGTCCCTTTATGGAACTTCTTCCACTCTCTCTCTATTGCCCCATAAATCAGGGTATCATAATTCATTTTCCTCAGTTGTGGCGTTTCCCGTTCTAATGCCAAAGAGTCCCATATTTTTACATATATATATATATATTATATTATATAATATATATATATATATTATATTATATATTTATACAGTGTGTGTGTGTGTGTGTATATATATATATATGTATGTAGTATCTATACACACTCAAAGTATAAATGACTCATGGTTTCAATTTGATTTATACAACCGTTCCTGAGGCACACTCTGTCTGCTACCGCTTTATGGTGGTGATTACCTCTAACATTGAGTCGGTCATGGCAGCATATCCACAGTGTGTCCCACATTTTGGGGGGAACCCTAACGTCTGTGAGCTGAGACATGACCTCTAAGGCTGAAATATTATTTGGGAGAGTAGAACAAGGAACTTTATCTACCTCTTTTGCCAAGATATTTTTATAAGTAACCTTCTTTGTAGTATACCTCATGTCCTGTGTTTTTAAGTTCCATTCCTTCAAATTTTTGAATGCCTCCTTGGAATATACAGCCTCCCCTACCAAACTGGTTCTACAAGAACCCCACTTTTGGGTCTCCCATTTATGAAAAAATGGACCACATCTATCCTTAAAAAAAAAAAAAAAAATTTACCCACTCCATTGTTTTACCAACTATCAAAGGAAGAAGGTTGAAGTATATGTATATTGAAAAGAAAAAAATTATAGGGTGCAACATATCTAACCCCCCGGTCCTGAATAAGTTATTTGGCATTTACCCGAGTTTAACCTACTACCCCACAGGAGTCTAAAAGCAATACTATAAATTGTGGTTTCCAACTTAACTGGTAAAGGAAACATACTACTTACAGTTAGGAAGAGAGGAATAATAAAAGTTTTATACATGAAAACCCTTTATTTTCTTGACATGGGAAAGGTTTTCATCGGTTTATTTTTTCCTCCACTTTCTCAGTGAAGTTTTCCCAATTTAACACAGCAGAATCCCTGGTACCAAAAGAAATCCTCAATATTTTTATTGTAGGCTCTGATAACTGAATACCACCTATTACCGCTCTGTCCATGTCCCTTAGCTCACTAAGCACCACTCCCCCTCTTTTGGTCTTATTAATTTGAGAACCTGATACCTTGGAGAATGCCTCTACAGTTTCAAGTGCTCTCTTCCCTGATGTCTTGTTCAACACCAACAGTGTGACTGACATCATCTGCATATGCCATTACTACTGGGAACAAATGCCGGTTTGACCCTTCAATAAGCAGTATTTCCCCATCGAATTCTAATTTTCTCAAGAGGGGGGTCAATAGCCAGTATATAGAACAGGGGGCTCAATGGGCATCCCTGTCTCACCCCTCTTAAAATTTGAATGTGCCTCCCCATTCTGCCATTCACTACTGGGCTAGTAGAGGCATGTTCCTACAGAATTTCCACCCACTTCACAAACTGCTCAGAAATGCCATATTTCTTTAATACCTCAAAAAGGTATTCATGGGGAACAGCATCAAATGCCTGTGACTGATCAAGGGTAAGAAGGATGCCCGAGGCTCCTTGTTGATTGAACAACTCCTAATAAACTTTAAATTGTCCATCATTGAACGTGGGGTATACCACAAGTCAGCTGTAGAAACCACATATTGTGCAACTTTAGCTAGCCTGGCACATAATCGTACTTAAAATTTTCCAGTCAGAATTCATTAAGCTGATTGGTCTCCAATTCGAGATGTGGGCCCTTTCCCATTTTTTATAAATAAAAATCAAGAGACTGTCAGCTAACACTTAAGGGAAGGGTGCTCCCCCCCCAAAAAAATGTCATTAAATACCAATAGTAAATGGTCTCATAAAAGTTGTACTGTTTTTTTGTAAAACTCGCCTGGGAGACCATCAGGTCCAGGGGATGTGCCCAGTTTTGCTGCTGAGATTGCCATTAGTAACTCTGTGTTTTTAATTGGGGTAATCAAAAATCTTGCTTCACCTCTAGGAATTTTTGGGGCCCCAATGTTATTCAAGAAGTTGTTTAGGGAGTCTGAACATGGTACAGACCATCCAAATGACTTCCTCACATGGGTCTCCACTACCTGCATCATGCCAACCCCATCTTTTATATTATGTCCGTTCTCTGTTTGTAGTTCAGTCGTGAATCTTGCTTCTGTTTGCTGATGGCAACTATCGTATGGGTTTAGTTGTTGTGCTTTCCACTGGGTCCCATATTTTTGTTCAAAAAACAGGGTTTGGGCCCTGTCATATTGAAATTTTTTTTATCAGTTTTAACCAAACTAATCTGTTCTTAAAGATCCTCCCCTGTTTCAACCATGTGAGACAGTAAGATTTGTAATTTATGTCTAAGTTTGAGGTAGTTTAAGTATTTAGCATTAGCCACCTGTTTTGCCCTCTTACTACAGTACTCCCGTATATCATTTTTTGTGTCCTACCACCAAAGCAGAGGGTTATCATATATCTGAAACACTAAAAGACGGGCCGTGATTTCCTCCTGCAGTCCTGTCATAAAGTCTGGTTCCTCCAAGGAGGACACATTGAATCTCCAAATCATGTTTGGTAATGGCTTATTACTAGGAGTTCCAAAGTGTACCCGAAGTAAAGAATGATCTGCAGTTTCAATGGGGAGAGTGTCACATGCAATAATAGACACCCAGTGTGATACAAAAGTCATATAAATTCTAGTTAATAATCTGCCTTTATAAAAAGTGTGTGCTGGAGTAATGGATATTTCAGCTGCGCAATCTATTAACTTTACGCTTTTGTACATTCTGTTCAGGAAATTGAAATCATTATATAATTTATTAGTCAGACCTATTTTATCTTGTAAAGACAAAATACAATTAAAATCCTCCCCAAAAATCACTGTTTTTGTTGTATGTGAATAGGGCTGGAGTTGTTTAAATACATCAATACGTTTATATTTTGTTTGGGGATTGTACAAATTCAGAAGCCTAAGATCCTGCCCCTTAAACCTCATGTCTAAAATTAGGACCCAACCTGGAATCAAATCAATTAACCTGGATATTGTTGCACCCACACCTGATATTAAAATACCCAGGCCAGAACATGCCTCCTCCCCCAGTGACCAAAAGGAGGGGGCCACTAGGCCATTTTTTTTTTTTTGCCAGGTATTGCTCCCTTACTGTGTATATTCTAGTGTCTTGTAGGAACACAATGTCCAGCCGTAATTCCCTTAATACAAAGAAGGTAGTATGTCTTCTTTGGGGATTTTTGATACTGTTGGTGTTGAGTGACCCTACAGTAAGGTTCCAGGGCATACAATGTTTCAAGTTCCTTCTGGTATTAGCATTCTGCTCTCTTCCACCTCAGGAGACCTGCTGTTTGATGTCTTCGTTTTTTTTCTTTGTTGTTTTAAAATCACCTGAGGTTCTTTCATTATCAGTTGTTAGATTCTGCAAGGTTGATGTGCTAGAAGTAGTACCCGATTCTTCTTCATCCTCTGCCCATTGTTTTCGCTTTGTCAAAGATGAGAATCTGTTACTTGTTGGCACTTGGTACTCCTGCATAGTTTCTTGCAGAGCCTCAGCTTTCCACAGCTGACTTCTCGTCACTCTTCTGGCCTTTTGCGGTTCCCATTTCTCAGTGAGTGGAGGGGGCAGAAACACTTCTTGTGACGTTGACTGGCCTTGTTTGCCAGAGGGGGTGGCATTCTCCATTCCCACTGTCCCATCCATCCTTTGTGCACTATGTTCCCTTTCTTCACCATCTACAATTGCATCACCCTCGGAATGCATAGATACTACGTGGATTGGATTGGGACAGCACACTTGTGGTTCAGACCCAGTTCTGTCTTGGCTAGGCCTATGCTCTCTCTGATCAGTGTTGCAGTTTCTGTCAGGGTGATTCCTCTCTTATCCATCTTCATCTTTAGCATTATCAGGGCTGTTGTGTGCGGCCCATGGGCAATTTCTGAAGGAATGATTTGTTTCATCACAGAGATTGCAGTGCAAAGGGGAAGGACAGTTGATCGAAACATGTCCTATGCTATTACATAGTGTACACTTCAATTGGTCACAGGCACTGCTAAGGTGTCTGTATGCCCTACACCGAAAACAGAATCTTGCCTGTCCTGCATAGAACACAAATACACGGTCATGACCTAGATAAAAACAACTTGGGAGGTGTTGAATTACTCTGTGTGTCTGGTTTAATCGAACTTTAATCCGCCAACCACCTGTCCGTATGTCTTCAGAGTCTATGATTGGATCAGGAAGTCCCAACACATTACATTTTGTCTTCAGCCAGTATAGAATGTCCCCAATAGCCACACCCTCATTCCTAAATAACACTGTGATGGTGCGGTACGTAGGTCTAGGTAGTGGGATAACTATGAATGGTTTCCACTCAGGTGTTTGTCTCAGACCCTGGTATCTCTGCCAGAAATGTTCCAATCCTTCAGCAGTTTTAAAACTAACATCAAATGTGGGATCACCAGATGTGTGGATGAGTGCATAGATTTCTTGTGCTGAGAACCCCATACTATCTTTTATTAGAGTTTTCCCGACATATAATCTATCTGGGTAAACCTCTAGGCCTCCTTTATATTTGATCTGTGCAGCATTTTTCCGTTTAGCTGGCTCAGGTGGAGTATGAAACAGCCCAGCAAATGTTCTTTGTTTTGGGTCCTGCGGGCGTGCTTCTGGCCTTGCATTCCCTGAAGGCCCATTTCTGGAGCGGCCCTCTTCTTGAAGTTGGACCTATGAAACTGTAAGAATACTTGGCTGGTGGGGCAGCAGCCGGGTGTGGGGGCTGGGGGCTGGTTTGGGGGTCTGATCTTCAATCCCAATCTCAGACATCTGTTGCTGTACGGCACCGTCTGTGTTTCTAGTAGCCTGGACAAGGTGATTAATAAATGGTGCATGCGGGTGGGGAGAATCTCTTAATTCAAAAGTGTAGGGGACCTCCAAAAGATCATTTGATACATCATGCGTTCTTTCTGGCGAGGCCCGTGGTTGGTCCTTAGAGTATCGAACCCAACCCGCCTGCTTAAGTGCCTCTTCTACTGTCAGTCTAGTAACCAAGATATTATTATCATAGTCTGGTGCCATGTCCCCATTTCCTAGGGTCGTGCTTTTTGTATGTTCCTGATGTTGGGTTGTAACTTCACTCATTTCATTTATCTGTCCAAACTCAATGCTGACCTTCTGCATTTGCCCCTTGTCCTTATCTGCTGCCTCTTCATCTTTTGATATTGCACTCTCGTGGTTTTGCTCAGGTATGCAGTTAGAATCACAGTGTGTCTCAGTAACTTTTTCTCCCACACCACTCTCCTAGGCCTGAATACTCTGTTCCTTTTCAAATACATTTACTGCTGTGTCTTTCATATATACAACCTTATCTGTTGTCTGCATACTGTTTTTAGCACTATATTGTGTACTCACTTTATCATCAAACTCCTGTTGAAACGCTTCTCTGTTTGGATCTGTTGCCTCAGTAACCCTTGGTTTCACACACAAGACCTGCAGATATTGCATCTCTCTGCCTTTTTGGCATAAAAAGTTCTTGTTTTTTGCATTCTTTTAACTCCTGTTTGTCACCTTTAACAGCTCCATTTGCAAGGCTTTCCTTTGCATTTGACATTTCTCCTCTGCCAATAATAACTCTCCGAGTTTTTCTTTCTTTTGCAACAGTTCTGAACCAGGTATTAAAGGGGACTTACCTTAGCTGAGTTTGTAGCTTCTTCCAAAGTTTGTGACCAATCCATGTCAGATCCTGGAAAGCAAACAGGAACGTCATTTTCATTTTCCTTATCTGTAGCAAACTGCAAGTCCACACTGTCCACAAGAGATATTGGAACAGAAAGGGATTCCTTGTCTTCTGTCTCTCCTGTATGCAGTCCTCCTCCACCAGGATCCATGGGAGCCACCATCTTGGTCCCACAGGAAAATGGGTCTGCCCTGCTCACAGGAAGCAAGAGTAGGGGAATTTCCCCGGTGTCCTGGCCAAATTTCCCTCATTCACTAAAAATACCACCAACAGCTTAATCTGGTTCACGGTCAGTTGGCATTCATCTGTATCCCCCTCCCCCGGGTCATGCCTGAAAATAGGCAGGATTTGTCTAGTGTACTTACCCGGTTAAAAAAAAAAAAAAAAAGGTTATGTACTTCTCACACCCACTTAACTCCAAGAAGGACCGCTGTCCTCCACTACTAATTGCCAGCCAGACCCCACTTGAGCAAGTGGACTCCTTTAAATACATGGGCATCACACTCAACCCAGCCCTTAATTTCCACCATCACATTCACCAACTGTCTGCAGCCCTCAATATCTGGCTTGGCATTCTCTACTGGTTTAAACACTGTCTCACATCTAATGCCCTTTGTCATGCGGTCTCCTCCTTGGTCCTCTCCCTTCTAGACTATGGCATGCTAATCTATAGCACTGCCAGCTCCTTGGCCTTATCCAGACTACGGTTCTCCCTCAACAAAGCCTGTCGTCTCACCCTGGGCTGTGATCGTCTAACCCACACATGCTCCCTTTATAATACCACGAACTGGCTTAACCTGGATAACAATTGGGTGTCATACTTTCCTCTTGGCCAAAAAGATTTCCCTTGGTCTTGCTCCCCCAGTCTCTCCCCTCTAATCCAATGGGCCCCATCACACCAGCACACTTGTAGCACTAGCAGGCAACTCCTTGTGGTTCCCTGGTGCCGCACCTCCCAGTTCCAAAGGTCCTTTAGTTACCGAGCCCCTTCCTGGGACAATAACCTGCCTAATGCTCTTGCAAACATAAATAGACTAGGCTCCTACAAAGCCTACCTAAGAAATCATCTGCAGTTCTCGAATCTCTGTGACTGCCCCTGAACCCACCTCCCCTCCCCAATATCCTTTGACTAAGGCCTCTGGCCATATTATCCTCCCGCCCCAACTCGTGAAACTCTCTATGTTACCCTTTACTAGAGTTTTTATATGTACATGGATATTGTGTCTAACACCATGAATCAACAGTATCTAAAATGCTAGCCGACTTACTGTATCTTTGTATATTGTTTGCTTGCTTGTGTACTATTTCTGTATTGCTCTGTACTGCTCTCTTATTGTTTTTACCTGTACTGACGAACCTTTAAAAAGGAGTCTTTGACTCAAAGGTATTTTCCGAATCCTCAATAAATAAATAAGTATAATAAATACTCATGCAGTGGCCTTAGGTAGGCATTGTGAAGGAAAAACTCCTACATGGGTGCATCCCACAACATTTTCATTAAACACAACACAATAAGGTCTGTGTAAAACAATCTCTTTCTCTCCTTTCCCAGGCATTGTCCGCTCATCATTAAATAACTGTGCCTGGTCCCAGAACCAAAGTAGTTCCCATATTATCAGAACCCTTAATAACAAACATTTGAATAAACCCCCCCAAGCCATGTGTCCCTCTGAAAAAATAGAAAGAGTACATCACCAGTCTGCTGGCAGTTCCACTGACAACCTCGCAGGGTCTTCTCATGATCTTCACCAGGGGTCAACCTTGACCTTTTTTTGCACTAGCTAGCAGGGCAAGTTAATTCAAAATTGCACTAGCCCGCAGATGGTTACACTAGCCCTTAATTATAATGGTATATTTTGATCACTTATAGAGGAAACAATGCAAGCAAAGCCAAGAAATACTCTTATTATTGCACATTTATCCTACTCCCACATTGCTTCCAGCTCCCCAGCAGAAAAAAAGACTGCAATGCCATCTAGCACTGACTGTGAGCACCCCCCCGATTGTTTTGTACCATGGCCTCCTCTCTTCCTCTTTCTGCCCCCCCAACACCAGAGAGAGGATATCACAACAGCAAATGTTCAATCAAGCAATCCTAGCTCTGCGCACACAATAGCTGACATCATCATGCACCTCACCACGCTGTCACCACCACCCACAGGGCAATAAACAGAGTCAAGCAGAGAAAGACACTCTTGGTCACCACCCTATAGTCAAGTAGAGACCTACACTTTTTAAAGTTTTTTGTACAGTCTCAAGTGAGCCAGGAGCACATCTAAGATTTCTTTGGGGTGAGGGCTAGACAAACCTAAGGGGCTTGAAAAATAGAAAACTATGACATTTTTATTTGTAAAAGCATTGATTTTAATATGCTCTGCCCCAACAATAACATATTTTTCTTTAACATTGTCCTTTCATCAGCCCAGGGGAAACAGTACACAGGCATAACACTATACTGTTTCTGTTTCTGTATAGGATGATCTATGCACCACAGGAATGCCTATTTCAAGGTTTCAAATTATGTATTTTATCAAGGTATATTTTTGTACCATATGTGACGTGGACAGCCAGTTCTGAGTGTTATATAATTTTTTTTAAATATAAAATGTATTACTGACTCTCTGCTGAAAATCTGGTGCTCTAGGAGTGACCTCAACCTCCCCCCCCCCCAGGTTTCAGCTGAAAGATGAAAGCCATGATAAATTGCTGAACCAGCACGTGAGATTACACACACCCTGGATTTTGAGGCAATGTGTTACATTGAAGGCCTTAATCAAGGATCTCCTGTATGTCTGAGTTAATTACAGCTGTAGTTGCTAAGATGGAAGATCATATCCATTTGATGACGTTGGAGGGAAAACCCAGGTTATTACACAGGAGTGCGAAATCATAAAGATTCTTTCATGTCCTGGAAGAGGGAAGCTTATTATGAGATCAAAGAAGTGTCATTTGAAGAACATGAGTCATGCTGAAAATTACAGAATTCAATACTTTGTAAAGACATCCTGTTTTTGTATAAAATATACTGTATATATATTTTTATATAATCTGATAGAGGAGGAGCTAGATGACCTCACACAAAAGGGGTTGGCAAATACAGTTTGCTTTAATGAATATTCTGTTTTACTTAGACACTTTTATCTAGACTCTGACAAGGACACATCTGTGAGCACTTTTAAACAGGTATTTACAAAGAGAGTCAAATCTAAGTACTGTACGTAGGAATTTGCACTGTTTAAACCTTGTTCTTTTAAAAGATTTGTATGTCTTGTGATATAACATTTCTGTATTTTGTGTTTAACATTTTTTTTATCTGTTTTTAGTAAAAACTCTTTTTAGAGCTTACTTGGTCTGTCTTTGTTTTTCCTTCACTTGCAAGAAGTATGTGTGTGTGTGTGTATATATTGTGTGTGTGTGTGTGTGTGTGTGTGTGTGTGTGTGTGATGTATGTATGTGTGTGTGTGTATGTGTGTGTGTGTGTGTGTGTGTGTTGTATATATATATATGTGTGTGTGTGTGTGTATGTACTGTATATATTTGTGTGTGTGTATATATATATATATATATATATATGTATATATATATATATATATATATATATATATATATATATATATATAAATGGTTATAGCAGACACTGTACATAAGCACAAATGGTGGTACCAAACTGAAAGAGAAGTGTTTTAAATCTGAGGTCTTTATTAAAGTTTTTAAGGGTTCATCTCTGTATACCTGGTTAGGTGCCCGTAGCAAAGATATCTTGCCCCACGAAGACAGAAATATCTGAGCATGTGTATTAGGTACGCTAGCAAGAGGTTCACAGTTTGAATCCCTCCAAGACTTGAGACCAAAGGTTGATCCGAACTCACAAAACAGACAAGAGGGTTACCTTGTTCTGTTAAACTGTTCACAAGACTACGCTTGGAGGTTGGCACTTTGGGAGTAGAGGGCCTGACCTGCTGAGTGGGTTTGTGACACCATACTTGATCCAAAGCTTTGTTTTTAGGCTGAAAGGACATGCTGAGTGGGATAAGGGTGGAACTGTATAGATGGTGATGGCTGGCATTGTCCATTTAGAAGAGCTGGGGACCCCCTACACTTGCCAGTAATGGCAGCTATGGATCTATGGATGGTCACTTCAGAGTCTGGTCTGCAGTGGTGTCCAGGGAAAGAACACAGTTAAGAGATTTGGAGGGGAGAGGGAAGTTATGGTGAGCATACCTCTCAACCTTTTGTCACTGAAATGAGGGACATGGACATTTTTGGACACTCAAAATGAGGGACACAGACCCTCAGAATGAGATGCACATCCTCAAACATTGAGATACAAGCTCAGAACACTGTGAAAACCATAGTATTTGCTTGTACAAAGTTTATGTTGGATTTAGTACTTTAGAATATTACGAGTTTCTTCTTTAAAGTCTGAATTTACAGCACATTTGCTGTGTGGGCAGCACCATTTCCATGAGGGACAGAGCAATTTTATGGGGCAAAATGAGAGATGTCCCTTATAATGAGGGACACTTGAGAGGTATGATGGTGAGGCTGGGATAAAACCCACCACCAGCAGGGCCGATACTGTATACCTCTTTGCATTTTGTCACTGAAATGTTGGATACAAACACTCAAAATGTAGAGAAATGAGGGGCACTGGTCTTAATAATATTGGACAAATTGTTAGACATAGACATATTCAGAAAACTGGAACCTAGTGATTTAACAGCACTCTACCCTTGATCACACCCTGGACACTAGCTGAAAGCCTTAACAGTGGAGTGATAATGACTCACAGTGAGTCTTTTGTGGGATCCCTCTCTTGAACTGCCAGATAATGAGCCGTTAATCACACCTGGCCATCTGGAACATTGAGAGAGATTAACATGAAGACTAGAGAATGCTAAATTAGAGACTTTTTTAACTTCATTAACAGTCATGAAAATCTGCACTAGTCAAGACGGGCAAGTAGAGAGTTAGCTGCACTAGCCCTGGTCAATTTGCACTAGTGTTTGGGCTAGTAAAACAATGTTAAGATCGACCCCTGATCTTCACACTGGCCAGAGAAACTGGTGAAGTTTCTTTGCGGAGGGCTTGATCTTGCGATGAGGTTTTGAAATGTTTTCAGAGCCCAGGATCTACCTTTAATTGCGCAGCGTGAGAGCGATGCAAATATACAAACAGAAGCAGCAACAGACTGAACTCCTTTCAATAAACTGTAACACACAATAGCACTCTGAGAACAGGGTCAGGGCTAGGCTATCATCCTCCTCTCCTGTCTGGTAACAAGTGAATACCCGTCTCTTCAAAAGCAGTACTGGGGTCAGGCTTAGTGCAGGGGTTACCAACGCAGTCCACGTCCGGCACTTTGTAGAAGACCACATTCCCTTTTGGGTATTGCGCCTGCACATTGTACTTAAAGTCAGTCCTCAGTAAACCCCACCGAGGACAGTCTGAGCCACTTGCTGGGCTTCATCCTTTAATGCCTGCTCACTTTTATAAGTAATGCCATGCTCCCTCCTGATGTTATCTATAATAGCACGTCAAGTCCAATCCTCTCTGTTATGTTCAGTGATGTCCCACATATACTCGGTCAAGTATGGGTAGTCTAACTCGGGGGTAATCTCTCTTAATAAGTCTGATAATTCTGTCGCCCTGACTCCACTCGGGGATAGCTGTCACAGGTGTCCAAAGAGCTTTTCCAGGAGGCAGTCACACACTGTGTTGATAGGTCATCACAGTGGGGAATAGCGTCTCCAGTGACTTCACTGCCAGCCAACCCCCTGCCATAATGAAAAGGAGGTGGACCATGCACCATCCTCATATTTTGGAGAGCAAGCTGATTTTGGTCAGGTGACTCTTCCTTTCTAGCTGAGCTGACATTTGCAGGTGTGGTTTCTTCGCTGGGCACAACCCTGGTTTCAGATCTAAGAGTCTCTTCAGTGTATTGGGCCCAAGGGGAGAGTGCTAACAGGGGTTCCCTTTCCAGAAGCTCCCTTAGAACTGGAGGTTGCTGGTGCTCTTGAATTTTGGTTGCTGATACTAATGGCTCACAGACACTATCACCAATCAACTGCACCAGTTTCTCCATCTCATCTTCCTGTTGGGTTTCCCAGTCACCACTGGGTGTCTCCTCCCATCCAAGGCTCTCTCACAGTCTCAACTGATTCAGGCAGAGTGAGGGTCTCTGTAGTTATGGGAAGATAGGGGCCCTTATTGAGGGCCATAGCTTTTTCACTCCAGCAACCGCTGCACAAGGGAACAAATGCCACACCCTTTCCCACATGAAGGCATTTATCACAATGCAGAAGGCCACCTTCAGGGAGTCCTTCAATTTTCTCTCTGTCCATGAGCAATTCAAACACCTCCATGGAAACCTTAATCTCTGTACTGTGAAGGCTCTGGACCATACTGTCCCACTCAAACTTCCACACCCATGCTGCAAGAGGGGAAAAAAAATATCCTTCTGTCTCTGTAAACCATTCTCACATCACACACCACTCTGCCCAATGTTAATTCTGCTTGACTGCAGTTTTCTATTTCAACATTCCTGCTGGCTTACAAAATCAGTCTCTCTTAGCCACTTTTCCACAACCTCCACACTTTCTCACATACCAAGTCCCCTTTCTTTTCTTTTAATTCTGTACTCACTGTGCCACTTGAGCAGTCCTCCTGTCCCCAAGCTGTTTTTGTCACACAGCTAAGAAGTCTAAAGCTGTAATTCTAACTGGGAGCAATACACTTGGTGTGATTTTCATCACTTCTACTCCTCAACCATTTGCCACATCAGCAGCGCTGTGCACATTCCCAGCCTTGAGTCCCACCCCCCCTTAAGGTGCTTATCCAACCATGTCGACACATTCCATTAGCCTGATGATTATGGATAAGGTATTCACATAAGGGCGCACACAGACCTTCTCTGGTCCTGACTTCCTACTTCCAACCCCCACGGGCACTTCCTGCTCCTGACACTGTTGTCGTCCTCAATGTCATCTCTCATCTTTCATAAAGTGAACCCATGTCACCCAGAACAAGCCCAAAACCATACCTTCCACCCTCCGGCACACCAGGGACTCTGAAAGGACACCATAAAACATCCCAGACGAGCCCCCACATGCAAGGGTCTCTTCTTAGCGTGTCTAGGGGCCACTGTGTTGCACTCACCTGGGAGGGGTGTCATATGTAGAAAACAACCAGTCCAGCACGTACCTGACCTCCCGAGCTGGGGCTTGACCTCCGGGCATCCACTGGCACACAGCAGGGGTGGCTAGGCTGTAGAGTCAAAAGGGTTAGACACTGGGATGCATACAGTAAGTCAAAATGGTTAGACCAGTGGGAAACATAATAAACTTAATGTCTAACAGAGGATAACTTGAGACACCAGGATCCTTTATTTTATGAGCTCTTCAGTCTTTATGATGGTGAACACCAGCTGGCATAGTTTCATTATCTTTAGCCACTGCACAATTGACCCCCTTGCTCCATTATATACTTTGGGCTTCCTTAACTCCCTATTCATCCTCTTGATGGAGCACTTTCACACTGAGTTCTTTCTTCCGCTGGACTTTCGCATAATTCCCTATTCAGCCTCACGTTGAGGCACTTTCACATTGGGTCTTTTCTTCCAGAATGCAGCTGGACTTTATCAAGACATTTGGCAACCCACTTCACTAGTCGCTAGACAATTACAATTGGTTAGGGGCATTTGGCAGCCTTGCATTGATGCTTCGCACTGATTCTCTGACAAGATGACCAGATTACACATTCAGGCGGCCACTCCTTCCGACTGGAGCTTGCCATCCTGTCCTGTATCCTTGGGCCCGGCCAAAGTGCAGGTGAGTGCTTATACCTCCCCCTTAAAGACAAATGTCCATCACCTTATTTCTTCCTGTTAGGCAGTTTTCTCTAGTCCCACACTTCTAGGATGACCTCCAACCCATTTTGTCTTGGAATGCACTTTCTTCTGGAGAAGAAGCTCCCTTCCCAACAGGGAGTCCAGTACCCATGGCCACCACCACGAGTGAGTGGATCTTTTGGCTCTCTCTGTTCAGGCAAAACTCCTGGCCATTTCCTGGGCCAGCCATCTCTCTCTCTCTCTCCCCCTCCTTGTGTGTGTGTGTGTGTGTGTGTGTGTGTGTGTGTGTGTGTCTCTCACCCTCCTTCTTCTTCTTCTCCCCCTCCCCCGCCAAAAATCAAAGCTGACTCAGTCCTCCTGGGGCATAGAGGAGGCCAGTAAGTGAACGTCCCAGTACTCTTTATAAACCCTATAGGGGGTTACATTAGTTATGTCTGTTGTATTAATTCCAAAATCTGTATGTGTAGGTTGCAGACGCTGCGGGGCATGTGTACTCAGGTTCACATAGAACTTTGAATTGTTGGGACGTGTATGTTCTGACCGGACAAACTGAGAGTTGTATACGTGAAAGAAATGGAATCATTGCATCTATGGTGATCTTGTTGTATACTGCCTCATATGATATTCTGTAAACTTGAAATAAAAAAAAAAAGCCATAGTTCATTCATTCTCACAAAACACCATTTTATTATTTTCTTAAGCCGATAGAACAATATAGAGAGAGCTGCATCTTTTGTGATAACTGCTTCTCAAGTTATTTGTTACTCTCTACATAAACATTCCTGATTCTTAGCTGCAAAGAAGCACAGGCAGCTGAACAGGATACATATACTGAAATATGCAATGTTCCAGAGTGCATTCAGCCAGGAGGGGAAATTTTGCTAAATAAATTGGGTGATGTTGGCTGAAGACGGGTGCACAAGGTGACTGTCTCATTTTGTATTTACAGGAAGCGGGACTATGAAGGCTTCTTGTGTTCACTGCTGCTGCCTGCAGAATCCCATAGCTCTGCTTTTGCACTAAGGGCCTTTAATGTGGAACTGGCTCAGGCAGGTATTTAAACTGTGGAAAAATAATAGGATTACAATACTCTGTTTTCTTATTACTGTATTTGTAGTGTCCTCCAACAAGTGATAAAGAGACCCTAAATGTCTTGAAAGCTTGTGAAACAATTCTTCAATTAGTCAAACAAAAGGCATTACCCTAAAAAGAGGATGTGATTATATTAGGAATAGACAGGGAATGTTATGCCACCACACTGTCCTTGGCACTGCATATTCATTGTCTTCATCTGCATGCCTCCCCTCCCAAATTTTCCATTAATTTGCACTCTGTCATTCACCTAACTATAATTGCCACCAGAGCTGTGCCCTTCCAGCCAGGAGGGAGGGCAAATGGCAGGGGCAGCCTCGTATTTTTGGTAGGAAACTTCTATTTCTGTTAAAGAGAACATAAACTAGGTTAAAGGGCCACCCTTTTTCTGTGAACATGGGAAAACTGGAGTCAAAAATGGAATGTGCCATTTTAAAACACCACTTAGAGTCCATTTTTCTTATAAAGACTTGTTCGCACCGCATTTACAACTTCACAGGCTGCCTGTTAGCACTTCCAAACCCTTTCAAATACTGTATACCAATGCACCCTGTATGCATGTCTGAGTCCCTAATTTGCATGCTTGCCTGGTAGGCATTAGCACTTCTATGCTAACAGATTAGCGCCATGCTACTTGTGCCTTACAGTATGGCACTGTACATTTAGAGCCCTGGGCCTACTAAATGGACCTTGGTTCTTTTTCTTCTGTCATTTTCTATGTTACCACTTCGAGTGAGCATACTTGAGATGCAGTTTGTAGGAAAAGCAGTACTCTATTATTGCTAACTACCAGTCAGGTATGCAAAACACAGTTGGTGCAGCACAAACTGTTTGACTGTGGGGGCCCCCTGAGCGCTAATGAGAACAGCATTCTGTTCCCTTCCTCTCCTGGATGTTGCAGCAGTTTTGGATACAGTTTATATGAATGGTTTCCTTACCCCATGTGTATTAAAATGCCCTTTGTTTCCCATTTTGGTTCTGCTTTTACTTTTTTTAAGGTGTTAAATATTTTTAAAAGCAATCGTTTTTTAAATGCGGCAGCCCCCAGGTTTCCAGTATCATTCACACTGGTTTTCGCACACCAACGGTTTGATGTCACCAGTTTAGGTACCAAGTTAGACTAACAGACAGCAGGCATCATTTCTTTAGTTTATGGGGTACTTGGGACATCTGAGTTCATCACTGGGCCAATCTACAAAATCAAAATTCCAACGCTGTGATGTAAGAGGAAAATCAGTTGAAACGTGTACCCTGCAACTTGATAATAGTCAAGATAAAAGTCCATGATCAATAGTTAGAGAGCCTAAGAGTGATATTTTTTTCTATTGTGAGCTGTTGTTTTTATGGCACTGGGCAGAGCCTACAGGCATCTTGCTATCTGTAGCTGGAAAATGGAGTATCATGGAACACGTTTTGGACTTTTCAATGTATCCTTCCATGTTGACTGAAATAAAATATTCTCTTCTTTTTGTTGAGAATGTTGGAGACAAAACTCCAAGCTGCTTATCTGATGCCATTAGGAAACTGAAACAGCGTGTTAAATATTTGTGAAATATTGGTTGCCTATTAAACTGGAGATTTGTTTACCCCGTTTAGAATACAACAAATTGCACATTTAAATACTTAGCATTTAAACAGCTTCTTGACACTAGTTTCACGTAGGAATGTACTGTCTTTCAAGAAAGATTGATACATCATAAATGTCACCCTTTCCCAGCAAATCTATGATTTACACTGTTTCTTTCTTACCACTGTTTGTATATTTTCCATAAACTATGCACACCACACTCCTGTGTGATTGTTACAATTAAGAAACTGTTTGTCAGTGATCACTGTGAAGTTCAGTTTAGAGTGTATTTCTTATCCTGTATTTTGTATCCTGGATAGCGCAGGGGAGATGCTACATTTAATTGTCATAGGGATCTTCATTCACACATTTTTGCACTGTATATACTCAGGCTGACCCAGGTTAGATGCAATATCTTGTTTTCAGTAGGGTCATGATTTTCCCATTTTGATGATGTATTTCTTCAGAGTAGCCTTGTCCAGGGCCCCCATATTAAAAGGAGATGCGCAGCACATCCTGGCGAAAAAGGAAGATGTGCAAGGGAATGGGCCAGGGTGCACACATACAGTATGCCGTGCAAGTCAGTGTTCCCCGGCATATGCTGCGCTGTGGCATACTCAGTGGGAAATTCACCCCTCGCAGCTCAGAGTAGCGCGGCCTATGGCTAAGCCATGAATAGCTGGCCTAATGCAGCCAGCCTCCCACAGGTGGTCTGCGGAAGTGCACCCAGGTGCACAGCAGCCTGGCAGCCCTGGTGGACTAGAGGTACCCCCTCCCATCCCTGATCGATCCAACTCCATCCCTGAA
Source organism: Neoceratodus forsteri (assembly GCA_016271365.2). Classification (NCBI taxonomy): domain Eukaryota; kingdom Metazoa; phylum Chordata; order Ceratodontiformes; family Ceratodontidae; genus Neoceratodus; species Neoceratodus forsteri. The sequence continues at coordinate 1,647,129,021 of CM057455.1, read as the reverse complement.
GAGCTCTGTAGTGTAGGGCCCCCCCCCCCGGACAACATTCGCATCAGAGGAAACCATGGTCCATATCCATAGCATAGAGGACCCCCACCCACTGCCTTGGTACATAGACAACCCCGCTCCCCCCATACCCGACCTGGTGTGGAGAATGGCACTGCCCTCCACACCCTGCAGCAGCCAGCTGCCCACTGCACTGGACCCGGGCCAGGGACTTGCACTCTAGAATGACCCAAGTGGCTATACCATACAGTGGGGCACTACACTAGCTGCGGACACACCAGTGTATGCAGCTGTGTGTATGTCCCTGGCAAACCGTAAGAGGGAATTGACAAAACTCCAATGCATGCCTTGTCAATGTTGTATCTTCCTGCTGTCATACTCTCTCCCCCGTTCCCCTGTGTATCATGCCACCCTACGGACTGCTGGGGCATCCTGGGTGCCATGGATGCAGTATCCTGCAATACCATTTGTAGTGTACGCTCCAGGCTGTGGATAGTGCATTTTGTGGTTCCCCAGTTGTACAAACAAATCGGAGGTCAGCTAGAACATGCCTGTTTCAGGACCTGTGTGAGTGAGTACAGCATTGGCTTTCATCTGCACTGAGCAGTGCAACGGCAGCAGAATGATGGATCCACTTGCATGTGCCTGAGGTGTATGGCCACTGGACATTATCACCGGCACACAGATCGTACCCATGTGTGACACATTCCAGCGTCCTACTGCTAGTGCTCCGCCACCCAAAAATAAGATGCTGTTTCTTCTGTGAACTATCCAGGATAAATATATAGCAGGCATATTCTAGGAAAATACATTGTAAAAAATGTGTAAAAGGAAGACTACATTGAAACGGTCTCTCAGCAGATGTGCATTGTGCAAATTCATTAGAAATAATGGGTAAAAGCATCCCAAAAGCTCTCCACAGCCATATCGGCTCTGACCAGAGTTTGTTTAGATGTTGGAGCATCATTGTATTTTACCTCCTGAAGCACATACGCAAGTCGAAATGTTCTATGCTCCACCTTGTAAAAAATGGCCACTGTGAACTGAATAAGGGGGTTTAGTTAACAGCAGCTAACTTAGAAACATTCATCAGATTATCAAATTATGGGCCCCCTTTTGAGCCCATGGTTTTAAATATCGCCTACATTTTTTTCATAGGAAACTTGTGTTTCTAGTGGTCAAAACCTTGGCCCGCAGGCTCTTTGAACTGACCCTGATCACATGGTCTTCCTTTTTAAGCCTACTGAAAAATACGCTGACCTGTCCCTGTTGATGGGATGTGCACACACGTTCATTGAAATGGACTGAACTTAAATGCTGCTATGAGTGACAATAATAACTATGGCTTTATTTCTAGATCAAAGACTCTGTATCTCAGAAGACGACGGGACTAATGAGAATGCAGTTTTGGAGGGAAGCTGTGGATAATATTTACAAAGATAATCCTCCACAGCAGCCTGTCATCGATGAACTATGGAAGGTAAAAACACAGAACAAACAAAATAATACTTAATTATCAGCATGGGAAACGATGTTTGCAGTAGCCTCCAACAGCATTAGTTGCGCTGGAGTCAAAGTTAACCATTCAGTGATTTAAACAATAATCCACTCTAGGGTGTGGGTTATGCTTGGATTTAGTAAACCACTAAAGGGCAGTGTAGCCTACCCTGTACCTATCATAAACTAGAATCTCCGGGAGGGATCAATCTCCAGAACCTCAGTACAAGCTATGGCATGTGTGGAGACATAAAGACCTACTCACTGGGATGTGATTTAGTATTCTTTATTTATCTATCATTTAAATCTACCAAACTTTGATCAACATTTCACAGTTATCTCACTACTTCCTCAGGATCTAAAGCACATAAATATTTTCACAGATAATGTTAACTATTGTTAAAGAAAATGTGTCTGAAAACATTGATTCAGTTTTATATCTGCTGATACTTAAAATAACTATTTAAATAACATTTTTTATCAAAAGAAAGTGTGGTACTTCCCAATTATAGCACATCACATGAACATCCATATATTACTATCCTGTTGAACCAATATATATATATTTTTGTTTATATAAGTAAATAAACATACAGTCTTTTCTGGTATACATTTTCCCCCACCTTTTTGATAGTTGAGATTTCTCAATATAATATTTTTCTATTTACTTTCCCATCCTAAATGGTGTACAAAAGGAGACTTATTAAAAGTTCCAGAGATAAAGTCATAATCACATTCGCTGTAGCCGATAAGTTCATGAGTATAGAAATCTTGTCTCGCCTGAAAAATGAGACCATGTCCCTTTAAATGTCCTGGTTTTAGATAAAAGTACAATGTTTCTTCAGATGTTCTCTATTTGTTTATAAAAGACAAACTATTTCATTATTTTTGTTTTTTAGTATAGTGCTTGAAAGCAATGGGTGTAGGCAACATGTGTTTGAGGGAAGTCCTTGACTTCTTCTATAGCCCACACCCATTGATTGTAAATTCCCTTTGTTAGTGCTGCAGGTTTTTTTGTTAGAGCTCCTGGAATTCCTACACTTTAACAGCCATACACTCCTTACTTTTGCAATATACCCATGTATAGACTGTCCATTTAGATGCTACATGTAGCTTTCCTTGTAGTTCTTACATGCTGATTCAAAAATGTACTCCCCTTTCAACATGCATCTCTGAAATTATTCTTTGTTTCAAGACATTTCATGTTTATAAATTAAAGCATCACACTATAGGCAATAGCGTGTAAAGTGTTTTTTTTTTTTTTTTACTTCTCCATAGAGAAAAGAAATGATTCATTTGAAATGTGTGGTCTCTCAATACGGACCTTACATGACATCCAAACTTAATGACTATAAGCTTTAGATAAAATTCAGAAAATAAACTCTGCTCTTTAAATGTGTTTGAAATAAAAAATGTTTAATCTATACAGCTCATCAGTCACATAATTAAAGCAGCGCTTCACTGCTTAAATATGTGCAGATTCTTCAGGAAGTGTAACTTAAAAAATAAGTAACCATTAGAACCTTTCCAAATCTCTTCAATTTACATAATTTACATAAGATGTAAATCAGTTATGCACAACATTAAAAAAAACATTATTTTGTACATTATACTTCTGTCTGCACCAAGAAGTACACAAAAACAAACAATTTTATCTAGACTGTATGTCAGTTTTAATTCTCATTTACTTGATATTTGCTGTTTGAATATTTAATTCTTCTTACTGTGGATGTCATCAGTATGGACAGAGAAAGCCAAACCTACTATTGAGCCACACACACACTTGAAACAGGGGACAGCCTCCAGGGGAGAGCCACCCAGTATGGTGAAAAGGGGGGAGAAGAGAGCCTGGCAAGTTTTTGGCTGGTACCAAAGGTCATAGACACAGCTTTTAACCCTGAGTTGGTTAGAGCAGAACCCGTGTTGGACATTATTAAAGTTGCACTGTAGCGATTATTCCAAGGTTGTGGTTGAGGTGCTCAACGCAAGGAATGCAGTGTCATCCACATACATGTGAATATGCAAGTCAACACAGACAGATGGTAGGTCTCTGAGACCAATCGAGAACAAGATGAGACCAGGGATAGAGCATCAGATACATCATATCTGTTATGTATGGATGTATCTGTGTATACGATGGATGGATAGATACTGTAGATTGATAGAATCAGTCCAGAATTCCAGTATGCTCTAATTCTGTCAGCAGCCCCAGGGTTAAAACCACAGAACTGTTACTTGGCCCACTGAAATGTCAAAAGACAGTAACCTGGCTGTATTTATTAGGAAGTCTTGGTGTTAAACTGCTGGTTTAAGGGCCATTGAATAAGCTTTTTGCACCAGTGGGTCGTGCTTGTCCATAGATGAAAATTTTGTTAATGAATATGAGACAAAGCAGCACACACACCAGTTTGTTTATTCTATTTTCATTTTAGAATTTGCGGCTGGGGAAGACGCACTAAGCTGAAGCATATTTCCAGTTGCCTCCTGTAGGTTGAGTGACTTGTTCAGGGTCAAACGATATGCAGGTGTCAGTTGTGGGTTTCAAACTCACAGCTGCTGGGTCGCCACAATTTGGTGCTGTAATATCTAGGCTGTAGTGCCTCACTGTGGGCCAAAAAATTAATTTAGGGATTTATTCAAGGCAAGCAAAGCAATGTTTATTTAAAGGCACACTGTCAGCTTTTCAGCTGATTTCTTTATAGCCCCAGTTAAACCAATGCCAGCACATACTGTATAATAATCCTGTATGTATTAACTGGAACTGGATCACCAACTGGCTGCAGGATAGGACACAGAGAGTGCCTGTCAATGGATCATTATTAAGGGAAGCAAAGTGACCAGTGGCGTTCCACAGGGGTCTGTGTTGGGACCTATCCTCTTTAACATATTTATTGGGGATACTGTAAACGACTTGAAGGGGAAGGTTTGCCTGTTGCAGATGACACAAAACTCTGCAAAAGAGTAGACATGCAGGAGGAAGTGAAAGGTATGGAAGCAGACCTGAAAAAACTTGAGGAATGGTCCAGAGATTGGCAGTTGAAGTTTATTGTCAAGAAGTGCAAGGTTATGCACATAGGAAAAAGAAACCCAGGGATAAAGTACACACTGGGAGGGCATCAGTTAGCAGAGACAAAGACAGAAAGAGGCCTCTGAGTAGTCATCGCGGATGACTTAAAGGTTGGAAAACAGTGTGAAAAGGCAGCACAGAGGGCGAGTGGCTTCCTTGGCTGCATTTGTAGGGGACTTACAAGTAGAAAAAGCAAGGTTATCATTCCTCTCTACAGGTCCTTGGTGACGCCACATTTAGAGTACTGCGGTCAATTTTAGAGGCCCCACCTCAAAAAAGACATGGATCACCTGGAGACAGTACAGAGAAGGGCTGCAAAGATGGTGCATGGACTACGTCATCAGCCATATGAGGCAAGACTCAGGGAACTAAATCTGTACACCCTTGAGCAGAGAAGAAAACAGAGGGGACATGATAGAAACTTTTAAGTACGTTAAGGGAATCAACACAACACAAGCAGGAAACCTCTTCCAGCAAAACAGGGATGCGTGTTACAAGGGGGCACAACTTGCATCTGGTAGGAGGCAGGTTCAAAAGCAACCTCGGGAAATGCATCTTTACAGAAAGGGTCATAGACCCATGGAACAGCCTACCTCAGGAGGTGGTGGACCCAAGACAGTACGCAAGTTCAGACTCTCTTGGGGTAGACATTGTAGACACATCAAGGTGCAGTCTAAATAGGGAGGTGGGCAGAAACACGGGCAGACTAGAATCATAGAATGTGGGGGTAAGCCACATCTAGTACTACATCTAGGGACAAATGACTTGGCTGGGGAGGAGGTAGAGGGAGTTCAAAGGAGGTTCAGGGAGCTGGCAGAGGGATTTAGAGAGTTTGTCAGTTCCCTGGCCTTCTTGGAGGTCATCCTGGTGCGCTGTGCCAGCACAGCCTGGCAACTCAGAATAAGGAATTCAACCTCTGGCTGAGACAGTGTTGCAGGGAGAAGGGCTTCATGTGACTGGGAGACTGGGGGATACTGTGGGTAGATGAGCGCCTGTACGCAAGAGACAAGTTGCACATAAGTGGGGCAGGGGCTAGACTGTTAAGAGCGAAGCTGCAGGGGTACATAGATGAGAGGCTGGGGTCGACTTAAATTTGAACTAAGCAAAAGAGAATGTGACACTAGGAGAGAAGTGGAAAGTCGGCCTAGTGAAGCTAATCTAGCTTGCAGTCTCCTGCTGCGAGTAGAAAACAGGCAACAGGAGCGAGAGAGAGAGAGAGAGAGAGAGAGATATCACAGGTAGGGGATGAGATGGAAGGGAATGCTAGCTAACGCCAGGAGCCTAGAGATCAAAATGGGAGACTTGGAGGCAGTGGTGAGAATGGACGACCCAGACCTTATAGCAATAAATGAGATGTAGTGGACAGATTACCACAGTTGGGAGGTGGAATTGCAGGGGTATAGTCTTTTCAGGAGGGATAGAAGGGGAACAAAAGGCAGGGGTGAGGGTAGCCCTGTATGTTAGGGATGGGATAAGAGCAGTAGAGGGCAAAGAGGAGAAGAGTTCTGCAGAGATCGTTTCGGTTACCTTAAGCAAGAAGGAGGGGAGGACATTAAGGGTAGGGGTGGTCTACAGACCACCACATCAGGGAGAGGAGGTGGATAGAGAGCTGGCTAAGGCCATACAGGGAAAGACTAGCAAGATGGAGATCCTGGTGTTAAGAGACCTGAACCTACCCAATGTGGACTGGGGAAAACCATCGGCCAGATCCAAGAAAAGCAGGGAATTTTTAGAATCCATGCAGGATGCCTTCATTTACCAGCTAGTAAGGGAACAGATATGGGGAGAAGCCACACTGGATGTAATACTGTCAAATGGGTACAGCATGGAGGAGGTAAAGCGTGGAGAGAATTTAGGAGACAGCGACCACTAGATGGTCAGTTCACTCTTCGGGCTGGGGAAGAAACAGCAGGTCCACCAGCAGGGTACTGGACTTCCGGAGGGTAAGGTTTGGGAAGATGAAGGAAATTATGTGGAAAGAACTCAAAGGGAAACAGAATCTCAAGGAGGTAGAGGAGCTTTGGGGGCGAGAAGGGAGGTATTCTCAAGGCCACAGAGCAATGCATCCAGAAGGTAAGCAAAAGGAAAAGAGGAAGGAAATCTATGTGGTTCATGGCAAAGCTTAGGGAAGTGGTTAAGGAGAAAACAAAGGCATTCAAAGCCTACAAAACGTCACGGGGTTTAGGGGAAAGGGAGGTCTATAAGGAAAAGCTTAGGGAGGCGGGGAAAACAATTAGAAAAGCTAAAGCAGCAACAGAGGAGAAAAGAGTGAGGGAGGCTAAAAGAGGGGACAAAAGTGTATTTTGGTATGTGAGTGACGAGGAGAAGCAGGCAAGGGATTCTAAGACTTAAGGGGGGGGGTACACCAGTTGAGGGGAATTAGGAAAAGGCGAACATGCTAAATGAATACTTCGCGTCAGTATTCACAATCGAGAAAGAAGGTAGTGGTCTGGAATTACTGCAAAGGGGAAGGGTGGGAAAGGAGGTGGATACCAGCCTCTTCACTGAGGGTAGCGCATTGGAGGAGCTGGAGAAACTAAAAACTGATAAAGATATGGGCCCCAATCAAGTCCATCCCAGTGTACTGAAGGAATTAAAGGAGGAACTGGCAGCACCTCTTGCAAAGCTGTTCAATCTATCTATCTATCTTATCTTTTTTTTTTAATTTCCGTTTATTGTTAGAGACAGAGTATAACAAATGATAAGTACATTCCATCACATTTTCCATTGAAAGCAAATATTGTGTACAAATATGCTTTGTCATAGTTGTGATTGCATTCTTATTTAATATTAATCACTGTATATAATAAAGAAGTTGGTAGTATCAAACCATTTCAGTCCAGGCTCCATCTAATCTTTTTCAGTTCAAGGCAGGCAGCTGAGATCCCTCCCCCCACACCCCACCATAATGGAACGAATTCTGAGTCCTCAGAGGACATATATAGTACCTGTCTGCGCCACTTTATTTCAAAAGAGGGCAATTTATCGTGTAGCTTGGCAGTTTAATGTTCTAATCTGTAGGTCTCGATTATGATCCCCCTCCAGTCCATCAAGCAAGGAGCAAGAGGCGTCATCCAGCTATGGGTTATTGCTTTTTTGGTCACCGGTGTACATATCGGGAGTAACGTACAGTCCCATCTTGGTCTATGTGAGGGATAGGCCGAGAGAATTACTGTTTCTGGGGTCAGTTCAATATTGTCTCCCAAGCAAGCCCCCCATTCAAGCTGTAAGGAACACCAAAATGGCGTCAGTCTGGGACAGTACCAAAAAATATATCACAGATCAGCTAAAGAGCAGCCACACTTCTGCCAGCATGTACCATAAGTCTCCAGGAGATATCTCGTCAGTGCAGCCGGAGACCGGAAATTGCGTGAGCGAGCTTTCCAGGTGAACTCCCTCCAATTAGTAGAAAAAGTTATCTTTATGGCTTTCAGAATTGTTTGCTGCCATTCATCAAAAGGGAACTGAATTTCCAGGTCTCTGTTCCAGGCATCCAGAATCGACAATGAGGAATCCTCCCATGCAGCCCTAAGTATTTTATAAAGATGGCCAATTTCCCTCATAGGATGCTCCCCAGGGTATCCCTCAGCAGGATCCAAAAAGTTGGTGTAGATGAGGAAGGGGAAGGGGAGCTCAATGAGATCTCCCTCTGTCTTAAACTATAGTTTTTCACCTGTGTATATCTAAATAAATCCCTGTCCGGTAGAGAAAAGTTCTTCTGGAGGTCAGAGAATGGGTGAATACCATTGGTATCCAGAAATTGGTAAAAGTAATTGAGACTCATTCTATGCCATGACTGAAAAATAATATCCAGGCTGGCAGGGAGGAAGTTTTCATCGGCCGATATTAAAGTATAAAAGAAAGGTCTGTTTTGATGTTTTATGGCATCTAGCCATATGCCATACTTTTAGGGCCTGTGCCGTAAATTGTGTGTAATCTCTCGGGGGGGGGGGGGGATGTCCTCTTGAAGCAAAAAGTACTTCTCAATATCATGTAGGTCATTAATGACAAATTCAGTATCTTTCCAGATATGAAAGGTAGTAGGTGAGAGCCATATGAATATAATTCTGAGAAAAGCAGCTATTGCTTAGAGTTTTAAGTTTGGGAGATTAACTCTGCCTCGCTCTATTGAGGTGCAAAGCAAGGAAAACCTTATCCTTGATTTCTGTTCATCCCAAATAAAATCAGAAATAATTTTATCCCAGGATTTAAAGTAAAATTTAGCTGGAAAAATTGGTATGTTCTGAAAAAAGTAAAGTAGTCTAGGGAGAACGTTCAGGCGAATCATCTCTATCCGCTGAAAGAAGGTTTAAATGAAGCCATCCCCAGCCCTTCAAATCATCTTGTATCCAAATTGAAATTGGCTCATAATTTACTAATTCTAAATGGAGAAAATTAAGTGGAATGTGTATACCCAGGTACTTGAATTTAGTACCTCTCCACTTCAAAGGGAGGGTATTCTTTAAGTCAGAAGAAGGTTGGAAGTTAAACGAAGGGGCTTCTGTTTTGGAAATATTTAATTTAAAATTGGCCAATTTTTCGTATCTCAGAAGAAACTCCCATGCAGCAGGTATCGAGGTCTCCTGGGAAAGCAGAGTAAGTAGAACATCATCTACATATAAGGCTACTTTATAACTGGTCTGGCCAAAAGGGATACCCTCAATTCCTGGGTCAGAACGTAAGCCTATCGCCAAGGGCTCTATATAAATAGCAAAAAGGATTGGGAAGAGAGGACAGCCCTGTCTGGTACCCTGACACACAGGGATGGGAGAGGACAGGGCTCCTTTAATTCTAATGTAGGCTTTAGAATGATCATAAAGGCATTGAAGCAGAAGGATAAAGGTAGGAGGAAATGACTGGGCCCCGAGGACATCCCAAAGGAAACTCCACGATACCCTGTCAAATGCCTTCTCGGCATCCAAACTAAGTGGAGCTGTAGGTATCTGTCTGAACTGGATATGTTCAAGTAAAAGCATGATGCGTCTACTATTATCTGATGTGCTTCTGGTCTTGATGAATCCAGATTGGTCCAGATGAATAAGGTCGCGGAGAATAGTCACCAATCTGGTGGCCCATATGGCCATGAAGATTTTATAGTCGTCTTTTAACAGGGAGCTTGGATGATAGGATGAAACATTGATCAGGTCCTTATCTTGTTTAAGAATCGGGGTTATTGTTGCATTTCTCCATGGGGGGGGGAGTTCTCCCTCCTGAAACGCCCTGTACATCAGAAGTAAGGGGGTGTAAAAGGAGTACAGAAAATTTCTGGTACCACTCTGCAATAAAGCCGTCCACCCTTGGGCATTTATTTGTCTTAAGGGTTTTTTATATGGACTAGGACTTCAGATGAAGTAATAAGAGCATCCAAAGCAGATCTCTGAGATTCTGTTAATTTGAGAAGGGGAAGGCCCTGAAGAAACATCTTCCTGTCTTCTGAAGATGTTGGATTCGAGGAAGGGGTATAAAGGGATTGGTAGTATGAGAAGAAAGAGGAGCAAATGTGGTCATTCAAATGTGATATTTTCTGGGTTACCTGGTGCTTAGTCTTTAAAATCGTTGCCGCCTGTCTCCGAGCACGAAGCTTGCGAGCTTACATGCGAGACCCCTGGCTTCCCCCCTCGTAATTAGATTGCCGTAAGTAGTTAAGGGCTTGTAGCACTCTAACATTCATTATTTTTGGAATTTGTTTAATTTGTCTGATCTTTCTTTGTATAGCCCTGTCTCCCTCTCTGTATAAAAGCTGGTAAGTTTGTAATTGTTCTTGCAAAAAATTATAAGATGCCTCTAATTTCTCCTCTTCCTAGTAGAATATTCTATAGCTTCACCTCTGATTACTGCCTTAAGAGTGTCCCAGATAATTGGGTCTCCTGTATCATTTTCCAGTAGTAACTGGGGTATCCTATTTGTGATGAGCGCTATATAGTCTGGGTCTCTTAACAGAGATGTATTCAAGCGCCACGATTTTGTTCGCAAAGCTTTACCCAGTGAAATTTTTAAAAGTGGGAGATGATGATCAGAGAGAATTCGGGGACCTAGAGTCAGATCGTGAATAAGAGAAAAATGCTCACAAGTAGTGAAAAAATAGTTAAGACGGGAACATGTGTGATATCGAGGGGAGAAAAAAGTAAAGCCCAGGTCAGATTTAAAGAGTTTCTGCCAAACATCTTCCACTCCCAAGCATGCGAAAGTTGCTTTAAGGTATTTAAGCACCCTGGATGATCTATAGTTTCTTGGAGAGGAGGAATCAACCTGTGGGGCCATTGCCACATTAAAATCACCACCCCTAATCAAGATACCCTGGAGGGCGTCCATAACTTTTTTTTTTTTTTTTTAATTCTCATGTTTATTCCTCCTCTCCGCCCCTCAGCTCTGGTCTTCTCGGGAGACACCAAGGAGTCATCCCTCTGCGGTCCGCCCTGCCTGGACAATCCTCTGTCAGCCATGTAGCCTCGGTTTACCCCACAGGCGGAGACGAGGTGGGCCCTTACCACCCCGAGCAGTCAGTAGCGTTGGTCGGGAGGGTGTCAGGCGGGTGGCCGCAGATCGAGGGCACGCTCTGGTGCTCCATCTCCGCCGGAGCTGAAGGGTGTTTTTCCCTGTTTTCTTGGGGAGTGGCTGGTGCCCTGACGTTAAGGCATGTTACAGATGTCTGCCACTCCCCTGCTCCTTCTTCTGTGTTGTCAGCGCTTGCTGCAACTCTGGCCTCCGCCAGAGGGCAACTGAGCACCGACTCGGGACCCCTGTCCCTCCTGGGAGAGGAGAGCTGTCCTCCGGATGCTCAATCCTCTCCTTCCCCTGCTGACCCCCAGCAACCCGGGCTCATTACTGAACCCGGGTCACTGGCATGGCGCGAGGTGTGGCATCCAGCGCCTCAACCCTCCAGTGCCACCAGGCCAGCCATAACTTTATTTATGAATGTTCGGATTATTGGAAGAGAGGTCTGGGGAGGCAAATATACGTTTACCCACATCACCTTCTGAGAAAAGTGAGTCCCTGTTAAAGTGACGTATCTACGCTAGAAGTCAATATAACTATCCTGAAGTTCAAAAAGGGTAGAGACAGGAACCAAAATCGCCACTCCCCTCCACCTACCACTCGAGTGAGACGAGGCAAAAACCTTGTAGCGATTACCCCACTTAAGCTTCTGGTGTTCTGGGTCCGACAAATGCGTCTCTTGAAGGAAGTATAAATCAGCTGCCTGCCTCTTTAAATGTTGCATCACCCGTGATCGCTTAATTGGACTGTGTAATCCGTTTATATTTACAGAGTAAATCTTAGCAAGGTGTACTGCCATTTATAAAGCCAAAAGAGAAATAAGGAATAATGACAACGGAGGAGGGGTCCAGAAGAAACCACAGCCCTGCAGCCTTATTAAATGGGCAATACTGGATCTCCGGAACCCCCCCCAAGCTGTCTATCAGTAATGCAAAAACATAAGATATCAAGAGTAATATTTCCTTGTCTCTTATTTTTAACTAAGTAGTACAACAGAATCCCTAGCCCCCAAAACCCAGATGGGGCAGGTAATGTGGTATACATTCTAATATCTGTTATCCCAACTCTAAGGACCCCTTCCCTCTTCCCTTATCTTCTGGCAGCATAAGTTATAGAAATCTAGCAAATACCCCACCCAAATCAGGTAGAGCAAACACATTCTAAATCTTGACTTACTCAATTTCCCTCTCCCCTTATTTCCCCAAGGACTCCCTTGAACTGTAGAGTCCAAACTATTTACAATTAACAGTGCTTCCACTTTAGAGAGAGTATCCCTTACTCCTCTCTGTTTGCTTCCCCGAGACTCTATGTTGCAGGTCTCAGGAGAGCGGGGTTTTTCCTCTCCATGTCTCTTGGTGAGGAAGTGCCCCAGGAGACCAAAGTCCCCTTTAAATATGATGGTCATTCTATGAAACTATGTTTCCCCTCGAAATATCATTCGGTAAGAACCCCCTTAAGGGGAGTGATCTCCCCCCTTTAATAGGTGTTTTATGTCTTACTGAATCACCTTATTAGTTATTTTTGTCTCTCTGTACCCTTCTCTTTTCCCCATATGTGTTTCAACTATTTCCATATGTCGTCCAGTATTCCCCCATTTTCTCTTCCCACATACATCCTCGTTCCCTATCAGGCCTCCCAACCTTTATTACTTATTTCAAAAGTCTGCTCCTTTTATCTTACCCCACATGTACCCCCTCTCTGTCCCAGCCCTCCCCAATCATGATATTTATTTCAGTATCCACAAGTTCATATGTTTGTACCCCATTATTGATGGGGTATATACTTTGTGTCTCTTTCTATAAGAAAGGTCTCTCTGTGTGAAAAGTCTCAGTTCATCCGGGTATGAAAGGGCAATCATCTTGTCCTCCATGTTTTGGAAGTGTTATAAGTAAAGAGCAAATGTAGAAGCGTTTGACACAACCTTGGGGGCACCAAAGGGGGCACTAAGAGCCGGGGAGCCTCAGAGGCCGGAACCATGTACGTTACAGCTGAAGGTTTCCCCAGGTGGATCCAGAAATTTAACCCAGGGCTCTCGGCCTGGTCTAATCAAAGCCCACCATCGGGAGTCCCTGGCGAGGCCAATTCTAAGAGGAGAGATTATAAGCTTGCAAACAACATCAGCCGTATTTTGTTTTGTTATATTCAAGCTCTCTCTCTCTCCTGACCTTATTTATTTATTTATTCATGTATTTATACCCCTGGGGAGGTGGATAACTAGCTGTCACATTAGTCCCCATAAGCCTCCCTGTATCTCTAGCAACATCCCCCCCCCCAGGCACTTACCCCAGGTCCATCCACACAGTCCCCTCATTCGCCTTCATTTCACATTCCTGGCTCCTTTTATTTCAGTCCAGGCTGCGAGCCAAGCTGTTGTTTCTCCTTTAGGATCTCCTTCAGGGATGGAGTGGGTAGTGAAACAGCAAAATGCTTGGTCAATGTTCCAGACTGACCAAAATCTCTCCACGGGAGTCTGCCCTTTTCTGATATCTGCTGGATGTCCCATTCATTCAAAAGACCTGTCAATTGTAACTCCTGTCTGGCTTCTTCCGCTGATGTAAATGTTTGAGCCCCTGAGGGGAAGCCACCACCAGCCTAGCAGGATAGGGGGTTTTAAATTTCAACTTGTTTGAGCGGAGACATGGGAACGATGGAGTATATTCTTAATCTCTGAGTGGTGGGAGCATAGTCATTATCGAAGAGAATCCATTTGTTATTGAACATCAAGGATTTGTGGGCCCAAGCTTTTTGGAAAAGAGTCTCTTTGATTGAAAAATTTAGGAATCTGGCTATAATAGAGTGGGGCAGAGCCTCTGGGTGTGGCCATGGACCAAGAGCACGATGGACTCATTCTGTGTCGATAGAGAAATCTGGGCCTAAGTCCAGGGTGGTGCGGAGAAAGTGGTCCAAGAAGGCCTGCATGTCCAAGCCCTCTTCATCCTCTGGAATCCCGTAGATGCATAGGTTTTTCCTCCTACCTCTATTTTCGGCATCTTCTTGTGGTTTAGTAATTTTAAGTTGATTTAAAGCTATCTCCTGAATCACCATCTCTAAGCTCTCGAGTCTGCTGGTGTTGGCTGTAATCTGTGTATCTGCAACGTTGAGACAAGCCTGCAGGGCCCCCAGGTTGGAGCGGAGGTCTGAAATCACCGCCTTCATTTCCAATCTGAACTGGATTGCCTGTAAAATCTGCTCATTGGTGTTAGCGTTAGCAGCAATAGCAGCTGTACCACCCACATTTTTGTGTTGCTGCTGGACTTTGGGCCGCTTGCCAGTATTTTCTTCTCCAGAGGTCATCCGTGTTGATTCCCCCTGTTGAGCTCTCTTTTCTAGGCCACTATTATGCACGAGTGGTGCAAAGCGGTTAGAAGTTTCTATAGGCGTACAAAGCATCTGATCGCTATTGTAGGGAGCTCCGAGTCCATTCTCTCACAAATTTAGAAGTTTTGACTTAATTTGCCAGGCGATTCAGGTTATGGGGCTTAAAATCTGGGGAGAGCTCAGTCACCATGCTGCTCACTGCTCCATGGTGCCACCGGAAGTTGAAATAGCTTTAGTCTATCTTTTGAAGCAGGGAGGGTCCCGGGGAATGGAAGTGGATGGAGGTGGTGCCATTCCACAAGGGGGGGGAGTAAGGATGAGCCTGGCAACTACCACCTAGTTAGTCTTACCTTCGTGGTAGGAAAATTAATGGAAACCCTCATAAAAGAAATACTAGTGCAACACCTAGAGGAGGAAGGCCTCATTCATGACAGCCAGCATGGATTCGCTGATGGTAGGTCATGTCAGACCAACCTGATTGACTTCTTCGAGGGTGTTATGGAGGTGTATGATCGTGGGGAATGCAGGGGATGTGGCCTACCTGGACTTCAGGAAGGCGTTTGACTCTGTCCCCCACAGGAGGCTGGTAAACAAGCTAAGAAATTTAGAGATGGGATGTAAGCTAACAAATTGGGGGGAAGGACACACAGGGTAGTGGTCAATGGGGTGCACTGCAGGGAACAAGGGGTGGCTAGTGAGGTTCCACAGGGATCAGTGTTGGGACCCATATTGTTTAACATATACATAGGGGACTTAGCAGAGGGTCTAAATGGGATAGTGTGTCTGTTTGTGGATAACATGGAAGTCTATAACAGAGTGGACACTTCGGGGGGGGGGTGGTGGAGAAAATGGGACTAGATCTGGCCAAGCTGGAGGGTAGGCGGAAGGTGGTAGCTTCAATTCAATGCAAACAAAAAAAAAAAAGTAAGTTAATGTACATAGGCCACAGTAACCCCAGGGCTACATACTGGCTTTGGGGACTGCAGGTTACAGAGCTAGAAAAGGACCTGGGGATTTGGATTTCAGATACCCTGAAGGTTAGGTATCACTGTGCTTGGGCGGCAGGAAAAGCGACAAGAATGCTGGCATGCATAGGGAGGGGCTTCACAAGTAGGAAGTGGGAGGTGATAATTCCACTGTACAAAGCACAGGTCAGACCACAGCTGGAGTATGGTGTGCAGTTCTGGAGGTCGCACATGCAAGGAGACAAGGGTAGGCTGGAGAGAGTCCAAAGGAAGGCAACAAAAATGGTCCAGGGGATGCAGGGGAGATCATATGAGGAAAGGCTGGAAGAATTAAGTCTGTATACACTGGAAACAAGAAGTGAAAGGTGGGGATATGGTGGAGACCTTCAAGTATCTGAAGGGATTTAAAATGAGGGGTGGTAGCCTCTTAAGGCTGAGCAAACACACAACCACCAGAGGTCATACATTCAAGCTGGAAGGGGGTAGATTTTTTTTTTTTGGAGGAAGGGGAACGCAAGGGGGCATTATTTCTCAGAGAGGGTGGTAGGTCCATGGAACAGATTACCTGAATGGGTTGTAGAGGTGGATACAGTGGAAAGTTCAAAAGAGCATGGGACAGCTATATGGGCCTAAACAGAAGAAGAGGGGTAGTACAGAGAAGTAAATGGTGGGAGGGGTGGGCCATTTTTCGGGCAGACTAGATGGGCCAGTCGGTCCTTTTCTGCTGGCAGGATTCTATAATTCTGTACCCAGTCACATGCTTTTGAGCATGGTGTGGAAAGCGTAATACTTCGTGCATGAACGAGTTTGATATTTTCTTTTTTTTTTTAAGGCATCAAGTTAAAACAGTATTTCAACAGAGGACACTATCTCGAGTCTTAAAAAGTGATTGTGCTTCTGAAACGAGTGCTCCAGCATGTTTAATTCAGCAGTTGATGTATAAAGCAGGCATGCACATTAGGACCGGTAGTCAATGCACATGCCTGGATTCATGGCATTATATTTCAGCTACTGAATTAAACCTATTGGAGAGCTCATTTCAGAAGCACAGTCACTTTTTAAGACTCTGGATACTGTCCTATATTGAAATATTGTTTTTAACTTGATGCAACATGGCTTAGAGTGCTTCAGAGGGTGAAAACTTATAAAAAGCATAGCATAATAATCAATACATACAAAAACAAATAAAACTAAAAATTTAACATTGTAGGTACGCAGGAAACAGTAAGTTTTCACAGCTCCCTTGAAGGCATCCACAGTGCGTGCCAAACGAACACTGGAAGGGAGAGAGTTCCACAGAACAGGAGCAGCAACCCTGAAAGATCAGTCACTCAAACAGATGGTGAAGTCTGTACAAAGCTTGGTCCCAGACAAGCCGTCACAACGTTCTGCAGTATTCTGCTTCCCTTGTCAGTGTGCTTCATCTTGCAATAATGGTCATTCTTATGTAAACATAAAGTCTTATCTGTTTAACTCTGACTACAGTATAACATTTTATGCAGAATGTGCATTTCCTGCGGCACACGTTTATTAGAAATTGCTGTAAATGATGCATCACTCTGTAACCTTCTTAGAAATATAGAATTTTGCATGCAGAAGACTTCTGGTCCATCAGGTCTGCCTGGATGTAATTACCTAAAATTACGTTTTGAAAACAATTATATGTTACTGCTGATTTTATTGTTTCATTTTTCTTTTGTATATTATAAAATTTTTTCAAGTCCTTAACAAGTTTCTGAAACTAGCTTATAAGGGCAAGTGCTGCCACAACTGTTTCTCAACTCCAGGTGTGTGTGTGCTGCTTTGTCTGTCTTGTATAATTGGAGGCCTCTACCAGTTGGATGGTCCGATCACTACACCGTGGGGTTTAGTTTTAGTGCCCTCCTTCGTAGGTCTACCCCTGTGGAGATGGTCAGGTATCGCCATTTACACGATGTAAGCTCAGAAGGCCTGGCGGAGGTACTTGACCTATCGTCTCTCCCAGTGGCAAACCGTAACCCAGAGGCCCTCGTGATTGCCTATAACTCAGCCATTTTGGTGGCCATAGATGTCATTGCTCCTGTCTGCGTTCGTCCTCTCTCCCTTCACCCTCGGTCCCCATGGTTTGATGGGACTTTGAGGGAGATGCGACGACTAGGACGAAGATTAGAACGTTGCTGGCGGAAATCCACCCTTGATGCCGACCACCTTAGATTGATGGACCATTATCAAGTCTATCAATCTGCAGTCACCTGTAAGAAGGCAGAGTTCCTGTCCAGGAAGATTGCGGCTGCTCAGAATCGACCAGCTCAGCTGTTTCGAACTGTGGACAGACTGTGCAAACCAGCCTGTCTACAAGTTTGAAAAGCCTTTTCGCAAGTAAGAGTATGATGAACTTGCTTGATTCTTTGCGACTAAGGTGGCTGACATCAGGGCGGTAACCAGCACACTCTACAGGTGTTGCTTTGGATCAGCACGAGGCCACTGCGTCTCAGCTTTCCTGGAGTACCTTCGACCGACCAGAGTTCATGGATTTCATGCGGATTGTCCAGGGTGCACGCCCTATGTGCTGTAGTTTGGGCCCAGGACCAACTTCCCTGATTTTGGGTTGTATTGACTATCGGTCCGGTCCTAGCATGGATAGTCTGGTGGTCCTTGGAAACAGGCGAGTTTCCCAGCTCCCTGAAGGAGGTGGTGGTAACACCCCTCCTGAAGAAAGCTTCTTTGGACCCAGACTGCCATGCAGACTACAGACCAATCTCTAACCTTCCCTTTTAAGGGAAGGTGATTGAGAAAGTAACGGCTGTACAGCTGGAGAACCATTTGACCATCCATGACATCTATGACTTCCTCCAGTCTGGATTTTGAAAGAGATGTAGTATTGAGACAGTGCTGGTTTGAGTGCTCAATGATCGTACAAATGGCTAGAGATCAGAAAAGTCGTTCCATCTTGGTTCTTCTGGATCGCTCATCAGCGTTTGACACTGTGGACCATGGGGTCCTACTTGGTTGCCTGAGGTTCATCTGTGGACTGTCAGGTACAGTCCTCAGGTGGTTTACATCCTTCCTCACAGGAAGAACTCAGAGAGTGGTGTCTGAGGTTTATTCCTCGGATCCAGTTTCTCTGTCATGTGGGGTCCCTCAGGGTTCAGTGTTGTTCCCCATGCTGTTTGCAGTGTATATGCTGCCCCTCTGATACACTGTAAGAAGGTATGGGCTGAAGTTTCACTGCTATGCTGATGATACCCAGCTCTGCCTTTCTTTTGCAGCAGACCAGGATGGAACTGTCTCAGTCTTTAATAGCTGCCTCGCAGAAATCCAGGAGTGGATGGATTCCAATTGGCTGAAGTTGAACTCGGAAAAGACTGAGGTGCTGGTTGTGGATCTGGCACACTGGATAGGGGGGCTGGGGGGTTGGTTCACCCTCAGGGCTTTTTCTTGGGGGCTTATCACTCCCGACCTCTGAACGGGTGTGAAACCTGGGGGTAATTTTTGACAAAGGGCTGACCCTGCACTCGCAGGTGTCGGCTGTCGTCAAATCCCCTTTTTACCATCTGAGGAAAATTTCCAGGATTAAGCACCTTGTTCTGTCTGGTGATCTTCCTACGCTGGTCCATGCCTTTGTGTCCTCGTGCTTAGATTATTGCAACTCCCTTTACCTAGGGCTATCTGGGGTGAAATCCAGCCTTTACAGCTAATTACGAACTGCAGCGGCCCGGCTTTGCGGGAACTCCCGGTCCTGTCATATTTCGAAAGGCGCGCAGACTGCACTGGCTGCTGGCTACAGTGGCGGATCACTTTCAAAGTCAGTCTTCTGACTTTTAAAGCCCTACATGGACTGGGCCTGGACTACCTGGAAAGAGCTTCTGGTCCCTTACTGCCCTGGGCGATCACTCCGCTCAGCCGACAAGGGGTTGCAAGAGATTCCAAGGGTGTGTTTGAAATCTTCTGGGGCCTGGGCATTTATGCATGTGGCCCCAACCCTTTGGAATTCTCTACCCCATCGGTTACGGGGGTGAACGACCGTGGGAGGGATTCAAGCAACCTTTAAAAACATACTTATGGCACCAAGCATTTGGTGAATGACTGTGTAATTGTATTTATTTTTTTATATAATTAATGATGCTGGGATGTCTGACGTTATTTTAAACTCTGGTAGGCGCCTTGATATTTTAAAAGGCGCCATAAAAATAAATATATTATTATTATTATTATTATTATCTCTGTCTCACTCTACAGCTCCTGCTGTTACCCGTGTGTGCCCTTCACCCAAACTTGTGCTCATTGTCTTAGTTAATATGTTGCTGGACAGAGACTAGAGCTGATAGCGAGTTTAATAGCTTTGCCTTTGAGGGAATGTATACCTTCAAATCAAAAATCTAGTATTACTCATTCCACCCTGCACATACTCCTTAATTGCCATGTAAGGGAAGCCAGGTCTGAATTTTATTTATTTACAGTATAATTACTGGTGACCCCAAGTAATAATTACTGGTCTTTTCAAATGCCATAATAACTGTATTTTGGGTTGTTACACTCCCAAAAGCCATAATAACCTGAAATCTGGTTATTACAGCATTTCAAACCACTTTCACCACAGACTGTAGCGTGACCGAGCAGTTCAGTATTGTAAACAAAATTGTACAAATTTTCCACAAAACAGCAGTATTTGGTATAAGAAACGGGTAAAGCTTTTTTGTTCTGCCTTCGTTTCTGTATTTTGCTGAGAAGAAGCCACTGAGTGTAGAGTGAGGAGAGTGAGTGACTTGGCTTCAGAAGCCTCGACGCAAGCGTTTGCAAAATACAGAAATGAAGGTAGAACAAAAAAGCTTTACATGTTTCCTATACCAAATACTGCTGTTTTGTGGAAAATTTGTACAATTTTGTTTACAATACTGAATCATTTGGTCACGCTACAGTCTGTGGGGAAAGTGCAGGCAACTCAAAATTAAACAAATCTATACACTAGCAATTATAAACAAGATCTGGCAGAGCTACTATGACTGTGAATGCATTAACTAGATGAGGGTGTTTCATGGGCTTAAACATAAACAGTTATTTATTTTAAAAATATCAGATTTACAAACCTTTGAGTCAGAGACTCATTTACAAAGGCACCTCGTCGAAACTAATGCAAAGGCAGTACAGTTAACAAGTCAAAAAACAATGACTCGGAGAGCAGACAGTTATAACAGTCATTCACTGGAGATACATGGGTAGCAGTAGATAAATAGATTACATAATTTAGGCACACAGGCACCACATCAAGAAGACCAAAGCAGTTCAAACAATATACAATAGCTAAAGCAAATAGACATCAGGAGTCAAAGAGAAGCCGAGAGTGTTCACATGAAGGCTGTTGCATATACACTAACTGAATATAAGTACAGTACATTGAGAAAGGGCATGTTTAAGCAATCAGGCATGACAGGATGTGTGTTATCATGTAATAATGTCACTCCTGGGGCGGGTTGAAGCATGAGGTGAAGCAGAGTGCTTCCACCACTCCAGGAGTGACATTATAACAAGATAACACACACACCCTGGAGTGCCTTATTGCAATTCTACAATGGCTTGTTGTTATATACAGAATAAAAAATACGTTTTTTTAAAGGATGTTTTTGTTAGTGTGGAAAAATATTTCTTAAGAGAAGATGCAAGGAATGATCCAAATCCAAAGCTTCAGTGATGTTATTGTGTAATAACATCAGTGTTTCAGTGGGTGAGCAGCCAGTCAGCTTCTTACATTTTTCCTTGCCATTGTATAATTACAAATAATGCCACCTTCTGTATTACAGTTACCAATATGTTTTGCATTTTATTCTATGCACTGTTATAGCAATCAACTCAACAGAACCAGGCCATCATATACATGAAGGTACTGTACCCTAACTGAAAACACTGCTGAGACAACTGTATATTGTGATAAGATGGAAGATAAACACAATTCCTAGACAAGTTTTTGAAGACATTTGATGTGTTTAATCGTTTTTTTTTTTTAGAGACTGATATACAGTTCACACACACATTTCATATAATATAAAAGTGCATATGCCCAAATGCCAGTGTAAATTCGACACATTTCATTACAAGCTGTTCTCTTGAAGGAAAATATTACTATATAAGGCCTAAAAATGGGCATCAGGTAAATGTAAACTGGGGTAGGTGTGTTATTGAGGGTACTGCATAGTTTATCTTTTATTGCTGCTCCACCGGATCAGCAATATTTGCACAAGCTGTGCCCAGTCCATATTTTACAGCTCTGGCCTGGGTCTGGTGATGTGGGTTTTACCCATAACCCACTGCATGTGGCTTAGTGATGTACTGTACAGATGGCTACAAAGTCTAACCCATTGAAGGTTGAAGTTTCAGAAAACTATTATGCTAAAAATATCAAGACTCACTCCCTCCCTCACCCCACAGTCACAATTAGTCCTCTACCAAAATCATGCTTAAATACTGGTGCCTCTACATCCATGCCACTAAGCCTTTAATGCCAACATCAGGGTTTTATTTAACTCTAAAAATTGATTAGCATTTTGCTCATAAAAGTGCTAAAACTTTGTGAAAATGAATAGCTCTTGCCCCACTGTATTTAACAAACACAGCACTTCTAGAACATCTATATACTGTAAATACTTTCTGTACAGTTAGTATCGTCCCAAGAAAAAAAATGCTAATCAATTATTTAAAACCCTGCAACATGCTTCTTTTTTTTCTGCTGCTTTGAGTTCCTTCATCTGTGAAGTCCCATTCTGCTTGTGCCCCCCCCCCCCAAAAAAAACACAATTTATTTAAAAACATTTTGTTGAGAAATTTTTGTTTTAGTATATCCATGGTCAGGAAAAATTAATTTGTAAAAGAAACCAAAATCCCCATTTATCAGTTTATTGAATCACAATACAGCATGTTATGAATTTTTCAGATTCTATGTGTAACCTACAGTAAGTCAAACAGAAATTAGACACACACACATACCTGGCTGTTTGCAAGAGAAGCAAATGTTGTTATCATTCAGTTATAAACACCTATAGTCACAAACTGCAAGTTAAGAAAATTCAGTAGAATATTAACACTAGCCCAGATCTGCCTGCCTGAGAATGAAGTTGGTATATTATTTGGAAAAACGCAAAAAAATGGGTCTCTTACTACAATATGCAATGTCCTACAAAGATGGTAATGTTACATGGCTTAATGAGGTGCCTAAGGGAACTTGTTATGCAGAAAGTTCCAGGAGCACAGTCTTAAAAACTGGAATAACAGGTTCCAAGGAGTAATTAACTCAAAAAGAATGTTAGAAAAAACTATCCCATTCATTCAGAGGTGTCAGTGAATGTATTTGTTAACCATGCTGGTTTATCTTCTGCTTCCCTTATGGTAAAAATGTGAAACTGCATGTACAGTTGTGGCCAAAAATATTGGTGCCCTTGCACTTTTTTCAAATAACTCTCAATTTCCTCTAAACATAAGTTGAAATTAACAACAGTATTTGGTCTCCACAATTCTTTATTTCTCTGTTAATATTACAGAACCTTTGTTTTTGATTCAGAATTTAATATATCCTTTTCAATCAGAAAATGAAAAGAAATGGCATTGACAAAATTATTGACACCCTAGACTTAATATTTGGTAGCACAACCTTTGGTCAAAATAACTGCAATCAACCGCTTCCTATAGCCATGGATGAGCTTCCTGCACCTCTCTACTGGCAGTTTGGCCCACTCTTCTTGTGCAAACTGTTCCAATTTCCCAGATTTGAAGGGTGCCTTCTCCCAACTGCTGTTTTCAGATCTCTCCACAGATTTTCAGTGGGATTTAGATCTGGACTCATTGCTGGCCACTTCAGAAGAGTCCAGCGTCTTGTCTTGAACCATTCCTAGGTGCTCTTTGAAGTGTGTTTGGGGTCATTGTCCTGCTGGAAGATCCATGACCTTCGATGGAGGCCCAGCTTTCTGACACTGGGTTCAACATTGCGCTCCAAAATGGCCTGGTAATCTCCAGATTTCATGATGCCATGCACACGTTCAAGGCACCCAGTGCCAGAGGCAGCACAGCAACCCCAAAACATCACTGAACCTCCTCCATGTTTGACTGTAGGAAAGGTGTTCTTTTCTTTGAAGGCTTCATTTTGTTTTTGTAAACATAGAGATGATGTGCTTTAAAAAAGCTCTAATTTAGTCTCATGTGTCCACAGGACATTCTCCCAGAAGGATTTTGGCTTGTTCAGGTGTGTTTTAGCAAACCCCAGTCGGGCTTTCTTATGTCTCTCTCTCAGTGGTAGGTTCTCCTCCTGGGCCTCCTACCATATAACCCCTTTCATTGAGTTGGCGACGGATGGTGCGAGTTGAAACTGTCGTACCTTGTGTCTGAAGGTCAGCTTGAATCTGTTTGGCAGTTGATCGAGGTGCTTTCTCCACCATTCGAACAATCCTGCGCTGCAATCTTCGATCAAGTTTTCTCTTGCGGCCACGTCCAGGGAGGTTGGCTACAGTGCCATGGGCCTTAAACATCCTGATAACATTATGTACGGTGGAAACAGGAACATCAAGGTCTCTGGAGATTGATTTGTAGCCTTGAGATAGTCCATGCATGGCTACAATCTTCTGTCTGACCTCCTCAGACAATTCTCTGGCTGTCTTTCTTTTCTCCATGCTCATTGTGGTACACACAGTGACACAAAACAGGAGAATGAGTCCTTTTCTCTATTCAAACTGGTTGAATGAGTGATTTTTATATTGCAGGCACCTGCAACTCACCACAGGTGAGTTCAGTTCCAAAGTGAAGAATTACCTGCTTGAAATCTAATTACTTCTAACTACTTCTAAAAGGTTCCAATAATTGTGTCCGGGCCATTTAAGGATTTCTGTGTGGAATAAGCTAAGACTTAATAAATGTTTCTGCTTTTTGTGTTTTATTCCACTGCAAACCAAAGAAATACATATGTGGATACCAAAATATTTTTTTAATTTCAACAACTGTCTGGAAGGAATGGTGCATTATTAGAAAAAACTGCAAGGGCGCCAGTATTTTTGGCCACGACTGTATGTTATTTTAAATGAAAAATGAGTGATAAATAGCTTGTCCAGTTGGATGGCAGCTCTGACAGTTGTTCAGTCTTTCTTTCTTTTCACTGATATAAACTGGGCCAGGAAAAAAAGTAAATGGAAAAAAAACAACAGCATTTTGCTTCTACAACTAGTTGCTAATTGCAGCTGGTATTTTAAATGTGCAAGTCAACTCCACTTCTCAAACTTAAAAAGAAAAATACACTTCATCACAGACTGTGCTTACCAAGTACTGTGCCCATTTTAGTATATAAATGTTTGAGAAATACATGAAAGTTGTATATTTTCCTTGAAGCTGAATCCTTAAGCTGTAGTTTCAGACATTTCTTAGTGTTTTCTTTTGAGACACCATGTGACTCTGATAATCATTTGTTCCAAAGGGGTTTTTAAGTCAGTTTGAAGGCAATTTAAGTATCTTCTGTTCTCTTAGTCCTTAACAAAATGCAGGAACTCCACATATTTGTTGTTCATTGGTCCACACCCCAAACTCTAGTGAGTCTTCTTTCAGTATGATAGATCCACCTCATGCCCCTCCCACATGATTAAAAAAAAGGTGTAGTGGACCTTTTGGAGCTTCTTGTGTGGAGGTGGGGTGGACCTTACTTCCCCCCAAAAACAATGCTGCCTCCCACTACTCAGGTTCCAGTTCTTGTACCACCCATTTAAGAAAGAAAATAGTACCCTGCAACCATTGACTAACATGAAAGCATATTTATTTGAGGGCAGAAAACATTTCTTGGAGGAGGGTAAGGCGGAGGAGACTATTTATACCTTTAGTCAGTTCCACGGACAGAAAACATGACATCACTCCTTTTGTACATGCAATACTCCTGTAGGCTTCGCCCACAGTCGTAAAAATAAAGACTAGGCAAATGTATTTATTTATTGTTTTATTGAGAAATTCAGATATACCTTTGAGTCAGAGACTCATTTACAAATGTCCATGTCACACAGAAACAACAATAGAAACAGACAAATTGGAAGATCTTCTCATTGTCTTAGTGAATATGTTGCCGGACAGAGACTAGACCAGTGCAGTTACGGATCACCTTCAAAGTCGGTCTTCTGACTTTTAAAGTCCTACACAGACTGGGTCCAGACTACCTGAAAGAGCCTCAGTGTTTGATGATCACATAAACCTCTCAAGGTTTATGGGTCATCAAACACCTTGGGTATGCAAATAAAATCCATAATACACACTTGCCTATTCATTATTCTCTATATTTTTGTTTGTAATATAGGAATGTTCCTTAACTAGACTAGGCAGCACCAGGGTCAGGAAGACTGGGTGCTCTCTATGATTCTAGTGCCTCACCGGCTTCCATTCCTGTCACTGTACAAATGGGAGTTGGTAAGGCACTGACATTATTATTATTAGAACTGGTAATTGGTAACTGGGAAAGGCACACTGAACGAAGACTCATTCCAGGTGTGACCTGGGTGAAGGGAACAGGATGTAGAAGACAGATGGCAGAAACTAGCATACACAAAAAATAGTGCAATTCATGGCCAGTCGAGTGGCATGTAGGGCTGAGCCACTGGCACTTCACCTGCCACCATGCTGTCAACCTGGGTTTGAGAGTGGATGAGAATCTCTTGGGGCCAGCCAGGGAAGGAGGATTGAGCATCGCATGGACTGCTCTTCTCCTTTGAGTGGGTGGGGCTCTGCACACCTCACTGCACTGTCACCACCTAGAGGGCAGAGGCTGGGTGATGCAACATATGATGCGCCATGGGGCAGGGACCCGACACAGGTCACCATAACGTGCACGTTTAGCATTGCACATGACTCAGCCCTGGGGGAACCAGAGATAAAAAGGTGAAAAATAACCCGGTTGGCAGGATGAAGGCGGGAACCTTGAAAATGCCCCATACGACTGACTGAGGCACCCAGGAGAAAGGGGTAAGACCCAGAGAAGGTAGGTGACGGGACTGGGGTTTAAAGCTAGATGGGAACTGGCAGGTGTGAAACAGGACAAACTGTATATGAAAAAATAGTGCAGTTAAATACAGTGTGGGGGTGGCGGCCCGGTGGCGCTGAGGGTTGAGGGGCTGTATGCCACACCAGTGACCCGGGTTCAGGAATGTACTCGGGAGGCTGGGGGCTGGCAGGGGAGGGAGAGGATGGAGCATCTGGAGGACTGCTTTCCTCTCCTGGGGTGGGCTCCAGGGGCTTACTCGGCGTACCAGTGACCTTTGGTGGAGACCAGGGGTACTGATGACGCTGTGCCATACAAAAGGGTGGACTGGCGGCAGACATCATTGCACGTCTGCACTCCTGGGGAAACTATACACAGAAAATCTCCTGACCCCTGGATAGGTGATAGCACCTCCAGTGCCCCTCCACAACATGCCCAATGCCGGGCTTACCTCGCTGGCTCTCCTAATCCACCAGCTTGCCCTGGTTCCGGCAGTGGGGTCCCACCGGACCAGGTTGGCAGGGGGAATATCTGTCCCCAATTTCCCGGCAGGGTGGCTTCAGTCGGGCGGTATGTGGAGGCAGTGAGAGAGAATGCCCGTGGGAGTTCCAGGATGGTAGGCGCATAAATAAAATGTCCAAAAAATAAATAAAAAATACAGTGTGTTGCGGTGGGGCAGAGCTAGCAGTCAGTCAGTTTAGGTGTCTCCTGTGTGGGTTCTTTCAGCAGTCTGGAACAGTTGCTTTAATTGGTACACTATTAGCCTCAATTGACTTTAGAATTTACTCACCTAGTTACTGCATTAAAAAAATTGGCCTGCCAAAAGGTCCAACCAGGTTTATGTATCTCAGAGACTACTCTAAATTAAACCCAGAATCCTTTCTGGCAATCTTGCAAGTACTGACTGGTCTCATTTCTGGCAATCTCTCCAGTACTTACTGGCCCCATGTTTACACCTCCTCCTCTGTCACCACTGCCCTCTGTCTTTACCCAAGCTTGTGTCTCCTTTCAAGAGGCCCATGCTCCCTTTATTCCTAGGAGGGTTAAGGGGACCACGACAAAATGCATACAGAGTGACCTTTGCAAGCTCATCACACAGAGAGGTAAACAGTGGTACCATTACAAGGCTTCCAAAACCTTGGCTCATGTACTTGAATACAGGAGACAGTGCAATGCCTACAGGCTTGAACTCTGCCTTGCTATAAGTGCCTTCTGTCGGGGAAACTCTGTTTTCTACTTCTATGGACCCCAGGTCTTTCTGGATAAATATTGAAAGCCTTGCAGGTGGCACAACAAAGCAGCACACTGCCGAGTTGCACATTGGTAGTGAAAGTTGCAGCAGTGCTAAGACCATTGCATATGCTTTTAACAAGCATTTTACTACCTTACAATCCTACTCTTCCTCCTTCTCATTTCAGGCAGCGTCCATCCCAATTCTGGCCCTAGAAGCTCAGGCCACACACAAACTCCAGGTGCTCTTATCCTTGCAACCATTAATATCTGCAGCCTACTACCAAAGCTGGATGCACTCCAAGCCTTCATATGCCAACACAACCCTGACATCCTTGCAGTGGTGGAAACATGGCTGACACCTAAAGTTCCTGACTCAGCAGTAACAATACAGGGCTACAGTGTCCACAGGCTGGACCGGATATCCAAAAAAGGCGGTGGTTGCACAGTCTATATCAAAGACTCCCTGTCTTGGCACCCTGTAGCAACTCCACCACTTTCTGCCTCGGCCCAGATTCTGCCAATAAAAATCGTCCTAGGTCCCAACCATAAAGCCCTGACTATTGTCTCCATATACATCCCGCCCAGGGATCCTAAACATGGATTCAACAACGTCTTAAACTTTATCAACTCTCATCCTCCTGAAGCTGAACTTATTCTACTAGGGGATTTCAACATAAACTGGTTAGCATCGAGCACCAGTGCCTATAAAGATTCCATCTCAGCTGCTAACCTCACGCAAATGGTAAACTCCCCTACTAGGACTAACTACAAGACTGGCACCATTACCCTTTTGGATTGGGTCCTCACCACTCACCCCACAAGGATTTCTCGTACAACCATTCTCCCAGACTCTCTCAGTGACCACTCCCCAGTCATGTGTGCATGGTCTAACAAATTCCTTAAGCCCCCTCCCAAAATTATCGCTAGCAGAGTCCTTCCTCATGGAAAACTTCCACATCTCAAACAACACCTGCTTCTACAAGACTGGCTACCCATCTATTAAGCAACAGATGTTAACTTGGCTCTTGATCACTTCGTCTCAATTTTCAACAAAGCCTGAGACCTCTTTGCCCCTGCTAAAAGACGCAAAACAAAATCTCTCTCTAACCCATGGGTCACCGCAGCTCTTCTCTCACAGCTGAAACTAAGGGATCACCTCTGGGCAGTTGCCAGGGCCCCTGGCAAACAGAGTGGACATCAAAATTATGAACAAGCAATCTGCACAGCCATGTCGGCTGATGAAATCCACCTATTACAAAGATGTTCTCACCAATACATGGGGAAATGGTCATGCTTTCTGGGACAATATCAAGGATGTCACAGGGAAGCAGCCAAAAACCTCTCCGGCCATGTTAATGGTTGTTGGATCCTCAACCCTCGACCCCAAGGTGATCGCAAACATTTTTAACAGGCTTTTTCATACCTCAGTGCTGTTCTACCCCATGTCTTTTTCGAAAACAGGGGCTACACCCCAAATACCTCAGCCCCTCAGTCTAACCATCCCCTCTTCTACTTCAGGGAGGTAAGGCTGAATGAAGCTCGCCGCTATATTACTGCAGCTATCTCTAAATCTAGATCTAGTAGCAACACCCTGGACCATAAGCTTCTGTTGCTCACTGTCGATGCGGTAATTCATCCATTAACAAAAATCCTAAACCTCTCTCTCTCAGCTGTGGAAAATTCCCGGACCTATGGAAAACAGCCACCATGACACCTGTCCATAAAAGTGGGGATAAGACAAATCACTCAAATTATCACCCTATCGCCATACTGCCCCCACTCTCTAAGGCACTCGAGCGCATAGTGGCTAATCAACTTACCGACCACTTGGATAAATACAATATACCTTGTCCACAACAATACGGCTTCCGGAAAGGTCACAGCACCACCACAGCCCTTCTTGAGTTCACTGGAGCTTTGCACAAATCCCTTGACAACGGCCTTCTCACGGGGACCGTTTTCATCGACCTCTCCAAGGCCTTCGATACAGAACACCATGGACTATGAATATACCAACTACTGAATGCCGGGCTATCACCTGACTCTTCTCTCTGGTTTAAAAATGACTTAGAAAACCCGTCGCAGAGAGTAAAAATTGCGGACACTCTTTCTGACACCCTGCCTGTTCGCTTGGGTCTCCCACAGGGATCCATACTGGGCCCCCTCCTCTTTAGCCTTTTCTGAAACTCCTTCCCTTACCACTGCTCTGAGCAGATCATACTGTATGCTGATGATGCTGTTGTATTCTCCACTCACAAAGATCCTGCAGCTCTTCAACACAACCTTCAACTTGGTTTCAGTTCTGTAGAGACATGGTTTCTTAATCATAAACTGGTCCTCAATGACAAGAAAACCAAATCTATGCTCTTCTGCAGCCCTCATAACCCACACAAGCTACACCACTTGGCTAGCTCCATCACCAAGGGGAACACTCTAGATCAGGTGGCGTCCTTCAGATACTTAGGGATACGGCTTGACCCTAATCTGTCCTATGGACTTCATGTAGATAATGTAGCTAGAGCTGCTAATACACGGCTTGGTCTCCTCTACAAACACAGACCACACCTCTTGACGGAAGCTTTGAAGGTTGCAGTCCTGAGCTCTGTGATCTCTATAATAGATTATGGTCTCAACATTTATGGCTAGGCCACAACCACAACCCTTAGACGCCTCTCAACTGCCTTAAATAAGGCATGTCGGCTCATCACTGGTGCTCACCGTCTCACCCAAACATGTGACCTGTACACTCAGACCGGCTTGCTCCAACTATTAAACCGCATAAAGTTTCTCACCTGCTCCATGGCGAAAGAAATCTAACTTGGCCTTGCACCTTCTGGGGTCTCAACTCTGTTACAACACCGAATTAACAAATGGTGCCTTAGGAGATCCACGCTACAGCTACTGAAAGTCCCCCACTGTCACACTTCACAGGGACAATGCTCTTTTGCTTATCGTGCGCCACTCTGGTTCAATGGCCTCAGCCCAACCATCTCCTCTGCCCCAACAATTGGTATGTTTAAAACTAGGCTCTGGGACTATCTCACTACCAACAGCTCCTGTGACTGCTAACTAACTTGTTTCTCCACTTCCTTCCTGCTCTAGTGGTCCCCCTCCCTCCCTCACTAGATTCTACCCTCACATCTTTGTATACCCAATGCTGCACTTTTCACCTCTCCCCACCCTTCCCATTCCTTCTCCCCTCCCTCTCCCTCTCCCTATGACTCTGGCACTTCTTATCTGTTGTCTATTTTCTCTGACAAATGCCGCTGGCTGCCTTGTTACAATGCTACCCTTGAATTGTATTAATCTGTACTCTGTTTGCAATGTCCACATTGTTGTAATGTCTGTCTTGATGTTCCCCATAATTTGTATTTCTCTGACGTGGAACCTTTGTAAAAGAGCCAAGGCTCAAAGGTATTTGTAATCCTAGACTTGATAAATAAAAAAAATAAATAAATAAAAATGTCCCTGTTCTGATCCTTTAGCAAGGTGGAATCTCTTGTTTACTCACATTTCTCCCCCCCCCCCAGTAGTAGTAGTAGAGTTTATTTTGGGTGCCCTTCCCCGTAGGCTCAGGGTACCTTTACAAAACAAACAGCTTTAGGATATAACATACTGTATGTAAAACTACAGTACATATAAAATCAGTTAAATATTTAGAATTCAAGCTCACCACTTACTAAGCTGTTTAGCGGTGTGAATATGTTCCTCAGACCCCAAAGGCCTGTTGGAAGACAAATGTTTTTAGATGTTTTTTAAATGCCTGCAATAAAGGCACCTCCCAGAGGTACCTCAGAAATGAATTCCAGAGGACTGGGGTGGCTACCTCAAATGCCCAGTCTCTGGAAGATTTCAACCTGGCTCTAGTGACCTCCAGGAGGGCCTCCCATGCTGATCTGAGACCACACTGCACTGCTCAGGCCCGGTAACGGATGCAAACCGTTATGGCTGGGGAGCGGTGTAGTGTGTCCACACTGCAGTGGTGTCCATTATGGGACCAGTACCGCCAGTCCACACTGCGGGAGCCAGGTGACTGTTATGGCGG
Source organism: Neoceratodus forsteri (assembly GCA_016271365.2). NCBI lineage: Eukaryota > Metazoa > Chordata > Ceratodontiformes > Ceratodontidae > Neoceratodus > Neoceratodus forsteri. The sequence continues at coordinate 1,647,097,441 of CM057455.1, read as the reverse complement.
CACCTGATCCCACAGTGCAGCTTGTGCTGCACTAGGGGACTGGTACCACGCGTCCACACTACAACCAGTAATGTTACTGTGGTGTAACCGGTTTCATAACCATTGTTGAAACCACCTCATATGTGGTTTCAGCAACAGTTACGAAAACACCTTCTGTAACGTTACAGGTATAAATGCAAACCATTGCGGTAACGGTTTGGGCTCCCTGTAACGTTACAGAGGCGCAGTGTGGACAGGGCCTGAGGGAGCAACTTGGGGTGTAGGGATGGAGAAGCTCCTTCAGGTTGCCCAGACCCAACCTGTGTAGGGCCTTATAGGTCAGCAGACTTTTTTTTTTTAACTCTGTTTTACTCCAGTCATTGGCTGCCAAGAACTCCCTCAGGCAAGACACCCCTCGAGTGGCTCCTACTGCCCTGCCTGAATCCCTCAGACCAGGAAATAGTGGACAGAATCCTCTCCCACCACAGCCCCAGACAGAGGAGAGGATCTAAGAGAGCTGGTCTGGTGAGGACCGGCAGTGGGCATGTGTGCCACTCCCTCTGTGTCTACTGTCGTTCTCCTGGCCATCTGAGTTTTTACACCTTTTTTCACCCTGAGGAGGAGGACATGCAGGGATGCCAGCATGCCAAGTCATGCGCTCCCGCATGACTCGTGTAGGTCTCTGCCTCCTTTTAAACCCTTCTCGAGAGGTCCTGGCTGCAGAGGCTCTCTGTCACCACTGGGTGCCACTGCTGTACTGGGAGACCATGGAACCCCTCCCTAGGAGAGGAAAGGTTGCCAGTGGTTGCTCAGTCCTGCACCTCTCTTCTCCCCCCCAGCCGACTCCTGACAACCTGAGCTGGCTCCCGAATGCAGGTTGTCTGCGTGGCATGAGGTGTGGCGTCCAGTGCCTCGACCTTCAGCAGACCTATTTTAAAGGTGATGCTCCAGCACACTGGCAGCCAGTGCAGTTCACATAGCACTGCCGTAATATGACCTTTTCCCCAAACTGTCCTTGTTTTCTTATTTGAAGGTCATGTCAACCCTTGGTACTCAGAAGCTACTTGCTCTGCATATATGCCAGTGCTGGGTGTAATTGACTCAAGCCAAAGCTTCTCAGACTCAGTACCCCAAATACAGTCCCCCTGGTTAGGCACATTTTCAACTTATTGCTGGTATCCAGCACTGTTCCTAGATGCTTGAAACTCATTAGCGCTATTGCCATACCAAAAGCAGGGGACACAAAGTACCTTAATAATTACCTCCCATTGGCAATCCTGCCTGCTCTCAGCAACCTACTTGAGTGTGCTTTTGCCAAACAACTGACTGACCATCTCTGTGTCCACAGTATTCTGGTACCTGAACAGCATGTTTTTTGCAAGGCGCATAGTACCACCACGGCACTCACTAAAGTTGTCACTGAGACCAACGCTGCAATGGATTAAGGTCATCTTTCTGGGGGGTATCTTCATTGACCTGCCTAAGGCCTTTGCCTGGTCGATCAGTCTTTTGTTTGCTAAACTGCAGGTCCTGGGCCTGTCACCGTGTGCTGCCTCTTAGTTCCAGGACTACTTGTCGAATTGTCAGCAAGTGGTCAGTTTGATGGGGCCATCTCAAACCCAGCCTCTGTTAAGCTTGGTGTTCCCCAGGGCTCTTTAGTTGGGTCGGTTCTATTCTTGTTGTTCAACAACTACCTCCGCAGTGCTATTAAATTGTGCGGCATCACCCTTTATGCAGATAATTTGGTTCCTACCCATTTTTCAAAAAATATTACCATAATTTACTCCCAACTTGCCATGGACAGGAAGCTTGGCTTGGTAAAAATAAACTTGTAATGAACACTCAGAAGACCCAAATCATGTTACTTAGGTCCCCTGCCAAGTTAAGAACTTGTTCCACCCCCTCATCCATCTCCTGTACTGATGGGACATCTATGATGGTGGTATCATCCTTCAAATACCTGAGAGTCACTCTGGACCTACAACTTGACTTCTCCTTCCACGTTCTTAGTGTGTGCTAGACAGTGTATGTTAAGCTTGGTGTGACCTACGAAGCCAGACACTGGCTAACACCAGACTCCCACCTTGTTGTTGCCAGGAGTGTGTAACTTCCCTCTCTCTGTTATGGGCACATCTCATTAGTAATGCCTCAAAGTTCTCTCTGTTTCTCCCCAAATGGGATTTTGCCTACACCAGTATCTGCAGATTTGCTCTCTTGCTAAATTGTACAATCCACCACTGTGACCTTTACACCCGTCTTGGCAGGCTGTCACCCTCAAATAGTTGCTCCTCTGCTCTAGGTTCTTTCACAGACAAAATTATAAGGTTTGGTGCTCCTGCTTCTTTGGTGGCCCTACTTAGGTTCTATCACCTCTCCAGCTCCCTGAGATCCAACAGGCAATCCCTGCTTGTTGTCCCCAAGACCTCCACAAACCTGGGTGACCAGATGTTTGGTGTTACTGCCCCTAAACTCCAGAATTGTCTGCCGCTGTCCATTCATAGTTTCTCCTCACGCGCCATGTTTAGAAGGGCCCTTTGGGCTCATCTAATGGTTAAGTCCAGTTGTACATAATTTGTATAACTCTTCCTGTATATTTTGTTGTTGCACTTTATTTTTGAACTGTTATTTGCACTATTATGTGCCTGATCTGTGTTACTTGTTAAATACTTGGCTTCAGTTCGTGTTTCAACTGGCTGTAATGCCTTTCTCTCACTGTCTCTGTATTCATATTGCTTATGGTTTATATTGTTCCACGTATTGTACTGTGTTATCTCTCATAGAAACAGAATTTGACGGCAGATAAGGACCGCTTGGCCCACCTAGTCTGCCCATTTCCCTACCTAATGGATAAGCTGCAGATCCTAGTTAACCAACAGCCTACTTCCTCCTACCCCCACTAGAACTGCCTTATGTCTGTCCCATGCATTCTTGAATTCCCCCACTGTTTTTGATTCCACTACCTCCTCAGGAAGGCCGTTCCATGTATCCACAACCCTCTCTGTGGAAAAATACTTCCCCACATTACCTCTGAGCCATCCCCCCTCTATCTTCAAATTGTGCCCCCTTGTTCTTGCACATCTCTTTTTCTGAAAGATGCTACCCTCTTGGACTTTGTTGATTCCCTTGAGGTACTTGAAAGTTTCTACCATGTCCCCTATCTCCCTCTTCTCCTCGAGAGTATACATATTAAGCTTATTTAATCTCTTTTTGTATGTCTTCTGGTGCAGCCCTGCACCATTTTAGTTGCCTTCCTCTGGACTGCCTCCATCCTGTCTGTGTCCTTGCAGAGATGGGGTCTCCAGAACTGCACGCAGTATTCCAGATGGGGTCTCACCAACTGTCTGTGCAGAGGTAACAAATTCCTGTTTTCTACTGGTGATGCCTCTCCCTCTGCATCCCAGTATCTCACCAGCCCTCCTTACTGCCTTCTCACATTGCTTGCCCCTCTTAAGGTCATCTGATACGACTACCCTCAGGTCTTTTTCCATTTTTGTTGTTGTTAATATCTCTCCCCGTATTGTGTACTCTTTCCCCCGGGTTTTTGTTTCCCAGGTGCATTACTTTGCCTTGAATCTGAGCTGCCATACATTTGACCATTCCTCCAACCTTTCCAAGTCCCTTTACATCATTTCTACCCCACCTTCTGTACTGACCCTGTTGCAGATCTTTGTGTCATCTGCAAAGAGACATAACTTTTCCTTCTAGTCCCTCTGCAGTGTCACTTATAAAGACATTAAAGAGGACTGGTCCCAGTACTGAACCCTGTGGTACCCTGCTAGTAACCCCCCTTTTCTTCAGAGTGAACTCAGTTTACTATTATCCTCTGCGTCCTGTTGTCCAGCCAATTTTTTTTATCCAGGCTACCACTTTGGGACCCACTCCCAGGCTGGCTAACTTGTATATTAATCTTTTGTGTGGGACAGTGTAAAATGCCTTGCCTCATGTAACCTCCCTGGTCATAGCTGAAAATGGGTGCACTTGGTGTCTACTGTATGTACCTGGTCAATAAGTTAATAAATAAATAAAGCTACATTATATGGTTTACTGATGCACTCTACTTTTGAATGATACTGAACCTGAGTAAATCCAGAAAGAAGGCAGGTGCCAAGGAGTTCTTTAAGCCCAAGGAAATCCAGCTGTGATGGCTTAGGCAGAAACGGTGGAGGCCTCAACTGATTCTGTGGTCCCAGTTATTTGTAATAGTCTAAAAAATGTTAATTAAAGCAGCTACTGATGTTGTCAAAAAGCTGGACTCTTATAGACTGCGTATGGTATTGGTAGAAGTGAAGGCAGAAGCAGCACAGTAATCAGCGAGAGAAGTGGCAGCATCAGTTACAAGAGTGTAGGCAAATGCAGCCTCCACAGTGAAAGAGGATAACACGTGCTTGCAACTTGGACATGTTGAAAATAAGGTTTCATGAGCAACATCTACAAAACAGTGATCTGCCAGAAGGATGTGGGGGGGACCATATGTTTTGTTTTCTTGTGGACTGATTAAATTGGGAGTTAAATTTAGTCTCTGATATGAGGCTGGAAAAAGCCTATCAAATCACTGCCAAGAAATCAATGAGACCAGACCTCCCTCCCTGAATAGTGCTTGCAGAGTATGGGTGAGCAGGACAGACTGTTAAAGGCAGCTTTATAGAAGACATTTAGTGTAAAGATGTATAGATTAAGGTTTTCCCTATTTAAGCTTCTCTGTGAGGCATTACTGGTGAGCATTTGATGGGAGGCAACATAGACTCTTTGAAATGAATGTGGCTTCCCTTTTTATTGTACCTGACGAGCTGATGTGACTCATTACGGACACATGTATATTTATACCGACCCAGCTGATGCTAATAAATTAGAGGGACAAGATTGCTGTGGAGCAAAATGAAGGCTCTGAATTGGGTTGGAGCCCAGCATGTGGATGCTGCAGTTCCCCACCACCACTTCCTTCATATTCACTTATTGTAAGTGGCCGAGGATGTAGTGCAGGTTACCGAAGTCACTGGGTCCTGTTATACTTTGAAGACAATCATTTTAGCTTTCCAAAAGAGATTTTTCTTCCCCAGCCCGTAGCTTATCACAGGGATATACCCTGATCACAATAATAACACTGTGGTCAGACCAAATCCCGGTGATCATTCAGACGGTTGCCGGGTTTTTCTCCCCTTGATTTTGCTCTCCCTCCTCTCCTGGTGGGAATGAGTGCCTGTGTTGGCCACACGCAGCTGCAGCATCCCCCATGTGGCAGGAAAAAGCTCCCTTGCCCAGCCACAGGGATCACTGTGGTGGCGGAGTCCACCGCCAACCCTCCCTAACTGTCATGCACTGCTGAGCGGCAGCTGTCTCAGCCATGGCCTGCCTCCCGACGTGATTTCACGGGCTCACTTCTGAACCTGGGTCATCAGCACGGCAGTGAAGTTCACTGCTGCTGGGCCACTGGGGTGGCCAATTGTGTTAACTTTAACATTTTCTTACATACTGGCAGTGCATGACAGCTGGTTTTCAATCTCTACTTTTTTTCAGGTTACTGGACATTTGATATTGTAGAATCAGCACTGCCTGAAGATTGGTTGCTGGACTAGCTCCTCTGGAGTGCTGTCAATTGTTTGCTTGTTTACAGTGTATTTAGGAAGAGTATGACCATATTGTGCGTTTTTGACACCAAGGCAGACTATTTGTTAAAAATGTTTGCTAGCAATGTCATTAACTTTCTTGCATGATGCCTATTTCTTTAAAAATATTGTTTGGTTGACAAAATCCTATTATAGAGCCCGGATACCCCTCAATGATGTAGTTAGTGGGATAAGTGATCGGCAATTAGGATAGAACAAGTAAAACAGGGCAGACTGGATGGATGGATAGTCTTTTTTATTTTTGCCAACATTGTCTGTTTCTGTGTTTGACTCCTTCTGTAGGTACAATGTCTATATGGGGTTGTGTCTCATTTTGTTCTTATTGTCTTTGTTTTAGGATTATACACATCTGTATTTATACAAAAGCTCATAAATAAAAAGTAAAAAAAAAAATACAGTATTGAGCAGATCACATGATTAAAGAGTGTACTTTGACTTCATGAAACTGTCCCTGCTTGGCGTGAATATGAAGTCCTCCTGTAATTATAACAAGAAGCATTGGCCTGGCTGCCTTCAGGTGGTGACTGATGGGTTTGGGCAGGATGGAAATACACCAAGGATTTTTGTTTTGAATGTTCTCATTCCCCATCTTGCTGGAAAGCCTCAGTATTCTAAATGCTGACGGCGTATTATACTGAACTTGTGTATGTTTTATTATTTTTAGGCTGTTAGGAAGCACAAGCTGACTAAAAGGTGGTTTACAAAGATGATTGATGAGCGGGTAAGTAGAAGCTGGCTCTCACTGGGACTGTATAATCAATGTCTGATTACACGATAATGGAAGGCAACAAGGGACAGTATGGCACAGGTTTCCACTCCGATTGCACACACAGTTTCCTCTGCTGCCACTCTGTGACTGCTGGTGGCTAATTTACTTCGGGCACATTTTCTGTTAAATTGGGATGGGTCTGCTTAGTCATCGTTTTGAGCTGTTTGTGATTATCTTTTCAAACGTGGAAAATGTCAGGGCAAGAAAAGTTCTATTTAATTTGTCTTGTTACAGCTGCTGGTATCTACTGAAATAAAATGTTTCAAACCATTACGCTTATACCAGCTGTGGTTTGTTGGCAGAGTGTTCTGCTTGGTCCCATTGCCAGTCACAAAAATGTTTATAATTGTTGGTCATGGGGACATGCAGAGCTGGATAGTTCATTTCCTGGGGTGTCGTGGGTAAAGGGACACAGCAGTGTTCAGTATACTTATATTTAATAGTGCTTTAATTAGTGGCTGCTCCGATGGCTCAGCGGCAGTGTGCCTTTCTGCTGTGTTGGTGACCCAGCTTCAGGAGCGAACCAGGTGGCAGCCCAGACTGCAGTAGCTGCCACTTGGCAATGGGCTGCGATCAGAGAGAGATGGCATTGTACTCTGGTGCTGTAGTAACCCCTGTGATGTGCCAAGGAAGCCAGCTCCCTCCACGGGATGTCGCTAGGTGCAGCCAAGACTGCGCAAATGGGCTTTGCCCATGCCAGAGGAGAAGGTTAGAAAAGCTGGGTGGGAGTAGGGCATGTGTATCTATGTGATGGCCTGGACTCCTTGAGGTTCTCCTGGGTCCTAGTGTGTGCCTGCACTGCATCCTAGCCCACACCGTGGAGCGCTTTGGGGGGCGTATGGCCCTCTCATTGCAGCCTCTGCCACAGAGGGGATAACCATTGGAGATGTTGTGAGGGCAGACCCCGATGGGGGGGGGAGGGGTAATGGCCCAGAACAGGGTTTATCCTTAGGAACAAGGTATATCCCTGATGGACATGGCCGAGGGAAAAAAAAAAGCTGTGTAGGAAAAAAAATTGCTTTTTATAGTGCTTAGTCAGAACTAACTTAAAATTAGTGTGACTACATACAGGGGTTGACTTTGGGAGAAAAAATTTGATGGCCAAGGGGCCAGTGATTGCCACTAATTTGGTGACCTGCAATAATTTATGGTGGCCCGCAATAATTTATGGTGGCCTGCAACTGCTTTTGAAAATCCCTCGAAACAAGATGTCACCGTGAGGTTTTAAGTGGATTTTTTGGCACCTTGCCCCCAACCCCCTTCACAACTGAAGCATCCCAACAAACACAGCACCCCAGCATGCATTTTTTCACTTATTAAATGGCCCAGTATTAAAAACTGTAGCTTAGAAAATGCAGCATTATGTGTGTGCTTGTATGTATAGGCATGGCAGTTGAACTAGTTTGTTTAGTTAGAAAGCAGTATTTGTGGTGGCCATTTTAACCCATTTTATTTAACAAAACAAAAAAGTGCCCCTGTGTAAGGGGAAAATTAAATGTTACCAGACTAAAAAAATGAATTTTAAATAAGATGTGGCACCTATGTCCACTGCATGGTGGCAAATGGTGAGGCCTTCACTTGGCATGTTGGTGACACAAGTTCACATCCCAAGCCCGGGACATCAGGAGTGGAGGCCACCAGGGAGGGTGACAGAGAGTCCATGCCAATGCTCTCCTCCTGGGGGTGGTTATGTGCTCTCCACTATTGGAGCGGCTCCTAGTGGTTGGGGTAAAGTAGTGCATAAGCTCAAGCGTGCTTCTGCCCCAGGACACTGTAGTATATGCACTTTAGGAGTTGGGGGGCTACAGGGAATATGACAGCCTGTTTGCTCTTGATGATGGCTGGGCCTGCTTGAGCCTCTCCATCACCAAACCTTGCTTGGTGGCATGCACACTCCTAAGCCCTGGTTTCATGAACCTCAAGCAAGGGATAACTTAAGTGGGTTCGCACTGCAATTTGCGACCCAAGAATCGGGAAATGCGAGTCAATTGCCAGCATGATTAGCAGCGATTGCTAATCACATAAGCTGGCCATCCCCCAATTATTTTAATTTTCCCTGGTTTCTGGTGGTGCCCCCACCCTCTGATTGCCATGCCAGTTATTTATTTTTCTTTCCCTGGTGTCTAGTGCCCCCCACACCCGCCTCAGATCACAGTCCCCGTTTTGTGTTGGTTTGTTTTTTGTATCCCTGGTATCTAGTAGCACCCCCCCACCACCACCACCATTTGATTGCCATCCCCATCTGAAATAACAAAAACGATCCCTTGATTTATTTTTTGTTAAACCTGCCAGAAAGAAAACGATCCCTCATTGATCTGACCCCCCACCCCCACTCAACACCCACCACCCCACATACCCCTGGTACACCCCACATACCCTCACTCACCTGAACAGGTCACTGACTGAAGATCCACACTCTAATGGAAGACACGCCTTGCTGCTGGAACTGGCGACTGCAATATGAGAAATTAAGTTAAATGCAGTTCAGTGTATTTCAGTGGGATTTTCAATTTTGGTGCATAACTTTGTCATTTTTGCATATTTTGACACTACATTTCTACATGGCCTTTTGGGGACCCCACCTCACGAACAATATGACTGTCATTACACAACTCCCGCCCAAAAAGTGATTTTGCGGTCGCTTGGCGAAATCACCTTTTTAGGCGGGATTTTAAAATTTTCTCTGAACTTGTTCATGAGGTGGGGTCCTAAGAAGACTTTGTTGAAAATTTGGAGTCAAAATATGTAAAACTGGCCAAGTTATGAGCATACGTTTAAACTGTACTACGCTCACTTGTAACTTTGGTAATTTTAAATAGTTTGACCCCACATTTTCAACGTAGCCATTTTTTTACACCACCACCTCAGGAACATGACAGCTATCATTTTTCAAATCCTGGCCAAACAGTTTTTTTCGCACCTGTTGCATGGAATGACATTGTGGTGGTGTGGAATCACGTTTTAGAGGGGATTTGAAAATTTTCAGTACGGGGTACATGAGGTGGGGTAATAGGAAGGCTATGCTGACAATTTGGTCAAAATGGCAAATACAGTCTCAAAACTATGTATACAATGTCTAGTTTATCAATAGATACAATTATAAGTAATAATTGTATGGTTTAAAGTAAAAATAGCCATTTTAGAAAACGGCTAATCAAAATCGACTGATTGCTAATCATTTTTTAATTTTGATTAGTAAAGGCTGCTAATCAACTCTCCGACACTAACTTATGCCTTGTCAAGGCACTTCTCCCACCTCTCTGGTGGCCACAGAGGGGCTCGTGGTCCCCAGAGAAGGGATAATCCCAGAGCTTGCAGACCAGCAGCGAGTCCGGGTGGCAGAGGTTCAGACTAGTGGCAGGACAGGAAGGAGAGGAGCACCAGCGCCACACAACAAGAGATGAAAAGGAAAAATGTGGCAGCTGTAGTACAAAAAATCTATAATAGTTCAAGGGAGCATTCCTGGCCAATCGAAGCACTTCTTTCCTCTGCGTGAGACACTCTTATTCTGTGCAGAGTGTTTCACATGTAGCTTCCCTGGAAATGGGCACGTTTGAGGTAGGTTTTTGAAAATTTTAATACATCATTGATCAGTCTTGAACAATAATGTATTGATACAACCATAAGAGTGGCCTCAGTGGCAGTATTAGTTTTTCAAAATGCTAATATGTTATTGATCAATCTCTAGTAGTAATAGTAAAGTAAGTAACATTTTATTTATGAAGCGCGCCATCCCTGAGGCTCAGGGCGCTTTACAATGTACAAAATACAAATAAAATAACAATGAATATAAAATATTAATACCTCCACCAAGACTACTGTTTTTGGTTGTAAGAGTGGTCTTACTCACATCCTTAGGATATCAGAACCGCTTACCTTCAGTTTGCAATTCTAATACCCTAAGAATGCAAGTGAGACCACTCTTACAACCATAAGAGTGGACTCAGTGGCAGTATTAACCTACACAGAAAAAAGAAATGCATCTCATAATACCGCAATGTAATGCAAAACACTAAGCCAGACAAAGTTATAATGATATCATATAGCTTAATCCCAGGCGCTCAAAAGACATGATTCCAAGCACTGGAATATAAGAAAATAAAATTTTGCTACAGACATTGATTCCAGCTAGAGCAGTATTAACATCCAGTAATCCACTTGTTTAAGAATGGATTGCTTTTTGGTGGTGCTTCCTTATTCAGATTGCTTAGCATGCTGCAGAAATCTCCCATGTGGAATTGTTATGCTTGGTGCCAGTGCTGCTGGGCCAGGCAAATTATACCCTTTTCCCTTGTTTTGAGTCTGCGGTTGCAAATTTATCTTAGATGTGAAACTAGAGAAAAATGTGTTTATTCGTATACAGAACAGCCACTAGTATCTTGCAACCATTTCTAAAAATAATCTTTCATGATATTCTGTAATGCTTGAAATTATATTTTGGAAGCGGTAGCATCATAGAAACTTATGTTGTTTGTTTTTTAATAAAAGCTTGGAGCCTGATCTGCATGTATAGATCCTGACGTTACAGTTCTCCTGTGGTGCTATATCTCTGCACATGTTGATTATAAGGTTCCTGAAGCAGCAGTACATGATCGCAGTGAAAATTTGGACCTGTACTTTTTTATTCTAATTTAGAGTGCCCCTTATCTCTAGACTTTTTATGATATTCCTCTTGCCCAGTTGTGAGTCTGCTTTTACTGCTTTTTTCTTTGTTTACTACTGAAATACAGTAATAAAAGGAGTGTTCCTTTTAATATGGCTCGGACCAGGTTTTCATCAGTTTTTTCTTTTGGTTTTGAACACCCATTAAGATCACTTTTCATATGACTATAATGGAGTAGCATGCAACAGACACTGCTCTCTGACCTTATGAGACAACAGGTGTACAAGTAAGCAGTAATACCCACCAGGGTGGGCTTTTTTTTGGAAATACCGGACTGCCCAGGGCACAATGAGGTCCGATGCTGCAGGAGGAGGGCCTTATATTACCCGGAAGGTCTGGTATTTCCCAATAAAGCCCACCTTGGAGGGTATTATTGCACTTAGAAAATGGGCACTGTAACAAAAAAAAAGTTTAATAAAGGTTAGTAAATTTTAAAGTAAGTTTTGTAATAAAATAGTTGCCCCGCTTGCTTTCAAATTTTGGTTTTTTTGTGCTGTTTTAAAAGCAGTACTGTTTTTCACATCTCCCCTCTGCACCCCTCCCCATACCCGGATGTATTCAGGAAGTCCCTTCAGAAGATTTAGTTTATTTCTTAATTTATTTACTTTGATTACAAGTAAAGGCTTGCGTTATATATTTTTTTAACATTATTCACATTAGCAAGATGCACCCCTTCCCCCCACCGCATCCTGGTCAGCCGCTGAATCATAATTTTGGTGCATAGGGTGGTGTGTACCACAAGGGCAGGACTGCAGAAGAAAGAAAACATAAAGGTACGGGGCTGTGCAGAGAAAAAAAATGAATAAGAAACCTCCTACTGTGTTTTTTTTTTTTTGTACATCTTGGATCACGCGGAGCTGAAGGGCAGGGTGAGCTGGGAGAAATTGTTGGCAGTAGCGTGGAGCACGCAATGTGCTTTCGCTGTTAATTTAAAATGAACAGAAAAAAAATGATTTATGCAGGCCGAGGCATGTAATAAGAGTGGCAGAGAAACTGGTTGCTCTGGCATCGCTAGGAGTGGCATTTTGTATGTTTGTTGTAGCGCAGATAAACATCCATCTGTGGTATAGAAAATGAACAAAATGCTGTTCCTCTCGATACCAGAGCTGCTGTTTTGTGTGACACTGTAACTGATTTTGGATCCATTTTCTTTTTCAAACGCTTGAGATTTATTTCAGTTTTCACAGAGCTACTGTTTCATGCTTTTTTCATGGTTTGATGGCAAGACCGTGGAGCGTAGACTGGTGATGAGTGGAACTAGCTCGGTGCTCTGTTAGCAGGGGAAAAAAAGATGGCGACTACTGCCTTTTGAAATTTGGGGTGCCCAATGATATTCCAAGTAATAGGGCACCCCAAATTGGCACTTGTTATGATGCAGGCTGTATCGGCAAATAAATGAACCTGTATTCAGCGTTTCAGCCAGTCAGATTAATTTATTTTCCGATCCCATTTTCTAAATATTGATGACAACCTGGTTCGAGTCATATTAAAAGGAGTGCTTCTTTTATTAGTTGAATGTCAATTTTGTGTCTGCTTTGGCACTTTTTTCACAAAGATGGGTATCATACAAGTCAGGAGACGAGGGGCAATTTAAATAGAATGAAGAAGTATAGGTCAGAATTTTAACTGCCACTCTGCACTGCTGATTTTAAAAATAACAAGACTTTTAAAAAATTGAGTTAACCATTTTAGGTTTTTATATTGATATAAAACATTTTATCTTTAATATTAACATGTGGACGCTGTAGTTAATATAAAAAATTGTCTCTAGCCCTAATGCTTCCACAGTTCTCCCATTTTAAAGAAATTATCTTATGAAAGGTCTAGCTTTTAACTGTTGGGGTTAGAAACAATTCTTGTAATGAAAGCTTGGAGTCCAGGTGAAGAATTCACTCTGATGATACTGTTTGTTTCGATGCTATTCTGTGTATATTGATAATCTTTGGATCTGCTTTTACAGTATATTATCGATACATGGTTTTTATTTGTGCACAGCGAAAAAACAGCAAACATAGTATCAATACTATTTTTTTGTATCAAGACTATTGATATGCTTTTTTTTGTAAGATTCATAAAAGCACATGATGCTTAAAAAAAATAAAGTTTTAAAAATTTTTTTTAGCATGTTATTTCTACACATTATTAAACTTGCAACTATGTAGTTTTCAATCTGGTTGAGAACATTTCAGCCTCCAAGATCCCAGCTGTACCAGATCTTCCTCACTTTCACAGACTTTTCTTGAAAAAGTGAGGAAGATAATAATGGGGAGTAACATTAAATAAATATGTATTTTTTATTCTGTGTTTTATGATCCTTTCTCGTACCAGACTCCTTCAAGATCCACACAGTACATCCTTGGGGCACTTCTACCTTACTGTTGCACAGCCATCCTCCATGCTAACGTGGAATACCCCTTGGGTGGGGACGAGGTAGTGAGACTACCCTTCAGCAGGGTCGGGGTGGTGTATTTATCCTCAGTCTCACTTTGCTGTTTAGTAGCATGCAGCTGGTTGGTGGAGTGCAATCCCAGATGTACCGGGGCCTTTAATCTGTGGGAACCAGAGCATTTTTTCTTTTTCCGGTCCTCTCCCCAGGGACTCCGACTAGTAGTGATGTCAAGGGATGTTCACACAGATCTGTCCACCAAGTCCCACCCACCCTCAGTCCTCCAGCCACACTGCCACCTGTGGCACCCAGTTGACAGTATTGCAGCAAGGGATGGGAGCTCACCCTCCCCAGAAAGGGAGAGCATCCTGTTTGACACTCAGTCCCCGTCCTCAATTATTCAGGCTTGTTCCTGAGCCCAGTTTGCCGGTGTCATGAGTGATAGTGCTACCACTATTCTAGGTCGGCTTACCGTAGCTGTATTTGAGTTCCCTATACTCACTTTTCTTGAGACTAAAAAGAAGCAGCATGCAGTGGCTCAGCAGATTTTAGTCTGGTGCAATTCAGAAACTTTTGTGGATCCATATTTGCAAGTTGTTCCAGTTTTTGGAAATCAGAATACTTTCCAGGCCCCAAAATTTGGAAGTTGCTATTCTAAAAGTGATCACTTTACAGCTGGCCCTTCGGCGCAGCAGTATCGCTACTGTGGCAGTGCCGGTGATCTGAGTTTGGGAACAGTCTCGGGTTGGCTGGGGGGAGGAAGAGGTGAGCATCCAACAGGATACCCTCTTCCTCTGGTTAGGGTGTATAGATGCTATTGCTACAGTACTGCCTCTTTGGTGACCACAGGTGTCAGTGCAGTGATGGCACAGTGAGTTGGGGAGGGGGCAGAGACATCAGCTGGCCTCTGCTGAGACATTGTGTGCCCCAGCATGGAGCCTCTAAAATTTTCCCAGGGGTCTGGACAGAAACAAGGAAGAAAGCCTGACTCACACAGGATGATTCTAGATGCACTCAGCCCCCAACCTCGCCCATTCTCCACTTGGCTGCATCCTAGGAACTCTGCCTTAGTTAGCTGGTGAGAGGTGTGAGAGTGCATCCAGCTGGGTTGGAGCAAGCTGGTGGGATTTGACAGCATCTGGAGGTAAGAGGCAGAGACACCAGGGAATGGGGCTCTGCCCATCCGGGGGGGGGGGGGCAGAGTCGAGTTTGGAAGCATAAATCTAAATTATAAAAATAAATCTTTGTCCTGTGTTGTTTGCAACCTCTGTACCGCTGCCAGCTTCTGCATCATCCGGGACCGATGACAATCTGTCCCGTCAGCTACTCCACACTTCCCTGGGCAACAAGGAGAAAGGATGCGGGCCTAATGATGCTGAGCACTGTTTTGTTGCAGCATTGGGGACCGGCAGGTGGAGGTTGTGGTGGTGGGTGATAGACATGGCAGGGCCAGGTGCTTATCGGCCAGGCCCAATGCTGTAAGGCATCTTCTAAGGTAGAGACCCCCCCCCCACAAGATCGTTACATGGGTTGGGGATGTGCTGCCTCCCCCTCCCCCCCAGCCTCTACACTAATGTGAACTAGCCCTCTTCCCCTCCCTCTGCTCAGTAACGGTAGTATCTCTCCTTCTGCTGACGCATCTCAAGCGGCGCACACATGGATCCAATACCTGCCTCCTCCTAGTACATGCTTTGATTTTACAACCTCCATATCTGGGTGGCCTCCTTACTTTCTCATTGAGCAGAGCTCTACTTCCATCTCCCAGTACTGATAACTGGCTACCCTGCAACACTCTACTTACAGTAAAGCCTATGAGAATGACTTTCACTCGAAGACACTGAGTACTCTGCAAGGTGTCTAGCTGGGAACATTATGTATGGTGAGTGGGGATGCGGAGGGTGCATATGTAGTTAATTGGGCTTGGGATATGACTGGAGGTGAATTTCCCCCCTCCCGGGTACTTTGTAGCAACAGACAGCTGGTCTGGTACACAGAGGTGCATAGCCCCAGAGGGGAGTTTTGGGAGCAGCCTTACTCTTTCTGACTGATGTCAAAAATTAAGCCTTGCCGGGCGGGGGGGGGGGGGTTCTCTCCCCTCCCCCCACTGTGGAACTGATGGTTGCCTGGGCAGCCATAGAGGCGAAGGATAAGGGATGGATGTACCCCTGGTATAACTTTTTTAGAGTGACTCTCCGAGAGTGCAGCACCTTCCTCCCAGTAGCTGGGACCTCGTACCTCCCCTTGAAGACACCCACCCCTTGTCCATGCAGCCCAGCATTGGTGAGGTGGTCATGGAGACACGATCCCTTTAGTGACGAGGATCTTGAATGCCTTGATTGGGAAACCCATAAGCCCCCTGACTGACCAGTAGAGCTTAATCCACTACAGTACCCCAATCAGGGCTCTGAGTTCTGCTTTCATGGTACACGCAGTATACCCAGCAATTCATTTATCCCCCCACCACCACCTTTTCATACTCTACCTCCTGCAGGATCAGGGTACAAGTCCCTGTCCTAAAGCAGATCTCAAACATACAGTATTTTTGGTGGTGGTGGTGGTGGTGGCGGGGGCTTTTGGTTGTCCTCAGCTGCATCCAAGAGTCACAGCTGGGATTTGTACTGTGATGCCTGGGACACTCCTCCAAATGTGTAATATTGGTAACCATTCACAAGGTATGTGTGTATATAGAAACTGTCCCTGTTTGTGTCATTTGGGTTCTGGGGGTGGGAATTGAGTGGGGTTTCTTTGCCAAGTTCTCGAGACAGCCATTAAGGGCCTGGGGCCCCCTATTTAGGCCTGGCCCTGCTACCAGGCTGCCCTTCCAGATGCTTCTGTAATGTATAAAGTTTACATTGGGTGCTGTTTATTCCCTATTTTATGTTACTGTTATTTTGTTGCTTTCTTTTGTGTCTGGTGGAATGCATTTCTTATTCCTTTTCCATCTTCCCTTGACAGGGGCAGAGGGTCCTTAAGAAAGACTGCTGGTGTTCTTCTCCACACTTCCTCTTTGCTTATTCTCAGGGATCACGCCCCTCATCCAGGCAGTCTGCTCCCCAGGATCCTCTGTGATGGCAGATATCACATGCTAGTGCTTCAATGTGTGGGGCCTCAGTTTCTCGATCAAGGGAAAATGGGTTGTCACCCATCTCGAGTGCCCTTCCTTCAGAAAACCTAACTCTTGCCGGCTGAGGCAGCTACTTTGGAAAGGGCATGGATTGTGCTTGGGATACACAGCTGCCCTGTAAATAATTAAAAAAAAAAAAAAAAGTGGGGTTTATATTGATTCACAGATCTCTACATTGCATCCAACGGTAACAGCAAATGGTCAGATAGGGGAGTTGGCTCCTAGCATGGGTACCTCAGGAGAATCTCTGGTGCTTGGAAACATCTATGGGCCCAATACAGACTGCCCTGTATTTTTTCATGGTTTTGCTGAAACACTGACCCAGTTTAATACATCCAACACCCCGGTCCTGTGGGGGTGGGGATTTAAACTTTTCCTGGGCCTGTCCATAAACCTCAGTCTTGGAATGTAAGAGACTCACCAAAAAGCTGCCTCAGCCATCCGGGCAGGTATGTAGCACCTTCTTCACCTCAGAGACTGGGACTACTCATGCTACTTGGCCCTTCATGGGTCTCACAATAAGATAGACTTGGTTATCCTCTTCTGAGATCACTCAGAAAGTTGTCTGCTCCCACATCACCCCTTCTCCTATTGGACTACGCCCATATCCAGCTACTCTGCCCCCCCCCCCAGTCCACACCTCCTCCTGAAAACTAGATCCACTCCTTAAGCTGGATAACCAGCCACTTCATATCTGGATTAGGGGGGAAAAGGAAGAATACTTCTGATTTAATGACACAGGGAGGACTCCTGTGGGCATAGGTATGAGAGTCTTCTAAAGCTTCCCTGCAGGGTAAAATCAATGTGTTTGCATGCATTGGAGAAGGAAGTGGGAGAAGGAACTGTTGAGACATGGAAAAAGGTGCTGGGGCAGAAAGAGTTGCCTCCTCCCTTGCCACTTTCTTAGCTCTGCACAACAAGGCTGTGACACTGAGGTTGGAGATCAACTTTCTGTCTGTGCTAGAAAGGCAGAGGTAGCTATTCTGAGACTTCACCATGAATATTGATTGGGGGGGAGGGGCAAATTCTCTTACCAACTTAGGAAACAACAAGCAGAGAGGCATATTGCAAGTATTAAAGATCCCTCTGGTGCTCTCCACACCCATTCGAATGGGACATACCTGATTATGCAGTCTTTTTGTTGGTAACTTCAAGTTTATTGAAAGTTAGTCGGAGAACAGAAATGCTGACATTGACAGTGTTACAGAGCATCTATACAGAGACTCTAAGTGAAAATATAACTCATGAATTGTATTGTGCCACTTGGTTGGAAGTATTATACCCAACCTTGATTCAGTAAGAGATTAACTATGTGCCCTAAAAAAAAAAAAAAAAAGACAGTGGTCCCAGCACCACTAAATTAAACCCCAGAAGATAACATGTTGCTCAACACAAAAGTTATGAAATTATACTACTACAGGCACAGAGTTTCTGGCTTGTTTGATGTTGGCTTTTTAGGGCTGTGGTCGGAGCCTACATCCATTTTGGGATTGGCTCATACCTTACAAAAATGGCCAGTCGTGGAACCTTCAGTTGGACTTCTGGAAGTATCCTTCCAAAAGTCCAATGGAGCTTGAAACCCTCCGCCATGATCAGCTGCTACAGAATAACAGCTGCACTATTTCAGCTGTTACTTCCGCATTCCAGGCAAGAACTGTGCATGTGCGACTCGCGAGCATGCGTAGTTCTGCTGGCGCTATCATGTTGTGAATGGCAAATTGCCATTCACTGCAACTGTTTTGCCTCCTTTTTTCCCCCTTCCCTACATCCTCCCGCTGACACCGCAGCTCACCCATGAGTCCGCAGTGCCTTGTCGGCATTATACAGCCCCCCCAACTCATGTGGCACACTGGGAGCCCACCCCAGTGTGCCCAAATGCTATTAATTTCCCGACTGACATTGGGGTGCCCAATCCCTGTGTCGGCATTATGTGCCCCCCAACTCATGTGGCACACTGAGAACCCACCCCAGTGTGCCCAAATGTCCATTCCCCTGCCGACATCGGGGTGCCCGATCCCCATGTTGGCATCATGTACTCCCCTATCCCCACCTCTTGTGGCACACCAGGAGCCCACCCCAGTGTGCCTAAAATATGTTTCTTGTTTCCCTGTAAATAAAGAAAACCATCCAAGGTTTTTTTTTTTTAGTCTGTAAAAAAGAAAACGGTCCCTCGTTGTCCCCCATCCCCACCCTCTCACTGAGCACCCACCTCCCTGCACCCCCATTACCCCATACTTACATCCGGAGATCGGCTCTGTCATCTTCTCTGGACCGGGACACATCTGCACTCTTCAAAGCCAAATCGTAAACTGAAGATTCAGAGGTAAGCGTGCTGTAATGGCATTCAATGGGTTGTTCAACTTATGTTGATAAATTGGACATTTTTTTGGAATTTTGGCCCCAAATTTTCAACATGGGGTTCTTGGGACCCCACTTTGTGAACATGATCACTGTTATTTCGTTACTCAGTCCCGAAAGGTGATTTTGCTGTCACTGCGCGGAATCACCTTTTGGGACTGATTAACGAAACAACAGTGCCACTGTTCATGAAGTGGGGTCCTAAAAACTCCATGTTGCAAATTTGGTTAAAAAATTCCAAATAATGACTCTGATACAAGCGTGCATTGTGCAGTTTCTACTCACACTCCTAATTTCTCCAGTTTTTAATATTTTCACTCCAGATTTTCAACATTGCCATTTTTGCACATCTCCTGTTTAACAGTACAGCTGTCATTTTACACATCCTACCCAAAATGTGTTTTCACACCTGTGGCACAGAATGGCGCAGTCGCTCTGCAAAATCGCCTTTTGGGACAAGTGAACAAAATGACACTGGCACTCTTCAGTTTTGAAATTCCAACACTTTATTAAATTTCAAAATAATAATAATAATAAAATTTATTTGATTAAGAGCCTTTCAAGTATTTCAAGGCGCTGTACAAAACATCATTACATTCAACATAACCATACATACAATAACAATGCAACCAATAAAATATTTAAAATAAACAATTTAAAATACAGCAGGGAAAGCCTGATTCCATAAAATTACATCAAAATGCATGTCCGGTTACATCATATCCAGGATAAAAAAAAACCCATAAGCATCCAAAATACTATCCCCAGACTATAGAAAGAGAAAAAGGAAAACATAAGATAGAAGTCCCCCATTTACAAGCCTAACCCACCAAACACCCCCCACCCTTAACCCTCCCCGCTCCCCTGGAGTGTGCCACCCTCGCTCCCTATTACAACAGCATGATAGAGAACTGTAAAAAATAAGTACAGTGTACCAATAAAATACAGAGGCACATACAGAGACATATCTGACAGAGACTATTTATGCAAGTATAAGGCATATAATTTACCCAATTTTTTATTTAATGAACCTATACAGTTGTGCGCACTTGCAATCAGTCTTTCAGTCTTGAAACAAGAGTTAAATCCTTTAGCCATTCCGTGTAAGGTATGGTCAGTTGATCCATCCAATGCTTCAGTACCAATTTCTTAACCACCATTGAAATTAGTGCCATGTGGAATTTACGCTCCTGGATTTCAATACTGGAATATATACCTAAAATACATATCTCTATAGTGAACAACTCATCCAAACCCAATAATGGATCACGTTTAGATTGAATTGTTTGCCACAAAGGAGCTACCTTCTCACAGTACCAAAAAATGTGCAACAGATTTCCTTCAGCCTGACCACATCTAGTACAACTAGAAACAGGAAGCTTACCCAATTTAGCCAATTTAACTGGAGTATAGTACATATTATTTAGGATGTGATATTGGGTGAGCTTAAGTCTATCCTGAGTATGGTATCTGTGTAGATCTTTCCAAATTTGGGCCCAGTTAAAAGTGGTATTTGGCAGAAGAGAAGTCCAAACTGCAGAACCCAACAGGGTGTTAGGGAATTTAAGGCCTAGTAGAAAGGAATAGATCCTTGAGATAACATGGGGTCTGTTTAGGTAGTCCTCTATTTGGAGAACAAAAGGCCTAACTTGAGATTCTTTATTATTTCAAAACCTGCCATGATTTCGGGAGAAGAGAGAAGAGAGCCTTGCGAGAAAAAACTTTCTATCAGGGCACCTTGTAACTGAGGAAGCCATCCCAATGGGATCGGTAATCCACTAATTCTAATATTAGGATTCAGAACAAGGGGCTGTGCCATGTCTCTTTTGGATGAGATTCTAAAAAAAGTGCCAGCATTGAGCAAGAACTTTAAGCGAAATACCAGTAACCAACTCCTGTGTTGAAATTGGCAGTGCCGAGTTGGAAAGGAAGAAAATAATAGGTGAGTTAAGGTTATTCAAATCTAGAATCTGTCTTTCGAGCTGGAGCCAAATAGGAGTGAAATCATTGTCCCTAACTAACAACCATCTCCTCATCTCCGACAAATGGCTAGCCCAATAGTACAAAACAAAACTGGGAAGACGCAGTCCTCCCAGATCTTTGGGGAGACTAAGCTTAAGGAAGGAATGTCTGGGACACTTACCCTGCCAAATAAATTTAGAAAGTGTGGAGTGAAAACGCTGCAAATAGGATAGAGGAAGCCACAAATTTAGTAAATTTAAAGGATAAAAAAGGCGGGGCAGGACGTTCATCTTAATAATACTAATCCAGCCCCATAAAGAGAGAGGAAGTTTAGACCATCTTTGAAGATCCTGTTGAATATTTGCCATTATATCATCCAGATTAAGTTTCCTGAGCAACCCAGGGTCTTTAGTAAGAAATAGTCCTAAATATTTAATCAAATGTGGAGACCATTTCATCCCGAATTGGGTGAAATTAGCTTTGTGGGTAAACGTATTTAGAGGAAATATTTCTGTTTTCGCAAGGTTTAGCTTGTAATTTGATAACTGACCATACTGTATAATAATTTGTAAAGCATGAGCTAGTGATGTATTGGGGTACACCAAATGAAGCAAAATATCGTCCGCATACACTGATAAAGTCAATGACTGCTGAAGCACTGGGCAACCCTGTACATACGAAGCCCATTTAATGTTGAGAAGGAGAGGTTCCAAATATCAATTAAAAAGGAAGGGGGATAGTGGGCACCCTTGTCTGGTGCCAGTGAACAGAGAAAACCGAGATGAAAAGACCCCATTGCAATAAATTTTCACGGAGGGGGACTTGTACATCATCCGGATCCATCTGATAAACGTAGCAGGAAAACACATTTTTTTAAGTGTGTCCCAGAGAAAATCCCAATTGACTCGATCGAAGGCCTTCTTGGCATCTAACGAAATTAGAGCCATTGGGATCTGAGAAGTTTGGGCTGCATGAAAGATATGTGAAAGAGTTCTAAGATGATCAGCCGATGAACGGCCTTGCACAAAACCGACTTGTTCGGGGCTCAACAGATGGGTCCAGATCTTCTTAATCCTGTTGGCCAGAATTTTTGTCAGTATTTTAATATCGCAATTTAAAAGGGAGATTGGACGATAACTGGCAGGGTCTTTTGGTGGTTTATCCTGTTTGAGAAATAATACTATCGTGGCTTCCAGTAACGTGGGATCTAAAGTATCGCGGCGAACATATATTCATATAAATTAAGAAGAAGAGGGGCTAGCTCTTTATGGAAAATTTTATAGAAGTTGGAGGGGAAACCATCAGGCCCCAGTGACTTATCCGATGCTAACCCTTTAATTGCCTCTTCCAGTTCCAATATGGAACTAGGAGAAGACAAAGCCAACCTATGATGAACCTGCAGACAGGGCAGGTTCAAGCCATCCAAGTAGCTTTCAATATCCGATAAAGGTGCTGGAGAAGAACTTTTACTGTAAAGTGAACTGTAAAAGTCCCTTGGTGAAGTTTTAATAGTGCTGTCCGGCGCCTGTAAAACCGGGATCAGCCTTGAACTTTCCGTTTTCCGTAATCGAAGGACCAACAATCGGCCAGCTTTTTCCCCTTGGTCGGTGTATCTAGCATGGGTTTTTAAGATAGCGTACTCTGCCTTTTCCTTTAATAGATCTGCATATTCATTCTTTAATGCTAACAGTGCTTCCATAGAATTTGAAGACGAGGTAGCAGATAAGGAACTTTCTAATTCTTTAATACTGGCTAGCAGGGAGGTTGCCCTAGCCTCCCTACCTCTCTTCCTCCTAGATGCAAGTTTGATTAATTCTCCTCGTAGATAGCACTTAAAGGCACACCATATTAAGTCCTCCCTAGGTGTAGAACACTTGTTACACTCCATGAAGGAAAAAATCAAATTTTTAATATGGGAAACTATTTGATCCTCCTTCAGGAGCTGTGTATTTTATCTCCAGGCAGTATCTCTTTGGAGATTAAGGTCTGGAGAAATCCTCAGCCATGCAACCGAATGGTCTGATAGGACAATTTGTTCAATATCCGCATGACAGCGGCCAGGTAGGAGAGAAATACTAATAAGAGTATAATCTATTCTCGACCAAGATCGGTGAACATGTGAATAAAAGGAAAACACTCGGCACGAAGGGTTAAAGAAATGCCAAGGATCACATAGCCCCAAAAGCTCCATAAAGTCTGCTTGGGCCCTTTGAGCAGGGGTCAGCGGTTTTAGTGGTAGAAACGTTCTATCTAAATCCTGGGATGGCGGGATATTCCAGTCACCACCCAGAATTAGTTGAGCAGGCAGTATACCACCTATCTTGTAAGCCAGGCCCATAATAAATTCAGCGTCCCCTCCTATTGGTCCATAGATGGAGCCCAGCACAACTACCTTATTATTGAGAGAACCCTTGATTAATATGAATCTTTCCTCTTGGTCCATTACCTTCTCCTCTGCCAAAAATGCTACGTGTTTCTTTATTATGATGGCCACTCCTCTGCTTAATGCCGACCCACTCGTGGCGAAGACTTGAGAGAAGCCTTATCTACTCAACCAGTTTGTTTCTGTTTCTAATAAATGGGTTTCTTGAAGCATAAGGATATCTACATTTAGTAGCTCACAGTTTTTAAAAAACTGATATCTTTGTTCTGTCTCTGAGACCTCTTATATTCCACGTGGCAATTTTAAGTGGTATAGCAAACATCTTGCCCAATTAACCAAGAAACACAATCATAATTAGTAACCCAAATTAACCATTTTAAAGGGCACACTCCAGACCAATCCCCTTTCCGCCCCTTCCCCAGAAAAGGGAAGCCATGTGAACCTACCCGACAAACTATGCCGAACCGATCCCTACGATCATATATCAAGTCCAGTAAATTCGTCTCAGACTCATAAACCCCTCCACTCTCCCCACCCCCCAGAAAACTAACATAACTATTTACATAATGACCCCAAGTATACCCAAACATCAACCTGAAAAGCCCTGCACAAGTATTTGGGGCCAAAGCCCTCATGGCGATATCTCGGTCATCCCGTAGCTCAAAATATCCAATTGTGTCATAAATGAGGTATCTACTTTTGCAGTTTAAGAAGGAGTTTAACCAAACCCCTACTACATCCTCGTAGAACTGGATTCCTCCGAGATTGGCCATACCCCCCAATAACTCAGCTCCCGATGCAGATCTCCAGGAGCGTACCTCAATCCCGAGCTTCCCCCCCACCGACCCCCTGCAGCCCCCCATTCACCCAGCCTTCACAGAAGTAATCACCTTAATCGTGATATCCCGTTGAGTATGACCAGAAAAATGAGCCTTAATAGACCCTGGGTATAAACTGACAAAACAATATTCAACTCGGAATTGTTCCCCCTATAAGCTCAAACATTTGCTTTATATTTTTAATCTTAATACAGTGCGACTGACTTACCCTATTGCACCTGACACTCTTAGTAAATAGGCCAGCATTCCCCAAACAGGCAAAAGGGAAGGGGCATCACCCCCTCTCTCAGGAACACTGCCTCGCCCATCGCTTGGCATGAACCAATTAGAAGATCTGGATTGCCTAAATGACGCGGATCTGACTGGGGGACCAGAATGCTAGTAGGACCGAACCCGGTCCGTCACATAAACAGCTGCCCGCAAACACTCACCATCCCTAAGGTTCCAGTCCCCCCCCCCCGGTCTGAAAGTGTGCACATGGCCTAGCGAGGAAAGGACAGGCCCATCACCCTCCACTAAGGCCTAAACTTCGTCATCCTCCCCTCAACTGGAAACCCAGCAGTTAATTAACCCCAATTACATTAGTAAGCAAAGGAGGCATAAAACAAAATACATAAATAGACCCACCTTAATTGTGATATCTAACTGAGTATAACCAGAAACATGAGCCTTAATAAACCCTGGGTATAAACTGACAAAACAATATTCAATTCAGTATTGTTCCCCCTCTAAGCTCAAACATTTGCTTTATATTTTTAATCTTAATACAGTGCGCCTAACTTACCTTATTGCGCCTGATGCGCTTAGTAAATAGGTCAACATTCCCCAAATCGGCCATGACAAACAGGCAAAAGGGCAGGGGCATCACCCCTTCTCTCAGGAACACTGCATCACCCATCGCTAGGTGTGAACCAGTGAGAAAATCTGAATTGCCTAAGTGACGCGGACCCGACCGGGAGACCAGAATGCTAGTAGGACCGAACCCGTTCCATCACATAAACAGCTGCCCACAAACACTTGCCAACCCTAAGGTTCCAGTCCCCCCCCCCCGCCTGAAGACGTGTGCATGGCCTAGCAAGGAAAGGACAGGCCCATCACCCGCCACTGAGGCCTAAACCCGGTCATCCTCCCGTCAACTGGAGACCCAGCAGGTAATTAACACCAAATACATTAGTAAACAAGGGAGACATAAAACAAAATACATAAATAGACCCCCCCTTAGTCTCTATAAGCTCAGCCGGCTTTGAAGAGATCAGGTAGTCGGGAAGTAAGATCCTTAGTAGCTTGCTGTGGAGAGTCATAGGAATACCAATGACTATCAATCACCACTTGTAGTCTAGCCGGGTATGACATCTTGAAACGAATGCTGGCGGCAATTAACTTGCTAACAACCGGGTAAAAAGCAGCCAGCCTTTGCCTTGTTTTGCAGGGAAGGTCCTGCGTGATTCTAATTTTGGAGGATCCCCAAGTTACAGACTGCAGCTCTTTAACTTTGACCATAACATGCTGTTTCTCTATGAAGCTGAGAAACTTGATGATGATGGGTCGAGGAGGAGATCCCACTGGAGGCTTCGGCCTGAGGGAGCGATGAGCTCTTTCTAAGTGATAGTGAGGATTCAAGGGAGAGGGCCCCACTACCTTGTGGAGAAATTTCTGCACCAAAGCAATAGCATTGGCGCCTTCTTCCGCTTCGGGCAACCCTATTATCAGGAGATTTTCTCCTACTTCTCCCCTCTAGGTCCTCAGTTTTAAGCTGGAGCTTATGAAGTTGTTGCCTAAGCAAGACGATCTCGGGATCAGTTCTTTCCCTCCATTTCTCCTGGGAGGAAACTCTGACCTCCGAATCGGCCATTCTCGTCTTGAGGGCTGGCAAAGTCGGCCTTAATTGATTTTAACTCCATGGCGATATCTGCTAGGGATTCGCAAACAGCAGCAGCTCCTGTAAAAATCTCTCTTCAGACAAGGGGGTTGCAGAAGGGCTAGGGCTGTTCACTTTACTCGAGCTTCCCGTTCCCTGACTTCGACTTTTTAGAAGTCTTCTCTGGCGTAGTTGGTGGGGTGTGCCGAATTGCCGCCTGCTTCATCTCGGTCTCCATTGTCGCTAAAAGGCTTTGCGACTAATACCTTTAACTGGCCCACGACAATCAATGGAGAAACAATAGCTTACAGGCCACTTGTAAATCACTTAAACACTCACAAATTTAATTTAGGAAGTTTGCAGAGGACAGTAGGATGGAGCTCGAGACAAGTGCTGCTACAAGGTAGAGTGCATCACGTGACCACTGGCACTCGTCATGAGAAGGGATCGAAAAAGGCTGTGTTGAAAATGGCTCTGGCCATAGTTTGTTTATTAAGCTGGGTTACTGTTATGTCCTTATGAAAACATGTACATACAGCCATTCAAAGAACGCAGGCCCCAGTAAAATATCACTCCCAGCCCTTTAAATTTCTTGCCAAGATGAGACATTAGCTAGGAGTTTATTTGTAGGGCTTGCAGTCATTGACAAACACTTATTTTTCACCTGGTTTGGGTAGCAGGGGTGGTCAATGATGCTTGCTGGCATTCTCTGCCTCGATGGTCCGATCTAGTGTAGCTGTTTGGAGCTGGCAGGAGTCTTGTTTCTGAATGACTTGTCACATTATGATTTTGAAGCATGGTAGATTTTGAGGCATGGTAGATTGCACAGGATTCTGCATGTTGTTTTCCTTCTCCTGGTGTCCCATAACTTAGAGTTGCTGTAGAAGACGTGGTAACACATGTTGAAAATAGCAGCTTAATGGCGTTGGATGTTCAAAACACCATAGCTGATGGCATTGTTGGATGTTAAGCAATAATGTAACTCTCTCCCAAAATGTTCATATTTTTATACCGTACATTTTACAGAGTAAACCTTTTTCATCTCGCATCATCAGACATTAAGATGGCTAACCTGAATTTTGCTTACATTTCTGCTAGGAACATTTCATAAGCATCCCAGAGTCCAGATTGATCTTCTGGAGGAAGTTCTGGCATCATGAACAAATATTATTTTCCCCACATAAATGCCCCTGTAGCCTTCCTGGATATTGGAGGGTGTGAGATGCTCCCAAGGACCACAGTGGTGCCCTGATTACATTAGAGGTCTTCTGGCCATCCCCGGTGGCATAACTGAGATCAGGGAATAAGGAACTTTTTTTAACCCCTTCCCCAACAGCAAGCAGACTGATCCTCTATGCTGCCACCAGGCTTCTGTGTCTTTACAAGAGGCCCTGTTAATTGCACTGAGAGAGTTCTCTGGGCATCGTTGACCAGACTTTTCTGCAGTGTTATGTGGAAACATCTGGCGACTGAGGGGACTGGGTCCAAGTTCAGATTAATGCCAAGCCATGATGCCATGTAAGTTATAGTGTCACCTCCCCCTTGACCTCCTCGGGTAAACCCTACAGTCATAGGTTTGCAGCCCTCGATTGATTCTTGGGTGCTTCTAGGTGGTATTTCAGGGACTTGGGGTTGTACCGGTAGTGTCTTTCAATGTGGCTGCCACTGTGTATTTTGCCTTTGATTCAGCTGATGCAGACTGAGTCGTGCATATGAGGATTCTGTCATTGAAATCCTGCATTGTTTTTGTCCAGGGTGCGTACCCATTTGTTGAATGCTTGACTCATTATGAACAGGTCTGACATGGTTGGTTCAGGATCTCCAGAGCTTGGGGGTGCTTCTGGCATTGAGGCTTCTCTAGTCCCCATTGCAGGTCTTTTCTTCCCTCCACCATCCATGGCTTTCCTCAGGTTCCCCATGCTCAGAAGTCCACTGGAAGTCACTCATATCAACAGGCGTTGCTTGACTCAAGTGGTTGCTATAAAATAATGGAGGTATTTCGGGTTTAATAGTGCAGATCGTAGTCAACTGATAACTTGTAGGAGCTGAAGTAAGGCACAGCCATTCACTATGGCTGCTGGCCACAACCCCCATGACACCTGTCCCTGCTGATTGAGAAGTTCAGTTCCTGCTTCAGAAAAAAAAAAAACATGCATTCCACCCCCACCCAAAAAAAAAAATAAACGGAACAAGAGGTTTTACTCAAGATACTTCCCGGTCTCAAAAGCCTTAGAAGTACTGAGTCCTGTGTTGGACCTCAGAACCCTGAACAAGTTCATCGAAAACAGAAAGTTTCAAATTGTGTCTCTTCAGATTATCATTCCCCCTTCAGCAAAACGGGGACTGGCATAGTGCTGTGAACATGAAGGATGCTTACCTTCATATCAAAATCAGAAAAACTGCCACAGACAGTGCCTCAGATTCACTCTGGAGGACTGCCATTATCAGTTCCAAGTATTGCCCTTTGGCTTATCCTCGCCACTGTAGATGTTTACCAGATGCTTCACAGTTGTGACAGGGACCTTCTGGAGGGAAGGGCTTTATGTCTTCTCTATTTGGATGACTTGCTCCTGTAGTGCCCATCCAGGGAATTGGTCCAGTACACAGTATCTCAAACTCTGCAGTTGTTCGAGGACCTGGGCATCTTTTGAGATTGCCAGTATAAAGGCAGGTAATAGAGGGGTACTGAAATTGAAACCACAGAAATGAACTGGTGAAAGAGTCAAAAAGGGGCTGGCAGCCTTGAAGGTATACAAGGGCCTGAGGCCAGATGGGATACTTCAAAGAGGGCTAAAGGAACCAACATCGGGGTTAGCCAACCCCTGGTGGGCTATTCCTTAGCTGTATGCAGAAAGGGGTGGTTTCTAGGGACAGGAGAATGGCTGGCGTGGTTCCAGTGCACAAGGGTGGGACAAAAAGCAGCTGGGAAAATATAGTCCCATCAGTTTTACCTCTGTGGTAGAAAAACTGATGAAGACAATAGTCAGTGAAGATCCAGTGGAATACCTAGAGAAAAACTGACTTCAGGATAGTATGCAGCATGGATTCATGACAGAGAGGTCTTGTCAGACCAACCTGATAGTATTGTTTGACTGGGTAATCAAGGTACACCTTTAAGCCAAGGCTCTTTTACAAAGGTTCCTCATCAGGAAGCAAAATAATGCACTTAGGGCACAGGAACCCATGGTGGAGTACAAAATGGGTGGAGTGGTATTGATGACCACCAAGCAAGAAAGAGACCTGCGGGTAATCATATCTGATGACCAGAAAGTGGCCTGGCAGTGCGACAAGGCAGTTGGGAGGGCTAATGGGATGCTGGGGAGCATAGGAAGAGGTATCATCAGCAGAAAGAGGTGGTTTCTAGGGACAGGAGAATGGCTGGCGTGGTTCCAGTGCACAGGGGTGGGACAAAAAGCATTTGCATGGTTGTTGCATCTGTATAGATTGCTGGTAAGACACCACCTAGAGTTCTGTGTCCAGTTCTGCAGACCACATCTCTGGAAGGACATATACACTATAGAGTGGAGGCAGTCCAGAAGACAGCAGCTAAAATGGTGCAGGGTCTGCATAAAAATCCTAGAAGGAGAGACTAAAGGACCTCAGCATGTACACCATGGAAGAGAGGAGTGAGAGGGAGGGACATGATAGAGATCTTTACCAGGGTCGATCTTAACATTATTTTACTAGCCCAAACCCTACTTATCCATCTTGACTAGTGCAGGTTTTCATGGCCGTTAATGAAGTTAAAAAAAAGTCTGTACTTTAGCAGGCTCTAGTCCTCATGCTAATCTCTTTCAATGTGCCAAATGGACTGGTATGATTAACAGTTCATTAAGAGCTGCAGTTATCTGGCAGTTTATTTATTTTTTAGCTTTTGGTGACCGGGTAAGTGCATTAGGCAATAACCCTGCCTATTTTCAAACACGACCTGGGAGAGTACAAGATACAGTCATACAAACAAATTCAGGTAGAATACATACAGTCCTTGAACGCTTACAACAGAGATCCACGCAAGGATTTTCAGGGAATTAAACATACAAGCAGAAACCATCCTTGCAGGGATGGAAAGGACAGGTGAAGACAAGCCAGGCGATACACTTGGAGTTCGGAAAACCAATATTACTAGGCAGGAGAAAGCAGGAACAGAGTGCCAAGCGAGGCTAGGTACAGTCACAAGTATCAAGTGCATAAAAGTACGAGAATAGTGCAGTTTTGAAGAAGGAGTGAGATAAGGAGCACTTAAAACTGGGAGGAAGGGAGTTCCAGAATTTGGGGGTGAAATGAGAAAATGTTTGCTCACCCATTTTTGTTGAGCAGTGCGGGACTGAGAGCAGTGGAGAGTTTGAAGATCTCAGAGAGTGGGAGTGAAGCACAGGGGTCAGCATAGCCCCAAGACAGTCTGGGCGGGGGTTTCTGGTCATGGAATCGATGAAACAACCCAGAGAGTAGGAGCGAAGGGAATTGGGAGACAGCCGGTGGGTGGAGTAGAGGAGGCAATGGTGAGTAAGGCGAGGGGCCGATAGGGCAAATCTGCAGATGTTGTTGTAAGTGGTGTCCCATTTATGAAGAATACTGGCATTGGTGTGGGAAAGGATAGGGAGGGCGTACAGTAGCTTAGGGAGCAAGACATCTCTAGCCACAGAGATCCTGACAGCAGGGGTTTGGGAGTGACGCACATGGTAGGTGGCACCAATCTTAATGTTAATGGATCTGCATACCTCATTTATGTGAGATGAGAAATCAAGTACAGGATTCAGTGTCACTCCAAGGTATTTGAAGGAGTCTGTGGACAAGACTGCTGACCCATTGCAGCAAAGCACACAAAGTTTGGGGGACTTGGCATAGACTTTTCTAGAAGAGCCGAAGAGCATAGCCTGAGTCTTTGATAGATTGAGGATTAGGAAGTTGGAGGAGAGCCAGGAGTGAAGCTGTTGGAAGCAGATGACAGATGAACATTAAGGTCAGCGACGGATCGAGAGGCAGCGTAGAGCACCAAGTCATCTGCATACATGATGAAACAACAGTGGGGAAAGGAAGCAGGAATATCATTAATAAAGATGGAGAGGAGCAAGGCTCCCAGAATGGACCCTTGCAGGATGCCACAGGAGATAGGAGCCGGAGATGAAAGAACCTTACAGAAGGAGACAGATTGGGATCGGTTATCAAGGTAGCTGCTGGTCCAGGATAAGGAGGATCCAGAGGCACCAAGTGAATGCAGTTTCTTCAAGAGCAGTGGATGCTTAACCAAGTCAAAAGCTTTGGTGAGGTCAATGAACACAGCACCAGTAAGTAGGCCTTTATCCATGTCTGACTTAACCTCAGTGATGAATAGGGTGAGAGCAGTAGTGGTGCTATGACCAGCCCCGAAACCATGTTGAACAGGGGACTGAAGTTTGAAGTTCAAGAGGGGGATCTCACAAAAGAGTCAATGTGAGTCATTATCACTCCACTGTTAGGACTTTCAGCTAGTGTTCAGGGTGTGATCAAGGATAGACTGCTGTTAGGTCACTAACTTCCAGTTTTCTGAATGTGTCTAACAATTTGCCCCTTATTATTAAGGCCAGTGCCCCTCATTTCCCTACATTTTGAGTGTCTGTATCCAACATTTCAGTGACAAAATGCGAGAAAGTATACAGGGCTGTCCCTGCAGGTAGTGGGTTTTATCCCAGCCTCACCATAACTTCCCTCTCTCTCCTCCAAATCTCTTAACTTTGTTCTTTCCCTGGACACCACTGCAGACCAGACTCTGAAATGGCCATCCACAGATTCATAGCTGCCATTACTGGCAAGTGTAGGGGGTCCCCAGCTCTTCTAAATGGACCATGCCAGTCATCACCATCCATACAGTCTTACCCTTATCTTATACAGCATGTCCTTTCATCCTAAAAACAAAGCTTTGAATCATGTATGGTACAAAAACAAACCTTAATAAAATACATAATTTGAAAGCGTAAAATGTGCATTCCTGGGGTACATAGATCATCCTATATAGAAACAGATAGTATAGCATTATACCTGTGTACTGTTTCCCCTGAGCTGATGAAAGGACAATGTTAAAGAAAAATCTGTTATTGTTGGGGCAGAGCATATTAAAAGCAATGCTTTTAAAAATAAAAATGTCATACATTTCCCAAGCCCCTTATGTTTGTGTAGTCCCCACACCAAATAAATCTCAGATGTGCTCCTGGCTCACTTGAGACTGTACAAAAACTTCCAGAAGTGCAGATCTCCAGTTGACTGTAGGGTGGGGGCTGAGAGTGTCTTTCTCTGCCTGACTCTTTTCATTTCCCTGTGTGTGGTGGTGACAGTGTGGTGAGGTGAGTGAGGATGTCTGCTATTGTGTGTGCAGAGCTAGGACTGCTTGACTGAACATTTTCTGTTGTGATGTCCTCTGGTTTGGGGTGTGTTTGTGTGACAGAAGGAGGAAGAGAGGAGGCCATGGTACAAAACAGTGGGGGTGGAGACTCGCTGTGTGTGATGGCATTGCAGTCTCTTTTTTTCTGCTGGGGAGCTGGAAGCAATGTGGGAGCAGGATAAATGTGCAATAATTGGAGTACTTCTTGGCTTGCATTGTTTCCTGTATAAGTGATCAAAATTTACCATTATAATTGAGAGCTAGTGCAACCATCTATGGACTAGTGCAATTTTGAATCTGCTTGCCCTGCTGGCTAGTGCAGAATGACCTTTACATACCTTATAGGGTAAATAAGGTACAGGAGGGCAGTATTTTTCGGACAATAAAGGTGCTCAGGAACAAGGGGACATGCTGTGAAGCTGGTGGGGGGGGTACATTCAGGAGAGGTGTGAAGAAGTACTTTTCATGGAAAGAGTACTGGATTCCTAGAGCAGCTTTCCAGTGGAGGTGGTGAGGGCGAAAACAGTGAAATAGGCACAAGGGAATCTTAGTGGAAATAAAAAGGAGGATGGAGTAAGAGACGGAGACCAACGGAGGTCTCCGGTTATATTGTAGTTAGAGGAAAAATGGGCAGGCTGGGTGGTCCAAGTGGTCCTTATTTGCTGCCAAATTCTGTGTTTCTGTTTTTATGTAGTTGATAAGGACCACGCAGTAGATTTACTCTACTTTGACTTCAGCAAGGCATTCAGTTCGATGCCACACTAAAGGCTACTGAAAAAGATGAGGAATCTGGGAACAGCTAAGGAAATAGTAAGGTGGGCAGAGCATTGATTAGAGGAGAGGCAGCAAAGAATTGTGATAAATGGGGTCAGATCAGGGGATAGAGAGGCCACCAACAGAGTACCACAGGGATCAGTTTTGGGCCCAGTCCTCCTCAGTATGTTCACCAGCATCACAGGAGAGAAAATTCATTGCAGGCTGTGCTTATTTGCTGAGGACACTAAACTTTGTGGTATGCTGAAAACATGGAGGGGATAAGGGAGTTGCAGAGAGACCTGTAAAGGTTGGAAAATTTGTCCAAAATCTGGCAGCTGACATTCAGTGCCAAGAAGGGCAAAGTTATGCACTTGGGAACAAAACTCCTCAGAACAGAGTGTTGAATGGGGAAGGGGGTTAAGCTGAACATGACATCAGAGGAAAAGAATCTAAAAGGCATCGTTAGGGACTTAAACCAGCCAATGTAGCAAGGCATTTAGGAAGTCTAGCAAGATGCTAGGGTGCATCGGGAAAGGGTTTGACCATAGAAGGCAGTAGGTACTGTTTAACACTGTACAGGTCACTGGGGAGGCCACACCTGGAGTACTGTGTCCAGTTCTGGGGTCCCCACATAAAAAGGAGAGGGACAGACTAATGATGGTGCAATGTAGGATTTTATTTATTTATTTGCATCAATGTCTCCTTTATCCATATCCTTTTATCTGCCACCCTTGATTAATGCCAGCGTGAGCTCCGCTCGGAATTATCTCTCCTTTAACCGCCACCACCTTTTATCCGCCAAAATTTAGGATGTACAGACGTTGGCAAGTAAAAGATGGAGCACTGTATTTATTTTGTTTGACAATTTTTGGCCAGGAAAGATTCACTAAGCTGAGATTTGATTCCAGGTGTATCCTGGGAGTACTGGGAAGTTATGGTACTTGCTCATGATCATACAGTATGCAGGTAGTGGCTGTGGGATTCAGACCCAGTTCTCCAGGTTTATAGCTCGGTGCTCTTAACCACTGTACTATACAGCCTACCAGGATGACTAGGATGATTCCGGGCCAGGATGGCTGATCCTTTGAGAATCAGCTGAAGGCACTGAAGATGTATTTAGTCAATACCAAAAGGGAGGTATCCAGCACAATGCAGCAGAGGGCTGAGGGCCTGTGAGCACCTTACTGCAGCCATGCCAGCAACCCAAGTTAGGGAACGAGCTTGGGTTGCTGGGGGTCGGCAGGGAGCAGAAGGGCCTGGAGTGGATGCAGCAGCTGTCAGGCAGCTCTCTTCTCCTGGATTGGGGCAGCTTGCTGACTCTGGTCTTGGCTGCAGCCAGGTGGAGACCTGGGGGCAGCACAGAAGATCCGCGTGTCAGACGTGAGTGTCACAAGGAGGGGGGAGAGCTGCAGGTTTCAGGACATGTGTGCCTCCATGTGCATGCACGACCTACCTGTGTCGCCTCAGCTTGCACAGGGGAGAAAATGGAAGACAGGACCTGAAGCTTTGGTGACCTTCATGTTCCTGAAGGGAATTAGCATGGACTGTGAGAAGCAATTTACCAGGAACAGAGAAGGTAGGACAATGAGTCATGAGTGGAGGCTAACAGGGAAAGGTAGGGTTAAAATAGATGCGAGAAAGTATTATTTTACGGAAAGAGTGGTTGAGCCATGGAGTAGTGTGCCAGCTGACACGGTGGGTGCCAAAATCATAAATGGCTTCATACACGACTGGGATAGTCAAGGGGATATTAGCTATTCAGCGGGAAGTGGGGGCGGAAGCATGGATAACAAAAGGAGAAATAATGGAAGCAAATACTGTGCTGAGACAGTGGATTGTGGGGTGCGATAGAGTAATATGGGAAGACTGGATGCACCATCAATCTTTTTCTGTCATCGTCATCTATGTTTCATTTTTGTTTCCATATAGATGTTTTCACTTCTCCGTCTTCTACATCAGCCCAGTTCCTAGCTCCCCCAGGCCAGCTCTCTGCATTCCTTGGTACATCTGCCCGGTCAGAGTTCTCTCCATGAGTTCCCCCTCATGGCAGGGCCAGGGAGAGAAGGCAGTAATTTCCCCTGATATACCAAGTTCAAAGCAGACTGGGTCACAGGCCGAGTAGTGGTGCGGATGTGGAGACAGCTAGGCCGGGCTTCATGGAGCCCACCAACTACCATTTTCTGTGTTTTTGTTTTCCCTGCCCCTCCTGCAGAGCATTGGACTTAAGTGTGGAGGCGCACCCCTCCGATGTTCCCCATAGGTCCCTCCCACACCTGCTCTACCCCCAGGCCTCCACCTGGGCACAGCCTAGGCAGGCCTAACAAGCCCCCCCACCCTGGGAGAGGAGAGCAGTCCCTTGGATGCTTGATCCTATACCTACCTGACCGACCCCCAACAACCCGAGCATATCTCTCAACTGTCCCTGATTACGAGGGACATCCCTCATTTTACCCCTTATAATTGCTCTGTCCCTCATGGAAAATGCCCTACCCACAAAGAGAATGTGCTGTAAATTCAGACTTTAAAGCAGAAATTCTTAATATTCTAAAATACTAAATCAAAAATAAACTTTGTACAATTAAACACTACTGTGTTCACAGTGTTCTGTGCCTGTATCTCCATGTTTGAAGATGTGTCCCTCATTCTGAGGGTCTTTGTTCCTCATTTTGAATGTCCAAAAATGTCCATGTCCCTCATTTCAGTGACAAAAGGTTGAGAGGTATGAACCCGAGTCATTTCCAAACCCGGGTCACCAGCATGGGAAAAGGCAAGGCGTGCACACAGCGCCTCAGCTGTCTTCACCACCAGGCTGGCCCTATCGTCTATGTTTCTATGAGCATATGTTAAGTATGAGCAGTGAATAGGCAAGCTGCTGCCTAATCCTAAATTCTCTAGTGTAGTATCTGCATAGTTTGTACTGTGCTGACTGTTGTGTGTCACTGTCTACTGCATTCTGTGCTGTAACCTGCACCACTGTCAGTTGTCAGTGTGGTTATTTGCTGTATATTGTTTTTTATACTGTAGGACTTCTTTAATAAACAATTTAACTACAAATTATACTTTGAACTTTAGGAAATGAATTTGGATGACCGAGCATATCACAGCCTCCAAGAACTCGAAGCCTATGCAGAGAGCACTCAGTCCTCTCTTATCTACTTGCTGTTGGAAACACTGGGTATGTATTCTCTTGTCTGGCACCTAAGGAAATTTGTGGTTTGGAGTTACTTTTCCAGTGTAAGTTTTATAATCCATTTTTCCCAGAGCTGGTCAAAGGCCAGTATCAGTTTTTTTTCGTACAGTTCATTTACCCAGCATTGCCTAGCTGAGATGCAATATATCCTTTTCCATCGGGTCTTACTTTTACTCATTTTTATAGAAGGGTGGTCTGAAGCACTATGAGGGTTAGTAACTTTCTCAGAGTCGCTCAGTGAGTAAATGGCTCTGGTGGGATTTGAACCTAGGTCTCTTGGTTCCCTAGAATGTGTTCTAACCACTTTACCACACTACCTGTTTGAATACTACCACTCCTAAATATTGATTTTGGTGAGGTTCGCATGCAGTGACTGGGCGCATGGGTATGGCATTGGGGAGTCTCTAAAATTAACCTGATCGAGAGGTAGTGCTACCAGTTGTAGCGCTGATGACAGGGAAGCAGGAACGAGCCTGAGTATTTGGAGGGCTGGTTAGAGGGAGGAGGGTTGAACATCCCATAGGACACTCCTCGGGGAGAGAGAGTTTGCAGTCTGTGCTGCATTACCGCCACCTGGGTGACCACAGGTGGCAGTGCAATTGGAGCTGGTACACAAGGAGGGGGATGCCAACGAGCTCCGACATGCATCTGCATGAGTTCGTGTCCTTGAGCCCAGTGTCTGCATCCTAGAGGAAGGAAACAGAAAACACAGGAAAAAAAACAGATAATGTGTAGTAAAGCTGCCCCACATCGCAGGCCCTGCATCGCTGACTGAGGCACCCACCACCAATCGCACATTAATTCTGGGGGAAGGATCCTCTCCGGCGGTTCCAACTTGGGTGCAGAGTCAGGGAGGACCAGGCAATGGAGGCATGTTCTGGAAATGGCAAGTGACAGGGTTAAGTGTAGGGTTGAGCTGAGAAGAGCCTGGCTGGGATGATGAGGAGGAAAAAGCATAGTAAATTAAACATGAAATAGTTGATGGGAAAAGACCCTGTGGCTCATGATGTCTTCTGAGTCTGCTGTCCACAGTACTGTTCTTCGGAACTTTCCTTTTATGACCACAGCAAAACTCAAGAGAACAATAAATAGATTGTAAAACAGCTGCTCCATGTTAGATGATATTAAATTTGAGCAACCTTTTTTTTATCTTGGGTACAATTTGGGACGCATTTGGTGGTTTTACTTTTTAAAATGTCTTGTTTTTTTTTTTTTTTTTTTTTTACTAAGGTAGCCCCGATGGCCCAGCGGCAGCTCATCTTGCTGTCGTACAGTCAGCTCTAATTCAGGACTGAACCCAGGTTACTAGCTGCCCCATGGCAGTGTGCTTAAGCAGGGGAGGGTCAACAGTGAGCGCCTGCACCACTACAACACCTGCAGCTGGGCCAGAGAGCTTGCTTCTGCTGCGGGGGACATGCTGCATGTGTTGGAGGCCATCTCAGGGCTACATTTATGTCAGGGAGGTGGAAGGGACAAGAAAAAATGGAAAAAGAAACCCGCAGCTATCTAAATGACGACCTGTGCTCCTGGACTCCCCTGGCTCCTAGTGGCTGGTGGCACTGGATCTAGGTCCACATAGTGGTCTGCCTCAATAGTGGTGATGGGGCACAACCCTCGCCCCTGAACCCCTGCAATGGAGGATAAGCCATGGGGGTAACTGGTTGGTCGCCAGGGGGAGATTGGGGATGCAGGCCAGAACAGGGTATATCCCTGACAGATGGATGTTGCTGGGGAGAAAAACCTCAATGCAAAAACAAAATGTCTTTACAGTTGCCGTTTTCCACCCATGTTTCTCCCTAATCCCCCCTCTGTGGCTCCTCTTTATTCTTATTCCCTGCAGTGATGCACACACACGCTGTTGTCCTTTGCTGTCCTGTTTTCCACCCCACAACTAATCATCATAGTAGGCCTTAAGAAAAGCTGGCATAGGGGGATGAGCAAAAAGAAAACAGCAGGCAAATGCCAGCACTCAGGTTTGGTGCTATATTAATAAAACACAGCAAAACGGATGAAAAATAAGCACCAATGACAAGAACTGGCCATACAATTGAGGCTGAACAGAGGGGGCGAGTAGCCGGAACCTCTACTGGACAGCCACACAAGACGCTAACCCACATTTATTTGTTTGTTTAGATGCCCAGGAAAGAAAACATAACAAATACTTCCTTTTAGCCTTGTCTGGGGTATTTTTTTTTTCTGAGGGGATACAAGAAGTACTGACTGATATTAAAGCAGGTTATTTTATTGATGGGTTTGTGCATGAGAGAATTTGACCAGGATATTGGGGAAATTCCCCCCACTCTTTTCAATAAGGACTGTGGGATCTTGAATGTCTACCTGAGCAAGCACGTGAACAGACAGATGGGACCATGGTTTAATGTCTCTTCCGAAAGATGGATGTTGTCTCTATCAGATAGTGCATGCAGTGTTGCAGCTGTGGATTTTGGTTGGGTGCTCTAGGTCATAAGAGAAGCAGTTCTGTGAGCCTTTAAAGAACTGTAGACACTTACAACAAAAAAGCCAATGTGGTTGAAACCAAAATGAATCAGGTATCTGCTGAATCTAAGCAGGTGACAGAATCCTCGCGTAAAATGTTCACTGCGGTTACAGGCCTGATTAAAGAGAACAATTTACTTTGTCACAGACTAGAGGACTTTGAAAACTCCTCGAGGGCCTCCAACATTAGACTTCTGGACATTATAGAGGGTCTTGAGGGTCGAGACCCGATTTCATATGTACAGCATCTTTTCCTAAAATGGTTTGGAGTCTTACAGGGGGTTTCTCTGTGTCAGGCATACCGGGTAACACCTGGGGGGGAAAAAAAAAAGCACAGACTTACTACACTTACTCCTGTTAGTTACTGTGTGCTGTATCTGCAAGATAAAATCCTTCACACAGCCAAAGTTTGTGGTCCACTCTAGACTGAGGACACAGAGGTAGTACATTACTTCCCCGATGTGAACTTCTCGGCAAGGGAGAGAAGAGCAGGACTCCATGAACTCTGCACTACACATTCTCTCCAGCTTCCTGCCCACGTCAAGATTTCCTATGGGGGCAAGCAATTTTTGTTCATCGACTCTGTAGCTGCAGGTAGTAAGCTGGAGAAGATCAAGCAAGACTTTCTTGCTAATGAAGCAACACACCATGAGTCTGATACAGAGGACTGAGAGGTTGAATATTGTGCCTCAGTGTAAAGACTACTTTATCTGCTGTTTATTAATGTTACTATCTGTATAAATTTTATAGTGAAATGTTTCCATGATCTTACACAGTTGTAAACTGGTGCACATAAGGTTCTAGGGTGGTTGTAATGTTCCTGAAAGGGTTCCTGTTTGTTAAACTTATTTTATGTGATGACTAGTGGACTGCAACATTTTTCCTCTGTCAGGTTAAATAGCGGCAGTCTCATGGCTGAGTTTGTGCTCTTGGAGGGAACAAAAAGGGAGGAGGCAACCATTGTTGAGGTGCCTAGGAGTCCTGGCATGCAGCTTTTAGGTAGAACCCTAGACAGGAAAATTTTATGTACAACAGGAAGGTACATTACTTGCCTTATGATCTTAAAATGTTAATGTCATACTGTCCACAGTGTGGTTTGTTTCCTATTGTTACAGGTGCATGTAATGGCTCATGTTTGTATGCCATGTTGATTTTGACTAGTTAAGTGTTGTTCTGTTCACTTTTTAGTTCAAGAGGAAGCAACATGCTGCACTTTACAGAGACTGTTGAAATATGGATCCCCCCTTAATTGTTCTTTCTGGACCTCATAGCTCAAGAATGAGCTCAGTGAGAGGGACTTTTTGTTGGGACTGCCTTTCTTTCCATTAGGGTTCAGTGTTCTGTCACAGAGACTCATATTTGTTGCTTTACACAGACAGTACTGCCATGGCAGTTTAAGCAGCATAATATCCCTCGTGTGATGTAACAACTAGCTGTTTGTCATGCTTGCCTATCATGGTTATGATGTACTTTGATATATCTACTTCAATCTGGATCCTTCATATCGCCAGGGAGGCAGGGCAGGAGGGGAGCTGGATGTTTTCGCCTATCTGTGGACTGATGACTTGGCAAGGGATGCAGCCGTGGTGGTGCAGGATAGATTTAGGGAGCTGGGGATGGGTCTGAAGCAGGTAGGTAATACAGTGGCCTTCACTGAAGTGCTACCTGTATTCAGCTAGGGGGAGGCTGGGGAACACTGCACCAGAGTCTTCAGCGACTGGTTAACAGCATGGTGCAGGAAGGAGAGGTTCGGCTACATTGCGGACTGGAGTCCTTTGGGGGCGGTGGTGGTAGAGGCCTATACAAAGGAGAGGGCCTTCATCCATCCAGGAGGGGAATAGCAGTCCTGGGTGGAAGGTGTAAATGATAACTGCAATAGGCATTTAAACCAGCCAAGGGGTGAGGCAGAAAAAATTGGGGATGCAGTGAGAAAATGGAGCAGCATAGGGGAGAAGCCAAGGGAAAATCAGTTCTCCAGGGGCAGAGACAAAAGGGATAAAGGTACAGGAGGTGGTTCTAAGGCTGAGAGAAGAGTTAAGGTGGGTGGACAGTAGCAAGAACAAGGGACGGGTGAAGGATGGAATAGGGAAGGGAGGGAAAGATAGGTACAGGGAGGGACAAAAGGAGTAGAGAGCCATGTGTGTCAGTGCAAGAAACCTAGGAAACAAAATGTCTGACCTGGAGGCAACCACTGCAGAGGCCAACCTGAATCTGGTGACCATAACAGAATCATGGTGCACTGGCAACCACAGCTAGGATGTGGCATTCCAGGTTACTCCATGTTTCAAAAGGATAGAACAAGGAGGAAAGGGGAGTTTTATATGTGAGGGAAGACATAAAGGCCATGGAGATACAAGGACACAGTGGGGACCTGGAAGGACTGGAGGTTCTTCAGGTTGGCTTAGAGACTGGGTCAGTGGCCCTTATCTGTGTGATGGTGTGTGGGTACAAACCACTAACACACAGGGAGGAGTTGGAAAGGGTTTTGGGGGAGACCATTGGCAGAATGGCAAGCAAAGGGGAGGTATTAATTATAGGGAACTTTAATCTGCTGTATGTAGACTAGCATATACTGGTCAAAGCTAGAACAAAAAGCAGGGCCATCCTCAACTCCCTACAGGGGGACATTTCTGAGGCAGCTGGTTACAGACCCTGCTAGGGACAGGGAAGTGCTGCGCTTGGTACTTGTGAACAGGGACAGCTTTACAGACGTACAGTGGGTAGCACCCTGGGTATAAGCGATCATTGTTCAGTGTGGTTTGGCGTAGGACTTGAGCAGGAGAAAAAACACACTAGGATGAGGATCCTGGACTTCAGGGGGTCAGTTTTTAAAGAAATGGGAGACTGCCTTAGTAAATTATGTGAATGGGGGGGGGGAGTGGAGGCACAATGGAAAAAGATAAAGGAGAATAACTAAGACAGCGGTAAACTGTTTGAGGGGAAATAAGCAAGGGAAGGAGGAGGATAGGGCTACTGTGGTCCTCAAAGGATGTGGTTAAGATGGAAAGGGACAAAAAACAGCTTTTAGGAAGTACAAAAAGACCCCGATGCAGGGGGACAGAGGGGGTATATCTAGACAAACAAAGGGAGGCAGGAAGGAGGGTGAGGGCAGTTAAGGCACAGAGGAGAGGATCACCAAGGAGGTCAAAAGGAGGATAACACTTTCTTTAGGTACATGAGTGAAAATGAGAAAAGCAAGGGGTGGGATAGTGAAGATCAGGAGAGAGGGGGCACTGTGCAGAGGGAGACCTAGAAAAAGCTAAAACTCACAGTGGAGGGGACAGACTAACCTGTATTAGCAGGCCCATTGGGGGGGGA
The DNA here is from genome assembly GCA_016271365.2 of Neoceratodus forsteri. Classification (NCBI taxonomy): domain Eukaryota; kingdom Metazoa; phylum Chordata; order Ceratodontiformes; family Ceratodontidae; genus Neoceratodus; species Neoceratodus forsteri. The sequence goes on along the minus strand of CM057455.1, from coordinate 1,647,055,381 downwards.
GACACAAGTCCATTTTTGGAGGAGAGAGAGAGTCCAGAGGGGATTGGAAGTCCTTAAGGAAAACAAGGCGATGGTGCCAGACAGGATCCACCCATTTAGCACTTCACTGGAGACTGAGGTAAGGGTAATTCCAGAGGACTGGAGAAGGGTCGTGGAGTCCCTTTGCGCAGGAATGGCAGCAGGGAGGAGGCTAACACTTTCAGGCCAGTCTGTCTCACATCAGTGGTGGGGAAATTGATGGAATTTCTACTGAAGGAGAGATTGGTGGAGTACCTGGAGGAAAATGGGATGTAGGATCACCTGCAGCATGGTTTCACAGGGGATGGAGGTAGTGTCAGACAAATCTCATAGATTGTTTGACTTGGTGACTAGGGAGATGGGTCAGGGAGAATGTGGCCTAGCTGGACTTCAGTAAGGCCTTTGACACTACGCCACGTAGGAGGCTAATTAAGAAACTTATCAACCTGGGGGTTGGGGACAAGGTGGTAAGCTGGGTATCAAACTGGTTGAAGGATAGGAGGCAGAGTGTGGTGATAAATGACAGCTGCTCAGGGGATGGGAGAGTGGCCAGTGGAGTACCACAGGGATTGATACTAGATCCTGTCCTCTTCAATGTGTATGACATTGCTGAGGAACTGGAGGGGAAGGTGTGTCTCTTTGCAGATGACACAAAAATCTGCAACAAGTTGGTCACCCGGGAAGGGGTGGAGAAAATGCAGAGGTATCTGGGGAAACTAGAGGAGTGGTCTAGGGTGGGGAAACTTGGTTTCAGTGCCAAGAAGTGCAGAGTCATGCACCTGGGGCTGGGAAACCCAGGGGCTGTGTATAAGATGGGGGGGATACTTAACAGCCACCAAGCAAGAGAAGGGACCTTGGCATAATCATGTCTGATGATCTCAAGGTGGCAGGGCAGTGCGACAAGGCAGTAAGCAAATGCTTGCCGGATGCTAGGGTGCATAGGAAGGGGGATTTCTAACAGGAGAAGGGAGGTGGTGTTGCCACTATATTGCTTGCTAGTGAGACCCCACCTAGACTACTGTGTATAGTTCTGGAGGCCATGCCTCTGCAAGGACAGTGACAGAGTGGAAGTGGTCCAGAGGAAGGCTACCAAAATGGTGCGAGGGTTGCACGAGAAAGTATATGAGCAAAGGGTGTGGGAGCTCAGCATGTACTTCTGGAGGAGAGGAGAGTGCGCAGGGACATCATTGTAAGTACCTCACTGAGGTGAACAAGGTGCAGGAAGGGAGTTTCTTTCAGAGGAGGATGAAGAGGAGCACTGAAACAAGGGGGTATGCAATGAAGCTTGGAGGTAAGTTTAGGAGGGATGTGAAGAAATATTTCTTCACAGAAAGGGTGGTGGACACGTGGAACAGCCTGCCAGAAGAGGTGGTGGGGTGAAGACAGTGGCGGATCTTAAAGCATGCGTGGGACAAGGTAATAGTAAACTGGGTAGGTAGTTGACTAAAGGGGAGACATCAGAGGCTAGTGGTCAATGGGGTTTAAATCAGAAGAGAGGTCATGAGCAGGGTTCCATAGGGATCTGCCCTGGGTCTGGTCCTCTTCAGCATGTTCATCAGCAACATTGGTGAGGGAATCTGGGGCAGGCTTTGTCTCTTTGCATATGACACTAAGCTTCATGGGAGGGTGAATAGTGATGAGGGAATAAAGGAAATGCAGAGAGACTTGCAAAAGCTGGAGGGTGGTCAAGGGTTTGCCAAAAAGTGCAAGGTTATGCTCCTAGGGAACAAGAACCCCAGGACGGAGTACTGGATGGGAGGGATGAGACTTGGTAGTATGCCTGAGGAATGAGACCTTAAAGTTATTAGCGACTCCCTAAAGCAATCTAGTCAGTGCAAAAAGGCTTATAGCAAGGCAAATAGGATGCTTGGATGTACAGTGAGGGGTACTGATAGCAGAAAAAGAGTTAATACTTCTCCTATATAGACCCTTGGTGAGGCTACACCTGGAGTACAGCACCCAGTTCTGGAGTCCTCATCTAAAGAAGGATAGTGATATGCTGGAAACGGTGCTGCACAGGGTCTCAAAAAATGATTCCGGGCCAGCAGGGCAGGTCCTAATGAGGAATGTCTCGAGGCACTGAACATGCACTCACTGGAGACCAGAAGAGAGAGGGGAGATATGGTAGAGACTTTCATATTCCTAAAAGGAATTAACAGGGTGAACTGCAGGGAACTATTGAACTTGAATACTAGCTCATGGTCACATGTTCATGAGTGGAAACTAACAGGAGGGGAGGTTCAGTAGGGATGCAAGCAAGTACTATTTTACAGAAAGGGTGGTGGAGCCGTGGAACAGGCTGCCAGCTAAAATGGTGGGTGTGAAACCCATTAGTGGTTTTAAGCACGGCTGGGACAGAATGAAGGGCATAGTGTGGACTGGAGGCGTCAGAATCGGGGACGTGAATGGGGGAAGGGGGGATGGGGAAGGTGAAGTTCCTGGAGGAACAGTAGGTCCCAGGGTTAAATAGGGAACTCAGGCAGACTGGCTGGACCTTGGTATTTTTCTGCCATTCTTGTCTGTGTTTATGTTTCCATTTCTGAGCCTTTGTAAAGTTCTGGCAGTTGTGTAGTGACGCCATGTGGCTAACATGTAGCATAGCAAGCCCTAGATTTCAAATATAAAAGCTAGCTAGGGGAGTAGTTTTCTTAAATCCAAATCCTGGTGGCCTCAAACTAGAACTTGCTGCTTGCATGGCATCCCTCTCGGGTTCAGTTAGGCAGGAAATCACAAGAACTCAGTTTCACCTCCTCTGACACCTTTCTCCGTTGAATACTGTAGAGAGTTCCACCTCCTAGTGATGCCAGGTCCACTTCCTGTGAATGTATCGATTACAGTTCCACCTCCTAAACATTTCCAGTGTAACCACTGTTCACTCTGGTTTGTCCCCCTAAACTCCTTAATTTAACAGATCTCTTGTCACGCACTATGCTGTCAGTCAAGACGCTGTTGTTTTTTCCCTAGAATGTTTTGTGCCATGTGGTTGTTTTTTCTTTTCTTTTATATTGATTTTTTTTTTTTCGGTCTAGGAAGATTATTCCCCTAGAAGACCTGATCTGGGATCAATTAAAGTCACAGATGTGTCTAACTGCAAGCTTGCTAAGCAGCAGTCGGCATAGCCCAGTAGTTGGTGCACAAGGCTGTGATCCAAGTCTGTTTTTGAATCCCAATTCCCTTTTATTTCTTTTAACCCCAGATTTCATAGGAGTGGTGATGTGTGGCTCTGTGGTGTTGGGATAGTAATCCTACACTACAGGGTGTAAAATGCAGGAACACAGACTTAAGGGCAACAAGCAAACTGGTCTTAGACCAGGTCTTGAGTGAACAGTCTCTCTGGAGTAGTTTTTTTTTTTTTTCTGCCTAATCAGTCTCTCAGCCTTTTTAGGACCTCTGGCGACCACCCAGCCCTATTCGCTATTGGCTGAACTGCTGCTGCCTTCCCCCAGTGTTGTACCCTTTATGGCAGGGTTTTGGTGGATGTCGTCCTATGGTAATTGTCTGAATCTTGAGGCAGGTGATAGGCTGCCTAGGGTGGGAACTGAGCATTGCAGCATTCATCATTCAGATGAAGGCTGCTTTTTTCCTTTCCCTTTTTTCTGTTCCTTCCCTTCCCCCACAAGATGGGACTACTATGCACCTTCTAGCCTCTCACACTGCAGTGAGCCCATTGGGGGAGCAAGCTCCAGAGCCCTCTACAGGGATCACTGTTGTGCCAGAACAGCACCCTCCCCTCCCGGGACTGGGAAGCACTGCCATTGGCAGTTCACCCCAGCCACTACTCTGACATCCCAACTGGGGCACTAGTAATACGGGCCATCACTGAGTGGCCCCTTTCTGTCATTAATCTAGGAATGTTGGCAGCAATACAGTAACTGTGTCTCTGTGAGCTCCCATAGCTCAGTGAACAGTTTCCGTATTTTCTGATTTTTAATTTTGGGGTGTGTGTGCGTGTAGGTGCCTGCCTGGCGCCATGGCTTGGAGGGACAGGGAACGAATCCTCAGGATCACAGGAGAAGCTGCACAGGGAGGGAGCTGGATGTCATTGTCCACCTAGGGACAAATGACCAGGCTGAGAAAGGAATCGGAGCAGTGCAGGAGGAGTTTGTGGAGTTGGGGAGGGGCCTTAGACAAGTAGCACGCACAGTAACCTTCTCGGAGGTGCTGCCTGTCTATGGCATGGGTGAGGCTAGGGTGCTCTGCACCATGGGATTCAATCAGTGGTTGAAAAACTGGTGCAGAGCTCAGGGTTTTGGCTTCATTGGGGACTGGGGGTCCACCTGGAGGGATGCAGGCCTATACTGGCGCGATGGTCTGCATCTGTCAGGAGGCCAACCAGGATCCTAGGTGATAGTTTAAATGCTTGCCAATGAAGCATTTAAACCTAGCCAAGGGGTATGCACTGAAAAGGAGAAGGGAAATCCTAGCCCCTTCCCCAAAAATCAGGGTAATTAGTGAGGTAAACACCAAGATAGAGCAGTCGATAGGGAGAAGGGCTGGGGTAAATGGAGAAAAACACAAAGGCAGTAAGAACAGGGATGGGGCAAAAAAGGCGTAAGCTGATCAAAAAATGACGGGTGATGAGTACCAATGCCCGTAGTCTAGGTAAAAAGATCCCCGAACTGGTGGCCTTGTTGGAAGAGGGATGCCTGGATATTGTGGCAGTCATAGAAACATGGTACACAGAGAACCATGACTGGGATGTCAACATACCAGGGTACACAATCTACAGGAGGGACAAGGAGAGTAGAAGAGGAGGAGGAGGCGTAGCTCTCTATGTAAGGGAAGGGATCAAAGTAATGGAACTAAAGGGTAAACAGGGAGGCAAGGAGGCACTGTGGGTCACCTTAGAGACTGGAAATGATACCACAATCTGCACAGATGTTGTATACAGACCCCCATCTGTGGGGCAGGAAATGGACAAGAAAATGATGGAAGGCATCTGTAGGATAGCAGAGAAAGGGGAGATGTTGCTGATGGGGGACCTGAATATGCCAGATGTTAACTGGAGCACCTTTGCTGCAGCCACATCCAAGAGCAGGGCCATTCACGATGCCCTACGGGGGCATCCTTCAGACAGCTAGTGCTGGAACCCACTCGGGAGGGAGTATTCTTAGACATGGTACTCTCAAATGGGGACGGAGGGAGGATCTCTGATCTAGAAGTGGGTAGCCATCTGGATACAAGTGACCACCAAACAGTGTGGTTCATGATAAACTCAGCTGTAGAGTCAAGCCATACAAAAGTGAAGGTACTTCACTTCAGGAGGGCGGATTTTGTCAAAATGGGAGAGTGCCTCAGAAAAGCAGTAGCAAACAGGCAAGAAGGAGGGGTGGAGCAACAATGGGGAAACATCAAAACTGCCATCACAGAGGCAACAAGCCTTTGTGTGAAGCAAATAAACAAATTTAAAACAAAAGAAAAATCCACTATGGTTCTCAAAAGAGGTGTCGGGGAAGGTTAGGGAGAAAAAGACGGCATTCAGGAAGTATAAGGAAACACAGAAGGAGCAGGACAGAGAACTGTACCAGTTAAAGCAGAAGGAAGCGGGGAAGGCAGTCAGAATAGCACAGGCCCAAACCGAGGAAAAGATAGCCACCTCGGTTAAGAAGGGGGATAAAACCTTTTATAGGTACATTAGGGAGCGAAGAAAGACAAAGGGAGGGATACTGAGGCTGAATAAAGAGAAGGGTGGGTGAGCAGAGAGGGACAGTGAAAAAGAAGGGATACTGAATGAATACTTCTGCTCAGTTTTCACAAAAGAAGAGGAGGAGGGAGAGGTACCTAATCCAGTCAATAGAAGCACTCTGGATAGGAGGGGTTGATATCAGCCCTTTCACAGAAGAAAGGGTTCTGAAAGAACTCCTAAAACTGAAGGTGGACAAAGCAATGGGGCCTGGTGGGATTCACCCCAGAGTTCTAAAAGAACTAAGGGGAGAACTAGGAACACCACTGACTACCATTTTTAACAAATCATGGGAGGATGGTGTGGTACCTGAGGACTAGAGAAGGGCGGATGTGATTCCCCTTCACAGAAGTGGGAGCAAGACAGAGGCAGGAAACTACAGACCTGTCAGTTTGACCTCAGTAGTAGGGAAAATGATGAAATAACTTCTGAAGGAAAGAATTGTTGAGTACTTAGAGGCCAGTGGGGCACAGGACCAAAGGCAGCATGGATTCACAGCAGGAAGGTCATGTCAGACGAATCTAATCAATGTCTTTGGGGGGGGGGGGTGACCACAGTAGTAGACCAGGGTGGGGTTGTGGACATGGCCTACCTAGACTTTAGCAAGGCATTTGACACAGTCCCACACAAAAGATTAATAAACAAATTAACCAGCCTAGGAGTGGGTCCCAGGGTGGTAGCCTGGGTAAAACATTGGCTGGACAACAGGACATAGAGGGTAATAGTAAACGGAGTCCACAGTGAAGAAAGGGGGGTTACTAGTGGGATACCGCAAGGTTCAGTACAGGTCCGGTCCTTTTTAACATCTCTATAAGTGACATTGAAGAGGGACTGGAAGGAAAAGTATATCACTTTGCAGACGACACAAAGATCTGCAACAGGGTTGATGCACAAGGTGGGGTAGAAAGGGTGAGAAGGGACTTGGCAAGGTTGGAGGAATGGTCAAATGTATGGCAGCTTAGATTCAATGCAAAGAAATGCAAAGTAATGCACCTGGGAAACAAAAACCCAGGGGAAGAGTACACAATGAGGGGTGAGATGCTGACAACAATAAAAATGGAAAGGGACCTGGGGGTAATTATATCAGATGACCTAAAGGTGGGCAAGCAATGGTGAGAAGGCAGTAAGGAGGGCTGGGGGGATACTGAGATGTATAGGGAGAGGCATCACCAGTAGAAAACAGGAAGTTGTTATCCCTCTGTACAGACAGTTGGTGAGACCCCATCTGGAGTACTGCGTGCAGTTCTGGAGACCCCATCTCCTCAAAGACATAGACAGGGTGGAGGCTGTCCAGAGGAGGGCAACCAAAATGGTGTAGGGTCTGCACCAGTAGACATACAAAGAGAGACTAAAGGAGCTTAATATGTATACCTTCGAGGAGGGGGAGACATGATAGAAACTTTCAAGTACCTCAAGGGAATCTGCAAAGTCCAAGAGGGTAGCATCTTTCAGAAAAAGAGATGTGTAAGAACAAGGGGGCACAATTTGAAGATAGAGGGGAGATGGCTCAGAGGTAATGTGAGGAAGCATTTTTTCATGGAGAGGGTTGTGGATGCGTGGAACAGCCTTCCTGAGGAGGTCGTGGAGTCAAAAACAGTGGGGAAGTTCAAGAATGCATGGGACAGACATAAGGCAGTTCTAATGGGGGAGGGGTAGGAGGAAGTAGGCTGTTGGTTAACTAGGATCTGCAGCTTATCCAATAGGTAGGGAGATGGGCAGACTAGGTGGGCCAAGCAGTCCTTATCTGCCATCAAATTCTATTTTTCTGTGTATAGGTGGTGGATTGAGAAGAAGGGAATTGTTGCCTACAGGAAGGTATGGGATTTGTGTGCTTTGATGTTGTTTGAGAGCAGGATAGTCACCACATTTGTTCTGTGGTGAATCACTTAGAGTGTAAATTTAATTTTATTTATATAGTTTGGCCATTTGTACCTTATTGGGAGGTTGCCCTTGTTACCAGGATTTGCTGGCTTGTTGCTGTGGTAGCCTGTTAAATATGTGGTACTGTGACTTCGTTTGTTACTGGTGGCCTTTCTGGACTGCTGATTTCTTGCTTAGAAAAGAAAGAAAGCATTTCTGCTGCTGCTTAAGCAGTAAGTCATGACGGGGTGCATTATGGTGGGATAATGGCCCACCTCAGATGTGTTGAAGTGTGAAGCAAAGCTGAGTGCTTCCACCACCCGACAAGGGGCTGACAGCACACCGTAAGGCACCCCCCTGGAGTACCTTATTGCGATTATGAAAGGGGTCCATTTTAATGGAGCTATTTTTTAAGCATATTTTTTGTTTAGCTACTTTCAGACAGGCTGTTGTGCTAGGATAAGGACTCAGCTGAAAGTACCTCTTGGCCAGTTAGGAGCAAGCATTTTTTTCTACCCAGTTCATAATAAGTAACAGCTGTTCTGGCGCAGTATTCTAGTTTTGATAGAACATCTGAAGTAGCAACCCAATGAGTTCCAGAATATTGAGATTCGCTATTACATTTGGATGATACAAGTGAAAAAAGGTATTTATATTTTTTTGTATATTTATGTATAATTATACAAATATATATCTGGAATTAACCAATGTTAAGGGAGTAAGTAAGAGACGTGTAGGGGTTACTCCTCATATACAGGAACTACATATAGAAGGTAGCCCTTTTTGGTTTTAGTGTAAGGGTGCTAGGCAGATAGAGGAAAACCAGGGATAGAAATTAACTTTTTTCGGTACCTGCACTACGGTGCATGTGGCGACAAATGTTACATGCACCACAGTCAGGTTACCTGCACCGGGTAGACAAAAATGATAAAAATTGAAAAAAAGATACTGAATTTTGAAATAGTAGTATATGGAACAACTGCACTATATTTATATACTGTTCTACATTTCAGTGTCTTCTTCACTTTCCCAGCCTTTTTCTTCCTCTTTTCTTGAACCATAAGGAGCAATCCGAGGTCTCCTTGTTCTCTTTCCTGCTGACCACCACCTAGCTATGGCATTATCTGGTGAGTATGTGGACACTGTCTCACTGCTCAGATTAATGGCCATTAAAGCTGACACAGTTTCTGGTCTCAGGTTTGCCCTCCAGTCATTTTTTATTTGTGACATTAACGAGAAACCTCGTTCCCATTCCACAGTTGAAGATGGAATTATAAGAAATATTTTCAGCAAAGCTAGAATATCTTTGATGTCATCCCTTTCTTCCGAGAGAACTCTACCCCACATAGCAGTGGAATCTAAAGGTGGATGGTAAGCTGCATTTAGGTTGTGGATATATGCTTTCAGTTCCAACCACTGCAAGAGTGCTAAAACAGCACTGTACCCCTTTGGTTCCAGAATGTCACTGTAGTAAGAAAATAATGACTTGACTTCTGCATCTCCATACTCTGCCAAGGAATCTTCAGAGTTAGGCCAGTTAGACAAGTTGAAAATTCTCATTTGAGCAGTGACAGGATCACTGACAAATTCAGAAAAACGAATTTCCATTTGATTTAATGTGGAATCCAGCACTTTCTTTACAATAGACACTACGCTGCTCTTGGCACTGTTTGCATCTTTGTCAGGATCTGATCTGCTGCTGCGTCTTGCTGAACCAGAGGAACTAAGCTCCACACCTTTGTAATGCAGCTTACCATCCACAGTACTGATTCCTGTTTCAAGGCAATCAATAGTCTCTGAATCTCTAAGAGTTTTTAGTTTATTCATGAGAGACTGAACTTTAGCTTGCACAGAGTCTACCATTAAGTTATTTTGCTGGAATGTCAGCGTTAGTCTGGACATGACTGCTATGTAGAATTCTAGGAAGTTGTCGAAATATAAAACCTTAGGTGATTTTATCTGCTTTAGAATTGCAGTGGCCTTTTCTCTTTATCCCTGTACCATTTACCGATAGGTCCTCCAGATGTGTAACAGTAGCGGATAATTTTTGCCATCACTTTAACAGGACGCTGGTAGTGTGGAAGCCACCTTGTTCCCCCAGTATTTACAGGGCGGAGTACCCTGATGCCCAGTGCCTCCCATGCAGCCTGTAAGCCTGACCAGTTTAAAGCAGAGTGCTTATAGAAACTGTGAAATGAGGAAAGCAAATCCTCCACTGCAGGGTACAGGGGTGTCCCCTTGATCACGTATTTAGTGACCAACTCAAGTCTGTGTGAACAGCAGTGCACCACTTTTAAAAGTCTGGCCTCCTCTTTCAGCCTTGTGGCTACTCCCGTTTTGCTGCCCATCATGACTGATGCCCCATCAAAACAAGCAGCAACTAACTTATTTCTCCAGTCTGGTATTTGGAGGTCAATTTCCATGGTATTTTGTAATGTTGATGTTATACTTTCTGCGTCTGCCTTTTCAAGAGGCTTAAGCGCTACAAATTTAGTAACAGGGATGCCCTTCTCCAAGATACGGAGATAAACTACCTCCTCTTCTGTAATACTTTTGTCTGTTGAGCCATCTGACAAAATAGAAATCTTGCGATTTCACCAATGTAATAAGATCTTCCATCTTATCTTTGTAAATATATTCCGTGGATACTCTTGCTTGTTTGTCATTGCAATAGGTGTCACTGACCGAGACCCCATTCACACGTAATAAGTTTACTTCATCTTTTAAACAGTAAAAGGACGTGCTTTTTTAGCAAGAAAAAAAGTTGTTCTGAAGAGAACCTTCATTTGTTCAAATTCTTTTTCTTCCATTTTTTGGGACAAGTTTCATTAATGACTGCTCTGCAGGGGTTATAGAGTGAGCAAAAAATGCTTTTCTGGATGCCTCATGTAAATCAGATGACTCATGAAACTCTACATTTGCCTTTCTAAATGATGAACACCCATCCCGGAAGGAATTATTTTTTCCAGATTTATCAAATAGTTCACACCACTCACATTTCATGATGTTCAATTCACTGTCATACTTCAGCCACTTATGATTCTGTCTCCATGAGTCCACAAATTTATATGTTTTTTTCCTTTTTTAAGGGGGGGGCTCTCCATCAGTTGTCTCATTAGTAGTAGGACTAGGAGGCACTGAGGAGCACAGAGAGACAACAATGGGGCTAGGACTAGGCATGGGCACTGAAACATGAGAAGGTTGGAGGAGAACACCAGCACATTCAGAAGTACCACATGAGTTAGATTCTGCTATAGACAGGCTGGAAGTGCCAGGAATCGAGTCGGATGCATACACCAGAGACTTGTCAGTGCCAGAAGACTGAGAAACTGTTACTGTCACACAAGACTTGGAATGGATCTGGCTTTGATTTTGGTCAGCTGCAGGAGCTGCTGCAGCATCTGCTGCAGTTTCAACGTTTGTTTTGCTAAACTTGTAGTGAAAAAGAGTATTCACTGGGTTGGGTAAAACTTTCTTGGGTGGCATGGTGTAATTTTAATAATGTCTTCTAATAAACTGAGCTTTTTACAATTTGACGTCTTATATGTTTTAATTTAAATGTCAATAAAAATTGTTGTCCGTCAGAAGAGAAAGTGTATCGTGTATTTTTTTTAATTACTTTGTAAGTTAAATTCTTTGCACCACTGACTGCACACACACTAAGTCTACAAGGCTTAGCTGGATCAGGCAGGATTTTTTAAGTTTTCTCACAAAATTAGTAGTAAATCCCAGTTAGACTAGGCTGGCGTAGGTCGTGTATTTTTTTATTACTTTGTAGGTTAAATTCTTTGCACCACTGACTGCACACACACTAAGTCTACAAGGCTTAGCAGGATTTTTTAAGTTTTCTCACAAAAGTAGTAGTAAATCCCAGTTAGACTAGGCTGGCGTAGGTTGTGTATTTTTTATTACTTTGTAGGTTAAATTCTTTGCACCACTGACTGCACACACACTAAGTCTACAAGGCTTAGCTGGATCAGGCAGGATTTTTTAAGTTTTCTCACTAAAGTAGTAGTAAATCCCAGTTAGACTAGTAGGCTGGTGTAGGTAGTGGACAGGACGGTACTCTAGGTAGCACACAAAGCACAGGGGACGCTCACACTCACTGCACAGCAGCGATTCTACTCTGCAACAATTATGGTAGAAGGCAAATTCCTTAGAATACAGTAAGTCTGTCCTTCCTGACCTTAGTCCACAACACAACAAGGCTCTTTCTTAGGCTGAACCAGGGCCAGGTTTGGTAGCCAGTGCAGTGGTGGCACTGTGACCGGTAGTAGTAAATAATGTACTGTTACTGTATATTTATTTCTGTCAGTGTCTCACACAAAAAAAAATTGTAACTTTACACTCAAGCTACAGGCAGAGAGAGTGGACAGGGACACTAGGTCAGGACGATGGTTAGGTCATAAACAATTTAAGACAGACACAGAGACACTAGACATACACAATAGTACAGTACACACATACAGTAGATTAGGTAAGTCTTAGCCAGGTAGTCCTATCTGCTGTCAAAATCAGTGTTTCCATATGCAGTATATTACTGCTACTGCAGCACACACACACACACACAAGCCTGTGAGCGAACTGCAATCTCACACTTTATTTATAACACACACACACACACACACACATTCACTCTCAGACACTGACTGGTATTTGTTTAATGATTTCCAGGCTTCTCCCCCCACACACATCTAGGCAAACTGGACTGGTGCTGCTGCTGGACTGGAGACAACAGTGCTTCCTTATGTCTGCTGGCCTGGGGTTGACTGACTGACCCACACACAGACTGAGGGATTTGACTGCTGCAGCTCCTGCTGCTAATATATTAACTGTCCCCACAAACAAAAGCAAAGAAACACCAGGTCCAAAGTTTTTTTGTTCCACAAAAAAAAAAAAAAAAAAAATCAGGGATCAAAATGTGGCAAGGTTGTGGTAAAAGCTAAGTTAGCTAACCACAAATTTCACTAGTACAGATAATCTGAGTCTGAGACAGATAAATCCTCAGTTTCCTTACCTTTTAGATACTGTATTCAACAAAATCAACTGTGGTACTGCTCTCTGTGTAATTAAACCACAGTACTGAAAATCCCCTCCCTTGCTTGGGGTCGGGGGGGGGGTGAAGCCCCAATTTACTTTTGACTGTCTCTGACAATCTCCAGATAAAGTATATATAGTTTCCCTTCATATGCAATCTTTAGTTTGCTAAACACCTCTTCCTGCCTACAAATAGCTAGAAATGCTGTTTTGTTGGTGCAGAAAAAAAGTCACTTCCTTCACGGAGCTTCCCGCCTAGCGACTGCACTCTATCAAAGTCTATCACAACTGCGTAGTTACAATGGGTGCGCATGCCTATGTGAACCTTATTGTACCACGTGTGTGACAGAAAGAGACACATGTGGTACAATATAGTTCACATAGTATGCCAGTCAATTCAGATTTGGATGATGGATCCACCTTTTTTGTCACAGTAGCTAGCTCCCCGAGTGACGTCCCACCCCCACCCCCACCCCATTGGCACAACTCCCTCCCCCTCCACTCTGATGCTGCAGGCAGTGTGCCAACCCGCCCCAGTGCAGTGCACACCCCACCCCTAAACACTTAACCAATCACCAACACCAAAATCATCTGCCGGTGGGTCATTATTATTAACAGTGTGCCCCTGCCAGCCCAGCCTACTTTAAATGCGGCATTCCAATAAGTCCTTCTGCTGTGCCGTGTCCTGCCTCCTTCGTGGCACTCCTCCAGGCTCTGGCTTGTGTTCCTCCTGCTGTTCGGGAGGCAGGCTCTCTAAGATGCCGCCTGCTCACTCCTGAGTCATCCTCAGAGTAGTGCGCACTTGTGCATGCGCGATTGCGTCATTCAGTCTTCCTGTACAATCAGTGCTGTGCCCCCTGTGGCGCCTCGTGGAATTACAGCCTCAATAACACCACATGCACTACGGTGCAGGCACAAAATAAAACTACTTGCACCAGCCTGTTCCTACTTGCATTTGGAACAGGCTGGGTATGTTAATTTCGACCCCTGCGTGGTAGCAGTGCGAACTTCTCCATACCACCCACAGACTTACGGCCTCGTAGAGAGGTTTAATCAGACATTAAAGAGAATGTTGAGGAAATATGTAAAAGAAGGAGGTACAGATTGGGATAGGTACCTCCCATATTTACTTTTCACTTACAGAGAAATCCCTCAAGTGTCCACTGGTTTCTCACCTTTTTCATTATTGTATGGAAGTAACCTGAGGGGGCCACTGGATGTGGTTAAAGAACACTGGGAAGACGGGAAGGAGGTGAAACATCTTAATGTTGTAAAGTACATGACTCAGTTACACAAATGCCTGGTGAGGTATATCAACTTGGCACACCAGAGCTTAGAACAGAAGCAAGACTTGAAGAAAGGGTTTGAAGACTAAAACATTTCAGTCAGGGGACAAAGTGTTGTTACTCATTCCCTCGACAGAGAACAAATTTCTCATGAAATGGCAGGGCCCCTTCACCATTTTGAGGCAAACAGGAGCAGTAAACTATGAGCTTAGCATGCCAGGAAAGAGACCCGCCAAGAAAATTTACCATGTGAACCTCCTTAGGAAATGGCGTGAGAAGCCTAACCCCTCCCTTTATATCCATTCTGAAGTTAGGGAGTCAGAGCTGGAGATTGCCTATAAAAGGCTAGAACAGTCAGGACCATTGGAGGAGATTCAGATAAACCCTGAATTGGAGCCTCAGCAACAGAAATATTTGCAGGGGGTATTACAAGAATTTGAGCACAAATTCACAAACGTCCCGGGGCAGGCCAGAGGAATTGTGCACACCATAACTGCCACGCAAGACAAGCCCATACACCAAAGGCCCTACAGACTGCCCATGAAGGTGAGGGATGAGGTGATTCAGGAAGTCAAAAAAATGGAGCAGTTAGGCATAATTGTGCCCTCAAAGAGTGCATGGTCTTCACCTATGGTCATAGTGGACAAGAAAGAGGGTGGGATATGTCTATGCATAGATTTTAGAAAGCTTAACAATGTGTCACTATTCGGTGGCTACCCAATGCCCCAAATAGATGACATCGACAGGCTAGGCAATGCACAGTATATCTCCAACCTTGACCTTATTAAGGGATATTGGCAAATCCTTTTGTCACCTGATTCACAAGATAAAACCGCATTTGGCACCCCTGTCGGTTTATACCAGTTTGTCACAATGCCATTTGGACTACATGGGCCCCAGCCACTTTTCAACGTTTTATGGACCACATTCTAAGACCACACACTGAGTACTGTGCGGCTTATTTGGATGATGTCATATTCAGTCCCGACTGGGAAACCCATGTTAGACACTTTTCCCAGGTATTGCAAGCAGTGAAGGGGTCAGGAGTGACCATTTACCCTGCTAAGTGTGCCCTAGCAAAGACCGAGACAAGATACCTAGGGTTCATTTTAGGAAACGGACACGTGAAGCCCCAGGTAGAGAAGGTTACAGCAGTAGCAAACAACCCAATACCTACCACAAAAAAACATGTGAGAGCTTTCCTGGGCTTGGCTGGTTATTACCAGAGATTTATTCCTAATGTCTCAGCTATTGCTAGTCCTTTCACAGATCTCACTAAATAGAGGTGCCCGAATAAGGTTCAGTTGACCCCTATTTATGATGAGGCAGTTCTGTGTACAGCTCCTGTATTGAAAAGCCTTGACTTAACCAAGTGTTTGAGGTTCAAACCGATGCATCAGAGAATGGTATTGGGGCAGTCTCATCGCAGAAAATAGACTGGGAAGAACGTCCAGTCATGTATATCAGCAGGAAGCTACATGAGAGGGAGAGAAGATATGTTACCATAGAGAAAAAATGATTAGCTCTGAAGTGGGCTATTGAGTCTCTGAAATATTACTTGTGTGGGGCTGAATTTAAGGTTGTGACTGATCACAACCCCCTTTGCTGGTTGCACCAAATGAGAGAAAAAAATCCCCATATAATGCGGTGGTACTTGACTCTTCAGCCTTATCGATTTACTGTGTCCTACAGAGCAGGGACAAAACATGTAAATGCTGATTTCATGTCTAGATATGGTGCAGCAATTGATGTAAGTGAAATGTGATGTACTTTCCTTAAAAGGAGATAGTTCAGGGAAGGTACTGTTAGTCTCTGTTGAGAAATGTGTTAATACTTCAGGATAAAGAATAATGATATTCACTATGATAGAATGTTTATCATTAATAGGGACCCTGAGGCAGAGCTTCTGAAGATGGATGGGTGGAAGCTCCATCCCTTCCTGGGACAGGAAGGTGGTAAGCAGTCTGAGATAACTGCTTCCCTCTTTAGATAGGGGATATGTGACAGGAAGCTCCTGCCACTCTTGAGGACCGACCTTTCCTTAAATCTGTTGCAACATGTCTTCTATTTCTTAGTCTATTCTGTCCTTTACAATTTCTAGTGCATAAGGTTGGCCACCTATGGGCACCCCCTACCCTTTCTTGACTATGCCATAGTGTCCTCTTTAAATGTTCTTTTTCCCTCTCATGTCCTCATGCAGGGAGGTTATTGTGGTGACCTCCAAACGTATGTAAAACAGATTGTGTTTATTGTTGTTGGATTTAGTATGTAATAGCACTATGTCATAAACTACCTTGATGTATATACATTATGCTTTTGAAACCTGTAAATGTTGAAAATACCATGGCACTAGGTGTTTTTGATGATGGTAAAAAGTACTAGGTGACTATTATAGAAATTAAGTTAGTTGTGCTGTTTAAAATACATGTAAATTGCTGTAAACTGAACAAGTCAAATTCCATGGTGATTTGCATATATCCCATGATGCTTTGCATTATGGAAGTATGTATGATGTTGTATTTCTTTGAAACTTGATTTGTTGCCAATGCCCTTTGGGGTAACTCTTCTTTAAGTGATTCTGCATTGAGGTTCTTTGTTTATAGCTTGTTTTTTTTTTTTTTTTGTTTTGTTTTGTTTTTTTTCTTTTTGGGCCCCCACTACCCAAGCAAACGGGACCCGCACAAGGGTGGAGGTTGCATCTCAGCTGGTAAGTTAGATCAGAGATCAGTGTCAGTAGGTGCTGGCTAAGTGCAGAGAAAGGACATTCATTGTCTGTTGCTGCAGACTGATATACTGAAGAAGAAATTGCTGAAGCTTAGTTCCTGTATTTTGAATAAACATCACACAGAGATCGTGCGTTGAACCTGAAGTTCGGTGTCTGGTCCATTTGTTATCCCACAACCCCCACCTGGTGTACTGTGCCCACTTGTGGAGTCCTCCACTAAGGAAATATAAGGACAAGATGGGGACAATGCAGAGGAGGGTGACCAAAATGATTCAGGGCCAGCAGGGCAGATCTTGCCAGGATCGGTTCAAAGAACTGAACTTGTACTCATGAGTAGGGATGTAAGTTTGTCATGGCAGTTATACATGTCATTGATTCCATGATGTCTGATCTTTATTCAGGACTTCCATGACTTTCACTAGTGTCTTCAGAATGTAGCAATGATGACAGTGCCACAACATTTACTACTGTTTGCTAATGATTTCATGAACAAACAATGAGTCATTAAAACCTTATCCATGACAAACTTACATCCCTACTCATGAGGCCAGATGAGAGAGGGGAGATATGATTGAGACCTTCGTGTTACTAAAAGGAATGAACAAGGTAAACTGTGAGGAACTATTTAGCTTGAGTTACAGATCAAAAACATGAGAGGCACAAGTGGAAACTGACAGAGGGGAGGTTCAAGAAGGAAGTGAGAACGTTTTATTTTACAGAAAGGGTGGAGCTGTGGAACAGTCTGCCAGCTGATGTGGTTGGTGCCAAAACTATCAATGGTTT
The DNA here is from genome assembly GCA_016271365.2 of Neoceratodus forsteri. Classification (NCBI taxonomy): domain Eukaryota; kingdom Metazoa; phylum Chordata; order Ceratodontiformes; family Ceratodontidae; genus Neoceratodus; species Neoceratodus forsteri. Next base: position 1,647,037,989 of record CM057455.1, on the reverse strand, counting down.
CAGACATGGCTGGGACAGAGTGAAAGGCTTAGTGATTGCTCAGGGTGGTAGCAGTAGGGCACGGAGCATGGGGGGTGGATAGTGTTGGTTAGAACCCAGTATGGTGGGTTTATTAGGGTTTATGGACAGACTGGATGCACTAATGGTCTTTTTCTGCAGTCATTATCTGTGTTTCTGTGTTACTCATTTTTCTCCCTCCCTGGCTTCTTATTCACAACCCCCTGCCCTTCCGGTCGCCTGGCATCTCCTGACCAGTTCCAGCTTTCCCCATGGCTTAAGCCCTGTGGCAGGGTGACAGAAAGCTGAGCTCAACCTGCCAGACAGGATCTGGTTGGAGTTGTGCCAGGTTACTGGTTTGGGACCTGAGAGGGGTCAGAGAATTATCCTGTCAGCCAGGGTGAGTTCCCAGTTTCCTCCCTTTCCCATGGTGCGGAGAAGCTGGCGTACAGTGATGTCAGTAACTGAGCTGTGCATGCTTCCTTATGCAGCATGTCAGATGTCTGCCATGCCTCTGCCCCCCTGAGTGTGGTCCTAGCTGTCTAACCCCAGGCACTGCCAGGGGCTGGGCTAACACCAGGTGCTAATTCCACCCTACCCAGGAGGAGAAGAGCAGTCCATCAAATTTGATCCTCCTCCCCTCCAGCCAACTCTCTGTCAGCCCAGGTCCGGGGCATGAACCCAGGTTGCTGATGTTGTGAATGGTAGCACCTTCTTAAGGTAAGACATTGCCAATTCCATCCCATTTGGAACTCGGGCTGTAAAGAATTCTGTGACCACGCCAGATTGTACTGGAGGTCACATGCAGTCAGGGTGACCTCATTTGAAAAACACAGACCCTGAGGTCTGATTTAAAAAAACAAAAAACAAAAAAAAAACATTAAAAGCTTCAGGTTTCATTTTGCAAATCTACCCCACCCTGAGTGAGTTCTTAATGTGTGCAGTGTGTGGAGCTGAGCCCCTGGCATGTCATTCAGTAGCTGAGTGGTAAAGCCTAAGGAAGCACTGAAAGCATGGAATGTCACTATGCTGGTGTTCACTCCAGTGAAAAAAATAGAAATCCTCTGACTTCTGCCAGTTATACCTTGAAAGGTGTAGTTATTTTTGTAAACCCAGTTTTTGTGGTGGCAGTAGGAGAGATATGAAGTGGCGGAAAATCAGTTAGAACAGTTATAAATCTGCTCCCTCCTGCAAGCTTAACATGGAGTATAAAAGTGAAGGAATAATGACCTCTGGCATGATAAAATGAGACTGTATACCAGACCAGGTTGTGCTGTGGTGGAGTGGTAATAGGCAAAGCAGAAAGCCCACAATGGCAGCGTGCAGTAAGGCCACGCAATTAAATGGTGGGTTTTTATGGCGCATAAAGGTTCAGCAGTCCCCCTCCCACCTCTTTTCCCATACTTTCAGCATGTAAGAGATAATTTCTGTGATGATGGTTCCCCCCGCCCCGGTGGTTTTCTCATTTAGACATCTTACACTGTTAGCGGTGGTAGAGTTGTGGCTCAGGCAGGAATATGCTGTGGATGTCAAGTTACTGGTTTACTGTTATTTATTGTTCAAGAATGTTTATTTTTTGCAGTTATCTATTTTCTCCTGGAGTCCTCTGCGTCCCTTCTGACGTCCCCCCCGCGCCCGTCACCGGGTATGAGACCCCCTCCCCTAGACCCCACGACTTACCCTTCATAGCAGGGGGCGGGGAGCAACTCGACCCACCGGACCAGATTTAGTGTTCGGGGAGGTGCCTTCCCGGGCCGTCGCAGAGGGGACCATCGTCATCCTCGCAGAGGACTCCCATTTTCCTCTTTCCTTCCCCCGAGGTCTCTGCATGTAATGGCACCAGCGGCACGCACGCTCCCATGCGCATCTTTGCCAAGCGCCTGCCACAGACTCGTGCCCACAGATTCAGTGCTGGCGTGCCACCTCCCAGCCTCTGCTAGGTGGCAGGCAATCGCCGAGCACTACGATCCCCCCCCTCCCCGGAGAAGGAGAGCAGTCCTAGGGACACACAGTCCTTCTCCTCCCTGCCAACCCCCAGTGCCCCATGTCCGTTCCCGAACACGGGTCACCGGCGTGACGCGAAGTAAGGCGTCCAGCGCTTCAGCTCTCAGCGCCACCGGGCTGGCGTATTGTTCAAGAATGTTTAATAATTTGTTTATATTTAAATGTCTTTGACTACACGAGGAAAATTGGGCAAGTAGGAGTGGCTTCAGCTGGCAGATACAAAGACAGGCAATAAGAGGTTCATGGGAAGTCCCCCCCCCCACCCAGGTAGAGATAGCACAAGGGGTATACTTCCAAGGTATGTGCAGTTGACAAATGCAAATGGATAAAATTGAGATAACATCTTACAGCATGAAACAACCGTGTGAAAAGGAGAATTTTAACCCAGTTTTATCAGCCCGGGGGGGGGGAGATAGCATTGATCCTGGAGTCCCACTGGAGCAGGGAGGAACATACTTTGCTGCAATGGTGTGACAGGCCTAGTCAAGATAAAACTCCCTGTTCACAGTGTACCAGAGTTGGTTTGGTGAGCAAGGGAGGTGGATACCCTTGAATATGATTTACCTAGGCACACCTATTTTAATCTTGAATGTGCGTGCACTGACTATAATGGCTAGTCACTCTTTTATTTTTTTTAACAAAGTTTTTCAGCAGATGGCAGGGAAGGTGCATAACAGGAGGAGACTTTAGTTGTGTGGTAGATGTTCATATATACACCACTAGAGAAAAGGGCAGGGCCCCCTTTCTCAACCCAATGATGAAAATGTTACAGCCTCTAATAACAGGTAGGGATGCATGACATCTGCAGGTTTCAGCACCCCAAGGACAAAGACTTTTCCTTGTATTCCCACCCGCATAACAGCTACAGCAAAACAGACAGGTGGTATGCACCCAGTACACACCTTTAGAAAATAAAGAAATCTGTAAAATCCATAGTATTACGGCTTTAGACCATGTGACGGTTCCACACTGGAGATTGAGTTGGGAGATCAAGGTAGACAAAGGCATATTCGGCTGAATGTAGCCTCCCTGTCAAGTAAACACTTAAAAAGGGAGACAGGTAAACACTTAAAAAGGAGGCACTCCAGGTACAAAAAGTCATGTATGGCAAACCAAAAAATGTATTTTTACATATTGGCACTTAAGCTGAAACAGTAGTGCTACCCTGGCGCTTTGCTTCTACAGTATGAGGCTTCATCAGGGACAGAGCTTGAGAAACTGCACTCCAAGTTTATTTGCATGTCTGAAAAATACAGGTGCCAGTCTTAAGTAACTATGACAACCAAACCATGTAAGCGTAACATAACAAAATTACAGTATACACAACAGACCAAAGTGAAATTTATATATAAAACAGTCTAGATATTATAGGCCCTAAATGTCGAGTACTAACATACTTTCCTCTCATAAATATGAGGTCAGAAAGGTCATTGGTATAAATTTGCATAAGTGGCTACGTGGGTAGAAACATAGAATTTGACGGCAGATAAGGACCACTTGGCCCACCTAGTCTGCCCATTTTCCCCTACCTGTTTCATATACCGCAGATCCTAAATGATCTGTGGCTTACCCATCACTAGAGTTCATTTATGTCTGTCCCATGCGTTTTTGAATTCCCCTACCGTTTTTGCCCCTACAGCCTCTGCCGGGAGGCTGTTCCATGGATCCAGCACCCTTTCTGTAAAAAATACTTTCTCACGTTACCCCTAAGTCTACCCCCCTCTGTCTTGATATCATGGCCCCTTGTTCTTGAACATCTATATATATATATTTTTTTTTTTTTTGGAAAGATGCTACCCTTTTGTACCTTTTTTTTTTTCAATTTAGTATATTTTATTGAGAAAGAATAAACAACACAGATTCTTACAACACCAAGGCAAAGGTGCTGTAGGGGGCCGCCACTCTTCCATCCAGAATAAAATTATTCTATTGACAATTTCCTACCAAATGCCTCTTGTCGATTCATCCTCCTAGCAATATGTCCTTCCATCTCAAGAGGTTGGAGCACCTCTGCATGCCACTCTCTTAAGGATGGTTTGGTTTGGTTTGGTCTGGTCTAACCAGTGTCTGACTATCATTAGTTTAGCCACCACTGAAATAAGTGACATGTAGGCCTTACGACAAGCTAATATATCTTTGGGAAAGTGACCCAGCAGGCATATCTGATGGGTAAAGTAAGAGTCCAGTCCCAACATGGGATCCAGAGCATTCTGTATAGCTTGTCAGAAGGGACTCACCAAGGCACAGTCCCAAAGTATATGTTTCAGTGTTCCATCTGCAAGCCCACATCTAGTGCAAAGTGGGGACGTTATTTTGCCTATCCTAAAGTAAAGGTTATGCAAGATTCGGAACTGCAAAAACTGGAGGCGGTTGTGCTTAATGTGTTTGTATAGGCACTGCCAAATCTGTTGCCAGTCCTTCTTGCTCAAGTTGAGATCTAATTTGTTTTTCCAGTAAAAACAAACCCCCGAGGGTCTATACGGATCATACAGCTGTAGAACGTTATAGTATTTAGATATGGTGTGTGGCTGAGTAGCGGTGTTGACTAATATTTGCAGTAAAGAGCTGAAGGCACCCTGCTGCGGGGGTGGCCCCAAGAAGGAATATAACACCCTGTCCAATTGCATGTGCTTAAAAGGGTGGTAAGTAGGAATAGAAAACCTGTCCTGAAGTATCCCGTCCAAACTAAACTTTCCATCGGAAAGCAAAGATGAGATTGGGGCCCTGCCCAAGGCAGGACAGAAGCTCAGGGGACTCGTACGATTCACTACCTGAAAGTGTAAGTTTCCAAATAGTGGTTGGGATGGATCCTGGTGTAGTGAGAGACCAAGATGGGAACAAATCTGGTGAAGAGTCTTAAGGGACCATCAGATAGGGGAGTCCCGAAGGGACTTTGGGATTTCTGAGGGCTTGGCATAAACCGAACTGCCTATATCAACTCCCTGGGAACGACAAAGGTGTTGTTCCAGAGGTAACCACAAAGGGGTGTAAGAGCCATCCATGTGCCCTGCGGCAAAGGTACGCCACCTGAAGACTTTACAACTATGGGCAGCACAGTAATAGAGAAAAAAATTAGGTGCTTTCAGCCCCCCCCAACTGTTTTGGGTGTGTGTGTGTGTTTGTAATAAGCTCTATGTATGGCTTTACCATTCCAAAGGAATTCTGACAGAGAGGTTTGTAGCCTGGCAAACTAACTTTTGGGGAAATGGGGCTAACCATGTTCAAAGGGTACAATAATCGAGGTAAAATGTTCATTTTAATTATGTTCACTCGACCCCATAATGAGAGCAGGAGAGCTTTCCATCTCTGGAGGTTGGCCTGAATAAGTTGACATATAGGGGACAAGCTAAGTTTTACCAGCTTAGTGATAGAACGAGAGATTTTAATCCCCAAATAAGTGAGAACTTTAGGTTCTCTGGAAAGGCCTTGTACAGTAATCCACTGTTTCTGCATATGGTTGTTGAGAGGCATTACCTTTGATTTGTCCAGATTTAATTTGTAGCCTGCCGCACAGGAAAATCTGTCGATTGTGTTCACAGCTGCAGGTATGGAGGTTTGAGGTTCCTCCAGGTGTAATAGTAAGTTACAGTGGTAGCCACAGACATTGCCAGCTATTTCCAGATATTTCACGAAATTTCTGAAGAGTTTCTCTCTGTTGCCCCTACTGTTTAAATGCAAAAAGCATCAGATATTTCTGGAAATATCACAGGAAGTTCGGGAAATAGCTGGCAGTGTCTCTGGCTACTACTGTATCTGCATAAGCAGACAAGAGGTATCTGTTCTTACCAGCCTGTATTCCTCGGATTTCAGGGTTGGTTTGGAGGGAACGAATAAGCGATTCCAAGTAAAGATTGAAAAGGAAAGGAGATAGTGGGCAGCCTTGCCTGGTACCATGCTAAAGAGGAAAAGAAGAGGAATACACTCCGTTACATCGGATCTTGGTCGTGGAATGGTAATATATGACTTTGAGCCAGTCACAGAATTGAGCCGGAAAACCAAATATCTGGAGTGTGGCAAACAAAGAAGACCAAGAAACTTGATCAAAGGCTTTCTCTGTGTCTAAAGAGACTAAGACAGCTGGGACTTGCCCCCTGCCCACTATCGTGATAAGGTGGATTACTTTGCGTAGGTGATCAGATGACAGTCGACCTCCCACAAAGCCAACCTGAGTCGGGCTGATTAGGCCCTGCCAGGTATAAAGGAGACCATTAGCTAGGACTTTGGCAAGGATTTTTAAGTCTGTGTTGAGGAGGGAGATGGGATGGTAATTTTTGGGATGTAAGTGCAACTTACCCACCCTCTTATACCTTATTTACACCCTTGAGGTATTCAAAAGTCTCTATATTTATTTATTTATTGTTATTTGTTTATTTATGTATGTTTTTGTTAACCGGGTAAGCAAGCTGATCCAGAGGACCGATTTCAGTCATGACCCGGGCTGCTTGATGGCAGCCATAACACACAAATACGATAGATCAAAACAGTAATCAGTACAATACAGTTGTATGAAAACGAGACTGCTGAAAACAGTCTTCAGCTGAGGTTGAGTATATGTCATAGCAGGTTGGATGAAAAAAATGAAAAGAAAAAAACAATACATTGTGTTGGAGACCTTAACATTATATTATGGTGCATACAAACATATGAACAAACAGTCACAGAGAAACGTGGTAACTAGTAGGTAAAGCAGTGGATCAGGTGCTAACAGAGAATGGCTAAATCAGAATTTCAGTACATCCTGATGGCTCAGTAGGATAGATGCTGGGGGTGGTTGCTTTAATATCCCCCTCTCTCCTCTCCTCCAGGGAATACATATTGAGATCCTCCAGTCTCCCCATACATGACTTTTGGTGCAGCCCCTGCACCATTTTTGTCACTCTTCCCTGAACCGCTTCTACTCTATGTCCTTTTGAAGATGCAGCCTCCAGAACGGGACACAGTACTCTAGATGAGGTCTCACCAATGTTCTGTACAGTGGCATCATTACTTCCTTCCATCTGCTGGAGAGACCTCTCTCTGTGCATCCCAGCATTCCACTGGCTGTCCTCACAGCCTTCTCACATTGTTTGGTAACCTTTAGATCATCAGATATGATTACCTCCAGGTCCCTTTCCTGTTTGGTGGCCATCACATCCCAGCAATCATGTACTCCTCCCCTGCATTTCTGTGCCCCAAGTGCATGATCTTGCACTTCTTTGCATTGAATTTTAGCTGCCACACCCTTGACCTTCTCTACCCCTCTGGGAGTGTCAACCCTGTTGCAGATCTTTGTGTTGCCTGCAAAGAGACACCTTCCCTTCTAGCTCTTCTGCAGTGTCACTTATGAAGACATTAAAGAGGACTGGTCCAAGCACTGATCCCTGCGGGACCCCACTGGGTCACCCCCACTCTTTGGATTGAACTCCGTTCACCGCCACTCTCTGTGTCCTCTCACTCAGCCAATGTTTGACCCAGTTTACCATCTTGGGACCCACTCCCAGGCTACCCAACTTGTTTACTAGCCTCCTACGTGGGACAGTGTCGAAGGCCTTGCTGAAATCCAGGTAGGCCACATCCACTGCCCCTCCCTGATCACCTCCCTAGTCACCCAGTCAAAGAAATCTATCAGCTTTGTTTGACAAGATCTTCCTACTGTGAATCCATGCTGCCTCAGATCCTGTGCTTTGTTGGATTTGAGGTATATTACAAACCTTTCTTTTAGTAGTGATTCCATTAGTTTCCCCACCACCAAGGTAAGGCTGACTGGCATGTAATAGCCAGCCTCCTCCCTGTACCCACTTTTGTGGAGAGGGACTACATTTGACCTCCTCCAGTCCTTTGGTACCACACTTGTTTCCAGCAAACTGTTAAACAGGGCTAGAAGTGGTGCTGCTAGCACCTCCCTGAGTTCTCCTAATACTGTGGGATGTATCCCATCCGGGCCCTATTGCCCTGTCCATTTTCAGATTAGCGAGTTCCTTTAAGACTGTCCTCCTTAAATGGACTGGTGTCCACCTCCCTCCCAGTGGTCCTTCCATCACTTAAACTAGGTCCCTCCCCTTCCCCTTCTTTTGTGAATACTAGTGTAACCCCCCCACCACCACCAATGTGGGGGCTACCTTAATGTCTTCCTGGGCTCTATGCATGCCCACTGCCAGGCTGACTTCCTTTTATAGATATTGAATCCAAGGTTATTTGTTTGCTCCTGTTGTTGTACGTGAGAGTGCCATGTTATGCCTCCGCGCTTGTCCCTTTAAGACTTTAGCCAGTATGTATATAGTAAATGTTCTGGGTTGGATATGAGTGCTTTAAGGCTTGTGACCGGCCAGACACCACTTTAATTTGCTCCACTGTGCTGTCGATAGTAAAGCAGAGGGAGCTTTTTTTTTATTTTTTTTATTTTCATCTTTATCCTCCTCCTTCCTACCTCCGGTGCCCCCTCCTTCGGTCCGCTCATGTGCCCCCGGTACCTACCTTAGGGATCTGCCCTTAGAGTGCCAATCCTCCTCTCCTCGCACAGTGGGGTCTGTCCTGTAGGTGGTCCGGGTGGACTTAGGCGCCTTCATCTAGGAGCTGCCGGAGGATTTTCGGTTTCTCCCTTTGTCCCCACTCCCCTAGGATGCCTTGGACTAGGGGCGTGCAGTCCCGGAGTGGTGGCGTGCTTACGACACAGACCCTCATCTCGTGACGTCCCCCTCCTCGGCTCCGACAAGCTGAAGCCGCCTTCATCCCTTTCCCACCGCCGGTGCCTCCACCGGGCTACGGGAAGAATGCAGAGCGCACTGCGCTCTTGGTAACCCGCCCCTGAGGGAGGAGAGCATCCGTTGGGACGCTCGATCCTCCCTCTCCCCGCCGACCCCTGGCCACCCAAGTCCAGCCCCGAACCCGGGTCGCCGGCGCAGCGTGAGGTGTGGCGTCCAGCGCCTCAACCCTCAGCGCCACCGGGCCGGCCAAGCAGAGGGAGCTTTAACTAGTACTGTGATTATTTATTTCTAACTTGCTGTTATATTTGAATTAGAGTACTTTGTTTAACCTGAAGCAACAAAAACAAAAGACACAAAAATGCCACTACGCGACCCGAATTGCAGAAAATGCAAAGAAATACAAGTGCAAGGCTGTATAAAGTGCTCGATGAACAATGGGAGTGCTTACGTATCGACACCAAGGCGGTCTCTTCACGCCTGAAGAAGACTGCCCCTTCGGTCGATACGTAAGCGCTACCATTGTTCATTGAGTCGTTTGTTTCGGCGTCTCAGTTGCACCACGAGTGTTTATTTAGCGTTTATTTGTTTTATTTAGCATTATCTAGAGCACTTTATACAGCCCTGCACTCGTATTTCTTTGCATTTTCTGCGATTCAGGTCGCTTTTTTGAGGTAACCCTCGCCATCACATCGTGGATTGTAAATGTATGAGACCCCAGAGACTATGGCTCTTATCTACTGGTTTTTGTATGCCTGCTTTGGGTGGGATCAACTTTTTTATGTGTGTATCTTATTCATATGCAATAAAAAGGATTTTTTTTCATTTTGCTATTAAGTGCTGACCCCTGCCTTTTGTTTTTGCTGCTTCAAGAATTTTCAACTCTGGGGTATTAGTGCACTCCCCTTTTTGAGCACCCCATGTCCAGTATAGATTGATTCTGGACTGATTTTTTTTCTACTTTGTTTAACCTGCCTTCTTGAAGCCTTGTTTATCTGAGTGGGAGCCACCATGTTTGGTCCGGGACTTCCAGCATTTGGACCAGTGGAACTCGGGGGGGGGGGCCTTTAAGGGTCCATAGCTCAAGTGCCTCATGGGAAGGAAAACACTTTTTTGTAGTTTTTTAGGTTGGCGCCTAAACTGAACTGAAGGGGACATCCAAACTGTGACTGACAGCTCCCCCCAGCCAGTTAGAACCCAGAAAACCAAGGGAAATCCCACAACTGTTAAGAGACAGTGGATTAGTTGGAGTTAGAGCTTGAAGAGTGAGCAGCTCGAGCTTCAGAGGAGCTGCTCCCGGAAGAAGCTTAGGAGATTTGGTGGGGTAAGGGCCTGACTTGCCTCTCTGCCACTGTTCTCCTGCTTGGGACTGCCAGATTGCAGTAATCGGAATAATCCAAATTGTGACTGTTGCTTGCGGCAGAAAGCTCCAAGATATTTGAAGGTACAGCATGAGATTTGGACTGAGAAGAAGCTCCTGTGAAGCGGTCGGCCCAGAGGTTGTAAGTGACTGAATCAATGTTTGAGAGGTTTGCTTAGTAAATTAACTGCAGTAGCAACCGGCCTGAATACCAAATTGAGAGTTAGATAAGTTAATGTTGTTCCTGTTAAATGTGCTGAATGTTTATTGTGGACTGTGGCCTGTTTTGCCAGTGACCAGATTGTCATGCCAGCTGGAGGCTTCACCAGCAAAACAAACTGAATTTTGCCAAAGTGTTCATCAGCCTGGGCCTTTGCCAACTTGGCCCAGACTGACTGTGTTGCACCAGAGACTGTTCTTGTGCAAGAGACCGTCTTCAGGGATCCAGCCCCTGCACAGAGATCAATTACAGGTTGCGGCTACCTGGAGAGAAAGGCCGCGAAGTGGAGGTGTGTCATGTCAGCCCTGCTTCCCCATGTTCTTCGGTGATCCACATGAGGTCTCCATATCGCCAGATCCATCACAGCCAACTGGTAGCGTGAGTAACTCCAGGGTAGCTCATTGCAACAAATCCTTTAATTATCTGTGGTTCCATCTAATTGCTTCAGTGATTTTCTGGATTGCAAGAGACTGGACCAACCGACCAGGATTACGAATATTCAAAGCTCTGTTGTGCATGTTAACTGCTTTTTTCTTTCCATCAAGGGCCCCAACAACAGCTGCAATGCCGACCACCCCTGGGTAACGCCTCTGGCTAGACAGTATACATCCTGGGTACCCAGTGTTGTAGAACTAATTATTTGAAACTAAACGTGCATGCCAGATATCCTAAATTCAGTCAGTATAGTAATCATTCAACTAAATTCAGGCCCCTTCATTGTTCTCGACCCCCTTAATAAATCATGTTTAACCTGACTTATGAGTGTATTATTAGCTGGGTTACAGTACTGAAAGTCTATATTTGCTTTGCTAACCTTGCTTTTGTAAACCCCCTTACAAATGGGGTTCCCAAAAGTCTTCCTTGGGTGTGCCTAAATGCCCACTGTCAGGCTAGTGTCCTGTGTCTTAATCGTTTGAAAACTTGCATGTGAGTGCCTTTATAGCCTCTGTGTTCTGTCTCTTTAAGAGCTGCCTGTATTGCAGTGTATAATTAATCTGGGTGGGGGTTGAGTGTTTCTATGCTCGAGTTCTGCCTGGGCTGCCAGATAATTGCTCCATTCTGCCATCGCTAATTGCACAGAGGGAGCTCTGTTAGAAGCTGTTCTTATTTGCTGATTATCTATTATAATAGTAATGATATCGTAGTTTGTCTAACCTGCCTTCTTTGCAGCATGGACAGTTCTATAAATCACTACCATCTTGGTTCTGGACTGCCGTTGTGGACCAATCAGTACCTTTGGGGGCCCTAAAATGTAGCCTGCCCCCAGGGGTCTTGTGGGAGTGAATTTCTGTAGGAATTGTAGTTTTTCCACTTTGGTGCCTAAATGGTCCTGGAGGGGGAGCCCTTGCTGTGACAGACAGATGAATCAGTGAATCTAACATTTTGGATCTCTGGGAAGTCTCAAGCTGCCTGCAGCAGAGAGTCAGTCTGAGTTTTTCAGTGAGAGAGTGAACAGCTCGAGACATTCGAGCAGCTGCTCCTGCGTAATCGCATGGGAAACTGGTGGAAAGGCTGTTTGGCCTGTCTGCCTGCTGTCCCTCAAAAGGAATCTTCAGAGAGTGCTTAAATAACCAGACTGTATCTGAACCAACTGTGACAAAAGTCACTGAATTGTGACTGTACCATTGCCTGAAGAAGACCGAAGATTTGCTGTACGCGATCGGCCTGTCAGGATGTCTGAGATCACCACAGAGAGCACGGTTTTGCTCAGGAAAGCTGAATGTGCAACTGGACTGTCATCCGACCTGTGGTATTGTGTTTTGTCTTACTATAAGTGTGCTAAATGCTATTAGTGGGTCACGATTTGGTTCCCCACTGCCTGCTTGTGTCACGCTTGCTGGAAGCTGAATCCAGCATTTACTGGTCTGAATCCAAACTGTTCACCCGGCCTGGGCCCTGCCACCTTGGCCCAGCCAGCTACTCTAGGTGCAGAGATCACCATCGAAGAGAGACTCACCTGGGGATCAGTCCCCTGCTCAACCATCTCAAACAGGAATGACACTTTAGTGATTCATGTGGGCCCTGCTTCTCCTGGCATACCAGCTTGTCAACCTGCAGTCTCCATCTTGTCCCTCCTGTGTCTTGTATTGGGTAGTGTGAGTAAACCCCAGGGTAGCTCCCTGTAACATCAGCTAATTCGAAAGTGTTGTCATCCAATTCCTTTGTTGTTTCCTTGTCACAAACTGAGCCTCCAAGCTCTGTATTACAAATTGTGTGTGGTTGTGCATGTTTCTTCTTTCCATCACAGGGCCCTGACCAGCTGCTACGCCGGGCAACGAATTAGGCTAGCCCACCTTTGTTCCAACTGAGTACCCAAAGTGTGTGACTGTGAAGGGACTCTAAAGTGCATGGATGATTGCCTGATTGAATCAGTTACAGAACTGATCAGCCAAATTACACCCCTCCCTTGTCCATTCCCACCGAATAAATCGGATCTTATTCTTTTTGCATTTAACCTGACTGTGGTTCCATTTTGTACCAGAAGCACTGTACTGTTGTTACCTGCATTGTCTAACCTTATTTTACAGGGGATCTCCAAAGTTGGACTGGTGGAACCAGCCCTGGTGGTAAGTGCAAACAGAGTGGGGATTTGTATGCTGATTACGGGCTATTGTGCCTGTGTATGCTGTTCATTGTTTAGGCCACTAGAAGGGAAAGAGGAGGGTCACAGTGTCCCGGAGGGCTGTACCAGGTCAGCTACGCTACCACTAACCCTGTCCTCCAGGTGGAGGCACCTGTTTTCAGTACCCAGGCCCCTTAACCTGCAACTAGTCATGCAGGCAGGGGTAGTAGCCCTTGGGATAGCGCCACCTAGGGGTTACACTTTTACAGGGGGTTCCAGGGACTTTGCTGAAGGTCAGACCCTATAGGTTACATTGCTTTATACTTGGAATGCCTCATTCCCTGGGTCACCGCTGAAAAAAGGGACAGCCTGTCTCAGTGGGCCCACCCGGTCATCAAAATTCAAATAAATTAGTGTAAAGAGAGAGTGCATATTATTAATGTTAATTGATGACTGTGTCGAAACTTGCCAGAGGTACAAGGTCACTAGATGGGTTTGTGGGTGGTTATAGCTTCCCAGAGGGCTGTAACAGGCTAAATAGATACCCCCACTACTGTTACTGTGGGTGGAGGCACCTTATTATTGAATTTAGGCCCCTCAACTTGTGGTTAGTAGTACAGGCAGGGGTTGTAACTCTAGGGATAGTGCTGCCTAGGGGTTACACTGAACAAAAGTACTTGTTCAGGATTTCTGCTTTTTCTTGGTCCCCCTCTGCACGCTTCCCTCCTTCCCTTTTTAGTCTCACAATCCCACTGTTGGATTTTTTCTTTCACTAACGTACCTGAAAAAGTTCTTGTCCCATTTTGTTATTGCCTAGGTTATTTTTCCTTCTGTTTGAGCCTTTGCACTCCTGACTGCTTTCCCCGCCTCCCTTTGCTTTTCCAGATACAGTTCCCTGTCTTCTTCCCTCTGTGTCTCCTTGTACCTCCTGAATGTCACCCTTTTGGCCCTTATCTTCTCGGCCACTTCCTTTAAGAACCATAGTGTTTTTTTCCTTTCTTTTTGTTTTGCTTACATGTCCAATGCAATGGCTTGTTGCCTGTGCTATGGCTTCCTTAAACAGCTGCTGACTCCTCGAAGAAAACTTTGAAAAACATCATTTTTAGGTACAGTTCAGTTTACATTCCATATATATTCTGTAGATTTCTCCTCCACATTATTTAGAACTGAGGAAATGTGTATGCATACATGATCTTTATACCTCAGAGTTCATCTGCCTGTATAACTTACTCCCTACTTCACGTCATATTCCTCTGTTATGACATCACAATCTTTTCCCGTGGAAGTAACTGTGATGTCACAAGCAGTGCATTATGACTTCCGGTAGGGAGAAAGCAACAGGAATAGATGAACTCTTCAGGAGCAAAGATCCTGTTTTCATGCAGATTACATCAGTAATAAATAATGGGGAGGAGGAATACAGAACTATTGTGAAATACGAGCCAAACTGTGCCTAGTTATTATGTTTTAAGTTCTCCTGAAAGCATCAATGCCTCTTTAAGATTGTCCCATTGTTCCTTCACCCTCCCTCTTATCTTCTTCTCTGCCAGTGATTTCCTAAGACATTCCCCCATCTTTGCGAAGTCTGCCTGCCTGAAATTCAGGACCCTTGCTTTCGTGTAGTTTGACTCTTCTGCTGTTCTCACATTGAACCACACCGTACTGTGATCACTTGATCCCTGATGGCTTCCCACTTTTACGTCTGTAATTCTGTCCCCGTTGGTGAGTACCAGGTCTAAAGTCACTCCCTCTCGGGTGGGCTTCATCACTAGCTGTCTAAGGCACGCCCCCTGCAGGGCTTCCAGGATGTTGCTGTTCCTGGCTGAGGCTGCAACCTGGTTTCTCCAGCCCACATCCAACAAACTGAAGACTCCTACCAGCAGCACCTCCCCTTTAGCTGTCATTCTGTGGATGGCTTCTACAAGTACCCTGTGCAGCTCTTCCCTTTGTGCAGGAGGTCTGTAGATCACACCAGTGCGAATGGCAGTGTCATTTCCTGTCTACAGGGTGATCCACAGGGTGAAATAAGAAAAAAAAGGGTGGGAGAAGGGAAGGTGAAGAGGAAAAAAAGCACCCTAATCATAAATTAGATTCAAAATTGATTCACAGGCTACCAACTGGCCTGCTACCCACAAAAACAAGGGAAGGGGGAAAAATGAAAAAGGAGCAGGGAGTATAAAAAGTAAAGGAGAGGGGTTATATTACTGAACATGGAGACAAAAGATAAAAAAATAATAATAAAAGTAGTGCTCCGAGAACAGAAAAAGGAAAGAGGACCAGAGTTAATAAGATCAAAGCCCTGAACATTAGAAATTCTGGCTGCTATGCATTTAAGCGTCTCAAAGTAATATCAAGTGACATCAGGAAATTAAGTGACAAAAAAGAAGGGAATGTATCAAAAACAGGACAGACATAATATTGAAAATGTGTAGTTGTTAGAAACATAGAAGTTGACAGCAGAAAAGGACCACTTGGATGACCCAGTCTGCCCTTTATCCCTTGCCTGCCTTGCCACCTCATGTGAGGTCTTTGGACTTCTTTTCTGGAACAGTTCAAGCTTCTGTAGTTTTGTGTGGCACTTCCCCTTCTCCTTTTTTTGTGAACACTGAAACAAAAATATTTGTTCAGGATGTCTGCGTTTTCCTGGTCTCCCTCTGCACAGTTCACTCCCTTCCCTTTTTAACCTTACAGTCCCACCCCAATCTTCCTCTTTTCACTTACTTACCTAAAAAATGTTTTGTCCCCTTCCATTACCTCCTGGGCTATTCTCTCTTCTGTTTGCACCTTTGTGTTCCTTAGCTCCTTACTGCTTCCCTCTGTCTCCCAGATACATCTCCCTATGCTCCACTCTCTGCATCTCCCTCTGCTTTTGCTCACTTCTTTGACACAGAGGTTTGTTGCCGTTACTATGCTCCCTTTTATCTTAAACCACTGTTCTCCACCCCTCCCGGCAGGTCATCGAGGCATTCACCCATCTTTATAAAATCTTCCCTCCTGAAATCCAGGACCCTCGCTCCTGGTGGTTCGATTCTGCAGCCATCCTTATGTTCTACCACATTGTATGGTGATCACTGGTCTCCAGGTGGCCTCCCTCCCACCTTGACGTCTGCAGTACTGTCCTGTTAGTGAGTTTAGTGCCAGTACTGCCCCATCACGAGTGGCTTCACTGACTAGTTGCCTGAGGAACAGAATGGCATTATACATGGGCTCTGAAGTGAAACTGAAACTGAGCAGTACACACTCTGAAGCAATAGAACTAAAAAGAAGTATCAGACAGGGGTGCCTCTTGTCTCTGCTGTTCGCCTTGGGGTTGGAGCCATTCACGGAGAGTGTGAGGCAAAATAACTTAAAACAGGTTAGAAAAGTTGGCAGCATTGTAAGCAGGTGGCATCCTGTTTGTCCAGAATCCAGTGAGCTTGATGCCCACCTGCTGGGACAGTTTAGCGTACTCTCTGCCTTTTAAAATCAGCTTTGATAATACTAAGGCTATGATGCTTAGTGGGGGGTATATGAGGAAGACTAGGATGGCACCTTCCCTTTTCAGAGGGCATCACAGGGATTCTGGTATAGGGCTGAATATTAAAAAATACATGACAAAACTGTTTAACACTGATCCTCGCATAGGTTAAGAGGTACTTTCAGAGATGGAAGATCATGACTCTGTCTTTAGGAGCAAGAGTTGAAATGGTATGAATTAATACTCTAGCAAGGTTCCTATATATTTTTAGGATGCTCCCAGCAGAACCCTCATTAGAATTTTGGAAGCATGTAGTAAAGGGGATTTCTGCATTTATTTGGGGGAGGAGACAAACACCTAAGAATCAGGCAAACATTACTGCAGCAGTGCAAGGGGTGAGGAGACCTTGCTCTTCAGACCATCTGAGATTACTGTTTGACAGCCCAGATACCCCCACTGCTAGTGTGGCTGAAAGCTGGGTGGGATAGGGGGTGGATTGAGATGGAACGGGACAAACTGCTAGAGCAAACACTGGGAGTGTTGCCTTTGCTTCCACCCCCTGTTGTCAGAAAGGTGCCCCCCCAGGAACCTGTGCTTAGTCATACCCTTCGAATATGGGTCCTGTTTGTAAAGACTGGGGTGAGGGGACTCTAGGGAATACTTAGCACTTATCACAGAAAATCCAGGCTTTCCTCTGGGAGTGTGTGTGACCCTAGATTTAAATGGTGTGTGCATTGGGGATTATGGACATTGGGAAGACTCTTGGATCAAAAACATGTAATACATTTGTACAGGTCAGAGATCATCGAGGGCAGCAGGACTTCTGTGGGTACTTGCTAATATGCAATTTTATAAAATGAGTAAGAAAAATCTAGAGTTGTGATTGGCTGTGAACGACTCCAACTCATGTAATTATTAGCCCGTAATTACACAGGTTGTGGTCCCAGCCAAGCCAGCCAACTTGCACTGAACAAAAAAAAATCTGTACACCTCTGCCCTCAGAAACTAAATGTCAGCCATGTTTGATATCAGTATTCAACATCCCAGCCTCGTAGAGATTAAAACAAAACAAACTTTCTTTTAATTTCCTTTCATTTGTGTGCTCCGCTACAGTTCCTACCCTGAAACTGGTGTGTTATTCACATTCCATGTAGTTCTGAGTGGCAGGTTGATCCTGTTCTTTGCTTGAGTGCAGCCACGAGTCAAGTCTCACAGTCGTGATACAAGCATGTTGCAGAGCACCACAGCAAGAGAGATCTCAGCAGAGCTCCTTAGGAGTGCTACAGCATGACAGAGCTTGATAAAAAGTTCACACCGGGAGTGCTAGAGCATGTGAACAAGTAAGGGAGTTGAGGGGCAGACAGATTAATGCAACAAGAGGAAGATACAGTACACAAATGTAAGAGGGCGTTGTAGATAGACAACTAGGGGACTACTTTTCAAGGAAGATAAAAAACAAACTCAAATACAGTTTTTTTTGTTTTTGTTTTCCCCTTTAAAGTTATGCCTTGACTTCTGCTTACATCACAGCCTGGGTAACAGAATGAGAGCAGAGTGCCCTTCTCTCCCAGTTAAAAAAAAAAACAACTTTCTCCTCTCATCTAAAAATTGAGCAAAAATGTCTGAAATGCTGGCTGAACCTGAGAAGGAAAACTGGCAGACTCTGCCCTGTTCTCAAAATTGAAACTACAAAGTGATGGGAAAGGATTGAGGGACAGCAGTGACGATCGAAGCCGTAGCGTGTCTCCGAGCGGCAGTAAGGCCAAGGACTATGACAGATCAAAAGGGTGAAAGGCTAACGTGGAATCGTTTTGAACTACTACTGCAAGAAATCAAAGCCTCAAGATGTGAGAACAAGCAGGAATTTCACCAGCTAAATGAAAGATTAGATCATGTGGAGGGGAAACTTGCAGAACCTGAAGAGAGTGTGGTAATCGTGGAGGAGGGGACGTTACAGCTTGGATCAGCAATCAAGTCACTCTTGCAGCATACCGAAGCCCTGCAAGCAAAATGTTTAGACCTAGAAGCTTGGTCGAAGAGGGATAATATTAAATTCACAGGACTGCCAGAAGTCTTGGAGGTGGGACCAATGTGCGATTACCTGACAGTCCTCCTAAAAGATGTTTTAGCCCTCCCTCCCACCATGGGCATCCGCATAGAAAGAGTGCACAGGGCACTCCTCCTGAAGCAGACAAACCTCCAAGCTTATCTTCGACCCATTCTGATGGAACTCACCAGTTTCAGAGTGAAGGAAGAAATATTAAGGAGGGCATGGCAACAGAAAGAGATGTGACATAATGTGCTGCTCCTTTTCTTTGATCAGGACTATCCACCCAAAATCCAGCACCAACAGTACTCAGGCTTAAGGCCCTCTGAGCCCAGAAGATTACATTTCCAACTTCTTACACAGATAAGATCAAGATCTTATGGGATGATGGCATCTGTACATACCAGGAACCTAGGGAGGCAAGGGAAGGCTTACAACAGCAGGACATACCTTTATGAAAAAGCGTGCAGAACAGCAGTATGAATCCATGAGGATACTTGGAGGAGAATGGACAGTGGTCTGCCGACACCAGATCCGAGCCACAGGACAACATACAACCCCTCAAATGATGTCAGAGATTCAAGGGCTGTGGCACTAACTCCAGGGACTGGCAGCAAAGAAGAAACAACGCTCAAGATTCACGTGAAGCGGACATGAACTTAGAATCACCTATACGTACTACCTGCTCACTACGTAGATGGTAAGGCTACCACAGCCTATTAATATTAACTTTTCTTTACATACCGCTCAGGTTACTGCTTTAAGGTTTATGGTTAATTTGCATTCCTACACTGGATGTGGGGAAAAAACAGGAGCTATAATGTGTTTGAAGGGCAGGGATAATAAAACACATGGGTTTTTGGACATTTGGGTTGGCTCAAAGGACAAGAGCAGTTGTTTAATAATGTTATGTTTTAACAGGCTAGAGTACCCATGACACATCAAGCATGAACTCTTCAAGCACCATGATGTACAAACTGGTGTTCACTGTGGGGCTGATTTTGGGGGATCACAAATGGCACAGAGGAGGGACGGAGTTGAAAGTGGTGGTGAGGAGGACACTGCATAACGATCATGTTGGAACACCCTTTCAGTCTCAGAAAGCATATACTAACCTAACCGTTCATTGATCCTCTCAATGTAAAGGTCCAGGTTGGCAAAAAAGTGACACTGGGCTACTTCAAGGCAGTTTAAAGCAGGGAACAAATATTGTTTATGGATGTCCCATGCCATGTTAGATATCAGCTAACTTAAGGAGGTGGGGCACTACTCAAAGCGCCCGGTGCGATAATGAACCTCAACCCTCCCTTGATATTAATCTGACAAACCAGGTGCCAGGGCCTCTCCTGAGTCCATTCTCAAATAATAGAGCAGAGTAAATTCCTGCCACAGGAGTTGGCACAGCATGGGTTTGAAACTGGGGAGGGGGTTTGGACCACATCATTGGTGCATCCACCTGTCTGCTAGGCACCGGATGGAGGTCAAGGATAACCTGGTGGTGAAGTTGCATATGTGCAACTTTAAGAACAGGAAGGGGACATACGCTGCTCCTTCTAAACAATAGTGTCTTCAGAAAAGAGTGCTAGCCTAGTTGGGAAGACTGTGGGGAAGCTCCCACCCCTACAGAAGGCACCATATTAACAGGTGCAAATTAGGCAGCATAATGACTCAACTACAGGGGAGTCAATTGTGCGACCCGCGCATCCATGTCTCCAATATCTACCTGGGCTTATCTGACCTATCCCGCACTGCTTCAGACTAATCTGCAGAGTGCGGGAACCCCCACTCTGCCTCAGTTTGTAAATGTTTTATCTGCCACTAGTCCAGAAACTAGGCATGCAGGCCTACATTTATGAGGGGGATTCCCTTATTCCCTTTTTTCTTCAAGGAATAACTGTTATGCATTCTGGATTGGGGGAAAAGGGGAGGGTGGGAAAGAATGTAGGTCAGTGTTGACTGAGCTGTGGTGTGTTTTATGGTGTTCTCATTTAACCTGGGTGGACACTTCAAATACAGGAGTGGACCGAGTAGTGATTCCCCAGTATAGGGGAGAGACTTCCACTACCACACCTTTGCTGGGGGCGAGAAGGTGGAGGAGGGGTACCTATCCAATTATACTCCTGAGGCTTGGAAGGGTTTTGATGTTAGCTAATTTTGTACTGTTAGCTGGGTTGGCTTTATACTGGTCGTTTAATTTTTACTGGAGGTACTGCCCTGCATTGATGACTGAGTCTCTGTCCACAGGGAAGGGGAGTGCAACATTAATAATAGTGGTGAGGACCATTTGTGTATTATTAAAGGAGAACTACAGGGAACAGTAATCACACGACTGGAACACAGTTCGGGGCTCCAGTACCCCAATCCCCCCTACAGTCACATTATACATTTAGTGGTTTCAGTACCTTATTACTTGTATATTCCTGGAAATCTATCGTTGCAACTAGCATTTTCTAATAGAAATTACTCTTACTCAGGAGAATCACACCCATAAATACTTTGATATGATGGCGCGATTTCGTTACTCCAGTTGTGCCCACATACACGAAGATTGAATAATCTTCATCTCTGCCATGCTCAGTGTTATTTTCACAAAATTAACCTAAATGCTGTGTGTATGCAGAGCATACACATGGCATTTAGGCTAATTCTGTGAAAATAGCGCTGGGCATGGCAGACACAAAGTTTATTTAATCTCCATATATATGGGCACAATACAGGAAGGGGCAAAGTCACGTCAGTATCTCACAGTATTTGCGGCGTGATCTCCCGGTGGTGAATACCGTCTCTCAGAATACTCCGGCTGCACCAACAGAATTCCACAAATTTACGAGTACAAGGTACTGAAACTACTAAATGTGTAATGTGACTATGGGGGGATTGGGGTACTTGCGCCCCGAACTGTGTTCCAATCATGTAATTACTGATCTTACTTCGAGAGGGTTCCTGCAATAGGTCATAACCAATAGGACTGCACCCTCTGGCATCAGGACCACACAGCAAACTTTTGCTAGCAGTGTCTGGCGGGGGACCGCCCACCCAATGTCACGTAGACGGCATTGGCGTGACCCTATATAGTGGGCAGTCCCTGTGCCCACTTCCAGTTCTTTCCCACTGTCGACCTGTGCAAGGACCTCACGGTGAACGTTGCTCCAGTCAATCACCATTTTGCATAAGTATAACCTTTATTTTTCTTCCGAAAATAGTTTTTCTTCAGTTTTATGTCTTCTCCACCCAAGACTCCGAAGACCAAGAAAAAGTGTGAGAAGTGCAGCACACAGATCCCTCACAAGGACGGCCATAAGCTCCGCCTCATCTGTCTAGGCCCGGGACACGACACCGAGGCCTGTCTGGGTTGCAAGCCCTTCAACCTGGCCATGCACAAATGCAGGCAACAGATCCTAGAAGCCCATCTTCTTAAGTCCAGGATGGCCACCCTAGAGCTGGAGATGCAAAAGCTGAGGGAATCCACTTCTTCACCCTCTTCAGAGCACAAAAAGAAATATAGAGAAACACCGGGACCGGGAGCAACTGGAGGACTGGGAATGGGTCTCCTCCAGCAAGGCTGCCGGGCCCAAGACCCTGACGGACAAGGCGGCTCCTCCACCGCCTTCCTTGGTGACAGTCCAGGCCTCTTCTCTTATTCTCCTAGTACCTCTTCTACCTTCAAACCCATTAAAATGGGCTCCAAATCTGGATCCTTGACCGATAAGTCGCTCGCTGGGGCTTCTGGCGATTGCACGGTCTCCACCGGTAAGCTGGACTCCGGTTCTTCCAGAGCCTGCCTGGTCATTGGTAAGATGGATTCCTGTCCAGAGGGAACCTGTGCGGCACTAGCCGATAAGCCGGTTGGGGGCTCGCCCTCCACCTGCACGGCACGCTGTCTTCCTCTAACGACCATTAAGTTGGCCGCCGGGGACTCTGGTGACTGCCCAGTTGAAGTTCGCCCATTGGGGGCTGATGCTGGATCACTTGATGCCCGGCCAAGCTCGCTGACCTCCCCTGGCCAGCCCTCCCTCCAGGTTACTCCTGATCAGGAGTCTTCCCCTCCACCTTCACCGGTGGAACCTCCCATTCCCAACCCTCAATCCAGGGCAGAGGGGGAAGTGGCTCCTCCCCCCCCCCACTCCAGTGCAGGTACCCCTCCCGAGACTCCTGCGGATCCTTTCCCTGGGAATCTTAACATCAGAGTCAGTTCCCACGCCAACTCCCGGGGACCTTCCTCCCCCGTCAGGCCCTACTTTTGCCCCAATGCCAGAGTTCCCTCTGCCAGGCACCGTGCCTTCAAAACCTGGTGCCCTGTCAGACCTTTTCAATAGCCTCTGTCAGGACCCCTACAGCCGCCCCTGATGCCAGACAACCTGATGCCAGTCCAGATGCCAGCTTATCCAGTGCTGGATGCCTTTCCACGTCCTTCCACCTTGCCTCCCCCTTCAAGGCCTCGGGGACCTCCTCTGGACCAGCATGGCATTCTCCAAGGTCCCCCTTTGGGCTACCCACAATACCTGGGCTTTCCGATGCCAGGTTACCTGATGTTGGCACCTTTTGTCCATGGTTACTATCCTGGGTATCAAGCGCCGAGCTATGCTCTGCCCCCGTTTCAAGGTACAAGGGTACCTTCCCCCTCAGTATTCGGGGATGAGTCTCCCTTACTATCATCCTTCTCTTCAGCCTCAACCTCAGCAGGAATTCCAGGCCATATTTCAGACCTGGTGACAGGAGGCCAGATCCCAGCTGGTGTCAGACATGGACAAGAAACTGCTGGCCTCGGTGGCTACCGCCACCCCCCACTCCTTGTCACCCATGGGTTCTCATAGGTCAGACCATTCTGCCACAGTGCACATTTGAGGAGGTGCTACTCAGGAGGTCATATTAACCGTAGCCAGGACCTCTGACAGAGAGGAGTCTGAGGCGGACTCTTCAGCTTCGTCTTACGGAGAATAATCTGGAACCACAGGGCTAAGGGTAAGGAGTCACCCAAGTCGCCTCCTGAGGAACCCTCCCTCACTGAACTCCTCCGTATCCTTCAGCAGGGCAGTGGATGGAGTGCAGAAGAGCAAGACCCTAAACCAAGCGCCTCACAGAGCACCTAGACCTGGCAGAGGTGTCACCCATTCAGATTCCTCCTTGGACTGCCCCCAATGAGGATCTTGCCTCCACCATTTGGCAGTTACCTCACTCAATCCTGGCTATCCCTAAAAAGGTGGACCGGACCCATCACATGCCAGAGGGTGCACCCTATCTGTGCTCTCAACCCAAGGCAGATTCTGTCATGATAGCCGTGGCTCACGATCGTACTTCTAAACCCAAACATACGAGTACCTCCCCTCCTGATAAGGAGTCGAGGCAGTTAGATCAGTTAGGGCGCAAGGTCCATGCCTCTTCTACATGTGCTTTTATGTTCCTTGAACTACATAGGACACATGGTGTCCTATCAGAAGGCCACTATGACTCCACTCAAGGCTAGGCTTGAGACCATGGAGGACTCGGACCTTAAGGCAAAACTCGCCAAGGCCCTGCATTTGTCAAAGATCTCATGTAGGCACGCACTGAGAGCCACTTATGATTCCATAGATGCAGTAGCTCGCTCCTCTACCCTGGCAGTCTGCCTTAGGTGTGTCAGGCCTGGCTGCGTATTTCTGAGCTTTCCCAAGACCAGCATGCAGCCATACAAGATGCCCCATTTCGAGGCTCCGTTCTCTTCAGGGGAGACACTAAGGATATAATAACGGGCCTCCAGGATAGCAGGCAGGCCCTGAGGTCAGTCAGGACCATGTATAGGGGGGACTTCAAGTCTAAACAGCCCTTTCAGTGCCAGCAGAAGTGGTAGAGCAAGCAACCCTTCACTAAGCACCAGACCAAAAGTAGAGCATCTGGGTCCACCATCACCTCTCCCCCCTGCCTCCAAGACCCAGCGAGCCGCGGGAGGAACCCATCCCTCCCGCTCTGTCTCCTGACTCCTACAGCCCTCACTCGCCTCCACCTCCAAGCAGTGTGGAACCAGTGTGGGGGGGGTGGAATTTGCCTTTCACCTCGCAGAGTGGCCGGACATCACATCGGATTCCTCGGTTGTACAACTCATAGCAAGAGAGCACACCATCGAGTTTCTGGAAAGGCCTCCAGACTCTCCTCTAGGTCAATCTCATTATCCCTCAAACCATGTGTTTCTGGAAAGGGTCAAGAACCTGGCTTTACTACAAAAATCGGCTGTAGAGCCAGTACCTTGGGCACAGATAGGAAAAGGGTACTACTCCCATTTCTTCCTCGTCCCCAAAAAGATGGACGAGCTCAGGCCCATCTTGGACCTCGGCCAGCTGAATCTTTATGTAGAATACAAAAGGTTCCACGTGCTGACTATCCAGGGACTCCTGCCCTTGCTCCAGACAGACCACTGGCTGTGTGCACTGGACATGCAGGGTGCTTACCTGCACATTCCAGTCTTCCCCGGCCACTGCCTCTTCCTGCATTTTTTCTTTCAAGGGGAGCATTTCCAATTCAAAGCCTTCCCCTTGGCACCCAGGGTTTTTACCAAGTGCCTAGCAGTGGTGGCAGCAGCACTCTGACGTCAGGGAATCTACGTATTCCCATGCCTGGACAATTGACTCATAGCAGCTCCATCCAGGTGCAGCCTGGAGGACTCTCTGCTTTCCACCCTGGACCTTTTTGCATGACTGGATGTTACTGTCAGTTACTCCAAGTCATCTCTGGTTTCCTCCCAACGCCTCCAATTAATTGCGGTGGTATTGGACACAGTCCAGGGCAAGGCCTTCCTTCCAACAGGAAGAGCGGATACTCTGTAGGAGCAAGCCAAACTGGTAGCCTCCTTCAACCATGTCCCAGCCAGGGTGTTTTTATGCCTCCTCGGCTAGATGGCAGTGACCAATCCTACTGTTCCCTTGGCCAGGCTGCACATGATGGTCACCCAGTGGACATTAAGGGTAATATGGGATCAGCATACGGACAACCTGGATCATCCTAGCCTGGTGTCCAGCGCACTCAAGAGGGACCTCTTATGAGGGCAGGATCCTCTAAATCTTTCTTGGGAAAACCTTCAGACCCCCCCCCCCTTCTTGGACCCTAACCACAGATGCATCGGGTCTAGGTTGAGGAGCCCATCTGGGAGACTACCAGACCCGAGGGGCATGATCCCAGCTGGAATCCTCTCTCCACATAAACATTCTGGAGATGAAGGCGGTCCTGTATGCCCATCAGGCCTTCCAGCCCTTACTTTCTATGGGAACACTGCTGATACAGACCGACAACATGTGTGTGATCTGGTAGATCAACAAGCAGGGAGGCATCCGATCATATCCCCTGTACAGGGAGGCGATGCGGGTCTGATACTGGGAAGTCCAGCACTGTCTACATCTCACGGCCGTGAACGTTCTAGGTGTTCACAATGTCCTGGCGGACAGCCTCAGCCACTCCTCAGCCCAAGCTCATGAATGGGAACTATACCAGGAAGTGGCAAAACATCTGTTCCACCGCTGGGAGCATCCAGAGGCAGATCTCTTCGCCTGCCCGTACAATGCAAAACTTCCCAAGTTTTGATCGCTCGTTCAAAGGCCTGGTGTTATCTGGCTAGTTGTGTTCTCTCTCTTTTGGACAGGGAGATACTTGTATGCCTTCCCTCCTTTTCCCATTCTGCAGAGAGTTCTGCTGAAGCTGATTGCCCCTCTCTGGCCAAGGCAGATTTAGTATCCGCTCCTGCAGCAGCTGGCTGTGGAACCCCCAGTACCTCTGCTTCTTTGGCATGACCTGTTAATGCAGGATCAGGGCAGACTGGTGCATTCGGGCCTCAGGTCCCTACACCTTCATGTGTGACTCCTTCAGACAAAATTGCATCACGCTTTGGAGTCTCTGAGAGAGTCACCCAAGTTTTGGTGGCGGCCTGGAAGCCTTCCACTAGGTCTACCTGTGCTATGAAATGGAAACTGTTTCCATTTGGGCGGCCTCGAAGGGGTGGGACCCATTTTCTTGCCCAGTGCCCCCGGTGATTGAGTACCTCTTGCACATGTCCCACTCAGGACCTAGCTACTCTTCATTGAAAGTCCACCTGTCCGTTATCTCTGCATATCACGCATTGTTGGATGGGAAAACACTCACTCAATTGGAGGTCTCCAAAACCTTTTTGAAAGGGATCCTCCACTTGAAACCCCCCATCTGCAACCCTGACTCCCCTTGGGATTTGAATTTTATTTTGGAAAAGCTTACGTTGCCCCCTTTTGAACCGGCAGTAAGCTGTTAGATGTGTAATTTGTCCTAGAAAGCACTTTTTTTTAGTTGCAGTTACTTCTGCTTTGAGGATTTCCGAGCTTCAGGCCCTGATGTGTAAGGAGCCTTATTTAATTTTTCACAGGACCGGGTGGCTCTGCTCACAAATCCTGAGTTTCTTCCCAAGGTGGTTTCTGAGTTCACCTTAAATCAAACTGTTGATCTGCTGGTATACTACCCTACTTATTCAAATAGAGGTGAGGCTCTCCTGCACACATTAGATGTGCATAGGATTTTATGTTACTATATTAACAGGACCAAGGACGTCCGTAAATCAAATCAGTTGTTTGTTTCTTTCTCTCCCAAGACTCTGGGGTCGGCAGTCTCTAAGCAGTGCTTGTCCAAATGGTTGGCCAACTGCATCCATTTCTGTTACCAAAAGTACAGCAGACCTCTTCCAGAGGAGGTCAGAGGTCACTGTACTAGGATTATGGCTGCTTCCACAGCTTTCCTCAAGAATGTTTCCGCAGCTGAAATTTGTGATGCAGCAACCTGGATTTTGGTCCACACTTACACTAACCATTACAGTCTGGACATTGCCTCAAGGCATAGGGCGAATTTCACCCTAGCCGTCCTACAGGACCTTCTGTCCTAGACCTGCTTTGGTCTTTCTGCAGACCTTTCTCCTCCCATGCTTCAGTTTGTCATACTGAGTTTGACTGCTTGGAATTCAGTCCTATTGGTTATGACCTACTGCAGGAACCCTCTCGAAGTAAGATAGTACAGTTACGTAAGAACTTACTGTAACAGTAGAACTTCGTGAGAGGTTCCTGCAGTAGGTCACCTTTTTTCCCACCCTCCATTCCCCAGTTTTCTGCATGCTCTTGCAGGCTATTCTGGGTTGGGCTCCAGGAATTTTATCCACTTCTTCTGTCGCACCCACAACTGGGTCTCTGGCGGGAGAACTGGAAGGCAGACACAGGGACCGCCCACTATACAGGGTCACACTGACATCGGCCACGTGACGTCGGGTGAGCAGTCTTCTGCCAGACATCACTAGCTAAAGTTTGCCGTATGGTCCTGACACCAGGGGGGCACAGTATTATTGTTTATGACCTACTGCAGAAACCTCTCTCAAAGATCTACTGTTACGGTAAGTTCTTACATAGCTGTACTTTCCCCGTAGTTCTCCTTTAATTTAAAAACAACAATGGCTAATCCACCAGTGAAAGTCCTCTCGTTCAACATCAACAGATTGACCCACCTTATAAAATGGAAGACAGTCCTAACCTATTCCCATCAAACAAAGGCGGATTTTATCCTGTTGCAAGAGACTAATTTATCACAAGTGGAGCATCATAAGCTCCATAAATTTGATTTTCACCAAGTGCACTCCTCCTCATACAAGCCTGTGCAGAGGAGGGGTGTAGTGCTCTTGATCCTAAATAGAGTTGCTTTTGAACTAACAGAAGTGATTAGAGACAAGGAGGGCAGATATGTTATACTTAAGGTACCTACATTGCACAATCAATAATAATAGCCTCAGTCTGCACCCCCCAGCGAGTCCCTTTTCATTCTTTAGACAAATGCCTGCTTTACTTGCAGAAATGGAGGGATACCTGATAAGTGGGGGAGACTTCAATTTAATGTTGATCCGACAGCTAGATAGTACATCTGGCATCCCCCCCATAGGCAATACCAGGTTGCAAAAGAAGTCAAATCCCTACTAGTGGATTTAGGTTTCGTGGATGCCTTGAGGCACCTGTATGGCTGCACTAGGGGATACACTTATTACTCAGCAGTGCATGGGATTTACTCACGACTGGATCTGTTTTTAATCCCCAGAGACACTGTATCAAAATTACAGGCCTGCACTATAGGACCTATAGACCTAGCAGACCATGCTCCGCTGCTCCTTGAAGTAGACTTGGCCCAACAACAAAAATCTTCCGTCTGGAGTTTAAATGTATCCCTGTTGCAGGGTAAGGAGATCTGGGAGCAGATCATTCAACAGGCAGTACCAGGCAATACAACCGAGACAATGCCTGCTGTGATCCTATGGAACATGGTCAAGGCTAACTTCAGGGGAAAGCTGATAGCGATAGCGGCTGGGGAAAAGAAGGACAGACGAGAAAAACGACAGAAACCAAAATACTAGAGCTAGAATGCCAACAGCAGGTAAAATTAAATAGACGGAGGTAAAGAATTGACTAAATCAAAGAAGGAGCTAAACCAAATATTGTACAATAAAGTTTATTTAGTTTTTGTTAACCAGGTAGTTACACTAGACAGAAACTGCCTGTTTTCAGGTATGACCCAGGAGAGTACAACAATAAGAATACAATACATGACTTATTATAATGTATGAACAGACACAACATGTACAGGAGTATAACATTCAAAAGTAAGTTAGCGAAGGGGAATGGATACTTATCCAACATGTCGATGATGTCCTATGTACAAATTGAAGCATGTACATAATACAAATCGACGCAAGTACATCAATACAACAGTAGGTCATCCATTAAGTACACATCAAGATTTGCACAGTATCCATACCATAGTTGTCCAGTTACCTATTGAGGGATCATTTACACGTAGTGGTAACTAAAAGGTGCTTATGAAAGTTTTTTTTCAGACCCACATATGTAGTACTACCACGGATCCCGGGTGGAATATTATTCCACACCTAGGGGCAACATTTTGAAAAGCTACCGTCCCCAGGTTCTTATCCTAGGTACAGCAAGTAAACCAAAGTCAGAGGACCTTGGGGGATATGGTTTCAACTAAAGTTTAAGCCATTCTCAGGGTTGCCGAGGTTGTTGATTGTTTAAAACTTTGTAATAATACCTCCAAGTAGTAAGTCACACAAGGCACTGGGGGGGCGGCATTCTAAATTTACATATAATTCATTGTGGTGAACAAGCCTGTTGGAAGAAAGTGCAGAATGGCAGATGTTATTGTAGGTGATCTCGCACTTTTTAAGTGCACGCTTGGATGCCGAGGATGCATATACTACGACATTATTACATAAGCTTGGATAGTAGTACTCCTCATTGAACAGAACTTAAAATACCTTAAACCAAAGGTATGACGAGGGGGATCCTAAAGCCGTGAGATGGTTAGTGTGCAGACTCCGAGCACAAATAGCCATGGCACACACCCTGAAAATAACTTACCCTCTGACAGGGTTAAAAGTCATCAAAATAGACCAAATTACAGAGGGGTTCACTTTGTATTGTAGAAATTGTGGTAAAAGGCCAAGACAAACAATGGAGGCCGTAAAAACCTGCTTAGCTCAATTGAATCTCCCGCAGGTCTCACCAGAGCAAAATTACATGATGATAGCTCCAGTTTACATGGAGAAGATCCTGGGGGTGATAGCAAATAGTAAAACTGGTAAATGCCTGGGGGCAAATGGATTCCTCGCTGAATTCTACAGAAGATTTAGGGAAGACATTACACCACTTCTGAGAGATGCGTATAGGGAGGCACTGTCAGAGGATGCCAAATTAACACCATCGTGAAACTAGGCCGTCATCTCAGTGCTTCCCAAGCCCGGCAAGGACCCTACATGGTGTCCATCATTCCGCCCAGTCTCAATATTAAATGTTGACTAAAATCCTAACAGCAATTCTGACAAACCACTTGGTGAAGGTGCCACTTCATCTGATTGGCTTAAACCAAACAAGTTTTCTCCGTAAGCACCAGGCTCCTGAGAACGTAAGAAGCACAATAGAAATTATTGACCATCTTAAACACACTAAGCAACAGAGCTTGATAAATGAGTATGTAAGCCAAAAAGGCATTCGATCAAATAGATTGGAATTTTCTCCTAGGGGTCCTTGCTGGGTTTGTGTTTTCCCAGACCTATCAGAGTTATATTCAAACCTTTTATGAAGGGCTGCGGGCCTACGTTAGGTCAAACTGCACCCTATCCAGAGGTTTCCAGCTGGGAAGGGGGAGATGTCAGGGGTGTCCCTTGTGCCCCCTTCTCTTTGCGCTCTATATTGAACCACTAGCACAACAAATTCACCAGCAGAGGGAAGTCCAGTGGGTAACTATTAGACAAACAGAACACAAGATGATGTTGTACACAGATGCCGTGCACCTTTATCTCACCACCTCCAGCATATTCCTAAATAAGGTTATGGAAATAGTGCAGGAACTTTTACAGTACTCATGGTACACACTAAATGCATCCAAAACAGAGGTGCTCACTGTGGTGAGCTGTCCGGCACCTAGGGAAAAGACTCGATTTTTAAAACGGGTTTGACCTTCTTTGAACCTGCAAGCCAGCTTTGCTTGCCAGGAAAATGACAAGTTATTGTCAAAAACCTTGTGAATAGCTGATCAGAGTCTTCCTTTAAGTGAACTACCCAAGGGAAACAGAAGTAATAAAATGTCAGGAGATAGCCCTTTTCACTTCAAGAAAAACAGAATGCGTTGATCCCAGGAAACTGTTAATAGTATACTTAATTCTGTGAGGCAATAGGAAAGAACACATCCTTCTAGCATTCCTGGGTGAAATTCCACTGACAGGAGTTATGATTGTAAAACCTGGGTTAACTATGGGAATCTGACCCATCAAAGGTTATCAGAAAAATAAGATTTTGGGGAAGAGCAAGAGTGCCATCTGCTGGCCTAAAAGTTGTGGGATTTTCACTCACTATTTCAAGGGGAAACCAGGGATATAAATAGCCCCAAATCAGAGCATTTTGAGACGCACTGTCTCATCTGGACTCCACTTGACACACAGAAGCCAAACTGCTGAAAACCAGTGTGGCTACAAGGACTAAAGGAACTGAAAACTTTCATCCACTTTTCTGATCTTCAATTCACTGCAGTTTCAAGGTAGACTTTTAGCTAACAGTGTTAGAGTATTTACATGTATATGTTT
Source organism: Neoceratodus forsteri (assembly GCA_016271365.2). Taxonomy (NCBI): domain Eukaryota; kingdom Metazoa; phylum Chordata; order Ceratodontiformes; family Ceratodontidae; genus Neoceratodus; species Neoceratodus forsteri. The sequence continues at coordinate 1,647,006,550 of CM057455.1, read as the reverse complement.
GTCCCATTTTGTTTCTGCATACCATAACTCAAATTAGTGTAATTTCTTTTTAGTTGTAACTGTATTTAAAGTATTTTAGTAAAAACTTTTGTTTTTCTAAAGAAATTCTTCCTGCGTGAGGTTTATATATATTTGTATGTGAAAACAGTATTAATCTGTGACAACTGTTAATTGCTTAGAGGGGCCACCATAAGCAGCCAGCTCGAGTAAAGGATCCATAAGGGATGTGACAGGATAGGGAGAATACTAGAGTCTCAGGGATGGGTCTGTAGAGATTTTGAACCAGGCTGTTGCATGTCCTATAAGGAGAAGGCCAAATCAGTCTTATGCTGCTAACCCCAAAAAGAATGTGATGCCTGGGTCTTCCTCCTGCGTGTAATAGCCAAGGAAGGGTTCATATTTGGCCACAAGACTCGAGATTGGTATTGTGCCCTTATCCAGAGCTAGGGGGACGCCCTGGCTCCTCATGGCAGAGGTGCAGTCGTGACCTCAGCCTGTGTCCTAAAAGGACGAGGAGGGTATCCCTGTCTGCCACCCTGTCACGGATTGTACTTAAGGGTGGGCACTGTGAGCTCGGTAGGCCTGACCCCCAGGAGTGGGTTCATGACACTCACCATAAATTGCACCCTCACACTAGCTATGACAAGTAAGTATCCCTTGTGGTGGGAACTTCCAAAAATTAAATATCTGGGGATCTGTGTCAGGGCGGACAGTTTATACCTTTACATAGACAATTATGCCTGGTTATTATGCGCACTGAAAGGAGACATCACTAGATGGTTGTCACTATTACCATTGCCACTCCACTCCCAAATTCAGTCAGTCAAAATGAATATTTTGCCCAGATACTTATACCTTTTCCAGAGTGCCCCAGTCATTCTCACATGAGCCTGGTTTAAAGAGGGACAATCTCAACTCCATAAATTTATTTGGAATATGAATAGTCCTTGTATGCTCAGTACGTTATTACAAGCCTGGAAGGAGTAGGCGGGATGGGCAGTTCCCATACTAGGAGATCATTGGATAGCTACCCAGGTGAAGTTGGCACTCCTGTGGGATCTTGTGTTCTATGAAGTGCACTGGTAAAATATAGAAATGGAGTCAGCGGAGCAGCTTCACCTGACAGTACTACTGTATGATAATACCCTCAGGGAAGAAAGGAATAGTTCCTATTACCACACCCTGAAGGTGACATGGAAGACATGGGAGTAATTCCAGAAGTTTTCCAGCGTTAAACCATAGCTATAATGATACCAATGGTTTGCCTGGGACCCAGCCTTCATTCCTAACCACCTAGACCCTTGGTACTGGAGATAAGCCAGCCGGGGCTTTGGTTACCCTGAGCAATGTCTCCAGGGTAATATAGTGAAGACCTGTGAATAGTTAAGGGCACAATTCAGTTGGAGAACAGCTGACAGATTCAGATATTTCCAAACAAGACTACATTAACAAGCAGCTAAGGCTAGAAAAAAGACAAGACCCACACCAGGATAGGAAGGATGTGTTCTTCACAGTCTTGCGTAATACTATGCAACAAAAGGGGTGATTTCAATTATCTACTAAGTTTTATCCTAGTCAAGAGTACAGTTGGTGACATACTGTATATCACAGATAAGTGGTATACTGAGATGCAGATTGAGCTAACACAAAGAGATTTAGAGGGCTTATGAAGAGTCCCTCTGCACCACATCCTCCCGCAAACTGGCATGAATTTGCCTGGAAGGTGAAAACCAAATGTTTTTTCACACCCGTCATTAAATTCCACTGGGACTTTATATACAAGTCAAGCTGGTTGTGCAAATGTGGAGACACATGGGGGACCCCATCACATATTTTCTGGCAGTGGGCAGAACTGAAATCCTACTGGGGAGTGATAGCACAATGAGTACAAGACATCTTTACCCTGTGGGAGCGCTCATCCTTCACTAACCTTTTATTGGGTCTCACACCACCCTCGATATGAGAAAAAGAGGCAATCTATGGTATATTTGCATAGCCGCTGCCACTAAAGCCATAAGCAGAAAGTGGCTTCAGCCAGATCTTCCCAACCGAATACGATTGAGTGATAGTGATGAATGAAATTGCAGAAATGGAGCGTTTAAAGGGAAATGTCCATCTTCTTTCGGGCCCCACCTCCATGTGAAGCAATGCCCAATTAGCAGTTTGATAAATAGAAGTAATTTTTTCACTTACTGTGGCAGATTTTGTTTTAAATTTTATCTGGTTGATCCTGTGCCCCCCCCCCCCGCCAGCATTTTACAACTTAGACCCCTCCCAAGGTGCCCACAACCACCTGTGGTTGTCCCAGGATGACGTGTTATGGCTGGAGCAGTTAGGCTTATCCATAGCTTCCCATATTGCTCTGTTTCTCAAAGTTCTGGTTTGGAGCTAGTTGTGCCCGTGCTATACCGAGACCAGGTACGGGCTGACAGGCACCCTGCCAGTCGGTACCTGGTCTTGGTATAGCACGGACACACATAGGCTCCAAATTGGAGCTGTTTGAAAATAGAGTAATACAGGAAGCCTATGGATGAACCCTGGCTGCTCCACACATGACACGTCATCCTAGGGACAGCCACAAGTGGTTGTGGGTACACCGGGGAGGGCTCTGAGTTGTAAAATGCTAGCGGGGAGGGCGCAGGATCAACCAGATAAAATTTTAAATAAAATCTGCCACAGTCAGTGGAAAAAAATATTTCTATTTATTAAACTGCTAATAGGGCCTTGCTTCACATGGAGGTGGGGTCCGATAGGAAATGGACGCTTCCCTTTAGCCTTCAGAGTACAAGAAAGAGAGGAAGCATACCTGAATTGTTGGGAGAGGTGGGAGCTTGCACAAGGGATTAAGGAAGCACAGAGTATAACAGTGAATGACCCAGCCAACTAATGGAACAAAATCTGGTCAGATCCACCACGGCTGCATAATGAAGTTAGTGAAGTTGTGTGGAATTGTTAAGGAGGTATGGAGAAACAACACAATGATTTGTAAGTAGTAAGATTTGTTTTAGTTTCTGTTCTAAGGAAGGCATACAAGTTATTAGGAAAATACATGGAGGTGTACATTTTAATGGAAGGAATAGGATGCACTGTAGGTTTACGAAAGAACCCCAAAGCAAATACCACTGATGTATGTGTTATCCCGGATGATATTGGCCGGACAGCCAAATTGTAAAGAAAACACAATTGCACATACCCCAAAAGTGCAACGCATTATGGGAAACCTATGCAAATCCCCATGATGGTACAGACGGTGGCAGTACATAAAAAAGTAATGACTGGCATATGTTCAGCCTTGGGATTATTTACACAGGTGTTTTTTTTTTTTTTCTTAAGAGAAACAGGGTTTTTGTCCACGAGGTAATGCATGTTATATTTAAACAGTGTGTTGATGTCAGGAAGTCAGGTGTAATGATGATGGACTGTTGGCAGAGAAAATGTGATAGTAACTTTCAGAGGGGGTCACTTTTGATAAGGGCAAGATTGTTATGCTTGTTATAATGGGAATATTAGGAAAGTATGAGGTCTATGCAGAAGTGGAGTACAAATATGCACTGTTTCATAAGTATGTGCTCAGAGTGCAGGCAAATGTGATATGTAGGTTTGTTTTAGAAATAGGTAAAAATAGCGATACGTGCAATTGATGGAAAGATAGATAATTACATAGACATGCAGGTCCTGTCCACACTACACTCGAAAAAGTTGCAATGGATTCAAACCGTTAGTCTGTAAACGTTACAGTGTGTCCACACTGCCAGTGAACAGTGTGGATAATGGTTTGAAAACATTACAGCTTGTCCACACTGAGTGCAATAGTGTGTGTGGTCTCAACCCTGTAGTAGCAGTGCACATCCCATGGTGCACTCGGTGTTGACAGCTGCATTTTGAAACGCCCTCCTACATGTCCTATGGAGTGCTGTGTATATGGCACAGTCATATTATATAAATAACCATATTTCACGGTTATGAGACACACTTATGTTGTGGAGGTGACAGAGAGAGAGAGGTTCGAGCGAGGGGGAGTTCTGTATGTTGGAATCGGGGGCTATGTCAGTGAGAGGGAGGGAAGGGGAGGAGCGAGGGGGGGACATAGCATCAGTTCTGTCAGTATTAGGGCAACTGGGCACAACAGACGTTCATGTACTGCTGCTGTATGGCTGAAGGCAGACCCTCTACTACTGCCTTCAGTGTTCCCCACTGCTCCACTGTACACAGTGCCACATGTCTATTGTCAACCGCAGCAATGCTGCATGATGCACTCAGGAGCTCCACTAATGTATGTGTTCACTACTGGCACTGCTCTGCAGGTAGTATTGCTGCCACGTCACACATGGGCAGGCAGAGTACTCCCAACACTCGGCACAATGAGAAGAGTAATCAAGGACAGTACATGGATACCATCAGGAGGTGGCCCTCAGGGAGGCAAGTGCAGACAGAGAGGTAGGTTGGGTGGGGACATGGGGGTACACGTGGGGGATGCGCATACAGCTGTCAGGTTACTGTGGTATGGAGGCATCCCAGTATTGCAGCCTACACCTGTGCTCCACACTGCCATCTGCATATGTCCTGGTAGACTCCGATCTCCCTGCATGCAGTGAAACAGTGCTGCGATGCAAGCAGGTATAGTGGGAGACTGGGGGCTACATGGTGGAGCATTTAGACATAATTGCAATTAAAAACTGATAAAGGTGTAAAGCTGTAAATAAGAGTGAAATAACCACACTGGTATGCACACCACAAAATGGTTCTTGGAAGGATACAGATTGGGGATGGCTCAATTAAAGGAGTAGTCCACCCAGAATTTGCAAAAACATGTTATGCATAGTGTTTTGATTTGTATGTAAAGTCCTAGTGTGTCCTTTCCTCTGTCTGCTATTAGGAGTTTTTCCTAAATTAGGCTGCTAGCTTTAGGGTAGTTTTATGACCCCTGGGGATCACCATCACAAATGGGTTTATTGCCTTCTGCCTCCTACAATGCACCCTGTCTCATGTGACAATGACGTAGCCAGGCCCATAGATTTATCATATGCAGTGCTTTTTAAAATCAGTTCACAACAGCAGAGCTTTGTAACTGTTCTTATCCAGTGAGCACAAATGGCAACAGTTACAATTTAGCAGATGCCTGGCAGCTGCCTAACTGGGTTTCTGTAAGAAAACAGCTACTAAATAGCTCTAATTCACTATTTGTGTTTGTGGGTGTGTCATGTCTAGCTAGCAGTAATATGTGTTTTCATTTTAAAATTTAATTTCATCAAACTACGCACAATAAAAAGCACAGAAATTGCCCCAGATCATCACTGCTATAATTAGTAAAGACTATAGCAGTTTTCTTACAGAAAACTCACTCAGTTAGCTCTAAAGTATTTGCTAAACTGTAAAAGTAGGTACAAGCATTCTTTTTTTTTTTTTTTCAGCAGGAGAGACACACTAAAGCTTGTTTACAGGTGTGACCTAGGAGCACAAGGAAGTTAAGTGATTTGCTCAGGGACACACAGTACACATGTGGAGGCTGTGGGATTCAAACCCAAGACACCAGGTTTGCAGCTCAGAGCCGTAGACCACCACACACTACTGCCTCCTCTATTCTAATAGGTAGATTTGGCAGTTAGTGCTGATTTTGCTCTGTAACATGATTTTCAATTTTTTTTTGGTCACAAATGTGAAGTATCTTTTTAATAAAGTATAAAAATATGTATGTGCAGTTATTTAGGTTGACGAATATTTGTTTTATTATTTGAAAAAGTGGGATACACTAAATGTGTAGTGCAATGAACCATTGTGAAATGGGATCAGATGTGCAGCTGAAATAGTCACTGTCATCAATCCTGTTGTTTTCATGCTATACCACACACAGGAGAAAAAGTGACTTTAAAGTATTTTGCAGTTTCTAGGCTGCAGCTTCATACTATACACTTCATTTGTTAAAAAATGAAAATCATGTCGCAGAGCAAAATCAGCACAAATGTTAGTTCTGCCTAATAGAATGCTGGTACCTACATTTTTAGTTTAGCAAATACTTGAAATCTAACTGAGTGGGTTTTCTGTAAGAAACCAGCTAGAGTCTTAACTAATTATAGCGCTAATGATCTGGGCAATTTCTGTGCTTTTATGGTTGTGTATAGTTTGATGAAATTAAAAGTTTTAAAATTAAAACATTCCTGCAAGCTAGACCTGACACACATAGAAAACAGCAATAGTGAATTAGAGCTTAATTTAGTAGCAGTTTTCTTACAGAAACCCCAGTTAGCTAGCTCTCATGTGTCTAATAGGCTAATTTAGGAAAAACTCCTAAGAGCAGACAGAGGGAAGGACACACTAGGACTTAACATGCAAATCAAAACACTCTGCATAACATATGTTTTTTGCAAATTCTGAGTGGACTGCTCCTTTAAAATTGCAAGTTCAGTAAAAAATACACACTGTAGCCTCTTGCTATACTGACATGCTTCAGCTGATGCAAAATACAGAGTAAGGTGGTTGGGGCAGGGTTGGAGGACAGGTCTGAATAACACCATATACCCACCAGGAGGGACTTTCCATCTCTTGGAATGTATTTGTGAAAATGTGTGACCAGGAGAGGCATGTAAGCTGAGCCAGTGCTGTTTAAGCAAGTGCTGTATAAGGATGCAATTTCAGGCTCTTCCTTCTGAAGCTTAAGCTCTGATGCCCCAGGCAGCTCTGATAGTCAATTGTTCCAGCATGGTAGATCCACCTCATGTCCCTCCCACATGAACCAAAAAAAAGGTGGGGTGGATCTTTAGGAGCTTCTTGGGTGGAGGTGGGGTGGATCTTACTCCTCCAAATAAACTAATGCTGCCTCCCACTACTCAGGTTCCAGTTCTTGTACCTCCCACTTAAGAAAGAAAATGGTGCACTGCAACCATTGACTAACATGAAAGCATATTTATTTGAGGGCAGAAAACATTTCTTGGAGGAAGGGTAAGGCGGAGGAGACTATTTACACCTTCAGTCAGTTCCATGGACAGAAAACATGACATCACTCCTTTTGTACATGCAAAATATCTGCAGGCTCTGCCTACTGCAGCTGTAAAAATAGAAGGGATGTTGGATCCCAAATAGGTCTATAAAATTAGAGCCAGGGAAAGTAGAGTGGTGTCAAGTGGCAAGGGTGAGTGTAAGACTACATAATGATTTTATGTCCTCTGTAAGCACTCCCCATAGGTTTCATTATTTGATATGCCTAAAGATACTAGATGAACCCCAAATTTACTACCTAGTGGACCAGAGACTTGGGTACTTAAGCTGATCAACTAGTTTCTACATAACACAAAAGTACCTCCATGAACTGTGTTTTATGTAATGTTGTTTAGGTTTGTTTTTGATTCTAACTAAATAATTCTATATGGAAATGTTATTTAATGAATATTATATGACAGGCAGGTTACAAATACGAACATACATAAGAAGAAGCCAGTAGAAGGCCATTTGCTCTATCTAGTTTGCTTGTATTGCAGGGTCCACAGCTTGAACTAATGTCCATGCCCCCTTCCCCACTCCTCCCACCCTCCCTACCTTAATCCTTACCTTCCTCTATGCCTATCCCAGTCTCTCTTGAAGTTGCCACTGACTTCAATGAGACCACCTCTTCCGGCAGCACATTCCAAGTGTTCACCACCCTCTCTGTGAAGTAGTGCTTCCTGACTTCCCTCCTAAACCTCCCCATTCCAGCTTAAGACTGTGCCCCCTCGTGTTATGGTTGCCACTCAGCTTAAAGAAACCCTCCTTATCCACCTTATTTATCCCTTTCAAGTACTTGAAAGTCCCAATCATGTCCCCCCTCTCTCTCTCCCCTTTCCTCCAGGGAGTACTCCTGTCTCTAGCCGAGGCCGGTATACATTTATCTTGCGTAACTCCGTTTTTAAACTTCCCCAAACAGTCACATACAGAACGACGACCCCTGGGACCTATATAACTTACATAGCAGAAGCTACTGCAGCACGCTCCTTACTTACATAAAGGGCAACCATGACAGGCCTTGTTTGGCTAAGCTTATTCTCCAGCCTTTGTATAATACCCTATGTGGTTAGGCAACCTGACAGAACTGATTCCAACAAAGGTGCATGCTCTACCATGCTAGTCTCCCCATATACCAACACTATGAACAAATTATGCTGTCATTGTAGCCTTTGATCACCTCACAGTTTGTGGAATCTCCTCGAAGTAGAACTGCTAACCAGTATCCTCTATGTGGTCCTATACCCTATCCATTCAAACTAGGTATGGCTTGGTGCTATTCTGCATGGATCCTAGGATATGTATCCATAGGGCAGCACAATAAGATGATTCAGTCTTTGCACCCATGTACTCAAACCTATACCAGACGTAGAAAGACTCGTGCCTTAAAACTTCTTCTTGCTGCCCTGAGGAAAATTGTGCTCCTTCTACTCCTATGCTCAAGTGACATCGAACTTAACCCTGGCCCTACGAAAGTGCTCTCATCTCCTTCTGAACTCACAACTTTGAAAGGAATTAGCTTCTTGCATACTAATGTGTGTAGTCTTTTAAAGAAGCTTGATTCAGACCAGGCTTGGATTATTCATACCGCACCAGATATACTCGTGCTTTTGGAAACATGGCTCTGGGCGTCCACCCCAGACACAGAGGTAAACATCCCTAACTACCTCCTCTTCAGAATCGACAGGCAGACCAGGGGTGGAGGAGTAGCCATTTATGTTAAAAACAAATTCTCAGTATCTATATTAGATGCTACCTCCATTGCCTGTGGATTTGAATGCCTGTCTCAAAGTCGAGCTTTCCCCATCAGTGGCGTTCCACATCATAGGCTGCTATAGACCTCCAGCAGCAGGACCGCAACTTCTGACACACCTGTCATCCGACCTGGATACTACCCCGATGGAAACAATCATACTAGGCGACCTTAACTATGTTTGGCTGACTAAGGTCTCATTACCCCTGAAACAATTCTGCGACTCTCCTGGGCTCACTCAACTTATTACTGAGCCTACTCGCATCAACAAAAAAAATCCAATGAGAAGCACCCTCTTGGATGTTCTCCTTGTTAACAGACCTCATTCCTTTTCCCATGCTGGTATCTTCTTAGCGGATGTTAGTGACCACTACTTTATTGGTGGCATAAGAACTGTTACCAAACCTCTATCTACATCAAAGTTTTCCACTAAAAGATCCAGACGGAACTTCGATCCTATTGCATACTTCAATGATCTAAAAAACTCTTTGCTATGGCAGAGTTTCTACCTGGCTAAGTTAGTGAGCGATACCTATGACATTCTCCATGAAATAATATCTAGCACCCTAAACAGCCATGCTCCCCTGGTTAAAGCATGAATAAAAGCCAGAACCTGTCGTTGGTTCTCACCGAATCTGAAGGCTGCCTTACTCAAAAGAGATTACCTCTGGAAAAAGGCTCGTAAATCTCATGCCGATGCAGACTGGTGTCTCTTCAGGGCATCTAGAAACGTCTGTACTAAGTTGGTCAGAGAGGCCAAAGCCAACTTTTATCAAACCAAGCTACTCTCTGCGTCAAACTGCCCTACCAAGTTCTGGTCCACCATAAAAGAGCTATTTGGCCACTCTCCAGGAAGTGCGCTTCCTTCCAAAATTACCACCGATAATATTATCATTAACGATAAATTAGAGATATTGCAGGCTTTCAGCAATGACTTTGACACTGCTGGCCTGCCGTTTGATAACGCACCTGTAAGTAGCCTTCCTCCTCAGACCAACACCCAGCCTTCAGAACCAAGTAGCAATAACACAGACTTCTCCTTTTCACCTACCACCACAAAAGAAGTTGAAGATCTTCTTCTACGACTAGATACTAAAAAAAGTGCTGGGGCCGACTCCTTCGACCCATATTTCTTGAAAATAGCATACCATATACTTGCTATACCTATAACACACCTATTCAATCTGTCCCTAGCACAAGGCTCCATCCCCAAGGCATGGAAAACTGCTCACGTCATTTCCCTGTTTAAAGCAGGGGACCCCTGTGACCTAAATAACTATAGACCAGTCACCCTTCTTCCCATACTTTCAAAACTTCTGGAAAAAATTGTGGATACGCAGCTGAGATCTTTGTTAGACAATGCTAGACTACTCAACCCAATGCAGACTGGCTTTAGAGCTAAGCACGGTACAATTACGGCAGTGGCAAAAGTTACTAATGATTGGCATCGGGACCTAGACAACAAAAAATTTGTTTGTGCCTTGTTTCTGGACCTCAGTAAGGCTTTCGACACTGTCGACCACTGCCTGCTCCTCTCCACCTTAAAAACTATAGGCATTGGTCGACCGCACTGGGATGGTTCCAAGACTACCTTTCTGATAGACAGCAACAAATTAAGGCTGATGGAGAGATTTCTTCACTTAAACCACTAAAAAGAGGTGTCCCCAGGGCTCCATACTGGGCCCATTACTGTTTGCCATTTATATCAACAGCTTGGACATAGGCATCAAAGATGCCAGTATTCACTTGTTTGCTGACGACACGGTGCTCTACTTAAGCCGGGAATCTCCTGAAGCTGCCTGCGCTGAGTTACAATCTGCAGTACCAGCTGCTTAGCAAAAAGTTACTACTAAATGCAAAAAAAAAAAAAACAAGACCATTCTTTTCTCACCTTCAGGCCCAGGGGCTTACTCTGCTGTCGCTAGTCCATTACCATCAATCTCTACTTTATTAGGAGAAAATCTTGAATTTGTGACTAAATTCAAATACCTTGGTATTTGGCTAGACAACAAACTCTATTTTGTGGAACACACAGAAGAACTGCTGAAAAAACTGAGGCAGAGACTTGGTCTTTTTTTCAGAATGAAAGGCCTCTTGACCACAGACGTAAAAAGACAGCTTGTCCAATCTACGTTCCTTTCATTAATTGACTACACCTACTTCATTTATGGCCATTGCCCTGCCTCATATCTTGCAAAACTGGATGTCATAGAGCACTGAGATTTATAACTGGCCTCTCGTACTCCACACATCACTGCTTTTTATACGCAGCCGTAGGGTGGCACTCCCTTCAATACACGCGATATAGAAATGTAGCTCTATGGACGGTCCGAGCCCTTACCAACAAACTCCCACAATACGTTGTTGACTGTCTCCCCCTTAGTCCTATTAGGAACTATGCCTTAAGAAGTCAGTTGCAGATTTCTTTGAATGTCCCAAGGGCCAACACTCACTCACTTTGGAAGGGCTGCCATAAGCTATGCCCTGCTTACTCTCTGGAATAGGATACAAAAATCGTTGAGACTAAGCTCACCTGTCAGTCCTGCCTTCTTTAAGACCCTCTATGATAAAATGTTTGCTGAAATCTGTAATTGCTTCTATCGCTCCTAGCAGCTTGACTATTATTCCTCTCTTCTTCAACACTAGTCCCAGCTGCTTATCCAAATCAGCCCTTGTCACTACTACTCCCCCCCTCCTCTGCCCCACTTGCTCTTAGCACCCTCTGCATCCCTCTTATTCACCACCCCACTTCTGCCGCATTTACCTAAGGCTTACACACTGTTATGCGCACTTCCATAGCTTAGGAATTTCCATCCAGGCCTGTAACGTGTTTCTGCTGGACAGGAATATAAATAATCTTTTTTTCTTCTATGGTTTGTATATGACATCCATACACATCCTGCTCCTGTGGGAACTGTGTATATATATATATATATATATGTGTGTGTGTGTGTGTGTGTATACACGTTCAGGTTGTGTTATGTATATCTTGTGCATGTGACTTGAAATGTAAATACTCTACTCCTATCAGTATTGTAAACATGTTGTTCCTTTTGTATTACGTATATTTATATGTAACTGTACAATTTTCCCTGCCAACAGCAGGTCCACCTTGTAAATGAGCTTGCTCAATGGTGAACACCTGGATAAATAAAGAGTTAATTGATTGATTGACATGTTCAGTGCCCTCAATCTCTCCTCATATGCCTTTCCCTGCTGACCTGATGATATCCTTGTAGCCCTCCTCTGGATCTTCTGCAGAAGGTTAATGTCCTTTTTGAGGTGTGGGCACCAGTACTGAACTCCATACTCTAGATGTGGCCTCACCAGTGACCTGTACAAGGGCAGTATAACCTCCTCTCTCCTACTACTGATCCCCCTGGCTATGCATCCCAGCATCTTGTTTGCCCTTGCAGCTGCTTTCTTGCAGTGCGTGAAGTGCTTCAGGTCACTAGTGATCATTACTCCCAGGTCCTTCTCCTTCTCTGATGCAGACACCTGGACTCCACCCAGGTAGTACTCTGTCCTGGGATTCTTGGCTCCAGTGTGCATAACTTTGCATTTCTTGACATTGAATTCAAGGTGCCAGATCCTGGACAATCTCCCCTGCTTTTTCAGATCATCCTGTAGGTCCTGTATCCCTTCAGCTGTGTCCACTGTCCTGCAGAGCTTGGTGTCATCAGCGAATGCAAAATGCTGGAATTTATCATTGGAAATGTACATAATATGGTTACTGTCTGTATCTATGACATTGTCTGACAATAAAGAAAGTTTAAAATAGTTATGCCATTTTTTTGAGAGGTGTGTGATATATTGACCCATAATCATACACCCTGACCTGCTGTATTGCATACCTATGCATTCTATGGAGGAAGGTGTAGAAATACGCAGAGCAGAACCCATTTAGGAAGATATCGGACCACAGAGATGAACTGGGTCAGGAAATCGCTTCAAATTTCAAACCTTTATGAATTGTTACAGGAACATAAACATCACAGTGCAAAGGAGATTTGTACAAGCAGGAAAGTGGAAATAAGTTAGAAATGGGTTTGGGGCTACATAAAATTATATGGCAGGAAATTCAGGGCACAACATACATGTCCCAATGTTGGGAATTTCACTGGAAGACAGTGGTCATGTTTTTAGTGTTCCAGTTATTACAGAACATTTTCATAGTAGTTACACTGACAAGTGCTTGAGAGATTGTGGGAGTAAGATGGATTATTACGACGCTATTTTGGACTGCCTCAAGCTAAGGGAGTTCTGGGAGGCAGGCAAGGTGTGTTCAGAAGTTCTGACTGCATTGATCCCTGCAGACTTTCAGAGCCTCTTTAAAGGTGTACTTACAGTAGGGGCAAGATGTCCACAAAATAAATATACATTTCGAATTCTTTATTATGGTGGCACTGAAGAAGCTAACTGGAAATTGACTAATCCTGTGGATTCAGTCAAGGAAAGATTGGCCACAGTTGGTGAAAGAAATTAGAATCCTGGAGCAAATGTACAATCATATTAATTTTAAATATGGTGGGACTAAATAAAATGTGGTAATGGAATGGGCTTCTCAGTATAGATACTTTAACCCAGATGGCGTTCCTTGTCCAAAGTTCTCAGTATGGCACCTTGGGATGGTTACGATCCTGGAGTGGGGAAGAGACTGGGCACTTTGACACCTGCCTCAAAATATTGGTGTCGTCTGCGAATGTAAAATGCTGGAATTTATCATTGGAAATGTACATAATATGGTTACTGTCTATATCTATGACATTGTCTGCCAATAAAGTTTAAAATAAAGTTATGCAGTATTTTCTGATACACTGTAAAGTTTATGTTCCTGTAACAATTCATAAAGGTTTGAAATCTGAAGCAATTCCCTGACCCAGTTCATCTCTGTGGTCACAAATCTTCCTAAATTGGTTCTGCTCTGTGTATTTCTGCACCTACCTCCATAGAATGCATGGGTATGCAATACAGCAGGTCAGGGTGTGATTGTGGATCAATATATCACTCAAAATATTTTTTATCAAATAAAGCACATGTGAAACTGAGCCTAAGCTGAGTGGTTTATTTTTTTATAATTTTATATTTGTACTATCCATTCAGAAGGTTTCGCGTGTTTAGCATTGTTTAGTATGGTATATGGACACTACTGAATGCTGCATAAGATCAGTTACTAAGAGTGGGCTGTATTACCAGTGATGTGCTCTGTTAATAGTTCCATATGGATAAACTTAAAAATAAAATAAGTAAACAAACAAAAAAATGCAGATTTGCCACACACTGTAGCAAGTACACCCATGTCTCGAATGACACTTGTGGCAAACAGTGACAAGTACATTGTTGAGGGGCAGTGTGGTGAAGTGGTTAGAGCAGAGGTTCAAGAACCAGAAGACCCAAGTTCAGGTCTCATCAGAAGCATGTACAGTACTCACTGAGTGACCTTGAGCAAGTCACATACACATAATCTCTCAGTGCTTCAGTCCTCCAAGCTGTCAGCAGTAGGTAAAAGCAGGATCCTACAGGAAATGATATATTGCATGTCAGTTTGGCTTTTCTTGGGTAAGCAAACTGTAAAATTAAATACAGTTGAGAAATCTGGCTGCTCTGGATGAAAAGAAGTACTAGTGGTTACAAAGCTAAGTCCATGAACAAACAACCATGCACTCACTGCACAAACTGCTGAGGAAACTCTCAGTTGCTCTGAAAGTCTTTTATTCCAAGTATTGAGTTAATACAGCATACAGTAAAACGAACACCGGGGCTAACTACCCTCTCAACATTCTGTGTGTTAGTAAGTTCTCTTGGTAAATTAGAGTATACTATTTGTCTGTATAAAATATAAGGAATAATGTATGGATGCCCATACACAACAAGCCTGTGTTTCCGTTGAGGGGTTGAGATACCAGCATATGAACCTTGTGTATGAAGCTCGAGAGGTCCATGCTGGCATCTCCACCCCAAGATGGAAACCCAAGGAGAGTTCTGTATGGGCACCTATATTTTCCTTTTTTTTTTTTTAAACCACGGTTAGCATAATGCTGAGGTACAGTGAGTAGAGAAGTGAAACCAGGCAGCGGGAGTCACTGGTATACTTGCAATGTCTTTTTTTGAGTTTTTTGAGCAGTCCACTTGTTTTCTTGCTCAGTTATGAATTGTTCTCTTTCAGACAGTTTGTGGGACTGACCAGCGCTTGACTGAGCCATGCCTGACTTGTTTTGTTTTCACAGAACCGCCATTCCGACTTCTCTGAGGTGCTTGAACTGCCTGAGGGAAAACCGCCAGAAAAGTCGGCGGGAGTCAGTGCAAGCTACTTTGGGGGGGTGGGTGATTTGCATATGGAACATGCACAATAAGGGGGAATTTGCATATGGAAAATGCTCAATAAAGGGGCATTTGCATATGGAACGTGCACAATAAGCCAGGGGACGGAACACAATAGGGTTATTGACTTGTGCAATTTCAGTGCAGAATAAGGCC
Organism: Neoceratodus forsteri; assembly: GCA_016271365.2. Lineage (NCBI taxonomy): Eukaryota > Metazoa > Chordata > Ceratodontiformes > Ceratodontidae > Neoceratodus > Neoceratodus forsteri. The sequence goes on along the minus strand of CM057455.1, from coordinate 1,646,991,348 downwards.
AAACCATACACTATAAAGTATTTATTTTTTCATTTTTGCAGGTGTGAAGGATCTTCAGGCTGACCACGCAGCCAGTCACATTGGGAAGGCACAGGGCATCGTCACATGCCTGCGAGCCACTCCTTATAATTGCAGCAGGCGGAAGGTCTACCTCCCACTGGATGTATGTATGCTGGTAAGGCAGTTCAAATTGCCCGCAGCCTCTCGCATGGTACTTACCTTAGCCTGTGCTGTTTTTTTTTTTTCTTCCAAGAAGGTACATGAAGAATTGTACTGTTACAAAACACCCTTGTCTATCCTTCCCAAGTCTGTTTTGAATCTTGCTGCATTGCACTTCTGAAAGTGTCCTGGCTTGTGGAAGGGGAACTGTTAAGATGTGTTGCTCCTGTACTCCACAGAATGGCACAGCCACTACCACATGAATGGCTTTTTCACTCATCCTGTGTTTATACTCATTTGCTGAATGCACCAGCTCAAGCATTGTCAAGCAACCATCCCAACTCAGACAACTCCTGCCTCCCTCCTCTTTTGTTCCTTCTTGGAATGTCCCCCCATGACAGGGCCTTCCTAGAGGTGTCCATCTCCTCCTGGATAAAATCTACTGATGGGGTGAGAGAGGAGAACAGGGTCCCAGAGTGCTGGAGCCATCGGTCATTTTTCCTCCTAGTGGACCCCGGCCCTTCTTCCCTCCCACCACCCTGGCACCACATTCTGTTGCATGCTAGCCTCATGCACTTGCAGCACTCTCGTGACAGGGGATCGAGCTACTTGACCATCAGTCAGAGGGTTGCTTTGGTGAATCGTAGCACCGACCCTCCCAAAGCTGGTGTGCACTGCCGTATGCAGCTTTCTCTCCAAGGTCAAGTAAGGCAAAATGTATTTGTTACATGCCTATCCAAGGCTGTAAACACCATACAGACAGCAAGTTGAAACAATTAATGCAGCATGATAAAACATGTCGGGAGGGGTGGGTGGGATAAGGTGAAAGCACATAAATGCAGTTAAAAACGTACTGCATACTGCCTCATACCATCACTGTTAAGAGAAAATTAAGTGGTCCCAAATGCCTAATTAAAGAAATAGGGTTTAAGTAAACCCTTAAAACATTCCAGAGAGTGTGTGTTCCTTTAATCGAAGTCAGTAGCACATTCCACACAGTGGGAGCTGCCACATAGAAAGCTCTGTCTCCTGAAGATTTCATTTGAGTTTGTGGAACAATGAGGAGTCCTGCTTCAGAGGAATGAAGAGGGTGGACTTGGATGTATTCAGTCAGAAGGTCTTTCAGAAAGCTGGGGCCCAAATCGTACAGGGCAACAGGGCATCATCACTATTCATTGCAGCAGTCACTCAACTCGGTTTCACCTGTAGCACTTCTGTCTTTGATGAGTTGAGTCTGAGCCAGCCTGAAGCCATCCAGTCCTGAATTTCAGCCAGACACTCATCTAACGCAGCTACTACGTTTACCCCATCAGGTGTACATGACAGATCCGAGTGTCATCTGTGTAGCAGTGAAAACCCAGAGCATAATGCCTGATTATTCTCCCCACTGGCAACATGTACATGGCAAGTAAAATGGGTGCCAAAATCGACCCCTGAGGCACTCCACAGCAGGGAGCAGCAACATCTGAGATGTTTCCACCCAAAGCCATCTGCTGCACTCTACCAGATAAGTAGGACTCAAACCACTGCATCACCATAATCGAGAGTTCTGCATGATGTCTCAGTTGGGTCAACAGCACCCCATGATCAGTGGAGGTCAAGGTGCCGTTCGAGGTCACGCTATTGACTGACTGATCAGCATCTATCCCAACACCTGTCAGACTCATTGTCCTCTTCTGAAAGACTGATGTCAACATTGTCTTCATCAGTGTTACAAAGAGTTTCTGTGACTGCAGTGGACTATTGCTGAAAAGGGCAGGGCTCTCCTCTGGAGACCCTTGATGCTGTGGGTCACCTTGGTGCCTACACCCCAGCCAGTGGCTCTGCAGGTGGTGGTGTCCACTCCTCCTCCAATCATGGTGGAACTCCCCCCCCCCCCCAAAACACACACACACAACTGCACAAGGGACCCCTATGAAGGAGTCTCGACCATGAGTTGACTTGCCTGGTTGACTGCCCCTGAAGATCACTGAAGGCTCTAGGGTGCTCCACAACCCCAAGAAAGTGATGCAGTTGATCTTCAAAGAATCCTCTAATTAAGAGTCCTCAGTGGCTGTGAGTTGCACTCATCCTGCCAACCTCGACTCTTCTAATGGTCAGTCTTACAAGTCAGGCTCCACCTCTGTTTGGACTCTGCTCCAGGGCATGTTGGAGTCCATGAATTTTTAAAATAATGACCATCCTATTTTGATGTCATCAGTAAACTTAACAACTTGGCTGCTGGGTCCCACCTCCAGATCACTTATGAATATATTAATCAATGTTGGCCCAAGAACGTAACCTTGCGGGACTCCACTGGTCACTGGTTTCCATGTAGATACATTACTATTTATTGTAACCCTCTGTTCCCTGCCCTGCAACCAGTTTCTTATCCACTGTGTTTGGGGCACTATATCAACGCTTTGCTGCAGTCAGGTATGCAACATCTGAAGCTTTACTCTGAGTTCGTTACTGGCATTATTCAAAAAATGCAGTAAGATTGGTCTGACATAATTGGCCCTTGCAGAATCCATTTTGGACCACCGGGGTCTAAGTTGTTTTTTTGTAGGTGCTCAAACCGGACTAAACAAAACTAAAATAGTATTTGTAAATGGTTATACTTCCAGTGTTGTTACTTTTGTTTGAACTGCCCCTCCCGCCTCTCTCTTCTTCCCCACTCAGGTTGCTTCTGAAAAATAAGATTGCTGGTTACCTTTGTTTGATCTGCCCCTCCCTGCTCTCACCCCTCCCTGTGCCCCCTGTGTTACTTTTGAAAGCAAGATTGCCATTTATCCCTATTTTGCTGACCTGATAAATAATTTATACAAAGATACACAGAAAGTGATGTCAGATAAGGACTGTGTGGCCACCTAGTCTGCCCCTTTTCCCTACCTATTGCATTACTACAGACCCTAGTTAATCTGAAGTATACCCTCTCTTCCTTATTGCTAGAGTACTCGTATGTCTATCCCATGCATTCTTGAATTCTCCTGTTTTTGCCCCACCACCTCCACAGGGAGGCTGTTCCAAGCATCCACTACTCTTTCTGTGAAAAAGTACTTCCTCACGTTGCCCCTGAGCCAACCCCCCTCTAGCCTCATATCATGCCCCCTTGTTCTTGTACACCTTCTTTTCTGAAAGATGCTCCCCTCCTGTACTTTGCCCCCTCGCCTTCCAGGAATATGTACAATAAATAAAGTTACATTCCCAGTCCCTAGGTTCCCTAAGAGGCAGTTTGCTTAGTAGTTCGAGCGCAGAGCTGTGAAACTGGAGACCCAGAAAACTCGGTTTTGAATTCCATAACTGCAACTCACTTACTGTGTGACCAGGAGCATGTCTCTTAACCTCCCTGTGTGTCACCTATTTATCTGTGCCCTGTTGGTATCTCCTGTGTTATGAAACTGGAAACCACATTCTCCCTCCCCTTCCCCCTCGTTTTCCTCTCTTGGGTTGTAAAGAACTGTGGGTCAGGGAGTTTTGTATGAAAGACACTATAGAACCCAAATTCCTTTCATCTAGCATTGCTACATTCACATCTACTGCACGTCTTGTGCAGGTGGAAAAATGGAATCCTCTTTCTCCAGTCCTCTGTTACTTCCTCTGACCTTCATGGAATAAGTGGCCCTGGTGGAAGAGATACTGACTTTCACACTGCCTAGAACAAAGAAAAGTGTTGGCAGATGGAGACTGTGTGGTCCATCTAGTCTGCCCAAGGTGGCTACCCCCCCCCCAAATTATTTTTTTCCCTAAGTTGCCCACATTGCATGTCCCAAGTGAGTTTGAATTCCCTTACTCTCTTCGATGCCACTACTTCTGGTAGCAGGCTGTTCCGTGGGTCTATCACTCTTTTGGTGAAAAAGTACTCTCTAGAGTTGTTTTTAAACTTGCCTCCCACCAGACGCAAGTTGTGCCCTCTTGTACGAGACATCCTGTTTTCCTGGAAGAGGTTTTCCTTCTGAGTTGTGTTAACTTCCTTGACATACTTAAATGTTTCTATCATGTCCCCCCTGTTTCTTCTGTGTTCCAGAGAGAATAAATTCAACTCTTTGAGTCTTGTCTCGTATGGCTCGTGATGCAGCCCCTGCACCATCTTTGTGGCCCCTTTCTGCACCGTCTCCAGATGGTCGATGTCCGTTTTTAGGTGAGGCCTCCAGAACTGGACACAGTACTCAAGGTATGGCCTCACGAAGGATCTATAGAGGGGCATGATAACTTCCTGCTTTCTGCTTGCAATACCCCTTCCTATGCATCCGAGGATACCACTTGCCTTCTGCGCTGCTTTTTTGCATCATTTTCCTACCCTTAAAAATCACGCCCAAATCCCGTTCCATCTTTGTCTCCTCTAATTGATGCCCTTCTAGTACGTACTTTTTTCCTGGGTTCTGCTTCCCCAGGTGCATTACCTTACACTTCTTGGCGTTAAATTTTAACTGCCAATTTCTTGATCATTTTTCCAGTCTCCTTAGGTCAGCTTCCATACCTCATGCCCCCCCTAGTGTATCCACCCTGTTGCAGATTTTTGTATTGTCTGCGCACAGGCAAACTTTCCCCTCCAGTTCATCAGTGATATCACTGATGAATAAGTTGAAGAGGACTGGACCCAGAACCAATCCCTGTGAAATGCCACTGGTCACATCTCCTTCCCTTGATAATGCCCCATTGACCAAAATTCTCTGGGTCCTATTCTGCAGCCAGTTTCAAATCCAGTTTACTATTTTCTGTCCGACTCCTGTGTGTTCTAGTTTGTTAGCAAGTCTCCTGTGGGGAACGGTGTCAAAGGCCTTGCTGAAGTCTAGGTACACATGACCACCGCCCCACCCAGGTCCATTGTTCTGGTAACCCAATCAAAGAAATCAGTCATGTTTGTTTGGCACGAGCACCCTTCTATGAAGCCATGCTGTTTGGGGTCGAGTTTTCCAGTTTCCTTTAGGTAGTCAGCTATTCTCTCCTTTAGTAATGTCTCCATAAGTTTCCCACTATAGAGGGCAGGCTGACTAGGCGGTACTTTCCTGCCTCTTCCTTGCTTCCACTTTTGTGCAAGAACACAACTGTTGCCTTTTTCCAGTCTTGAGGTACTCTGCTGCTTTCCAGAGATAGACTGAACAGCTCAGCTAGTGGTGTAGCTATTTCTTCCTGAAGCTCTTTTAGTATTCTGGGATGGATACCATCTAGCCCCATGGCTTTATCCACCTTAAATTTGCTTAGCTCTTCTAAGACCCCCTCATTCGTGAAGGGGCTTGTGTCTGCCCCTCCACTGTCCTGCTCAGTCTTACTTAGTGTAGGTCCTTTGCCAATATCTTCTATTGTGAAGACTAAGCAGAAGAATTTGTTTAATAACTCTGCTTTGTCTTCAACTTTCTGTAACAGCTGGTCCTCCCTTGTTGCTAATCAGACTATTTCCCCTTTACTCTTCCTTTTTTCTCTTATGTATCTATAGAAATTTGTATCTCCCTTCCTAACCCCCTGTGCCATTCATTTCTCTGTTTGGGCTTTGGCTATCAAATTGCTTTTCCTGCCTCTTTGAGTTTGTTCCTATATTCCTCCCTGTCCGTTTCTGTTTGTTTCCTTGTACCGCTTAAAAGCCCTCTTTTTTTTTTCCATAATTTTGGTTGCTACCTCTTTGGAGAACCAGAGAGGGTTCTTCTTTCTTTTGGCTTTGCCGATTTGTCGTGCGCTTTGCTGAGTGACTATATTTAAGCCAATCTTTAAGTTCTCCCAGAAGTGTTCTGCATCCCACTTGTTACTGGTGTCAGGCTTGGTCTTGATCCTGGATTTCATTTCGGGAACGTTTGCTTTCCTGAAATCAAGTATCTTGATTTTCGTGTGACTTTTACCTTCCTCTTTATTTACTGATAATCAGACTGACCTGTGGCCGCTGATCCCCAGATTGATGCCCACATGAACGCCTGAGATCCTGTTTATTTACTGATAACCAGACTGACCTGTGGCTGCTGATCCCTAGATTGATACCCACATGAACGTCAGAAATCCTGTTGCTGTTTGTGAGCACCAGGTCCAGGGTTGCTTTGCCTCTGGTGGGTGAGTGTACCAGCTGATTTAGACCTGCCCCCCAACTGTATGAACAGGAATTCTCTGTTCCACTCTGTGGCTGCTGAGTATGAGTTCCAGTCTACATCTGGCAAATTGAAGTCCCCGACAAGCAGCAACTCACTCTTGTCCACCATCAAGGAGATGGTTTCCAGAAGCTCTTTGTCAGTTTCACTTTCCTGAGTTGGGGGTCTGTAGATAACTCCTATCTTTTCCCCTGCTCCCAGGGTGACCCATAGGGCCTCTGCTTTACTGTGCTTCCCCTGGATCTCTGTTGCACAGATTCCTTCCCTTACATACAAAGCCACCCCCTCTCCTTTCTTTCCCTCCCGGTCTTTTCTGAAGAGTGTGTAGCCTGGGATAGTAGCATCCCAGGTGTGGCTGCTGGTGACCCAAGTTTCTGTAACCGCGACCCAGTCCAGTTGTGCTTCTGCCACTAAGGCTATGAGTTCAGGGATTTTGTTTGGTATACTACGACCATTGACGGCACATAGCCTTCCACCCCTGGTAGTCCTTTTGCTGTGTACCATTTCCTTGTTCTGATCCAAATTTGTTGTGTCTTAATCGCTTTATGCCTCTCCCTAATGGATCAGGCTGGGCAGTGCCTTTACTATCACTGGTGTGGTATCTTTGTGGTATCTAGGTGCTGCAGTAGCTGATGCTGGGAGAGGGGTAGTTGGCGACCCTTACGATGTGAGGGTTGCCTGCGGCTCCTCCCCCTACACTAGTTTAACTGATCGATATGGACATCAAATTTCTGACCAAGTGCTCAAGTTCCCTCCTTAGTGAGGTGCAGGCCAGCAAATTTAAAGAAGTCCCTTTCCCAGAAGGTCCGCCAGTTTCCTAGAAAGTGATGCTGTCTTTCTTTGCATTAGTTTTCTAGTCAGCAGTTAAGTTCGGCAATGTCCTTCTCTCTCATCTTCTGCCTGCTTGCCCCCTTTTCCCCAGACAGGCAGAATCTCTGAGAAAGAGATAGTGGACAAAACAGAAGCTAGTTTGTCACCTAGCCTGGTAAGATTTTGTTTTTTTTCTTCCACGGATCAACTGGGTAGGTCATTTGTACCTATGTGCAGGATGACCCGCGTGTCCTGTTCCACACTGCATATAGTTTTCTCTATGCAGTCAGTGTCCCTCCATGCTGATGTGCCAGAGAGGCACCGGACCACAACTTTGGCCTGGTCATAATGCTGAAGTTGAGACTGTACTCCCCTTATCATGGACTCTCTGACTATCAGTACTGGATTTTTAATGTCTTTTTTAGTCATATTTTTAGTGGAGCACACATCCTTATGCTGCGTTGGACTCCTATTGCCCTCAACGCCTGCTGCTTTAGTAGTCCTGGAGGATAGTGGCATGTATTTATTTGACGTGTATAGAGGCATGCTTCCCTCCTTTATTATGGGGTTAGGATTTGTCCTACGAGTTTCCACCATTTGCCAGCCCCGTCGGCTGGTTTGTCCTTTGGGGTAGGCGTAGCTGTAAGAGCAGTTTTCCAGTTGTTGATGTTATATTGTTGCCCTTTGAGGGCTGACAGAGTTTTTGGCAGAGGTAGAGTATCTCAGTCCATGCTGCCTGGAGCTGAGACCTTAGGTCATTGAGAGCAGAGCATGTAGGACAGTGCCTTACCCTCAGGACAGATGCTGTGGCGAAGAGTGTTCAACAGTTGTTACAGTTTACAAGGTCCATAGCTGATGGAAGTTAGCCATAGTTATGTGGAGACTCCCAGCCAAGCAATATGCGGACGAAAGTCAGTGAAAAGAAAAGATCAGTGTTTTGTTTTGTTTTTAATTTTTTTTTCTGAGATGTGCAGTAAGTAAGTAAAAATTTATTTGTTAAGCACCTTTCAAATTGTCAAGGCACTGTACAATAAAATATAGTATAAACAAGAATAATAATAAAAAATTTAGAAACATACAGAAAAAGCTTGATAAAACAGATGTTTTAAATTCTGATTTAAAATTTATGACGGTCGGGCATTCTCTTAACTGACGAGGTAGAGAATTTCACAGGGTGGGTGCAGCATAAGAAAAAGCACATACCCCAGATGTTTTAAATGAACCCTGGGAATCTCTAGCAATCCCTCGTCAGCGGATCAAAGTGAGCGGCGGGGGCAGTAGGGAATAAGGAGCTCTTGCAGATATTGTGGTCCCTGCTCGTGTAGGGCTTTATAGGTCAGCAAACCAACCTTAAAGGTGATCTGCCACTGTACCAGCAGCCAGTGCATTTCGCGCAGCACAAGTGTAATAAGACTAGTCCTAGCTGTACCAGTCAAAAGCCTGGCTGCCATGTTCTGCACCAGTTGCAAGCAGCGGATATCAACCGCCGGAAGCCGTAGGTAGAGGGCATTGCAGTAATCAAGGTGGGTGGTTACGAAGGCATGCACCAGTGTAGGAAGGTCAGCCGGGGTAACCAGGTGTTTCACCCGGGTGATATTACTTTGATGGTAAAAAGGAAGATTTAATGACAGCGGACACCTGAGATTTTAAAGTCAAACCGCTGTCAAAAATAACACCCAGGTTCCGCACCCAGTCTGAGGTCATGAGCTGGACATCATCAAGCCATAAACCCGAAAGATGCCCAGCCCCAAGACCCGCCTCTGGATGACCCGGGTCCACGACCAACACCTCAGTCTTGTCTGGATTTAACCTCAGCCAGCTAGTTTTTTTTTTTTTTAGTTGTTTAACCAGGAGTAGCACACTAAGCTGAAAGTTTTTTTACAGGAGCATCCTGGGAACACAGGGAAGTTAAGTGACTTGCTCAGGGTCACACAGTATGTACGTGGAAGCTATGGGATTCAAACCTAGGTCTGGTCTGCTGGATGTCACCAGATTTGCAGATCAGAGTCTTAAACCACTGTGCTATACTGCTATATAGTCCTCATCCAATTCTTGATCTCGGCTAGACAGTTGTTAAGCACAGGGACCGCATCATCCTGTCCGGGTGTAAAGGACATATACAGTTGGGTATCATCTGCATAACAGTGAAAACCCAAACTATATTGCCTAATGATATTACCTAATGGCAGCATGTACACTGAAGATAACATGGGTGCCAATATGGAGCCCTGCGGCACCCCACAGGAAAGGGGCAGGGCATCAGAGGAATAAATTCCAGTGACAACCCTCTGTGATCTGCCCATGAGGAAGGATTGAAACCAACTTAGGACTGTAGCAGACAGTCCACAGAAATGCCGCAGGCACTCCAAAAGCAGAGCATGGTCTACAGTGTCAAATGCCACCGAGAGATCAAGAAGGACTAAGATAGTACGAGCCTTTCGATCTCTCGCAATTAGGAGATCATTTAACACCTAAACAAGGGCAGTCTTGGTGCTGTGTCTCTTCCTAAACCCAGATTGGAGAGCATCAAAGACATTGTGGGTTGTAAGATGATCATCCAGCTGCAACGCAGCCACCTTCTCAATTACCCACAGATGGTAGATTAGAGACAGGTCTGCAGTTTGCTAGACAGTCTGGATCCAAGGAAGGTTTTTTAAGGAGTGGTCAAATGACCACCTCCTTAAGGGGATCGGGGAAGACCCCCTTTTCCAAGGAACACCAGACAATTTCAGCAAGGATCGGGCAGATGACATCTACACAATGTATCAATAACGGCGAAGGGCCCGGATCCAAACTACAGCTGGTTGGTCACAAAGTCTGGACAATTCTCACAATGTCGAAGGGTTCTGGCTGGCTAAAGTCCGACCAGACAGAATGGGTGCATGCAAATTCCGGCCGATCTCTGCAGTCCCTCGTAGAGGGAGTTGGGCCAATCCCCGACCTGATGCTGGCAACCTTATCTGCAAAAAATTGAGCAAGCTCACCACACTTTATTTGTGAAAAACCTTTTCCAGACTGAAGACAGACTGGATTGTATAGTCTGTCCACAGTCCGAAAGAGCTAAGCTGGTCAATTCCGTGCAGCAGCAATCTCCCTGGACAGGAATCCCGTCTTCTGACGGGTGATTGCTGATTGATAGACCTTATAATGTTCCATCAATCTAAGCCTGTCAGCATCAAGGCCGGATTTCTGCCAGGCTCTTTCTAGCCTTCGACCCACCTTTCTCGGCTCCTTCAAGGACCCATCAAACCAAGGGGTCCTTGGGCGCAGAGTGAGTGGGCGAACACGAACAGGAGCTATTGCGTCCAGAGCGTCTTCCACCGCCTTATTATAAGCCAGTACAAGACCATCTGGACTCATGCTTTCTCTTGATAAACCATATAGGTCCAGCACCGCCGATAGGCCTTCTGGGGTAACTCCCCTTAAAGGGCAGTACTGGACCATCTCCGTAGGGGCAGGCCTACTTGGGGGTGCCCCGAAACTGAACCTTATGGTATGATGGTCTGACCAATTGACTGGTTCCACCCCCAGATCTGTGATCTTCATCCCCAGGAGGAACACAAGATCCAGAGAGTGACCCCCAATATGGATAGCAGAGGTAACCACCTGTGTGAGGCCCAGCATAGTCATAAGCTGGAGGAGGTTATTTCCAAACTGCGAGAGTTCTTCGACCCAGGCATTGAAGTCACCCAGAATTAACTATCTGGGCGACTCCAAGGCCACGTTGACAATGAAATCCGCAAACTCCTTCAGGAATTCTTCCCCATCACCGGGTGGATGGTAGATGAGGAGTATCCTGAACCCTACACCTGCTCCCAGGATACACTCAAAGGATCGGGTGCACCCCACTGGCACATCTACAAGGCCCAGTTCCATTTTAAACACAATAGCAACACCGCCACCCCTACGATCCAGTCTCAGGTGGTGTATCACTGAGAACCCGGATGGAACAGCAGATGCCAAAATAGGGCCTGCATTCTCATCCAACCAGGTCTCGGCAATGCATGCCAGATCAGATGTTCCAACAAGATCAGCTATAATAGCCGTCTTGTTTCTAATCGATCTGGCATTGCATAACACCGCCCGAGTTGGATGGGTCAATGAGGAAGATCCCGAAACCTGCTCACTATTTGTGGAGCTCTTGGGTATGGCAACCAGTCAAGAACCCCCCCCCTTTCCTGACCCCATTTCGCCCCAGGGTGTCTCCTAGTCCCAACAACCTCAATCTGTCTGCCCCTCTCCATTCTCCCACCATGCCCAGATTGCCTCTTTTTTGGTCAACTTCTGACTATCCTCAAGGCTCGACATCTCTTATACACCTCAGCTGGCAATGGGGGACAGACAAAAGGACATAACTCCTTGAGCATGGTAGGAGAATAATGCCCAACCATCTTAAAACCCTCCCAATACATTTCAAACACAATTATTATTACACAACATAAACCCCAATAATGACAAATAAAATAAACATTTGAACAATTCATACCTAAATCCTATCATCAGACTTGCTTCTAAAAACCTCCCAGAACTCCCTGAATTATAAAACCCTTAATTAATGTCAATATAAATAATCCAGCAGTCCTTTGCAGCAAGTAATCTAGTAGTCCTTTGCCACAAATCAAGCAAGTAATTCCAAATGTTTAATGAATAGGCCAGGGAAGCTCCCATCTCCTCTGGTCAATAATGCCAAGGCTTCCCAATTCCAGGCTCTGCTCTCGCCAAGAGTCTGAGAGACAAGCAAACAGTAAAAGAAATTCAAAAGAAATTCAAATCAATAAAGTCTAAATAGTGTCCCAAAAATATTATAAATATATAAAGCAAGTGAGTAAGTCCTGCCCCTTCCTTACTTCCACAGGAAGGATATGAGGGGGGTCAGAGGCTATATTGGAGGATGACCACAGGGTGGGCGGGAATGGGGGCAGGGTGGGTTTATTTTATTTTATTTATTTGAATCTCGGATTGCAATACCTTTGAACTAGAGGTTCTTTTACAAAGGTTCCATGTCAGTAGAGTTGAATACAAGGTCATGGAGATACAAGATTGGACAAAACATTCAATATAGACAATAAGTACATTTAGGCAAATTAGTGGCAGTCAAAACAATACATACTAAAATAACGGTACTGAATACAAATTGAGGCAACATAGATTAAACCAGGACAATAAGTGCAATTAAGGCAGATTTGAGTCAGTCACGTCAGTGCACTCTTGGTTTAACATCAGTGAAAACAGGTTGAGGTAACATTGACTATACCAAGAGGGAAAATAACACGAACAGCATGGAGACTGTAACAGCCAGAGGTAGGCATTGTTGGGAGGAGGGGAAGTGAGTGTGAGTAGAATGGGGGGGGGGGGGTGATTCTGAGGGTAAAATAGTAATAAGCATCATAGAGGTGAGGGGTAGAGAAGATTGGGTCAGTGTCCAGTAGCTGATAGGGGCAAGGCTAAGAGGGGAGAGGTTGTGGCAGGGGTGCAAGGAGTGGGATTAGGGAAAGGAGAGGGGATGAGAGGAAGGAAGGGAGTGGGTTAGTGGATAAGAGGAGAGGGGTGAGAGGAGGGAGTGGGTAGAGGAAGGGGTGGAGGGGATGAGAGGAGGTGAGGGGAGGGAGGGGAGAGGAGGAACAGGAAGAGAAGGGAGGGGTTATAAATGTGAGAAAAGACAGGGCTGTAAATGGTGCTAAGGAGGGGGAGGGGGAAGAAGGTGTAAGCAGGGAGAGAGGTAGCCTAGAGGCGGTAGTCAAAGCAACTGAGTGCAAAGAGGTGCTGCCTGAGTTTATGCTTAAAATGGCCAATCCTAGTTTCCTCCCGGATATTCGAGAGCAAGTTGTTTAGCCAGCTAGGTGCCCGATATGAAAGGGCCACTGCAATCAGGAGGTGCGACAAAAGGAATGTAGTATGCTTGCTTTGATATGTTCCAAGTTAGGTGAGGGTTAGTCGAGGGGTTAGGTATTTCTGAGCGGGGGCTGATCTAGACTAATTTTTTTTGCTAAGAGGCACATCTGGTAGTTAATTCTGCCCTTTAGGTATAGCCAGGCAGACTACATACAGATCACACGTATGTGTTTATCTGTGCGCTCCAGTAATCAGTCTGCAAGCCTTGTTGAGTGCTGTGCAGATCCTTTTAAGTGTGGTGTCAGTAGCTGCGCCATAGACTACTAGGCCATAGTCTATAGAAGACCGAATTGAGCAGGTTACTGCAATCTGGAGTGCATCGGGGGTCATACAGTACCCTGTGTCTGGATAGCAGGCCTAACCTGGAATTAACTGCCCTTGTGACAAGGTCAGCATGGGTACCATAGAATAGTGTGCTGTCCAGAGTGATCCCAAGATACTTGAAGTTTTGGACTTGTTCAAGTCGTGAGACCACATTGTTCAGTATGTTTAGCTGGTGAATTTTGAATTTGCTGTGTGGACTAGCGAAGAGGATGGCTTTGGTCTTCTTGTAGTTCATTAGGAGTTTATGGTTGCAGAACCAGGCCTCAGTGGCAAAGAAACTATCCTGGAGTCGTGATTCAAGGGGGAGGAGGTTGAGGTGTCTAGTAAAAATGATGCCATCATTCGCATATAACAGTGTTTTCTATACATGCCAGGGGGAGGGTATTGTAGAAGAGACTAAAGAGCAAGGGACCCAGAATCGAACCTTGTGAGACCCTGGATAGCACATGCCTTTTGTCAGATAGGATGCCATTAATTTTGACTTGCTGGGACCTACATCCGCAATAGCTTCTAAACCATCCTACTACATCAAATGATAGGCCCGTTACCTGGAGGGAGTTTAATAGGATAGAGTGGTTGACCATATCAAATGCTTTAGTGAGGCTGATATAAATTGCCCCCACAAGCTGACCTTGGTCAGGTGCAATATGTACAGTATATACGATGTGTATCCAAGTTAGGCCATGGTGGTGCTATGTGCCTTATGAAAGCCATGCTGTTGTGTGTGCTGTGTCTGGTACTTCTCGAGGTACTCAGTTAATTGATCTGCCACGATGTGTTCAAGCACTTTCTGGGGGGACGGGGGAGATGGAGATTGGTCTGTAATTTTGAGTGCAGGGCTTGATCACCACTTTTGTGGACAGGCATAACCACGGCTGCCTTCCACTGCTGGGGGGCACTGGCCAAGGCAAAGTGATAAGTTTAGTAGTTTTGTGATGGGGATAGGACCTCATCAAGAGTTAGACTAATGAGCTTGAAGTCAAGCGAGTAACTACTAACCTTGATTTTCCAGGAACCTTCAATAGGTACTTTTTTGCCTCCGAAGTGGTGGCCATTTTAAATTGGAATGGGGGCTGACCCTGGGAGGAGACATGGCTACTAGTCTCAACAGGGTTAGCTGGTTCATTAAAGAAGTCTAGGGGAAGTATACTGCTCAGGTCTGAGAAGGCCGTGTTGAATGTGGCAGCAATATGCTTGGGGGTCCTGGGTGATAATGTGAAGGAGTAGCCAAAGCTAGTCACCAGGGGGAATGGTTACTGTTCGAAGTCATTTGTTTGCTCCTTCAAGGATCTAATAATAGCTTGAGGGTGTCCACAGACAAGAAATTGAAGGAAGCCAGACTTTGTGATAAATTTCTTCCGTTTTATTTTTTCTCCCTTTAGCCCTGACGTTTCACACATATAGTGCTTTATCAAAGTGTTTCCTAAAAATATTTTTTTTTAGAAAATATGTTATAATAATCCAGTAATATATTTGCTTACATTTATAGAAAAATCTTTGTAGAATCTTATTCACCAAAGTGTTCACAAACCACAGTTTAAAGACACTCGAGTTCGTGCCATTCATTTAAGTACTATTTTGCTCATTATACTACTTAATTACTCTACGTGAGACTTGCCATTAAATTCACTTAATCAGCCCAGCATTGTAATTCTTGTATCATAGCCCCACTAAAGGCTTTTCACCACTTTTGTCTCTACAGGGGCTCTTGATTACCACACTTATCTTAATTATCTATCAACTAGCCATTAGATGGTCACTGATTTTCTATACCATGTTAAGAATAAACCTGATTTAACATTTGTATCTGCTACTGTACTATTGCACATCGAAAAAAACTTACTTTCCAAAGTGCTTTTAAAACTCTGTTGTTTGTTGTTGCCCATCTTAATGTTCAAACAAGCAGTTTCACCAGTAACCAAAAAAGAGAGAAAACATTTTTTCAGTACGATGACAGAGATGGGCTCTAGCAGACATGTGATTTAGGAGGGACAGGGTAATCCAAGAGTTGTTATCCCCCTTTAATTTATGCTTTTTAATCAGGGCGTATACTGCACATCGCAGACCGCGCTGATTTTAGCAATGAAATATTCCAAGGCTTGGTTTGCGTTTTCAGCCTTGTTGATAGGGGTCCAGTCAGTTTGTGAAAGGGAAGCATTGAGATATTTGAGCTGTCTTCTCTTAAGAATGCGGTGTATTGCCATTTTGGAGGGTAGTTTAGGGGCCCTGTTTGACCAGTGGCAGAGAATGGGGGTATGATCGCTAACAGAGTCAAGAAGGACTGTGGTACCAGACATTCCATGCAGGTGATTAGTGATTATCCAATCAATCAGCATACTGGTTCCAGTCTGGTAGGTTATCCTGGTGGGGAAGTCAACCACTTGAGCAGCGTTGATGGTAGAAATAGCATCCTTGTGTGGGTCTGCGTCAGGGGCCAACCAGTTCACATTAAAATCACCAAGCACCACCACTTCGGTATTCTGTTGCAACTTGGATAGGTATTCAGTAACTACATTATTACCAGTAGCCTGGTTGTGGGAAGAGGGGGTGTAGACAGAGACTACTGTAAGAGCCTTACTCTTGGACCCTAAGATTACTTTGATGGCCAGGGTCTAGATGGATTTCCTGGAGTCCAGTTGTGGGAGGGCATACCCCTGAAGGGAATCCCTATGGTAGATTGCACACACCCATCCCCTTTTGCCCATTCTGTCCTGTCTAAATAGAGTATATCCAGGCAGGTAAATAGCAGTATCAGGGGTCTTGGGGGTAAGCCAGGTTTCCACCACAGATAGCATGCCTGGTCTGTGCTGGGTGGGTACTTCCCCTGCAGAAAATCAGTAGAGTTCTTTGCTGGGTGGATACTCCCCATGCAGAAAATCAGTAGAGATACCTGTCCTGACCTTTAAAATCTGACCTTTTAAATCTTCCTTCTGTTGGAAGGTACTAAGCCTTTGTCCGCTCCACCCCCCAGTTAACGCTCCTAATCCCCTGGAAGAGCTGTAGAAGAAACACATTAGCTCCTTCAGTGTGAGAAAGAGACTGCAAATCCTGTAAACCCAAAACAAAACCTGTAAGCACAAAATAAAATAATAACAAAACAGTAACTCTGCATAGCCTAAAGAGAGGTCAGACTGTAAAACCTGTAAGCACAAAATAGTAACAAAACCTGTAAGCATGAAACAAAACAGTAACACAACAGTAACTCTGCTTAGCCAAAAGAAGCCTTAATGTTTCTCCTCGCTCTGTCCTTTCAAGCAAACCTAGAAGACTAGATGACTCTTCTCAATATACTAACACATTCCCTTCCCCGTGCTTGCTGATTTCTCATGAAAGCCTATCCAGTCCTGCAGAGTTTGCCTCTGGCAGCCTTCTTGACTTAATCAAGGGTTTTTAGCTTGCTATTTATTTACTCAGGACATCCCAGCTGAGGCACAGCATCTCATCTCCAGTGGGGTTTTGCTTCCTCCACTTTTATAGCTGGGAGGGTCTGAAGCACAGGAAGGTCAAGTGACTTGCTCAAGATCACCCAGTGATCCAGTGACTGTGGTGGGCTTCGAACCTGTGATCTACTCATTCAAAGGTGCATGCTCCAACTGCTAGCTCACACTGCCTTCCCCACCACCTATATGTGAACTGTATTTTTCTTGTGCTATCCCCCTGCTCAGCAGACTTTTACACTAGTCTCTTCACTGTTCCCTAATCATACGTTTCTCTCCTTATCGGACATTGCTTGTCTACACTGTGCTCTGGGTCTGTACTGATCAGTATTCCAGCCACTTGCTGACTTTCTGTTCTTAATGTGGCAAACAGCTTGTAAGAATTTTGCGCCTCCCAGGTCGCTGGAGCAAGGTGTTTAGATAAAACAGTTCTAGAGTATAAGGTGTATCTAGGTTTGGGGGGGACGGGAGTTGTGTGTTGCATATCCTTCTTTTGTCTTTGCACTCTAAAGGTAAAGGCGTCCTGTAAAATGCCGCATCAATAGTGGTAGACCATCTCTCCTTTCCTGTTTATTTATTTGAAAATTGTTTTACCAGGTAAAACATGCAGAGAACAGCAGTCTCGTTTTCAGGTGTGAGCCGCTGGGAGGGGAGTACGGGATTAAAATGTAAAAACAAAAGTAGCAATAGTTACGACAGCAGTTAGTACATCATTCAGTGCATATGAGTTTAAGACCCAATTACATAGTAAGGAAAATAATACCTGCTAGCCAGGGTGCTGACAGGAGGAAAATGACGTGCAGCTTAATTTTCAATTTAGATGCCTAGAGTGAAAGGGAACAAGTTCAGTCAGGGGGCAGGGTGTTCCAGAGTTTGGGCAGGTAAAAACTAATTGCTGATTGACCAGATATTTTTTTCCTAGGGAGACAATGTGTCACCCTTTCTTGGAGAAAACTCAACCCAGTTTAAAAACAAAAGTCCTTCAAGAGCTCCCTGATGTCTCAGAAGCAACTTATAGGATGAATCTAAGGCTGTTACAGTGTTGATAAACTGTGTGATGACATTTTTTGTCAACTAAAGAAGACTGCTGCTTTGACATGAGAATAGGATCACTGTTAGACTTCATCTGCTCTGGCTGCATGACTACACCTGACATCACAGTCCTCTTGAGACATCAGCCTGTTGCTGTCGAAAGTTATGATGTCATCAGCAGAAGACTATGATGTGACAAACAGTCTGAGCAGATGGTCTTACGGACAAAGATCCTGTTTTCATATTAATGTGCATTGTTATAAGGAAATGGAGAAAACTGAACACAGACAACAGATAAAATAGAAGCTGATATGTGGCGCAAAGTAATGTATTTTTTTTTTATCTTTATTTTTCCCCTGTTTCTGACACTCCACTCCCTCAGGAACATCCAGGGCACATTCAACTCCCAGCACCCCCACTCATCACCACTCATCAGGCTTCCATGTAACCTTTGATAACTCCTTAGCTGGGGTTGCAGTGGGGGATGTACTCCCGACAGTGTCAGGCGGTGGTCCAGTGGACGTGTGGTGTCCAAGGTGGGGGGGGTCTGAATATACCAGGGTCCATAATTGGAAGCATCAGGGCCATTTTCTTATTTTGGTGTTCTTCTCATGAGACGCTGGTGGCTAGGGTGCCAAGCACAAGTACGCAAGCTAAACATGCTGTTGCGTATTATCCAGTGTCTCCCCTCCCCCCAGGCACACTGCCCTGCAAGCTGCTCAACCCATGGTCACCCATGTGGCACTGCTACGGTGGTGATACTCTGCCAGAACATCTTCTGGGATGCTTAAAGGAAAGCTGTCCTTATTTTTGTTTTTCTCATTATGCTTTTTTGCATGGAAAAATCTTTTAGTTTACATGAGTTTTATTTCACTTTATTTATTGTTGCAGATTCATGGACTATACAACGGGCGGATGCTGCATGGTTCCATTTCATCTGAAATTGTGACGCCGCACTGCTGGCTTCAAAACACTTGTATTGAAGTGAGCTGTGTGGCGCCGCAGTTTCAGCTGGAATGGAACTGCGCAGCGTCCACCATGTTGCGAATTCACAAACTTTACAACAATAAAAAGTGAGAAACCATGTAAAATAAAGATTTTTTCCATGCAAAGCCTAATTTTGGGGCTGAAAGATATTGACAGCTTCTTTATCCTCCTCGACCCCTTTGGCCATTCCCCAACTACCCAGGCTCAGTCCTGAACCCAGGGTGCTTGCGTCATGAGCTGTAGCTCTACCGCTGTGCAGATGGGCCAGCTGAAAGCGATCTTTTTTCCAAGTCTCCCATGCAGTCATAGACTCTTTCATGAGTAGCTGCCTGACAGAGAGCACCTCTTAAAAAGCACCAATTGTGCTACCTTGCAAATTGCCTCTAAATCATCTCAGAGAAAGTCTTACTCACCCCCACCCTCCTAGTAGAACTAAAAGTAAAATTGCATTATTTTCGGTTGACATACTTAAGGAATGGAAGGGATTCTGTTTTTACTACATGGAGCTGGCAGCACAATTCCTTCCATATTCCCGTCCCAGTCTTTTGCCAGTTTCTAACATATTGAGTTTGGAGAGTACTCCATAGAACTTGATGTTGGCATTACTTTTAATAGCTTTGTTAAAATAGAGTACCTTTTAATCAAAGCCACTGTTCAGCTGAGAGTCTTGTTAGTTTTGTTATTTGAGTAGTGGCTTTGATTTTAAACAAAAGGCACTCTAAAATATATGATAAAAAAGGCTGTGCGATATCATTTCCTTTGAGTTTAGTATCAGTTTGCACTTGGTTGGTGCTCTTATCTCCTGACTTCTATGTATCATCTGGTTGTATTAGGAAGTAGCACCACTAGAGGGCACTAAAGGGCCACTGTAAGACTTGGCGTTTCATGCCTTTTTGTAGGTGAATGAGGATCTCAATACCAACATGATTATACTGTTTTTGGCTTTGGTATTATTTACATGTCACTGTTGGAGTGCAGGCCATGGCAGTTGCTTTCTTTTCCACGGTAACCCCCACCACTGCTATCACCATCCAAAACCATGCTTGAGCACCAAGCTTTCAAACATAATAATGCCATTCAGAAAAGCTATCCACAGAAAGTTATGTGATGTAGTAAGAAAGAGCAACATTTATATGTGTATTTTTTATGTATTTAGCTTTACCAGGAAGTTAGACTGTGTTGAAGTCCCAATTTCAACCATGCCGGGGAAGAAGGTGCACAACAGTAGGAAAGACATACAGATATCGAAGTACATAACAATAAAAACAAAACAATAATACTTAAGATATATGCAAAATGAAGAATTTTAAACCATTATTTGCAATTGCTGCTGAAATTACTTTACAGGCAGTTCCTTAATTTGTGTTTAAAAGTAGCAGCCTTCCAAGAAGGATCACTGTTGATAGCCACAGCTTCATTTAATAACTTTGGTCCATATAGTATGTAAACATACTGCAGGCCAGTGCTATCCACAGAAAGTTATATAATATATTATTCATTTATTTATTTATTGAGAGTAACAGATTGCAACCTTTGAGTCAAGGACTCATTTCCAAAGGCTCCACGTCAGGTACAATACACAATAACAGATATTCATAACACAGTAAGAGACTACAGACATGGTATTGGCAACATATAAGGTTAACAGTATAACAGTGAGGACGTAACTAAGATAGCGACAGGGTAAGAGCGGTGCTGCTAGTTCTATACAGTAGGGAAGCCATACAGGTCCTGAGTGGGGCTTGCGAAAGTAAGTGAGCAGGACAAACGGTAGGAAGGGTGTGGCCCGAATGCTGGTAGGTAGTGTGAGCAGCTGGGATACCAACTTTCATTAACACACAAAGTAGCAGTGTGGGGAGAAATCTGCTAGCCCAGCATCTCCTCGTCCATAGGCAGATTCCTTTACTTACTATGGACAGTGACAGTGACGGGTTGAGATTATGTGTGTTTTAAGCGCTGTTTTGAAAGGGCCTAATCTGGGAATGGAGGTGATGGCCCGGGGGAGCTCATTGTACCAGGATGGTGCTCTGTGGGAGAAAGACCATTATGCAAGGGTGGTTGTGACCCCAGGGAACAGCCCATGTTAGTTTATCTGCCACGCCAGTGTTTGCTGTGGTATGAGCAGTGTGGAGGGAGGCAGAGACTCCAGGGGGAGTGAGGCCTAGTTGGATTTTCTTTGTAATGAGATATGTTTGGTAGCGTACTCTTTTGTCTAGGGTGAGGATTTTCGTTAGCTTATACAGGGTACAGCTGTGGGTACGCTTATCCACACCAGCAAGGAGTCTACAGGTTTTATTAATGGCTCGGTGGATTTTATTTAGTGCAGTGTGGAAAGCGGCCGAGTAGATGGATAGCCCATAGTCTACAAGGGAGAGGACAGAGGAGGTGATGGCAAGGTATAGGGCCTCTGGCGGTAGGCAGTCTTTGCGCTGATACAATAGACCTGTGCGCATTTTTATGGCAGAGGCAAGATTACTAATGTGGGTGTGGAATGATAGATTAGGATTGAAGGTAATGCCTAGATATTTATATGTGTGGACCTGCTCCAGTGGGAGATGGGTTTTGGACACGATTGTTAGCTGGGCATTATAGTCCTTACTCTGGCGATGGGAAAAGAGCATTGTGCTATTTATCTTCACACATTGGTACCTATCTGTGAGGTAGCTAGTAAACCAAGGTATGGGTCCAGGGGACATGCCGGTGCGGCGGAGAGTATTTAGGAGTAGAGGGGGGAAGACTGTGTTGAACGCTTTTGACAGGTCTATGAATACGGCTCCCATGAGCAGCTTCTTATCGAGGGCATTGTGCAGTGAGTTGAAGAACTCTACAAGGGCAGTAGTTGTGCTGTGACCAGCTCTAAAGCCATGTTGTTCCCTACACAATATGTTTTGTTCAGACAGATAGTCTGTGAGTTGTGTGGCAACGATTTTTTTCCAGGGCTTTAGAGAGGGGAGGGAGCATGGAGATCGGCCTGTAATTATTAGGTAAAGTTGGGTCCCCACTCTTTAGTGTTGGAGTGATGGTGGCTACCTTCCAGATGGTTGGGAATTGCCCTAGGCATAGGGAGAGATTAAGGAGATCAGTCAGTGGGGGGAGCACATAGTCCAGTACCAAGTTAAGGATTTTCATATCAAAGGAGTCTTTGCAGTAGTTTGAACCCCCTAAGGCTTTTTTCAGGTAAGATCTTGCTTCACTCATATTAATAACCCTGAGGTAGAAGGGGGGGATAGGCATTGCTGGGTTCTGTGGTCATTGGTGTGGGGTCGAAGAAGTTGTTAGGGAGAACTGTGCTTAGGTCAGAAAAGGATTCATTTAGTCCACTGGCTATTGTGAGTGGGTCTGAGGTGATGTGATTGTTGACCATTAGTTGGGATGGGGGGGCATTCTGAATTATCCATTCAGCTCTTTTAGGTTGTCCCAGAACAACCAAGCATTCCCCCAGGATGAGGCCAGGGTGGATCTGTAGTAGCTGGATTTAACCATTCTGATAGCCCAGGTACACTTGTTGCAAGCCATTTTGTAGGCTATCCTGTCCGCCTACACACTAGAGGCAACAGCTTTGTACCAGAGGTTGTCCTGGTTCTTAATTTGTTGGATCAGAGCAGGTGTGATCCAAGAGGCATTTTGCTTTTTTGCTTTGTTGAAAGTGTGGGTGAAGTACTCAAGGGCTACATCTGTTGAAGTGGCATGTCTGATGGGGGACCAGTCACATTGGGCCAGGTATTGCCTAAGTTTACTGAGACCACCAGGTTGGAAACGTCGGGTAAAGCTAGATCTTACTTCAAGAGGGCTCTTGCAGTAGGTAATTACATATAGGACTGACGTAAGCAGGCGGCAGGACCCCACGGAAAAATTTCTAGCTGGCAGTCCCTAGCGAGGGTCCGCCCCTACGTCAGGTGACCGGCATCAGGAAACATCGGTATAAAGGGGCGGTCTCTGACGCCTGCCTTCAAGTTCTTTCCCGCTGTTAGCTCGTGCAGTGCCTCACGGAAAAGTTTGTGCTTCGTCAGCCCAATTTTCGTCGGTTTTACCGGAGTCATTTGTTTTTTTCGAGTAACGTCAGGTACCATCATCAGTGTATGTTGTCCCCTACACCCTCCGAGCACAAAAATAAGTGCGATTCATGCGCCGCCCAGCTACCGCACAAGGATGGCCATTCCCTGTGCCTGTTCTGCCTAGGCCCCGATCACCCAGTTGAGAAGTGCCAGCACTGCCTCAGCTTCAACGCGGCTACCCGGACAAGGTGGCAGCAATCCCTGGAAGCCCATATTTTGAAGAAAAAGATGAGTTAGATGGAGAAGGAGCTCAAAAACTGAGGCAGGTGTCCACTTCAAGGCCATTGGAAGAAGAAGGATAAGGAGAGCACCGGGACAAGGGTTCTCCCCAGGCTCCCTCGAGCCGCTGGGACAGGTAACGCCCTCCGGGGACCGCCTCGACGGCCGCCCGGAGGTTTCTGAGGATGTCGCCTCCGTCCGCCTGGGCCTGTCAGGCGCTCCGGCAATTGAGGCCCGCCGCCCGTTCGTCCGCAGGCTCGCGCCTCACTGGCGTGGCGACTCGGTAGTCGACGGCCGGCTCTCCGACATCCACGCGGAGAAGGCCGTTAAGACGCATCACCAGGTCAATCCTTCTCCTCGGTCTGCCTCCGTGAAGTTCCATAAGCCGGACAACGGCTCCTCCAGTGCCCGCTGGGAGCTCGCCGTTAAGCCGCACATCGGTTCGTCCGACGTCCGGTCAGCGACGGAACTGACGATGGACCCCCCCCTTACATCCATTGTTCCCGGTTCTCCGCAGCCTTCACTACCATCCGGGGACCCAGAGTCCCCCCAGCCTGATCCCGGGGATTTTTCCCCTCCATCCCCGGGCGACGCTGGGGATCTTCCTCCGTCAGACTGTCCCTGTAGGTGCACAGGACCTGACGTTGGCTCCTCGGATGCTGGCCCTGACGCCGGTACTCCGGGCCGGGCCCCCACGGTTCTACCGATTCTGACGAATCCGCCCGGATGTCTCCCCACTGCCGGGCCCTCCGCCCCTCCAGGCCCTCCAACGTGGATCCGGCTGTGAGGCTGCCGGCCGGGCCCTCTGCTCCAGCAGCTTCCCCTGGCTCCCGGGTACCCTCTGTCCTATCTGACGCCGATGTACCTGGGACCACAGTATCCGGTGCCACAGTACCCGATGCCGGTCTTTCCGACGCCACAGTACCCAATGCTGGGCTTTCCGCAGCCGGGTTTTGGATACTATCCATGTGGGTGCCACCCGTATCCTTATCCCCCGCCTCCTTCTCCTCCACCGCCCCCACAGCCGCTGGTGGATTTGCAGGAGAGTCTGGCCTCCTGGTGGGCTGAAGCCAAGGCTCAGCTCACCAGGGAGGACGAGAGCCACCTTCCGATGACAGTGCCATCTCACGTTCCTGTACGTCCGAGGCGGCACACTCCCTCACCACCTCCGGACTCCAGGGTTCTTCCGTCTGGGTCCAGAGAGGGGCAGGACATGCTTCCCCGGGGGCTTCCCAAGGGGTCCGTTCCTCCCCTGGTCAGGAAAGGGAGTCTTTTTCCTCTTCTTCCTCCTCTTCACCCTCAGACTCCTCGGATTCCTCCGACAGTTGCTCCGAAAGGGATGACGAGCCACGCTCTCCGCCGAAGCCCAGGCCAAGGACTCCTGCGAAGTCTCCTCCAGAGGATCCTTCTTTTACTGAGTTGCTAAGGAAAATCCAGGAGGTTCATCAATGGCACTTCTTGGAACCAGATCCTCAGCGTCTGAAACTCGCTGAACATCTGGACCTGCCCGTGACAGCTCCTATCTTGGTGCCACCCTGGATAGAGCCTCATGCCGACCTCGTCACCACCATATGGAAACAGCCGTTGGCTTTAGCCCCACTTCCAAGGAAGTCGAATAGGCTATATCAGGCTCCCGAGGGCGTTGATTTCCTAGATTCTCACCCCCGTGCTGACTCGGTTGTGATTAGCGCCGCTCTCAGCCGGTCGGCCAACCCAAAACACCTCAGCTTGTCGCCATCTGACAAAGAATCCCGCCTTCTGGACCAGTATGGGAAGAAGATCTTTGCTTCCTCCATGCTGGGGATTAGGGCCCTGAATTATGTCGGCCATATGGGGGACTACCAGAAGGCCATTCTGGCCCAGGTGGAAGCCAAATTGGACTCCTTGCCAGACTCCCAAGTCAAGCAGGAGTTGGCTGATCTTGTCCGCTCTGCACATTCGGCCAGTCGACACATGCTTCGTGCGACATACGATGCAGTGGACACTGCTGGACGGAGCTCAGCTTTCACCGTAGGCCTACATCATCATCATGCTTGGCTCCGCGTGTCAGGGTTGGTCCCGGAAGTGCAATCCGCTATCCAGGAAGCACCCTTCCGGGGGTCTGTGCTTTTCGGGGGTGATGTCAAGGACATCATCACTGATTTGCAGGAGAAGGGGATGGCACTGAAGTCTGTCGACTCCATATACCGCCCCCATCAGCAGCAGCGCCGTCCCTTTCGCAGATGGAATCGGCCCAAGGCGAAACCCCAGGGAAGGCGGGCCACAAAACGCCGGGCCCCCACAGCTGCTAAGCCCCCCTGCCCAAAAAAGCAGCGGGTGCTTCAGCTGTGGCACTGCCCCACACCACCTGACTCTTTTCCTCTCCCACAGCCTCCGGACTCCCTGGAGGAACCGGTAGGAGGGAGGTTTTCCCTCCACCTTCCGGGCTGGGAGAGGATAACAGATTCTTGGGTGCTCCAGCTCATCGCAGAAGGACACTTGACAGAGTTTCATCAGAAACCACCTCGCCACCTCCTCTCTAAAGTTGTCGTATTCAAGGGAACATCTCTTCGGGGTCCAGGAGGAAATTTCAGCTCTCCTTCTGAAACAAGCAATAGAACCGGTCCCCCTTCATCTGCAAGGGACGGGTTACTATTCCCATTTCTTCCTGGTCCCAAAGAAGACAGGAAATCTCAGACCAATTCTCGATCTCAGTTCCCTGAATCTCTTTGTGGAATACAAAAAGTTCAGGATGCTCTTGTTGCAGAGCCTGCTACCCCTCCTCCGGCCAGGTCAATGGCTGTGTGCCCTGGATATGCAGGATGCTTACCTGCACATTTCCATTCGCCCGTCTCACCGCAAATACCTTCGTTTTGCATTCCAGGGGAACCACTACCAATTCAAGGCACTTCCGTTTGGCCTATCCTCGGCACCCCGAGTATTTACCAAATGCCAGGCAGTGGTGGCGGCCCACCTGCGTACCGGGGGGGTGCAGGTTTTCCTGTACCTGGACGATTGGCTTCTGGCGGCCTTGTCCAGGGAGGAACTCCTGCGCTGCCTCTCCCTTACTCAGCAGGTTTTTGCCTGCCTGGGTATTACCATCAACCATTCCAAGTCTCACCTGATCCCATCCCGGAGACTACAGTTTATTTGGGCGATTCTCCATATGACGACAGGCAGGGCCTTCCTGCCACCGGACAGGGCATCCACCCTCCAGACTCAGATAAGTCTGCTGTCCGGTCACAGGCAGGTCTCTGCAAGGTCGGTCCTTCGCCTTCTCGGGCTCGTGGCGGCTGCTATCGCGACAGTTCCTTGCGCTCGACTCCACATGAGAGTCTCTCAGTGGACTCTACACTCCCAATGGGATCAGTTAGTGGACGACCTAGATCACCCAGTTCTGGTTTTCCCGCCGATGCTTCAAGACCTGCAATGGTGGATGGTTCGAGAGAATCTGTTTCGGGGAGTTCCTTTCTTTCATCCTCCCCCCTCCCAGACTCTAACTACAGATGTCTCGGGCGAAGGTTGGGGAGCCCATCTAGGCCCTCATCAGACCCAGGGCTCCTGATCCAAGCTCGAACAAGCTCTCCACATCAATGTGCTCGAGCTTCGGGCAGTGTTGTATGCTCTCCAAGCCCTTCATCAATACATCTTTCCCAGCCACCTAGCCGTCCAGACGGACAACATGTGCATGGTTTGGTACATCAACAAACAGGGAGGGACTCGGTTTTACCCTCTTTGCAGGGAGGCAATGAGGGTTTGGGATTGGGCAACACAACACGACCTTCACCTCATGGCAATTCACATCCCGGGAGTTGACAACACCCTGGCAGACAAACCAAGTCGCTCTTCTGCTCTGACTCATGAGTGGGAACTGGACCAAGGGGTCCTAGACAATATCTTCCGACTTTGGGAAACACCACAGGTCGACCTGTTTGCATCCTCTCTAAACGCAAAGCTTCCCGTCTTCTGCTCGCTCGTTCCAGAGCGAGGCACTTTCTGGAGAGATGCTCTGTCTCTAAACTGGAAGGACAGATTCATCTATGCCTTTCCCCCAATTCCACTTATCCCACGAGTCTTGCAGAAACTAGCCCAGGCAAGTTTGGTTCTCTCTTCTACAGCAATACTCAGAGGATCATCCTCTTCCTCTTCCTCTATCTCGAGGTTTACTGACCCAGGATCAGGGGACCCTGGTCCATCCAGGCCTCAAATCCCTTCAGCTGCACGCATGGCTCCTGCAGACTTAGCTCAATCCCGTTTTGGGGTGTCTCCCCAAGTGGCAGAGATTTTGGTGGAGGCCAGAAAACCCTCCACTAGATCCACTTATGCCATGAAGTGGAAAAGATTCTCTATCTGGGCCACTTCCAAGAATGCAGAACCTTTCTCCTGCTCAGTGGGGCTCGTGCTGGAGTATTTGCGTCATTTTTTTGACCTGGGTCTCAGTCATTCTTCTCTGAAGGTACACATGGCGGCCATCTTGGCCTATCATGTTCCCTTTGCAGACAAAACTTTTGCTTAATTGGAGGTCTCTAAGACCTTTCTCAGAGGGGTCCTCCACCTGAGACCCCTTATCCGTACTCCTGCTCCCCCTTGGGACTTGAACTTTGTTCTTGAGAAACTTACTCTGCCTCCCTTCGAACCGGCAGCTTCTTCGGATTTGAAGTTCCTTTCATGGAAGACTCTCTTCCTGGTGGCCATTACTTCTGCTCGGAGAATTTCCGAGCTCCAGGCCCTCATGTGTAAAATTCCATACTTGATTTTTCACAAGGAACGTGTTGCTCTTCGCACGAATCCTAAGTTTCTCCCTAAAGTAGTAGCAGAGTCTACTCTAAATCAGTCCATAGGGTTACCCGCCTTTTTCACGCAGTACTCTAATCAAGGGGAGTACTTACTCCATACTATGGATGTTCACCAGATTCTGAGATACTACACTAACAGGATGAAGGATCTCAGAAAGACTGATCAATTGTTCGTCTCTTTTGCTCATAAAAGGGAAGGCAATGCTGTTTCTAAGCAATGCCTATCTAAGTGGTTGGCTCATTGCATCACTTTCTGTTATGACAAATACAACAAGGCCCTCCTGGGTCAGGTAGGAGGCCACTCCACCAGAGGAGTAGCTGCCTCAGTGGCTTGTTTCAAAAATGTGTCTGCAGCAGACATCTGTGCTGCTGCCACCTGGACTTCCGTTCATACCTTTACTAAACACTACAGTTTGGATGTTGCCTCTCGCCGTAGAGCAGGCTTCGGGCTGGCTGTTCTGCAAGACATCTTATCTTGAGGCTTGCACAGCTAGAACTGCTTCTAGGAGTAGTTTTCCTCCTCCCAGTGCCTCTCTTTGTTCCAGAGTGCTTGGGATTCAGTCCTGTATGTAATTACCTACTGCAAGAGCCCTCTCGAAGTAAGATAGTACAATTACGTAAGAACTTACCGTAACAGTAGATCTTCGAGAGAGGCTCTTGCAGTAGGTAATACCTTCCCTCCCTCCATCCCCGTAGGCTTTTTCAGCTCCTTTTCCAGTGATGGAAATATCCGCTCTCTCTCGTCCGCCTTTCTGGCCTGTGGGGAAAAGAACTGGAAGGTGGGTGTCGGGACCGCCCTTTATACCGACATCTCCTGACGCGTCACCTGACGTGGGGGCGGGTCTCGCCAGGGACTGCTAGCTAGAAATTTTCCTGGGTCCTGCTGCTCTGCCGACGTCAGTCCTATATGTAATTACCTACTGCAAGACCCTCTCTTGAAAATCTACTGATACGGTAAGTTCTTACGTAACTGTACTCTGGTTGGGGTAGTTGCCGT
Source organism: Neoceratodus forsteri (assembly GCA_016271365.2). Lineage (NCBI taxonomy): Eukaryota > Metazoa > Chordata > Ceratodontiformes > Ceratodontidae > Neoceratodus > Neoceratodus forsteri. The sequence goes on along the minus strand of CM057455.1, from coordinate 1,646,962,608 downwards.
TGGCATGATCAAGTGCAGAGGATAGGGGAGTGATCGCTTAGTGAGTCTGGGAGTACAGTTAGGCCTGAGATTCTGTTAGGACAATTGGTGAGTAGCAGGTCGAGGAGGGTGCCAACGTCATTTCTGGGGTTGACTCTGGTAGGCTGGATAACTAGGTGGGCTAGGTCTAGTGCTGAGAGGCTGTCTTTTAGCGGAGAGGCAGAGGTTGATAGCCAGTTCACATTGAAATCCCCCAGGATAATGTGGTCTGTTTTGGGAGAGAAGCTGGAGATGTAGTTGTTCAGGGATTGTAAAGCTGAGGCTTGATTACATGGTGGGATGTACACCACTGTAATGCAAACAGGGGCTCTAGTAGGGTCAGGTGTGAGTTTTAGTGTCATAGCTTGGGCCCCATAGTCCAAGGAGGGTATTGGTAGGCTTTGGCAAAGTAGAGAGTCTCGTACGTAGATTGCACACCCCCTCCCCGTTTGCCAAGTCTGTTGACTCTATAGGGGGTGAGGCCAGTGAGTGCAGTGGCAGAGTCTGGGTTCTTCTTTGACAGCCAGGTCTCGGTAAGGGCTAGTATATCTGGTTGGTGCAGCTGCATCCAGCATTGTAGCTGAGCTATTTTTTTGGTACGCTACAGATAGTCATGGCAGCTATGCTTAGCCGATGGCCTGATGTTCCAGGATTGGCTGCAAGGGGGGCCCAGGTTAGGGTGAACGTTGCCTGACATAAGGAGTAGTAGGGCAATAATTCTGAATAAGGCCAGTGCTCTCAGTTTGGAGATGTTGGTATGATGTTTTTTAGTTGGAGTGCTGCCGGAGCATGGGATGGCCATGGAGATGAGGATGGGGTAGGAGAGGGATGCTTTGGGGTAAGGGGTGTGGTATTGAGAGGAGATTAGTGGACGAAGGGGGGGTGCAGTGGGGTAACAGTGACAGGGAGAGTTGGTGGGAGGCAGTTTTGGTGGTGTATCACAGGGGTGCCAGGGGTGTGAGTCACAGACGAGGGACTGGGGTATCCCTGGTTGAGGATGAACAAGGTGGTGAGAAGGATAACCATTATAGTGTTGCTGCGCTGCTGCTAGGGGAGTTGACTGGGCAGAGGGAGTGAGAGAAGGGACAGTGAAAGTAGGACGATGCTGCCTCAAGTGGTGAGGTGCTATAAGCTGCTAATGGGAAAGTGGGCTGATTGGTTTAGAATCAGCCAGGTTCCCTATTGGTTGAGATTCCACTACCTATCCTTATATAAGGGCGTGCCGACCAAGGGTGGTGGTGGGGGCGGCGGGGCAAGCACCAGTTCAAAAGTGTGCCACAGTCCTGTGGCTGGCTGCGCCCACGCTCCGAGGTCCGTACCTGATCGGGATTTGTGGGGTGGGGAAGGGCGCTTACAAGCAGGCCCTCGCGACCCTCGCTGGTCTCCTCGATGTGGGCACAGTTCTGTGGAGAAGCAGGTAAGAGACAGGACTTAATATGGAGAAAGCAGGGGGAGGAGTTCAGAAGGACAAATTACGAGTTATCTGGTACTTTAGGGTCTGAAATTACAGCTGCTACCTATTGGGAGTATCCTAAGATCCTAAGAGAGGTTCCTGGTTAAGGAGCTATTATACAGATTTTTTTCAGCCACTATTTTCACTAAAAACATTCATTCACTGAAAACATTCCCCTTATAGCTATTGGGATATTTTAAGGCTACTTCTCTTAGGCATTATTACATTTGGCATCATTTAACATTCCCTTTAAAGGATACTAAAGTTTAAAGGGGTTCTTAAATAAAGGTACAGATTTAATACAGGTTAACAGGCAGTACTACTGGTAAAATAAACATAAGGTAGGATGAAATAAACTATCTTCATTGCTGTGCCGACCGGAATCTTTTAAATAAAAAAGGCACTAAAGCAGGCAAACACAGCACCAGTTCAAAAGTGCGCCACAGTCCTGTGGCTGGCTGCGCCCACGCTAAGTCCGTACCTGATCAGGATTCATGGGGTGGGGGAGGGCACCTACAAGCAGGCCCCCTGACCCTGCAGGTCTCCTCGATGTGGGCACAGTTCTGATCGGGATCTGCGGTGAGGGAAATGGCGCCTACAAGCAGGCCCTCGTGACCCTTGCTGGTCTCCTCGATGTGAGCACAGTTCTGATCGGGATTCGTGGGGTGGGGGAGGGTGCCTACAATTAAAAGCAACATTGGCCAGTATTGGTAAACAAACAAGTAAAGAACAGTGCTGAGGATGCTCAGGGAGTTTTAAATCTTGCTGTGTATGTAATGAATGGGGAAGGCAAGGAGGATTGTAAAAACAGAGTCAAGTAAGTGAATAAATAATTATAGGAGCAAAATGAAACAATGAAGGTCAAGTACGTGAGATTATCTCAAGTAAGAATAAAAGGTTTTTGTTCGTTGTATATACACAGTAAACACTTGGCGAAGAGAATAATTAGTCCTCCTGGAAACAGTAGTGGAGGGCTAGAAAGAGGGACTATACAGTGGCTGGGATATGAAACATTTATATTGCACGTTCTAAAATGCAGTATGACAGCAGGAGACCCCCGAGTCTACTTCATAATATTCAAGAACATATACTAGTCTCTGCCTAGGTCTCTAGGTTCAGAATGCCTGCAACCCCAAATACAGGCATCAGAATATTTTTATTTATATTTGTTAACCAGGTGGGGACACTGGACCTGAGGGTCGTTTTTCAGGTCTGACCTGGAAATGCAGTGCAAACATGCATTTTAGACAAAACATTGCAACAGTAACAGGTAGGCAAAACAATTACAGGCATCCTGATCCAGCAGAAATAATTTAAAATTGGATTTAAAACTTTGTAGCGAAACTGAAGACCAAAGTTCTGCAGGTAAACAATTCCAGTATAACGGTACTGCTGTGGCAAAGACCTGAGAACCTGATTTAGTTTTACAAGCAGTAATGTTTAAAACCATGCCCTTAGCTGGCCTTAAATTCGAGGAAACAAATCTTACAGAGACAAGGTCAGACAAGGGGAAAGAAGTGCTTGGAAAAACAGACATAAAATTGTACACCCCAAATAGTATAGGATCCTAAAATTTGGTGTTAATCATCCTGACTGTGAATATAAATCACAGTGATGAGTTCAGACAGGGGCTGCCTCAACAAAGTGACAGATATTGTGATAAAAAGAATATTGCGCTCTTTACAACCCAAATTAAAGAATAGACACGTAATCAAAATGTGGGAGGAGGGAACCACTTGTAATGACTTTTCGAGTTTCCAAAGAGAAAAAACTTTTGAATTTTGTAAAGAATGCCCAACTTCTGGTTAATAGTCTAGCTAACTAATCTCACCTGGCCCAGGATCAAGTAAAACCCCTAGATATTTAAATGGTTGCACCTGTTTAATAGCAGCATCAAAATTATCATGTAAATGTAAGCAAAGGTTATCATTTAACATGTATAAGGTACCACATATTGTAGACTTTGTCTTTTTAAAATTCAGTATTAACAAATTATTAGAAAACCAGTTACAAATGCCAAGAAAATCTTGTTCGATTAGCAGTTAACTCAATGACAGATTTAGCACTTGACAACCAAACCAAGCCATCTGCATTGAGAAGTGAATCACAACATTCACAAGTTTGTGGCAGTTGATTAATGAAAAGAGAAAACAATGGGCCCAGAATTGACCCTTAAGGTACCCCACATCCCATTGTACAAACATTAGAGCGGGCAGAACCTAATTTAACACATTGAGAACGATTGGTCAGATAGTCTTTAACCCAGGAAACATTTCCAGACAAACCCAGTCAAGCAAGTTTGACACCAGTTGCGAAACTGGTCGAGGATTCAGTACCTGACCTGTATGATGATTGCTGCACCCAATAAAGCTTTGTTTACAGATGGCGGTGCGGTCCTTTGTTTTCATCTGCATAGAGAAACAAATCACAATATTCACAAGTTTGAGGCAGCTGATTTAATGAAAAAAGAAAATAACAATGAGCCCAGAATGGACCCTTGAGGTACCCCACATCTCATTGTACAAACATTAGAGCGGGCAGAACCTAATTTAACACATTGAGAACGACCTAGACCTGATAGAACCTAAGTTAACAAACTGAGAACGATTGGTGAGATAGTCGTTAACCCAGGAAACAACATTTCCAGACAAGCAAATTTGAAACAGAGCAAGTCATGATCAGTCAGGTGAAATGCCTTGGTCTGGTCCATGAACACAGCTCCCACCATAAGACGTTTCTCTAAACCCTTGAAAATAGTCTGTGAACCTGACCAAGGCAGTTCCTGTTCCATGATTCCTACGGAATCCATGTTGTTGAGGACATAGAACATCATGAGAATTAAAATAATTATCAATTTGATTAGCCACAATCTTTTCAAGCATTTTACGCAATGAATATAAAATTGAAATAGGTCTGAAGTTCTCAAACGCATCAGCATTAGACTTCGTGGGAACTGGCACAACCCTTGCACATTTCCAGTCAGATGGAATTTGACGAGACAACAAAGATAAATAAGTAACATAAAGGAGCAGCTATGTAAGGTGCAGATATTCTGAGAAAACGCCCATCTAACCCTCCCCCACAGTCACTAAATATATTGGGAATGGAATAAATGAGCTTTACAACATCCTTTACTGTGACCCTTCTAAAATAGAAAGTTGGTCTCCCAGTAGTAAAATTATCCCCTCACTCAAAAACAGTGGGCGTAGATGTGTTTACTTTATAATTTGACACATCAGAAAATTTAACATTGAGAGACTTTGCAATTTCCAAGGAGCCTGTTAACTCAGGATCATTAATGTTCAGTTTTTTTATATTATTCCTAGATTTTGGGGACAATAAAGAATTTATAATATCCCAGAAATGCCTAGAATCAGACAAGTTGGTTTCAAAATGTGACCTAAAGAAATCCTTTTTTGCATTTCTAACTAGTTTAGAGACCGTAGTTCTTAAGCAGTGGAACTCATTCAATAAAGAAATAGTTTGGCAAGTTTTATAGACTTCCCAAACTAAATTTCTTTGCTTTATACAATTTTTGTTGTCCCTAGGAAACCATTTATTCAAAACACCATGAATCCTTAAGATTTGTAATAGAAACCGTTTATTTTGCAATGGGATCAATAGATTGCAAAAAAATCAAATAGCAGAGTCAATACAGGGGATCAAATCTAAATGAGACCAATCAGTTGAGGATAAAGCTGCGTTTAATGCCGCGTAATTTACTTTTTTAAAGCTTTGCATTTGAATAGTACATTAAGGAATTTTTGGTCTTCTAAAATTTAGAACACAAAAGGTAGCTAAATGATCACTTGCTGAATCCACTAAAACACCAGATTCGAAAATCATAGAGAGTCTTTTAGTTACAGTCCAGTCTAACACAGAATGGTTTTGGTGAGAGAATTTAAACAGGTTGGTTCTGGTCAGGCAGTGATTCATATTCACAGCTGGACCCTAATATATTCAAGTGTGAATGCTCTCTAAAATAGACGGCAGCTCCACCTCCCTTTTTTCCCCTTTGCAATCAACCCCAATTATACTATAACCTGGGATCAGACAGGATACATCTGGAATAGATGGTTTCAACTAAGTTTCTGAAATAGTAATAATATCAGGCTGATGCAGATTAGTAATTTGTTCTGTTTCAGCAAGTTTCAGAATTAAACTCCTATTGACATATACCTAGACAGGGGCTCAAATTGTGGTAAAGCAAAAACCGTTTGATGCCAAACGCACATCTAAGTAATTTTAAAACTGTCTTTTTTAAGGTACTACAAATGTTCCAATACAAATACTATATTTTAGTTCATTATTTTCATAAAAACAATCACTGTCAATACATTACAACCACATGTTGGTGAGAAACCAGGAGTAGCAGGACCAAGGCAGACTAGCAGTTGCAAGCCAGTCAGGATGGACTTTTTTGGATGGATGGAGAAATGGCAAATCAAGAACACAGAGACGTGCATTTTAGCTGGTTGGGGGGGGAGTAGACAGTTTTATTTTATAGAGAGAGTGGTTGAGCCATGGAACAGTTCAGTTGGTGGGGGCAAGAACCATTTATGGGTTCAGAAACAGCTGCGACCAACTAAAAGGCTTAATAGGTACCCAAAGGGAAGTGGTAAGGCGGGGGGGGGCAAGGGGGGAGGTGAGCGCAATAACTCTGACTAGACAGTAGGTTCCGGGGTAGAACAGTATGAAACAGGGCTGATTGGATGGACCAGTGGTCTTTCTCTGCCGATATCATGTATGTTTCTATGGCTTCTCCTGTTTTGCTGCCTCAGTGTCTCACACCAGCAAAATGCATCTAATGTTTAGACAATGGCAAACTAAAATATATATGAGAACCTTTTATTTTAGTACCTCAGATGAGCTGTTTTTAAAGGACTTGCGTGCATTTGCAGTCAAAGTGGTTTTGTTCTTGCCACCCCATTGATGGCCTCAATTTGAGCCCCCGCACAGTTACTGTTATGTGGAGTTGCATTGCAGCTCTCCTTACAAATAAAGGGCCCTGTTTTCAAAATTGTGGGGTTTTGTTCATCATAGACACAACATGGGCAAAGCTCTTTGTGGAGAATAGTGCCTGTAAATGATAGTGAGAATAGCAGGATATTATTTTATTGTTAATTATTTTCTGTGTCTGGCGATGCACAGTCACATCCATACAGTGGTGCCTGCCTGTGAACTGTCTCCAGTGGTAGGCTGTCACTTTCTCAAACTCGCCACTGGCTGCCTGCTCAGGATGGCACCAAGGGCTCAATGTTTTGAGGTACATAGCTGCATACATACATTGGCAACCACCTGTGTCGCCATCCTGTGGCAAGAAACCATACCATGGAAAGGGTGCAAAACCATACCATAGGAAGGGTGTGAAACCATGCCATAGACAGGGTGCCACCAATGGCACTCTGACAAACCAACCAACCAGGCATGGTGCCCAGCTAACCACAACACATACTGAATGCTGCACAGAACTCCCCTTCGTTCACCTCCATCCACAGCACAGACTATTAAATGGAGAATGCTGTCCCCAGACCAAACTGAGTACTGGAAATTAATTTCCACTGACACAGTGATTAGCGTCCCCCCTCCCTCCAGAAAAGCCTTGATATATGAGCACTGCCAGAAAAAGCTCAGCTCTTGGGTGTCTGCTACCCAGCTGGTGAATGTAGAGTAAATTAAATATGTAGGCCCCTTTATTAATGTGCTGCACTTTATTCTCTGCACGAAACTTGGCCAAACTAATCCACAAAGTCCCTACCATGGAAGTTGGGTCTACAGTGCCATGGAGAGCAGTGGGCCTAATTCCCACCCCTCTCCTCCCCTTGCAATGCTACATGTATGGGGCCATGCATCAGTGATCTGGTTGCTTGTATAGGGTCGGCAGTTTCAGTTTGTACACTAAATAGCAGCCCTATTCCACACCTGCTCCCCCATCTCCCACCTTCGGTACCCAAGGACAAGCTGCAGATCTGGCTCCATGCTACTAGGCTGTGTTCATTCATGTGAGTCTCTATATGTCCAATGCTAAGATGCAGTGAGCACACAGTTGTATGATTGTGTATGGCATTATGAACCCTGTATATAATATAACATACATTTAACAGCAGTACTTTGTTTCACATATTGCCCAGTAAGATATGTACCATCCACTTGTAACTTGTTTCATGTAGCTTTAGCAAGACCCTGCGTAAGATAGTTTTCATGTCTCAGACATGTAACTTGCTTTTGATGTTGGCTTGCGCTCAAGCACAAGCAACATCTTGCGGTAGTAGCACTTTCAAAGGTGTGTCAGTGTTGTGGCAAATCCAGGGGATGCTTTAGTCTGTGTGTCTCTCAGCTGCCAACCAGTGAGTATGCTCCAAATGACAGCAGTTTCAGAGAGTGCTACCAACTTGAAACGAATCTGCCACTGCAGTGAGAGACAGGCTCGTTACTGCAGCAGCAGATCTGACATGCCTCCATTACATGCCATGCCTGGTGAAACATTGAAATACATAATGGTGGCAGCTCCTGCCATCTGCCACACAATCCCGACATCGGGGTGCCCAATCCCCGTGTCAGCATGCCCTCTCACCCCCCCCCCCACACAATTATGGCCTGCCACACACACTCTCCCAAAAAGCCAACATCAGGGTGCCCCAATCCCAGTGTCGGCATTCCCCTCTTACTGTGTTTTTCCTGGTTAAATAATATCCCCTTTCGATACTGGGATGCCTCCCGGTGTCTGATCTGACCCCTCTCCTGAATTGTGGCACTGGGAGCCACCACAATGTGCCATTAATTTTTTTTTGAACCTGTTTTAAAAACAACCTCCTCATGTCTGGTTTTTTTTTTTACCTGCAACGCAGAAAATGGTCCACCGTTGTCTCCCTGCCCCTACCCCATCCTCACCCTCCATCTGCGACCCACCTCCCCGCACCCCTCACCCATACTTTACCTCTGAGGTCAGAAGCTGCGATCTTCTCTGAAGCGGGGCACATCTGCACTCTTCAAAGCCGAACTGCAAACTGAAGAAATGACGGTAAGCTTTATAATGGGGGGTTTCAACTTAGGTTAATATCGCAGCCATTTTTAGGACTTTTGGCCCCAAATTTTCAACATTTGGTTCTTGGGACCTCACCTGGTGAACATGTAACTGTCATTTCGTTTCTCGGCCCCGAAAAGTGATTTCGCCGTCGCTGCTCGGAATCACCTTTTGGGACCGATTAACGAAACAGTGCAAGTGTTCATGAGGAGAGGTCCCAAAAAGCCCATGTTGCAAATTTGGTGAAAAAATTTCTCAAAATGACTACATTACCAGCGTGTGTTGCGCAGTTTCTACGCACGCTTGTAACTTCACCAGTTTTTTTATATTTTCACTCTAGATTTTCAACATTGCCATTTTTGCACCCTCCTTATGAACAGTGTAGCTGTCATTTTTCACATCCTGCCCGAAACATGTTTTCACACCTGTGGCGCACAGTGGGTGCGGTCGCTGTGCGAAATCAACTTTCAGGACAGAGTAACAAATTCACAGTGCCACTGTTCATGAGAAGAGGTCCAAAAATGCCCATGTTGAAAATTTGGTGAAAAAATTCCCAAAAATGACCACATAGTGGGCGGGCATTGCGCAGTATTTACGCACACTCGTAAGTTTGCATATTTTTCATATTTTCTCTCCAGATTTTCAAAATTGCCATTTTTTTTTTACACCTCCTCATGAACAGTATAGCTGTCATTTTTCACATCCTACCCAAAATGGGTTTCTGCACCTGTGGCTCCCAGTGGCGCAGTTGCTGTGCAAAATCACCTTTCAGGATTGAGTAACGAAATGATAGTACAACTGTTCATGAGATGGAGTCCCAAAAAGCCAATGTTGAAATTTTGGAGTGAAAATACCAGCAAACACCCGGGGCTATAAGGTTTCCAACTATACACCCACCCTGTAGAGACTGACAGGCCGGGGGACGTAACTTAGGTTCATCGGCCATAATGTTCACAGAATTCTATCCACACCCAACAGCCACTGACAGGCATTGAGGTGTGCCATGGGTTCTGTCACTCTAATGTTCACCCCATTCTCCTATATTGCACCCATCTCAGTTTATTTCCTTATGGAATAGGGTGAGCATAAGGGCCGAAGACCCAGTACACCTGACACCTGTCTCTGAGGTGGGTGAGAGTGGAATGGCGTAAAAGCGTTATGGCTGACCAAAGCCACACTCCCAATGCCTTTCAGTCTCGGGGTTGGCGTTAGTTCAACACTTCACTGCCATTCCCATTTTGCATTTCTGACTTCTGCACTACCAATGCCAACAAGCCAACATTCGGCATTGACAAATGCTTGTTTTAATTGTATTTGATTCTATATATATATATATATATATATATATATATATCATTTTCTGTGAAAATGCAAAATTCAAATTACAAATATATATATATATATATATATATATATATATATATATATTCATTTTCTGTGAAAATGCAAAATTCAAATTACAGCATACAAAGAACATCAAGTACCACAATTACCACATAGATGCAACATCTAATTTTATGGAGTATAAACCGTATACCTTGCATTCACTATAAGGAGGCTACACCAAAATAAATCTCTCTAATTGCTAAGTATTCAGAGCTGTAGAGTTGTAGCACAAGAGCTCATGGTAATGTCTGTATGAATGTCCTTATGCTCCTGCGCCCTCAGGAGCTATATGTGCCATGGTAAGCAACATGAGCATCTCTATTAATATAAGTTGGCAGCCTCATTTACGTACCTCCCTCCCAACAGACATTAAACAACATGTCTGACTGCCAACCAGGCACAGTTAAACAAGAGAATTTATAGGGAAAACAAGCAACATTACATATAACATTGTTTCTATTTAAGAATGCAATCTGAAGTCAGAGTGAGTAAATTACATATCTCCATGCTGCCTATAACCTAAATGTCAGTACATTATATTTCCCATTTTCTGAAAAGTAAGGTTGCAGTATATCATTTTATAAGAATGCCCAGAACAGGGCTACTGCTTCAGGAATGATTTATAAAAAAGTTTGATACTCACCATTCTGATTCATGTAAACCATTTAAACTTTGAACTAATATTTCTAATTTATGATAAAGTAGAACACTTAAAAACCCTTTCTGCAAGTGTACATATAGGGGGAAAACCCTGTATGGAAGAAACTGTAGTGGAGTCATCTAGTTCTAGTCCCAACTGTGTTTCAAGTCCCAGTCTCTTCATTGTTCTCCTTTGTAGACCACGTGGCTCTCATGGCAGTGGCCATGTTTGAAGCCCACTTCCCTGCATCTCCAGGATCTGGAAAAATAAAGACCTTACTGTCATGTACAGTCTGTGGCTTCACTGGAAATTGGATTGTTTGAGGAATGTTGAGGTCCTCAGTGTACCGTGTACTTCACTAACCTTTTTCCTTCACAATCTGGTAGCATAACAGACATCTGGGAACAAGTGTACAGTAGTCCCTTCACACTGAGCGGTTCAGACCACTTTGCCAGAGTTAGTAGCCTGTCCTGGGCCCCTACACTGTTTATTACCTTCATCATGACCCTGGGGATTTCTACTGGTTGTTTTGCACTGGGGCACACCTGGTGTACCTTTACTATGGGGAAATCCCCATCTGGAGCCTGGGATTGAAACTGCTTCTTGAGCCAGTCCTGTTAAAACAGAATTGTGTGGTTCCCCTCCGATCCTTCTGGTAAGCCCAGCAACCATAGGTTTTGACTTTGGATCTGAGTTTTCAGTATTCCTGGACAACGACTGATGTGCTGTGCTTCCTTAGCTCTGTGTGTCATAGCACTGTCTTGCAGGTATCCAAGTGGTGTCTCAACAGTGGTGTAACTGGGGGTGGCAGGCTGCCTCCCCAGAGACGTAGTCCGAGAAGAAGACCAGGACTTTCTGCCAGTCCCAGCAAAATGCTGGTCTCTTTGATTCTGCTTTTAGGTCCCAGGGTGGGTGACCAGCAAAACCCGCCTGCCTCCACGGCCAGCTGCCATTTAGTGCATGAAAGCGTGTGCCTTGCGCTTTCATGCACTAGATGGTGGCTGGCCGTGGAGGCAGGCAGGTTGTGCTGGCTGCCCACCACAGGACCTAAAATGATGATATCGGGATCACAAGTGTCACAACAGCCTGTACTACACCGCCAGCAAGGAGGTGGTCTACTTTGTAGCCGGGGTCGGGGTGGTCTACAACACCAGGGAGCACAGTTAGAAGTTCTTCTTGGGACACAATGACAAAATTATCAGGTAAGATCTGGCGAAAAAAAGTGTTTAAAAGAACACAGACCTTTGCCTTCTGTTTCTGTTTTCTGGTACAGTAAAATACAGCATTTATTTATTTGTTATACACAACAAGACCCTTTAGGCTGAGCCTGTTTTCAAAGGGTCTAGAGTCAAGGTACAAACGTATTACATAGAAGTTGCAGTCAATGTACATTCAACGATTAAAGTGCACACAGCGCAATATGAGATGCAGGTAGAGAAATTGGGAACATATTTTGAAATAGCTCAGTAGGAATGTGAAACAGTGCAGGCGGAGTATGAATGAGTAGGAATCAGTGCGACTACTGAAGCTTCATTCTACGGAAATTGTCAGTCAGCTGAACTGTGCTTGCTTTGTAGTTATGGTTACAGTTGCTGCGAGTGATATTGTACTGCTGCAGCCTTGAAACATTATTACAAGGGTTCTCCATATTATAGGTGACAGATTTTGTATCATGCAATCTCCTCCCGTCCATCAGAACAATGTGCTGCTTGCTTGCTGAAATGAACAAGGTAGTGCCTCCACTATGATACTGTACTATAGTGGTAAGAAGCATGCAGCCGTGATGTTTGTCTTAGAACTCGTGCTTGGAAGACTACTGCTTTTCAGTGCTGCATCTTAAGCAAATGTTACGCAGACATGTCCAGTGAGCGGGATGGGTAGTACCCTTATCATGTGCACTGGTCTGGGGAGACCCCCAGTTTGAAAGAGGGGTTGTCTGCCATGTTTAACTTTGCTTACTGATTTGATATTTTTGATAAACAGTATTTTTTGTAGTGCAGTCTACCTCTGTAAATGTGGCATATTTGAAAGATATTGGAATCTTGGCTTACAGTATGTATTCAAAATAATGTCAATATCATTATTGAAAATTGATTGGAAGGGTTCTAGCTAACAGCAAAGTCCTGAACTCTCAGAGAAGGGAGGCATTTTATAGAGAACATTTGATTTACTGTCTGGAACTATGACTAAGTAGTGGAGGTTTTCTTAAGTAAATCAATATTTTGATTGATTTTTACAATCAGTTCAAAGCATGTGTTCTCTTTACTATAATACCATCTCTGAGTATAAGGTGGCGGTTTTATCTGCCTCTTTCTGCCTCTTAGAGCTTCAGTCCAAAAGGGTAGTTTGCTGTAACCAGTCCACAGACTTTTTGGTTGCTTTGATTCCTAGCAACAAAACTGACCGCAAATGTCAGTGGAAGTATGGATAGATTTTGTGACCATTCAGAGGTCAGAGACTTCTCATCTAGCCGATTCACACTGCACTGCTCTAAAATGACATTTGAAAGCAGAGTGGACCTGGCATTGGTATTTGTGACACACACACACACACACGTCCTATAACAGTGCGCTACTTTGGTACTCATTTCTTGTCATGTATTCACTTTTTAAGGGAGAACTACAGTTTTAACCTGCAAGTCAGTGTTTTCTATGGAAGTTGCTTTTTCAGATACTGTTTTATATCCTGTTACTTTTCCATCTTTACTGGCCTTTTTGTAAATTTGATGGGTATTTCTGATATACTCACTACTGTTAAGGACTATTTAGAACCTTACCTTGTAGTTTGTCTATGCTGAGGTTGTACATTGCAGTCATAGTGTATCCATGTTCAGTTAGAGAACTTTGAGCTTGAAAAGGACATAAACTGCACAGCAAGTCCTAAAATTGTACTTAGCCACCAATGTGTAATTAAGGAACACCCACCAATGATACTAAAAGGACAGTTAAAACCTAACATTACAGAGTAGAAAATTGTATTTAGAAAACATCTTCTATATAAAAAATAACTTACAGATGCAGTGTAGTTCTCCTTAAGGGTTTTCAGATGCAGTGTTACAGGGTATTAAACAGCTTGCATAGCACAGAAAAATGCTATGCAAAACAGGAGGCAATGCTAACTATTTCCAGAAATGCATAGCAACAGACTGCTAACCATTTTTTGCATCACTCCATGACACAATAGGCAAAATTAATAAAACACACACATATATATTTTTTTTTCATTTTGCTAACTATTGTGTGCCAAGTGCTATACATTTTCAAAGCTGTTTAGCACTTTCACGTGTCAAACTCCTAATAAATATTATTGTCTTATATAATACCCTGTGTTATTGCATTTTATGAGTAGAGTTTATGGTGTGTGTGTTTACCTCAGTTGTCATCTTATGTTGGTGCCCTGTAAATTGACATACATTACGTGACACCAGTGGTAAATGGTTATTATTATATGTTTGAAACTGATTTTATTATAATGTGAACATTGAAGCCACAGAGACACCCTGTTGGTATTTAGCAGAGGAGGCTGAAGTCATTTTTAAAACAGCAGTGCAATGACAAATGTTTTTCAAAAAAAGCTAGTTTCGGCTACAATCAAGAAAATTATTAGCATGATTGTTAAATGTGCTTGTCTAGGTACCTTCCATGCTGCACACCATGGCAGCTGTCCTTCTTGAGCGCCTCAGAAAGCCTGCTCGCTCGCATAAAAACCGAAACCTAAACATTGTGTGTTGAAACAGGCTCATTGTACCCCTAAGTGAGAGGCACTCGCTGGTATTCCACACCTGGTTAGTTTACTAGTGACATCATAAAGGCATGAGAGTGAAGATGTCACCACACTAATTTGGTGTGGAATACCAGCTTGCAACTCACACTTAGGGGTACATTATTCTCTATCTTTTGAATGGGTCTGGATTTCATGGGCTCTAGGTTGTAACAGTTTCTGTATCAGTCAGATCTGGGTAGCACAATAATAAATAATCGTAATAAAGGCCAGAGGTCACTGATAGCCTTTACCTGGACTGGCCTCTGACCTTCATTTTGAATATGTTTTATTTATACTGTAAGATTGTTTTTTAGCCAAGCAGTTGTGCTAAGTGGTCAGGGACTGTTTGATTGCTGCTACATAGGACTCTGTTTTGCTCTGGCTAGCCAGTAGCCACAATTTTGCTTGAGACAGAGACATGATAGACAAATAATTCATAAATGGTGGTAGCCTATCTCATCTCCAAAATGGTCCGGTCCCTTATCCTGTATTTTATTTTAACAGCATGGGTGGGTTGGCTGTGACCTGGTTCTGATTTTGATGGATTTTTTTACAAAAGGTTCTAATTTACTATGATTTACGCTAATGAACTCTAGACCTATTTTAGCCTACTCGAGTATGAGAAATGCAACAGTATTATTCTTTTAAATCCCTCTGTTAAAAAATTAACCTTTTGAAAAAAAAATTTGTATTTTCCTGTTGTTTTTCAAGGTCAGCAACCAGCCAACAGCAATAAAATAAACGGACTGTTGTTCTTGCCAATCCTGTGTGTAAGCATGAGTACTTAGCTTTTCCTTCACTAACAGTCCTGACTCCTGGCAGGCTCCGACTGATCTCTATAGCCGGTAACTTACTCTACAGCTATTGCTGCACACACATGCAAAGTAATACCGAGACCAATGAGACAGCCTCCAAAGGAAATGCATGCATTTTAAAAATATTGGAAGAACCACACTGAAAAAAATAAAATACATGCATTTGTTTTACATTTCAACAAGTCCCTACACCCTAGAAAATGGTATTATCAAATGTAGCATGTGATGTGAAGTGGAGAGGGACAGGACAGTGAGAGGAGTTGTGATCGTGACACTGGGGACTGGGCACCCCCAAGCGTAAATGTTATGTTTTTAATGGGGAGGGGTATATGGGGTCTGAGAGGGAGGGTCGGTGGGGGTTATGCCAGCAGTAAAAAAAAAAAAATGATAGTGCCATCGCGCAGTGTTCCAAAATGGAACTCCAATGCAATGAGTCAACATTTTTGACACTCAGCATGTTGTTGGATCGCAAGGAATGTGGGAGTGCTTTTTTACTGAAAGCAATAGGTCTGCAGGGCTCCTCCCACTGCAGCCCTAACAAGCTAACTCCTGTATTATAAAAAAAAAAAATAACAAACACCTACGTGTTAACACGCTGTGTCACTCACATCATTAGTGCTGTGATATTAAGGCACCTAAGCTTCTCTCTCGTGCCAGTGATGTCGAAAGACTAACAATGTGTGTGAACTAACTAGTTAACACTTGGTGGTAATTTCACATCATCATTATTTGATAGAAAGAGTTGATCTAGTGGAGGGAGGGACAACATTTGGGCAAATGCTATGTATTAAGAAAAATGCAGTATTGTAGACAGGTACCAATGGGGAGTTTTTTATACTCCTCAACATATAGAGCTTGCCATCACACAAAGCTTAACAGACTAGCAACAAAATCTGCTATATTTATTTATTTAGTTTTTGTTGACCAGGTAAGCACACTAGACAAACATATGCCTATTTTCAGGTGTGACCCGGTAGATTACAAGGAATATACAGACAGAGCAAGGTTTAACCCTTAGCAGGTGGAAGATTTAGAACATATAAGTTTTTAGGATGTGTATATACGCCGGTGGCACAGCAAGGGTTAACAGTATTACAAAAAGATACACAGTCAAAGCAGGTTCAACAGTGAGGCAGGCTTAACAGCCCATAATTTACTGTATACACTGTTTCTGGTTTGCTTTTTCATTATAATCTTATGTGTTCCAATTCCAATTAATGTTTCAGTCTCACTTGTACTGTTGCCCCTGTGCTACCCAGCTATACAGTCTTGTTGCCATGTGCTGTTACCAGTTCTTTCTCCGGTACTGCTTACAGAATCTGTTGGCATGCTTGAATATGCAGTTTTGCTGTTTTTCCATTACAGTCCTTAGGGTGGTGGTTTGTCTTAGAGATGGTCGGGTATATTGCATGTCAAGGATGTGTCCCTCCCATGAGAGTCCTCTTTCTTCCACACTTTGAAGTTCTACACACTAATTTTTGTTTTTGTTTTATTTTGTTAACTCCTAGCATGGTGTTTCACAAGAGAGCTTGATAAGAAGAAGCCAGGAGAAGAATGTGAGGGATCTCATATATGATATTGCCAGTCAGGCACATGTTCACCTTGAGCACGTAAGTGTTTCATTTTTATTTCTACAATATACATTTAGTGCTTTTATGTTAAAAAAAAATGCTATCACAAACGAGGAATCATATCTTAATATATATATTTTTTTGATCTTGCTAGTAGGATTCATCACTAATGTTATCTTGTTAATGGGGTATGTCATTCTGTGTACCTCCCGCTGACTGCGTTGCCTCCTGCTATGCTAAACCACGATCCGGCATGAGGAAGCCCTTTAGTGAATCATGTGGCAGTTGCAGTTCATTTCAAACAGTCGGCTCCAAGAGAAAAAAAGACTCAAAGTACCTTAAAATGTACACTGTCATCTCAGATAGCCTCCCTGTCAAAAATCATATCAGAATAACAGTGCTTAGTTACAACGGAGCCATGTATAGCACAGTTAAAAAAACATAGAACAGCAGTTTAAATTACAACGTAATGTTTATTGTATAAACCACATATGTGCTGAGCAGCTTAGAGATTTGCTTCACCACTCTGGAGGATCGATAGGTCACTGACCACTCATGAAGATAAAAATTATGGGCTCGATTTTCAAATGCTGATGCAGAGCTTCTGTCAAGCCCTGCATTAAACCCTGCCTTGACGAGGTGCGCCAAACACTGCATCCAATTTGGTGGTAGGCTGGGTGCAGTTACAACACTTTACCTATTTTATAGCAGTTGCACCAAATATTTGCAAGCTGTGTAAAACGTTACCTAGGGATTATCGCAAGCTAGACAAGAAAGGCTGGTCTAATCTCAGACAGTTGGCAAACAGGATTGAAAAATCCCAATCGCAGGCCTGGTGATTGCCGTAGACCTCGTGCAACCATATTTTCAGCATACACCTAGGGCTTAGGCATTTAAATATTTGAAAATTGAGCCCCATATTTCATAGCCACCGTCACATTTCCCCTATCGATACAATGTAGGTAAGAGCCAAACCTTACAGATAAACTACATTTTAGCTACTAAAGAATTCCGGTTTGCAATAAATTATTTACCTTTATCTTGAGCATTTATCTTCACTTTAGGTAGCTCACATCTTAACCCTTACTCACTGAGAAGCCGGTCACATCTTAACCATTAGCCACTGAGAAGCAGGTCACATCTTGACCCTTAACCACTGAGAAGCAGGTCACATCTTAACTCTTAGCCACTGAGAAGCAGGTCACATCTTGACCCTTAACCACTGAGAAAGCAGGTCACATCTTGACCCTTTACCACTGAGAAGCAGGTCACATCTTAACCCTTAACCACTGAGAAGCAGGTCACATCTTGACCCTTAACCACTGAGAAAGCAGGTCACATCTTGACCCTTAACCACTGAGAAGCAGGTCACATCTTGACCCTTAACCACTGAGAGGCAGGTCACATCTTGACCCTTAACCACTGAGAAGCAGGTCACATCTTGACCCTTAACCACTGAGAGGCAGGTTACATCTTGACCCTTAAACACTGAGCGGCAGATCACATCTTGACCCTTAACCACTGAGAAGCAGGTCACATCTTGACCCTTAACTACTGAGAAGCAGCTTGAGCAGTGCCTGACAACATTACGATGGCTGTACTGTACTCCAAAACAGAGTAGTGAAATCAAAACAGAAACCGCTATATCTTAGACAAAACAAAACTAATTTAAAGGCTTGACAGTTTAAAATACATTGTATAAATTGATGAACAAAATGGGTGATTCAATACCTTTTATTGGACCAACAAAAGATTTACAAAATGTTTCAGCTTTCGGACTCAAAGAGTCCTTCAGCAGAAACATGGCAGTTTAGGAAAGATATCACTTTAAATTCTCAGGACAGAATTAGTAAAAAAAAAAAAAAAAAACTTCACATATGGATTGAGGCAGCTTAGCTAATGAGATCTAAAATAGAGACCAGAACTAGAGATAAAAAGCCAGTCCTAGGGAGCCTAATTCAGTGTAAATTACAAATTCTTGCAAGATAGAATGGATTTGACAGCAGAAATCTATAGAGTATCAAATCCTAATTACCTACCTGAAAAGAACAGGCGTGTGTGTGCACGTGTGCGTGCGTCTAGTCAGCACAGCAGTATGTCAGTGTGTATGAATCTGAGACAAGAAAAAGGCAGTTGGAGTTCAGATTGCCCAATGGGTAATAAAACCAAGGTCCATATTCATACCATCATTAAATGTATTCAGACAGAAAATAAATTTGACCTCGTACGCTCACCTCTTGTGTGCATTCCTGAACTGTCCCCCTTGAGAACCAGGACAGAGTGGTCAGTAATGGAATGATCAGATTGAGAGAACTGTTGTCCCACTGGGTTTACTGTATTTTTCATTTTAATGTCATGTCTATGTGAGTTCATTCGGGTTCCAAGGCATTGTCCAGTTTCCCCCAAATAACCTGTATGTGGACATTTCTTGCACTGGCTGTAGTAAACAACATTCTTAGATGTGCATGCATAATTCCCCTGTATCTTGAATTGTTTGTTTTGGAGGATGTTGATAGAATCAGAGGTGGAAATGTATTTACATGTCTTATATTTAGAACTATTGCAGAGTTTAGTGCTACCTAGTGTTCTGTTGTTTTGGACAGGTATAAGTTTGCTCGTGACATTCAGGGGTAGGATTCTCAAAACTTTGCCCCAGCGCAAACCCAGTTTTGCACTGCATTAGTTTACACAGAAACCCAGTTTGCACACTCAAACTGGGTTTGCGCTCGATAAAGAGTGTGGAGGGGGCTGCAGTGCAGATGAGGGGGAGGGATGTGGAATGTCACGCTTGTCCGATATTCAAAGCATTTGCTCCATGCAAGGGTTCTTTGCATGGTCACCTTGGGCGCTGAGCAAATACCACCAGCCGAGACCTTGCTTTATCCTGCAACCCTATTGGTTGGCAGTAGTACTGCGCTGAGCCCCAGCCAATCACCAACCCGAGTATAAACAAAGAATTTTCCCTGGTGCTAGTGGTCCCCTCCCCATGATCGATGATCAACAGTCAGAGTAGACTGTTCCCTGTGCCAGTGTCCCCGGCTGTGATCACTGATTGCCGCACAAGCTAGAAGAATAGAATTTTCGCTGGTGCTAGTGCTCTTCCTCACCACCCCATGATCACGATCAGTGGCCCAAATAGAATGATAGAATTGTCCCTGGTGCTAATACCACCCCCCCCGCCCCATGATGGCTGGCCTGAGTAAAAAAAAAAAAAAAAAAATTGAAGTCCCCCTGGTGGAAGTGGTTCCCTCTCCCCCTGGTCGCCAGCCCAAGTAGAATAATAGAATTCTTCCTGGTGCTAATGGCCCCCACCCTCGATCACTGGCCTGAGTAAAAAAAAAGTCTCCCCTGGTTCCAGTGTCCCTCTCCCCGTGATCACTGATCACCAGCCCAAGTAGAATAATACAATTCTTCCTCATGCCAGTGGTCCCCCAACCTTGATCGCTGATTGCTAGCCCAGGTTGCAAAACAGAAGTCTCCCTGGTGCCAGTCCCCCCCACCGTGATCACCAGCCTGAATTTCCTAGTGCTAGTGCCCCCGTGATCACCAGCCTGAATTCTCCTGGTGCTAGTGCCCCCCACCGTGATCACCAGCCTGAATTCTCCTGGTGCCAGTCCCCCCACCGTGATCACCAGCCTGAATTCTCCCTGGTGCCAGTCCCCCCACCGTGATCACCAGCCTGAATTCTCCTAGTGCTAGTGCCCCCCACCGTGATCTCACCAGCCTGAATTCTCCCTGGTGCCAGTCCCCCCACCGTGATCACCAGCCTGAATTCTCCCTGGTGCCAGTCCCCCCACCGTGATCACCAGCCTGAATTCTCCTGGTGCCAGTCCCCCACCGTGATCACCAGCCTGAATTCTCCTGTGCTAGTGCCCCCCCACCGTGATCACCAGCCTGATTCTCCCTGGTGCCAGTCCCCCCACCGTGATCACCAGCCTGAATTCTCCCTGGTGCCAGTCCCCCCACCGTGATCACCAGCCTGAATTCTCCTGGTGCCAGTCCCCCACCGTGATCACCAGCCTGAATTCTCCTAGTGCTAGTGCCCCCACCGTGATCACCAGCCTGAATCTCCCTAGTGCTAGTGCCCCCACCGTGATCACCAGCCTGAATTCTCCTAGTGCTAGTGCCCCTGATCACCGATCAGTGGCCTGAAATGAATAATTGTTTCCCTAATGTCCAGTACAACCTCCTCAACCCGATCACCTGTACAATAAATGAAACCCATTCCCTGGTATCTAGCGGACCCCCCGCCCCCACCTCAGTTCCCCCATCCCAAAACGGTGACCGGCACAGCCTTCCTCTCTCCACCAAGGCCAGCTGCCAACTGAGCTGTCAGTGAGCGTGTACTGTATACAGTACACGCTCACTGATGGACAGCTCACTCTGAGAGGATGAGGGATCGGTTGGGGGGAGGTACCACTGGACATCAGGGAAACTGTATTTTTCATTTTGGGCTGGTGATCACGGGAGGGGGGCCACTAGCACCAGAGAGAATGCTATTCTACTCGAGCCAGAGATCAACGATCAGGGGGAACCACTAGCACGAGGGAGATTGGTAAACTTATTGACTCTGGCTGCCTCTGAGGCAGGGGATGGGGGCACACTAAACTTGCCACAGCATGTGTAAATAATGGGCATGCAAATGGCCACGTAGTGCCTTGCATGCTCAGTGGGCTCATTTTACATGCACTATCCCATTGTGAATAGCAAACTTAGACAACTGGGCAAACCTAAAGTGCAACGCAAACTTTTTGCACTGTGCTTTGTGATTTTTTTGGTGAATCTAGACCCAGGTTGGATAAATTAGGTGGTTGTTTGAAAGACAGTACAGGTAGTTCTTGGAAGATACATTTCAAGGTGTCATGCTCACTAAATATTGGTTGGAGGTCCTTAATGATTTTATGTAGGGGATCCAGAGCAGGGCTGTATGTAACCACCAAGGGTATGCGGTTGGTGGTAGTCTTTTCTATATATTGTAGTAGTTGTTCTCTTGGCATAAGCATGGCGTATTCTACAGCTCTGTTGATTTCTCTAGAGGAGTGTCCCTATCCAGTAAATGCTCTTTTTAGTGTGGCCAAGTATTTATTTCTGTCCTCTTCACTCACAGATTTGGTGCTAGCGCGAAGTGCTTGACTGTATATTACTGATTTTTTTTTTTAGTGTACCTAGAGTGATTACTGTTGTTGTGTAAGTATCTCTGTCTGTCTGTCTGTCTCTTGTAAATACAGGTCCACAAGGTTGCATAGTTACTGGTAACGGTGGTGTCCAGGAAATTAACACTGATGTTAGAGTATTCCAGAGAAAGTTTTAATAGAAGGGTGTTAAAGATAACCATTCTTGTTATCCCCCCAAAACTAGAGGAAGTTTCCTTACCTCCATGGGAGCTCCTCTGTAGTAAGAAGAACCTTTATAAATCTCCTCCCCCCCACCCCAAGGGAAGGGATTGTAAATTGCCCTCGAGGGGCTAGCAGTGTGATCTCTTTCCACTTCCCTGTTGCTGGCCACGCCCTGTTTTTTGACATGGCAATAGGGAGAGTGCAGGAGCGCATTCCATTGAAGTATATGGAATGTAATTAAAGAGTGAGAAGTTATATTTACCTAGGCTTCGTTTTGTTCCTTTTATCTTCTCCCTCCTTTTTTCCCCCTTCCCCCCAGCTTATGCAATTTAAACAAGTTTATGAGATAGAGATGTATATTTTTCAAATATGTGATGTGTTCATTTGTGATGTGTGTGGTTGTTCAATAGGAACTTAGTGAATCCTAGAATTATGTGTATAGGTTCCAGTATTAACCAATGAAATTGTTATATTTTAATTTGTGTCATAATGATATCAGAGATATAGGACTATATAAGCAGTTGGGTAACAATAGAACTTCCACCTTTGATAAAGGGACCCAGAGTTCCGAAATGCGTCAGAATGATGTTGCCTGCATTTTGTTTTTATTGTTTTAATAAGTGCAGTCACTGGAGCCTTTTACCTGGAGTGCCTTTTAAAGAGGTGGTGAGTGCTCGACTTTCAGCTGTTGTGTAAATATGATCAATCTTGCACTGAATTTAGGGTGGATGTCATGGTGCTGTCCTTTCTCTTTTAGGTATTTAACACCAGCAGAAATGCCATCCTTTGGTGGGATATAAGTGTAAAGGGAGTTCACATCCATTGTGGCTAAGATGGTATTAAGTTGTGAATCCCTATAGCCAGATAGTTTATGCAAGAAGTGTGTGGTGTCATGAACATAACTGTCCCTTTCCATGGCAAGCGGTTTTAACATTTTTCTATAAAACCAGAAATTCCCCCTGTTAGGGTGCCATTCCCAGTTATTATAGGTCTCCCTGGATACCCAAGTCTATGGATCTTAGGCTGCATGTAGAATGTACCTGGTCTAGAGCCATATTCTGTCTTAGACGTGCTTAGGAAATGATCTGATAATGTCCCATCATTCTTTGGTGTATTGTGCAGTTGGATCATTAGCCAGTTCACTGTAGTAAATGTGAGATAAATTGGACACACAAGGGATTAGCTCAGAACATGCCAGGTATCTCTTGTGAGGAGCCAGGGCTTACGTAACTCGTTCATGGTTCTGCCACTCAGGAGTTTTGATCCTGCCCTCCACTCGTGAAGGTAAATGGTGGATTCTGAGTCAGGCCATTACATGTCCCTTATTTGTACCATAGGTAGGAAACAAATTGTACAAGATAAACATTTCGTCTTGCAAGTTAGATATGTCACAGTCACCATCTTGAAAGTTGGTTACATCCCAGTCTACTACTGAACCAATCAGATACCATCATTAACAATATCACTCCCACCTCAGTAGCACTGAAGCCAGCATTTCAAATCAAAGTGAAGCAGTTTTTTTTTTTTTTTTACACAAACTGATCATTTTAAAGTTATAATTAAGATGACAGTTAGATGGTTTTGGTGCAGTTCAGTTCCCTGTAGGTCACATTTCTTTCTTACTACAATTTGAAAGTTATAATTAGTAAACTTACAGTATATTGTCTAAACTGAATACACACTGGTCAGACTCAAGGTATGCAGTTTATCATTCCTTTTGATGGGGGAAGGACTTTCATAACTCATGTGTGGCTCATCCCCTCACACTGAAGATAAATTGCCTATTTTAAGTCAGGTCATTACATACCCCTATTTAATTTATTATTTATTATTATTATTGTTTTCATTCATTATGAGTATTATTTGTATTGTTGAAACATGTTTCATGACAAATGTTACAAAAGCATGTTGCTTTAATCAGCACCTTTTCTCATTTCCACAGTGTCACCTTCTGTAACATTTCTGCAGTCCCTTAAAGCAGCAGTATTTGCTAGTCACCATGTAGGGTATTTTTTTTTTGGTGTTTTTTTTTTTTTGGCAATAATGCTTTTCTGGCAAAAACACTGATATATATATATATATATATATATATATATATATATGTTTGTTTTTTTCCTGTTCGGTCACTTGGGCAGTGTATTCCAAATGGAAGGACCAACATGTATAAATTCACAAATCCTAGATGCAGGATTGCCACCATTAGGGATTAGGGATCAACTCATTGTACCCTGGACGGCCATTTGTATCAGATTAAGCAATGGATGGTTGGATTTCAAACAGAGCTCTTGGGTACTATGAGTGAAAAGCAAGTGGGTATCTGCAGTGCATGACCTATGCATAGGAACCTAGATTGACACCAAGTCATCCACATAGACAGGGGAGTTAACTTGAAGAACTTTAACAATTAAAACCATCATTATATAAATTGACCAGTTTTCAATTCTTAGCCATTGCAAGTCATAAAATAATGGTGTAACATGAGCACACATAAACTGGTCAAAGATCAGCCTAGCAGCCCAGTTTTAAATCTTTTGAAGCAGATGAATAGCAGATGCAGAAAGTCCTACAAATTAAAGGATACCTAAACCATCTTTTTTGCACATTTTCTTTTTGTAAATTACTTTATAGGCTTGTAAAGGAGAGGCTGCTGTTTACATTTATCCTGAAACTGCATTTATTAACATAGAATAAATGCAGTTTCATAGCATTTGAAAATTGTAAACACAACCTCTTCTGATTCAAAAACCCTGCTCTCAGAATTCTAAAATGTATTCCATGATGATGTCACTCTTAACATAGATGACAGCTATGTTCTAGCTCTTCTAACTGTATTCAAATGTGAATAACCGTAAAATGAAAAATGATAGAATGATACAGTGAGCACAAAAGTTGTTCAGCACAAAAATATCTACAGAATGGGTGGCGTTTCATTTATAGATACCCAAGTTTTTTTTTTAATTGGCAAAAAATGCAGCAGAAAATGCAATCATTTGTCACTTTTTCAACAAACAAATGGAAATAACTTTAAAACAAAAAAAGTGATAGCATGGTACTGTGAACACATTTGTTCAGCACAAAAAAATCTACAAAATGAGTGGTGTTTCATTTATAGATGCCTTTTAGATTTTTTTAATTAGCAAAAAAGGCAGCAGAAAGTTCAATTGTTTGTCACTTTTTCAAGAAACAAATTCAAATAACTTTAAAAGAAAAAATGACAGCATGGTACTGTGAGCATGTCATTTGTTCAGCACAAAAATATCTACAAAATGAGAGGTGTTTCATTAATATATACAGTTTAGTTTATAATTAGCAAAACAAAAATGAGAATTCATTTTTTTTCTTTTGCAACAAACAAATGCAAATAGCTTTAAAACAAAAATGACGGCATGGTACTTTGAGCACAAAAGTTGTTCAGTGCAAAAATATCTACCAACTGAGTGGTGTTTCATTTATAGATACCTTTAAGATTTTTCATAATCGGCAAAAACATGGCAGCAAATTCAATGATTTTTTTTTCCCACATTTTTGGAGGTATGGCATAAATTGATTATGCCACCTCTCTACTGGAAATATTGTTGATACTTTTTGTTCTCATGCTGATTGACCTGATGACATCACTTGTGGTTTCGCTACTTGTGATGTCGTCGGGTCAACTGGCACTCAAACAAAAGATATCAACAATATTTTTAATAGGGGAGTAGCATATCCTTGATATATTCTTTGCAAAAAAACTCTGTTAATGCATCAGTTTAAGTTGCTATTGAAACGGCAATAGTACGGAAATGTGATGTTAGGGTTTTAATCACTAACTCCACATCCCCTTCCCCCCACAAAGCAGCCAGTGGGGGAAAAGAAACACAAGCAACCACAGACATCCATCATCAGGTAAGATAAACAAGTGCTTCTGTAGCCATGGATGCACATTCACAGTTGCACACCACCTGGGAAGTGCAGTAAAAAATTTCCTTAGGATCACAATGTAAATTGTAACCAAGGAGCATCACATGACAGGGTGTGATGCAATGCTAAATTACCATTTGCCCAAGATAGGTTGTGAGGCATGAAGCACAGCTGAATGCCTTCAACCACCTGTGAAGTGTGGTAGATGATTCCCATAGGATCACATTGTAAATTGTAAGTAAGTACTAACATATGGCAGGGTGTGCAACAATACTAAATTGCTGTATTTTGAAAACCCGAACATCAAATTTCCATACTACTGCTGCTTTACTAGCAACTCTAACTGATGCACTAACAAAGTATTTTTGCAAAGAATATATAAGGGGTATGCTACTTTCTTACTGGAAATTTTGTTGATATTTTTTATTAAAGTGGCTGTTGACCCGATGACATCACAAGTAGTGAAACCACACGTGATGTCTTCAAGTCAGTCGGCATGAGAACAGAAAGTATCAACAATATTTCCAGTATGGAGGTAGCATAATCCATTTATGCCATATCTCCAAAAAAGTTAAAAAACAATTTAATTTGCTTCCATCTTTTGCTGATTATAAAACATCTAAAAGGTATCTATAAATGAAACACCACTCATTCGGTAGATATTTTGTACCGAACAACTTGTGCTCAAAGTGCAATGCTATCATATTTTTTTAAAGCTATTTGCATTTGCTTGTTGCAAAACGTGAAAAAAAAGTTCTGCTTTTTTGTGTTAATTATAAAAAAAATTAAAAGGTGTGTGTATATATATATATATATATATATATATGTGAAACATCACTCATTTTGTAGATATTTTTGTGCTGAACAAATGTCATGCTCACAGCACCATGCTATCATTTTTTGTTTTAAAGTTATTTGCATCTGTTTGTTGAAAAAGGGACACACTGAATTTTCTGCTGCTTTTTTTTGCTCATTTAAAAAAAAAACTAAAAGGTATGTATAAACGAATCACCACTCATTTTGTAGATATTTTTGTGCTGAACAACTTTCATGTTCCCAGTACCAGGCTATCGTTTTTCATTTTAAAGTTATACACATTTGAAAATGAGCTACAACACAGCTGTCTGCTCTGTCATGAGTGATGTCATCATGGAAGCCATCTTAAAATTCTGAGAGCAGGATTTTTGAATCAGAAGAGGCTTTGTTTACAGTTTTCAAATTCTATGAAACTGCATTTATCCTGCTTTAATAAATGCAGTTTCAGTATAAATGTAAACAGCCTCTCCTTTACAAGCCAATGAAGTAATTTATAAAAAAAAATAAAAATTGTAAAAAGAATGGTTTAGGTGTCTTTTAAACACTGCAGTTGTCTAGTCCTGACATCACAAGTGCATGTACAAGAGTTTTAATAGTCTCTGGTGTCAAAAACCTGTGAACTCGAGCTATGTTAGGAAGCTGGAAATGACAGGCCTTGACAACCACAATAGTCTGGGTAATAAATGTAAATTGTGAGTCTAACAGGAGCCCCAGTCTTTTTTTTTTTTACAGATTTATGGGATGTACAACAGAATCTTAACTCAGCAAGTCTCATCATCTGTATCATCCAACTGTGTTTTTGTTTCCCCAAAAAAAGGATTTCTATCTTAGACATGTTAAGTTTCAGTGAGTTGGCTGAAGTCCAAGAGGATATAGCAGACAGACAAACAGTAAGAATACTATTACTAAAAGACGGAGAAAAAGTTAGCTTTTGTCAGCAAGGGTATGGTAACTAAACCCAAAAGCTGTCAGAGGCTAAATATCGTTACCTTTGTTTTACCAGGAGAGACACACTAAGCTGAAAGTTTGTTTACAGGTGCAACCTGGGAGCACAAGGAAGTTAAGTGACTTGCTCAGGGTCACACAGTATGCAAGTGGGGGCTGTGGGATTCAAACCTTGGTCTCCAAGTTTGTAGCTCAGAGCCTTAAACCACTGCACTATACTGCCTCCTGAATATAAAGAGAAAAGAGCAGCAAACCTAAAACTGAACCATGAGGACCACCTGAAAGTAGGGGAGAAAAATTGGAGTCATGCTTAGCCCATGAAATCTTAAAGTAACGATCCTTGAGAAATGATGAAACCGGGACAGGATTGTCCCTTGAAAACCAACTGTATGCAGAAGCAGATCAAGTAAGACAGAGTGACTGTATGCTGGGAGTCCTGTGTGGCTGCCATTCTTTTGGTATCTAGAACTTGTATCAAAAGTGGGAGTAGTCTGTTCTAACAAAGCCTTAGAATATAACTATACTGGTGTTAGATAAAAACTCACTCACCACAGTAGTTTATAAGGTATCTAATTCAATCTTTTGTTTCACATATCCATGGGTACCAGAACTGCCTGGGTTGCCAAGGTTTTGGGACCGTAACCTCTTTCTCAAGCCAAGCAGTTACTGTCCCAATGGAGACTTATACCCATGTGTTTCTTTATGCTTGTGCAAAGTTCTTCTAAGGTATCGAATTCCATGTACTGTACTTCAATTGATGAGGCTGAAAATAGTCAGAATTGCTTAGTCCTTCTTTCCCGGCCAACACAAACTGTATCAGTCATACAAAAAACTGGGTAACTTGATGAGATTCAGTGTGAGGCAGAGAGCATAGTCAAGAAACTGCGTGTTGTGTGCAAGAGCAGGATGGAGCAAACTGAGACCTTGAGAGGCTTGAGTGAGAGGCAAGAGGGGGCAAGATGGAGAGGGTTGGAAGAGAGTTCCAAAGAGATGGCTGGCGTACTGAGAAGAAAGAAGGAAGATGAGCAACAGGAATAATCCTGTGCTTGTTGTATCGCAGTCAGTTCTGTAGCAACAGATTGTGGGGGTCATGGTCACAAGCAAAGTATTATGATCTCAACTCCCGAAGAGCATTGGGACAAACTGAACTAGGACATGGACTACATTTTAATACTATATAGCCTTATTACTACAAACAATAGTTGTGTGAAATTTCATTTTATTTCTGAATATTGGGTAACTGGAGTCTGCTGATGTGGCCGTTTTGTTTATTGGTGACTGGAAATGCTCCTGAAAGTGTTTCACAATGTTGCAATGATCAGGAATATAAAATTATTAACAATTGATTTGCACATTGTACAAATTTTAGGAATTTAAAGTTTTGTTCCACCTAAAAATTATCTCTCAACTCTTTGACTAATTTGAGGTTCTTTATTTATTTTTGTAGGCCAGATCTTTTATGAACAGAGTACCACTGAAGGCCTTTCCTGCCTTTCTTCAAACGGTAAGGCTTCACATAAAGTCACTGATTATAGGAACTTGCCAGCCAATGCTTAGTCTAGACTTTGTTTGCTACCCATATTCCTCCTTGTGTTCTCTTTTAAAAATCAGATATCAAAAGTTTTTTTTAGTAAGTTTATACATTTTTTCTGCAAAATCCCCCCCTGTGCACACAAGATACAAATGCCTTTTTATCTACACAATACAGCTGAAGTGTACAATAACATATCTCTGAACTATGTATTTCACATAGAGCGCTATAATTTTTACACTCAAATTTACCCTTGCTCTGTAAAGGTTTATTGGTGTACCTCATAATGTTAGAGCTATTCCTGGACACAGAAAGTGTTAAAACATTGAACTAACTTGATAGAAGTATTCCTTTAACACGTTACATGTGGAGCCCACTATTCATTGGCATTTAATTCTCTAACATAAAGTGCTACACACTGTGTCAATCACTCTGAATTCTGAAGGTCAGTACTGTGCAGTTTAATGCTGAGAGGTATTCACAGTTTGGGTCCTTATCATTGCATTGTTTGAACTCCCACAAGCTAGTCTCACAATATCAGCTAGGATTTAGAATGTGTCACAATACTACTCACACTGTTAACTGAAATAGTGAATGACATTCTCCTCTCATTTGAAAGTGAGGCGTGCTGAGCTGTATTCCTGAACCTCACGAAAGCATCTGACACTGTTGACTGTAGTTTACTGAACAACTAACTGGTCTAAATTTCCAAGGGCTTCTATGGTTCAGAAGCTGTATCTCGGAAATGTACCAGTGTGTTCGCACCTCATATCTAATGTTGGGCAAGTAGAGTTCCTGGAGCCCAATAGACTATAGGCAAAGAATGTAGCAAGACGTTAAAGATCAACTGCTGATATATTACAAACAAATTAAAGACGTTACTCCTTTTCCCTAACATAAGAAAAATCAGGCCTTATTTATTACATAGGAAATGACGAAATTGCGCGCCGGTCCAGTGGCGCTGAGGGTTGAGGCACTGCACGCCACACCTCATGCTATGCCAGCAACCCGGGTTTGGGAACAGACTCAGGCCATAAAGGGTCGACAGGAGAAGGAAGGGATTGAGCGTCAGGAGGACTGTTCTCCCTTCCCTGGGGATGGATCCAGGTTTCACGCCACTCCTGGGCAGTCCCTGATGGAGCAATGGCAGCACAAGGAACTTGTGGTGCCTTGACTTGGGGTGGGCGGCAGCAGAGATTCCAACGTTTGTGCCAGGACTTGATTGCACTCCAGCTCAGTGGGGAAACCACAAAGCCTGAAATACCCGGCAGGGACAGGAGAGCAACGAGGGCTCCAGGGACCAAGCCCACATTCCCAGTGCTATACCATCCCTCCTCCGGTCCTCCAGGGCCTCTTCAGGGATGGACCCTCTAATTTCAGACAGGCCGCCAGGCAGGTGGGTGGGCCCTTCCCCTCCCCGGGGGGGGGGTGATCCGTGGTCTGGAAAGTCCTGGTGGAGGTCCCGGAGGGGGGAGGGAGGTCTCAGCTGGGAGTAGAGGCGTAGGTCGAGTGGGCACCTCTGGGAGATGCCCTGCCCTCGGAGCATAAAAAAGTTTACCAAAAAAAAAAAAAATGAAGAAATTGCCATTTGTCATGTAGAGATACTATTTTAATGCTCTTCTATTTGATGGTTTCACAGAAAATCCCTCAGACATTTTTAAACCAGCTGGCGAAATCTTGGGTGAGTACTCCTTCCATTCAGGCAACAATGACATAATTTTTCTCAAGGACCTGGCAGCTCAGTAGAAACACACCCACCTCTATACACATATACTGTATACATATACATACACACACACACGCACAAATGGACAACAGATTGCAAAATGACAACAATTCATGTTTACTTTCAGTTGTCTGAGGATCTTTGCCTATTGAATTTTTTGACACAGCAGATAAATATTTAGTTACTTTCACAAATTAATCAGTATTTTTTAGGGGACAATACTTTAAAAAAAGGAGGAAGCTGTTGGGGCTTCATTCTGGGCAGAAAGAGAACAAAGGAAACAAAAATATTCATGTTAAGAGCTTGTCATGTTGTTGATGGTTTTTTTTGGGGTGCTACTGTGCACCAAGTGCTGATCAGCTTAGGGAAATTGATAGATATTTACTCATGGTGTTTTACTGGAATAATTTGATTAATACAGGCCACAACCAGAAAATTGGAAGAAAATACTGATTTTTGAATGTCATAATATGTACTGAGCTACCAGGATCTTGAGGAAAATGATGTCATTGCTGCTTGAATGGAATCAGCCCTCACTCAAGATTCCGCCAGCTGGTGTAAGAATGTCTGAGGGATTTTCTGTGAAACCTTCAAAAAAGACAGGCAGTAAAACAGCATCTGAACATGAGAAATTACTGTTCCTGCACATTACTTGCAATATACAGTATACAGATTGGTTGTTCTCATGGTTAACAAATAAAATACAGTAAAAGCATTTTAAAAACACTGCAATTATCCCTTAATCAGGTTTGCCTGGAACAACTGTTGCCCAGTGGAACTATGCTGCCTATTGTCCTATTTTTTTTTTTCCACAAGTTTTACCAGGAAGGACATAGTGAGTTGTTAACAGCTTGTTTCCAGATGCGTCTGGGGGGGAGGGAAGTGCAACAGAGTACAAAAATACAGTAAAATACAATAATATGTACGTAGTACAAAGTGAACAACTGTGCAGGCAGTACTTCTGTGTAGTAAATATATAATACAGTAACATGCAGAAAGAGAACAAAATGCAATGTGGAACAGTGCAATACTGAGTCCAGGGTGGGGAAACTGGTTAAAAATTGGGGAGGGGGCTGCACTAGTTTCAGTGTAGGGTGTCGGAGAAGCGGAGATTGGAGGGTGGTGGATAAAAGCTCTAGGCCCAGTGTCGTGGACAACAGCAGGTGTGAGTAGTGGACTCACAGAGGAGAGATTTCAGTGAGTGATGGGAAGGAGCAGAGCAGATGGAAGGGGAGAGGGGGTTAGAGCCAAGAGTTTAGGGAAGCAGACGCAGATTGCAGCTTGACTAGCAAGGGATTTCATTAGAGGGAGAGTGAGAGCCAGAGTTACTAAGGGAGTAAGAGGTACTATGGAGGGAAGGAGGGAGTGAGGAGAGAGGCAAAGTAAGAGGGAGGGAGCCAAGCCAGAATTTGGAGATAAAGGAAGCACAGTGGTCAAGGCACCTGGCAACAAGGGAGGGAAGGAGAAGGAGGAGTGCAATGAACAGTGGTGGGTAAAAGGGAGACTGTCCAGGGCAAATTGGCCAGAGTGAAAAAGGGAGCCCAGTATGGCTAGAGTGGACTTCGGAGCTTCACTGTAAACAGTTGGTTAAAGACATGGTGCATGGAGGTGGGCTTCGACTACACTGAGGGCTGGGGGCCAACCTGGAAGGATATGGGCCTCTATAGGGGAGACAGTCTGCATCCTTCCAGGAGGGGAACCACAAAACTTAGTAGGAGGTTAAAATGCTATTTGCATAAGCATTTAAACTAGTGGAGGTAGGGGCTCTAATACAAAGGGAAGCAAAAATTGCCCCCTCCAGTGATGAAGCAACAAGGAGGGAGGGCCCGAGGGAGGAAGCTCCCCTAGGGAAGTGGGTGCAAGAAGACGGGTGGGGACAAGGCAGAGGGCAAGGGGGAGTATAAATCAGGAAATCAAGAGAGGAGGAAAACGGACATGTAATGGAGAAGGTAACAAGGGAAGGGGGGTCAGGGAAAGATTCAGGGAACAACAGAGACGGAAGGGAGGGATAAAGCAGAGAGGGAGTAAGGTATGGAGAGTCATGTGCGCCAAATGCAAGGAGTCTAGGTAATAAAATTCCAGATCTGGAGGCCACCATGGAGGAGGCTAGCCTGGATTTGGTGGCCATAATGCAGACATGGTGCACTGACAGCCATGACTGGGATATGGCCATACCAGGTTGACTCTGTTAAGGAGAAATAGTGAAGGAGGGGTTGTTTATATGTTATGGAGGGAATCAAGGCTACAGGAGTACCTGGAGGAAGAGGAAAGACTGGAGCTGCTGTGGGTCATCCTGGAGACAGGAGCTGGGGCTGCTATCCATACAGAGCTGGTATATAGACCTCCAGCACAGGGAGAAGATATGGATAAGGCACTTGAGGAGGACATCATCAGGATGGCAGATAAGGGGGAGATGCTGCTAGTAAGGGACTTCAGTCTGCCAGATGTGGATTGAAGTCTTACAGTTGTCGCTTCGGTAAGGAGCGGGAGCATCCTTGACTCCCTACAGGTGGCTTTTCCTCAGGCAGCTGGTCAGCGAAACTACTAGAGATAGGGCAGTGCTGGACCTGATGCTTACAAATAGAGACAGCATTGCAGTGGGGCAGTGAACAGTCCCGTAAGTGCAGGTGCTCGCCATTCAGCGTGTTTTAACATTAAGATGGCAGCAGATGCAAACCACACGAGGATGAGGGTCCTGGACTTTAAGGAGGCAGATTGTAATGAAATGAAGACTGCCTCAGAAATTGCCTTGTAGGTGGGATTGCCAGGAAGGGGTAGCGGAACAATGGAGAAAAATAAGAGAGCATAATTAAGGCAACCAGCCTCTGCATGAAGGAAGCAAGTAAAAGCAAAAAAGAAAATAGACTGTTATGGTATTCTAAGGAAGGTGCCATGGTGGTGAAGGAAAAAAGGTGGCATTCAGGAGGTATAAGAAAATGCAAAAGGAGGAAAACAGAGGGAAGCAGGTAAGGCAGTGAGGGGGCAAATGATAGGCAAAGGGGTAGCAAATGAAGGTAAGACTTTCTTCAGGTACATACATAAAAAGTGGAAAGCAAGGGGCAAGATAGTGAGGGAAAGAAGGTTGGCAGGGAGACTGTGCAGAGAGGGACCAAGAAAAAGCAGACATCTTGAACAGGTACTTCTGCTCAGTCTTCCCATGGGGGATGGGTGGCACCAGAGAGCAGCAGGACAAAAGGGGGGAAGCAGACTCAAGTCTATTTTCAGAAGAAAGTGTACTGAAGGGACTTGCAGCTGTGAAAGTGGACAGGACTATGGACCAGATGGGATAAACTGAAGGATACTTGCTGGCTGCCCCACTGAGGGCCTTCTTTAACAGCTCAGTGGAATTGGGTGTGGTTCCAGGGGACTAGAGGAGAGCAGACATGGTCTGTCTAGATGAGAGCAGCAGCTGGAAGAATGCTAGCAACTATAGGCCAGTGAGCCTGGTGAAATTAAAGGAAGCACTGATGAAGGAAAAGCTGGCAGAGTATCTTGAATCCAGTCTGCTACACAACAAAGGCAGCATGGACTCGTGTGTGTGTGTGTGTGTGTGTGTGTGTGTGTGTGTGTGTGTGTGTGTGTGTGTAATGTCAGATGAACCTGATTGATTTCCTTGTCTGGGTGACCAGGGAAATAGATCTAGAGGACAATGGACGTGGCCTATTTGGAAGTAAGCAAGGCCTTTGACACTGTGCCACACAAGAGACTGATTAAGCCACTGAGCAGCTTAGGTAAGGCTAGTTGCTCAGTCTCTCTGATTACTAATGAGAAATATAATACTAATATCATTGTAGAAATATCTCAGTAAATTAACTGCATGACTAGTATTCCAATATTATCTTGTATTCACCTTTTAACTAGTATGTTGTTAGTGTATAAGAGTATGATTCTCTCATTATATGTAGAAAATTGCTATAAGCACAGATAACAATTGACCATTAGGTTCACTGCAGTCCAAACAGTCTCATATAATAGTGTTATTATTTTACAACAAATACAGGCGTTATCTTCATCAGAAAACATGTTATCCCAGCATGACTCATGCCCTATTGTGCATTATTGCTTAAATGTTTATGCTGCAGACAAAATTAAACGAATCACTGTCAGTACAGTACAGTGAAAATCTACAAGGATGATGCACACACTCAGTTCATTTGTTGCTTGGACCTAGTGCATGATGGCAAGGCCTTTTCGACTTGCCAAGGCTTCAAACAGGCCATGAGGAGACATCTTCAGAAGGCTTTGGAGACTTATCTTAAGGTAAAAGCTATGGAGGATAAGCAGCATGTGTCGTCCTGCTCCTTCTGCTTCCAATTCACTATTGAACTGCTGCTTCCCATGGTTCGCAGCATCGACGTTTGACTCTGTCATGAAACAGGAGAAATCCAAGGATAAGTCCACTAAGTTGATGGAGAACACCTTCATGCTGAGAAGCGGCATAAGAATTCCATGTCTGAAACCTCTCCTGTCCATTCCAGATCTCTGCTGAAAGAAAAAGACAGAGGTAGGTAAAAAGATAGGGCCCAGGCAAAGACCTTGAGTCCTGCTGCACCTTCCAACCGTCTCTGAGACACCAAAGTTGGGGTACTACAATGGCTGTACTCCCCTTTCAGGGGATTCTCAGCTAACACTGCCATTGGGCACTGTCCATCAATGGTTCCATTATCGACCCCTTATGGGGCCATCGATGCACAGCTGTTACTGCAGACAGTGTCTGTCTCATTTTCGGAGCTGATACCACAGGCACCACCATGGACGTTGACCCCGTTGACCCTTCCTGGTTACCTGGTCATTGTTGTCCGTTAGTTACTACTTTTCTGTCAGTGCAGACCAGCCTCAGGCCTCTTCCATTGATGCGTTTCCCATTGCTGTCAGTTTCCCTTAGAGAGCCTACTCCTCCTGTTTCCCCAATGCCAGACATTGATGCGGAAGAGGAACTGGAATAAAATCCAAACCTCATAGTTGCAGAATATGATGGAGAGGAGGATGAGCTTCGCCCATCTAATGTGGTGTATTCTAGCTCTTTACATTTGCTCTGCAGCGAGGACAGTCTGCAGTATACT
Source organism: Neoceratodus forsteri (assembly GCA_016271365.2). NCBI lineage: Eukaryota > Metazoa > Chordata > Ceratodontiformes > Ceratodontidae > Neoceratodus > Neoceratodus forsteri. The sequence goes on along the minus strand of CM057455.1, from coordinate 1,646,926,622 downwards.
CCACCAGGAGAATACCTTTTCTAGGCCTTCCTCAGGCAGTTGCAGTCTATGCTGAGATTTGCTGCAGAGGAAGAGGATTTCTCCAAGAAACACTTAAGTATATGGTGGAACCCTGTTATGCATGGACTGGAGCATGCTTGTGCTGCAGTAGTGATGTCATTATTAGCTTCTGTTGTATATCAAATTCACTGGGAGCTGGAATCCTGTTGTACCATCGATCTGACATCACACGGCTGTTTTTCCATTGATCTGATGTCAGATCAGTGTCGCAATAGAAGTTAAAAAAAAAAAAAAGCTGGCCCGGCTAAGCTGAGGTTGGCGGCTGGATACTACACCTCGGCATGCGCCAGCGACCCAGAGTCGGGGGCGAGCATGGGTCGGAGCGGAGCTGCAGGGAGGAAGAGGATTGAGCGTCCAGTGGACTGCTCTCCCTCTCGGGTGGGGTTCACAGCGGTCGGTGTCAACTGCCCCTGGTGGAGGCTGGGGTCGGGGATGCGCGCCGTACAAGGAGTAGAGTTGGGGCAGATGCCTGGATGAAGGCATGTAGAGCGGTGCGTACGCATGCGCTGGTGTCATGGCATGTCGCCGACTCGGGGGAAATAGTACAGGGGAAAATGGTGGCACCCGATGTGGCTTGATGGCCGTCCACGAGTTTGCCGGGCACTGGCACCAAACTGGATACGTTGAGGTGGGGAGTTAGGGGACTCCCTGCCACCCTGCTGTGGGGGGGCAGGCCGCAGGGGTTACTGGGTGCCAACGGTCCCGGTAGAGACGGACACCGGCCAGATCCCCATAGGTAGGGCTGCAAGGCTACAGGGAAGCATCTGGGTGGCCACAGGAGAATAAATAAAAAAAAAAAAAAAAGCTGTCAGCGCTTAAACAGGACAAACAGCAGCTGTCAAACTGAGCGAAATGGCAACCAGCGACTCCATGGTTGTTGTGGCTGCCTATGACAAGTTTAAAGCAGCTCATCATATGAAGTCTCTTCCACCAGATAAAGAATCCAGGAAATTGGATGTGATGGGCAAGAGGATTTAAGCTTCAGCATCTCTTGGCCTCTGTATTGCAGCTATCAGGCTTATATGATTAAATAGAATAGCCGTGGAACCCAGTGGTGGCTAGGGCTGACCAGCTGCCTGATGGACTGGCTGAAGCTGAAGTCCAGCAGACTGTTGCCCACGGCCTAGAGGCTGACAGGTGCCTTCTAAGATTGGCTTATGATGCCTCTGATGCTTCGGCTCGTGCTACTGTCTCTGGCATTTGCCTTTGCAGGCACTCCAAGGCTACTAAGTGATGCATTGTTGCGTGGCAGTTCCTTTCCCAGCTTCTTGGGGATCTCATTCACTTACTGCCACAGTGGTCCACCATTACCACGGATAAGTAGGTTCTATAAGTAGTAGGCAAAGAGGGTTGCCTCCGAACTTCATGCCCCCCTCTCCTGTACTGACCCCAGACTCCTTGGGAGTCCAGGGTGTCTGAGGACATGCTGACCATGCTTAGGGACAAGATTGCTTAGCTCCTGGCACACAAGACCATATAGCAGATCACGGATGCCCTGGCTAAGCATGGATACATCTCCCAGTACGTCCTGGTGCAGAAGCAGATGTGGGTCTGGTGCTTCATATTTGTGGTGCATAACCTGAACAAATTTGTATGAAAACAGAATTTTTGTATAGTCACACTGATGCAGATCATATCATATCCCAGCCTGACTGTCCCATTGCCGTTACTTCCAGTTCAGGCCAGAAGAGGCAGAGTACCAGTTCAGGTTTGTGCCTTTTTTGCCTGACCTCCATGCCGAGGTCTTCTCAAAGTGCTTTGCAGTGGTGGCCATCTTCCTCTGGCACAGAAGAGTAAAGGTCTACCTGCACCAGAATGACTGGTTCATAGCAGGTTTCTCCAAGGAGGTAGTGGAGAGGTCCAGGAATCTGACCCTCCAAACATTTCAAGGTTTGGGCCTTGTGGTAGTGCAGCCAAGTTGGAAGTAGTCCACATACAGGTGATCAACCTCATTGGGGTGGAAGTAGACTCTCTTCAAGAAAGGCCTGCCTTCCTGCGGACAGGGCATCTGGTCTTACCTCCTTTGGCCAGTCATTTCTGGTTGAGCAGCTGTGCCCAACTTAGGAATTCCTCCAGCTGTTGGGGTACATGGTATTGTGGCTAATGTAGTCAGCTGAGCATACTGGTGAATGCACCCTGTCCAGTGGAACTGGGCCATCATTGGTCTCAGTGCCTCAGTTACCTAGATCAGTCAGTCTGGATGACCCAGTCAATGCGGGATGCCATTGAATGTTGGCTATATCCCAAAAACCTGGAGGAAGGAACTCCCTTTGTCTGCCCAGGGCCATCTTTCACCCTGAGGACGGATGGATCTCTGGTGGGATGGTGAGCTCACCTGGGACACCACAGGGACCATGGTTTCTGGTTGCCTTGGCAGTCCCAGTGCCACATCAGCCTGCTGGAGCTCCATGCAGTGCATCCGGCTGTGACAGAATTCACTCCTTTGATTTGCGGTAAGGCTGTTCTGGCCCAGATGGACAATATAACCACCATATTCTGCCTGAACCACAGGGCACGATGCATTCCTTTCCCTTGTGTTAGGCGGCTGTCTCCACTTGGCCACTGGTGCACAACCTGTAGGCCAAAATCTGGGTGATCCATGCTGCGGAAGAAAATAGCTGTGTCATGGACCTGTAGTACAAGTGGTCTCTGCAACAGGACATGGTAAACCAACTGTTCTTCCAGTGGGTCACCCCTCTGTTGGATCTGTTTGCCTTCTAGAGAACAGGAAACTATGACTGTTCCGTGCCCATCCCCCTCAGACTGGGATGCTGCAGGGGGATGCCTTCTCTTGGCCCTGGACACCGGACCTTTTGTACACCTTTCATCCCTTCCCCTTGATTCACATGTTGGTCACCAAGGCCCAGAAGGATGAGGTGAGGATGATCCTGATTGCTCCAGACTTTCCCAACAGATTTGGTACTAGGATCTCCTCAGCCTCAGCAGCAGGTGTCTGCCCCGACCTGCTGACCACAGCGGATTGTCCTACACCTGAACCTTCAGTTCCTGCATATCTCAGCCTGGTTCTTGAGCAGCTAGAGTTCCCGGTCTTGGGTCTCTTGGAAGACATTTTCCATATGGTGGAGGTGTCGAGAAAGGACTCAACTCGCAGAATGCATGCGCTCAAATGGAAGAGGATCCTGCTGTGATGCCAGAGGAAGGATTTTGATCCTGTTGCCTGTCCAGTGGCAATGATCGTCGACTACCTTTGTTCCCTATCTTAGTTGGGACTGCGAGCCATGACCCTAAAGGTGCACCTGGGAGCCATCTCTGAATTTCAGATATGGGTTGATGACTGTGGTGGTGCAGGAGAAGGTGGTTGGTCGGTTTTATAAAGGCCTGGATTGCTTGTCACTTCTGGTGTACGAACCACTGCCACCATGGGACCTACTGCTGGTACTGGCTATGCTCGTGTGTGGGCCATGTGAGTCTGTGCACGAGTGTGGAATGTCACATTTGTTGTGGAAGACCACCTCCTTGGTAGCCATTACATTATCCAGAAGGGTGAGCGCACTCTAGGCGCTCTCAGTGGATTCTCTCTGTCTGGTCTTCTTCAAGGGCTAGATTGTCTTTCGCCCCCACACAAAACTCTACCCAAAGGTTGTGTCGGAGTTCCACCTTAACCATGTGAATAACCTTCTAGTGTATTTTAATAACCCCGCTCGCAATACTAGTCACAGGCTTCACACCCTGGACCTGTGGAAGGCACTATCATATTACAAGAAGGGCACAGCAAGAGTTCATATTGAGGCTCACCAGCTGTTCGTCACATACGCTGAGGCTGCATCTAGCATACTGGCAGCAAAGCAGATGATTGCCAGGTGGCTCACAGCCTGCATCGACTTCTGCTATAGGTTGGCTGGTAAGGAGTCACCTAAGGGGTTGTGGGCTTATTAAACCAGGCATACTGCTGCCTCTGGCTGCTTACAGGGATATCCCCATTGAGGAGATGTGCAGGGCTGCAACCTGGGCTAAAGCACAAACTTTACTCTCTCAGTACAGCATCGACATGCTGAATCATCATGATGCTGCTTTGGAACATCAGTCCTCCAGTTTCTGTTCATCAAATAAGGGTGCACATCTTGCTTCCTCCTGCTGGAGAACTGCTAGGAGTCTGCCAGAGTGTGGATAGTGAACTGTATCCATGATGGAAGAAATGTAGGTCACTCACCTGTTACCTTAGTTCTACTAGTGGTATGCAAATCACATCCACACAACCCACCTGACCTCCCCTGGAAAGTGACGCACGGATCCTTGCTTCCAGCGTGCTAGTCTGAAGTGTGTGAGGCAGAGCCAGAAGATGCCACTATAGGAGGTGGGAAGAGCTTAGCTGGAAGACATTCTGGTGACTGCTCTGTCCAGAAGACTGCCATAGTATGGATGTGACCTGTATACCACTAGTAGAACTACAGTTACAGGTCAGTAAACTATATGTAAGGCACTGGTTTTAAAATTACTGTCTTGTCACTTGCACTGTACAGCAATATCTGTAAAATAATTATTGCATTTATACCCGCTGTAGGCTGCTTGCAATAATTTTTTTCTTGGTGTTCTATAATGGGGCAACAGGGAAAATGCATACTGAAGTGAATGCCTTCTGTTTATGTAACTCTTGTAGCAAACAGCCAGTCCAGGTGTATTCAGTGCTGATGCCCTCATCCAAGCACTTCATTTCAGCCAATACTGTACAACGAATACAGCAAGATTTGGAGTTTATTGGGGGGAAGGGGAACAAACCATTTAAAACAGGTTTGTTCCACTCACATGGGTGGCTGATTTTGAAGCCTGAAAAAGTTTAAGTAGATATGATATAAGCAGATGTATTCCCCACCAAGTACAACCAGATGTTTTGCATTTATCTAATGAAAAGAGCAAGCAGTTTCTTTTAAGGTGGTGACCCTTCACTTCTTAAGAGTTCAGCAGTACTCAGGTGTACCTTGTGACAGCACTTCATAATGACAGGGCTTAGCAGTATGCTGTTTTAACATTTTTATTGGTAGGAAATGGTCACTTGAGAAAAACTCATTTATTTTAAACTGATATTTTAGTGAAAGTTTTAAAATTAATCCAGCGCATCAGTGCATCGGTTCATAGGATTCCTAGCTGGAGCTACACAGTTAATTATGCTCCTTGGAAGTACCTGTAGCAAATATCTGATCAATATTTATTCAGTGTTAATGCCCTAATTGAAGCACTTCATTTCAGTGAATACTGTGCAAAGAATAGTGATAGCAATATTTGGATTTTATTGGGGGGAGGGGATCAAACCACTTAAAGTGGAAGTGCCATATCTGTGAGTCTAACATCACTCTGTTATGGCTTACCAAGGCTTACATCTCCATTTTCACCTAATTTTAAACTTTGCAACAAAAAATAAACAATAATAAATAAAATTCCTTTTCATGAAAGCTGCTGAAAAATCCCTTTTCCATCATTCTAAGTCACTTTGGAGCTTGTTGAATTTTTGCATGGTTTTATGTGATGTATTGCACTGTACTATACTGAGTGACTGCATCAGAAGGGTTCAAAATGAATAGACATCTGTCTGTCTAATATTATAGTTTTGATTATATTTCTGAATAACATTACAGTGTTTTGCGACCCTGTTTACACTATGCATTTTATATGTGTTCATTAATGATCTACTTTTCAATGTAAATAATTACAAACTTTCTCTTTTTTTTCTTTCAGGTTGCTATAGATGACTATCTGAACAAAATTCAGAAAGTCAATTTTGATGTGTTCCATCCAAGCTTACAGAGAAGGAACTCATTACTTCCAGTGCATTTGTATATTCAGTCATGGAGGAAAATATATTAAAATACATGTTGGAAAACTGACCGTGCTTGATCTTTTTTCTTGTTTGTAAATAAATATTTAAAAAAAAAATTAGAATTGTGTGCTTAAAATTCTACTTTCCACTTGCAAGTGCATACTTATTTTATTTGCAATTTTTACCAGGAAAGGTACACTGAGCTGTGGCAGCTCTTTGCCTGGTGGGTTATATGGATCTGTTTTATTCACAGGAAATGTTGGTCAGAACACCTAGGAAAACCCCCTTTTCTTAGGATAAGTATAATGAGATCTTAGACTTCCTCCTGGATACTCACCAGAAATGGGCAGATTGGATACTGGTTGGTTTAACATCTCATCCGAAGGACACCACCTTAACAGTACAGCACCACTTTCATCCCCAGCACTGTACAATAGTGTCAGAATTGGGAAGAGGTCTAAGATCACCTTTGAGGATATCTCCTCCATTAGCCACATCATGGAACTGTAAGCCATCAGCAGTAGGACCACCTGGAAGTTTTTTGCTGGATGGAGCTGCCCATGTCAACATGCTTCATCAGTGCCTATATATTGTGGGCTTCCCTAGTATGCTTCAGTTCTTTCTCCCAGCATCAACTGCACGTCATTCTTCTGCTGCTGAAGAATGCCGTCAAACTTGGAAGTTTTGTTGTCACTACTCATTCAAGTTTGATACATAGATGCCATAGAATTTGCCAGCAGATGAGGACTGCTTGGCTCATCCAGTCTGCCAATTTGTCCTACCTTGACAATAGATAAATAAAGTTTGCTGGTTTGTTATTTTAAACTTTTATGCTGCCGCTGAGAGAAAAGGAACCATTGTTTCACTATTGCCGCTGCGGCGACATTAACATTTATAAAGATGAAAACTCAGCTGGCCCATCGGTGCAGTGGTTGGATTTCTGCTTGTGACACCAGCAACCCAGGTTCAGGAACGGATCCGGGACGCTGGAGGGCCAGCTGGGAAGAGAAGGCTCAAGCGTCCGATGACTGCTCACTTCTCTCAGGGGGAGAGAGGCCAACCTGGCACTTGCTGACTCTTGGCAGAGGCTGGGGGTACAGCATCGGCCGCTGGGTCATGCTAAGAAGAGGTGTGGTGAACATCGGCAAATGCCTGATGTCGGCACGCCACGCCCCGGGGAGAAACACGGAAAACAGCACTCTGTGGTTGACTGTATGATGGCCACCAGCTCCCACTACCACGAGACCCTGGGCAGCCTAATGACCACCCCAGCAGCACCCGGACCTACTTAGAGTGTGCTGGCCTCCCCCGCTGGTGCCCTTCCCCCTTGGAGGGGGGGGACCAGCCCAGCGAAGGGTTATGCTGGAATACCTGGGGGCTGCAAATATGGGGTGGTGATGGCTGATACAGGGCAGGGTGGCAAGCGAGGTGCATAGGCATACCAGAAGGAGAGGCTGACCAGGAGCCGGGAGGGCGCAAAAAAAATGAACACTCCATTTGTATCCATTGCTTTGGCACAGGCTGTGACGCTTTGCCAGCTGGTTATGATTATTGTATGATATTGGTATTATAAATAGTCAGTGTATGAAATGTCAGTCTGTGAGATTTGGCCCTTTAAATTACAAGGTGTCAGCAGCTGAAAACCAGGATGTAATTAAACAAACCAGAAGAAAACTGTTAATTGGAACATCCTTGTAGAGAGACAGTTTATGGCCTTCATCATCTGCTGCTGCTGCTTTTGAAGTTAGAACCTGAATACAAATTTTATTACATCAGGAAAGGACGTAATTTAGCCAATTCCTGTTGGCTATCTCACACCTGGGCGATGGACTGCAGGGTTGTAAACCTCAAAGGAAAAATGGTTAATTAAGGAGTTATATATAGGAAATGTCTTTTTCTCTTCTGATGTCACATCATTTAACATACCTCCTGGTAGGAAATCATGTTTGTAATTTTATATTTAAAGAGTAGGAGCTAGATGACTCACAGAAGGGGCGTGGAGACGAAGTTAAACTGATTCTTGTGTCTGAAATGTATGTCATATTATTTTGGGACTCCGAGAGAAAACAGTTTTCTGTTCTAACTTAAGCACTTCCAGAGGTAATACCTTAGACAGCAAAGGTCTAAATGTATTGTGATAGGAGTTTTTGTTTTGTACTTTTCCCTTGTTCTTTTATGTGATTGTGATGCTCTTTGATATTTGTTCTGTATTTTATCTTAACTGTTTTTTATCCATTTTTAGTAAACATTTTCTTTAAGATACTGCCTGGGTCTCCTCAGTCATTTTTTTGGTGGTTATTGCTGAACGGATATTAAGTTTGACAACTGTTCAAGGGCTTGATGGTGTTACTAAGGTTGCTAAAAGGTAAGAATATACCTAAGGTCTCTTACAGAGTTGTAAGGGTTCATTTTGGATACCTGGCTAGGTGCCCTTAGGAGAAAAATATAATCTTCCTGGACTAAGTCTCCATCACTCATTCACACTCGTGGGATAGCGCCGGAGGTGCTAGGGCCAAGCGGGGGCCTAAAGTTTTCAGAAGGGTTGGCGCCGAGAGAGGACCACGCATGTGCAGCACCACAAGACTAGCTCACGCCTGTGTAGGCTATGTCGGCGTCGATCCTCCAACCACCTCAGTTCCTTTTCTCCCACCACTGAGTGCGCTTGGATGTTCACATCGCTCATCTGCCGGAGTCGGAGTTTTCGTCTATACGACAACAGCTCTTAATGTTTTAATATTTTAAAGTAGTAATTTATTATTTTACAAACAAGAAGAAGATTATGAAGAAAAAGAAATTCTTTCCTGCCAACGGAATCATCCTTAGATGGTAGCAGTGACAGTAGGAGGACTTTGAAAGTTTTTATGGCAGAGGGGCTGTGTCCAGTCCGCTGCCCTTAATTAACAGAGGGGGTCTGACTATGGACAGTCCTGTGCTCGGGGTGGGGGGAGGACAGTCCGAAGCACAAATCTAACGGTTCCGGTGATCTGGCTCCGCTTGACCTCAAGCTCCTCTTCCTCGTTCGGGGAAGAAGAATCTGTGCCGCTCGAGGTTGCCCGTTGGTATGTCTGCACACGAGGAATGTTTGGAGGGGCGATGGGCCCGAACCGACTTTGGTGGGTTCCTCTTGGCCCCGCTCCTAACGGCTACTTTCTCGACTCCGAGCTCCTTCTCTGTCCTGGCTGGAGCTCCGGTGAGCAGTTTGACCTTTGGGTCGGCTCCTGTGGAGCAGGGGGGTTCGACTTTCCAGTTTTTCTGGCTCTGTTCCTGATTTCGAGACCTCTGGGCCTCAGAGCCATTGGACTGGAGCCGGGTTGATTGGATCACATATGGTGAGGTGCCCTCTGGGTGCCTTTGCCATCGGGTCGACCCCTCATGCTTACCCCCCTCTCCCTTTTCCATGCAGGGGCCGGCACGGGCACCATCTTTTTCCTTCTCCCCTTTTCAGGATTTCCATTGGCATTTTCCTTCAGCGCCGTGGTTCGGCGCCATGGTCAGCGCTGTGGCTCAGTGCCATGGTCGGCGCCATGCCTCGGAGTCGTGGCTCGGTGCCTTGGTCGGCGCCATGCGCGGTGCCTAGGTTGGCGCCGTGCCTTAGTCTGTGACGTGGATCGGCATCATCACTCTGTGTGGTGCCGTGGGTGCTCTCTTTGCTGGCACTGGTTGTCAGTGCCATCAGTGGTGCCATGCACCCACAGGTGCCATGGGTGCCAGAGATGCCAGGGTTAGCACCGGGAGCATCCATGGTGCCTCGGGTGACACTGTGGGTGCCCATGGGTTCCATGGATGCTTCAAGTGCCATGGGTGCCACTGGTGCCTTGGGTACTGAGGTGACACCCGTGGGTGCTGCAGGTGGCACCGCAGGTGCCCATGGATGCCACTGGTGCCCTCGGTGGCCATTCTTGCCATGGGTGTCGGAGGTGCCCTCGAGTGCCATTGCTACATGGGTGCCGGGAGTACCTGTGGATACTACCATGGCTGCCCTTGGGTATCGCCCAGGTTAGCATAGGCACTGCTTGGTGCCCTCCTGTGCCACGAGTGCTGCTGATGCCACACGGGTGCTAGTGGGTGCTGTATGGCAGAATTAGTGACACATTTTTCTTTTCAGACTCCTTTCCACAGAACTTATGGTGGGATATTTACCACAGAATGAACTCCTGTTCTGCGGATTATTTTTTCCACACAGTTTAGTGAGTGGTGGTCTATGTCGAAGCTTGTGTCATCCAGCAGTTTTCTGCTATGGAACTCTACTGTACTGTTCTGCCAGCGGAATCTCATTTCTGCTCAGCACTTTCTCTGCTCCCTATGTGGTACCAAGCTCCTCGACATCCTTCATGATGGCGGAGTCTCTAGTGGCTCTGACCTAGACCTCTCTTGGAGGTCCTTCTAGGGTAGAAGTGCATCTAGATGGGTCTTTCCCTGTCCTTCTGGTCAGTAACGCAGTGGACGGCTCATTTTATATACTGGAGGGCATGTCATCTCTATCTTCAGAGTCCATGAGGGGAAAATCCTTTCAGTAGTTCCTCAGTAATGGGGTCCACTATAGTATTTCACACTGCGTCCGTGGACCATACTCTTCTGCGTCTAGACTTTTTCAATCGTCAAGACAGTTACATTCTGTGGAACATTTTAATTTAATGGTCGGGGGCCGCTCTGACTCTTCCGCTCCTTTGATAGGGGTATATAGCCCCCTTGTGATATTGCCTCTTTGGTGGCTTCTTCGGCACAGGTGGTTAACTTCTATCCAGCTGTGATTGTTAGTCCGGTCATGATTTCAGTTTGGACACTCAGGCTCTTTCCGCACTCAGATGGAGAACATCTTCATCTTTTTGTATCAAGGCAGTCCTCAAAATAGCAGCCTGAAGGCCTTGTTGGGCTCGGACTAAAAAATAAATAAATAAATAAATTGATATATGGTTTTTATCACAGCACAGGGCCTAGCCGAAATTACCCGGTACCCCCCCCCTTTTTTTGGGGGTGGGATCTGGTCAGATTCCTCCTCAGCCCCTGAGGCACTCACCTCCAGGATACGGTAAAGAGTACCTGATTTCTTCTTTCCCTACAAGGAGTCTGATATGGCGATGATATGGATCATCTCTTTCTCTGAGAGATTTCTCTCATTCAGAGACATTTCCTAGACCTAGGCGACTGCCCAGTCTGTTGATTCCTTTTCTTTTTATCAGGCTTTCTTCTCTTGAACAGAGCCTTACAGCAGCAGAAGCGACTCTCCACCGAGTCGGAACTCAGGTTCCTACTTCGTTGCTTGCATAATTTAACAGGCGATTTCCTCCTTCTTGACGGATGGTCAAGTAGGTCCCCTTTTCTGAGGAAGCTTCTCAAATATTCACACCTTTGGTTCCTGTGCTCTGGTCCATGCCAGTCGCTCACAAAGCTATCCTTTTCAAGTACGAGAGGGAGTGGTGATGTTTCTTTTTCAGCAAATGAACTAGAATCCTTTCCTACTCCTTTCAGGAAAGCCAGAGTGGCTAGTGCCTCACCGCATTGAGTCACTGCCTCTTTCAGTCACTTCAACAAATGGTTTAGCCCTAACTTGGTCCTGCTGTGTCCCTCCTCAACGCACATCTGCCTCTATTGACCTTAGAAATCCAACCCCAGTTTTTTTCTGTCGGAATGTTTTTTCTGCAGTGGGCACATCCTTCTGTACACCTTTTTCCTTTCTTCCCTGAGTTCAGAGACTGCAGCTACAGTTGTACACACAGGGGCAGGAATATACAGTGGGTAGGATCTGGTTTTACTAGACCACCACGAGAGGCTTCTAAGTCATGCTTGGCCTTCCATCAGGAAGATCCTGTGATTAAGTAGAGACTATTCTCCTTGATGGGCCAACCCCACCTGGACCCCCTTGCTCACCAAGTAAGGGGTTCAAGTGCTTCTGGACCCGTTGTTTACAGGTCAACCATACTGGATGAACCAGTAGACTTTGCCTGCGACTCCTTCAGTTCCTGAGGTCCCTTTACATTACATTAGTACATGTCTTTGACGCGATTAATTTTGGTCTAGATCAAATTGTGAGGCCAGGTTCTTGCCTCCTAGAGGCAGTGGCTGCCTGGCAGACTTTCATTTTGTAGCCCATTGTAGTCATCCGCAAGGTAATGAGTTACAACTCGAGCGTTTATCTTCTAGGCACTGTTATAGATGCTCTTACAAAACTCTTTTCATTAACAGGACAGTCCTTGGCTGTCCTTTCTGAGTGAACCCTATCTCCTACCACCCTACTCAGGGTTGTTGGTTTTAGCTTGGTACTCTCCCACTAGTGTGAATGAGTGATGGAGACTTAGTCCAGGAAGATATGGAAATTTCGTACTTACCGTAATTATTGATCTTCTAGGACAGTCTCTATCACTCATTCACACGCCCACCCACCATCCCCTGGGTTCACTCATTTTCTTTCCTGGTCTTCACGATCCTATGATTCAGACTGTGAGGACATTATTCTTAACCTTTCTTGCAAAGGCCATCTGGGCCCTCTCAGGCCCAGAAACTCAGGATGAGTTATTCTCATTAGTCACGCTGCACCTCCTCGGTCGAAAAGGTACTGAGGCGGTTGGAGGGTTGATGCTGAGATAGCCTACACAGGCGCAAGCTAGTCTCGCAGTGCCGTGCATGCGTGTCCTCTCTCGGTGCCGACCCTTCTGGAAACTTTAGGCTCCCGCTTGGTCCTAGCGCCTCCGGCGCTATCCTACTAGTGTGCATGAGTGATGGAGACTGTCAAAGAAGATCAATAATTACGATAAGTAGGTAATTTCCATTTGCATCCCCCAAAGAAAATATTATCTGAGTCTGTACATTTGGGTATGCTAGCATAAGGTTCACAGTTTGAATCCCCTGAGAACTTGAGACTAAAGGTGATTCGTACCCAAAAGCAGACAGTAGGGTTACCCTGTCTGTTACCTGTTCACACTATTGCGCACGGAGGTTGGCACTGAGGGAGCAGAGGGTCTGACCTGCGGAGTGCGTTTGTGACACAGACCACAAGGTTAAAGGCTGCTCACTCTGCCAGAGCTTAAATCAGGCAACCAGGAGCTGTCACAAGAAAGTTTTGGAAGTACACCTAAAGCTAAAAGAAATGGAGAAACAGCTTGCAGCAAAGATGGCATCACCATTATCAACTGCTTCTGTTCCTGGTTCCCTGTTGAACCTCCATTCCATGAGGTCAGCAGTATCCATCGCTGACTTGTCAAAGAAAAAGGACAAGTCCTCAAACTGGTAGAAAAGCACCACCAATCTAAGAAGACAAAGCGGCTTAAGGATAAGGCTGCTTCCCTAGACCGTTCCCATTCAACTCTGAAAAAAGGTAAGTCTGTTGAGAAAGATGGGTCCCAGGTTCCAGCTATGGGTCCTGCCACCCCCCAACCGTCTCTCAGACACTAAGGTCAGAGTGGTGCTGGCTCACCTCCCCCACTGGGGGATTCACAGCCCATGCCTCTGTTAGGCGCAGTCCTATCGACAGTTCCACCATTGATGACCCCCTTCGGGCCCGGTTGACGCACAGCTTCTATACCAGACAATGTCAGAGCTCTTTCATAGAAATATGAACAGTGACAGTAGAAGAAGACCAAAGTCTGCCCATGGGATCCTATATAACCCCATGACCTAGCATCGATATGGGGTTCTAACTCTCACTGTCTCCCTAATCCTTTCCTTGACTTCATCGCTACAAGTGAGCACATTTCCATTCACCCAGTTCCAAGCCTGTTTGAAGCCCCCCACAATTTTAGTTCCCACCACTTTGGCTGGCAGGAAGTTCTACGGTTCCATCACCCTTTCAGTAAAATAGTACTTTATCACATCCCTCCTGAACCTTCCTGTCAGATTCCAGTCATGCTCTTGTGTTGTCGAACTGGTGTTCATGCTAAATAATTCCTCATAGTTTCCTTTGTTCATTCCTTTCAGGAACTGGAAGGTTTCAATCCTATCCACCCACCTTCTCATCTCCAGTGAGTACATGTTCAGTGCCATAAGTCATTCCTCATAGGGCTTCCCCTGGATCATCTTTGTCATCCTGCACTGCACTGCCTCCAGCCTATCCCTGTCCTTTCTAAGGTGAGGGCTCCAGAACTAGGCACAGTACTCCAGGTTTGGCCTCACCAAGGATCTATAGAGAGGGAGTATCACTTCTTTCTTCCTACTATCAGTACCCCTCCTGATACACCCCAGCATCTTGTTTGCCTTACTACAAGCCTTGTTGCATTGGCTAACCTGTTTAAGGGTGTCACTGATGATGACTTCTAGGCCTTGTTCCTCAGTTGTGGTGCTGAGTTTTATACATCCCATCCAGTATTCTGTTCTGTTCTTTTTTTTTTTTTTTAACCTAGGTGCATCACCTTGCACTTTTTGGCATTTAATTTCAACTGCCCAACATTTGACCACCTCTGTAGCCTTTGTTGGTCATTTTGTTATTCTCTAATTCCCTCGGTGCTATCCACCCTTCCACAGAGTTTATTGTCATCTGCGAAGAGGCTTATCCTGCCCCGGATCCCTTCTCCGATGTCACTGATGAGCATGTTAAAAGGACCGGGCCCAGGACAGACTCCTGTGGTACCTCACCGGTGACCTCCCTCTCCTCTGATTTAACTCAGTTTACCATGACCTGCTGTTGCCTCACTTTTAACCAGTTCTTTACCCATATAACTATAGTCCTAGCCACCTTCGGGTCCTCCAACCTCCTCAGCTGGTACCTGTGAGGCACAGAGTCGAAAGCCTTGCTGAAGTCACTGATGTGGAGCCTTTGCAAAGGAGTCAATGACTCAAAGGATTGGAATTCTGATTCTCTTCAATAAATAAATAAAGTCAAAGTAGAGTAGATCCACGGCATGGCCTCTATCCAGTTCCTTTGTCACCCAGTTGGAGAAGATGATCAGGTTAGTCTGGCAGGACCTCCCTGACACAAAGCAATGCTGTTTACTGTTCTGGAGGCCATTACTCTCCAGATAGTCCACAAAGTCTGTTTTGAGCAGTGACTTCATCAGGTTCTCCACAATACAGGTAAGACTGACAGGTCTGTAGTTTCCTGTTTGTTCCTTATCCCCCCACTTATGGAGTGGAACTACATCTGCCACCCTCCAATCTCTTGGGACAACCCCCATCTGAAGTGAGCTATTAAATATGCCTGCTGAAGGTTCAGCTAGTTCATCTGCCAATTCCCTGAGCACCCTTGGATGTATCCCATCCAAACCCAGGGCCTTCTATAGCTTGATGGCTGCTAGCCCTTTCTGGACCCTATCCCTGGTAAATACTGGTTTCTCCATCTCAGGATCTCTCTCATGGCTGCTTTGATGCCACTTTCAGGCAGGGGCCACTGTCCTCCCTGGTGAAGATGGAGCAAAAGTAGTCCTTCAGGACTGCAGCTTTTTTGCTTCCTCTCTACCTGCCTCCATCTAATAACCTAACTACTGCCCCACCTCTCTTTTTTCACTGATATAGCATAAGAAATTTTCTAGGAGTGTGGATATGTTGTTCATCCACACTCTTTGGCATGTCCCTTTCCCCTGTAAGGATCACCGGAAGTCTTCAAGCTGGCTCCTCCCACCCACCCGGGTGGTACATACCTCGGCTCTGACCCCATGATGCCAGATCTTCCTTTCTGCTGTAAGATTCAGGTTGCCTCCCTTGTGCTCACGCGTTTCATAGGCCTTGACTTTCAAACCTTCTGTTTTGTCGAAACTTTGTATCTTTAAAATTTATGATCGCTTTTTCGCATCTTCGATTATGGAAGAAAAATTTTCCCCAGATTTCGCCGGTGTTCGTGTGGCCAAAAGATGTCACATACCGATCCCCACTCCATGTGTGTCTACTGCCTCGGTGTCGGCCATGACACCTCGTCCTGCAGTTTCTGTTTGGCTTTCCATCCCAAAGTCCTAGACAACCGTCTTGCATGCTTACAACTGGGGAGACCGGAGAAGAGGAATCCTCTGGTGAAATCTAAAGAGGCTAGGTTGGCAGTTTCCACGGCTATGGGATCTGCCGAGTAATTGTAACGCATGCAAGCATTTGAGGAATAAGTGGCTCGTGCTGCAGGCTCTTCCCAAAGCTTATTCGTTCCACTCAACCTGGGCTCTACCTTCTCAGGTTCCTGCAGGGAATTGTGCCAGTCTCTTCCCACCAAGGGGGAGGTGCCTGCGGGCCCACACTCTTCTCAATCCCATAATCAGGATAAGGATCCGAGCAAGTCTTCATCTCGACAAAGGCACTCTTGGGGCCGAGAGAGGTCTCAGTCCCAGGAGCATGTGTTTCAACCTCGGTCAAGATAGCTTCTTCGGCTGCTGGCTTCTTGGACCTTCTGTTGGGCCAGCCGACCGAGGATGTGGTCGACGAGGTCGAAATAGTTATCGACCCAATCAATCCCCTGTCGCTGGCTCCGGTCGATGACTCCTTAGAGAGGACTCTGTTCCTTGTTTTCTCTGATGAGGAGATGCAGCCTGCTGGAGTCCCCATCAGGGATCAGGTCCCAGACTCTGGGAAGTCACCAGCCCAACCGGTGTCTCCTGACCAACCAAGTCAGCCTGCCCGATCTCGGTCGAGGTCTAGGACCCCCTCGTCCGACAGGCCAAGGAAGAGCCACCCACACTCTAAGAAGAAGCGACGCCATCGGTCGTCCTCCTTGGATGAGGAGAGGCTCCGGTGGAAACTCCGTCGGCCTTATGAGGACCTCATGTGGTAGCAGCTGATTCTGTCCGGGCACAGGCCTACCACAGCTTCCTCCCAGGCTGGAGCCAACAAAATTGGTTCCCTAGCCCACAGAGCCGGCAAGACCATCTGTTCAGCCCATAGTGGTCTCTACACCTATTGTGGTGGAACCATCGCCCAAGCAGCCTGTGGGAGGGGCTCCTTCCAAGGAAGACAGACCGGACACCAGGCTTCCCCAGTAATTGTCGGTCACGGTCACCCCAGACCGCCCCCAGTGAGTTTAAGGTGACATTAGCGGTAGGTAGTTGTATCCGGATTCTTCGGATTCGGACATCACTGGTCTTCATTCACATCCAGGGGATGATGATTTGACTGCTAGCCTAGAGACAGAGGAAGGTCCCTTGTCCTTTCAAGGGATCCTCTGCCTCATCTCTGAGTCTACAAGGATGCCCCTGGAGCCTATCCAGAAAAAGGTGGAGTACCCTCTCACCGACATCCTCAAGAGAGAGGATACCCTGACAGAGGCCTTTCCTGTGGCCAAGGCCATTGTTGGACTGGCCTTAGAACTTTGGCAGCATCCTGCCTGTTTTCCAGTTCCATCTGCCCGCATGGCCCGCAAGTACACAGTGCCCATGGGGTCCCTTGTGGGGTTCATAGAACACCCTTCGGCCAAGAGCCTGGTGACCATGTCTGTGTTCAGGCATCCTGGCAGTTCTGCTGACACTGACTGACCTCCTGATAAAGAGTCCAAGCTCTTGGACCATTCAGCCAGAAAGGTCTATGCGGCTTCCTCCTTGGGCCTTTGTCAGGCAAGTTCGACTGTCATCATGGCACACTTCTCTCACGCCCTTCTGGGATCATTGGATGAGGTCCTCTCACATCTCCCCACAGACATGCAGACCACAGTCAAGCAAGTCCAGGATCAGGGCTGAACTGTTGCCAAACAGCAGCTCCAGACGGCCCTAGATCTTGGAGATTCTTGTGCCCATTCGATGGCTGCTGCAGTTGCCTCTCATCACAGGGCTTAGCTGAGGTTTTCCTCCTTCCCAGTGGATACCCAGCATAAATTAGCTGATGTGCCCTTCCTTGGGACCAACTTGTTTGGCCTGGGAGTAGCCGGTCACCTTAAGCGCATTGAGCAGTCCAATGCCACCTTGGACGTTAGCTCTGCCAAGAGTTCTTTGGGCAAGAACCAGCAGAGGAAAAAGAAAAAGCCTTTTTGGCATTATGCCCCTGTGACTCAGCAGTCCTCCTTTCAAGGTGGATAGCAGCAATAGCAGCAGCAGCAGGCTCAAGCTTGGTGCCCTCGGCCCAAGCAGGGTCCCCAACAGGCCCATAAAGGAGGCAGAGGTTCAGGTCCTGGATCCTCCTCTTACAAGCCTGCTCAGTGATGGGGTGGGGGCTGCCATCCCTGCTCCCATCATGCCAGCTCTAGGTCCTTCCATGGGGGGCTGGCTCTGCCACTTTTTCCACCTGGTCTGATGTCACCATGGAAAGGTGGGTTCTGGAAGTGGTCGGTCAGGGATTGCCTCTGGAATTGGAGAAGTACCCTCTAAGCTGAACCAGCACCCCTAGGGAGGAACGAGTATCCACTCAGACCCAGTTGGCTCTCAGAGACATCGCTCAGCTCCTCCTCAAGGAGGCAGTAGCTCCAGTGGCGGATCCTCCAGCAGACCCAGGCTTTGTTTCCAGGTACTCCTGGTGCCCAAGTGGACAGGGAGCTGGTGCCCCATTCTAGATCTGCATGACCTGAATCAGTATCTCAGGTCACGCACCTTTCGGATGGTCACTCTGTCTTAGATCATACCATCTTTGGAGCGAAACATGTGGTTCTGTTCACTGGATCTGCAGTACACGTTCTTTCATGTCCCAATCCATCTGTACCATCAGCAGTTCCTGCACTTCAGGGTCGAAGGGACCCTGTACGAGTTCTAGTTCCGAGCCGTGCCGCTCAGCCTGTCATCGGCCCCATGGGTCTTCACCAGATACATTGCAGTGGTGGCGACCCATCTCTGGTGTCGGGGGGGGTGTCAGATTTTACCTCTACCCTCGATGAGTGGCTCATATCAGGTTCCACCCAACAGGAGGTGGAGAGGTCCAGGGACCTGTCCTTCCAGACCTGCTCTCAACATGGCCTCCTAATCAACGAGGCCAAGTCGGAACTCATGTCTTCTCTGGTGATGGACTTCATCGGGGCAGAGCTCGACACTTGTCAAGCCAGAGATTGGCTCCCAGTGGACAGGGTGAAGGTTCTCTCCTCCTTTGCACAATGATTTTTTGTTGGGCACTTGTGCCCTGTCTGGGACTTTCTGTGCCTTCTGGGTTACATAGCGACGTTCATCTCAGTGGTCCATTGGGCCCAGTTGCACTTGCGCTCCCTCCAATGGGAGCTGACCGCCCAGTGGACTCAGGGCCATGGCTATTTCGATCAGCTGGTCACTGTAACCCGGAAGATGTGGGATGCTCTCCAGTGGTGGACTGCCCCAGACCAGTTGCAGGAACTCTTGTGGGCTGGGGAGCCCACATGGGGGACGTAAAGGCCCACAGGCTCTGGACCCCCAAGGAGTCCTGATGCCACATCAACCTGTTCAAGCTCAGAGCAGTCAGACTGGCACTGTCAGCTTTCGCTGCTCAGCTCTAGGGTCAAGTGGTTCAAGTCCAGATGGACAATACCATGACCATGTACTGCCTCAACAAACAGGGCAGCACATACTCCTGTCTGCTGTGCAAGGAGGCGCTCCACATCTGGATCCTCGTGAGCCAGTTGGAGGCAGATCTCCTAGCCATCTATGTGGCAGGAGCCTCAAACAATCTGGCAGATGCTCTCAGCTGCTTAGGCCAGACATCCCATGAGTGGTCTCTCCATCCAGAGATAGCTTACAGCCTGTTCTCCTGTTTGGGGCAAACTGATGGTGGAACCAGTTTGCCTCCAGGGAAAACACCAAGCTGAGGCTGTTTCATGCCTGCCCCCCCCAGCAGGGCTTGCTACAGGGGGATGCCTTCTCGAGGCCATAAACCCCAGGCCTCCTCTACACCTTCCATCCATTTCCCTTGATCCACGAGGTGCTTCTCAAGGTGAGGAGGGACAAGGCGAAGGTGATCCTGTTAGCCCCAGACTGGCTGCGCCAGTTCTGGTATCCAGATCTCCTCAGCTGTAGGCACTTGGAGTGGCTTTGTGCATGCCCGGACCTGATATCACTCAATCAGGGGAAGGTATTCCATCTGGACCTTCAATCCCTGCACCTCACAGCCTGGTACCTGAGCGGCTAGAGTTTCAGGCTTTGGGTCTTTCTGAAAATGTCTACACTGTGGTGGAAGCATCTAGAAAGGAATTGACCAGGAAATGGTATGCCTTCAAATGGAAAAGGTTTTCCATTTGGTGTCAGGGTAAGGTCCTGGACCCTTTAGCCTGTTCAGTGGCTAACATTCTTGACTACCTTTGGTCTCTCTCCAAAGGGGTCTCCGGTCATCAACCACTAGGGTGCACCTGGCAACCATCTCCACTTACCGGGTGCGGGCCGGTCAGCCAATGGTGCAGGAGACAATGGTTGGGTGCTTTTTCAAAGGCCTGGATCACATATCCCCTCCAGTGCGTGAACCTCCACTTCCATGGGATCTACTGCTAGTACTGGCAAAGCTCGTGGGCAAGCCATTCGAACCAATGCACAAGTGTGAGTCGTCACACCTGTCATGGAAGACTGCCTTCCTGGTGGCTATCATGTCTGTCAGAAGGACAGGTGAGCTCCAGGCACTTTTGGTGGACTCCCCTTACCTGGTCTTCCACAGGGAGAAGGTTTTCCTACGCCCCCATCTGAAATTCCTTCCGAAGGTGGTGTCAGAGTTTCATTTTAACTAGGTGTTAACCCTGCTGGTGTACTACCCTAATTACACCTTGGAGGCTGAGTACAGGCTCCATACTTTGGACCTGAGATGTACTCTTTCCAATTATAAGGAGAGGATGGCAGAAATTCGGGGAGAGGTTCACCAGCTGTTTGTCACCTATGCTGAAGCTGCTTCTGTCAGACCTGCAGCGAGGCGGAATATTGCAAGATGGATTACATCATGCATAGGTCTGTGCTATGAGTTGGTGGGCAAGGAGCCTCCCAGAGGGATAAGAGTTCATTCTACCTGCCATACCACTGCATCGGTGGCTGCTTCCAGGGATGTCCCTATCCAGGAAATCTGTCGGGCTGCTACCTGGAAGTCAGCAAACACCTTCATCACCCACTACCACATCGACCTTAAGTCATGCCGGGATGCTGGTTTTGGGGCCTCAGTTCTTCAATCTCTGTTCCCTAAGTAGGGGGTGTGCACCTTGCCTCCCTCCTGGACAACTGCTAGGAGTCTGCCAAAGAGTGTGGATGAACAACATATCCACGCTCCTAGAAGAACAGGTTACTCACCTGTAACAGTAGTTCTAGGATTGGTATGTGTTGTTCATCCACATGGACCCACCCGACATCCCCGGCTGCAGATGCACACAACCTGGCTTCCAGCAGGCTAAGATCTGGCATGATGGGGTGGAGCCGAGGTATATACCACCTGGGTGGGTGGGATGAGCCAGCTTGCAGACTTCCAGTGATCCTTAAAGGGGAAAGGGACATGCCAAAGAATGTGGATGCACAACATATACCACTCCTAGAACTACTGTTACAGGTGAATAACCGGTTCTTTTTCTCCTCACTTGCCCCATTGGCTGTTCGCAGCTCCGTGTCTGCCTTTGCCTCTCTAATCATTTCCCTATTTCTCAGAAAGTATTCATCCTGTTCTACTTCACCTCACTTCTCTTTAAACCTGTAGAAAGCTTTCATTTTTGCCCTTACAACTTCCCTGACCCTCGCTGAGAACTATAGTGATCTCCTGAGTTTTTTCCTTTTGGATACCTTTTATAAGCAGAGCTATGATGCTTCAAGGATGGCCCCTTTTATTTCCTCCCCCCATCTCTTCCACACCTTCTATACTGCCAACCCCTTCTAACTTGTCCAGAACCACCCCTCTGAGTTTGCTGAAGTCTGCTGTTCTAAAGTCCAAGACCTCCATTCATGTGTGTGATTTTTTTATTTATTTTTTCCCTGTCCCAAGGGCTAATTTGAACAAAACTGAGTAGTGGTTGTGGCACGCGGATAGATGGTTCTGATTACAATATGATATTTTTTCTGCAATATAAAATATGTAGGGGAGTGTCTGTCAGAAGAAACACTGTCTTGCTGAAACTGACACATCAGGTACAGGTATAAGTTCAAAGGACAGGACGTAGGTTAAACTACAGATATCTGAGATGCAATTACTTTGTCAATTTACTTTGAAACCAGGGACTAAAATATCCATTTTATAATGCCCTCAGGGAAATCCTTTGATTTGCACTAGGTGTCATGAGGAAAGGGGCATATGCATGTGTTTGGGGTGTCTTCCAAGGAATCCAGCTAATTCTATCAAAGAGGCTTTGATGTCTGTGTGAGGCAGGTCCTAGACTAAAGTGGGAAGTCCAATATGCATTTGCTTGGGGTATCCAGTGAATTACATCAAGGAAACTTTGATGTCTGTGTGAAGCAGTTCACAGATTGGGTTGGGGGAAATCACATGAAGAGAGGAGATTCATGATGTCATCTATTTTGTTAAAATATCTTATTAGGACATCCTGTGTTATAAAATATAAATTTTAATACACCAAGGCGAAATTAGGTGACCTCAGAGAGAAGGCTGGCTCAAGACTGCTTTTAAGTATACTGAGCAGACCTCACAGAGACGCATTCATTTTCTGACTGAGAAAAGAGGAACATCGAAGCACTGAAAGATTAAAAAAGTAAGAATATATTAGATAAGACCAGTCTGAGTGTATGTGTTGTAGGAATTTGCACTTTTAAACCTATTTTGTTTTTAAGACTGTATGTGTTGGGTTATCTTGTTCTGTATTTACTGTTTTCCTATTTTTTTAGGTATTTTAAAGTAAAGATATATATTTTAAAAACAGAAACTGCCTGGTGTGTCTTGAAACTTCCTTTTTTTTTTTTTTTTTGTAAGTGAAGCTTACATGGTTATAGTTGACACTGTGCATGAGCTTATTGTGGTACCAAACTGGGAAACAGATAAGAGTTCTCTAGGTCTTGCATAGAGTTCTAAGGGTTCATTTGTAATACCTGGTTAGGTGCCGTGGCAAAGATCTCTGTCCCCGAAGACAGAATTATCTGAGCCTGACAATTGGATCCGCTAACAAGAGGTCATCAGTTTGAATCCCTCCAGAACTTGGGACAAAGGTGACTCGAACCCACAAAACAGACAAGAGGGTTACCTTGTTCTGTTAACTGTTCACAATTCTACGCTCAGAGGTTGGCACTTTGGGAGTAGAGGGCTGACCTGCTGATTGGGGTTGTGACAGTGGTCACTCTTCTTGAGTGGCTTCCCAATTCTTACTGCTTTTACTGCTTCAGAATTGGTGAGCACCACAGCCAGGATGGATTCTTGTCTGGCAGGTTCCCTTACCAGCTGTGCCAGTAGGAAGTCCTGAAGGGTATCCAGTATAGCCCAGTTTCTTGTGCTTCTACCCACTGGAACATCACCGTTTATGTCAGGAAAGTTAAAATCCCTTACCACCACCACATCTCCCTTAGCCATTACCCTTTTGATTTCCTCATTGCACTCTCTGTACCCTGCTTCCCCTTGCACTGGCGGTCTGTACAACACCACTAAGTGTAGTTTTTGTTACCTGATGCCACTGTAAACTGAACCCACAGAGACTCAGTCTTTTCCATACTATCCTTGATATACCCATTTTTTATCTCCTCAGTGTCCCCCCCGATATAGAGGGCTACTCCACCCCCCCACCAGTTCCTCTGTCCTTCTTTAGCAGTGAGTACCCAGGCACTGTCGGGTCCCAATCATTTTTATCCATGGCCCAAGTTTCTGTGATAGCTACAAGGTCCATCTTAATGTCTATCATTGCCTGGAGAGTGCTGATTTTATTGCCCAGACTCCTGGCGCTGAGGCAGATTCATTTCTTTTGTCCTAACTTTACCCAGTTTCTTCCCTTGGCATTTTTTGTTTCATGTTACTTGCATCACCCTTTTTGGGCACATTTATTGTTAATCCATCCCCTACCTCATTTTGGCCCTGAATCAAGTTTTTACCCATAGTGCTGCTACAAGCCTCCAGGTGTGAGGGAGATAACTTCAGTAGCTAGGATCCCCTTCCTTTTGCCCATCTGTTTGGTTCCCTAGTCTCAATCTCCCACTCAGTCAGTTTAAACATCTGATATACACATCAAACTTCTGCCCTAGTGCACTGGTCCCCTTCTTCATCAGGTGGAGTCTGTCCTCTCTAAAAAGTTTCCTGTCCCAGAAGTCCCCCCAGTCACCTATAAAATGGTACTCCTTCCCCTAGCACCATTCCTTAAGCAACCTATTAAACTTGTCTATCTTCTGTTTCCTTATTCTATGTTTTCCCCCTTACCTCACACAGGGAGAGCCTCAGAGAAGGCCAGGGAGACTGAGTGTGCTGCCAATCTGCCCCAGTGCCTGGAAATTTTGCTTAACTGTATCCACTGACTGTGTTTTACAGATCATTGGTACCCAGGTGTACCAGCTCACCTAACTCTTCCCTTTCCCTCTCTACTATCCTCTCTACTCCAACAAGATCTCAAATTGCCAAGGCACCTAACCATCCTCTTTCCTGGTGATCCCTCACTTACCACCTTTTCCACTCCCCTGATCATAGAGTCCCCAACCAGCAAGATTTTTCTGGTTTTCTTACTTCTGGGAGCCACCATGTTGTCCCACCATGTTCCACAGTCTGTGTCTATCGCCGCTGCTGTTGCTGCCTCTGTTGGTACCCTTGATTGGGCTGTTGTTAACCTTACTGATAATGTTTCACTTCAGTCTCCACCATTGTGCTGGGCCCTGAATGGCCTCCATCAGCAGGATTCCTTTCGACAGCTCCTCCATTGTCTCCTCATCTCATCAACACTCAGACGATAGTGGTTGACATCAACAATGAACTGGAATATAGTCCACAGTATATGGAAGAGGAGGAGGAGGCCACTGATGAAGAAGTGAAAGAAATTGATGTAGTAGGCTCAAGCTCTACTCTTTCTTCCTGCTCAGAGCAGAGAGTGAAAAACACGTCTAGGTCTCCACCTGAGGATGCCTCATCTCAGGCCTTCCTTAAAAAGTATAGGCTAAATTGGGGTTCCAAGCTGAGGAAGAGGATTCTCCCAAGAGAAATTTCTATGAGTTCTTGGAAGTCTTAGGCTTCTCTGCTGTTGTTATTCCTCCTGTGCATTCTGCTTTAGAGCATGCCACTTTGGCTGCTTGGCATAGGCCAGCTCAATTTTCTGTGGTTCCCAAAGGCTGATAAACAATACATGGCCCCAACTGCAAAGTTATATTATTCATCACAGCCTGAAACAGATTCAGTGGAGATAATGGCTGCTCATGATAGATCCAAAACTTCTAAATACATGAGTTATCTTCCTCTCGATAAAGAGTCGAGTAAGCTGGACGTGATGAGAAAGAGGGCGTTTGCTTCTGCTTTCCTTAATTTAAGGATAAATTATCAGGCCTACATGATAAAATATCAGAATTGGCTGTAGGAGACTATGGCCTTCCTGGCTGATGAAATGCCAGAGAACCAGTACAAAATATTTGCCCTGCAGACTTTTGCTAATGGACAGGAAGCTGGAAAGCACCTACTCAAGTCTGCATATAATGCCTCTGGGGCTGCTACCTCTGGAATGTGCCTTCACCACCACTCTTGGCTGAAGGTGGGTGGCTTTGCCTCCTATTTACAATATGTGCTAAATGCTCTCTTTAGATTGGAAGCAGTATGGCAATGATGTAGGTCACTGTTAAGACCCCACCTAGAGTACTGTGTCCAGTTCTGGAGACCACATCTCCAGAAGGACATGGAGATGTGGTTCAGAGTAGGGTAACTAAAATAGTGCAGGGTCTGCATCAAAAGCCCTATGAGGAGAGACTAAAGGACCTCAATATGTACACCCTGAAAGAGAGGAAGGAGAGGGGGATATAATAGAGATATTTAAATATTTCACAAAAGTAAATAAGGTGGGGGGAGTATTTTTCAGAAAAAAAGGTGCCCAAGAACAAGGGGACATGCTGTGAAGCTGGAGTGGGGTAGATTCAGGAGAGTTGCGAGGAAGTACTTCATTCACAGAAAGAGTAGTGGATTCCTGGAAAAGCCTTCCAGCAGAGGTGCTGGGGGTGAAAGCAGTGGTGGGGCTCAAGAATGCATGGGATAGGCACAATGGAATCACAGTGGAAAGAAAGGGGGGACGGAGAAGGAGTTGTAGATCGGGTGCGGTCTGTGGTAATAATGTAGATAAGGGAAGATGGGCAGACTGTGTGGGCCAAGCAGTCCTTCGTACCCCAGGAGTCCTTTAGCATCAGTAACTTTTTTTGCACTTAGCTGGCTAGATGCAACTGCCCCAGAAGTGTGCCTTTAAGAGGTGTTTAAATGAGCGTAGGGCCAAGCCAATCAAAAGACAGGAAGGGGTGTGAGCTGAGTGAGAGCTGTTGAATGCTGCAGAATTTTTTCTCTGCTAGACTAAGCAATATTGCCTCTGAGGTGTCTCCCAACTTTCCTTGTTGACAGCCTCCTAGTGCTAATGTGGGTAAAGTTTTCCTCAAATTATTTTCTTTAGTGTGCTGAGTGAAAGTTTAACTTTTTCATTAGCGCTGTGCAAATTTTTAATTTTTTGCACCACAGTGCTATTTTGACTATTTGTAGCGCGACTATTTAGTTTAAAGCCTAATTTTAATGTGGGTGCTTATTTTTGACAGTTTCCTTCTTTTGTGGGACAAATTCTTGTGGGAACTGTCAAATTAGGAACAGTTGCCTTGTTTTTCTACCTCAGACCTCGCGGGGTTTACCGCAAGACACCTGCAGTAGATTTCAAATTTAAACAATGCCTGGAAGATTTCTCTCTAGATTGCCAGTTACAAGGAAACCTTTTTTGTTATATTACTGGACCTTGGTATCATTTGTGTCAGGACTGTCCGTAAGGATCCAGCAGCTGCCTGTGCGCAGTTGAACATTACTGGGTTTCTATTAAGATTGGCACTGGTATAGATCCCAGTTTTACAACCAAAAAAAAAAGGCATTAGTAATAGAGTTTATTAACTGGGGCAGGACTGGCTGGTGGCATTTTCACAGAAACCTGCACTCCGTTCATAGGTCCAGAATTGGTTTGCTTTGCTTAAATTGGCAAACATAGCAGATAAACCTTTGATTATTATGGCTGAGGATAAATCAAAGGCTTCCAATGAGGGGCCATTCAAAAGTACTAATACCAAAAGCAGAGGTGCTGAGGAACCCTCCAGATCCCAGCCAAAAAATAAAGCTTCCGAAGAAGAAGTTCCTCACAAATTGAAAAATGGTAAGAGTAATGAAAAAAGGAAGCTTGATCAAGCCTCTGATGAAGTGGCTAAAAAGAAACACTGTCAAGACAGATATGCTCCTGTTGCTCCTGGGAAAGCCAATAGCGAGACAACAGGCAGCTTGAAGCATACAGAAAAAAAAAAACACTTACAAACTGCGCAGGTTCTTCCTTCAGTGCAAGACATAGAAAAAGCATGGCAACTGTTTCAGACCCTTCAAAAGATGGGTCCTCAATTTACTGGGGCTGGCAAGCACTCTTCCAAAGTTCTCTCTCTTCTGTAGACTATGAGGGTGACTCAAATGATCAATTTTATGATGCCCCTGACATGGATTTTGAGGGCCTTGAGCCCCAGGAGTCCCCGGACCCTCACCTTGGGGATCCCCTGGGTGACCACAAGGATCCTTCCTCTATGGTGACATTTATACAAAATATGCCTGATACCCTGGACCTACCTATGCAGGAGCCCAACCAGGATGTCGATGAAGATGAGGATTATAGGGAGATGAATGGTCTTTCATCCTGAAAGATCCTGGTCGTCCCTATCTATAATGCATTTAGAAAAAATACCATGAAGGTGCTTCAACACCCCACTTCAATATCAGGGGTTGATTAGCGGCTTGAGAGAAAATGTAAATTGTCTAAAAATGATACCAAGTTCCTGTCTGCACACCCTAGCCATGAATGTATAGTGCAGCAGGCAGCTTGTGAGAAAGCTGGAGTCTCCTTGTCGCCTTCTCCCCCTGACAAGGATTACAAGAAAATTGACTTTATAGCAAAGAAAATGTATTCCACAGCTTTCCTGCTTCTCAGGCTTTCTTCTTACATGGTATTTGCAGCCAAATATCAGAAAGCCCTTTGGAAATCTGTCCAGGCTATTGCCCGCAACGGATCAGATTCTATGGTGCAGGAGCTGGTGGATACGTCAAAAACTGCCCTGGAAGCTACTATGTACCAATTCCACATGGCAGATGACAGCAATGATGCAACCTCTTGGGCGATGGCCCATGCCATCTCTCTGAGACACTTTGCTTGTCTTAGAACAACCAGTCTGACCACAGACACTTAGAACAAGGCCATGGATTTTCCCTGTGATCAAAATATGTTGTTTGATTACAGAACCACTGACTACATGAAAAAAGTTAATGAGTATGAGGCCTCCTGGCAGAGCCACTCATCCAAGCCTAAACCCGCCACCCCTCAGAGATTCCGTCCCAGGGGTGGTAGGGGCAGAAGTTTTGCTCCCAGGCCTTACAATCCCTATTCCCAATCTGACTTTAGTCAATACAGGGGGTCTTTCAGAGGCAGGGGCAGAAGGGGCCAAAGAAGAGACACCTCTACCCAGCCATCTGCCTCTCAGTCAGAGTCCTGGTGTGAGTGTCCAGGTCACCTCTCCATTTCTGGTTGGAGGCAGACTGTCTCACTATCTTCAGCACTGGTCCCACATCACATCAGACAAGTGGGTGCTGGAGATAGTGGAGAAGGGTCTGTCATTACAGTTCAAGCAACTGCCAGACCTCTAGCATACCCAGGTGTCAATACCTCTGTCCCCAACACAGATACCTCTGTTGGAAATGGAGGTACAAACCATTCTGGCTTTACAAGCAGTGGAGAGGGTCCCCACCCATGAGAAGGGCAAGGACCTCTACTCCAGGCATTTTCTGACACAAAAGAAAACTGGGGAGTGGCGACCTAACTTAGATCTCAGATATTTAAGCAAACGTGAAAAAAACTAAATTCAAAATGGTCACTTTGTCACTGGTCATACAGTCCTTACAGCAGGGAGACTGGCTAGCCTCCCTCAACTTAAAGGATGCCTACTTGCACATACTCATAAGGAGATCTCACTGGACATTTATCAGGTTCCAACTTCCTTTGGGTCACTATCAGTTCACCACAATGCTCTTCGGTCTGTCCTCGGCCCCAAGATTCTTTACCAAGTGTCTCGCAGTGGTAGCAACACATCTCAGGATATTGGGTGTCACTCTCTACCGCTCTCCGGGTGACTGGCTCATAGTAGCAAAGTCTCCTTGCCAGGTCAAGGGATCGCTTTGCCTCACAGAACACACTCTGGAGTCTCTGGGTTTCCTGGTAAATCTAAAGAAATCTCACCCGGAACCCATCCAACTGCTCACCTTCATAGGGGCCCAGCTGGACACTCAGAAGGGATATGCTTTCCTTCCACAGAAAATAATTCAGAGTTTCCTTTCAGTGGCAGATTCTTTTGCCCAGGGACAGCCAAGACCAGCCAGACAGTTCCTCACACTTCTGGGACATATGGCCTCTATGACTGCAGTAGTCCCAGGGGTCAGGTACAGGATGAGACTCCTGCAAACCTACCTCAGAGCTCGCTGGTCTAAGAGAAGCAACAAATTTTCAAAGTTGATACCTGTGTCGGAGCAGTTCCTCTAAAACTTGCTGTGATAGAAGAACCCTGCAAATTTGCAGGCAGGGGTTCCCTTTCATGCTCCTCTTCCCACAAAGGTGATCACCACAGATGCCTCCCTTTTGGGCTGGGGAGCTCATTTAGATAGTGCCTCAGTAAGCGGCAACTGGACTCCCGAAGAATCACAGTTGCACATAAATCTTTTGGAACTCAGAGCAGTCTTACTAACTCTCAAAGCTTTTGTTCCCAGCATAGAAGGGCAGGTGGTTCAAATTCGAACAGACACCACCACTGCAGTGTTCTACATAAACAAGCAGGGTGGTAACAGATCAGGAATACTCTGTTTAGAAGCTCTGAAACTCTGGTCTCTAGCATTCTCCCTGGGAGTCAGCCTCTCAGCTATTCACCTCCCAAGCAAACTCAGTACTCTGGCAGATGCTCTAAGCTGCATCAGTCAAGGTCAGAGCAAATGGGCACTGAACAAGCAAGTACTAGCCACAGTGTTCGGGTGGTGAGCCTACCAGACGTGGATCTGTTTGCCTCGCCTCTGAATTTTCAGCTTTCTCAGTACTGTTGCAGGCCCCCAGTTCTGGGAACACTTCCTCTGGACACCCTGATCCTGTACTGGTCAGGGAGGTTCCCATATGCATTTCTTCCCTTTCCCCTGATATTCAGGATTTTGCTGAAACTCAGACAGCAGCTTGCATTGATGATCCTAGTGGCTCTGGACTTGCCAGGCAAGCCTGGTACACTCTCCTTCTCTCAGTGTTCTGCAACAGGCCCATTTGCCTGTCTCCGACTCGCTCCATGCCGACCCTTCCTCAGACGCATACCTCTCAACTGTCCCTGATTTTCAGGGATGTCCCTGATTTTGCCTCAAAATTTTACTCTGTCCCTCCTAAAACTTGTGTTTCTGTGACCAAACAGTGGGAGTTGTAAGCACAAAATAATGTCAGACATTAAGGTTATAGACTTTTTCTTCCTTAGAAAATGCATGTTACACTAAGTCCCTTATTCTACCAGCTTTCTGAGTGGATACCACCAATTTTGAAGATGTGTCCCTGATCTTGGTCCTTTGTCCCTGATTTCTTTAAGCCTTGTCCCTGATTTAAGAGGCAGGAGGTTGAGAGGTATGCTCAGACGGGAGTGCAGTACCCAGACATATACTTTCTTCACCTCAAGGCCTGGTTCTTGAGGAGTTAGTTTCCATCCTAACAGTACTCAGATATTTAAAATAAATATTTTGCAACAGTCTTTTGTGAAAAACAAAACAGGATATTGTAGTGGATGGAAAGGTGGAGACAAAAAAAAAAAAAGTCCAATTAAAATTGATCCAGTCAAAGTAACAAAAAGACTGTAAATTAAACCCATACAAATCCCCTGGTCCAGATGGAATCCATCCGCATGTACTAAAGGAACTAGCAGTAGAACTCTCACTCCCAATTAGCCACATCTTTCAACTCTGCCTTGATAAGGGTGATGTTGTAACCCCATGGAGAGAGGCATTAGTTGTAGCCATTTATAAAAAAAGGTTTGAAAGAGAATCCAGCAAATTACAGGCCAGTAAGTCTGACATCGATATTGTGTAAAGTGTTGGAAGGAATAATAAAGGAATATGTGGAGAAGTTTGTAAGGGATACCAATTTAGGAGATGACACACAGCATGGCTTTAAGAAAAACAGATCACGTCAGACAAATATGCTCCACTTTTTCCAAACAGAGTCAGTAAGGCACTGGATAATAAGAAATCAGTTGATGTGGTATTTTTGGATTTTACCAAAGCTGTCGATAAACTGCCTCATGTTCAGTTGATCAATGCACTACGGAACTTGGGCCTCCATGAAAACATTGTTACATGGAACAACTCTTGGTTGACAGAGAGAAAACAAAGTTATTATTAGAGGAGAGGTCTCGGATTGGATTGAGGTGACAAGTGGGGTGCCACAGGGATCAGTCCTGGGTCCAAGTCTTTCTAGTATATATGTGACATCGCTAAAGTAAAATGGTCTGGATGACTAAATTCGCAGATGACTGTCGACTGGGGGCCGAAGTACAAGATAAAGGAGTTAGTGCATTACAAGATGCATGTGCCCATATTAGGGATTGGTGTGAGATGTACAAACTCCCCTTGAATGGGGATAAATGTACTGTTATGCATTTGGGAAATGGCAACATAGACCATATATATTATATAGGAAATAAACCCCTAAGAGTAGTCAGTGAGGAAAGGGACCTGGGTATCACAATTACAAATGATCTAAAGTTCAAGTCCCATTGTAGGAAGGTGGCAGGAAAGGCAAATGGTGTCTTGAATTGTATTCTTAAGCATATTGCCAGTAGACATAGGAAGGTGATGATCCCTCTGTATGGTGCATTGGTGAGACCGCTAATGGAATTTGGGGTTCAAGTGTGGTCACCACAGCAGAAAAAGGAGATACAACTACTGGAGAGAGTGCAAAAAAAAAGCTACACGATCTATCAGAGGAATGAAAAACAAAGATTATGAGACTAGATTAAGTGAGTTGGACATGTTTTCCCTTGAGTACAGGAGACTCAGAGGAGATATGTGTCTAGTACATAAAGCATGTTCAGATAAAGAACTTTGGGAAGGATTGAGCTTGAGGCTAAATGAGTCGATGTACAGTACTAGATCACACCACCTCCAGCTTAGGGAGGATAAGTGTAATACCTGGAGATGCAAAGGTTGGTTTAGTGAGAGAGTGTTTTCAACCTGGAATTCAATGCCTGAAGAGGTAGTGGCTCAAACATCAATGGATAGCTTTAAACATAGCTTAGATATCTTACATAAAAAGGGGAATATACTGTATAGGAGCTTTGTGGTGAGCATAATGGACTAACTGTCTTTAAAGGCTTAGTATTGACCGATGAGACCTACTCTGAACAGGTCCTTAAGATACTGAGGATGGCTAAAAAAACAAACACTAAGAAGACTTGTGCAGCCAAATGGAAAAGGTTTTCCATCTAGTGCAAGAGCAAAAAGGTCTAACCCCTATCAGCTTCAGACCCTCAGATGCTAGACTACCTGGTACACCTACAGGTGTCAGGCTTGTAAACCATCTTCACTCAAGCTACACCTGGCAGCAATTTCGGCCTACCTTTCAGTGGGACAGAAGAAATTAGTTTTTTCCCACAGCATTTTTAAACAGTTTTTCAAAGGCCTCTTGCACCTCCAGCCTCCAACCAGGGAGCCTATTCCTCCTTGGAGCCTGAACCTTTGTATAGATGGGCTCATGAATCCACCTTCTGAGCCTATGTCCATGGCCCACATCAAGTGTGTAACTTGGAAGACTGTCATCCTGGTAGCCATTACATCTGCCAAGAGGATTTCAGAGCTACAGGCCCTGTGCACTGAGTTAAATTACATCATCCCTCACAACGATAAAGTTGAGCTCAGGACAAATAGGAAATTTCTGCCAAAGGTGGTTTCAGAGTTTCACTTGAACCAGTCCATTACTCTGCATGTCTTCTTTACTGAGCCATCCACTCCTTGCGAGCAAAAGCTCCACAGCCTGGATGTCAAAAGAGCCATCTTTCACTACCTAGAGCATACTAGACAGTCCAGAGGCTCTTCCACTCAGTTGTTCCTCACCTACGGGGATGTAGGCAGAGGAAGACCAGCTACCAAGAGAACTACTTCTCATTGGTTGGTCTCTTGTATTAGATTCTGCTATGAGAAGGCTGGTCAACAACCTCCAATAGGGCTTGTGGCCCATTCCACCAGGGGCACTGTAGCCTCACTTGCAGCAGCAAGTGACATTCTCCTACTGGATGTCTGCAAAGCAGCTACCTGGAAATCTGTGTACACCTTTGTGAAATACTACTGTTTGAATGTGTAGACCAGATCTGATGCCAGATTTGTCAGGGTGGTTCTGCAGATCCTCTTTCCTAAGTAGGTTCTCTGCCCACCTCCCATTTGGTGCTGCTGGGTAGTCTGCAAAAAAAGTTACTGACGCTAAAGGACTCCTGGGGTAAGAAGAAAAAATTACTCACCACAGTAATCTTTCTTCCAAGGGATCCTTTAGCATCAGTAAGCTCCCATCCTTCCTCCCTGGTTCACCTGTCAGAGAAGGACTCTTATGTCACCTTTTACCAAATTTGGAGTTTCTTATTGATGAGTTTTTAGCTCGTGTTGCTGTTGTTTCTATTTCCACTTTTGTGGACATTTGCATGTTTTTTGAATCCTGTCGATTCTTTTTCGGGGCATTTGCCCTCATTTTTCCTTGAAATAATTCTGAAGCATTCAACAGCTCTCACTCAGCTCACACTCCCTCCTATCTTTTGATTGGCTTGGCCCTACGCTCATTTAAATATCTCTTAAAGGCACACCTCCGGGGCATTTGCACCTAGCCAGCTAAGTGCAAAAAAAGTTACTGGTGCTAAAGGACCCCTTGGAAGAAAGAAAACTACTGTGGTGAGTAATTTTTTCATCTCTGCCGTCAGATTCTATGTTTCTGTGTAGAAAATGCATCGAGGGATTTACAGTCCTGAAAAATGACTTTGAGGTCCCTGCATACTTTGAACTCTAAACCCCGGGGAAGGAGTAGAGGTTCTTTTCGAAGAACCTATGCCAGTCCATACTGTAGTTATTCAAGAGGCCTGGGACATGGTTCCCAGAGACCTCATCCTTCCACTTCTCAAGCTATGAACCTGTCTCCTGGTGCCAATGCCAGACTTAAAAAAGATCAACCTTTACCACCATGCCTGCTGCCCCAGGCGCTTTCTGACTCCCCTTCTCTTTCTTTGGCTTCACTGTCTCAGGAATCTCCCTCTTCCTAAAAAAGTGAATGAAGATCACTACAGATGCCTGGGTCCTGGAGATAGTTCATCAAGGACATGCCCCAGAATGCCTTACTTTTCCTCCAGTGACCCCCCCCCCGATCGCCCAACAGGTATCCTCCAGGACCTCTTGTCCTCCTGCTAGGAGAGGTTCGGACCCTCCTTTGCAAGAAGGCTGCTATGGAGCTTGTCCCAGTTTTAGAACAGAACAAGAGCTATTATTACCCGTACTTTTTGGTCCCTAAATAGGCCTGTATTCTAACGCCCATACAACATTTTCTGGGGCTGAATCTATTCATCAAATACAAAAAGTTTCACATGGTCTCTCTCCAGTCCTTCCTCTCCCTCTTGCCAAAAGGGGATTGGATGGTTGCTTTGAATATGAAGGACGCATACCTTCATGTCAAGATCTGAAAGTCACACAGAAAATAACCTGTATTTTTATGCTCCAGGACTCAGACTACCAATTTTGTGTCTTGCCCTATGGTTTCTACTCTGCACTGTGTGTGTTAAGTATTTGCCACAATGGCAGCTGCCCTTCACAGGGAGGGCCTCTATGTCTTCTCACAGAAAGACTAGTGGCTGTTGAAAGCCCCATCTCAGGTAGCCATAGTTTTACACTGTTTCAGATCTGACAGTTGTTCAGCCAACTGGCTATACTGGTGAGTGAACCGAAGTTGGTCCTTACCCCTTGCCAGTGGCTCCAGTAAATAGAGCAATTCCAGACACATGCCTGGGCCAGGCATTTCTGCCTTCAACTGTGCTAGAGCACTGGTGTCCCAGGCACAGCTGGTATCATGCAATGACTATGTCTCGACCAGATGCCTGCTAAGGTTAATCGGCCTGATGGTTCCACTAGCTTGCCTCCACATGAGAATCCCTCATTGGCTTCTCAGGGTATAGACGGCACAGCATTCCAATGAGTTGGAGTGTCTCCTACAAGTGACTCCTCCACTTGGTCATTCCCTGAGCTGGTGGTTGGACCGCTCCAACCTACGGATGGGGTCCCCATTTTTTTGGCTATCTCCCCCCCCCTCCTGGTGAGGACCATGGATGCTGTGGATTCTGGTTGTGGTGTCCATCTGGTCCCCTTCAGAACTCAGGGCCAATGGACCTCTCTGGATATGGTTATGCACAGCAACAATCTGGAGATGAGGGCTGTCATGTGTGGCCTACAGGCCTCTACTGCCCTCCTTCCAGGCAGCTGCTGATCTATACAGATTTTGGTGATGCATTACATCAACCGACAGGGTAGAGTATGTTCATACCCTCTCTGCAGAGAGGTGATGAGAGTTTGTCACTGGGTGGTAGAACGAGACATATTTCTGTCTGCAGTGTTCCTAACCAGTACCTAGAATGCACTAGCAGATTTTTTCAGTTGGTCCTGTGCAATGTGCAACAAATGGGAAGTCTCAGACTTGACTGTGGATGACCTATTCAAAAATAGTCATCTGGACATACAGTAGACCTGTTTGTGTCTCCATACAATGCAAAATTGCTGCATTTCTGCTTGCTTGCTCCAGGGCCTGGAGTTTTCTGGCAACACAAATTGTACCCCTCCTGGCAGAGGAGGGGTTTCTTTTTTTTTTATTTAATTTTATTGAGACAAGAGTTCAGCCACTGAATAAACTGTAATGTCTGTCAATGCATAATAAGGTAATCGCAGGAGACAGTATGCATTATACAAGCAGTTATCACCACAAAGGTACCATTATAGAACAAATGAGTAACCCAGTGGTTGGCCCAAATCTACCCCCTCAAACTGCTATCAGTATTATAGTCAGTTGGACACAGAAAGCAAAGCAATCAAGGTGTCATTGTGTCACATAATATACATAAACCACAACTGCCATTTAAATTGGAATCAGTTAAGGTGATTATGGTGATAAGCTGAAATTCGCTGCATCTCATATATACCCAGTACAGTTGCCCTCCACATCTCTAGTGTAGGTAGCCTCATTTGCATCCATATCCTGGTAATTGCTTTTTTTACTGATAGCAAATATGGATAAGCCAGTGAACAAGACTCTGACCTGACCCCTTCCAGAGGGGTGGAGAGCAAAACCATGGCTTAGGTAATGAAAGAAGTTAGGAGAGATAGAGAATCCATTTGGTCAGCTAAAGAGAGCCAAAAAGGTTGGAGCAACATGCAGCTCCAAAAAACATGCGTAGGAGTTGTTACTTGTTCCCCATATCCCCTGCAACAGCCCCCCCCCCCCACTATGGGGGAAGGAATTTCAGTAAAATAGCCAGAGTTCAGAAAAACCAATACCTGCATTTTCAGGCAAGAGTCCCTCCACATCACCAAAGAGGTGACCTTTAATGTGGGGATAGTTTGCTTCATCCATTTATCCTAGTGAACTGTAATTTGCAGTTTCCCAAGCCACTTGTCTAAGATAGATTGTGTACTGTCACCCATAAGATCCTGCAGGCGGCAGTAAAACTAACCTATCATATGTCCCCAGGTTGTGTTATTAATGCTGTCTGAGAGCAGTCTGAGCAGCATCAGGGCTGGGTCAGGGAGCCTAGATCAGTCTTTGGATTGATGTAAGAGATG
This sequence comes from Neoceratodus forsteri, assembly GCA_016271365.2. Classification (NCBI taxonomy): domain Eukaryota; kingdom Metazoa; phylum Chordata; order Ceratodontiformes; family Ceratodontidae; genus Neoceratodus; species Neoceratodus forsteri. Next base: position 1,646,890,018 of record CM057455.1, on the reverse strand, counting down.
GTCTGCACCTGCAGATGCCAAAAATGCTCCCTACCAGCTAATGCATATTGTTGTTGTGATTGTTCGAAGTGAAGATCCCATAAGCATCCACAAATCTAAAAATATGTGCTAGACCAAGATGTCGCCATCTTTCAAACATTTGATCAGTTTTGTTGGGCACAACATTCGAGTCTGATGCTAACATTCTGCAGAAATAGAAGAGGAAAGTGTTGGTATAGTATGCAGTTTAAACCACAATTTCAAGGTAGAAGCCACAAAGATGGTGTTAACCCTCAGTGGGAGAGGAGTGGACTTATTTGTAAATAGGAGAGGGGCTATGTCATGCATATAATTGAGTAAATTCAATGTTTTTCCAAGGTGGTTGTATGAAAGGATGTAGCCAGTGATATATAGGACATAAATGGGATACCCATGCGTGGAGTCACCCCACCCAAGGCACCTGTAATGTAGAGAAGAGACGAACAGATCCTAGGTAGCTGACCACTCAAAATAAAACATGAAAGTAACTTGCTCTATGAATCAAAATGTTAGGAAAAGGGGAGCAATGGGATCATTTGAAATGGTTATAATAGATAAGACAGTATTCATATGGACTACTTCAACGCGAGAAAAAAGGGATATTTAACTGACCCCATCTAGTCAAATCATCAAGGGTTCATAATTTAAGTTCTCAGTAACCCAGATCTTTAGCGATGACAACATCTAGATATTTAAATTTAGTGCCTCTCCAACAAAGTGGAAAAGCTTGCTTGATTTCCAGCAAGGGGATGTAATTCAATAAAAGTACCTCGGTCTTCCTGAGACTAAGTGAGAATGTAGAGAGAGAGTACCAAAGGAAGACAATACAGACCAGGCAGCAGGGATAGAATGCACAGGGTTTAACAGGGCGAGAACAATATCATCTGCATATAAAGAAGTTCTATATTCTGTACCCCTGAATGGTATCCCCTGCACCTTGGGCACCAACCGAAGAGCAACCGCAAGGGACTCAATACAGAGCACAAAAAGTTGTGAGGAGAGGGGGCATTCCTGGTGGGTTCCCCTTTGAAGCACAATAGGGGACGAATGCAAGCCATTCATTCTAATATATGCCTGAGGATTAGCATAATCATTTCAGAGTCATGCATTAAATTTCTTAGGAATGCCAAAGACCAACCGGATGACCCACAAAAAAATTCTCAAGACATACTGTCAGAAGCTTTCCTAATGTCTAGGCTTTGACAGGATAGTTGGTATTGACCTCTGTGTGCCATATTCCATAGGTAACATTCTACATATGTTATCCATCTTTTGCCGCTGTCTTATTTTTTATTTATTTAGTTGTTTAACCAGGTATAGCACACTAAGCTGAAAGCTTTTTTACAGGAGCGACCTGGGAGCACAAGGAGGTTAAGTGACTTGCTCAGGGTCACACAGTATGCAAGTGGAAGCTGTGGGATTCAAACCCAGGTCTGGTCTGCTGGATGTCACCAGATTTGTAGCTCAGAGTCTTAGACCACTGCGCTATACTGCCTCCTTATAAATCCTGCTTGGTCTGGGTATACTAAAGACGGCAGGATGTGCCCCAATCTGCAGGCCCAAATTGCTAAGTAGAATTTATAATCTACATTAAGAATTGAAATCGGATGATAGGAGAATGGATAGGATGGATCCTTTACAGGTTTTGAAATCACCAGTATGTTTGCATAGGACCAAACAGGTGGAGGGGAATCACCTGTAGTACCTCTTAGAACAACTTAAGAAGATATAGGGAAAGAGTCTTGGAGGACACCTTGTACCTTTCAACTTGATAGTCATCAGATGTTGGGCATTTTTTGGTTTTCACATTATGCAATGCAAATGTAAGTTCCTCAGGCTGAATTGGAGCTGTCAGTGCAGCTTGCTGGTCCTCTGTAAAAGTCAGGAGATGAAGGGCTCTGGATAAGAAGAGATGTCTGTAGGTGAAGGAGAAAATGTTCCTGTATAGAGGTCCTGATAGTACCTTTGAAAAATGTAAATTGCGAGTTGAGTCATGGGTTAAATGCCCTAGGTCCAGATCCCTGATCTTTAGAATACAACACAACAGTTTCTGCACTTGCAATCTATGGACTAGTAATCTGGTACCCTTGGCATCTCCATCATAGCTGTCATGCTTCAGAAATAGCAGGGCTGGATGCACCCTATCATACAGTATGGACCATAGTTCCTGCTTTATTATCTTAATATGCTGTGTAATAACTATATTACCTGAGATGCAAAGCTGTTGATATGTATGGAGCTGACCCGTTAAAGCAAGATACCTTTCCTGTTGCTGTTTCCTTTTGTGAGAAGCATGAGAAATGTGTTCTTCCCCACAAAACTATTTTCAAAGTTTCCCAAAATATAGAGGCCGATACCTGTGCGGGGGAATTATCAGCTACTATCTTTTGGAACTGGTCTTGGACATAGTTTCGGAATGTTTCTTCTTTGAGCAGCACTATGTAATATCACAATAAGGATAACTTGGATCACTTACCCAGGTCCAATCTAAGTGTGTGTGTGTGTGTGTGTGGGGGGGGGGGGTTATGATCTGAGAGAAAACGAGGCTCAGTGCTAATAACTTGAATTATTCCAAAATGCTCGCAGAACGTATAAAAGTAATCTAGGTAGGACTAAGATCCGAACCAAGGAGAGTAATACATATAAAGTTGTGTACTCAGGAAAAACTTACGCCAAATATCAACAAAGCCTAAATGACTCAGAATTGCACAAAAGTATTTAAGGGCTGTCGCAGATTTATGCCTACTTGAGTAGTGTGAATCCAGGTCTTGGGACATCATTAAACTGAAGTCACTGCCCAATAATATATCTAATAATTTATTAAAGAAAATGTGAAACACCAGAGTGCAGGCATTAGAGGGGAAAATACATGCTAGCAAAGGTGACATCAGAATCGTACAGACATCCCTGGAGAAAAACACATCTACCTAATGCATCCAGGTATTCTAGTGCATCTGCAATGGAGTATTACTCAGGATTAAAATGGCTGTATCCCTGCATTTACCCCTTTTACTAGAAGAGGAAAACACTATAACCTCTCCAAGCCAACTTAGCATGCTCCCGCTGGGTAAGGTGGATCTTCTGAACAAAAAGAACATCTGCAGAATGCTTACAGTTAATACTGAAAAAATTTGGTCCACTTAACTGAACTACGTAGTCCATTAACATTTTGTGTTCAGATAGTAACCAGAAGTACTTGAGTGGTAATTTCCCAATAGTATAGCAAGTGGTTTGTTCCCAATAGTGCAGAGTACTGGTAGTATCTTTGGGTGAAACATGCCTGGCTATAGAGAATTCCCCCACGAACCACTGGGTAGCAGGACCTATCACTCAACCACCAGTTCCAATGGACCTGACACAGTATGGTGGCTAACAGAAGTGGCCCAGGCCCGGACAGCCCAAACTAACCATGTACCCCCCCCCCGATCCTGAAATATTGAGGTCTACCCAGCTGTTGTCTCAATCTCTGCATATCAAACCTAATTGTAGATAAAAATATCAAAACTACAAATTGTAGAAGAACATGTAGTGGTCTCTCCAGGGGCCCAATTGTGGCACCTAGGAAAGAATCCGCCCAATCAACCCCATCAGGTTAATCTGACAAGACCTCCATGCCATGAACCCATGCTGTTTACTATCCATGAGACCACTGCTCTCCAGGCAGTCCACATGATCCTCCTTGACCAGTGGCTCCATCAGCTTCCCTACAACTGAGGTAAGACTGACAGGACTGTAGTTCCCTGCCTGTTCCTTATCCCATTATGGAACAGAACTACAGTATGTCTGCCACCATTCAAGTCCCTTGGTACTACTCCTCTATGTAATGAGTTATTGAATTGCCCTACCAGGAGTTTAGCCAGATGCTCTTCAAGGATATTTCTTTCATCAGGCAACACCTTTGGAACTACAACCATGCCAGCGCTAGGACCACACAGAAACCTTTGCAAGCAGTCAGCCAGGGGCTGCCTATGATGACATCAGGCGTCAACATATACATAAATGTTGGTGGCCCCTCCTCTCCACAGTTCTTTTCCCACCATCAGACTCATCGGACTCACCATCAGAAATGTAATTGCTCATAGCCACCATTTTATTTTTTCTTAAACCAAAAAGTAATTGCTTTTATAGTGATTTCCAGCTACCTGTATGCCGCCGAAAGAACCATCTAAACACTTCTAGTATTGTGAATGCAGAAAGAACATTTACATGGGAGACTCCCACAACATCTGTGCCTGCTGTTTAGGCCTCTCTCACAGTGTTAAAGTTTGTGAGATCTGCTGGGAGTTCATCTCCACAACTAGGCAAAGCAAGAAGGGGGCATTGGAGAAATTCCTCCTCCAAAAAACAGTTGACAGAATGGAGAAGCAGCTTCAGGAAAAATCCACGTTGCCGACCCCGTTGACCAAATCACGGTCATCAAAGTGCCAGGAAGAGTCTTCAGGGAGTCAAAACACAAGCACTGGGATAAAGACAAGGTCTCTCAGCCAGATCCAGGTTGTCCCTGCAGGCTACAGGCACGACCTCTGCTTCGACCTCGTCTGCTGCGGCCCTTTTTATTTACCCCCACGACCGTCAACCAGACCCCAAGGTCAAGGCTTGGCGTAGGCACTACCAGGCCTGTTATGGCCTGTATGTCGCTGTTGTCAACAGGGATCCAACCTTCACGATCGACCACTCCAGTCATGCCTACTAACCAAAGTGGTGCCAACATCCAGTACTCATTACATTGTCAGATATGATAAGACGTCTACTGCCTGGCCTCCCTGTTCCAGGGGGCCTATCAGTGAGGACTCCCACACTGCAGCGTACTTCCTTGCCATATAGACCTCAGTGGTGGTGGCTCGATCTTTACCTCCTGTCAATTATACAGTAGTCGATGAATATGAATACAATCCTGATCGTCTAACTCCAGGGATTCTTCAATATGATTAACTCTAGCAGTCAGCTTTCTGAGTTGCACTGCCGCAGAGATGAATGGAATTTACGCAAATGATGGAACATCAATTGGCTCATGCCATCACTCAAAATGTTGCCATTACAAACTGCTGCTTTCTATAACTCTTAGATTTCTTTCTCCACTTGCCTAGTTAGATGCCTCAAAGACTGCTCCTCAGCGAGACCTTCAAAAACATTCATTTTCCCCCTTTATAAGTATAAACATTTTATTTTCTTTTATATCTGCTGCCTTTACTCTTTATTTAGAGTTAATGCTAGTTTTAGTTAGTTTTCAGTGATTTTTCCTCAGTTTAGCAGTTCTTCATCGGTTCCTCAAAACCAGTTGTTTTTTTGTCTAATTTTAAGAGGTTTTTATTTTATCACTTAAGTTAAGGTTCTGCTTGTGTTAGACGTGGTTTCTGTTTTAAATTAATCTTAGCGGTCTTTTCCTCAGTTCAGGAACTGACCGTGTTAGTTTACCACTTTATTTGAACTAATTTGTCAGTTAGGACTGGACTTAAGTCCTATTTTATACATATTTTGGGTTTCTAAACTAATACTTTTGGGCATGTCTGATGAGCCTAAAAAGAAGACAGGGTCTACCGGATTTAAAAATTGTGCCTAGTGTGGGGAAGTCTTTGCTTGAACTGACAAACACGATCTGTGTTTATTTTGCCTGGGGGCTGATCACTTTCAGGCAAATTGTGAAATTTGCAAGACTTTCCCAGAAAAAGACTATTGAAAAGTGTTTAAAGCATTTTCAAGAAAAAATGGCTCCTCTGGATCCAACAGCTGATTCTTTGGATCCAGCCAAAGAAACAACAACAACGACGGATGTCGCCCCTGAAAAAGGCAAAACATCCAAGGGAAAAAGAGCTGCAGAACCGGTGGAAGATCTGGTACCAGCAAAAAAAGAAAGACAAAAAGAAAAATACCGCACCTAAGTCTGGAAAGCCAATTGGGCTCTTGGTTACTGAGTCTTCTATGCTCACAGCAGAGGCCGTGGCACAGGCTTTAAAAGTTTTACAAGCCCTTCAAACAGCTGTTCAATCGCAACCAATTCTAGGGGAACCATCGGTTCTGATTCTGGTTCCGAATACAGTTCTGATGGTTTCCTCAATTAAAGGATCAGTTACAATGATCCTTGAATCCTCATATGAAGAATATGAGGAGGAAGAAGAGGATGAAGACCCTATTGAGCCTGAAGTATCCCCAGAACAAGATTTTGGTTCTTCTCGTGTACCAGAGGATTACTCCTCACACTTCACCTTTGTGAAGCAGATGGTGGATGCCCTGGACCTCACCACACATGAATCTGTGCAGGATGAAGAGGAGGCAGAATTCATGGAAATGATGGGGTTAACTCCCACAAAAAGGCTGTTTCTCCCCATTAACAAGTTTCTAAAGAAACATATCCTTAAGATTCTGGAGACTCCAAATAGCATTTCCCCAGTGTATAAAAAAGCTGACAGAACATATCAGCTGGACCCAGTAGGTGCTGGGTTCCTGCTTTCACATCCTGACCCTGAAGCAGTGATGCAGACAGTGGCATGTGACGGGACAAAGGTACCTCTGGCTACCAACCCTCCAGAGAATGACTCAAGAAATCTGGATAGCATGGCCAAGAAAGGCTACCTGGCTTCATCACTGAGCATCAAATGAGCCAGTTATATGGCTTATGCTGCCCAGTACAAAAAATCATTGTGGGCATCTGTCATGGCTATGGCAGATAAGGCACCACCTGGACTGGCAGCTGATCTCATGGAGACAACAAAATTTGGCTTGGAGGCCTCAAAATATAAATTTCATATGGTAGTAGATGCCAGTGATAATGCAGCCAGGTGGATAGCCCTGACTGTGGCTCTTGGAAGATTTGTCTGGCTTAGGGCTACAAACCTAACGCAGGACACCCAGAAAAAGGCCATGGATTTTCCTGTGGAGAATAACTCCCTCTTTGGTGATAAGACAGAGGTTTATATGAAAAAAGTGGATGAATACAAAGCCACCTACAGTAATAATTCATCAAAGGAAAGGGGATCAGTCTCCTACAGAACTCAAGGAAAGGGAGGTAGAAGTAGGGGTTACAGCAGGCCTTTCTTTCAGGCCCAGGCTACGCCGGTTTACCAGTAGCAGAGGGGCTATTTCAGAGGAATGGGCCGTAGGGGCTCCAGGCGAGGGGACCAATCCCCACAGACTGCAGCCCAGAAAAAACAACCCCTGATGTGCCAGCCAGGGTCGCCTCCCCACTACCAGTAGGGGGCAGGCTGACTCACTACTTCCAGGCATGGGAAACCATCACCACAGACAAGTGGGTGCTGGAAGTGGTGTGTCAGGGATTGACTCTAAGTTTCAAAACTTTCCCAAAACTAAAAACAAAGGTTTTCAGATCGTCAACTTCCACAGAAAAGGCACTCTTGGAAAAAGTGGTATCCAAGCTACTGGTAGCAAAAGCAGTGGAAACAGTACATTTTTCCCAAAGAGGGAAAGGGTTCTATTCAAGATACTTCCTAACCTTGAAGAACAACTGGGAGTGGTGACCCATGTTAGACTTAAGAGCACTAAACAGGCACTTAACAAAACCAAAGTTCCAGATGGTAATTCTGGCAGCGATTCTTCCCACACTTCAACAGGGAGGCTGTCTGGTATCACTGAATCTAAAGGATGCCTGCTTCCACATACCCATCCATACATTTACATTGTAGTATATTATGTACCTGACCTGGGTCGCCCCTGAAAATGGGACTGTACGGTCTCAGTGGGCTCACCCAGTTACCAAAATTAAAAAAAATAAATAAAAATCAGAGAATTGCACAGAAAGTACCTCAGGTTCAGACTACCTTCAGGTCACTACCAATTCTCAGCCCTGCCATTCGACTTAACCTCAGCTTCCAGAGCATTTACAAAGTGCCTGGCAACAGTGGTGGCACATTTAAAGAGGCAGGGTATCACAGTATGCCCTTACCTAGACAACTGGCTAGTAGTCGATCAATCACCGCAGCAGGTAAGAGAGGCTCTCAGGTGCACCAGGTCCACACTGGAATCACTGGGGTTTCTCATAAACACCCAAAAATCTGTATTACAACCTAACCAAATGCTTCACTTCATAGGGGCAGAGTTGGACATCCTACAATGAAAGGAATTCCTCCCTCTGGACAGAGCGGACAAGATCCTGCAACTAGCAGGGTCATTCACTCTCAGCAGGCCAAGGCCAGCAAGGTGCTTCCTACAACTGCTAGGGCACATGGCTGCAGCAACAGGGACAGTGCAGGGTTGCAGATTCCAGATGAGGGATATTCAGTTCCACCTTAGATCACACTGGTGTCAAAGGAAGAACCCTCTTTCAAAAATGGTGTCAGTACCAAGGCCTTTCATATAGGCACTCCAGTGGTAAAAAACAGATCCAACCTGAGAGGGGGAGTTTCATTCAAAAAGGAATCTCCATCCCTGGTCCTCACAACAGATGCTTCCCTCCTGGGATAGAGGGTACATCTGGGGGACACACAGTACACGGCACATGGTCCCCAGCAGAGTCCCTACGCATAGATCTCTTGGAACTCAGGACAGTGCTTCTGGCACTGTAGTCCTTCATTTCTCTGATAAAAGACAGGGTGGTACAAGTCAGGACAGACAATACCACTGCAATGTATTACACCAACAAGCATGGAGGGACAAGATCCAACCTGCTGTGTACAGAAGCAATGAAAGTATGGAGTCTGGCTTACTCACTACAAGTGTCCTTGATTGCTGTCCACCTCCCAGGGAAAAACAATAATACTCTGGCAGATGCACTCAGCAGAATCAACCAAAGCCACCATGAGTGGGGCCTCAACAGGCAAGTATTGTAGGTTGTATTTCGAAGGTGGGGCACCCCAGAGATAGATCTCTTCACATCAGAAGAGAACCACCAGTTGCCAAAGTTCTGCTGCAGGCCACCAGGAAGGGGCACAGTGCCCATGGATGCACTAGTACTAGATTGGTCAGGTAGGAGATTATATGCTTTTCCTCCATTCCCTCTGTTACACAGGATCCTGATCAAACTCAGGTCCAAGCCAACTACCATGATGGTGATAGCTCCAGATTGGGCCAGGCAGCCCTGGTACTCACTCCTGCTGTCCCTATCAGTGGCCAATCCCATACACCTCCTTCAGAGGCACAATCTCCTGACCTCCTCACAATGGAGGATCCTGTACCCAAATCTCAGGTCCCACAGACTTAAAGCATGGTTCTTGAGGACCTAGAGTATGCTAATCTACACCTTTCTGAAAGTGTCTTAAGGGTCCTCAGAAGTTCTAGGAAACCATCAACTAAGAAGATATATGCTTAAAAATGAAATTCTGAAACTTTGTAAAACAGAGTGTAATTGTATATGCTTGTTTGGATGAGGTGTTTCATTGTGTAATTCAGTATTCTTTCTTTTGTATTTATGTTTTATGGTGTTTTTGGATTGTTTTGTATTATATGTATCTTTGTATTTATTTTGTGTTACATTATTTGTTATATGTTTAGAAGTAACCTAACGAGTCATACACAGGACTATCTTGAGAACAGGATTACATAATCCTAATGATAAGTATTTCCTGTATAAAAATAAGGTTTTTTATCTATCTATATGCCTCCAAATGGAAGAGTTTCTCTATTTGGGGTAATGCCAAGCAGGCCATACCCTCACAGGCAGGGTTACCAGTCCTTCTGGACTACCTGACACACCTGCACTCATTAGGATTACAGCCTACTACCCTTAAGGTTCACCTGACTTCAGTCTCAGCCTACTTATTGGCTGGCAAGGGAACCTCTATGACAGTTAACCCTATCTTCAAAACGTTTTGTAAGGGTTTAGCACATTTGTATCCTCCCCACAGGGAACTGATGCCCTCATGGGACCTCAGTATTTACATTGTCAAGCTCATGGAACCTCCACTTGAACCTGTGGTTACAGCACATTTGAAGTTTGTCACTTGGAAAGCCATATTCCTAGGGCCATCACTTCGGCTAGAATAAGTGAGATACAAGCCCTGTGCACAGATCAGAACTACATCTCATTCCACAGGGACAAAATGATGCTCAGAACCAGTAGAAAATTCCTTTCAAAGGTGGTTTCTTTTTTTTTTTTTTCCGAACTCTATTTTTGCCTCCCAGCTTGTGTAACTCTCTCAGGCATCCTGCAGTGCCCTCGACTACCTCCGTGCCTGAGAGGCCTCCTGAATCCTGGCACCAGCCCGGCTATCCCCCCGGCTCTGAGCCCCCTGAGGTAGGGCTGCCCTATCCACCCAGGGAGCTCTATCTGTAAATTCTGGCCGGGCTGGACTCGGCCCAGGTAAGGAGTGCAACCGGCGTTGGAGTGTGGTCGGGTGGATGCAGGTGCCATCGCCTATCCACAAGCTGTTTTTTTTTTCCTGTAATTCCCTCGTCCCTCCCCCCCAGAGTTCAGTCGTGCAATGATGTCACGACGTCCGCCGCAACTCCACTCCCTCTACTCAACGCCATACGTGCGCACATCCACCGGTCTCCACTGGGTGATGCTGTTGCACCAGGCATTCCCTGGATCCCTCCCCAGAGAGAGGAGATCCATCCACAGGTCCTCAATTTTCTCTCTCTCTCTCTCCCCCCTGCTGACCGCTGATGCCACGGGCTCGTTCCCGCACCCGGGTTGCCGGCATGACGCGAGGTGTGACATCCAGCGCCTCAACCCTGAGCACCACCGGGCCAGCTCCAAAGGTGGTTCCTGATATTTACTTAAACCAGTCAATCCCTTTGCCAGTCTTCTTCACTGAACACTCTAGTTCAGGTGAGTGTAGGCTGCATAGCCTGGATGTCAAGGGAGCTCTCGGCCATTATCTTGATCATACTAAGGCCCACAGTCAGGGCAAACAGCAGTTGTTCCTAACCTATGGGGATGTGGGAAAAGGAAAGTTAGCTGCAAAAAGGACAGTTGCATGCTGTATAGTGGCATGTATCCAATTCTGTTACAGTAAAGCTGGTAAGGAGCCCCCAGTAGGCCTGAGGGCACATTCAACAAGCAGTGCAGCTGCTACAATTGCAACTTCTAGGGATGTCCCCTTATTGGACATTTGCAAAGCAGCTACATGGAGAACAGTACACACTTTCACAAAGCACTACATCTGGACACCCAGTCCAGAAGGGATACCAGGTTTGGCAAAGCAGCGCTGCAGAGTCTGTTTCCTAAATAAGGTTCTGGGCCTTCCTCTAAAGGTACTACTTGGTAGTCTGCTAGAATTAGTCATATTGAAGAATCCCTGGGGTTAGAAGAAGAAATTGCTCACTGCAGTAATCTTGTTTCTTCCAAGGTATTCTTCAATATGATTAACTCACCCACCCTACCTCCGCTTCCAGAACCAGTTAGCCTCTACATTACAGCTGGTATCTCCTATCCTCTATTTGTTATAAAGGTCTTATACTGGTCAAGTTGTGTTTAAAACCAGGTGGCCCTGTTTTTCTTGTTATGGTCCTACCTGACTAAATTTGAAAGGGACTTTTTAATGTTCTATTCTTTTATTAATATAGTTAGCGTAGCTTAGGGGGAATTACCCTGCAGGCTCCAGTGAAATCTAAGCATTATAGAATGCAGCAGCTGGTAAGAGCAGCAGTTTGAATGGTGGCACAAGCCAATAGATGTTCCATTATTTGCATAAATTCCATTCATCTCCAAGGCAGTGCTACTCAGGAGGCTGACTGCTAGAGTTAATCGTATTGAAGAATACCTTGGAAGAAACAAGATTACTGCAGTAATTTTTTTTTTATGATGCAGGAGGATAAGGAGGAGGAGGAACACTATGCTGAGATCCACTATGAACATAGCACCAGCTCTACAGACTCCTCTTGGGGTCTGTGTGATAACGGCGAACACCTAAAGGCGATCACTGTTATTGCTCGGTCAGAGTGCCAAACACATTTTCGGCACTTTGACAACGCTGGCACATCAGCACAACAGCACCAGTACATATTTTTACTACTTTCTGTGGCGGGGCTGCCCACCCCTACTTAAAAGATTCTCAACTCCAGGGGGTGCATGTTGGGGGGTGAAAGTAGTAAAAATAAAAAGGTTTGGACTGGGCGCAATAAAAATCGCACCAGCGTCCGGACCGGAACCCAGTACCTCAGCCACCCCAGCCATTGCCCAATCCTCGACGCAGCTTGACCAGTGACCACACCACCACCCCCTACAGCCTCTCCACCCCTTCCCAGCCTACGCTCACCATGATTGCTCCTACCCCCCCCACACGCGTACGTATAGCAACATCCTGTCACCCAGTTCACCCACCCCCTCATCCGGTCGCCCTACCTGTCGGTCGCCGTGAGTGGATTGTGCGGGGAAGGTGTTGCCATAATGGATGGCGCCCTTCCTCATGTGCCCACTTCACGGGTTACCCTCCTCTTGTAGTGAGGACTCTGTAGTGAACACTCCAAGATCGCGTCCAAAGGATCCTCAAGTTTTCAGCACAATGCAGCTAATGCAGGCTGCCATGGGCTTCACTTTAGAGGAGCAGGATTCTACCAAAAAGAACCCGCTGGAGTTTCTGGAGATGACAGAATCTCCCTCTGCTGTGGTTCCTCCTGTTTCCAGCCTTGGGTGCCACTTATGCAGCCTGGTACAGGCCAAACAATATACCAGCTGTGTCCAGAAAGGCAGACAAAATGTATTGTGCTCCATCTGGGAAGCCTTTTTATGCTGACCAGCCCACCTGAGACAGACTCAGTGGTGATAAAGAATCCAGTAGGTTGGATGTCCTAGGCAAGCATACATATGCCTCTGCCTCATTGGGCCTACGTATTGCAAATTACCAGGTCCATATAATAAAATATCAGAACACCCTCTGGACCAAGGCTAAGATTCCTGCACAGGCCTTGCCTGAGGGTTGTACTAAGTAGGAGTTAATGAAAACTCTTACTGCTGGTGTTGATGTGGGGAAACATTTGATCTGCACAGCATATGATACTTCTGACACCTCTGCCAGAGCTGCAGCCTCTGGCATCTGTCTTGGGCACTACTCTTGGCTCAGAGTAGCGGCTTTTACCATTGATGTGCAGCAAACAGCTCTCAATGCTCCATTCAGATGGCAGAAATTGTTTGGCCATGAGGTAGAAAAAGTTTTTAAAGATCTTCAGTCCTCTAGAAAGACTCTGTAATCAGTACACTCCCTGTACCATTCCCCTAATGGGTAGGAACATGGATACCTTTTGCTCATCTGCTGTCAAAGAGCAGCGCCTGGCCTACATGCAGCAGGGAGGAAGCAGAGGTGTGGGGACCATACCAGTCCACAGCACAATCTCAGCTGTCTATTCAGAAGCACCTAAAGGTAGTGGAGCCAGTGGCTCTGCCCCCACCGGCTCAGCATGACTCCTCATACACCCACCAAGTCAACCACCTTTACCTACAATGGTGGGTGTAGGGGGTCGCCTATTGCTCCACTTGGATCAGTGGAGGAAGGTGACTACAAACGCTTGGGTTCTGGAAATTATAGAGAAGGGTCATGCTATGGAGCTTCTGGACAACCCTCCAGATCATCCACCAGTTGTAACAACATACCCACCAGGGCACATGTCCCTGTTGCTAGCGGATGTACAAACTCGACTTTAAAAACGGGCCATAGAGCCTACACCTCCAGAACAAAGAAACAGGTTTTTACTCTAGATACTTTCTTGTCCCAAAGTAGAAAAGGGATCTGAGGCTAATTCTGGATCTAAGAGATCTGAACTTCTTCATAGAATACAAGAAGTTCCAGATTGTCAGTCTGCAGGGCCTCCTTACCCTATTGCAAACAGGGGATTGGATTTGCCCCCTGGATATGAAAGATGCATAGCTCCATATCAAGATCCAGAATCCTCACAGAAAATACCTGAGGTTCCTGTTTCAGGGGGAACATTACCAATTCAGAGTGTTGCCCTTTAGCTTATCTTCTGCACCACAAGTCTTTACCAGATGCTCAGCAGGGGTGTCACAGACAGTGGCAGATGTTCTGGTGGCTGCTAGAAAACCATCCACCAAACATATCTACTCCATGAAATGAAAGTGGTTTGCTTCATGGGCCGCTTCACATAACCTGGATCCCTTTATATGCCCTGTCAATTAAGTTCTAGAGTACCTTCTGTCCCTGTCAGATTTAAGCCTGCAGTATTCCTCCATCAAAGTGCACCTGACTGCTATATCAGTTTTCCATGTGCGTGTGGATGGCTATATGGTTGCTCAACTGGCCCGTACAGTCTTAAGAGGCATTTTAAACATAAATTTATTTTTATTTATTTATTTAAAATTTTGGTAACAGGGTAAGATCACTGAGGCAATTACTGTCCCTTTTCAGGGTCGACTCAGGAATACAACAACACACGTACAAAGCAATTACAGCAATATTCAGGAAGAGGTTAATTACAGTAGAAGACCTTTTTCATGTCTCTTGCCACTTCCTTGACCTTTGCAGATATAAATAATGGTCTCTTGAACTTGTTTCTTTTGGTTACCTTTCTCCTGCGTAACACAGATGCCTCAAGAATAGCCACCTAAATTGCCCCCCACCCCCATCTCTCTTCCTCTCCTCCTGTGTTGTCAACCCAAACTAATTTGTCCTGGACCGCTGCCTAAACCTGCTGAGGAGTCTTCTGAAATCAAGATTTTTTTTTTTTTTAGTTGTTTAACCAGAATAGCACACTAAGCTGAAGGTTTTTTTACAGGTGCGACCTGGGAGCACAGGGAAGTTAAGTGACTTGCTCAGGGTCACACAGTATGCAAGTGGAAGCTGTGGGATTCAAACCCAGGTCTAGTCTGCTGGATGTCACCAGATTTGCAGCTCAGAGCCTTAAGCCACTGCGCTATACTGCCTCCCTTCAGCTCTTGATTGGAGTTTTCTGCTCCCAAGGGCCAGCTTAAACCAAATATATTTGTGGTCACTGTTCCCTAGCAGCTCCCCAACTCTCACAGCTCCTACCACCTCTAAGTTGGTAACCACCATATCAAAAATGGCCTCCTGCCTGGTGGGTTCCTTAACTGGCTATACTAGTTGACAGTCCTGGAATGTAGGCAATGAGGCTTGACTTCTGGCACTCCTGGCCACTGGAACATCCTGATCGATGTCCAACATGTTCCGATTCCCTACTACCACTACCTCCCCCTTTGCTACTTCCCTTTCTAGTTCTTCCCTGAACTCTCTGTCCCACTCTTCCTCTAGCCTTGGTGGTCCGTAGATCACCCAAGCGTATTTTCTTGCTTGAATCCGCCATGAGTTGCACCCACAGCGACTCTGTCTCCCCTTGTTACCTCTGATGCACCCATCTTCCACAACCTCAGTGCCATCCTTGACATAAAGGGCAATGCCTCCCCTTCTACCTATTTCCTCTATCCCTCCTGAGTACTGAATACCCAGGGACAGTCAAGTCCCACCTGTTGTTTTCTGAGGCCCACATTTCTATGATGGCCACAAGGTCCATCTCAGAGTCCGCCATCATTGCCTGGAGCTTGCTGATTTTGTTACCCTGACTCCTAGTGTTAAGGCAGATCCCCTTCCATCTAGAATCTGAACCCTTTTTTCTATCTTTCTCCCCTTTTCTTCCCTGGTACTCTTAGCGTCTTGTTTTTAATGGTGATGTCACACTTCGTGTTCCCCCTTTTTTGACCCTTCCCCTAGCCCAGTTTGGTCACTATTTCTACTTGCTGTGTTGCTACAAGCCCCCACATATGGTGTAGTACTAGCTAGGTTTGCCTTCATTTCATCTATTACTGTGGTTAACTTAGTCCCATTCTCCCCTGCAGTCAAACTGTCTGATATAGACATCAGACTTCTGTCCGAGCACACTGGCACCCTCTCTTGTCAGGTGGAGTCCGTCATTCTGGAAGAACTTCCTGTCCTGAAGTTCCCCCAGTCCCCCACAAAATGATACCCCATCTCCGGACACCATCCTTTAAGACACCCATTGAACTGTTCTCCCTCATCCTTCCTTATTCTACACTTCTTCCTATCCCTGCCCCACACAGGGAGGACTTCAGAAAATGCCAGGGAGGCTGAGTGTGTCAACAATCTGTTCCCCATCTGCAAAAGTTCTACTGTACCATCTTCACTGACTGGTTTGCCAGATGATTGGCCCAGGTGCACCAGCACGCCCAGCTCCCTCTTTGCCATCCTTCCTATCCCATCTAAATCCCACATGACTGATGCACCAGGAAGGCACCTGATCATCCTCCACTTGTCCAACCCCCCCATCCACCACCCTCTCCACACCCCTGCTTATTGAGTCCCTGACCACTAGGATTCTCCTGGTAGATGTGCTCCTTCCATCCCCTTGGGTGCCATCACACTGTCCTGCTCTTTTCCTCTGACTGACTAGAGTTTACCCACTCAGTGGAGTCGGGTTCCTGTGCCTCCTCTGTGGGTGCGAAGTGGTTTGCCATCTGGATGGTGGTGGGCTGGGCAATCTCCCTGTGGCTAATCCTGCCTTGCTTCCCTTCCCTCTCTTCACCAGTCTTCACCCCTCTGGCCCAGTGGACCTCTGGAGGAGTGGGGGTGGAAGATGGGTTCCAGCTGAGGAATTTCTTCTCTTGCTGCCACCAGCTGAGCATGGAGCTCCGCCAAGTGTTGCAGATGGGGCAATGCCCCCTCCTCCAGAGCATTTCCCTAGAGAAAAGCACCCCACAACTGCCACAGCTGACTGCCTCCTCTCTGTATCCCATCTCTATGCAGAACTTGTAAATAATGCTGTTCATAGCGGATTAGGATATGTAACCAATAATTACACAGTGTACAATCTAAGAGAGTCAACCTGACCTATAACAAGAAAGCAGCAACTTCAGCATGTACACACAAAACAGATAATTAAACAAGTAGTACTCACTCAGATAGGGTGTAGCAGTAAATATCACTTCAGCACAAAGCACACAACCAATGTGAGTAGTAGTTCTCACCTAGACAGGGTGTAGCAGCAAGCAACAACTTTAGCTGGAAACAGACTATGAAATGGAACAAGTAGTGCTCACCCAGGTAGGGTGCAGCAACATGCAACACCTTAGCAGAAAACAAACTACTAGTTCAAACAAGCATTGCTCACTCAGATAGGGTGTGGCAGCAAGTAACAAACTTAGCAGAAAACAAACGACTACATTTTACTACTAGTGCTAACCCAGTGAGGGAATGGCTAGGACTCTATATAATCAGGATAAAAGAGACAATGGCAGTGCACTTTATATATTTATTTATTATTTATTTATTGAATTTTGATGACCGGGTAGGCCCACTGGGCCCCGGAAGTCCCTTTTTCAGGGGCGACCCGGGAGTTACAATTATTACAGGTAACAGATGCAGTACACACAGGTGATTTCCATGTTACATATATACCGTTGTATCTGAGTGTAGAGAGGAGCAGAGTTCCTGGTTGCTGGCTGCCTCTTCTGGCTGCTTCTCCCTTGCAGACTCCTAAAACATCCTTTGTGTTGCAGGCCTTAGCATGGAAGGTCACTAATGTATAGTTGACATTAAGGTGTCGAGTGGGCTCCATTCGCTCTGTCCTCATGAGTCATTCGGTCCTCTAATTGGTGCAGTTCTAATCTGAGTTGGAACAGGACGTGCTGATAGAGTTTAGAGGGGCAGTTCCCTTTGTGGTACTTCTATGGTAGTCTGTGGGGTCCATGGGGGGAATGTGAGCATCACCAGCCGGCTGCAAGAGGCTTTTATTTGCCTCATTCTTTTTTGGTTCCAACTGCTTTTCCTGTTTTTTGGTCTTTTTAAGGCTATGAGAGGATGAGTCCACTGCTTGGCCATTCTTGGAGTTTCTATTTGAGCATTCCTCAGCTGAGGATTTAAGCTCGTTAGTAGGTTTCCTTGAAGTCTCTATTTTTGACTGGTCATTAGGAGAAGCTGCTTCTGCAGACATTTTCACACATTTTCTTACTAGGGGACTATTCTTTGGAGCTAGACAGAGAGGCTGGAGATGATTAAAACTGACTTTTTGTTTTCCTATTTTTCTGTGTCCTAGGACAAAAAACTTTGCCCAGATTGCAGTTTTGCCAATTATGATCTGTGCCCTAGCACTTGTAGCACTCTGTGGCCCGGATATTCAAACTGCGCCCAAAAAGTGCGCAACAGCAGGAGCAAGCACAAGTCCATTGCACCCATGCGCAAGAAGCTCGACATTCAAAAACTGCGCAGGTCAAGATGCGCCTGTGGCACACGACTGAATATTACACCACCTGCGCCATAGCACAACCAGGGATGTGCAGTTGCGCAGTTCATATGCACCATAGTGCAACCAGGGATGCTCAGTGGAGCAGTCCAGATGTGCCAAAGTGCAACCAGGGATGCCCCGTGGAGCAAGGCAGCAGTGCAACAGCACAACCAGGAATGTGCAGGGACATGATGCAGGGGCCCACCACCCATGCCACAGATGGGCAGAGGAAGCACACAGCAGAACAGACATTGCCCCCCACACCCCATGCACTGCACAACCGGTGGAGAGCCGGAATAACCACCAGCCCATGGATACCAGCAACCAACCCACAGCTGGGGCATGGTGCCCCAGCACACCCCCTAGCAAGCTGTGACCGGCACACAAGGAGGGCCGACCACCTCATGCCACACCATCCCACCAATGCGGAGCACACCCTGCACCATGATCCCCATACACCCTGCCCAGGAGTAGCGCCCAACAGTGCAGGACACCCCATGCATGTCACCACCCCCCACTGTGACAATGCAACCCTGTGCACCATGGAGCCATGCAAGGCAGCCCCACCATGGACACCCTGCAGTGGGCAGCAGCAGACAGCGATGCAACAGATGCATACACAGTGCCGCTCTGCATGTCCCCTCCTCCGAGGTACAGCTGAGAGACTGACCATGCGCTGGCACACGAGGTACTCCACATGCGACAGGGCATGCCCTGGACCCCACCACCAGTGGTACAGCACCCTGCACACCCTTCCAAGGACACATCCTGTCCCAGCACTGGCCACAACAGCCAACACAGACACACACAGTGTTGCATGGAAGCATGCACCACACAGGATGCAACACAGTGCATGGTCAAACACCTACCCATACCTAAGTGCACACCAACACAGGGACACAGTAGCGGGTCAACCAAACCACTGGTGTGTGGCTACGGCAGCCATGTACACATGGCCAGCACCCCTACATGGCACAGGTGTGCCAGCCACCCTGAACAGGCACCATGAAGCTGTATGCCACCAGCATGCGGCCAGAGCACAAGTGACAGACAGTGGAGCACATCCCCTGCAACAGACACAAGTGACAGCATGGAGGTGGAACAACAACAGCAGAGGCCACAGTGCCACCCAAGGCAGACATGCACCATACCGGTGACAGGAGGCAACCCGGCATTGTGCTGGGTACAGTGGCTGTCCAGCATGCAAGGGTGTCAGCTGCACAGGCCATCGACGGTCTGACAGGGGCGCCATGGACACAGTGCATGCACTGTGGACCACTGCACACAGTCATCCAGTGCACAGGGAGCAACACACAAACAACAGACAGTGACTGATAGCTACACCCACACCATAGGTGCTTCCCCTATGGAAACACACACACGCCCATGCCTGCCCCACCCCTGACACCATGCACACCACTGCAGCTGAGCACCTGTAGCCTGCTGCAAATCAGAGACCACAACAGTAGGCATAACAGAACAAATGTATTTGTTCAAGGTACAAAAAACTATATACATAAGGGGGGTGAGGGCCACATACCAGGTGGGTGTGGGTAAGGGGCAGGGGTGAACAAATGGGAAAGGGAAGAAGGGGTGTGAGGGTGGGTCCAGGGGGGTAGGGTGTATCTTGGGGCATGGAGGGCTCAGCGGCCACTTTGCTCCTCACTCCTGTGGTGCCTCCTGGTTCGCTGCCTCTGGACACCGTGCTGGTCTAACCTCTGGAGTACCTCCAATGATGCCCTTGCAATTTGGAGGAGCTCCTGCACGGCCCTCTCCAGCTGCATCAGCCGCCGTCCACCTAGGACAAGGGAGCAGAGTCAATAAGTGTGAATGTCTGTCCCCCTGCAGCCCACCCATTGTGCATAGCATATAGCCATGGGACACGCCCCTGTGATGGTGTGCGACCACTCACAGTGATCGTGTCCACATGACCTGCCTACCCAGGCACACACAGATGTGCGGACTGCTGCACACACTCACCGCCCAAGTCCTGCACAGCACCACCGTGGCTGTACAGTGACATGGCTATGCAGTGCGAAGGCAGTGGCACAGCCATGTACCCGGTGCACGCATGGACCACCATTGATGCATTCCCAGACATGCAGTGCCACTGGACAGTGCTGACTAACAAGTTGCGTGCATGGCAGTGGTGTCAATGGATGGTGGCCATGCCCCACTGCCCGCCCTGTTACACAGCATGCAATAATAATCATGGATGTATGGCACTCACCATCATCAGGCTGGTCCCTGCGCCTGTCTTGTCCGGCAACCCTCCTGGCCTGTTGGTCATCTTGGTGCAGCCTCCTCTCCCTCGCCCGCCAGCGCTCCTCTGGGCCTAGGGTGCAAACATGGAGAGAGGAACATCAGTACAATCTGGTAGCAAAGTCCCCCAACCCCCGTGTGTGTGCAATCCCACAGCCATACCCATCCTCCCCCACCCCGATACCACCACCACGGCCAACACCGGGACGCCCACCCCATGTGCTGGACACATGCCACCATGATACCCGTATGGACGTTAACAGTGTATAGATGGGGCACCTACCTGGCTGTGGCACTGTGCCCCTCCTGGCATGTGCCCACAGGTGGGCAAGCCTGTCTGTGTCCCGCCACTCCAGGTCACCATAGCGGTGCCTGCACTGCTCTGCCATCCTCTCCATTCCTGTGGCCTCCTCCAGGGCCACCGCCACCTCCTCCCACACCGCACTCCTGGCCCTCTCCAGGGGTGCCTCCCCAAATAGGGCAGTGGCATGGGGCTCCACCAACTGGACCAGACTGGCCAGTTCAAGTTGGCTTCAGATGGGTGCCCTTCTCCTTGCCATCCTGTACAGTTTTGGTATCAAAATGGTGCTCTGTAGCGCACGTTCGCCACGTGTGGATACTGCGTGGTACTGCACTGTCATTCCCCATCGTGCTGTCACCGAACAGCGTGATAGAGGTGCACCCATGCAGACGCATGGCACCTAGGGGCAAAGGTCAGCACAGGGTTAGGGGTCTCTTGTGCACGGACCGTCACAGCGCAATTGGTACTCACCGCATGTAGCGCGGTAGGGTGCCTGTGTGCCACTTCCTGCAGTGGCCTACTGCGCTGTGGCCCCAGTGCACCTACGGCACCCCAGTCAGTGCCAGGGTGCCATACATGTGAACAGTGCAGTAGCGTCACTGGCACAATGGTGGCCATGCCCTGCATTGCCTCCCACACACAGCACGTCAGCAGCACAGCAGGCATTGGTGTCATCTACCTGGGCATGCGCCGTTCGGGTGTCTGCGCGATGTCAGAAATGCCCTTGCCTGAGCACGTTCAACACATTGCGCGAAGCACAACAGCGCGATATTGAGCCGGCATATGCAAATCAGCTAATCAGCCATTCAATGGTGCAGATACTGCATTTGCATCCACTTATAATTGCGCCTCATCTCATTTGCATGCGTTGCGCTATAAAAATGCAACATTGGGCTGCAGTGGCCATAGTCTGTTATTGCAGTCTATTGTGGTGAGTTGCATGCTGTTTGGGAGTGTGGACTGTGGTGTGTGGGACATGCATGGGACTGCACAGTCACAGTTGACACCTGTCATTCTCACAGGATGAAGAATGAGCGATCGTGAGGTGGAGGAAGAGGAACAGAGACGTGGGAGGAAGAGGAGGCCTAACTTCACAAAGGCAGAAACAGATGCCCTGTTTGAGGCCTACCTCGACCAGGAGCCGCTGCTCAGTGGATGGCGGGGAACACCACAGACCCGTGCTGCTGCATGGGAACAGGTGGCGCATACCATCAACCTGCATGGCAGCCACCAGTGGTCCGTGCAGGAGTGCAAGAAGAAGATGGGCATGGACAGGCAGAGGATTAAGGATAAGGTGGCTGCCAATGGGGCAGCACGGGCTGCGATTGGTGGGGGACAGCCGGCCATGCAACACCTGACCCCACGAGAAGAGCGGGTTGCTGGCAGCATGCGGTGTTGTGCCATCAAGGGTGTTCCAGGTGGTGGATTCCAGATGGGTGGTAGCCCGTCACTGCATGGTAGGTCCTGGTCTGTCAATGGGGGGGCGGAGACAGGGTAGGGCAGAAACATTAATGCTACTGTGTTCCCTTAGAGCTCCTGAGCGTCTACATGGGTCAGCGGTGATGGGCTTGTCCACTGAAGGCGATACCATGGACATAGAGGAGGGCCCGTCCACCTCCACAGGCATCTGAGGGTCAGGGCGACAGTTGGCCCGCCAGGCTGTCCGGACTGATGTTGGTGGGGAAGATGTGGAGGAGGCCCTGCCCATGTCCCAGCATGCCAGCGTCCATGGATGCCAGCATGCTGAGACTCGGGCTGGTGCCAGATCCATCACTTATGATGATGGAACTCACTTCATGGACAGTGATATGTGTGTGGGCTGCAGGATGGCCACACAGCAGGTGACATCACGGGCATGGCTGTGGGTGGTGCCGCCGTGGAGGCCTGCGCGACATCACAGTCCCAGCCTGTGCCTGTCTGCACCAGTGGGGCACCACTGGTGTGTGTCCAGGACAGTGGGGCTGTTGCGGCCACTGCGGTGGCGCCATTGAGCCATGGAGAGCAGCAGCCGGAGGGGCAGTGTCAGCAATTGGCCAATGGCCATGGGGGTACAGTGTCAGGGGGTGGCATCAGTGCACCACCTGTGGAAATGCCCAGGCCTGGCCCTGGTGTGCAGTGCCCACCCTCAAGGGGTGCTGCCCATCAGGGCCTTGAACACCATGAGGGACAGCATGCCGATCAGGCAGATGACCTCTTAGAAGAGCACACCCGCATACTCCAAGAATCAGTTGATCAGCAGTTGCAGCTTGTGACGGCAGTGGATGCACTCAGTGCAGCTCTGCGCCAGGCAGAGGAGCGGCGCAGTAGAGACACCGCTCTGCTCCTGGCAGGGATGGACTGGATGTGGGAGGATGTGACCGCTGCCATTGACAGGCTGACACAGACAATCACAGCCATGGCCACAGTGGGCACACAGTTATTTGCCCATGCATCGCAGACACGTCGCAGTGCAATGGCCACCCCCGTTCCCAGCATCGTGCGACACCCTCCTTGTCGACACCGGGTTCAGCTGTGGGCAACCCGAGCACGCCTGGCGCAGCAATGTTTAGTGTGCTGCAGACCCGTTCACGTTCACGCAGCGGAACCCTTGGGGGACTGTCGGTGCCACCCCATGAGGCCATTGGTCAGCCTGTCACTGCTGGCAGGTCTTGGCGGGGCCGCCCACGCATCCGTGGTGGCCATGGCACTGTGGTGCATGACTGACCTGTCTCTCACCATGGCTACTGTCTGATGCTGCCCTGTGTGCATTGTGTTGTTCAACGTGCAATGCACGGTTGGGGTATCCGGCCCTGCACACACACACGTTCCATCTGCACACCTTCCCGGCTGCTGTCCGCTGTGGTGTGTGCATGATGATGCCTGCGATGTGCTGTCCGCCACTGTGCAATAGTGCTCAGCGTCTGACACATGCACAATGACAGGCACTGGGCATGGTGGTCTGTGGATGTGTGTGTGGCTAGAGGTGGCGGTTGGTGTCGGCGTGCCTCCTACCCTTTGTGCATGTCTTGTGGTGTGTGTGTGTGTGTGTGTGTGTGTGTGTAACTGCATGCTGTGTTAGACCTTGCCCTTCCCTGATGGCATGTGCAGTTCCATGCTCGGCCAATTCCCTTAATGACATGCACCCCTGGGGTTTGTCCATGCATGTTTGTGGGTTGTGCCCTTGCCACTGGTGGTTGCACATGGCCTCATGACTTACCTGGGTTGGTTGAAGTGCTCCTCTGTGATGGTGTCCCAGTGCAGCTGTGCCATCCTGATCAGTTGGGGGTCTTTTCGACCAAGGGGGGCTGCCCATCACCATCTTCACCAGCGTCCTCATTGTCTCCATCACTGTCCCCCTCTTTGACCTGTACGGTTATCCCACAGTCATTGGCCATGTTGCGCAGGATGCAACAAGCCAGGAATAGCCTGCAGGCCTTTGAGGGGCTGTACTGTAGGGCACTTCCAGATGTGTCCAGGCAATGGAAACGTGCCTTCAGCATCCTGAACAGCCGCTCGATGACGTTGCGTGTGGTGGCATGTGCCTCATTGTAGCGTTGCTGCGATGGGGTCGCGGGCGGCCGGTATGGTGTGAGCAGCCAGGGACGGAGTGGGTATCCACTGTCACCTGTATGTAGAGGGTGGACATTAGTTTGGTGATCAGCGTCGCCCTGCCTTGGGCCATCTAGACTAATACCCATGTCACCTCTGACTATGCCCCTCCCAAGATCCATGTCTTTCTGCGTGATTTGCATACTCACCCACTAGGTGGCCAGTGGGATGTCCCCACTCTTGAACCTGTGGCGCAGTGTAGACTGGTGCCAGATAAAGGCATCATGTGCTCCCCCAGGGTGCATGGCACAGACATTGATTATGCACCCCCTGGCATCGCACACCACCTTGCAGTTGATGCTTGCATACCCCTTTCGATTCATGTATGTGGCCCCTTCGGGCCAGGTGGCATGCTGATGGCCACATGGGTGCAGTCTATTGCCCCGAGCACACCAGGCATACGTTCTGCCCTATGGAACTCCTGTATGTTTGCTGTGCGCTCTGCCGGTATGCTGGGGAAATGGATGTACTCCACAGCATGTGGCAGCAGTGCACTGAGGAATTGGGTGAGAAGGTGTGACGCGGCCGACTGGGTTATGCCTGTCATGTCCCCTGTTGGTCTCTGGAAGGTACCCATGGTGAACAGGCACATGACAACTGTCACTTTGGTCTCCACTGACAGAGCATGGCTCTGTTGTGTGGGTGCCTGCATCACATCACTGCACAGCTCACAGAGCCACCTCAGGATCGCCCGGTTCAGGCGGTACCAGCCCACGATCTCAGTATCAGTGTACAGCTCAAAGCTGGTGTGGACTCGGTACTGCCTGTTGGGGGCATACCGCTGATGGGCCCTTCCACGGCAGCGACCCCCTGCTGCCTGCCTTCTCACCCCTCATAACTGCCTCCATCTGGATGGTGGCACTGGCCATGTCCTGGCTTGTGTAACCCCCCGCAGCTGTTTCTCTTTCCCCCGCTGTCCTTGCTGCTACTCCCTGCACCAGGAACACCTCCCTGTAGTGGCCATACTGCCCGCTATCTGTGCCCTCAGTGCTGTGTGGCACTTCCCCCTTTTGTTCTGCACTGTGGCACAGGCTCCCCACACCTTCCCTGTTCCTGGTGGTTCCAGGTGCTCTGTCCTGCTCCTGCCCTCCCAGTTTCTGTGTGCCTGTGTGGCTGCCTACAGTTCACCAACATGTCGCCTCCCTGTGGCGTTCTTGCACCTCTCTCTTGTTCCTTTTTATTTTGGATAATTTCCGCTATCGCGCAACTTCCATTTGCTCCCCTGTTGTGCATGGCGCATGTTGTTGAATATCACACTGTGCCATTTATGCATGGTTCCTCCATCCTTCAGTTACGCATGCATTCATTATCATTGCACTCTTGCGCATTGTGATTTGGGGGCGCATCTGCCTCCTGCTGAATATCGCAGAATGGTGCATTTGGACTTAGCGCTGAGTGCATCTCTGCTGTGCATGGCACAACCTTTGAATATTCTGGCCTGTATGCTTATCTGTGTAACCCCGGGGGGCACTACCCTTAGGGGTACTACACCTGTCTGCCCCCACGGAGGCAGGGTGAGGGGCCCAGATCTGTTGACGGGTGCCTCCACCCAGAGGTCGGGGTTAGCACAGTTAAGACTACCTCGGTTACAGCCCTCTGGGCTACTGCAACCCCCCTTTCGTCCCCCTAGTGACTCACATTGGGTACCAACAATTCTGTTCACCAGTACACTTACCACATGGATAATATATTCCAGCTCCCTTCGGGGACCCCCTGTAAAGTAAGGCACAGTTATGTTGCAATCACCAGACAGCAGTTCACCATTAATGTACACAATAGCCAGGATGTGGCTGTACAAAAAGCAATCTGATTTATTCAGGGGGAAAATAACAAGGACAGGGGGAATCAAGTTGATTAGCTTATCACTATACTTATCTACCTAGGGGCTCTGTGCACAGGCCTAACCCTACAGTTTATTGTCCCGGGTACCAAGCCCTAACAGCTAGTCCACACATGGCAGCTGGCTGGGGCCCTTAGCTGAACAAACATAACAGTCCTGAGCAGGTCAAAAGTAGGAGGAAAGTTTAATTAGGCAGTCAGCAATACAGTAGTGCACTGAAACCACTGCGAAACACGCTGTAGGAGCTACCCTGAATTGTACCGCCAACCCCAGCAAATAATGATTCCTTCACTGCTACTTAGGATGGTTTGACTCTCAACGTTCTCACATTTATATGTAAACAGCAACAGAGGGGTACCACACAGGCAACTGCTTACAAGGCTCCCACAAACTCACAGCCACTGAGATACTGCAACAGCTTCCACTTTCCTTCGGACCGGCGCAATTCAGAATTCTCTCCAGTCCTCCTACAGGTTGCGCCTGGTGGGTAGCTGTACAGGGCACAGCCTCCTCTGACCGCCCGCCGGTGGATTTCAGAGCGAACTCGCTCGCAGAGAAAATGGCCGACTTAGGCCTTCACGCGCTTCCCGTGCGAACACTTCCCAGCCGAAGCACAGAAGCTCTCAATCCTCACCAGCCACAACGATCTAACCCCCAACAGCAAGGGGCTCTCTCTCAGTTTGGGCGCGACCCACTCTCATTAGCTGGCTGCATGCCAGTCATTTCCTCCTGCTCTCAATGGTGCGAAAAGCGCTATAGCCATAATGCCTTTCCCAATTACAAACAGTTCCTCTAATGGTTAACCTACTTTAGGGTCCCAAGGTACCGATTGGCCCAATTCAACAGTTCTGGACCAAAATGGAGACAATCGAAACAGTCTTTGCTGCAAAAGAAGGCAGGTTAGAACAGCTGCATTATCATTACTATTTCCAGTGTTTAAACCAACATTCCATCCTCCTTGTAGAGCTCCTCTGCACCACTAGCGAAGGCAGGACAGGAGGAAAATCAGCAGCCCGGGCGGGATTCGAGCATAGCAACACTCAAACCCCCTCCCTAATCAGTCATGACTGCAATCCCAAGCAGTCCTTAAAGAGACAGTATACGGAAGCCCACAGGCACTCACAGGCTACCCATTTAAAAACGGCTTAAACGCCGAACACCAACCAGGCAGGGAGCATTCAAACAAGCTCCAGGGAAGCTTTTAGGAACCCCCATTTGCAAGGGGGTTACACCCTCCCTGACCTGGAAAAGCATGACGTCCGCGTCAAGCAACTACCCCTGAGGCCATTTAGGCGAGCATCCCAATTAACACTATATCACATTTTAAATCACATACAGAAACATTACATTTACAATATATTATGGTTCATACACATTGTACACATAACTCTGGTTCCCCTTTTTTTTCAAATCAGGTTACTAATTCCTGCTTATGGCACTGGGACTGGGGGAACCCCTCCTTTCTAGTCACTGGTGAGTCACCTGAACAGGAGCACCACACTCAAAGGGCAATACTAACAATCTGGAGTTATCCCCGAAGGCTATCTTAGGCAGGGACTGGTGGAACACATATACCCCCTTGTGAACCACATTTAAGGGCAGGTCCACTGGCTGATCAAGCGATTCATAGCTCAACTATATTACTGGCCGTATTTGTTGGCCGGATCGTCTAGGGGTCTCGGGGGATCCTAAACCAGGCCCTGACTCCACTTCAGTATCAGTGACATTAGCAATGGGAACCTCTCCCAGGGAAACAGGTTCAGTGCTCATGATACTATTAGGGGCTTGACTTTCTATCCCTGAACCCACCCCACTGGGCTCATCTGGGGACGGTTTAGGTACTAGAGGGGAACCATTAGGGCATTCAAAATATTCATCCGATTTGGGCATATCCCTGGCTTGTTCCCCCGTCCCACTCTCGTCTTCTGAAAAGTCAGATAATTCAGCCAGGCCAGACAGTTCAGCCAGGCCTAAGGACTCCAGCCTTGAGCTTGTCTGCTACCCTTCATCTTCTGGAGGCATTTCCTCGGGGCCAAAGTAGGGGCTCAATCAGTACAGACGGGCCAATTTCAGTTCGAGTTAACAAGTGGATTGCCCCAAACAATTGACTCAGTTCATAAGAGGATAGTATTCAATATCACCTTCGCTATCTTCCGACATAGAGTGTTGATCATCTCCTTCTGCAGAGGGTGGGACAAGGCTCCTTAGTGGACTTGTTGAAGGCTCCACAGGCTTGGTTCTTCTCTAGTAACAGATCTAGTCACAGGCCGGGAAGGATGACAGTGGAAGGTTCAGCGTCAATCAAGATTCTGCCCAATCGGCAACAAATGATTTCTGTGTATGGTTTCACATCTCGAATTGTTTTCAGGCAGACTTTATATACAGGTAGATCTGCCAACTGTCCCACAACGATATGAGGGAGGTGATGCCATCTATTAGCAATTTATGTTTGCCATACAGTCCCAGATTTCTCAACAGCACTCTATCCCCTTCTCTCAACTCTACTGTTTTCACTTTTTTGTCGTATCTCCTTGTTAGCCAGATTTCGTTAGCAGCCATGGTCTGGGGCCAGTTGGTAGGCATGGTTTAATTGGGCCTTAATCTCGTACGTACTGTAGATGGTTTTCTGCTCACACCCATCGGAAACCCCAAAACACACATCCACTGGCAATCTAGCCTCTCTCCCAAACATCAGTCAATAGGAAACCTGTGGCATCACTCTTATCAATATAGCGTGAACTAAAGTACTGATCTGTTGGCTCCATCTCGATTTATCTTTTGATTGTAGGTGCCCAGCATGTCAAGCAATGTACGATTAAACCTTTCAGGCTGAGGTCTCCCTGGGATGATAGGGGTAGTTCGTGACTTTAGTACCTCCACAAAGATAAATCTCTTTAATCAACGACTCTCAAAGTCCCTTCCTGATCAGAATGAATCAAGATGGGCCCCATAACGGACGAAAAAGTTCTCAACAAGTATCTTAGCCACCGTGGTTGTCTCTGATCCTTGGTCGGGAAAGCCTGTGCGTGCATCGGGTAAAATGATCAGTGATCACCAATATGTTGCTGACACTTTTCAGATCAGGCTCTAAACTCAGGAAATCAATACAGACCAGTTCCATAGGAGCACTAGTAGTAATGTTGACCAGGGAGCAGCTCTCCGGGTAACATTTTCTTACAAACAATGACCTAGAGTCTTGACATACTGTTCACATCTGCACTCATCTTCGCCAATAGAATCGAGTGCTCGCATTGCAGGCAAGTGTCTGATCTAAGCCCAGGTGCCCCATTTGATTATGCAATGACCTGAGGACTAGCTCTGAAACCCTTGGCAGCACCAGTTGTTGTCAGTGTGCCCAGCCCTCCTTATTCACAGTCTCTCTATAGTAGTTGGTTGATCAACTTTAAATTGGGCCCCTCTTTATACAACAAAGCAGTCCGTATGTCAGTGGAGTGTAGTTTGGATATATCCTTCTCGGCCCGAAAACCTCACGGCTGCTCTTATCATAGGATCACAGGATTGAGCCTTGTTGGAGATCATCATTGTTGAGCTGCGAGGAGCTGGTGTCCAAGGCAGAGAAATGACAGTAAGCAGCAAGTATACAGTTTCCGGCCCCCAGACAATCTACCACAGTCCACCATATCAGGAGATGCCTGTTCTTCTTTGTCAAATTTTAGCAGAGGGCTCTTATGTCAGTTCAGACAACGGACCCATTCAGTCGGGAATGCAGGCCTCCGAGAGAGAGCATCCACATCTATATGGTTTAGGCCGCCCGGTATTCTACAGCATAATCGTAAGTGGCCAGACGAGAGCCACCTATGCCCAGTAGCATCCAATTTGGCAGAGCTCTGTACATAGGTCAGAGGTTGTTATCAGTCTTTACTAATATCTTGGCACCATACAAATAGTCATGAAACTGATCAACAATGGCCCACTTTAGAGCCAGAAACTCTAGTTTGTGCACGGGTAATTTTTCTCTGAAGGTGTCAGACTTCTACTGCAAGCGCTACAGGTCTCAGCCATTCAGTGCTCCTGGTATAACATAGCCCCAATCCTTGTAGACTGGCATCAGTATGAAGAGTGTAAGGCTTGACTGGGTTAGCATAGGCCAGTACTGGAGCTGAGTAAGTTGGTATATGATGTGCGAAAAGCTTCCTCACACTCAGCAGTCCATCGATCCCTGAACATATCGTTTGGCTGAAAATACTTCTTTTCCAGGTCAGTGTACACACCCTTCTTATACTTTTTGTGAGTAGGCGGATACCCCTGAGTGAGATTAAGGAGGAGGTGAATCACTCTTGAATAGTCTCTGACAAATCGCCTATAGTATCCACAAAACCCCAGGAATTGTGGCAGCTCTTTTAAATTCCTGGGTTGAGGCCAAGTGGTCAGCGCCTCCACCTTGCCAGGGTCAGTCTCTATGCCCTCAGTGGACACTATATGGCCCACATATTTCATGGAAGTCTGGAAGAATTGACACTTGTCAATAGACAACTTAAGACCGAAATCCTCCAACCGATCCAGGACTTTGAATAATCATTGCTCGTGTTCTTCCAATGATCGGCCAAACACTATAACGTCATCTAAATAGACCAAACACTCAAGTAGATTCATGTCCCCCACAGCTCATTCCATCAAGCGCTGAAAAGTGGCTGGAGCACCCGAAATTCCTTGAGGCATCCGAATAAACTCATAGAAGCCTAAAGGGCAAATGAAAGCAGTCTTCTCTCGATCGTCTGGGGCCATCGGGATCTGGTAGTATCCGCTCCGAAGATCCAACACAGAGAACCACTTACTACCATTCAAACAATCCAAGGCGTCTTGTATGCATGGCATGGTATATTGATCCGGAATGGTCCACCTATTCAAAGTGCGATAGTCTACACATATCCGAACTGCCCCATTCTTTTTCCTTACTACTACGATGGGGGAGGCATAGGGCAGAGCCCCTACTTTTCTGCAGCACAGTGGGACCAAGTTCTGCGGCAAGACTACCATTTGCCGCAGAACTTCTGCGGCGGTGGTTTGTAATTTCTGCGGAAGTTCTGCGGCACTAATAAACAACCACATCACAGTGTCAGCTTGTCATCTTGACTTCACTTTCATGACAGTGGTTATAGCAGTCAGGATGGTGGAAAGCACAGTAACACTAGTTCAAAAATAACAGACTTATAAAAATAATTTTATGCCTAAAAAAAGCAAAACAACTGTCTCTCCCTTAAGATCCTAGCCTGTTGCATAAATAAGATATGCAGAGGGGATCTTATGATAAATAATGTATTTCTATATGCATGCTATCTATCCCACTAATGAGGTTTCCACTGTCTATCACTTATATATTTGTATGTGCTTTCTACACCACTCATGAGGTTCCCACTGTGTATCACTTATATATTCATATGCAATCTGTAACATACATACAAATATGTGTGTGTGTGTGTTTGGTGAGAGAGCCAGAGATACTGTATGTATGTGTGTGTATATATATACTGTATATATATATATATTTTTTTTTTAATTTCCATGAACTTGCATCCTCATTCATACAGGTCCCATTGGAAATGGAATAGAGGAGTTATTGCAAAACTCATTTTTCATGTCAACCTGCTTTCCTGACACACTCGTAACACCATCAGGCCATGTCATGCATGTGAACTGATAGTGAGATAGTGCTCTCCAGCCCATCACAATGTGCCCACCAAGTGACAGAACACTGCACCATACCTTCCCAAGCTCTGAGCAGTGATGTGTTCCACCGATCCTTGTGCTGCCCAGCCAGCTCCCAGAGCTAATCTCTGAACCTGAGCTGCTGTGCAGAAACAACATGCTACCCTCTGGCCCAACAGCTGTCCCTGCACACAACATTTCTCCATAACTTTAGGTGATTCTATCAACCAATGACAATATGTAATCAATAACCCTGGCAAAATGCGTATCAGTGCAATTATTTATTTAACAGGTCTATTCTTTCAACAGATCTACACATTATTATATTCCACTTTTCTGGGCATAATTACTTTATTTTTCTAAAAATGACAGTTAAATTCATTTTACCAGTTATTCATTTCAGATGGCATCTCTATACCTTAAAGGCACAAATAGGTTTGTACAAAGTGAGGTATGGACTTAACAGGTCTGTGCTATTGACAAGGTTTTGTTTAAGTTGGCCCTAGTACAATAATGCAAGACTGAAAATTGTATTAGGCTGTAGTGCAGGCTGAGCAACTATCACCATGCCTGGTGTGTGCTGTGCCACTGTCTCTGGCAGTGGAAGCTGTGGTAGATAAGTGACTGTTCATTTCTGTTGCAGAATGCAGCCATTTCATTAGCTGATGTATGATGTTATAGCAATGATAACATCACATTCTGAGCATATAGGGGGTTTTGATATAAAAAGAGGGGAAGGGAAACAGATTATATAGATAAACATAAATATTAATAAAAACTCACCAAGAAGAGTGAATTCTGCGGCACTGCAGAAGTTCTGCGGTAGATCACAAGTTCTGCACAAAATTCTGCGGTCGCAGAATTCTAGGGGCCTTGGCATAGGGGCTCCTAGACTCTTGAATTACGCCAGCAGCCAACATTTCTTGCAGATGCCGCCTTACATCATCTATGTCAGCGGGAGCCAGATGTCGTGATCTCTCTCGGAAAGGTCTGTCATCGTGCAATCGAATATGATGCTCAGCCCCTTGTACACATCCTACATCCCACTCCTTCAGGGAAAAAACCTGGTCCCTCTTGGCAAGCCTCTCACTGACCCTTCGTTTCCAGTTGGCGGGCAATGGGGAATCATTGAAGTCAAACAGATCAGGAGTAACTCTATCACCCGTCCGGGAACTCTTTCTATTTGGTAGTACAGCAGTATCTGCACAATGAACGCTAGCCAGGGTACACCCTCTTCTTATTCGAATCTCTATATATCAGACACATTGTGCACTTGAACCATCACCCTCTTAACGTAAGCGTGGGCTCTAGCCGGCAGAATGCTGGGTTTGAGCAACAACCCCTCAGGTAATCCTCCCTCCACAGGCGCATCCAGCATCAACAGCTTATTCTTGACCTCTGTTTTTAGTCGTACCTCTCCATGCAAAACACATTGTGCATTTGGGGCAAGTACCACGGGGGCCGGTTCCTTTTTACACACCACCCCCACAGGGCCTTCGGGTTCCTCCAGACTACCCATCTTCTGAGTGGCCCTGACCTTTTGAATCACAGCAGATATGCTCAGAGCTCGCCCAGTCTGGAATGCTCGCTTCTCTGAGCACAATTGGGCCAATCATCCAAACATGTGTGCATTTGTCCCAGTCAACAAGGGCACCCCATCGTATAGTCCAGTGGGTGGGCAAACTAAAACTAAGGTTTCCACTTGCTAATCTATTTCATTCACAGTTGCAGGGAAGGATAACCAGACACGGATGTACCCCAAATATGGATAGGCCTTGTCGCTCAACTCCCATACATGTAGACCAGTTAGAGGCTGCAGGGGCACCTCAGATAAGTGTGCTTGGTACCAGTCCTGAAACATGATGGTCACCTGGGAGCCACTGTCCAGTACAGCTTCAGTGGGAATTCCATTTACCCACACCCGGGTCTCCATAGATGCTCCGACCACATCAGACCAGTTGGGGGTAGCAGCATTGGTAGCCCGGCGGGGATGGGCCTGAGTCACAAAACTTTTCTTGGGGGCCCGAGACTGGGTCTGGCGGTGTCAGGCGATCAGTCTGCTGTTAACTTTCCTTAAATTCTCTGGCCTCTGGCACTCAGGCTGGAAATGCCCATCTTCCCCACAGTGGTAACAAAACTTAGGGTCCCGGGATCACTATTCTGAGGGGGGCCCTGAGGGGAGTGAGAAAGCTCTCTAGGGCTAGGGTTCGGGGCTCTACATGACTCAGGGGCACCAGGCCGAATAGGGTACACAGTAGACTGCTTTAAGTCCCTCACCAGTTCCTGTAAATTCCTGATCTCAGCCCTCAACTCACCCTCCACGTAGGGGTCAGAGGAAACAACTCGCATCCCCACAGTACCTGGGAAATCTGGGGACCCCTCGGACCCTCCAGGTGAGCCAGTCTCCTCAGGGGTGTTAGACTCAGGGGTCCCACTAGGGTTCACTGCCCCCACACAGGGTTCCCACCCCTCTTCATCAGTCTCCACTTCTCGAATTTCCCTCATCAATTGACAATATTCAGTGGGGTGGCCCCCGATCATGCAACATGAGTTTCAGCAGCGTTACACTAGAGAATCTGGCAGACTTTAAAATATGTTCTAACCAAACCTGATTCAGGGCTGTAGCAGTGACTCCCCCTTTTCTACAAGCCTTCTGCAATGCCCGCTCCACTCTAGTAACAAAAGTGGACAGTTTTACATTTCTCCACTGCTTAGCAGACCTGAATTTCCATAGTAAATCTTCACCAGTCTCTGTACTCCCAAAAACCCCTTCTAAAGCAGAGAGATACTCTGCAGCAGTGGCTTCCGGACGGGTGGCCCGGAAGAATCTAATGGCTTCTAAGGCAGGACCCCTCAAACTCTCCATCAGCCTCTTCCTTTTCTCCCCCTCAGAGCATTGCCACTCCTGGACTAAAGGGGTGGCATAGTCCATCCACGCCTCCAGGTCATCCTTCTCGGCAGGCACTGGTACCATGCCAGAGAAAAGCTTTAACTTACAGTAGGAATCAAGCTGTATGGATGGGACTGCCAAGGGCAAAGAAGCCAGCACGGAGCTTTTGGGCGGGCAAGGGGAGGTGCCCGGGGAACCCCGGGGGGTAGTATCACTGGACAGATCCAAGGCTTGTAGCAACTACTGGGTAGTCCTCCCCTCCACAGCTAACAATTTAAGCAGTTTGTCTTTAAAACTGTTCATCTGGGGAGACCCCCCAGGAGTGACTGACCCACTTCGGATATGAATTAGCCTCCACCCCTGGGATGCACCCTCCGGGTAGATCACAGGAGGTACCCTCTCAGGGTCAATGGCCACACTGCATAGGAGTAACACCTGCAGTGTCTGGTCAAGCAGATCAGCCATACGCCCTTTCACTTCAACCTTACCCAGACATTTTACTCGCTCGGCAACAGAGACAATATCAACAGTTGAGGTACCCAGGGGCACATCTAACAATAATACAGTCTTCTGGGAGTCTAGCTCTTCAGCTTCACCCCAACCCATCAATCTATGTACCATGGTTTTGATGGGTCCCAGTTTAAATTTTTCCAACATATCCCCTTCCAGTTTTTCCATCTCTGATGTATTTCCTCACTGAGCCACTAGGGGATGCAAATCCCAGCAGTGCCTCCAATTTGTAACCCCCAGGGGGCACTACCCTTAGGGCTACTACCCCTGTCTGTCCCCACAGAGGCAGGGTGAGGGGCCCAGATCCGTTGATGGGTGCCTCCACCCAGTGGTCGGGGTTAGCACAGTTAAGACTACCTCAGTTACAGCCCTCTGAGCTACTGCAACCCCCCTTCGTCCCCCTAGTGACTCACACTGGGTACCAACAATTCTGTTCACCAGTACACGTACCCCACGGATAATATATTCCAGCTCCCTTCGGGGACCCCTGTAAAGTAAGGCACAGTTATGTTGCAATCACCAGACAGCAGTTCACCATTAATGTACACAATAGCCAGGATGTAGCTGTACAAAAAGCAATCTGATTTATTCAGGGGGAAAATAACAAGGACAGGGGGAATCAAGTTGATTAGCTTATCACTATACTTATCTACCTAGGGCTCTGTGCACAGGTCTAACCCTACAGTTTATTGTCCCGGGATACCCAAGCCCTAACGGCTAGTCCACATGTGGCAGCTGGCTGGGGCCCTTAGCAAAGACAAACATAACAGTCCTGAGCAGGTCAAAGTAGGAGGAAAGTTTAATTAGGCAGTCAGCAATACAATAGTGCACTGAAACCACTGCGTAAACACGCTGCAGGGAGCTACCCTGAATTAGTACTCACAACCCCAGCAAATAACGATTCCTTCACCGCTACCAGGATGGAGCCTGACTTTCACTAGCCTTCTCACACATTTATATGGTAAACAGCAACAGAGGGGTACCACACCAGGCAGCTGCTTCCAAGGCTCCCACAAACTCACAGCCACTGAGATACTGCAATGGCAGCTTCCACTTTTCCTTCGGACCGAGCGCAATTCAGAAATTCTCTCCAGTCCTCCTACAGGTCGCACCTGGTGGGTAGCTGTACAGGGCACAGTCTCCTCTGACTGCCCACCGCTGGATTTCAGAGCGAACTCGCTCGCAGAGAAAACGGCCGACTTAGGCCTTCACGTGCTTCCCGAGCGAACACTTCCCAGCGCAGAAGCACAGAAGCTCCTCACTCCTCACCAGCCACAACGCATCTAACCCCCAACAGCAAGGGGCTCTCCTCTCAGTTCGGGCGCGACCCGCTCTCATTGGCTGGCTGCACATGTCAGTCATTTCCTCCTGCTCTCAATGGTGCGAAAAAGCACCATAGCCCATAATGCCTTTCCCAATTACAAACAGTTCCTCTAATGGTTAACCGACTTTGTAGGGTCCCAAGGTACTGATTGGCCCAATTCAGCAGTTCTGGACCAAAATGGAGGAGACAATTGAAACAGTCTTTGCTGCAAAAGAAGGCAGGTTAGAACAGCTGCATTATCATTACTATTTCCCAGTGTTTAAAGCCAACATTCACATCCTCTTGTAGAGCTCCCTCTGCACCACTAGCGAAGGCAGGAACGGAGTGAAAAATCAGCAGCCCAGGCGGGATTCGAGCATAGCAACACTCAAACCCCTTCCCTAATCAGTCATGACTGCAATCCCAAGCAGCCCTTAAAGAGACAGTATACGGAAGCACACAGGCACTCACAGGCTACCTATTTAAAAATGGCTTAAACGTCGAACACCACCCAGGCAGGGAGCATTCAAACAAGCTCCAGGGAAGCTTTTAGGAACCCCCATTTGCAAGGGGGTTACATCTGCCTAAGGCAAACAGTGACCACATTTAACCCTTAGGCTCCTGACAGAATTAGAATGTATAGGAATGGACTGATATTTAAGTCCACAGCATAGCAAGGGTTAAGGCACTTTTTGAAACTTACGGCCTAGTTCTCTTTTTAGGTTTTAGTTTCAATTCTAACTCAGACATGAGACTAGAAAGTGGCACCACAGTAAAAGCACTGACCTCAGTTGTTGAGCGCAAGTTTAAATTGTCATCTGTTGTCGCTGTAACCCAACCTGATTATTTACTTTTAACCACAGTAGTTTTGAGCTGAAAAAAAGCTTGAAGTGCTTTCAGAAAGTAGGCAAACACCGTTTGGTATTCATTTTCATCAAAATACAGCTGTTGAAACTGAACCATTAGGTTGTAAATTTCAACCACAGACTCCACTACAGTCATTGTGAGTGGAGTGTAGCTTTCAGTTTACGCCATGTTTCCCAGAACTATTTGGAACTGTAAAAAAGATGAAAAAAAACACTTTTTTTGCTTCAAAACACCTTGGAAACAAAAGCAACTTTAAAATAAATATTGAAATCCCTTATAAAACAACAAATCTTTAGGATCTGGTCATCAAATTACCTGGGAGCACCATCCAGGGTGAAAGTAAAGATCCACTAATCGAATGCTAGGAGGCTCAAGACCAGCACTGTGAAACACCAGCTTTGAAAACACATTCCCAGTTCCGGGGCACCATGCTTCTTATGTGGATGAAGTGCAAGTTTTACCAGGCTGTTCTAATTCATGTGATTAGCACTTATCTAAACTGAATTTCATGTGTCACTTATTGGTCCACTCAACCAGTATATTTAAGTTTCTTAAACTGTTTTCAACCTCCCTGGAATCTACTACTATCATTAGATTTGTGTCATCTTCAGATTTTATTTGAGACCCCTGATGCCAGAGCTTTACTAAAACATTTCAAGTAAACCTTCCAAATACTTGGTTTGAGATATACCTGCTGTGCAGAAATTGCACAATTTAACAGATTTTACTAATGAAAACTTGTATTTGTGCCACAACAGACCATTTTGGTCCCCGTATTCAAAAGGTTAGTGTGGCACAAACCGGGTTTGCGCTGTGCTAACCCAGAATAGCGCTAGCTGTCAGAGGCGTGCCCATATTCAAAGGCCGTCTATGCGTGGCTCACCCCTGGTAGTGCTGTTGTGCAAAATATCGCGCTGTGCACATGCAAATAAGGGATCCCCATGCATATGCAGTACAGCACAATATTGAACATTTACAGAAGTGCTAAATGGATGCTAGTGTGGCGCTGCTTAATGTTTCTGAAACCCATCCCTTAATGGTGCGCAGACGGAGTGGGTGCCCTGTACCTCATCCACGCACCATGAAGGGCTGGGTTTCCTGATGGTCTAGCGGTCCCTCCCTGGCCCTAATCCCCACATCGAATAATCCCTGGTGGTCTAGCGGTCCCCTCTTCCTAACCCCAAGCTGCCTGTGTCATGCATATAGCTGTCCCTGGTTGTGTAGTAGACCCTCACCCTAGCAGGTACGGTGCCACCACCCTGCTCCCCCCCGTCCCAACCCCGAGAGCAAGCAACTGGCACACAGCCCTCTGCTCACCACCATGGCCGGCCGCTGACTGAGCTCACATGGAGCATGTACTGTACAATCAGCTGTTACAGTATGCACGCCACAGGAGCTCAGTCTGTGGCCAGCCAAGGTAGTGTGTGGAGGGTTGTGCTGTTCAGTGGCTCTTGGGGTTGGGATAGGGGAGGAGCACAGTGGTGGGACACTACTTGCTGGGGTGGGGGGGTCTGCTAGACCACCAGGGACAGCTATATGCATGATATGGGCAGTTTGAGATTAGGGAGGGGGGCCACTAGACCACCAGGGATTACTGTTCTTTTACCTATGTGGGGATCGGGGCTTGGGAGGGACTGCTAGATCACCAAGGATTACTTTTATTTATTCTATGTGTGGATCGGGTCTTGGGAGGGACCGCTAGACCACCAAAGATTACATTTATTTATTCTATGTGGGGATTGGAGCTTGGGAAGGACCCATAGATCACCAAGGATTACTTTTATTTATTCTATGTGTGGATCGGGTCTTGGGAGGAACCGCTAGACCACCAAAGATTACATTTATTTATTCTATGTGGGGATTGGAGCTTGGGAAGGACCCATAGATCACCAAGGATTACTTTTATGTATTCTATGTGGAGATCGGTGCTTGGGAGGGACTGCTAGACCACCAAGGATTACTTTTATTTATTCTATGTGGGGATGGGCACTTGGGGAGGACCACTTGACCACCAAGGATTACTTTTATTTGGTCTACATGGGGATCTGGGCTTGGGAGGCACCACTAGACTACCAAGGATTACTTTTATGTATTCTTTGTGGGGATCGGAAGGGGGGACCTAGCCCAGTGCACTTGGTCAATGTGCAGCATGCAGATGAGCCCATAATGGGCATGCAAATGGCCTGTTAGCACCATGCATGCCCAATTAGCTCATCTTCATGTTTGGGCTGACTATCGCCCGATAGGGGTCATGGCGCTAAACAGTGTGTGCTGTGCTTTACCCCATGGGCGATCTTCAGCTCAGCGCTCTGTAACGCGGCACACAGAATGGCAACTTCTTGCTGTGGGCCATGTTATCATGGCCTTATATTCAGATGGATAGCGCAGTCCAGTCGGATCATGCTATCCATTTGAATATTGCGCTAGAACCGGGCGGCTCTATTTTTTTGCACAGTGCCCCTGTGTCTGCGCGTGCAGCTGGCCGGCTCTGAATATGGGGCCCTTTGAGTTCAATCCAAGTTTTCTGAGCCCTGTTTCACTTTCCCCAGAAAACTGACTGCCAGTGTTGTAATATTGAAGAGCACTGCTCAACACCATGTCTGTAACATGCTTTCACTAAAATGACACGCTTTACCTGCACATGAAAACAGAAAAAATGGAACTGCAGTAAAACATTTCCCTTCATATTGCATCCCCCTGTGAATAAGACCATCATTTATTATTTGTGAATGCTGCTTAAATTCAGGAGTAGCTCCATCATGTGTGATAGAGCAACTGTTATGTCGATGAGTTAAATGTGATTAAATCAACACCAGTATACTTTGCAATGATTATACCGCTATAACATTTCAGATAAATGGCTGAATGATAATTAAGAAATACATGTGTAACATCTGCAGCTGGAGTAGCAGTACTGGTAATTTTCACAGCACTGATGGTAATTTACCTTGTGAATAATACATGTATAACTAGGATTCCAGGAGTTTTCACTGCCTTTTTATGGCCCATAATTATTCCTCTGCATTGCTGCTGCCCCTGTTCCCATCTTGACCTTAGAAAGTCAGTTTAGGTATCTGGATGTGAAAAAAGGACACTCTTAGTAATGTGGAAAAAATGCTCATAGCCAAAGTTGACTTTATCTGTAGCACTAAAATTCTAATTATGTAGAGCATGTTGAAATGACATTTTGCTCCTGTTATTTTTTCTCTACATGCTATTTATTTAACATCTGCAAGCAATGATTTATGTGAACTAATTAACACCTTATGGTGAGCAAAGCAAACATTTCCTTCGAATGAGCCTAATGAGTTGTAATGACTGCAATATAATACATTAGTAAAGCATTATTTTTTTAATATTTACTTGCGCCTTTTTCTGTCGGACACCTGAACACTTGATATATTCATGCGAGGTTTTTAGAAGTAACCTATTACTTTGCCTAAAAATAACAGAGTACATCTGCTGCTGGATATATATATATATATCTATATAAAACACTACATTTACTATACAGGTGGGAAGATACTAATCTGTATTCTGGTTTTGGTATCCACCAAAAAACAGGAC
Organism: Neoceratodus forsteri; assembly: GCA_016271365.2. Taxonomy (NCBI): domain Eukaryota; kingdom Metazoa; phylum Chordata; order Ceratodontiformes; family Ceratodontidae; genus Neoceratodus; species Neoceratodus forsteri. Next base: position 1,646,849,109 of record CM057455.1, on the reverse strand, counting down.
AATCAGGGTAAAATCTGTATCCACTCTAATTCAACTGTATCAACTGGGGTCACCATGGTTGGTAGGTAGATACAGTAGGTATTTTTATATCTCACTTCAAGATAGAGCTCTTGCAGCAGGTAATAACCGTTAGGACTAAGCTGCTAGGCACTAGTACCCCACGGAAAACTTCTACCTAACAGTCCAAGATGGAGGACCACCCCCGACATCGGCTCTGCCCCCTATGTCATGCTCAGTATATAGGAAGTGGTCTCCCGGTGCTACCCCAGTTCTTTTCCTTCCATTAACCCTGCATTTCGGCTACACAGATGCCTCCTGCTAATCGTTGACCACCATTTTTCTTTGACGCTCTGCACAGTTCATTTTTGCAAATTTCGTGATTGCCTCTTTATGTCTGCCAAGTCTACTATTTCTACTAAGCAGCGTAAGGCTAAGTGTGCATGCGGCAAACAAATTCCGGCCAAAGATGGCCAGTCAGCTTGCCCCCTGTGCTTGGGACCACAGCACAAGTTGGACGACTGCCAGCACTGCCTCAGCTTTAACAAGCACACCTGCATTTGCCGCCTGAAGACACTCAAAGCTCACCTACTGGAACAACAAGTGGTCACAAAGCGAAAATCACACTCTGGGCACAGCTGCTCTTCTTCATCCTCCACCCATGACGCCTCCCCCAAGGAGAAGAAGCACATGGAGAAGCATCGCAGGAGGGACAAGGAGAGACCCAGGTCAGACTCGCGGTTCTGATCCCCACACAAGGGCTCCAAGACTTCCACCTCCAACTGGAGGTCGGATTCTGCCCCCACCGGGGTCACTAGCCCTCCCAGGGATTTCGACCACTAAACCGTTCACCTCTACCCAGGCATCAGGCAGAGATTTGGGGCAAGGGCCTTCCCAGGCCTTTTCTTCAGTGTCTTTGGCCATCAGACCCCACAAACAATCACTAGGGTCTAGGCCCGAGGACTTGGCCTCTCCTACTTCCACTGCGATGGGCGTCCGTATGGGCCCCACCATCATTAAGGCCTTGTCCTCCAGTTCATCAGCCAAGACTGATAGTCGCGACAGGTGCCAGGGTTGCGAGTGCATCAAGGAAGTGCTCTCCATGTCTAAACTGTAGTCTGCTGTCCCTTTGGACCAACAACAGCCTCCAGCATCGTCTGCTTCCATCCCTCTGGAGTCAGACCAGATGTCAGTCTCCAAGCTGTCATCAGCCTCACTAGAGTGGAATGGTACTCCACCAGAGGACCTGACAACTGCTGACCTGACATTCGGCCCCACCAAGCCTATGACCACAGGGCTTGACAACCAGTCGTTAGCCAAGTCCAAAACATCTGTCACTCAGATGGAGAACCAGACCTCAGGTAATTTGTCCATTGGTGGTTGGATGCCGGAAGCCCCTTAGATGCCAGGTCTGATGCCAACCCCTACGGGGTCTGCTAACCCAACGTCAGACCAGCTGTCAGGCTCAATGGTTCCCTTAACGGAAGTAGGAGCACTCTTTTACAGGTGGTGGAACACCATCAAGAGTGACATACTACCCAAGCCTGAATCCATGGGAGCAACAATGGTCATTCTGCAGCCACAGCTGGTGCCTCCCTGCAGGACTCTGTCACCACCCCTGACACCAGACCATCTGACTCCAGGTGGTTTGGATCAGTGCTCTGACAGACATCAGAGACCGAGACATCACCCGTCCTCTAGGTCTTCCTCTCACAGGCAGAGTAGGTCTAGTGACCGTCGCTCCCGAGTGTGGAACAGGTCAAGTAAATGTCGCTCCTGATGTCAGAGTAGGTCCACAGACCATCATTCTGAACCATCGAGTGACTACAGCAGTTCCTTCTCACCTTACGATTCTTCTGAGGGTGACCTCTCTCTGCCTTCACCAGATCCAAGAAAGGATTCACCCTGGTCTCCACCTGATGATCCTACCTTCCTCAAGGTTATGAGGCATATCCAGTTCCTCAACCAGTGGAAAAGAGAGGAACTGGACCCGGAAAGAAGATGCTTGGCTAAGTTTTTGGGAGCCACTGACCCAAAACTGCTAGTCATTCCCCCGTTGGTGGAGCCATTGCAGGATGTAACAAAGCTGGCATGGAAGCATCCTTCAACTACTTCTGCAGTGCCCAAAAAGGCTGATCGCCTTCATAGGACCCCCAAAAATTAGCCCCACCTCGGTGAACAGCCCAAGACAGGCTTCATAGTCCTTACAGTGGCTCACAGCATGTAACGGCAGCGTAAGCATACCAGCTTCCAGCCACTAGGTAAGGAATCAAAAAAGAGTGATCAGTTTGGGTGGAAGATGTACACCTCTTCCACCTGTACTATCAGGTCTCTGAATTTCTTAGCACATATGGTCATGTACCAGAAGTGCCTGTGGCAGAAGGCTATGGACCTAGCCAAGATCCAGCCAGATTCTCCCAACAAGTCAGAGCTTTGGGCAGTCCTGCAATCCGGGGCAGATATGGGCAAACATGTCCTCAGGTGCTCGTATGATGTGGCAGATACAGCAGCCAGAGTCACAGCCTCAGGAGTATGCCTCAGGTGACACTCGTGGCTTTGAGTGTCTAGGTTTAGGCAGGACCTGCAGGACACTATCTTGGATTTACCATTCCAGGGCCCTGTGCTCTTTGGCCAAGAGGCTGAGAAGATTATCACTGGCCTACAGGACTTGGGAAAGGCTATCTCCAAAGTACACAAGATATATAAGTCAGAACCGTATCCCCCAGGCGCCGGCGCTTACAGAGGCACCAGGGACAGCAAGCAAAGAGACAGCCACAACAAGGAGGGTTCAAGAGAAAAGCACCCCCTCAGACTCCAGGAACTCAGGGACCATGAACAACCAAGCAGTTCAGAGCTCCTCTCCCTATCTCGTCAGCCTCCGCATGACTTCTTGCCCTCCAACCCCCCCCTCCTCCAGTGGAATCGGTGGGGGAGGCAGTGGGAGGGTGGTTCTCCCTTTACCTCACAGGTTGGAAGAACATCACAACAGACCAATGGGTGCTGCAACTTATAGAGAGGGGCTCCACCCTGGAGTTTTCTCAACTATCCCCTAACAAGCCACCAGCCCACATATTTAGCTCTCCATCCCATGTAGGTCTCATTCGGGTGGAGATACAGGCCTCCCCTATCAAAGTGAGTGATTCAAGTAGTACCGGAATCCCAGAGGGGCAAAGGTTACTACTCTTGTTTCTTCCTGGTTCTGAAGAAGACTGGAGACCTCCATCTCATTCTGGACCTCAATCAACTGTACGTCTTTATAGAGTACAAAGGGTTCAAGATGGTGACACTTCAGGGGTTGCTTCCCATGCTGTGCCAAGGAGATTGGTTCTGCTCTCTGGACATGCAGGATGCACACATGCACATTAAGGTCCTGTCATCCTACAGGAAGTATCTCCGGTTCACATTCGAAGGAGAGCACTACTAGTTCAGGGACTTTCCTTTTGGCCTGTCCTCAGCACCTTGTGGATTCACCAAGTGCCTGGTGGTAGTAGCGGCAGTTCTTAGGAGGCAGGGTCATTATGTCTACCCCTACCTTGATGACTGGCTACTAGCAGCCCCATCTAGAGAACAGCAATGTCAGACTCTGGAGTGCATCTTCAAGATGTTCCAGGACCTTGGGATAACTCTAAATCTCTCAAAGTCAGCCCCTTGGCCATCCGAGAGACTCCAAATCATAGGAGCCATCTTGGATATGGTTCAGGGTAGAGCCTTTCTCCCTCTAGACAGGACAGATCACCTTCAGATTCTGGCTTGGAGATTAATCTCCATAGACCAGGCTCCAGTCAGAATGGTACTACAGCTGCTGGGTCATATTGCCGCTGCTATAGTAATCGTGCCTCTCGCTCGCCTGCACATGAGAATTTTGCAATGGAACCTCAGGGTGCAGTGGGACCATTGAAGTGATGACCTTGACCAGTGGGTCAGAATCTTCAAGGCAGTACACCAAAACTTAGTATGGTGGCTGAATCCCTCCTGCTTGGTGATAGCAGCCCCCTTCAGGAACCTCTCCGCTCAACAAGTTATCACCATGGATGTGTCGGACACGGGATGGGGTGCCCACTTCAGGAGTAATCAGACCAGGGGGTCTTGGACTCAGACAGAATGCTCTTTGCATATAAACATTCTGGAGATGAGGGCTGTACTGTATGCCTTACAGGCATTCCAGGATGACCTCCATCCAGGCCCAGTTCTAGTCCAGATGGACAACATGCCCATGGTTTTCTATCTCAACAAGTGGTGGGGAATGCGTTCATATCCCTTTTGCAGAGAAGCCATGAGGATCTGGTACTGGGCAGTAGATCACAGTCTGGAACTGTTCATGGTACATGTCCTAGGTCTTCAAAACACCTTAGCAGATAGCCTCAGTCTCTCACAGTCTCAAACTCATGAACGGGAACTACTTCAAGAGACAGTAGATGACCTATTTGAAAGATGGGGGACTCCAGAGCTAGACCTCTTCGCATCCCCACTCAATGCCAAACTGCCCAATTTCTGCTTGCTAGAGCCAGGGCCTGGTGTTTTTAGGTGAGATGCGTTGTCCCTATCTTGGACCTGGAGGTCTATGCCTTCCTGCCCTTCCCCCTTCTGCAGTGAGTTCTCCTCAAGCTGCAGTCGGAATCAGCAACCACGATTTGGGTAGCGCTATTCTGGCCCAGACATTTTGGTTCCTGCTTCTGCGACAACTGGTGGTAGAACCCCCAGTTCCACTTCCTCTGTCCTCTCAGTTGCTATCCCAAAAGCAGGGCTCTTTAATACACCCCAGCCTTAAGTCTCTCTACCTCCACGCATGACTCCTGCAGACTTAGCCAAGAGCAGGTACGGGGGTGTCAGAGAGGGTAGCCGAGGTGTTAGTGGCTGTGACGCTTGGCCAAATGGTTATGATTATTGTATGATATTTGTAATATAAAAATATAGTATGTGATTGTCTCACATGAGACAGCCTGTGCTTCCATGGGTACCCCCCCCAGGTTTCACTGAAGCTACAGGATATGCAAACTAACCAGGGACCATTTAATAAACTGACTTCCTTCAGAATAGCATTTTATTACCTTTTTATGACATGCCTAGGCTTTTCGAAGTGCAAACCAAATGTGACTTTATGACTTCAGAAACAGGACATCAGTAAGCTGATTTCTGTTAGCTTTTTAGCACATTGGTGCCAGTGTGGGATTGCTAAGTTCAAAGGAAACGTGTAATTAAGGAGTTATATATAGGAAATGTCTTTTATCTTCTGATGGCATCTTATTTAAAATACCTCCTGGTAAGAAATCAATTTTTTTTTAGTTTTATATTCTAGAAGCAGGAGCTCGGTGACTCACAGAAGGGGTGTGGAGACATAGAGTTTAAACTGATACTTGTGTGAAATGTTGTCATATCATATTGGGACTCTAGAGAGACACAGCTCTCTGATCTAACTTTAAAATGCACTTCCAGAGGTAATACCTTAGATAGCAAACATCTAAATGTATTGTGGTAGGAGTTTCCCTTGTTCTTTTATGTGATTGTGAGCTCTTTGATATATTGCTCTGTCTTTACATTTTTCATATTTTTATCATCTTTTAGTAAAGTACATTTTCTTAAGATACTGCCTGGTTGTGTCTTCCAAGTTCTTTTATCATGTGATGTATACGTGGTTAAGTCTGACAGCTGTTTGAAGGGCTTGATGGTGTTACTAAACTGGGAAAAGGTAAGAATATACCTAAGGTCTCTTACAGAGTTTAAAGCGTTCATTTTGGATACCTGGTTAGGTGCCCTTAGGCGAAAGATACATTGCACCCCCCCAAAGAGAATATTATCTGAGCCTGTACATTTGGGCACGCTAGCATAAGGTTCACAGTTTGAATCCCCGCAGAACTTGAGACTAAAAGTGATTCAGACCCTAAAGCAGACAGGAGGGTTACCCTGTCTGTTACCTGCTCGCACTATTGTGCTCTGTGGTTGGCAATGTGGGAGCAGAGGGCCTGTCCTGTTGAGTGCGTTTGTGACAGTGGCCACAAGAAAACCTTCTACTAGGGCCACATATGCCATAAAGTGGAAGCAGTTCAGTTTATGGGCTACTGCCCATGACATAGACCCATTCTCATGCGAGGTGGACTGGGTTCTGGAGTATCTATTATCCCTGTCTGATTCAGGTCTCAGCTACTCATCCATAAAGGTACATCTCTCGGCTATCTCAGCCTATCATGTACTGGTGGATGACAGGACCTTGGCACAGCTAGATCTGTCGCATATCTTCCTATGAAGTGTCCTACACATCAAGCCTCCCATTCGGAACCCTGTTCCCCATGGGATCTGCTGTTTATGCTGGTAAGTTAACATTGCCCCCCTTTGAGCCAGTCGTGAGTTGCAAGCTTCATTTTCTCTCTTGGAAAGTGGTATTTTTAGTTGTTATTATGTCAGCCTGGTGGATTTCTGAGCTCCAGGCTCTCATGTGCAAGGAGCCATATTTGGTTTTTCATAGGGACACGGTGTCCCTTTGCACAAATCCTTAGTTTCTCCCAAAGGTGGAGTCGGAGTTTACTCTCAACCAAGGCATTAACCTGCCTGTCTACTAACCTGAATACTCTAAGGGGAGGCATTGTTACATTCTCTTGATGTACATAGAATCCTTAGGTATTATATTGACCGTACACGTTCATAAGGAAGTCAGACCAATTGTTTGTGTCCTTTTCACAACGTACTGTATGTTAGGAGCACCAGTTACCAAGCAGACTACGTCCAAGTGAACTGCATTGTGTTCTGCCATGAAACGTATGGCAAACCCCTTCCGAGCCCAGTTAGAGGTAATTCGACTAGAGGGATAGTGATGTCTTTCGCATCTCTCAAAAATGTATCAGCAGCAGACCTCTGTGCTGCAGCCACCTGGAGATCTGTACGCACTTTTGTCCGGCACTATAGTTTGGACATTGCTTCCAGAAGGAGGGCAGATTTTGGCTTGGCAATCCTCCAGGCATTGCTCTCATAGGAGCCCAAAAGCATGGTTACATCCACCACCCGTCTGACCTGGTGTTATCCCAGTACTGCTTGGGATTCAGTCCTAACGGTTATTACCTGCTGCAAGAGCTCTATCTTGAAGTGAGCTGGTACAGTTACGTAAGAACTCGCTGTAACAGTAGATCTTCAAGAAGAGCTCTAGCAGGTGTACTTTCCCTTCCTTCTTCCCCCAGTGCTTCTTTTTGTATGTCCCTATCGGGATGACAGAGCTTCCTTGATTTGTCCTACCTTTCACGCTAGTTGGGTCTCTGGCAGATGAACTGGGGTGGCACTGGGGGGCCACCTCCTATATATTGAGAATGATGTCAGGGGCGGTCCCTGTCTTGGACTGCTAGCTAGAAGTTTTCTGTGGTGTTCTAGTGCCTAGCAGCATAGTTCTGATGGTTATTACCTGCTGCAAGAGCTCTTCTCGAACATCTACTGTTATGTTAAGTTCTTACATAACTGTATTTTATTATGCACCTTTCCCATAGGCTGAAGATACCTGGAGACAGTGATGACAAAAGAACACAAGGCAATAAACATTATATAATTACTGGTTATCATTTTTAATATCTGGATAACCAGATCTTAAAATCATGCTAAAACTGCCCAGTTGTTATTTTGTGTTACAACTGGGCGGCTGTAATCATCAACTGTCAATCAGTCTCACTCTCACATAGACGAGAGTCCCATCAAAACAACTACCGCTTTCACTTTCTCAAACATGCAAACCCACACTGATTAAAAATGATCACCAGTATTTATAAAAAATTAAATGTGGGTGTGTGTAGAACCAGACCTTTATACACACCCTTGGTGTAGGATGCCTGCATAAACCCCTCGAGCTTCACTCTTGGGGTTTATATAGTATCCCACACCTCGGGTGTATGTAAAATTCTGGTTACACACACACATAGATATATTATTCTATATATAGTACATACACACCCACCCCTATGTTATTCTATATATATTACATACAGTATGTAACCCCGGGGACTCAGGGAGGAATAAATGCCTTTTAGATGAACACCAGCCAGGGTTTGAACAGTTACAATGTTTTAATACACAGTCAGATGGAGAGTAATGGTTTGGTTTAGGCAGGGGGGTCCACAGTACCAGAAGTTACTCTGAACTTTGGAGGGCATGACTTAATTCATTGAAGTCACAACTTACCCCCCACCTTCAGGATCACCTGCCATTAATGATACTTAATACAGCACCAAACACAGAGTTCTTGTAAAAACAGGGGTGCTGCACGTTTATTGGCTGCAAGCATTTCTGTCAGTCAGTCCTACAACTCTGGTGGGGGGCTTACAGAACAAACATTTACTATCCCAGCAGGGACACACAGTTAAAGGGAAACAACCATCTTTAGTTGCTTCACACCATAGTGTGGGGCAGTCAACAAATAGACTTTTCACAAGCAAAAAAGTAAAATGTTCCTTTGGTGGTGTTCTTATCATTTTGATTTATCTGGTTGATCCTGCTGTCCATCCCGCCCAACATTTTGTAACCCATGCCTCTAGGGGCATGTCCCAGAGCCTTCCGCAGCTGATGTCTGTAAAAGGGATCAGCGGTGAGAGAGTATATTGAAGTTATAAATAGAAGTGGTTGTTCATAGTTTAAGTTTCTTCTTTACTGATCCCGATTCTATACCAAGACCAAAAATAGACTGCTGTCTGTTTCTGCAGTTCTTGCTCCCACCTGTGCCGTGGGTTTCTTCTGTGACAGCTGGTGTGCTGGCTCATCGTGGTCGGCAATGTCATTGCTCCAGCTATGCTCATCTGTTGTTTCTGTCCAGGGGAACTTGATACTATCCAAACCACCAAACCCAGACCAAAACAGTAAAAACTGTATCAGTCGGTCTGGTTTTTATAATTTTGATCCATCCATTCTGGCTGGTTCAAATTTAATCTACAGTAAGGGTATGGGTGAAATCTGAACCACCAGACCTGGACCAGACTTTTTACTATCTTGGACCATCCATTCCAGCGCATCCAGATTTCATCTTGGTGGGAGTATGGGTGAAATCTGGATCACTGGACTGGGCCTTTTTTCTGTTGGATCCAGTCTAAGCCTGGTGGTCTGGATTGCAACCATACCCATCACCCTACATGAAATCAAGACTAGCCAAAATGGATGGACCAAAATGGTAAAAAATGGACCAAGTGGTCCAATGCGATCAATTGGACTGCACAAGTTGTGTCAGGTCTACTTTCCAGCTGGACTAGCTGGTCCAGTTTTTGCCATCTTGGTGTAGTCTGGGTCTGGAGGTCTGGATTTTACCCATACCCCATCAAAAGAGCTGCCAGACCTAGATCAGACCTTTTATGGTATGGGCCTGGTCCATGTCTGGCAATTTGGATTTCACCCATGCCCATGACCCTAGATGAAAACTAGGCCAGACAAAATGTACAGACCATAATGGTAAAACAACTAGTTTGTACATCATCCAGCCTGTATGGTTTTTACCTTTTTGGTCTGGTTTGGGTCAAGCAGTCTGGATTTCATCCATAGCCCTTTCCATGCCTTCTGGCTCCTTCCTGCGGCCTGCCCTTGGCATTCATCTCTACCCCATCCAGCTTGCTGCTATTGTGGGGGAGGGGGCATTTTGCTTGCTCTGCCTGCTGGCCCTGAAAGGGGCATTCCACCCCTGCCTCCTGCTGCTCTTCCTGCTGCCTGGCTCCGACTGCTCCTTTCTGCTGCCCTGCCTTGTGGAATATAATGGGGTCAGGCTCATTTTCGACCAAGACTACCCCCAAATAATCCAACAGCAATGTCAGGCCTATGCTCCGTTCTTAAAAAAATTAAGAGAAATAAAGGTGAAATTCCAGACCCCTTATTCAGCTAGACTTCGAGTATGCTGGGATTCAGGCACTGAAATATATCTCTTGACGGAGGAGTCCTTAAAGGCCTTTAAGGATCATGGACATGAAATCATAATGCCCGCCAAACGCAAGGAGCTGCACCAGCTGTTACAGAACCCATGGCGCGTGAGTAGCTCCTACAAGGATAATCGTGAAGGAAGAAGGGCAGCGGACAATACCCTTAAGGACATTAAGAGGATGCTGGGCCACCTAATGAAAGACAGAGTCCCCGTGACCCCGCTACATCATACAGACTTAAATACATGAAAGTAAGAGGAGGAGTTGTGAGAACTTTCTTGCTGGACTCATAGTCTGCTGCTCTAACATCCCCCTTTTTCTTGATTCAGGGGCTTTGGGATGGACTGTTGCTTATTCGATGTTTCGACTTACTTTCTATAATGTCTGGTACAGTATTCAATGTGTACCGAGAAGTTCACGGATAGGAGGCGATAATGAGAGGGGGGAGGAAGAGGGGTTTTGCAACTGGAAGGGGAGGGATGATGGGAGGAAGGGGAAGCTGATGGGGTGTTTAATGGGCTAAAGGGGGAGTGGATGGGTGGAGGTAGGAGTCTGGTTGCTCCTCTTCTGGGATAGGGGAGGGGGGGAAGGAGGTGGGCTGGATACGAGATAGAGGGGAGCGAAGGATGGTGGGGTGGGCGCTTGGGGAGGGGGAGGTGAATGAGGGTGGCAGATGGAGGGCAAGACCATAGAATGGAAGTCCAGATAGCTTATAGGGAGTTGGTATTAAGATGGGCTTTATGAACGAGTTTATGGATAGCTTCTCGTATGGATCACTTTCCCATGGGCCTATGGGTAAAAAAGACGAGCTGCTATTTCGTGGCATGAAATTCGATGTCTAGAGAGGGGTAGGGTAGAGACTTAATAAAGATGGGGGGGCGCTTTGGGGAATTTGGAACGGATAGGCAGGGATCGGGTCTCTTCTTATAAGGTGCGGGATACAGAGGGTTTGTGGGGGTATTGGGTTTGGAGGCTCAGCCGGGCATGGCATGGCAGGGGCAGCTGTGTCAAGCCTGGGATCTTCAACTCGATGGTCCTATGAAAAGGAAAATACACTGTAGATCAACGGATGGGGTTTTTCCACTGCGATAGGAGGCAGGAGTACAGCTCGTAAATCATAAGCCACGAGGTGGGGTGTGGGGGGGAGCCCCCCCTCCCCTAGTTTAACCTCCTCAATTTAATATGGGGGCATGCTGTCAATACTGAGCTGGAAACCTCTAAAGGGAAAAATGACATATTTCGTTCAGTAAGCTCACCCATTTGTACCGGAAGAGGGGGGACGGGGGGGGGGGACTCCACTACTGGACAGTGTTGGTGTTAGAGTGAGGTGAATGGCTGGCCTTCCTCAAATAAAGGATGGCATGAGCTTTCTTTTGATACTGTATTGAAGGAGCTGAGAAATGGGTCCCACAAGTTATATGGTCAAAACTAAAATTACTTTGGATATTGGGGATCTTTATTGCAAATTCAGTAGTTAGAAAGTCTGGATCGTAGGCAGGGAGACAGATAGGCGGATGGGTAAGTCTAACATTAGACATAGTAGACGGGGAGTGGTAAACACACCCACACTACATTTCCTGTCAGCCTATTTGTCAGCCTACGTGCTGATGATGATTTGCCACGACAACTGGCAAGGGCTCAACTACTGCGGAGTCTAGGAGGAACGGGCTACTTTTGTGGCTCCTTCCCCTCCTAATCGAGTGAATCCTACTCGACTTTACAGAGAGCAGAGCACTCTGCTCCCCTACCTTGGGAGTCATAATGTAAATAATGTTCCACAGAAGGTACTAGTTGTTCAGTTAAAGGTACCTTCTGAGTTAGGTTATATGTGTGTGTTATGTTATTGTGGTTGTTCGGATGTCTGTTTTAAGATATATTGGATGGCTGCAGAGACAAAATGGCTGTACTCATCATGTAAAATCCCAGGGCCTGTTGCACTCAGTATCATACCTGAGGGGAAAGGTAGAGGTGAAGGATGGGGGAGAAATTCAGTGGAAAATAATTGAAAAGGGGACACGGAGAAGAGTGTCCTCCCCATGCTTAGGACTTAATATCTTTATGTATATAAATGGCAGATAGCAAAAAGATTAAAATCATCTCACATAATGTAAACGGGCTAAATAATCCGTAAAGCGATATAAAGTCATGTCGGCCCTGAAGAGAGAACACCCCACCTTTATCCTACTGCAAGAATCGCATCTCAACAAAACTGAACATCTGAAATTGGCAAAATTTGGCTTTGATACAGTAGCTGCAGCCTCCTATAAGGGAGGGAAGAGAAGGAGGGTGGCGATACTGGTGGCTAAGGAAACTGCATTTCAGAAAACTAATAGTTATATGGACCCATAGGGGCGATTAGTTATCTTAGTGGGTAACTTGGATGGTACCCCATCACCTTAGTCTCTCTGTATGCCCCACCTGGCTCCATGAAGGAGATCTTTAGTTCCCTACTCCGCAAAATTTCTGACTACCAGGTGGGAACACTGGTGGTGGGTGGAGACCTGAACCAGATATGGGACCCCAGGGATACCTCCAAAAAACAAAATTGTAGCCTGACACCAGCAGGTAAGCTAGTCAAGAGGTATCTGAAGGGTACATTTTGGATAGACGCTTGGAGACACCAAAATGCCAGCAAAAGGGATTATACCCACAGCTCATTCTCACATGGTTCTTATGTCAGGATTGACTATGTTCTGGTCTTCGGGGAACACCGAGACCAGATCATAGATTGCAGACACACTCCATCGGTGCTATCTGATCATGCACAGATATCTATGGTTATGAAGTGGGACGTTAAGAGGGGGGGATCACTTTGGAAGTTTAATAATTATCTGCTAAATCTGAAGGACTTTACGGACATGGCCAAGCCCAGACTAATGCAAATTCTGAAAGACAATGAGTCCACATAAATTCCGGATACTATAATATGGGACACTATTAAGACAGTGTTCAGGGGAGAATGCATTAAATATGCTGCATATTTAAAAAAAACAGCAAAATAAAAAAATGGAACATCTTCAAACACAGCTCCACAATCTGTTGGAGCAAGCTGCGGCTGGGGAGACCTCGGTACAATCAGAAATACTAAAGGTTAGACAACAAATACAAGGAATTATTAACATTAAACGGAACAGGCACTACAGCGATTGGAGCAGAGATACTATGAATCAGGGCCCAGAGCCTCACGCCTATTAGCCCATAGACTCAGAAGGCAGAATTCAGAGAGCACAGTCATGCAAATTAGAGACCCTAAATCGGGTAAAATTGTGAAGTCAAGGGAGAAAATCCTCCTGGGCTTTAGAGACTTTTACAGGAACTTATACAGCTCGGAACAGTCGGTAGGGAATGATCCAATTAATACCTACTTAAAGAAACTGAAACTTCCAGAGCTAACACAAGAACACAAAGTTACTCTGGACAGACCCATTTCCTCATTGGAATTAGAGGCTGCAATCAAAAGATTGAAAACAAGAAAAGCACCTGGCCCAGATGGGTACACCCCTGAATTCTTTAAATTCTTTAAAAAGGAGATAAGTGGTCCCTTACTGAAAGCCTGTAAATAGGCACAAGTGGGAGGAGACATACCAGATACCTGGAATTATGCAGTAATTTCAAGTATTCATAAGCCCGGGAAAGACGCAACATACTGTGGGTCCTACCGTCCGATATCAGTCTTGAATATAGATAATAAATTATATTCTTCAATTTTAGCAAAGCGACTAGAAGAGATCTTGCCCGTACTGATCAATAATGATCAGACAGGGTTCATACTGGGTAGGCAGATGCAAGACAACATTAACAGAACCCTACACGTAATGAGCCATGCCGCTTGGTCGGGGGCCCCCTGCATGATTTTAAGTTTGGATACTGAGAAGGCCTTCGACCGGGTGGCATGGGACTTTCTGAAATTGACGCTGAGAAGATTTGGGTTCTCAGAGGCGTTTGTGAAGATCATATCCAAAATATATACAAACCAAAACATATATAAAAATTAATGGTACTATCTCCCAACCAATATCATTACAAAGAGGTACAAGACAGGGATGCCCCCTCTCTCCTCTTCTTTTTGCATTATATCTCGAATCGCTAGCATAGTCGCTGAGACAGGAGGAGGAAATTCGGGGGTGGGAGTTGGGGGGAGGTTACATAAACTAGCCTTATACGCTGATGACCTCCTAATCTACCTCAGAGACCCAGAACAGTCCCTAGGAAAGCTATGGAATGCTTTATCAGAATTTAGCAGTCTAGCTGGGTACAAGCTGAACCTATCTAAGACTGAAGTTTTAACTAAACAGTATGTCCCATCCGATCATATTAAACAGAGGTTCCCATTCAAGTGGAATTTGACCAGTTTTAAATATTTAGGAGTAAGATTGGGATTCCAGTTTGACAACTTATTCTCACTTAATTTCTCCCGTGTCCTAGCAAATATCAGGACTGAATTAGACTTATGGTTATCAGTTCCTATTTCCTTAACCCAGAGGGTGGAGGCCATAAAAATGATAATTCTCACTAAATTTCTATATCTGGTGCAAACCATCCCAATTGGGGTCCCAGATTCGTATTTCAACCTCTTAAACAGAGTAGTCTCTCGATTCCTTTGGGGCCCACTTAGACCAAGGGTCCGACTTTCAGTACTCCAGATACCGAAGAGAGAGGGAGGGCTTTCGCTATCTAACTTTAAACTTTATTATTATGCATCACATTTGAGAACAGCTTTTTTTTGGTTGGATAAGCTATATATGGCCAAGTGGAAAGAGGCGGAGTTCCAAGGAGGCACCCCATGTAACCTAAATAACCTACTGCTTGGAACAAGGGGGAGATCTCTCCTGGATCGACAGGAAAACCCCTTTACAGCACTTACAATAGAGATTTGGCATAATATACTGAGTGATAAAAGGGCCAAGAATTGGAAATTCTTATTTTTCTCTATTCCATATCTGGACTCCTTCTCACCCAGGAGTTGGGACAGTGGATTTAGGAAGTGGGAGATGAGAGGCCTACACCTAATATGGCATTTTGTGGAAGAAGGGGAGATTGTTCCCTTTGAAGGGCTTGTCCACAAGTATGGCATTTCCTGGCAGGATAGATTTAGATTCTTTCAAGTCAGGAACTTGGTAAAGAAGCTGTTACTGGAGTTCAATCAGAGATGGATGGACCTCCCCCAAATTGCCTTTTCTCTGAAACAGGCTATAGAGAGAACACCTATCAAGGTCCATATGATAACTGTTCTGTATAGGGAGTTGATGGCTTGGAAAGGGGACACCACGGACTATATAAAAAGAGCATGGGAAAGGGACCTGGGAAGGCAAATTCAGGAAGAAGTCTGGAATAGGGCCCGTTCTACAATACACTGGGGTTTAGCAGCAGTTAGTTGGCAAGATTTTGCCTTTAAAATTTTCATCAGGTACTTTCGCTCTCCAAAATATTCGGGTCAGGCTTCAACTGAGGGAGAGGTAGAATGCTGGAGGGGGTGTGGGCAAGTGCGGGCAACTTACCTCCATATGCTCTGGAGCTGTCCACTGGTGTCCACTTTCATCCAGGAGTTGCAACAGGCCCTGGGATTAATTCTTTTAACAGACATAACAATTTCACCCACATGCTTCTTGTTTATAGAAATGCCAGAAGAGTGTGAGGACCCATCCACTACCAGATTTTTGAAAATTGTTTTTCTAGCTGCTCAGAAGGCAATAACCAGAAGTTGGAAGTCACATTTCCCCATCACCATAAGCCAATGGCAGAAGATTATGATAAACATATACAGAATGGAGGCCTTGACAGCTTCTCTGAATAAAAGGGTGTCCCAATTTGAATTGTTATGGAGACGCTGGGTCCTTTACATGGCAGGGGAAAGGCCTGATTTTATACCATAGCCCCTGATATCTCCGCTTGTCTAAGGAGCTAGAAAGTAAGGGTGAAGTAGAGACTGAGTCAATAAAAACCTGAACCCATATACATATAGTTAATCTAAACTACATCAAATATTAAGTCTGATGTTAGCTTAGAATACCATTACCTTTGATGATATGTACTAACAGGCAAGGAAATATAAGATCCTGCATATGAAATTGCCTCTGTTATGAGCTACATGTGATGTATGAATGTGTCTTGAATGTATTTCAGTTATAAAAAATGCATAAATAAAGAAAGTTTAAAAAAAAAAGTGGGGTTTCATAGAAGCTTTGATAGTTGGTGGATGGGGAACCCATCAGCTGAGATCCTAATCAAGGGGTGAATCATCAATCATGCAGATTTGTTGATGGCAAAGGGAATGGTGTGGTAGCAGAGAAGTGAGAAAATATCATGTTTAAAAAAATTGGCCCAGATATTCAAAAAGGTTGCACATGGCGCAACAGTGTTGTGCCATGCAACTTATGATGCACCCTGTTGCGATATTTAAAAGGGAAAATGGCATGCAAATCCCGATCGTCAGGCGCAACAGTAATGTATGCAGGCACAGGTGGGGGTGTGCCATGCATAAACTGCACAGCCCAGCATTCAGCCGGGCCATGCAGAGTTATGCTGGCTCAACCCCTACCTGCGCCTGCACAACTTTATGCAAAAGAAAAGGATCAGTCAAGGGCCACCCACAGGTGAGCTGCCGCATTGCAGGCGCAACACAGCAGCCGCCACCTGTGGTGGCCCTCCACTGTTCGGTGCCTCCCTGCAGCCCGATCACGGGCATAATATAATGTTTCCCCCACCCCGACTAGCCCGATCGCGGGCATACAGTAACACCCCACCCCGACTAGCCTGATCGTGGGCATACAGTAACACCCCCACCCCGACTAGCCCGATCATGGGCATACAGTAACTCCCCACCCCCGACTAGCCCGATCGTGGGCGGCATCCTCAACCCCCGTCCAGAATCCTGGTGATCTAGTGGCCCCCACCCTCCGCCCATGGAGCCCCACCACCCGCTCCTCCCATCAGCCAGCAGGCGGCAGCACCCCACCGCCTGCCGCCCGCGCCCGCCGACTGACAGCTTGGTAGGGCTGCGCCGATGGTTCAGAGAATGAGCCAATGGGCGTGCAGCCCATCCCGTACAAAGCAGTCCGGATATGTGAGGGCCAGGGAAGGGGTGTGGGAGGGCTACACAGAGGTGCAGGACAGCAATGGACAGACTGCAGTACGGCACTAACAGGTACACATCTCTTGACAGGGTACAGTGCCTATCCCCTGTGACCCTGGCTGCTGACACCGGTACTCTGACCGGCCACAGTGGCCGAGGAGATGTACAACGAGGCAGATGCCAGCACAAGGAACATCATAGAGAGGGTGTTTGGCATCCTGAAGATGCGATTCAGATGCCTAGACACATCAGGCGGTGCCCTACAGTATACACCTCAGAAGGTATGACGTATCTTCCTAGCCTGTTGTATGCTGCACAACATGGCAATGAACCGTGGGTTACAGGCACCTGAACCTGAGGGACAGTCCGACAGTGAGCCAGAGCCAGCGGTCAGGGGGATAGTGGAGCAACTGGAGAGGAGGGACCCTCCTATGGCATGCAGGGTCATAGAGCACAGGGACAACATCATCAGAACACTGTCACAGACAACAGGGTAAGTACAGACTGCACAACAACTTGAAACAGTACAATGATGAATCTATATAATGTGCACAAAGAAACAGAACAGTGACACGAACAATCACAACAGTAACACAACAGAGTGGAACAGACAACATGTGTGCATGTGGTGTGACGTTGGGGGTGTGCAAGACACACGGGGGGGGCACCCAGCCATGGTGTACTGTCAGTGGGGAAGCATGATGTGTGCCGTGAGTGTAAGGAGGGCAACTGTGGCATTAGAAGTGTGAGTGTGCATGTGATGGAGTGCGAGGCTGTTTGTTAGTGTGAGTGTGTGAGTGCATGTGTGCACGCGTATGTGGGTGTGCCAATGTTGAAAAGGGGGGCGATGACTGCACAGTGATGCAGTGTGATTGTGACCATCACCGCTGACTACCACCATGCATACGATGTGTACCACTACTGTGGGTCACAGACCCTGGTGTGCTCTGGGCCGGGGACAAGACTGATGAAAATGGTGAGGCAGGCAGGGCCAGCCTCCTGTGCCCCCGGGGGATGGCGGAGCTTGATAGGGTGGGTGGATGGCCACGGCGGTGCTGTGTTCCTGATGGTGTACATGACGCAGTGGAGCTGGACCCACTGGCAGCCCTGCGGACATGGGTTACCCGCCTGTGTGCCCCTGTGCCTTCTGCACCCCGACCAACCATCTCATGCTGGTGACCCCCATGCAACCCACGAAGTACATTACCAATGTCAACCACTGCAGCCGTCAGTCCAGCAAAGCTGCAGTCAATCGCACACACCAGGCAGCCCAACCTGTCCTCCGCCCACTGTTCAGCATGGGCAAAGCCCACTGAGATGGACTCCCTCATCTGTGCCAGCTCATGCACAGCTCACTCCGTAGGCCATGCAGGTCCATATGAGCCTCCTGCTGGGAAGTGACAGCAGGTACCATGGGCATCCTGCCCCAGGGGCACAGACTCCTTGTCTGCAGCTGGCACAGGTGCCTGCTGCACAGGAGAAATGGGATGCTGTTGTACGCCTGGCACGGCCTGCTGCTGGCGACTACTGGTGGTGGTCTGTTGCACTGGATGGCCCGGGACCTCAATATGTGTGGGAGACTGCATGTCCAGCGGTGCAGAAATGTTCACCACACTGCTCACCACCGGATACACAGGAACAGCCACACCGGCAATGCCGAAGACACCACTGGCACCTGTTCCACGGCCTGCCAGCAGCCCCACCCCTGCATCCCCCTCCACTGGCATGTCCAGGTGGTGGGAAACCTCTGACATGTCAGTGTCATCGCCACTGGTCACAGTGACTAGTAGTACCTGCCCTAAACCCATATCCTCCATTTGTGCATCCTCCAGGCACTCAGTGGATCCCATCCCCCCTACTGAAGTGTGTCCCCCCTCCCCAGGCAGTTGCAGCCCCTGTCCATGGGATTGCCACACATGCAGTGTCTCTGTGTATCCATGACTGGCACACAGACCGGATGTTGATGGCCGTTCACCGTCATTCACCACAACCTCTGGACCATGGCCATACATCCTTTGCTGCTCCTGTTGTTCCGCAGGCCTTGCAGACACTGCTGTGGAGAAAATAGAGACAGGGCCAGTCACCTGTACACGGATACTGTGCCCTAACACCACCACCACCACACCATGCAGACCCCAGGACATGTACCTCCTTCACACAAGCCCGTGACCACATGCGCCCACCCAACTCACAGTGCACATGCCGTTGCCATGTAGCTGTTCGGCAGCCCACAGTGCACCCTGTGCAGGACACCAACAGCAGGACCATGCACCCATGCCATCACAACATGCAGGGTATACACATGTGAATACAGACCTGTCCAGGGCAGTGCGAGAGGCGTCTCACATCCACCACCTGGCACACCTGCGACTGCCTCAGTGTTGACGTCACCACGGCCATGAGTTGCTCCTCCACCCGCTGCTGTTGTTCTTGTGGTCCTCCACCAGTCTTCATCCGTTCCCACAGTCACTGTGCCTCCTCTTCCTTGGCACATTGCAGCAGATCATTCCAGCACTTTTGCACCACCTCGATCATCCTGCCACGTCTGCCGACAGCACTGACTGCAGCTGTCACCTCCTCCCAGGCTTGGTGCACCACCGCATCTGTGGCCCTGTGCATGCAGAGCACATGCTCCCTCTCATTCACAGCATGCATGAATGTTGTCAGCTCATCTTGGGAGAACTTATGTGTGCATATGTGCTCTTGTCGTGATGCCAAACCTATGGGACAGTCGAAAGGGGACATGTGTCAGCAGCCGTGTCAGTACTGCGTTCATTACGCATAGACATCATGATGCCACCCCCTACAATGACACAGGATACATGGACATGTCACTGTGCATCAAGTGCATGTACGGTGCACACAGCCACATAGTCACTGGCCGCCCTGTGTCTGGGCAGCAAGCCCTGTAGCCACATGTGCACTGCTGTCACCTTTGGCTGGCATGTGCACCCATGAATGGGGCCACCCCTATGCCAACCACCTGGTGCTGTACTGTGCCCTGCATGATCACTACACTCAGTGTGTGAACAAGTGCACTGGCACGTAGACAACGTCAGGATACCAGGCACAGTCCACACGGTGCATGGAACGGCACAACGCTGGGACCCTATGTACTCCCTGCAGGGGGGGGCCACAGCCTACCACACCACACATCCAGGGAGTCATGTCAGTGAGCCAGTGTTGCAGAACACACCATGGTAGTGCACTAGGGCCCCTGCCTGGTGCCCACAGTGTGCAGGCAGTGCCACACGGCACAGTGCACTGCAGGGGAACATGCACAGTGCACTGGACGGCATGCTGCCCAGGCAGACGTCTATAGCTGTGCACCATCACACAGCACAGTGCTTGCCTGTGGTCCAACATGTGTCTGACCATTCACCAGCAGCAGGTACATCTGTGTGCTTCAGTCTGTGCTGACCCTGTTCTGAGCTCTTGCCATTCCAAGAGTCCAGCGATAGTCATACGTACCTGCCTCTCTCTGCTCATCCCTCTGTTGCATCTCTCCACCCGTCCCTTGTAGGTATTCAGTATCTGTAGTATGCTGCATTACCACAACACAACACTGGTGGTGCACTGCTTGCCCTTTTATAGCCCATCCAGGCAATCAAGCCTGTTAGGCATGCAAATCAGCGCATAATGATATGCTAATCACACAGTTTGCCCCATGCATACACAAGTACCCCCATTTGCATAGTCCAGTTGAATATGTCCCTGAGTAGCACCGGGCTATCACCTTAGTGCTGTGCAAATGTCAGTGCAGGGCTATTGGAGGGACAGTGCCGTGCTATCCCATTAGCGCAGCGCTCTGTGCTATAGCACGACCAACACGCATGCTCGTGAGGCCCCCATGTCCGTGCTATCATCCTGGCATAGCGCGTTGTAGCGCCATGCTAGCTAACACAGTGTGGTGCTATGCGCATGTGTGGTACACAACCTCAGGGTCATGCAGGGGGTCACGCATGCACAGTGTGAACACTTCCGGGCAGCGTCGTGCTACGTCATGTGATAGCGTGGTGCTACAGTGGTTGTTGAAGGAGAGTCCTGGGTGTGCCAACCGCTTGTGATCTGACAGGTGTTGGGGTATATGAGCTGTGTGTGAGATGGCAGGATGTGCAAGACAGTGTGCAGTGAGGCACAGGGACAGGTGCTGGGGGGAGGTTGAGACAGCCAGCCTGGTGGAGCTGGTGCAGAAGAGGCATCGGAGGCTCTTTGGGGAGGTCAGGGAGGGGGACCTCCCATGCATGCAGGTGTGGGACACAGTTGCACGCAAACTTACTGCCCACACTGGGATACTCAGAAATGCAGAAAAATGCTGCCACAGGTATATGGACCTGCAACAGCTGGAGCACTACAAGCACATGGTGCGTGATGGCACTGTGCCTGTACCAGGTAAGTGGTGTTGCATGTTGATTGCACCATCATGTCGGGCTGCGCGTGTGTGGGTGTGTGTGTGTGTGTGTGTGGGGAGGGTGGAGGTGTGTGTGTGTGTGGGGGTTTATTTATTTTTTTATTTATTTATACATCGGTTTAGTTGGTAAGTGTGTGTGTGTGTGTGTGTGTGTGTGTGTGCACGCACGCGCAGGTGTATGCCACGATGCATGGTGCTGTGGCACATGGTGAACAGGCGGGGGTGGCACATTTAGGTCCCCTAGGGGCACAGTACATGCTGCGCCCATTGCTGTGGGAGGTGGGTTGGATCCTGCTGTTTGGCATGTCCTGGTACATCACCAGCCTGTGGCCGGCAACACCATGTTGCAGGGATCCCACTCCTGGTGGACTGTCGACGTACACACGCGGGTATGCGGATGTTCGCATGGGAGCTGCAGCAGGCACTATCACAGTACTGTGTCGCCGTTGATCACTGCTGTATGTGCCTGGCAAATGCGCCATGGGCCATGCCACCCTTTGTGTGGGGGTCCTCCCTGTTCACTCCCTGTGTGTGCATTGTTTGCATGTGCATCTTGCTGTGCTGCACGTGGTGTATGCTGTGTCATGCTCTAACACCACTTTCTCACCTGTCCACTGTAGAGCAGATTGAGCAGCCCATGGCTGGAGGAAGGAGTCAGGCCAGGACCCAGGAGCAGAGACGAGGCAGCCCGAGGGTGTCTTCCATGCCGTAGCGGGTGCAGGAGAGCAGCCCTGAGAGCGGTGGTGTGTTGCATGAGTATCTGTGTCATTGCTCTGTGATCTGTGCCCTTTCACTAGGCTGTGTGTCACATCTGGGTGTCCTGCCACTGACTGGTCTGGTCGCATGTCTGGAAAGGGCAGTGGGCCAGTGGCAGTGTGGCACTGTGCTGTGCAGCACACCTGTGTTGCACACCACAGTTGGGTGCTGTCAGTCTGGCCTGGGGGGAGGAAGGGGGTACTGTCGGCTTGCATTGCTGTGCGGGTGACTGATGGTGGTGGTTGCTCTGGTGGTGAGTGTTCCGTGGAGACAACATGCTGTCAGCTGCCATGCCCACCTCTGGGGTCCATCCATACCCCCACCCACAGGGTGTCCACATTTGCACTGGTGTTGGTGCCTTGCTGTGCATTCGGGACAACACGCACCATGCCTTACAGGCATACCTCTCATCATTCTGTCCACCAGCTATGGAGCACTGCCTGTCACACTGTGCTACATCCTGGCACTGTGCCATACGCATTGTGGAGTCCTTCCATGTGTATCTCATGGCGATGTTACTGTGTTGCAGTTTAGTTGCAGGGTACAGTTATCACTGTGCTATTACATTATCTGCATCGTTGCCTGCCAATGTTGACCTTGGCTGTGGAACTAGTACTCACAAAGTGGGACAGGGGGCTCCTGTCACGTGGGTTGGGGACACTTCCTTGTACCATGTCACAGTTGGGTGGTATGCTTTCAGTGGCCTTGCTGGTGGCATGTGACGGCCCTTCACTGACAGCACCTGTGCCCTGGCTGACTGTTATCCCCTGGCCTGGGTCAGTCATTGGCAGGCCACTGTCATGGTTCATTGATGCTCCTGCATGCCTGTCATTGTTGTCGGTGCTGTGCTCTGCATTACTGTACATTTCCATCTTTTGGTGGGCAGCATGTCCCAACGTGTGGATGCCCTTGTGCATGTTGTGGTGTGGCCCTTGCACTCAACTCTCCAGGGATCCAGCTGTGTGTCTGCCGTATCTCACTGTGTGCTGTATTGGGGTGGGCAGTGTCACATGTTCCCTGGTGCTGTCGGGATCGTTGTCATCATGTGTGTTGGGTTTTGTGTTGGTGCTTGTGTCGCCCTGTGCTGCTTTGTGGGAACCTTCCATGTTGGCTTACCAGTGCGGAACTCAACTCCACCCGGGATTGCCCATTGGGACATGCTGTCCGTCCCTGTATGGCCACCTTTGGCTGCTGTCTGCCTCCTGTCTGGTGTACCGTCCTCATGGTCTCAATCTTCCTCTTGTAGGTCCACTCCGGGCATCACTGTGAGCAACAAGGCCGGAAGAGTTGGAGGGCACTGAGGACCTGCTGCACCGCATCATCAGACAGCAAAGAACTCTAATTGAGCAGCAGACCATCATCATTACAGAAACATGGAGGGTGGCAAATGTGCTTGAGGCTCGGCTCCCAGATCCAGCGGGTAGCTAGATATGCTGTGTTTCCTTCCCACACCCCCTCACTGGACTTGTTTATCCCTTCCTTGAATGTAGTCACCTGTCCCTGGGTGCGTCCTCCTCCCCTTTGCACCGTTGTCCTGTGTCTTCCTGTCCCTCCAGTTATTATCATCCATATGTTTTCCTTTGTAATCCTTGTTTTGCCGATAGTGCATTCCTTTTTGTTCCTGTAGTGGGCATTTGGTTGCATGGGTTGTGTGTTTTGGGGGGGGGGGTTTGCATGTTGCTTGGTGGGTACGGTCCTGTTATGTTTCTTTGTTGTGGGGAGGGTCGTCCAGTGGTGGGTGGGACATTTTTGATTCTGTGTTTTGTTCTTTGGTTTTTTATGTGTTTGCTTCACTGTAATGTTTCCGTTGCCTTTACTTTTGCACATTTTTCATTACAGTGCATTTACGACATTTTACTGTGTCCTGTGCCATTCTTGGGTGCTGGGGTTCCTCATGCTTTGTACTGTTACTTGTGTTCTCCACATGGGTCTGGGTTGTTGCTGGACATTCCCGTGCATGTATAGCATCCTCTGGGATGTGCACTGTGGTGTGCGCCTGAAACCTCATTCCAGCACGTGTTTCCTTGCATGTGTCCCAGGGTCAGGCTGTCTCACCTCTGCACTGTGTTACACTGTGTGTTTGCACTGCCTGCCTGGGGCTATATTCAGTGCTGTCTTATTCCTGGGCTGTTTTTGACCTGCACTCCTGGCCCTGTTTGCCCGGCTTCCTTTGCTTGCTATATTCAGCTGGTTTTGTCCCAGGCTATTCCTTTTGAATATGGCTGGCATTTTGCTCTGGGCTAAGTTTGCACGCCGGGCAGTGCTAATCTCAGCCAAGGGCTAACCTTTGAATATCTGGCCTCTAAAGTTTTCACTGCTACCTCTAAATTACTTTGTTAAATCTCATAATCATAAACAAGGTGACCATTATTACTTGTCTTGTTGCTAAGTTCCTTAATATTTTAAGCTGCTATTGAATGTACTAAAGTCTAGGACTTAAAAATCTTATTGTTACTGGTAAAAGTGATGTATTGTTACAGTGTTGCATAACGTGTAAGAAAAATCAAGTGTTCTGATTGGTCAGAAGACCAGTACAACCATGTAATTATCTGCTCATAATTACACAGCTGCACTTCTTTCAAACTGGCAGCCTTTGCACTGAAGTTATCAGTACAACCTCCCATCCACACCAGCCAGTTTGTACAATTTCTCCTTTTCACAATTTTTGCCTCCATTTCACAATTTTTTCTTGCTGTGCGGCCATCCTAACTGCAATCTTGTGTGCTCAGCTTCATGTGTTTGCTGATTCTCAGCTTGTGTTTAGCACACACAGACATTTTTCCTCACGGCTGCTGTAACTAGTGTTAACACCTATGCCAGTTTGGGGGGTTACCAGTTTGATGCCCTGTTGGCATCGGGAGTCCACGTGCACACGATACCAGGCAGGCTGGAGGGCAGGGCCTGGGCAGTGCAAGTTTTTTTTCAAGGCCCCAACTGGTGCGGGCAGAGGCCATTCGTGAAGTCATGAAGAAGTGTTCGAGGAGACAGGAGCAGTTGGAGCCAGCTCCTAGGCTCTGAGGGGCGGGCCGCCATTCAGGATTGGGGTGGAGAGATTGCCCCCTGGTTCCACATCAGCAGCAGATCCCCGCAGCCGATTCAGTGGGGAGAGCAGACCATGTCTGCAGCAGCGGGAAAAGAAAAGCCTGTTTGGAGCCTGCTTGGCTCCGTGAAGTAAGTGTTCAAGAGAGGTGGTTGCCATGGAGGGACTGGAGCACTGAGGTGGCAGTGAAGTGCCTGGAGGGGTCTGCGGTGGCAGTACAGACCATCTGTTTGTCCATGTCCACTCTGTATTAGATAAGCTGCTGTGGTGGGTAAGGAGAGTAATGTGCCCAGTAAGGAGGTGGCTGCCACCCTGTGTAAACCCTGCCCATGGATCAGCAGGGGCATTCAGCTCAAGGTAACATCAGAGCCCCAAGAAGAGAAAGAAAGGACTGAGGTGTTTTGCCCTGCTCCCACTGTCAGGGAAGGTGTAGGAGAGATTGTATTGCAGGGAGACCTGTACAGTGCTGAAGTAAAGAGAAAGGAGCCCTATATGGCTCACAAAGCAAGTGTGGTGTGTGAGAAGATCCAAGTTCGAGACCCAGGTCCCCCAAGAAGTTGTGCCATGGCCCATTTCTGTAGTCTGTGTGGGAAATGTAATGGACTGTACATAACCTCCCTCATTCTCCATGGAGCTGTCATTGTGGCTTGAGCCTTTTGTCTGTTAAAAAATAAATTATTGCCTGATTGCATCGGAGATCCTGTCTGGACCAAATCATTGCTGTCCTGCTTAAAGACTGTTGCTGTGCGTCTCCTAACCAAGTTTTTCTCTAGACCCCTGAGCCAAAGCCAGAGCTTACCAGTCATGATGGCAGGAAGAGATACCAACTGCCTGCGCTTCGATGGAGTCCATGCAGTCATGATATGAATCCCTAAAATCTACATAACAAAGATACTGTGAATGTTTATTGCCCTGCTTCCATTGCTGCACTGCTAGTCAGAATGCTGATGCCTCCCCCTTTCTCCACAACTCTGCAACATTATAAAACCCCTAGATAGGGAGGGGAGGAGGATAGCCATCTGGTGTGTTACCTCAGGGACTGGGAGTGCATAGCTGCCTGCCCGTTCAGTGGACTGTGTGAAATTCTCTAAATCAAAACACCAGGGAAGGAGCTAGGAAAAGACTGAGATATTCACAAGTAATTACACTGCAACAAAGCAGGAGGAAGGGTGGGTTACACTAGTAACTGTTGAGCTTAGCTACATGCACTATATTTATATTCCCTAGCCTGTGACCTGCAGTATCTTGGTGCAGGCTGTTGTTATAATGTGCATTAAACCTTGTCCCTCATTCTCCTCAGACAGGCTACACACTGCAGTGCTGTGGAGTGAGTTCTGAGAGCAGGACCCGCTAAATGCCTTTGTTTTGTTTTTAAAAGGTATACCACCATTTGCTTGATTTAGCAGGACTTATCAGTCTATCTTGTGCTTCTCCCCAGTTGGCGTATCGCTCTCAGGTGCTCTTTGTTTCCGCAGGAGGAAAGCTCTTTCAGTGGAGGCTGGATTGTGGGAGCGAAGAGGCCCTTCAGGAAGGCCTGAATCTGAAGAGTGACCCGATGATAAATAAACATTAAGTGAATCCTGGCAAGAGCTCTGGTGTGTGATGAAAGCCCCAGGAAAAAGCCTGCAAGGGTGATTTGGTTAAGTTTTAGCCACCCTGAAAAGCTCTTAGAGTGAGTTCGTGTGAGCCCCAAGTGGGCTTCCAACTCAGAAACAACGAGCTATGCCCTGGGAGCTTGGGAGCTGTGCACTCTGATCAGAGGTCTGGTGCCTGAGGACGGCGGATTAAATTCTGGACTGGGACCTGGATTTTGGGATGCTGCGAGTAGTGAACAGTGAGCAGTAACCAGAGAATAGAGAACAGAAAACTGAGTACTGTTAATACGAACATGCAAACATACGAAGAAGCCAGCAGAAGAAGGCCATTTGGCCTATCAAGTCTGCTCATATTGCAGGGTCCACAGCTTGAGCTAATGTCCCTGCCCTTCCTCAGCACTCCTCCCATCCTCCCTACCCATGATTCTTATCTTCCCCTTATGCCTATCCCAGCCTCTCTTAAACCTGCTCACTATCTTTCATGAGATGACCTCTTCCAGCAGTGCATTCCAAGTGTCCACCACCCTTTCTGTGAAGAAGTGCTTTCTGACATCCCTCCTAAATCTCCCACCCTCCAGCTTAAGACTGTGCCCCCTCATGATATGGTTGCCAGTCAGCTTAAAGAGACTTTCCTTATCAACATTATTTATCCCTTTCAAGTACTTGAATGTCCCAATCATGTCCCCTCTCTCTCACCCGTCTTCCAGGGAGCACATGTTCAGTGTCCTCAACCTCTCCTCGTATGCCTTGCCCTGCTGAGCAGCTATCATCTATGTAGCCCTCCTCTGTACCTTCTCCAGCAGGTTAATGTCCTTTTTGAGGTGTGGGCACCAGTACTGAACTCCGTACTCTAGATGCAGCCTTACCAGTGACCTGTACAAGGGCAGTATAACCTCCTGTCTCCTACAACTGATCCCCCTAGCTATGCATCCCAGCATCTTGTTTGCCTTTGCTGCTGCTTTCTTGCACTGCGTGGAGTGCTTCAGGTCACTAGTGATCATTACTCCCAGGTCTTTCTCCTCCTGTGATGCAGCTACTCAGACTCCACCCAGGTAATACTCTGTCCTGGGATTCTTGGCTCCAATATGCATAACTTTGCATTTTTTGACATTAAAGCCAAGCTGCCAGATCCTGGATCACCTCCCCAGCTTTTCCAGATCTTCCTGTAGGTCCCGTATCCCTTCAGCTGTGTCCACTCTCCCACAGAGTTTGGTGTCATCTGCGAATAGGCACATTTCGCCTTTAATGCCATCCCCAATGTCATTGATGGAAACATTGAACAACACCGGCCCCAGCACGAAGCCCTGTGGGACCCCACTGGTTACATCTCTGGTGCCAGATAACTCTCCCCCACCACCACCCTCTGGGTTCTGTCCCTCGGCCAGTTTTCCATCCATCTGGCCATCTTCTCCTCAACTCCAAGATCCACCAACTTCCTGGTCAATCTTTTGTGGGGCACAGAATCAAAGGCCTTACTGAAATCAAGAGAGTGGATGTCTACTGCTTACTTGTAACTTTTTTCCTACTCACAACTGAGAGTAGTGTTGTGTTTTGAGACTGTGTGTTTCAGAATTTTTAACAACTGTAAGATTGGCTGGGGCTGTTGGGGCTATAAGTGCATACAAAAAGATATGTGTTACACACAGACTATCGCTCTGATAAACCCTTTGTGAGATGCCGTAAACTAAACCTGAGATATTCTAATTCTATTTTAAATTTGTTTACACTTAGGTATTTAGTGTGTTTAGGCCAACATTTAATTATGTTATTTGTTTTTATATTTTTACTTTTCATGCTACCAGTAAGGGTCTGCTTGTAATTAGTGAGCCAGAGTCATGTGAGATAGGGATATAAATGTGTATACCCATGTGAAGTTCAGATTGTCATTTCTTAACTGAGCTTGGTGTAGTGCACTGCTCTGGTGGGTCAGAAAGGTGTCGATCAGCTGTCTGGAGTATCTGGAGCATCTGGAGGGTTTGGTGTTTTACCCTTATTCCTGCTTTGATACATAACGCTTGGAGATGTCTCAGTAAGTTTTAATTATTTGCTAGGTTTAGTTGCACTGTTTTTGTTTAGGTTGTGCTTTTGCTTTGTGCTTTGATGTGCCTGTGGTTCTGTTGTCACTTTTTTTTCTTTCTCTCTAAGTTATATTATGTTATTGACAGTAAGTGAGTTATTTATTTTTCATCTGTGTCACACTTTTAGGGTCACTTTAAGACCATCAGCGGGGGAAACTACGGGTCGGATGGGTTAACAGACAAAAAGACCATTGTGGCTATAGAGGCTACAGACAGAGAATTAAGAAGCCTTCTGATTTAATATTTGCTGTGTACTTTTGGGGCAACTGTAAAGAGGATAGAAGTGGGCTTTAACCTGCTGGATGACCCGATAGCTGTTTCCTTAGGATTGCATGGGACTTTGCTGGATTACATTGGTCACTCTAGTATTCAGTTTGTTTGGATTCTGCCTAGAAGGATGTTTTTCAAACATGCTTTTCCTTGGAGCTCCATTTAATGTTTTTATAACCTTCTGAATGTCTTGGTTGACTTTTCAAAATGTGCCTGCTGGTTGTATAGTGTTTTTTTTTTCCTAGTCTCCCTTTTTAACTGGTTTCATCAGTTTAATTTTATTGCTGTATAAGTATAGTAAGCTTAAAAAAAATATTCCTGGTATAAAAGAGAAAAATAATATGATCATTTTTAATATCTGCACTGTTGGTACAGACTATCTAATTAGC
Organism: Neoceratodus forsteri; assembly: GCA_016271365.2. Taxonomy (NCBI): domain Eukaryota; kingdom Metazoa; phylum Chordata; order Ceratodontiformes; family Ceratodontidae; genus Neoceratodus; species Neoceratodus forsteri. The sequence continues at coordinate 1,646,819,638 of CM057455.1, read as the reverse complement.
TGACTAGCTGATCTAGTTGACCTACTTTGTAAGGTTACGGTCCCATACTGGTACTCTTGATTTAAATCTGATTTACATTGTGTTGTACTGATTTGAGCTAATAAATATGTCTAACACAGCCCCCCTCCAAAAAAATGAGGACTTATAGCTGGAGGGTTGTTAAAAAAAACTGCAAAAGCTAATACAAAGGACTTGGATGACCTTGCAATAGGAAAGATAACACAGTTCCTATGCTTTAACCTTAATCAAATAGAACTAAGGGGAAATGAAAAATATCACAAAGACTTTTAACCCTAAAGTGATGTCTTCCCCAGTCAAATCAAATGAGAATAGTCAGCGGAGTATTCACTACATGCATCCATTGTTGGAAGAGATTAGAATCTTAGAGGGAAATGTTGGGGCTGGTCCTTCCAGGAGACAACCTAGAAATTTAATTCATATTACAGGAACTGAATTGCACATGTCAGACCTAACTATGCCCAGACAGCAGAATTGTACAATAATTAACAATAATAATGATCATTTTGTATTTCCTAGAACAAATAATAATAAAGCTGTATCTAACCCATAATCTGAAGATGTTGATATAATTTGTATTGCTTCAAATGTGAATAACATACAAACTATTAATCATCTAGCTGTTAAGCAAGGAGAGGGGGTGCCAACTCCGCAGGCTGGTGTAAGAGATAAGCTAGTGGCTAGTCCATATGCAAATCAGCAAAAGAAGGTGAATGGTTTGTTTCTCTACCAATTTGACTCTTTTCTCACCCCTTATATAAATAAACATTCCTTGGATCCCCATCAAAAAGGGATGATAAAGTACCACACTTATGGTTGGATGAACAACCTCGTAAAGAAGTTAAGAAATCAATCATTGATCCCAGTCTAGCTTCCAGTAGGAAAGGGGATGAAAACTTTTGTAAAGATGCTCTATTAGCCAAAATTGGGGAATTATGAAAAGAGATTTGCTTTGGTAATACCCAGCTGATGGAGTTGGTTACTCTGTTCCGTGCTTTTATTGAATACTACGTAAAAAAAACTGAACCTGGGGAAGACACAGTAGAAAGAGATGATTGTGATGGGTTAGAAGTAGCACCTGGCCATACATTGGTGAAAGAATCTTGTGTAAAGGGAAAGAACAAAAGTACCCTGGATAAAAGTGGTGAGCAGTTGCCTACTAGTAACCCCCCTAAGAAAAAAAATAAAAGAATAAGAAAGGACAAATATTACCTAAAGAATAAGAAATCAATTAAAGCTATAACTGAAGAAACAGCTAATAAAGAGATTAAGGAGATAGCTCTATTAATTAATGAATTGAATCAAAGAAAACTCCAAATAAATCAGGGAGATGGGAAAGGCAATAAAACCCCTCAAAATAAGGAGGAGTATAATATTCAAAATAAGGGAAAACAGACTAAAGGCATAAATAATAACGTAGAAGGGAGCAAAAAACAAACCACAGAATAAAGTAAGATTTGATAAAGATCTTAGTGGGGAAAAACATAAAGGAAAAAAAATTACCCTACATCTTGTATAGATGAAAGGGAGAAAGAAGAACTAATTGCAGCTGGTGACGTTCTCCCAACTATCTATGTAAAGGGTGTTCCAAAATCTAAGAACGAGAACTCATATACAGTTAAATTAGCTGCTTATAATCTTATCAAAGGGGTTTTGGGTAACAAAATCAACTGGCAAGATATTAGGTCAGCATATAGGTATCACGCCCGCCCCTACAAAGGTTGGCTCTGTTTAGTTATAAGAAATGTAGAAAAATGAAAGCATATTCTAAGCAAAAAGGATAATTTTATGGAACTGGGAATTTCTTTGGATGTGACCGTTAGATTATCCACTTTAAGTAAAAATAGCCACCAAGTGAAGAAAGCACTCATCAGTAGGGTAAGGGATAAGAAGGAACAGGTCCCAATTAAATAACCTAGGATTACAGCTTTTCTGAATCCTATTGAGGTGGAACATACATTAGAAGGGGAAGACTCAGAGAGCCTCTATAGAAGAGGTAGGAAACAGCTTGGACAAAGAATTAATACCAATGTTATATTGAAATCTGAAGGGTCTTCTGCCTCCGATTGTGATTCTACAATAATATAGAATGAGTCTATGGGGGGGCAGTAGCATACTGAGCTCAGGAGATAGTTATGTGGACATTTTGGAGGCAACTAATTGACTGAAGGATCACAATAACCAAGTATGTATGGTGACTTGAAATATTGCAGGTATAAAAGAAAAGCTAGAGGACAAAGCCTGCTTAGAATGGTCATCAAAATATACAATTCTTTTTCTTCAAGAAACATGGATGGGGAAATCTGAAGAGGTGTGGATGGAAGGGTATTGGACATGGGTAACCCCTGCATATAAAAATAGTAAATATGATAGAAGTAAAGGGGGCCATTCTTATTGATACAACTCTCGACTTTGTGAACCCAGAAGTTGGCATTTATAACAAATTTTATATGTATGTGGTAATTGTAGGGAACGTGCAAAGTATGGCCCTGTTTAATATTTACATTCCACCAACCCTCAAGTTAAAGGAATGTATTATTATCCTAGAGTGAATAGGCCAGGATATAGAATCCATAAAGTCTAGATTTCTGGGGGTATATTTCTCTTTGGTGATTTTAATGTGTGTATAGGAACTAACATTGAGGACTTTAGCCAGGAGTGGGGTATAGATGACTCCTTAAATATCCCCATATGGCATTCTAAGGATAAGACCCTGAATCAAAAAGGCAAGTCCCTTTTTAAGTTTTTAAGTAAATTCGGCTTAAGAATATTGAATGGACACTCTAGAGGGGATTGGGAAGGGAAAGTAACCTTCCCCACACCTAATTGGTGGTTGCGTATTAGATCTTTGTATAGTGGAGGCCATAGAATTTCTCAGGGTGAAGTATCTTATGGTTTACAAACTATGGGATAGTGATCATTCCCCTGTGAAGTGCACTTTAAAAACTTGTTTTAAGCAATTAGCTAAAAGACACAAACATGAACTAGTGGCCAACCAAAACATATGCATTAGATATGGAAAAAAAAATTGTTTGGAATGAATATGCAAAGAGAGTGGTGGAGGAGATAATTCACAAATATGGCAATAGTGACTACGCCTCTGCTATAACCGGGAATATTGAGGCAGCTTTTAAAGTAAAAGGTTTTGAAATGTATGTGCAGCTGATAGTAGATGCACTGGGCTCCAGGAAAAAGGCACTGGTAAAGCATAAGATTTTTTTGACCAACCATGGTTTGATAGAGGATGTGCAAATTTAAGACAAGAAATAAAGACCCTAGGCAAGCTCAGGGTAAAGAAGCCATCCTCAGTTGTATTGAAAGCTTTTAGAAAATTAAAGTCAGAATACAGAAATTTATTTTACAAAAAGAAAAAGGAGTATAAACATTCCTTATGGGGTCATTTACAAGAGACTATTTGGCAAAAAGATTCTCAGATCTTTTGGACTTTAGTAGTATATGGGTGCAATGAAAGGAATATACAATATAATCTGCTAGGCATGATATCAGAAAATCAATAGATAAGCCATTTATGACAATGACTAAGATCTAGTTTCTACTAATACTAGTATCAGAAGTACTAATAATTCAAGTTTTCTTGTTTTCTCGCCAAATGAGGTTAAAGAAGCAATACAAGCACAAAAAATGAATAAGGCTGCTGGTGTGGATGGGGTCCCAGCAGAAGTTTTTCTGCACAACATTGATCATTGGGTGGAGGTTCTGACACCAATATTTTTGTTACTAGATCAGCACTGAGTCTTGCTTAGTAATTAGAATAAAGGGATGATTGTTCCCTTCTTCAAAAAAAGGCCAAAGGCATGACCCTTCTTGTTATAGGGGAATTACACTGCTTCCCGTTGTTCGAAAAATTTATATGCATCTACTACTTCAAAAACCCTTATTATGGGTAGAGGAAAATAATCTGATCTCCAAGTTCCAATGTGGGTTCAGAAAATACTTTAGTATGCTGGATTTGATTTTTATGCTGAATTACCTGATAGAGTTATATGTGCAATGGAAAAAGAGTACCTTATATGTCTGCTTCGTAGATATAAAAGCAGCCTTTGACTCTGTTAACAGGAAAAAACTGTGGGTGCTGCTGGAAGAGTTAGATATTAATAAGCAGCTATTGGAAATCCTACAAGAATTACATTATAATACGTCAGCACATGTACATTATACCAGGGATGGGGTGCTCTCAAAGGATATAAAAATTGGGAAGAGTGTCAAACAAGGGTGCCTACTGGCTCCTATGCTGTTTAATTTATATATAGAAACCCTGGTAAAGGATGTTTCAAAAATAAACACATTTGCCCATACAATAAATAATGAAAAGATTCAACTCTTATGTGTGGATGATGCAATTGTTGTTTCTCAAACCCCTCTGGGATAAAGAAGGGGAGTTACTAGCCTTATGAACTTGCTGGATAAACTACATTTAAAAATGAATATTGAAAAAATGAAAATTATGTCATTTGGCAGTAAGAGATCTACTAAAAAATATTGGGAAATAAATGGAAAAAAATGAACGAGGTCAAGGAATATAAATACCTTGGTGTCATGTTTGAAAGTAATATATCTTGGAATGCCCACACTTCTAATATAAAAAACAAATTATACAGTTCAATGAATGCTATCAGAGCCTTTGCAAACAAATTCACAAGTAATTCCTTCACGGCACTTAAAGCCACTTTTGAAGCAAAGACTGTCATCCAGACTATGTATGGGAGTGAAGTCTGGGGTTTATTTGTGAATGAATCAAAAAAAGAAACCATACAAAATTCTTTCTTAAGAACTACCCTAGATCTTTCAAGGGATTGTCCAATGGCCTTTATGAGGCTAGAGACATGTCTGAGACCCTTGAGTGCAAGAATTAAAGTAAGGGCAATTAAGTATTGGGAAAAATTAATGGGCATGCCCGATAGGTTACCAAAATTATGCTGGGTAGACCATCTGTCATGTTTACAGGTTGGGTCTAACCCCGTAAATTGGTTTTCAGCATTGAATCTGGCTGTGAAAAGACTAGGGTTGGAAGACCTTTGGTCTAGTAGGGCCAATATGAATGTGAGTCAGTTCATAAAAGAAACTGTACAGAGAATATTAGACATGGAGACACAAAATGATCTTAGTAAAATACATGATGTAATATAGGAGGTTTGTATTCTAATATAAAGCTTAATGGGGTAACTGAATATTACTATAAAATAAGTGGCATAGAAACTTGTTATGTAACCTGAGATTAGAGAGTCTGGGAATTGTAAATTTGCAGAGAAAGAAAAGGTGGGAATTTGGAAATAAATTAGTTTGTAAGTGTAATAATGTTAAATCCCCTATTGTAACTAGTAATTGGAGTCCACAGTGAAGAAAGGAGGGTTACTAGCAGGGTGCCGCAGGGTTCAGTACTGGGACCGGTCCTTTTAATGTCTTTATAAGTGACATTGCAGAGGAACTGGAAGGAAAAGTATGTCTCTTTGCAGACAATACAAAGATCTGCAACAGGGTTGATACACAAGATGGAGTGGAAAGGATGAGAAGGGACTTGGCAAGGTTGGAGGAATGGTCAAATGTATGGCAGCTCAGATTCAATGCAAAGAAGTGCAAGGTAATGCGCCTGGGAAACAAAAACCCAGGGAAGAGTACACAATGGGGGGTGAGATACTGACAATAGTAAAAATGGAAAGGGACCTGGGGGTAATTATACCAGATGACCTAAAGGTGGGCAAGCAATGTGAGAAGGCAGTAAGGAAGGCTGGGGGATACTGGGATGCATAGGGAGAGGCATCAATAGTAGAAAACAAAGTTGTTATCCCTCTGTACAGACAGTTGGTGAGACCCCATCTGGAGTACTGTGTGCAGTTCTGGAGACCACATCTCCACAAAGACATAGACAGAGTGGAGGCTGTCCAGAGGAGGGCAACAAAATGGTGCAGGGTCTGCACCAGAAGACATACGAAGAAAGACTAAAGGAGCTTAATATGTATACCCTTGAGGAAAGAAGGGAGAGAGGGGACATGATAGAAACTTTCAAGTACCTCAAGGGAATCAACAAAGTCCAAGAGGGTAGCATCTTTCAGAAAAAGAGATGTGCAAGAACAAGGGGGCACAATTTGAAGATAGAAGGGGGACGGCTCAGAGGTAATGTGAAGAAGTATTTTTTCATGGAGAGGGTTGTGGATGCATGGAACAGCCTCCCTGAGGAGGTTGTGGAGTCAAGAACAGTGGGGGAATTCAAGAATGCATGGGACAGACATAAGGCAGTCCTAGTGGGGGGTAGGAGGAAGTAAGCTGTTGGTTAACTAGGATCTGCAGCTTATCTGTTAGGTAGGAAAATGAGCAGACTAGGTGGGCCAAGCGGTCCTTATCTGCTGTCAAATTCTTTGTTTCTATGTAACCCATATGGTATTGGAATGTGATGAGCTGACCAAGGAAAGAAGGAAATGGATTTTACCTTTTTTACATAAGTTTAATATAAGAGATACAGAAAACTGTATGAAATATCTTTTGAGCTTGGATAAAACAAGTGTTATTTTCAGTATGGCAAAATTTGCAAACACTCTATAAAGATGATTAGTGCGACTTTTGGGAATTTTATGACACTTGCACTTTGTACTATCTGATGGGGTGAAATTGACAACCAGTATTTACTCTGATTCATTTTTACTTATGGGATGTAACAAATTGTGTGTGATTTTATACGTCTATTGTTCAATAAACTTTGACTTTGACAGGCTCCAAACAGAAACTTAAAAAATAAAATTTAATGATGGCTTCCACCCATATGTGTTTTGACTTTATAGCATCTGTAAGAAAAATTACTTGGTGTGATTTTTCTCACACATTATAAGTGCAATAAAGCACTCGAGGGAGAAGCACCTCATGCCTAACAACACTCTTGAGAGGTGTGTGATTATTGACCCATAATCACACACCCTCTCATGCATTATTGCTTACATACATAGATACATAGATACATAGACAGTGTCGGCAGATAAGGGCCTATGGCCCACCCAGTCTGCCCATTTGAGCTTGTAAGTTCAGTTTGTTTTCCTAGAAGTCTGTTGCCCCTTACCCTGACCTCCGAATTCCTTTATGTCTATCCCATGCATTCTTAAATCCGTGATTGTTTCAGTCCCACCACTTCTTCTGGCAGGTGTTCCACTTGTCCACCACCCGTTCTGTGAAGAAATTCTTTCTCATGTTTCCTCTGAATCGTCCTCCTCCAACTTCATCCCATGCCCTCTTGTCCTGGAACATCTTTTGCTTAAAATAGTGTTTTCCTGCACCCTGTTCCTCCCTGTAAGATACTTGTATGTCTCTATCATATCCCTCTCTCCTCCTCTCCTCCAGGGAGTACATGTTCAGTTCCTTCAACCTGTCTTCATAGGACTTGTGATGCAATCCATGCACCATCTTTGTTGCCCTCCTCTGAACCTTCTCTACCCTGTCTATGTCCTTATGTAGGTATGGTCTCCAGCACTGTACACTGTACTCCAGGTGGGGCCTCACTAGTGTCTTGTATAGAGGAATTATGACCTCCCTTTTCCTGCTGGTGATGCCCCTGCCTATACATCCCAGCATCATATTTGCTTTACCTGCTGCCTTGTCACACTGTTTCCCTACCTTGAGGTCATCAGAGATGACAACCCCAAGATCCCTTTCCTGCTTGGTGCATGCTATATCCTCACTCCCCAACTGATATATTGTGCCAGGGTTTTTGTGCCCCATATGCATTATCTTGCACTTCTTTGCATTGAATTTCAACTGCCAAACCCTTGACCATTCTTCAAGTTTCTGCAGGTCGCTTCTCATTCTGTCTACACCCTCTGGTGTGTCTACTCTGTTACAGAGCTTTGTGTCATCAGCGAACAGTGAAATTCTGCCTTCTAGGTCCTGCGCAATGTCACTGATGAAGTTGTTGAATAGGATCAGTTCCAGCACTGATCCCTGTGGTACCCCACTGGTCACTCTTCCCTCTGTGGAGTGACAGCCATTTACCACCACCCTCTGTGTCCTGCCACCCAGCCAGTTACCTACCCACCACACTACTGTCCTGCCCACACCCATATTCCCCAGTTTGTGTAATAGTCTTCTATGTGACACAGTGTCAAAGACCTTGCTGAAGTCCAGATAGGCCATGTCCACTGCCCTCCCCTGATCCACCTCCCTAGTCACCCAGTCAAAAAATTCAACGAGGTTGGTCTGACATGACCTCCTCCTGGTGAAACCATGCTGCCTTGGGTCCTGTAGTCCATTGACAACCAGATGTTCCACCAATCTCTCCTTCAGTAGTGCTTCCATGATCTTCCCCACTACCGAGGTGAGGCTGACTGGTCTGTAGTTCCCTGCTTCCTCTTTGTTCCCACTTTTGTATAAGGGGACTACATCTGCTGTCCTCCAGTCTTTGGGTACCTCCCCTGTTTCCAGTGATCGACTAAACAGGATAGCCAGAGGTTCAGCCACCACCTCTTAGTTCTTTAAGGACCCTGGGGTGCACCCCATCTGGCCTCATTGCTTTATCAACTCTTATTACTTCCAGTTCCTTCAGGACCCTTTCTCGGTGTAAAGGGACTTGTGCCCATTCTGCACCATTCTCACCCCTTGTACTCCCTTCAGACCCATTACCCTCCTCTTCCTCAGTAAAGACTGAGCAGAAATACCTGTTCAATATGTCAGCTTTACTGTTGTCATCCTCCACCGGCCCCCATCCTCCCCTTCAGTCTCACTATTCCTCCCTTGTCTTTCTTTTTCACTTATGTACCTGTAAAGGTTTTGTCACCTCTACCCACTGATTTTGCAATGTGTTCTTCTGTCTGAGCTTTGGCTTCCTTACTGACCTCCTGCCTCCCTTTGCTTCTCCTGGTACTTCTCCCTATCCCCTTCTGCCTGTGTCATTTTGTATTGCCTGAATGCAATCTTTTGGCTTTCACTTTCTTTGCTACCTCTTTGGAAAACCATAATGGTCTCTCTTCCTTTCCTCTTGCTAACCTGCTTAATGCATAATTCTGTTGTTCTTGTAATCCCCATTTTAAATACTGCCCATTGTTCCTCAACCCTGATTCCTGTCCCATTCCCTTAATGCCTCTTTCAAGTATCTCCCCATTTTCCCAAAGTCTGCCCCCCTAAAATCCAGGATCGTGTTTTGTGTGGTTTGGTTCTGCTCTTTCTGTGATTTCAAACCACAATGACTGGTGGTCACTGTTCTCCAGGTGCTCCCACCTTTACCCCCATCACACTGTCCCTGTTTGTGAGCACAAGGTCCAGTATTGCCTTCTGCCGAGTTGGTTCCATGACCAGTTGCTTGAGGAAGGCACCCTGAAGGAGTCCAGGATAAATCTGCTCCTAGTTGATGCTGCTGCTGGGATGCTCCAGTCCACGTCTGGAATATTGAGTCTCCAATCAGTACTACCTCACCCTTGTCTGCCATCCTTTGGATGGCTAGCATCAACTCACTATCTGTTTCTTCCTCCTGGGCTGGTGGTCTATAGACCACACCTGTGCGGATGGCTATCCCATTTTCCTTTCCAGCTTAACCCACAGTATCTCTCCCCCATTTTGTTCCTCCTGGATCTCTGTGGCCCTTATGTCATTTTTCACATACAGTGCCACTCCTCCTCTCTTCCTGCCTGCTCTGTCTCTTCTGAATATGTTGTAGCCAGGTATGGCCATTTCCCAGTCGTGGTTATCATTACACCAGGTTTCAGTGATGGCCACAATGTCCAGGTCTGACTGTACCATGACAGCCTCCAGATCTTCCATCTTGTTGCTAAGGCTCCTGGCATTTGCACATGGCTTTCCATGATTTGACCTCCTAGACTGTTTCACTGTTCTACTCCAGCCCCTTCCTTGGTTGTCATTTATCTCTGGTTCTCCTTGTTGTCTGCCCTTCTGGAATTTTGCCCTTTTCTGCTTATCCACCTCTTGGGCACTAATCTCCATCTTTTGCACACTGCTTTGCAGAGATAGCCACTCCTCTGGTTCACTGGTTCCACTGCTAGCTGTGGGGGGTGAGCAAGTAGGTACCCTCCTTGCTGGCCTGCCACCCCCTTTGCTAGTTTAAATGCTTGTCAATGTAGCATTTAAACTTATCATTGAGTGCTTGGATTCCCCTCCAGGATGGATGCAGGCCGTCAGGCTTGAACAAACCTCCATCCCTCCAGGTGGGTCCCCAGTCACCAATGAATCCAAACCCTTCCTCACAGCACCAGTTCTTCAACCATGAGTTAAAGTTCCTGGTGCATGCACTCCTATGCTCTCCCTTGCCTCTCACAGGTAGTACTTCTGAGAAAGTGACAGAAGTAGCTACTTGCTTGAGACCCTCCCCAGTTTCCTAAACTCTTCCTGAACTTCCTTGACTCCCCATTTGCCAGGTCATTAGTACCTAGGTGGATAATGACATCCAGCTCACCCTCCCGTCTTGCCTTCCCAGTGATCCCCAGAATCTTCCTTCCATCCCTCCATGCTGTGGCACCTGGTAGGCACCTCACCTCCTTGTCCTCCCCCTCCTGTGTTCCTAGCTGGATCCCTCTTATGATGGAGTCCCCCACCAGGATTTGCTTTCTCCTCCTCTGGGGTCCACTGCTTTCCCAGCTGAGGTCACCTCCTTGGCTAACCTCCACATCCTTTCCTTCCACTTCTCTGGGTACCTCTATTTGGTTGTCCTCATTTGCCAGTGTGGCATATGGGTTCTTGAGTGGAATAGGATCTGGGATGTGCCTCTGCCTGACTGCTCTAACCCTCCCTGAGCCCACTGTCATCCAAGTGCTCCTCGTTCTCAGCATCCTTCGAGGCAGTTGCATTGGACTGGGTGGTCCCTGGATAGGGGTGATGGTACTCCTGACCCAGTTTACTTCTGCTCTGAGTCTGGCTACCTCCTCCTGCAGTCCAGAGAGATGCATGCAGATAGGACAGCACCTCAGTGTCCGGAAGGTCTGCCTGAATATAGCTGCCCCACAGCCACTGCTTTGCACCACTCCCCACATTATACTACAATTCCACTACTTGTCTGCTACTGAAGCTCTCCTAGTTCCCTTTTTATTAATTTACTGTACTAAAAATCCTGCCACTGATCCTCAGATTTTTTTTTTAAAGAAAAAGAAACCAATAAATAAATAAATGAGTCAAAACACTTCTCGTGCTGAGGGTGGGCTTCTTCCCCCTTATGCCCTTCCTACTTCACACCCCTTACTATACCCTGTGTTTAGCTCCTGTCAATCAGATTTAACAGGGCATATAATTAAGAGTTGGGGAAGGAGGAGGAGGGGTGAAAATTGCAGCAATTAAAGACAGCACAGAATTACACCACCACTATGTTTTAAATTTTCAACAGCCCAAAAACAATTATAAGTAAAGACAACAAAGAAAGTATAGTGTCACTAAAAGCCCACAATCTAAGTTTAAAAGAAAAATAGCAATTACCAGTTACTCTAAAGCACTGAATTGAATAGGTTTCCTTCCTTCCTCTTCTGGCCCCTTTTGCTAAACCAATTACTGCTGACATGAAAAAGAAGAATTAGCATTTATATAGTGCTTTTCATACACAATGTATCCCAAAGCACTTTACAAGCAATTCTAGACTGGTAGTGAAGTGACTGAATGTGTAGTGGCAGCCATATCACACATCAGCACCCACACACAGCCTGGATAATTGCATGAACTGGTTTTATGGGAAGGGGAATATTTTGGCAGGACACTGGGGAAAGTCCCCTACATGGGCAGCTATAGCTAAAGGAGTGAAAGAATGGTATGTGGGGCCATCCTACTGGTCTTTGTGTCAAGGAACATGCTTAGGGGTCGGTTTTGTCTTTAATATGGTGGATTTTACTTTGATGAAATTGGTAGATTTATTCCCTGCAGGGTTTTTATCTTAGATATAAAAATAGCTGGGCAATTATATCGACTTATAAATATTTATGCTGCACAATCCAAAGCTGAATGCATAGAATCGTTCCAATTAATACAGCCTTATTTATTTACACCTTATAATTTGATTTTCGGAGGCAATTTCAATTGTGGACTAAGCTTAGCAGATAGAGGAAGGACAGCACTAACTCTGAAGGTCTTTTGTGATATGATGTGTCTTAAGAATTTAACTAAAACTGCAGCACTGAAAGATGCTTACTTCTCTGTGCATTCTAAATCTGATCCAATCTTTTATAAAGGGATTTTAGCCACACGGACAGATTTTTTTCTTCATTCTTCAAAATATGGTAATAACTTCCATTACAGCAGAACCAGTAGAATTTTTAGATCATAGTCTTCTCTCCCAACGCATAGGTACCCAATGCCCAAAAGCCTTCGGCTCAGGCCTCTGGAGATTTTTTCCCATCTCGATTGGAAAATCCTATTTTGCTACAACACATTTAGCATTTTATTTCAGCAAGAAAATCAGTTCTGATTTTTTATGATTCCCGAGCCCAGTGGTGGAATGACACCAAGCATGACTTGGCCATCCTTCTAAGACAAGACAGTAAACATATAAAAGATTCTTAACATTGGCAATATATGCAAAATAGAAAACAACTTCAGAAATTGATATCCTTTAGTACAACTGCTGGCCTAAGTTATGCCACACAAATTAAATTAGTAAAAGATGAAATGATGAAATTTCATTCTGTTCAAGCAGAACACATAAACAGCAGTAATACAGCATGCAGGGCAAAGCCTCAGTCATATGTCCTTATGACTACTACAAATCCAGTCTTTTGCAGAAAACATTTGATAGTCTATTGGATTCGGAAAATGTTTTAAAGACTTCAAATAAGGATATCTTAAATATGGTTTCCAATCATGCCCTACATCTTTTTCCACAGAAAGAGGTGGATGCTACTGGACAGGCCAGTTTTTTTCATAACCTGGATCTGCCACACCGTCCAGCAGAGATCCTACAGAATTTGGAGAAGGACGTTTCACCATTGGAAGTTCAAGAAGCAGTTCCATTCCTATCATTGGGGAAGGCACCAGCACCAGATGGCCTTCCTAATGATATTTATAAAATGTTCAAGTCTGACTTAGTGGAGGAATTGACTTTGGTTTACATGGAATTATTATCATCCTTCAGTATACCGATAACTATGTCTAAAGGCACTTTAATTTTTCTCTTTAAAAATGGTGACAAACATAAAATTGAAAACTGGAGACCACTTAACCCCATAAACTGTGACTTTAAAATCCTGACTAAGATTTTACACAATCAGTTATCAACTGCAGTGGCACATCTGATCTTTTCTGCACAATTTTGTTCAGTAAAAGACAGATCTGTCACAGACAATTTGATTCTAATTAGGGAAATTTTTGATAGAGTCAGACATTACCAGGTAAATGATCTAGTACTGGCTCTTGACCAAAAGCAGGCATTTGACGCAGTTATTCAGGATTATCTTTGGTTTGTGCTTATGGTATTCCAGACACTTTTATACAGTGGCTTTGTTGTCTTTATAGAACTGCTACAGTCACTCCTATGGCAAATGGTTGGGTAGGGCCTATGATTCCAGTAAAAATGGGAGTAAGGCAGGGGTGCCCATTGAGCCCCCTGCTGTACGTTTTAAGTATCGACCCTCTGTTGCATCATTTAAATAGTGTACCCATCATTAGGCACCTACCATGTCCAGATGGGGATTCTCCCTTCATAGCCACAGCTTATGTGGATGATTTAAGTCTGTTCATACCTGATGTAACCTCTGCAGAGTTGTCCATTCAGGTGTGTCATAACTTTGGGTGTTGTTCGGGAGCATCTCTGAACATTACTAAATGTCAAGGCAAATGTTTGGGGGCTCTAGTACCAGATACTGATACAGTGGTTAGAATCAAACTGGTTTCCACGCCTATAAAAATATTAGTTTTTTTCAAGGAAGAGCAAATGGAGACACTGAATTGGTCTTCCAAAATAGAACAAGGAAAAAAATCTGGTTGCACACTGGAATGCATGCAAAATGAACAAATGAAAATGAATTTATTTGATTAAAACCTTTTTAATTCCTCTATTTTTGTATGTTGCTTATGTCTTCCGGCCCCTGAGATCTTTGGAGGCTACCCTATACAGCGTTTTTTCCAGGCTGTGTGGGGTAGTTGCCCAAACCCTATCAAGAGGAATATTTTGTATCTTTCAATACCAGAGGGTGGTTTAAATATGACTAACCCGTTAGCATTTTTCTTTTCAATTTTTATTATGACTAATGTAAAACCATTACTTTTCCACACAAGGAAATGTTGGAGCCCCAATTTTTTTGTTTCCTGTTGCCCGTGGTTTGGTAGGTAGGATAAGGGCAGTTAAGAGGCATGGGATCTATAAGACAGACTGCTCCATATGTTTGGTATCTTTTTATAAAATTAAAGGCATGGAATATCACTAGTGGCATGGTTTTGACCAGACAAAGGAAAACGTTATGTAATTATATTATTTCTTCACACTTTTTAGATCCATGTGTCTTTCAAAATTGCCCCTCTACTTTTCTTTCTTCTTTAAAATCACAATTGACTAATAAACACATTCCTCCTCATGTGTGGGATATTCACTGGTTCTGCTGTCATGAGAAACTTAACATAAAGGCCAATCAAAAACAGAAGCAACTAGGGGACAGATTGTGCAGCAGACCTCAATGCCCTCAGGCTTTGGAATCTATGAGACATTTATTTTGTACTTGTTCTTACATTGTACATTTTTGGACATATTTAGCTGCATCTTGGCATATGCCTTGTTTCCAGAATGTTACATATGAAATTTTAATTCATGGGTCTTATAGACCAGGCTGGAGTAAATAGGATGTCAATACTTTACAGGTACTCTTTTCAGTTATCCGGTGGTATATTTAGATTTCCAGGTGTCTTTATAACCTGTAAAAGAAACAAGTAGATTATTTAGAATTGGTAGCCAAAATCACGTCTGATTTAAGACGAATTTATGGGAAAGAACTTCGGAACAAACAAGGGAAGAATATACAAGCCAAATGGAAAAATCTCCCCTGGATAACAGACTCTGATGTTCCAATTACCTGATTTTGTGCAGGATTTCTTTTTTCTTTTTTTTCTGTTTGTTTTGAACAGTTATAATTACTTATTGAAAGAAAGAAAAAAGGGGAAAAGTATCATTTCTAATTTGAGAACAGTTTTTTGTAATATTGCTTGGAGATTTTTCTCATGTAACTTTTTTTACCTTATTGACTGTATTTCACCTCTGAGATAGTTTATGCTGGTAATATTCTTTTTTTCTCTCTTAATGTATTCCTAGCACTAGTCTTTTTTGGGGGGGGGGTTGAGGGATGGAGTTTTTCTTTTGGTTTTCACTGTATGGTTTTCTATTTTTCCACTGTTTGGTGAAGTATTTGTATGTATGATTTTCTTTTTCCTAATAAACACCCCTACTCATCAGAAGGGGGAACCCTTGGCCGTCTGTCCAAGATGGCCACTGTGGCTGAACCTCAGATGGACATTTCTGAGGCAGGGGAGCAGGCCTCCTCTCCTTTTCTCACTTTCCTGGAGGCCAAAGAGAATGAAAAAATTGTGTCTGAATTTCAGGATGGTACAAATGGAGAAGACAGCAATGCCATGGATGGTGCTGTTAGCGACACAAGTTCTAATGGGCTTGTGAATTTGGACTTTTTGAATAAGGTGACTGGAGCAATGTCTTCTTCACACTGTTTGAAGGATCATCTTTTGGCTCAGCTGCAAGAAGAAGAGCAATGGCATTTGGAGAAAAAATGGTTGTTGCAGGAATGTATTGAGAGACTGGGACAGGAGGAGCCAGCTGTCAGCGAGAGCGCTTATCCTGTCCTAACAAGTCAGCTGCAGGATGACACAGCCATTTCTGAGGATGCTGTGGCCCACCCATAACCATGAAGGCCAGGGATGGTTCAGAGTCTTCCCCAAGTACAGATAGAGCTGGCAGCTTAAACGACCTGTCGGTCGCATGCCCAGAGCCGCAGGAGAAGATGTTAGTGACAGAACTGGATTCTTTGGAAAAAAATCACTGCCGAGTTGGTCCACTGCATTCTGCAGTGAAGAACGCCCCTCATCTGTCAAGGGAGAAGGAACGGGCAAGTGCTGACTTGCAGAGGCAAACAAGGAGCTGGCAGAAGCAACCATGCAACATGAGTGAGCCATCGGGGAGCAATGTCTGAGGGAAGAGCTCTATCACCAATGTCCCTTGCTCCCCACCACCAAGAAACATGGAGCTAGGTGTAGGGAACTGGTTCCATTCCCATGCCCTGGAGGACGCTAGATAGATTATGACACCAGAGAGGTGATGGATTCCAGACCCCCAGGATGCTCAAGTACAATCCTTTTCAGACTTGCGAACAGTTACTGCTCCTAAAATGGTGGCCACCACAGCATCTATCATGCTGAAAGGGCAAAATGATTTACCCTGGAGTATGCTTAATCAGGCGAGCACCAGCAGTTGTAACAATAATTCTGTGGTGCAGGCTGGGGGGGGCAAACTTACTTCCCTCAGGGCAACAACCCCGCTGGCAAAATGAATTTCAATCAGCAGGACTGTAGTTTGAATCAGATGGGCCCATCAGAAGATACTTTATGTAATCCCAACCAGAGAGCATGGCTAGAACCCATGCTTAGACTGGCAGACCTTTTTCAGTATAAAGGGGAGCCAGCCCAAAGAAAGAATGCTGTAAGGTTAGTCTATAAGGGGGGACTAGAGTCTCCCCCAGATAGATTACACATTGCAAAAATGTTATTGAAAGGGTCAGTGAAAATTTTCTCTTCAGAAATATTTGCCTTAATAAAATTCATATTGGAAATGGTAATTACGATGTTAGCTTTGAAAATGTCTCTAGCCTTGATAGGTTTTGGGTGCAATATCGCTCTGAAAAATTCCCCTTTGTGGATTCCTTTCCTGGCAATTCATTTGACCAAACCCCTAGTCAAGATCATTACTGTTATGTTTAAGAATGAAGGAATGAATGTGGAGGATATTTTATTTTGGCTAAGGCAAAGGTGTGAAATCCTGGACAAGCCCTCCGCCATTCTGGATAGTGAGCAGATTTGGAATGGGGGATGAAAGATCTGAGTAAAACTGTTCATCAAATTCAGGTCCGGTCTACCTTCCTAACAGTTTCTTTTTGGGGAAAGACAGGGGGTCATTATTTTATGCTGGCCAGCCCTGTTCTTGTTTTAAATGTGGGTACAGAACCCACTTAAGCTCAGCCTGCGACACTGCTAGATGTAGTCACTGCCTGGAGTATGGTCACACCTCTGCTACATGCCTGAATTTATTTAAGTGTAATTTATGTGAAAAAAATGGTCACGCCTATGGCAGATGCCCATGGGCATCACACAATAGAGAGGATTGCCCCTCACATGAAGGCCTTATCGACAAGGCCCAACAGATGCAGGTCAAATGGGTAGCATTGCAGGCAGAAGCTTCTCAAGTTAGGGAAGAGGTAAATATTAGCCAAGCTCCAGATCAGGTGGACCCCACATGACAACCAGATGCCTCCCACTCAGAGGGCGAATAAATGGTAGTGGAGGCCCTAACTATAGATACCTCAGACAACGAGGCAGAGAAGGTAGTCCCAGAAGGCCCAGAAGGTGCACAAGAGACGAGTCTTTTGGCTATGCTTCCCCCCAAGCCAAGATCATGCCTTTAAGGTTGTACAGGCAAAAAAAAAAAAGATCTAGACAGGGGAAGGCTGTACTGGCTAGTAAACCAGCCTCTACCAAGAAAGGGAAGGAGAAAACCACTCCATGCTGGAATTCTGGGAACAAATCTGCCACACTAGCTTCCCAGAGGGGGAACTCAGAGGAGGAGGATTCAGATTATTTTTCTGTAGCATCCACAACTACACATTACCTCGGACACGGAGGAAGGGGAGGGAGTAATTCAATTGCTAAACAAACTAGGCATAGGAAACTGTCTAAAACCCCCTAATGCAGTTAGATCAGGTTTCCTCTGCAGCCTAACTTCTTAAGCAGTCCTTAAACTTCACTACTATAAATGTCAATAGTATTAAAGGAGTTGGGAAGAGGTTGGAGTTTTTTCAATCATTGCAAGCTATTAAAGCAGACATTTTTTGCCTCCAAGATGCCAGATTAAAATCTCTTTTTGAACTCTGACAGGCAACTCAGGGGTGGGCAATGGGTCCTGCATTTTGGTCAAGTGGAGAGGACGTGTGTGATGGCATTGGCATATTGTTCAATAACTTCCAGCTGAAAGTCTCTAGGTTGGTTGATATTCACCTGGGAAGGGCCCTTTTATTAGATATTAATTTTCTTTCAGAGTGGTTTAGAGTTATTTTGATCTAGCACACCCCAAACCAAGGCACAAAGGGTAGCTCTTTTTAAGGAAGTACAGCCATACCTTCATACTTCTTGTTTAGTGGTTTGGGAAGGGGACTTCAACTGCAGGGTGAAGCTCACAGACAGAAGCTTGAAAACCAGTAAACTCTTTTGTGACACCACAACTCTTCAGCAAATTGTTTCTACTGCTGGGTTAGTGGACTGTTATGGGCTTCAATTCCCTGCAGGGGGGCATACCTATTTTAGGGGTACTGTATCCACGTGCATAGATTTCATTTTCATAGCTTCCACTCTTAGGATTGTGACTCTGCAGACTCAAGCTTGGGAATTTACAGATAGTAAATCCATCAGCATTCAAGTAGGATGGGAAAACATCCCTAGGCGCAAGAAAAATATGTGGAGACTGAATGATAGGGCGATATCCTTTGAGCAAGAGCTCAGATTTGGCACACAGATCAAGAAGGGGTCTTTAGACCCTTTTAAGGAGTGTAAGGAAAGGACAGGGCAGAGAGTAGTGACAGAGCTGAAGACTGACACTGGACAGTCAGTAGCATCTCCTGTAGGGATAGTTAAGCTTGTAGAACAATACGTGGTATCCCTATTTGGAACAGAATCAAAGGTTTCTTGGGACCCTCATGTAACTGAGTCATTAAATCTCCCACAGATTTCTGCCTTGGACTCATGGCTGTTGTCAAAGGAAATTAGCATGGAAGAAATACAGAAGGCCATTTCTAGTTTAAGAAATGACGCTGCTCCAGGATCCAATGGAATAGGGCAGGGTTTTATAAAATAAAATCATAGAAGACTTGGCCCCAGTCTTGACTATTTAATCACATGCTAAAAACTCAAAATATTTCAGATTCTATGAGTGAAGCAGTCTTAATACTTCTATATAAGAAAAGAGCCAGAGAAGAGTTGAACAATTGGAGACCTTTGAGTTTATTAAACACAGATGTCAAAATGTTGACTAAAATATTGCTAGGTAGACTCTTGTCAGTGGCTGGACAATTAATCAGCCCAACATAAACCTGTGCTCTTCCTTCCAGCAACCAACAGGACAATTTAATAGTGCTTAGGGAGATTTTCCAGAAGGGATTACAATCAGGGCATCAGGGATTTGTGTTTGGCCTTGACCAGGAGAAGGCATTTGACAGGGTAAATCATAACTTTATTTTTGCTGTGCTAAAAGCCTTTGGCCTTCCAGAAACTTTTGTGGATTGGATCAAATGCCTTTATAAAAAGGCCTCCCTCATTCCAAACTTATATGGATGGAGAGGAAACAAGATCAGGATTAAAAGAGGGGTCAGATAGGGCTGCCCTCTTAGCCCTCTGCTTTATTCCTTTGGGATCGACATTCTAGTCAGACTCATTAGTAAAAATAATGATATCTTAGGACGTTTGCCAGCCCTGGAACTTCAAACAGTGAAAATATTGGCCTATGTGGATGATATTATCCTTATCTGGGCCCCCAACAAAAAGAAGAATGTACTAAGTGAAACTCCAGGTATTTTCTCCAACATGTCAGGGTCCAGGATTAATTATACTAAAAGCACAGGGTTATGAAAGGGGACACTCTGGCTCCTGAGGGGGATGCTTTCACAGGGTTTTCTCTTTCTCAGGGTTCCATAAGAATATTAGGGGTTGAATTTGGATCTGAAAATATGTCTCTAGTTAATTGGGAAGTGGGTATTGCAAGGGTTAATATGTTGATTTCACAATGAAGAGGGCAGCAAATAGCTAAAAGGAAAAGGGCGTTGTTGATTAAGACAGTATTAGTTCTCATTTTTTTATACATAAGTTACGTGTTTCCTCCCTTGCAAGATATTATAACCTCCATTTTCAGTGTCTGTTTCCAGGCCCTGTGGGGAAGCAGTCTGAACCCTATTAAGAGAGTATTCACATGTAGGAAAATTCAAGAAGGGGGCATAGGCATGGGTAATCCAGTGTTTTTTTTTACAGTTGTATAGCTAATTGGGGGAGGGGCACACTGAGATCAGGAGATAAGCTGTGGAAGTCCTTTATTCTATCATGGTTGGACCCATGTTTGCTTCCTTGGGCTCAGAGAAGGCCCAGACTCTTAAATAGTATACCAGGGTTGCCAGGATACAGGATAGAGGTAATTAAGAATGTCATTAAGTGGGGTTTGACCAGCACACACATTTAAACCCAGAATAGAAACTCCATGTATAATACAGTTCTACAGGTGGAAAGGAGGGAGGAGATTGTTTTTCCCCAATGCTCGACACACAGATATAATAATATGTTGAAGCAGTTATCAAACCCGAGGATGCCAGATTTTGTGTTTGGATGGGGGAACTATGGTATGTTAGGGGTAAAGAATAATAACAAACACAAACAGTTGGTGGACAGATATTGTCCCAGGGAGACATGTATGCAGTCCCTAGAAGCACAAGAATATTTGTTTTTAGATTGTGACCACTATAAGTTCTAACTTCTGGGCCTGCCTTGCCAGAGAATGGGGAGAACCCCTCTTTGGCAGGTTAACAAACCCAGTGCTAATGTATGCGGTATCGAGTGGGGAATGGACCAAATATAATGCTGATACACTGTATATAATATTTACTGTAATAAGATATTATATATGGCAGTCAAGATGCCTGTGGGTCACTCAGCAGAAATGGATAACATATGATGAAATTTTGAGGAATATAAAGATTTCTCTAAAGGGAATTGTGCAGCAAGATGTCAGAAGATATCCTGTGGAAAGAGTAAACGCATTGTAGGTTAAATGTGGGCACTGGATGTCATAGGGGTGAAAGGTTTCTTAATGGTACATTGTAAATGCCCCATTCCCAGCTCTTCCTTTAGCTTAAGTCTATTTTGATCTCTGTTTTTCTCCCCCGACGTACAATACTGTGTAAAGTGGTTGCCATCCTCAGCCTTCTTCCTACACTGACCCCCTTGCATTATTATATTATTTAGTTTACCTCCTGTGGTTGTCTATTCCCATATAATCAGGTTGCTCTTCCTTATATGGAACTGTTTTTCTAAAATCCTTACCCTTTGTAGGTTTATACTGTATTTTTGTCATTGATACTTTACTGTTTCTGCCCAATGTGTCACTGCACTTCTGAAATGTTACTCTGTATGTTCTACTTTGTTGTACTCTCCCGGGTCGTGCCTGAAAATAGTCATTTTATGGCTAGTGCACTTACCTGGTTAACAAAAGCTAAATGAAATAAAAATAAAATGTAGCATATTGTTAACTTGTATTGTGTTTCAAGAGTAGAGGTTGGGTTAGGTCCCACCTCAGATAGATGCTGAAGTCTATTTTTGTATACTTTGTATTTATTGTGTTTGTCTGTAGTCCTTTTCTTCAATAAAAATTCCCTACTCTTTTGTGAAGAGTGTCTTCTGTTCTTTTACTTCCAGCTGGATGGGTAGAAGGGACCTTGGTTTGACATCACATCCGAAGGACGGCACACTCCAACACTGCAGCACCCCTTTAATACTGCACTTGGGTGCCAGCATTTTAGGGATGAGAACCCACGACGACCTGGGCTAGAGGCGGATGTACTACTAACTGAGCCACGCTGACACCTATAGTTATTGTAAATCAATTCCATTTGTCTTGCATCTGGTTGTAGCACCTGCTTCCCCTTGTAATAGAAAATAAAGCAACCTAAATTCTACTCTTGGTGGTTGGTATTAGTTTAGTTTTAGTTAGTTTATTTATTTTAGCAGGATAAGACTCCATTGAGCAAGTTCATTTTTAAGGAGGTTCTGCGTAGGACAGTATACAATATAAATAAACAATATGAGATACATAGTTATTTAGTACAATAAATACACAATAGGTGTATTCGGTACAGTCAGAGAAACTCAGTAGTTACATGAGGTATGAAATCATGTTACTTGCATTCTCATTAGAGTTTTAGGCAATTACTGGCCCTGTAGAAGGCGTTTAGCCTCAGATCCGCTGGATCAGTGATTGATTATTGTTGTTGTTGTTAACCTGGGCAGATAGGCTTCAACAAAGTTCCATTTTCAGCTATGTGTTTTCCAAGACTGACAGTAGTAGTAACAGCTGAAACCATTTACTTAAAGGGACACTGTCAACCCTCGTAGGCCTCAAACTGTCCCTAGTTAAAAAAAAACACATTTTATGATTGCTCATCTTCTGTAGAGATTAGTGACATACCTGGTAGTTTGAGTCTCATTCCTTTTGTCTTTTTAAAAGTGAAAAACAAACTGCCCACCATACTAGTGTTACCACATCAAAATGGGTTTGCTCACATCTTTTGATCAACTCCAACTGCTTCTTTCCTGGGCTCTGGAACACCCCAACACAGTCTAGCCACTCCAGATACAGTGTGAGGAGAGAAAACTTGCATCAGAAGTGGCTGCACATTTTGAGGGTGTTCCCAGTGTTCAGAAAGTATGCAGTTAGAGTATATCAAGGATTTGAAACAAAACAAAGTTGAGTATAATTACACTATAAGCCTGCATTTCAGTTTTACTTAGAAAATGGCTAAGAGAATCCTAGCATTCTGATTGGCTAGGACATTTAAGCAATAAACCACAACAGGGTGTGGGTTATGCTGGGATTTACCTATGGCTGGCATGGTTTGGCCACCAGGTCAGCCGTGGATAAATACAGGCATAACCCACACCCTGGAGTGGTTTATTGCAATTATACAATGTCCCTCTTAAAAAAAAAGAAAGAAAATTACAGTTTTTTTCCATTTTAAATATTTTTTTTATAGTATTTATTCTTGTGCCACAAAAAATAATAATCTCCCATCTATGGCTCAGCAAAAGAGAAGAGTCAGTCACCCCCCGCCCCACTTACCTTCCCTAGAACGAAGTCATTAAGTGGGTAACAGTTACTGAATAGTCTGGCAGCTTCAGTTTCTTTTTATTTAGTGTTGTTCCACTGACAGACCGACACCTCGCTGTCTCCCACAGCGCTGAAGACTCAGGACCTTCATGCTCGCCTGCCACCATCCCCATTCGGCTAACAAGTCTTTTAACACTTTCAACATTGCTGAACTGGGGAAGTGGTTATTTATTTTAAAAAAAAAAAGTGTAAATTGTTATAGAAATGCTATCCAAAAAGTGGAGTGATGATACCTGGCATGTGCTTATGACTACGCACGAGCACTGGAATATACATATGTATAAGTGCATTCCTAGTAACATGGCTCACTTTTTGATATTTTAGCTTTTTTGATCTTTGAACTGGTTCATCATTTTTGTGTGGTGCACATCGCTAAAGAGCTTAGATGATGGCGACACTTGTGCTCCCAGTGAGTGTGTGAGGCTGCAGAGGACTGGATCGTGGGCAAGGGGGTTGCTAATACAGGACACAATATGGACTGAAGAGAGAGCTGCGGTCATGTCAACATCCAGAAGGATTGTACTTCATGGAGGTGACAGGAGACAACCTAGCAATGTCATGGGGACAGACAATGGAGCCAATAGTTGAACAGATAAAAGAGACCAGTTTGAAGAGGGTGTACCATCTGCTTTTTTAAGGAGGAAAAACTTTCTGGTATGTGACGGTTATTTTGACACTCGGGGGGGTAGAGACTTTACTTCTTCATGGTGATGCTGGACTAGAGTTTGACTGTATTACCTCCTGGATTCTTGGAAAAACATTCGGGTATGTGACTGTTACTTTGGGAACTATTGGGATGTAAAGCACAATGGTGGCAACATTTTTTTTTTAGGGGTTCATATTTATCTTTTAGGAGATGTGGCTGACAGGTACCTTTTCCTGTGAGTTATGCTAGGATTTACCCCGGGTAAAAGGTGCCAGTCAATCAATCAGCTTGAAGAATTCTTGGAGCCCATTGTATAATTTTTGAATAGAGTCTGCTAAAAAAATAGGTACCAGTTCAGAATGCCCCATTGCTTAAGGTATTCTTGGGCACCCCAAATTTTCAAACTGTCTAGCCGCCATTTTTTTTCACTCACTAAGTGGAGCAACCAGGTCCCCCCTACCGAAAGAGACTCTGAGCAAGGCCCTCCCCATTGGGAAAAGTCACCACCCCCACAGCCAAACCATCAATGTTAACAAAAAGAAAAGTTCTTAAAATGAAATAAATGTTTTTAAAGGACAACACACTCCACTAGAGTGACACAGTTACTCATGGCTCCCTCTATGTGAAAAGCCAGCCATAGCAGTAGTCGAATCAAGCCAGCAACAACTCTGCATGTCTGGGCATCAAAGTAAAGAAACCCCTGCTTCCACTCTAAAGTTGGAGCAAATTGCAACTTCAAAAGCCAGACTTCTTGTGTCTGTCTTCTTGTTTTTGTGACTCTTGACATGCAGCTGCCCCGTAGTCTGAGCAACACCAAACTGGAACCCGACGGCAGCAGCCCAGACCTGAACGCAGACTGTGCAGCTCTCCTGTCATGAAGAAATAATTCACACAACTACAGTAGTAGGCACGTTTGCCACTGTTAGTGTCACACAGAGATTACAGCTCTTATATTTTAGACATCCATGGTATGTGTGTTTGAGTTATGAGGCGGGAGAGGGGGAAGGGAGAAAGATGTTTTTGCCTGTCCCGAGTACCTACCGCCATACTGTGTCACTTGCCTTGTGTGGCTACAGTGGTGATTGGGCAGAGAAATGTATTTCTAGAGCCCTCAGCAGTAGCACAGCTTTGAGAAGGCATGGTGTTCTTCTGAGGTGACAAGGGGAAGTGTGGCAGGTGATGAAAGTACCCTAGCATAGGTAAAGCAGATACAACGCACTATTGTCCTGTAAAGTAAAATAAATCCCAGATCTGTTTTTGCATGTCACTGATGGGAAACAGAGGTGCTGCATGAGGAAGGGAGGGGGTTTGGAATCAACAAACAAAACAGACTAATAAAGAGGCTGTAACTGCATACAACCACTTAAACTGCAGTTTCTCCAGCAGAACAAAAGTCCATAGCTCAATCCAGGTGGAAGAACTATTTTGTTACAAAATTCACAATAACAAATTCTTTATTAATAATTTCTCATTGATATGTTTCTTAATTTTTATTTTACAAGACCATTTTCTAAGCACAATAATGCCTTCTAGGTTGGGCAGTACTCGGGAATAACAGACCTTCCATAGGCTATAAGGCCCTCTGCCTGCAGTGTCAGGCCTCATTATGCCCCTGAGTGGTCCGGTATTCCCCAATACCTCCCACCTTGTCAGGTATTATTGCTTACTTAGGAAGGAGAGCAGATAAAACAACCAGCAACATTACTGAATTTTAAAGATGGCAAGCAATCAGAAAATGGAAGTTTTCAACTAGAAATAATATGATTGAAAAAGGGTTGACATTGTCCCTTTAACTACAAGGCATGATAGACAGATCTGAATTAGTGGGAGGATATTAGTACATTTGTACAGGGCCCTATGGGGGGTGCTTTTGCACATGACTTCTTGAAATTGTAATTAAAAAAAATTTGTATTTATTTATTTAGCTTTTGTTTACTGGGTAAGTGCGCTAGGCAGCAGCCTGCCTATTTTCAGGCACGATCCGGGACAGTACATTACAGATAGGATTACAGATAACAAAACAAATATTTCACAATAGAAAATGGCATACAGAGCAGTAAATGATAACAAAGGCTCTAACATGATAGACACAGGATATAGTATATCAGGCATTGCTTATATGAAGAGTCTTACGAGATAGGCATAGGATGTCATAAGACAAGTGGTGATTACATAGTGCAGTAAAACAACGGAGTAGGTCAGGATGAGGTGCACAGACTAAAGCCTAAAGTGGGGTACAATAGTATAATGCTGTATAACAACATTTGTCTTAGTGCTTAGCACTAATAAGTTGGTCATTTTAAAAGGAGGAGTCACAACATATACTCCACTATAAAAACTTTTAGTTCTTTTTGTTTAAATTTGAAAATGTGCAAAATGTGCGGAAAATTCAGCAGCAGCACACACATTAAAAAACAACCTTACCCCAGTCAAACTAGCCAGCCACCATAACCCCAGCACTTCACCGTTAGGGGGCGTTGTTAATTTTTAGGAGAGCTTTGTACCAAGCCACCTGTGATGTAGCATCCCATCATAGTATTTTAGAGCGAAGGGTTTTTCTTTTATGCTGCTGTTTGACAACATTGTAGGTCAAAGGAAGTGAACAGGCTTCAGCCGGAGATGGGTAATAATCACGGCTAATGTGTAAAGACAGACAACTGACCATTCAGTGTAAGTCAAGAAACCCGCAAGAGGAAAGGGTGAGCACAAGTAGTATTAAACAGTTTAGGGGAGAGGAGAGAGAATTAACAACTAAGAAACGGGGAATGTGTGTGTAGAGACAGGAATAAAAGAAGGAGAGAAGGTATAGGAGGCAGAAAGACACAGAAAGGAATTAGAAACAAGAAATTATAAACAACAGCAAGTATCCAATGATCTCAGATGGTGTAATAATTCTTTTTTGAAGCTGGTGTGAGAATTCGCGATGTGGAGGTGATACAGTAAGGAGTTCCAATAATTGGGAGCAGAGTGGGCAAATGCCTGGGTGCCTACCTTTCTGGAGCATTTAGGTACTGCCAAGAAGATCTGGATAGTAGACAGTAAGGAATAGGCATGGTCAACAGGGGAGAACATAGAGGCCAATAAGGCAGGTTGGGAACATCTAATGATGTCTACAAAACACCAAAAAAGTAAGCTCTTCTAGAAGAGGGGGATAACCAGTTTAGGTTTTGGTAGAGTAGATAGTGATGGGTAAGGCAAGGGGCAGAAGATGCAAATGTGCACACATTATTATAGGCTACATTCCATTTTAATAAGCAGCTGGTGCTGGCTTGGTAGTATAAGGGAAGTCCATAATATAATTTAGGGAGCAGAACTCCCTGGGCAGTTGAGAGTCTTGCTGCGGGTGTGAGGGCATGACAAATGCGGTAGGCCAAGCCAAGCCTGGAGTTGACAGATTTACATGTTTCATTAATGTGCTTAGAGAAGTCTAGTGCTGAGTCAAGTGATACTCCCAGGTATTTGACGGAGAGGGTAGTGGCAACCATTGAGTTGTCCAAGAACCAGATGGAAAGGTCATGGGCCAAAGTACTCATCTTGTTAGGGATCTAAATAGCATAACCTGAGTTATGGTTATATTAAAGACAAGACAGTTTTCAGTAAGCCAAGTTTGAGTTGAGTGGAGGTCAGCAGTAAATTTTGTATTGATATCATTTAGTTTTAGAGCCAAGATAGAGCACCAGGTTGTCAGCATACAGTAGGGTCTTGCAGTGAGAGGGGGAGTTAGATTAGGTGTTCCTCAAGGCTCAGTTCTGGGTCCTTTACTCTTTTCTATGTTCATTAATAACTTACCAGATGGTGGCAGGAGAGGAGAGGGTTTTATTAAATGATACTGAACTGAAAGTGGTTGTTGAGATAGCTCAAGAACCATAGAACAGCAGTGTGAGAGAAACCAAGGGATTACAATTTTTGTAATAAGAGGGGGTGGCTGACAAGATCAAAAGCCTTGGTTAGGTCAATGAAGGTGGCACTGGTTAGCAGACCATTATCCATGTTGATCTTAACATCACTAGTGAACTGTGTAAAGGCAGTGGAGGTGCTGTGATCAGGCCTAAAACTGTGCTGGGCAGGGGAAAGAAGACTGGAATTTACTAAATTATCAGAGACCTGGGAGTACACAATTTGCCAGCCAGCATGGACTAGGTTAGCCATGGGGATGGGGAATTCATTTGAGGCAACTGCAGTAGCTATTTCGACATACCACATTTTGGAATTGTTAGAATTGCCCTGTTACATTTTATTCTTCACACATCAGCAGCAGTGTCTGGCTGCATTACTGCTGTGCAATGAGCATGTCTACTGCTGGAGCTCAGAATGCAATTGTGAGTGCTTGACATCTGCAGCACATGGATGGCAGGCAGCAGCGTGCACACCATTAGCCACAAAGTGTTCAAACGTCTTTGTTTCCTGCCCCTGTGACCCACTTAAACTGTTCTGTTTGATGTAACTGCCATCAATTCCAGTCAGTTGAGTGAGAGTGTACCATGAGCATGAGCTGCTGACAGCTGCTCCTGAATGTCACACCAGTCACCAAACGGCGATTAGCAGGTGAAGTAACAAACAGCAATAGCTTAGAGAGGACCACCATTTTCCAACTGGCCAGAGTATGTTAGGGTTCATGGCCCCAAGACAGCACCCCCGCCTGTGGTTCTGTGCGGGTTGGGGAATGGAGTGTTAGGGTTGGAAACCCTAATGCCACATTTCCCTACTTTTGTCAGTTTAACCCTAACTAATGCAGTAACAAAGTTTTTTGCAATTTATTTCCTTACTTTTTGAGACAGTATAATAGTATCCTTATATTCCTATGGGAGTGCAGGGCCCTTCGCACCCTGTGCTCCCACCCCTTCTAGGTGCGTATTTGTATCTAACTGTGGAAGCAAAGGGACCTCCGGCCCCTCCGCTTCCAGTTACAGCACAACAGTCACCAAATTGTCACCATAGCCACGTTATTGCCCCACCTCATGTACTCAATGCAGAAAATATTTCAATCCCCACCAAAACATAATTCCTTACAACCACAATGTCAATCTGCACCGCGGGTGCAAAATCACATTTTGTACAGGATTTGAAAAATTACAGCTGTTACATACATGAGGTAGTGTAATAACAAGGCTATATTGAAAATTTGGGCTCAGAATATTTAACATTCCCAAAATTATAAGCAGGTGTAGCAAAATTGTGACAAATAGTCATAACTGTGCCATTTTTAATAGTTTTGACCCCAAATTTTCAACATAACCTTCTTATAACCTCGCCGCATGTACCCAGTACAGAAAATTTTCAAATCCTCGCCAAAACATAATTCTGCACAACTGCAACGCCATTCTGCACCACAAATGCAAAAACACATTTTGGCCAGGATTTGAAAAATGACAGCTGTCAGATGAGGTGGAATAATAACAAGACTATGTCAAGATCAACAATGCCTTGTCTGACCAGTGTACTGTCACCACTGGGGTACCACAAGGCTCCATATTAGGTACCCTGCTTTTCAGCCTGTTTCTGAATGAGCTACCAGGGATTTGCCAAAACAGGATCCTTCTATATGCAAATGACATTGTGCTTTATACATGCCATCTGAACCTGAAGCCCTAGAAA
Organism: Neoceratodus forsteri; assembly: GCA_016271365.2. NCBI lineage: Eukaryota > Metazoa > Chordata > Ceratodontiformes > Ceratodontidae > Neoceratodus > Neoceratodus forsteri. The sequence continues at coordinate 1,646,790,275 of CM057455.1, read as the reverse complement.
CAAGCATGCAAGCAGAATTCAGTGCCATTGAAACCTATTTCTTTAACTCCAAGCTCTTGCTTAATTACAAAAAAACTAAAACTATGTTGTTCGCCTCCCATCAAAACAGTCATAAGTCTTATTCTCTTAAGATACATAACAATAGCGGTTGGTTTTCCACTTGCGGCGCTGGCAACCTGGGTTTGGGAACGGACCCAGGTTGTCAGAGGGCCAGCCGGGGGAGAAGGATCGAGCATCCATAGGACTGCTCTCCTTCTCTGGGGGGAGGAGGGTCTGGATACTTGGTGCCACGGTGACACCTAGTGGAGGCTGGGTTCACTGCAGCATTGACGCGAAATTGAACTTAGGGGAGGGTCGGACGCTGGTCATCATTGCACGTCCCCGCCCCTGTTCACAGGGGAGAAAATAACATCCCGCGCCTGGTCGTCTAAATGAAGTTCTGCCCCTGATGCCTCAATCAGCCTTCAGGAGCCGGCTTCCTGACCAGATATATGTATCGTGGCCCGATATGAGGGTCGGTGCTGCGATCCCTCTCTCTGGCAGAAAGCCAGAGATAACAGGGTGAATGCAGGCATATCCGGAGGTGGAGGCAAGGGGGTCCGTGACCAGAACGGATTCTGACGATTGGCAAGGGAGCAAAAAGCATAGTAATTAAAAAAATAAATAAATACATAAGAATAAGCTCGAGCTACTTGTAATGGTTAACAGCTTCAAGTACCTCGGAGTCATCCTAGATGGCTCTCTCTCATATAGCCAACATATTGATCATGTTGCCAAGGCTACCAGTGCCAGAACAGGCCAACTATATCAGCACAGACACTGCCTTATAGAGAGTGCCATCAAACTAGCAGTCAATAGCTCAGTGCTATCAATTATAGATTACGGCTTAGTAGTCTATGGGGCAGGCACCAACACTGCCCTTAAGAGGATTAAGACTGCCTTAAACAAAGCCTGCAGGCTCGTCCTGGGTGTGGATCACCTAACTCACACATGTGAGCTGTATTCCAGCACTGGTTGGCTTTTCGTGGACAATAGAATCCAGTACCAGGTCTGCTTGCTAGCTGAAAAATCCATACTTGGCCTTGCACCCCCTGGAGTGTAGAAACTCCTCAGATATTCCTTCAACCCTAGACTAACCAGGGGATCCAGAAAAGCCTGCTTCCAGATCCCGTTTTGCTGTACCTCGCAAGGACAAAGATCTTACAAATACAGAGCCCCCCCCCGCTCAATACCCTTAGCACTGAATTGATTATGGAACCTAAACTTAGCCTCTTTAAATCCAAACTGTGAATACACCTGACTGCTCGCAGTATGTGTGATTGTGACACAACTTACTAGAGCCACCATGGCATTCATCCCTCGACGCACCTTTACTCCTCCCTTCCCTCCCTTCCTCCTCTACCTCCTTCACCCACCCTCACTGACACCCCAGATCCCAACACCTTTCCTCGAATACACCACTCGTAGCTCTTCTCTTCCTCCCCACCTGTCCCCCCGCCCCCTCCTCACCCCTTTCCTCTCCTTGTCTTTGGCCCAAACACTGATCCATCTCCTTCCCTCAAGGACCACCTCCGCCGCAAACATCATGTCTAGTCTACTCTACCAGTTGGCTCCCCCTTCTTGTACTACACCTCTCAACCCCTATACAAAACTACTCTCTTCTCTCAAAGCAACCCCTGGGGTCCACTCTCTGCTGCTTGACCTCTCCTTCATTACCTCTCTATTATATCTTCTACCCCTCTTTCTCCTACCTTCTTCATGACCCCTCCTCCACTTGGTCTGCCCTTCCAGTGTAGTTAGTCTCTTATCATTCCACCCCAGTTACCCCCCCCAATTACCTCTACCCCATTGTCTCATAATTTTCTCTGTGGCACTTGTCATAATTCTCTTCCTGGGTCAAGAAAAAGTAGGCTACTGGGCAGCTAGTTTCAGTAACTTACTCAGCATGTAGTAATTGGGCAGACTATGAGGGATTAGCAGTCCTTATCTACTATTAAAGTTGATGTCTATAATTTGCCATGTTAAGACCTTAATTTGTTTTGTATTATTTTTGTACTCACTACTGTTTAATACTCATGTATCAGCATGCATTGTTAATGTTCTTGCATTTTGTCTGTATACTGGATGTGGAACCTTTGTAAATGAGCTTCTATAAATAATGAAATAATTGTATAAAAAATGTCAAAAGTTATGAGCGTGCGTAGCGAAATTGCAACGACTGATCATAATGCAGCCATTTTTTGAAATTTTGACACCAAATTTTCAACACGGCCTTTTGGGAACTCCAGCTCATGAACAATATGACTGTCATTATACAAATCCCACTGGAAAGGTGATTTTGCCAACCGACTGTGAAATGACCTTTCCGATGGGAGTTGCCTCATGACAGTTATATTGTTCATGAGGTGGTGTCCCCAAAAGGCTATGTTGAAAATTTGGGGTCAAAATCACCAACAACAGCTGAATTATGTACCAAAGTAGATTTGGGGATTAATATAGATAATAAGTTAAATTTTGAGAATAATACTATCTTTAAAGTAAAGAAATGTCAGAGAATCATGGGTTGTATCTGGAAGAATATTAAAAGTAGATTACCTCAGGTTATTCTCCCTTTGTATACTAGTTTGGTGAGATCTCATCTGGAGTATTGTGCCCCATTTTGTGCACCCTTAACAATTCGAAGTAGGAAACAATTGGAGGGAGTACAGAGGAGAATGACTAAAAAAATTCAGGGTATGACTAATAAGTCATATGGTGATAGACTGAGGTCACTTGGTCTATATTCTATACAATATAGGCAACTTAGGGGGGATCTTTGTTTACTCTATAATGCTTTCATAGCAGAAGGACTTTTAGAGAATCTTGGTATTGTAAGAAAATCAGGTACATTGCATACTAGATCTCATACCATGAAATTAAAAGGTGTACACTGTAAAACCAAAAAAAGACATCGATGGTATACACAGAGAATTGTTAACTTTTGGAATACATTACCAGTCTCAATTGTAGACAGTAAAACTATGGATACATTTAAGAGTACACTGGACAAATTCATGGGTAATAAAAAATTTGAATATATAGAAAATTAAAACCATCCTTGGATGGCAAATTCATAAATAGGCTATGCCTCCTGAATTTGTATAAATACTATGAAACTTTGAAAGTAAAAAAAAAAAAAACAACCATTGAAATACATTGAAGCACTTTTACCTTAGTTTCTCATACTGGAGTCGCAGTTCCAGCAGCAAGATGTGTCTTCAATCAGAAGAGCGGATCTCAAAACTGGGACCTCCTGAGGTGAGTGAGGGTCTGTGGGGACATCACGGGGGTTGTGGGGAGGTGGGTGTACAGTGGCAGGTTGGGTGGGGTGTACGGGCGTGATCAGCGGTGGACCTTTTTTTTACAAGTAAATAAAACAAAAGACAATGAGAGACAGTTTTCATATTTACAGCACCAGGAAGGTTGGGGGGATGCCACTAATGACTACCAACGAAACCCAAAAAATATTCAGAGGGTGGGGGGTACCACTAGCCACCAGGGATAATGGGGCATAGTGGCAGAAAGCCACAATATAAAAAAGAATAAAATCCCACACGAATAAGGAGGAAAAATATATTAAAAAACACATATTGGGATGGGGATTGAGGGTGGGGGTTGGGGGTGCCACTAAACACCAGGAGCAGTCTTCCCATATTTTTATTGGGAATTGGGGATTAGGGCTAGGAGGACCGCTGGGCTACCAGAGAGATTTTATTAATATTAACATAGGTGGTTCGGCTTTGAAGAATGCAGATGTGTCCCAGTCCACAGATGTGGACAGCAGAGGACCTCCGGAGTTAAGTGCAACCTGTACCCCAGCCAAGAGCGGCATCTTGAAACCAGGACCCCCCCAAAACTTGTACCCAGACAAGGCAACAAATCACAAGTTAGCATAAAATAGGCATCACCCCTGGCACTGGGGCAAATACCTGGTTCGGCATCTAGAGTTGGGGGGTTAAGGCACAAAACAAACATTTATATTTACTCCAAGTTCTGGGAGTGAGGTGCTAGGGCTATGCTAGGTCTATCTTCTGAGGGGGCCCATAAACAAGTAACAGTGGGAAGCACAGATCGAATGTTCACTACTGGAAATGGGATTGTACAGTATGGCTTTATTCTTGCACAAGATGGAACAAACACAGAATGGGGTGGTTCCCCAGGTTGGAACTGATTTTCTCGGGGCATCACACACTTTTCTTCTCCAGAGCCACACTTGTCTTGGGTTGTACACATTCCTACTAGTCACAAACTATGAACAGTCCCTCCCTCTGTACCAGGGAATTGAACACGGACATTTCTCTCTCTCTCTCTCTCTCTGCTGCTGAGACAGAGAGAGAGAGAGAGAGCAGCCCCAGCTTCCTTAAATCAAGGAGGTTATTTTCTAGACTACACTGAACTGAATTATTACTTTTTGGACCTGTGTAAGTAACTAGTATTGATTCTGTTCTTGGGATTGATTTTTCTTAGTTGTAACTTTTATTTGCCAGGGAGGAACTGTAGCTGGGAGATATTTGCAGTCATTTGTGACTAGACCTGTTACTTAAACTCTGTGAAATAGGTGTCTGAAAGGAAAGAAGGCACTCACCGGGGTGGAGGGTCAGAGTTGTAGTTGATTGTTTCTGGACGGCATAGGTTTACTCCCACCCACCCTTCCCCTCACCCCACCCCCCAAGCACATAACTTCCTTTATAGCAGGGGTTCTGACATCACTTCCCCAAAACTGCTAACAACTTACACCTGTTCATATCCTTAAAGGCACAGCACACTGAATAGGAAGTAGAGACACTCACAAACTTGCACACACTAAAACAAGAACAAAAAAAAGTATCTGTAACAGGAAGGGACACAGACATGTGGGGAGTGGTGCAATGCACTGGCTGTGGAGCAGCAGTCTTCTGGGAGACATTCTGGAGACTGCATTGCTGCCCTATTTGTAGGCACCCCTCTGGTCTGAGGGAGGAGGTTGTTTGTCTCCATGCTGACCTGGCAAGGATTTGAGAAACCTGCTCCCCCACCCAGGGACCACCCAGGCCACTGCAACTACCTCAGAGGTTGCAAAGAAAGAGTAGTGTTTGGACCACTGTGGGTTCAGGGAGGGTGAGGGTGGTGGAACAGAGGTGCATCCCTCCAGTTGTGCTTCTCCACAATTCATTCACCACTCTGGTGGAGCATGGTTCCTCTATGGAGGCACCCACAGTGGAGACCAAGGAGGAAACTGGGAACCTCCACAATGGAGACCCACAGGAGGGTGGCACAGGACCCCACAGGGGAAGGAAACAACTCCTGGTGGGGGCTCCATTGTTAGGAGGTAGAACTGGGGGAGGGAGAGGAAAGGGAGGTAAGGTGCCTGCCCAGTGCCATGGCTTGGAGGGACAGGAAACAAATCCTCAGGATCGTGGGAGCAGCTGCAAGGGGGAGTGAGCTGGATGTCATTATCCACCTAGGGATGAATGACCTGGCTGAGAATGGGATCAGAACAGTGCAACAGGAGTTTGTGGAGTTGGGGAGGGGTCTTAGACAAGTAGCACATATGGTAACTTTCTTGGAAGTGCTACCTGTCTATGGCATGGATGAGGCTAGGGCACTCCACACCATGGGATTCAATGACTGGTTGAAAAACTGGTGCAGAGCTCAAGGATTTGGCTTCATTGGAGACTGGGGCTCCACCTGGAGGGATGCAGGCCTATGATGGTCTGCATCTATCCAGGAGGGGAACCAGGATCCTAGGTGATAGGTTTAAATGCTTCATTGGCAAGCATTTAAACTAGCCAAAGGGGGAGGCACTGAAAAGGAGAAGGGGAATCCTAGCCCACCCCCAAAAAAATCAGGGTTGTTTGTGAGGTAAACACCAAGATAGAGCAGTCGATAGGGAGAAGGGCAGAGGTAAATGGAGAAAAAGACAAAGGCAGTAAGGACAGGGATGGGGCAAAAAGAAATAAAGCTATAACAAAATGGAGGGTAATGAGTACCAATGCCCATAGTCTAGGTAAAAAGCTCCCTGAAATGGTGGTCTTGATGGAAGAGGGATGCCTGGATATCATGGCAGTCACAGAAACATGGTACACAGAGAACCATGACTGGGATGTCAACATACCAGAGTACACAATCTGCAGGAGGGACAGGGAGGGAAGAAGAGGAGGAGGAGTAGCTCTCTATGTAAGGGATGGGATCAAAGTAACAGAACTAAAGGGTAAACAGGGAGGAGAGGAGGCACTGTGGGTCACCCTGGAGACTGGAAAGGGCTCCACAATCCACACAGGGGTTGTATGCAGACCCCCGTCTCAGAGGGAAGAAATGGACAAGGAAATTAATTTATTTATTTAGCTTTTATTAACTGGGTAGGTACACTAGACAATACATTTGCCTATTTTCAGGTACGACCCGGGAGGGTACAGGAAATACAAGTTAAAGTACATTGGACAACACAGGTACAGAAACAATCAGTTTACAGAGTCAGAGCACAACATTACATAATCAAGTGGTTACTCACAGTAGGACTTATGCGTTAAGAACTGAGCAGTGCAGTGCATAACATTAGAGGTACAATAAATACTATTATATATACAACTGCAGGACCCCCAGAAGGAGGACCCCCCAGTGCAGATTATGTACAACTGTTGGACCCTGGGAAAGTGGTACCATGGACAGGATCATGCCCAGGCTGAGTCAGGGTGGAGGCAATACATACCAAGTCACACCCCAGGGCCAGGGCCAGAAGAAATCATGGAAGCTTGGGGCAACCACACACAGAGGAAAGCTTCAGGTGGTTCCATAGGGAAGATCTGAGGCAACCATGTGAGGGAGAGGAGTGGATCAGGGCAGGAAGTGAGTTCCACAACCTAGGTGCACTGGAGGCAAAGTCTCTGTCACCCATTTGAGTACGAGTGGTCAGTATCTTAAGGACAGCAGTGCCCAGGGACCTGAGAGAGTAGTGAGAGAAGACAGCCAGTACAAGGAGTGCTGCCAACCTGGGGGGTGCCAGTCTAAAGAACTTACCCATGAAGCATCCCAGCACAAAGTCTAAGTAATGAGAGGGAGAGAGCCAATTCAACTTGCTGTACAGGTCGCAGTGATGGTTGAGATGAGGGGCAGCAAGAGCGAAGTGACAAATATTATTATATGGCACGTCCATCTAGAAAGGTGCACTTTGGCAGTGCGAGCAAACAGAAGGCTTCCGTAGGAGAAAGAAGGGAGGAACATGCCATGAGCCAGAGCAATTCGGGCGGCAGGGGTGAGGTTGCTCTTTGCTCTGTACACCATACCCAGTTTACAATTGACAGTTTTGCAAACATTCTGGATATGATGCCCAAGGTCGAGCTGTGGGTTGAGTGTCATAACAAGGTATTTGGAGGTGCCAGTGACATGGACCGGAGCGTTATCAAGTCCGGTGATGCACAGTGGAGCTTGGGAGGCCTTAATCTTGTCCAGGGACTCAAACAGCATGGCATGAGTTTTTTTAAGGTTAAGAACCAGTTTATGGGATGCAATCCAGGATTGGATGCTTCTGAAATCCTCACTCAGATGACAGTTGTTGTCTCCAATATCATGAGAATGAGTGAGGATGACCAGATTGTCTGCATACAGGGTGGATCTGCAGTGGACAGTGGACAGTGATAGAGGGTAGGGCATTGACAAAGATGGAGAAGAGCAGGGGACCCAGGACTGAACCCTGGGGCACTCCTGAGGTTATGGTAGTAGTCCCCGAGAGCACCTTGCTAAAACTGACCAGCTGTTGTCTACCTTGAAGGTAATTGGAGAACCACTGAAAGACCTGGGAAGACAGGCCTTGGAGAGGTCAATAAAGACAGCACCAGAGAGTTTTCACTGGTCCATAGCTGTTCTTATTCCAGAGGTGACAGAGACTAGGGCAGAGGATGTGCTATGCCCTTTCCTAAAGCCATGGTGCACTGGAGACAGCAGCTTGTGACAGTGGATATACTCCAAAAGCTGTGCAGCTACTACTTTCTCAAGTAGTTTACTGACCCCGGATAATATGGCTACCGGACGGTAGTTGTCTATAACTTTAGGATTGCCCTGCTTAAGGATGGGGACCATCCTGGATACCTTCCATATGTCAGGGATGATCCCAGAAGTGAGGGACAGGTTGAAAATATGAGCCAAATTGGTGGTTTTATAGGTGGCACCAAGACAAAGGAGTTTGGGCTGCAAGCCATCATAATCTGCACTGGAGTGGGGGGGGAGACCAGAAAGCAACATCTGCATCTCATGCGGCGTCACAGCCTTAAAATAGTGGAGCGGCCGGGAGACCGAATCCGAGGATGGAACAGTGACCAGGCCACAACTTCCAACCTCACTAGGGGAGAACTGAGAGGTATATGCAGACAGATCAGAAAAATTCATGTTAAATGCATTAGCAATGGTAAGTGGATTGTTACAGCTAGCGCCATCGATGAGCATATCAGTGACCTCACAAGAGGAGGAACCATTTACAATGTTCTTGATGCACCTCCAAAAGCTTCTGGGGTCCTTCGCTGAATTTAGTAGAGCAGCTTTACAGAATTCACTTTTGGCCACACGTATCACTTTTTTACATTTGTTTCTGAGTCGCCTGTACTGCTGGAGTAAGGTCTGGTCCATTGTGACCTTAAAGTTGGCCTAGCACTTGTCCCTGGTCCTCATGAGGGCAAGGAGGCTCCCAATCAGCCATTTAGTAGCAGCCCCCCTAACCTTCCTCCTCCTGATGAGAGGGGCATGCTTATCCTGCAGCGCCCCCAAAGATGTTGAGAAAATGGTCAGCAGCTGAGGCGGAGTCACATGCATTCCACACTTCTGACCAGTCAGTATGCAGAAGATCCACATAGAATGATCCTAAGTCAAACCTGGAGAAGTCCCTAACCTGAATGACTTTATGGGGAATTTTCAGGGAGGAGATCTTCCATACACAGTACACTGGGGAGTGATCAGAGATGGAGTCAGGAAGGATACCCGACGAGCTAAACCTCTCAGGCCTATTGGACAATATCCAATCTAAGAGGAAGCTAGATCCATGTGTGGATGACCACCTAGTTGGATCCTTAATAAATTGTGACAGCGAGAGGCCAGCGAGCAAAGGCTCATATGACTTGGAGTTCCCACCAAGCCAGTTTAAGTTAAAGTCACCCAATAACATCAATTCATTTTGCCCAGTCTTTGGTCCCACAGACTCAAGTAGGATGGACAATTCCGATAAACCCCCTGTAGGAGGACTGTACGCCCACACAATATGAAGATTCATTGTGTCACCCAGCAACAGCATTGTGTGTAGGAGTTCACAGGGAGACTGCAATGGCTGTTGGGTGGGTAGGATCATGAGGCTGAGGTGACACCTGAAATAGACTAAAATGCCTCCCCCCCTTTTTTTCCCTACCGGTCCAGCCTAACTAGCTCTTATCCAGGAAGAACACAGACAGAGTCCGGGATGGACGGTTTCAGCCAGGTTTCAGTTACTCCAAGGATGTCAGGCCTATGGTGGGTAACCCAGGCAAGGAGTTCTGCCATATTGGGTAGGAGGCTGCGTATATTTAGATGAGCTATTTTTTGCCCCTTACCTGACTTCCAGTCATCTAGTGTAGAAGAGGCTTGATAGGGAGGACCAGGGTTGGGCTCAGTGTCACCTGACAGAGCAAGGGTCACTAGCAAGAGCCAGAGGAGGTGCCTTGGGGGGGCTCCCCTAGCTGTTGGCTTACGACCAAGTTGCCTGACCATAAAGACAGGACCCAGAAAGCACCTTAGACAAGACAGCCAATGGTCAGGGGAGGCTGTCTAGCACTAGCTATAAGGTTGGAGAAGGTGAAGTCCAACTCCACATGCAGGCCATGTACAAACCAGGGACCTCCCACAGGAGGGGACTTGCCACCAGACCAAGGCTCATTAAGCAGACCAATGGAGAGGGAGCATAAGAGGGTGATGGGCAAGGCACTCCTTAGGCAGTGATTGGGGACCCCCATGGTACTGCCAGAGCTTAGACAAGAGGCAGCCCTAACAGTAGGTGAATTGAACCACAGATGGGAGAAACTGGAGTGGTAAACTCCTAACCTACTAGTTATCCTCTGGGCAGCTAAGAGGTGTCAGACCAGCTACCACTGTTAGTGGAAGGTTCTAGTTACCACCCAAGGAATATACTACCTTACGTTACACACAGTAATGGGCTTTGAGAGAAGGGGACCCCAGCAGTGGTAAAGCAGTAGTTACCAGCCACAGTACGTGAAATGCTAGCACCAGGAAAAAGGATGCTCCTAACAAGTCAGACAGGCAACAGATGTAGGTACAAGCGATCTGCCCACCAGTAGACATACAACTGAAACAAAGCAGATATGCCTATACAAATCTGGCCAGTAAACATACAAGTGAAACAAAGTTGATATGCCTATACATATAATCAACACGGCAGGGGACGAGACTTTAAGAACCACAATAAATATGCACATTAAGGTAGGGGGCATGGCCAACAAGCATTTAACGGGAGGAGGGAACGGGGGGTGGGTGGGAAAATTTGACCCCTTGATGCAGGCACTACAAACAGCAACTGGGAGACACAACCCGCACAAAAGTCACTTTCCCCCCAATTAGTCCACAAATGAGCTCCCTCTCAGATCTGCATCGTCCACACAGCAAACGCTCGGCAGCTCCTGCATGAACACAGGGGGAAGGGATACACACACCGACTGTTCAGTCCAGGCCACTGTCCCACTGGAAAGCAGGGGTAGAGTGCGATCATGGGGGAGGCACAACCGGTTGGCTTGCAGTGGAACTGGTGCTTCAATCCCACATGGCAAACACGGCAACAATGGTTGTGGAGGGGGGGTGCCCACTCACGGAAAAGGCATCCTTGGGATGGCAGAGAAAGGGGAGATATCACTGATCGGGGACCTGAATATGCCAGATGTTAACTGGAGCACCTGTGCTGCAGCCACATCCAAGAGCAGGGCCATTCTCGATGCCCTATAGGGGGCATGCTTCAGACAGCTAGTTTTGGAACCCAGTCGGGAGAGAGCAATCTTAGACCAGGTACTCTCAAATGGGGATGGAAGAAGATCTCCAGTCTTGAAGTGGGTAGCCATCTGGGAACAAGTGACCACCAAACAGTGTGGTTCACAATAAACTTAGCTGTAGGGTCAAGCCATACAAAAGTGAAGGTACTGGACTTCAGGAGGGCTGATTTTGTCAAAATGGGAGAGTGCCTCAGAAAAGCACTAGCAAACAGGCAAGAAGGTGGGGTGGAGCAACAATGGGGGAACATTAAAACCAACATCACAGAGGCAACAAGCCTTTGTGTGAAGCAAATAAACAAATCAAATGAAAGAAAAAAACACTATGGTTCTCAAAAGAAGTGGCGGGAAGGTAAGGGAGAAAAAGATAGCATTTAGGAAGTATAAAGAAACACAGAAGAAGCAGGACAGAGAACTGTACCAGTTAAAGCAGAGGGAAGTGGGGAAGGCAGTCAGAATAGCAAAGGCCCAAACCAAAGAAAAGATAGCCAACTCAGTTAAGAAGGGGGATAAAATCTTTACTAGGTACATTAGGGAGCAAAGAAAGACTAAGGCAGGGATACTGAGGCTGAATAAGGAGGAAGGTGGTTGGGCAGAGAGTGACAGTGAAAAAGCAGGGATACTGAATGAATACTTCTGCTCAGTATTCACAATAAAAGAGCAGGGGGAGATACCTAATCCAGTCAATAGAAGCATTCTGGATAGGGGGGTTGATATTAGTCCTTTCATAGAAGAAAGAGTTATGAAAGAACTCTTAAAACTGAAGGTGGATAAAGCAATGGGGCCTGATGGGATTCACCCCAGAATTCTAAAAGAACTAAGGGAAGAACTAGTAACACCACTGACTACACTTTTTAATAAATCATGGGAGGATGGTGTGGTACCTGAGGACTGGAGGAGGGCGGATGTGATTCTCCTTCAAAAAAGTGAGAGCAAGACAGAGGCAGGAAACTACAGACCTGTCAGTTTGAGCTCAGTGGTAGGGAAAATGATGGAATCACTTCTGAAGGAAAGAACTGTTGATTACCTAGAAGCCAGTGGGGCATAGGACCCGAGGCAGCATGGATTCACAGCAGGAAGGTCATTTCAGACAAATCTAATTGATTTCTTTAACTGGGTGACCAAAGTAGTAGACCAGGGAGGGTCTGTGGACATGGCCTACCTAGACTTTAGCAAGGCATTTGACATAGTCCCGCACAAAAGATTAAGAAACAAATTAGCCAGCCTGGGAGTGGGTCCCAGGGTGGTAGCCTGGGTAAAACACTGGCTGGACAACAGGACACAGTGGGTAATTGTAAATGGAGTCCACAGTGAAGAAAGAGGGATTACTGGTGGGGTACCACAGGGTTCAGCACTGGGGCCGGTCCTTTTTAATGTCTTTATAAGTGACACTGCAGAGGGACTGGAAGTGAAAGTATGTCTCTTTGCAGATGACACAAAGATCTGCAACAGGGTTAATACACAAGGTGGGGTGGAAAGGATGAAAAGGGACTGGCAAGGTTGGAGGAATGGCCAAATGTATGGCAGCTTAGATTCAATGCAAAGAAGTGCAAAGTAATGCACCTGGGAAACAAAAACCCAGGGGAAGAGTACACAATGGGGGGTGAGATACTGACAACAACAAAAATGGAAAGGGACCTGGGGGTAGTCATATCAGATGACCTAAAGGTGGGCCAGCAATGTGAGAAGGCAGTAAGGAGGGCTGGAGGATACTGGGATGCTTAGGGAGAGGCATCACCAGTAGAAAACACAAAAGTTGTTGGCCCTCTGTACAGACAGTTGGTAAGACCACATCTGGAGTACTGTGTACAGTTCTGGAGACCCCATCTCTGCAAAGACATAGACAGGGTGGAGGCTGTCCAGAGGAGGGCAACCGAAATGGTGCAGGGTCTGCACCAGATGACATATGAAGAAGACTAAAGGAGCTTAAGATGTATAGCCTCGAGGAAAGGTAAGAGAGGGGGGACATGAGAGAAACTTTCAAATACCTCAGGGGAACCAACAAAGTCCAAGAGAGTAGCATCTTTCAGAAAAAGAGATGTGCAAGAACAAGAGGACACAATTTGAAGATAGATGGGGATGGCTTAGAGGTAATGTGAGGAAGTATTTCTTTACAGAGAGGGTTGTAGATGCATGAAACGGCCTTCCTGAGGAGGTAGTAGAGTCAACAACAGTGGGGGAACTCAAGAATGCATGGGACAGACATAAGACAACTCTAGTAGGGGGTAGTAGGACGTAGGCTGTTGGTTAACTAGGATCTGCAGCTTATCCATTAGGTAGGGAAATGGGCAGACTTGGTGGGCCAAGTGGTCTTTATCTGCAGTCAAATTCTGTGTTTCTATGTTTCTATGTCTTTTGCGTGGGGGTTGCCACACACTTAAAAACATTTCAAATCTTTCTCCTTCTGATGCAATGGACTTAGTTAACATGCCCAGGGTAATCTTAGACCCTTCTGTGAACCAGTTAGCCCTGACTGAAGTTTAAGATGGGGGGGTTGCCCTGACTGAAGTTTAAGATGGGGGCGTTGCCCACCCTGGCCCCAACCAGTCTCTGCCATTCCTTCTGGGTTACACAAATTGAGACTTCAGTGTCATCAGATTGCTAAAGGAGTCTACATTCTTAATCTTCACATTCAACACATTTTTGTGGTGATACAGGGGCCCTGACAGGTGTATTCTAGCCTTATCTCTGGGCACATACACCTCAGACAGCTCCCTAGAAACAGATCCAAGTGACTGTACTCACGGTTTTGTTTGTCCCTTTATTACAGGCATGGATGCTGGAAGAAATCTCTCTTCCCTTTCAGACAGCTTCTCGTAGCTTCAAACAGAAACACTCTCTCTCTCTCTCTCTCTCTCTCTCTCTCTCTGGGCAGCTGACACTCTTCTGGTCCCTCAGAGGATTGCCCATTGGAAACATTGAATCTGCAGTCCCACTTCACTTTCTCTGGAATGACCCACTGGGGTCCTGTTGGCAATGGTCTCCACCTCTTCTCTTGGCACTGTTGTATTTCCACTCACTAAGGTGAGAAAATGACCAGAGGTCTTTCACCCAGCCTTGACAGGCTGGCAGGCACCTCTACACACTGAGAGCTCCCTCCTCACAGAGCTGCCACACTCAAACCAACTCTGTCTGCTCCTGTCTGAATGTTCTAAAGTTAACCACAGGCAGCTGGTTCCAAAGTGGCTCAGGCTGCTGTAAGAGGTCTAAATGACATAGTCCATTCTCTTCTCAGGCTAGCTGAGTAAACAATGATGCCATGTTGTAATAAGTTTTTAACAACTCTCTACAGACTGCCCAGAAACCTTCCTAATCTAACATTGATGGGATTCTAGTAACCCCAGGGGACTACGTGGTTACATAAGGATAGGGTAAGATGGAGGAGGTGGGTACACAGTGGGTGGTCTGTGCGCGGTGCCGGAATGGTCGGCGATGTACATTTTTTTTACAGGTACAAACTTTAAAAATAAAGAAAGGACATCAAGGGACTGTTTTCTTTTTTTCAGCAACAACAAAAAAAAAACAACATGGGATGGTGTGGGCAAGCCACTGACCATCAATGAAATACAAAAAGAGAAATAAAAAAGGATACCAGAGGGTAGGGGCACTACTAGACACCAGGGATAAACCCTGTAAATTGAGCAATAACCATAAAGTGAAAAAATAATAAAATATATATGTATTTTTTTTATTAAACAAAAAAATGATAAAAATAATCATAAAAAAAATATATACGGATATTGAGGGTGGGAGGTGCCACTAGACACCAGGGATATGTTTTGGGGCAAACAGGACAAGATACATCTATTTTTCGGGACCAGATGGTCCCGAAAATATTATTTTTTGAGGATGAGATGGCCAGGAAACAATCATTTTTTCACCATGCCATTTCCTTTTTCACCATCCTTTTCCGTCATGGCAAAAAAGGAAATCGGCTGGCGAAAAAGGATTTCCAATTTTCATGACCAGATGGCCCTGCTGGTAATCCTTGTTCACCAGCTGATTTCCTTTTTTGCCATCCTTTTTCATTATGGTGAAAAAGGAAATCAGATGGCGAACAAGGATTACCTGCAGGGCCATTTGGTCGACAAATGGGGCCATCTGGTCATGAAAATTGGAAATCCTTTTTCACCAACCAATTTCCTTTTTTTGCCTTGATGAAAAAGGAATGGTGAAAAAGGAATTTAGCGAGTGATGAAAAGGGATTTAAACTGGTAAAAATAAAGTTTCGAGGGGTATAGGAATATCAGAAACCACAAAACATAGCTCATCCTCTCCCGATGAGCAAAATACATACTTTAATGTCTGTAACAGACATCCCTGGGCACAGTTATGACAGTTTTTTTGGGGAAAAATAAAAAAAACAAGATGGCAGCTCACGAAAAAGGATTTTATTCTGGAGAAAAAGGATTAGCCCCTCAAGAAAAAGGATCCTTGTTCATCAGAGCAAAATTCTTTTTCTTTCCATTCCTCCATCCAAAGGAGTGAACTGAGTATACTCAGAATCTGCAATTTTAAAATTAAATAACTTTGGAACAGACCAATGCAGACATGCTCTGTGGGGCAAGCACTTTCTACCCAGAACATTTCAAACCAAAATTCCAAACTATTTGGCTGCAGTGCGATGATAAAACAACTGCAAAAAAGGCGAAATTTAACATTTTCCACAATGCACAGTATAAAATCCACCAATCCAACCAACACACAACTTGGCATGTCAAGAGATCTAACCTAGGAGACTGTGCATGCAAACTTTTGTGCAAATCCGTTGAACGGTTGCAAAAATATTAATGTGCAAAATTTTAGGTTTAACATTAAAGTGCCTACTCAACCCTAACTATAGTGGTGCTACCACACCACTATAATATATACTCGGGGACATTTTCAAAAAAGATGCTCTGACCCATCTGAAATGCTCCAGAGCATCTCAGGAGATGCTCTGAAGTATGATATTCAAAGAGCAGAGATGCTCCGCACATCTCCGGATGGGCCGAAGACAGACTATAATGTATTCGGAGCATTTGGAGGGGGCGTGCCCAAGAATGTTCCACTCATCTCTGTATTCAGACCAAATGATCAAAGATGCTCTAAACAGAGATAGGACTAAAAGAAACAGGCCTAAGGCAGTTACTGGGATAGCAGGCTTTGTGAGCACCAGTGTGGTAGCTGAATGCACTTGTTATTGCTAAAGAAAGTACACTGATCAGTGTTTGCTATTGTGCAGTGCATATTGTGAGCACATTCTGATATGAACAGCAAAAAAATCATACTACTGCAGTTGTTGTCATGGGTGCTGGTTGTGTTATTATATTGACGTACTAGAAAGGCAGCACTGGGAAAATGGACAGGGCACCATTCATGATAGTGGAGATAATGAGGGGTGTGAGGAGAGTGGGGACATCGCTAGCAGCCATCTAGTGGGTGGGTTGTGCAGAACACCATGCCCACACAGTGCACTCTGTGGCACAACACATGGCAGGAGATAGTGCCGGGGGGGCAGTGACAGAGAAGTGCAAGGGCCAACACCATGTGGAACTGGATGGCCTGCCGGAATAGAGCCTACAAACACAGTGACAGGGGTGTGCCACAGCACAGGGTGGGCAGGGTAGGGACTCTGCATAGCAGGCACAGGTGGCAGGGCAGCAGGCAACAGCCCCCCCAGGCACAAATAATGTCAGGGGCATGGAAGAGAACCATGGCTGGACAGAACAGTGGCAGGAAGGGTGACTAGCAGGGCTGGGGAGGTGCAGGACAGGAGAGTGACACACATGCGCACAGTTCCAGCATATCTGGATGTGGGCCAGGTCCCACTGGATGCAGTGCATCACAGGCTGTAACATGAGGAATGTAAACAAACATACCTCCAGGCCTTTAGTACCTGCTGGTCAGCTGTGGTCACCTGTGGTGTGGTGTGATGTGGGGTGGCACAGGGCAGCCCAAGTATAGCTCAGCACATGCAAATGAGGTGTGGAGCAACCTATAATGAGATGCTAAGCAGTTGCGTTGCTCCTGAATTGGGCAATGAGGCCATTTGCATACTCTGGTTGAATATTGCAGAATTGCTCCCAGCCCATCTCATTCTGCAGGTAGCATCTGATCAGCCCTCATTTCCCACCTGCAGTCCTTTGCTGTTGCTCCACTGACACTGGCTGGGTTGCTCCTTTTGCTATGTTCAGTCCTGCCCAGCTGCTCCGGAGCATTTCAAGTTGGGCCATGGAACATCTTTGGTATATTCAGCCTGAGATGCTCCGGAGCATCTTAACCCTGCATCTCCTGAGTGTACCAATGTTTTAGGCCGGAGCATCTTAACCCTGCATCTCCTGAGTGTACCAATGTTTTAGGCCGGAGCATCTTAACCCTGCATCTCCTGAATGTACCAATGTTTTAGGCCGCAGCATCTTAACCCTGCATCTCCTGAATGTACCAATGTTTTAGGCCGGAGCATCTTAACCCTGCATCTCCTGAATGTACCAATGTTTTAGGCCGGAGCATCTCAGATGCGTGGAGCATCCACTTGCTCCCTTTTTTGGAGCAGTTTGAAAATGTCCCCCACTGTGTGTGTATAGGGACAGTGTATATACAACTAGGAATACATGGGGACTATTAACAGTGTACTCCAAAATTGTACAATATAGGAACAGACTAATAATAAAAAAACTAACATGGGGTACAGTCAGATACCTGGGCAGGATAGTCACCAACTTTCCATGAGTGCTCAGACCAGAAAATGGACCCTGACAAAATACAGTGTTTAACAGATTCTGTGTGGTTAAAAGTAGGGTCCCACTTGGGGACAATTATGGCTTGGTAGGAGAGCCTTGAAATGCTTCTTGATCAGGAACTTAGTGGATAAGAAGCTGTGGGAGGTAGTAAGTGAGGGCGGATAGGCTATTCCAGGTGTTAGCAAGTCTGTACCTGATTGAGGTTTCACCGTGTATAGAGCTTGTACTGAGGAATTTGGAACCTATTGCCATCCTGTGAGTATAAGGAACAGGCGAGATTGGAGGAAGGGATGAAAATGTCATTGAGGTAGCCTGGTAATTTACCCACACAGTATTTAACACCAAACATAGCAATGTGGAAGGAGTACCTCGCAGAGAGAGGGGCCCGACCTAGCTCCTTATAACTAGTGCAATAATGGGTTTAGAGAGGGCAGACCAATACCTATTTACAAAGGGCATTGGGGGGGTGAGCTTAGATAAAGTAGTATTAGAAGCTCCGGAGAAGACCACATCCCCATAGTCCAGCAAAGAGAGGATCATACATTGGCCCAGATATTCAAACTGCGCCAGTCTGAGGCGCAAGCCCCTGCGCTGCTCAAAATAGTTGCGCAGGGGTGTGGCCGGGGTGATATTCAAAGGAGTTGCGCTGTTGAGCAACTCATCTAAATATCACCCGAAGCACAACACTACGCGTAAGCGCCCAAGTGGAACTGCGCTACCGCAAGTTGCCAGAGTTGAGCATTAAACTTGCGGTGGTGCAAGTACCATTGCGCCATGCTCAAATTTCCGATATTCAAAAGGTGACATGCAAATGGGCCATAATTTATTGCAAAGGCGCAGGGGCCATTTGCATCTGTTGTGCCCCATTTGCCATGCCATTACATGTAGGTGCTTGATCCCGAGGACTTGCTCTGGCCACCCTGCCAGGCAGCAGGCCGTCGGGGACCGACGCCTATGCATCCGATCGCGGGCATCACAGTTATGACACCCCCAACACATCTCCACAGCCCGATCGCGGGCAGAACACGTACATGTCCCTCCCCCACACACATCTCCACAGCCCGATCTCGGGCAGAATGTCCTAACACAACTCCCCCACATCTCCCTGGTGTCTAGTGTCCCCCCACCCCGAAGCCCCTCCACTCCGCTCCCCCGGCGGCGGTGACAGCATCCACCGCCTGCCGCCCGCCGCCCGCCGACTGACTGTCGGTGGGGCTGCGCCCGTTGGTGCAGAGCTACAGCCAGTAGTGCAGCCATACCGTACATGACGAGTCCAGTCTACCGGACAGTCAGTCGGCGGGCGGCGAAGCTGGTGGGGTGAGATGCTGGCCATCGCCGGCTGCGCGGAGGAGCTTAATGGTGAGACTCACCAGGGACAGGTGGAAGAACAGTCTGTGACATTCTGCCAGCGATCGGCTTCTCGATCCACTGGACCACCAGGGAATGATTCGGGTTGGGGAGGGTTATCTTCCCGCGATTGGGCACTGGGGGGTTCATACAGAGTTCTGCCATGATCGGGCTGTGAGAATGATTAATGAGGGGACATGTCGTGTTCTGCCAGCGATCGGGCTGTGGGAGATGTGTGGGGGTTCATGTACCTGTACTGCCCGCGATCGGGCTGGTGGGGGGGCACAGGGACCGAGTTGGGGGCCAGCCAGGGATGGCAGCTGCTGTGTTGCGCCCTGCAATGCAGCAGCTCACCTGTGGGTGGCCCTCAACTCAAGCCTTTTTTGGCTCAAGCTTTCGTGGGCGCAGGTTGGGGTTGCGTGATGAGATTCTCCGCTAACCCGACTGAATATCGGGTTAGCGCAGGTTATGCATGGATCCTCCCCCTCCTGTTGAGCATGCATTCATTTGCATTGCTCTCTTGTGCAACCTGTTGCCAGTGGCGTAACTGCCTCCTGCTGAATATCGCAGAATGGCGCATTTTGGACTTGCGCATGCGCAACCCTGTTGCGCATGGCGCAACCCTTTTGAATATCTGGGCCATTGACTATATATTTTCCGGTACAGAGGGGAGCAAGTTCTTCACCCCGTAGAGGGCCTGGAGTTTGACAAGACTCTTTTCAACAGTGCAGTTTATGTGTAGAGAGTAATCGAGCACAAAATGAATTTGGCAATGACAGTAGTTGTTGACCGGGAGAACAAAGAACATAAACACAATCTGCAACTTTCAGAAAAGTGCAAATGTAATGTGGGAGTTCGCAGTGAAAGCTGTTAAACAAGCATTTGTCAATGCCAAATGTTTGCTTGCTGGCATTGGCAGTGGTAGTGTAGAAGTTACAGAGCTGCGTAATAGGAATGGCAGTGAAGTACTGAACTGAAGCCAACCCCACCACCACCCTGCAGAGAGTGACAGGCATTGGGGTGTGCCTTTGGGTCATCAGGCATAACGGCCATGCCATTTCACCACACCCCACCCTGCAGACACTGACAAGTGTCACGGTGTTCCTTGGGGTCTTTGGCCCTTATGCACACCCCATTCCATTAGAAAATATGGTGAGATGGGTGCGATATAGGAGAATGGGGTGAACTTTGGGGCCGAAGAGTCCAAGGCATACCTCGATGCCTCTCACTGGCTGCAGGGTGTGGAATGGTATGAGCATTACAGGCAAGAATCCCAAGTCACACCCCTGATACCTGTCATTCTCTACAGGGTTGGGCGTTATGGTTGGAAACCCTGATACCTCAGGCATTCATTGGTATTTTCACTCCAAATTTTCAACATGGTTTTTTTGTGACCCCACCTCATGAACAGTGGCAATATCAGTTTGTTAGCTGAAAGCTGCTTATGCACAGCGACTACGGCATTTAGCACCACAGGTGCAAAAACATTCCGAACAGGATGTAAAAAATGACAGCTGTACTGTTCATGGGGAGGTGTAAAAAATGGCAATGTTGCAAATCTAGCAGTAAAAATATTAAAAAACTGGTGAAGTCATGGCGTTACATAGAAACCTGCAACGCACACCCGTAATATAATTAGGTTGGGGATTTTTTACAGCAGATTGTCAACTCAGGCATTTTGGTGCCTCCGATCATGAACAGTGTCAGTGTGATTTTCTTTATCTGTCCAGAACAATGATTTCCCACAGCGACCACGCATCTCTGCGCTGAAAGTGTGAAAACACACTTCGGCCATGTTGTGAAAAATGACAGCTGTACTGTTCATAAGGAAGTATGGAAAAATGCCACTGGTGAAAATCTGGACTGAAAATATTACAAATTCATGAACCTACAAGGGTGCGTGGAAACTGCACAATGCTCACTCGTAACACAGTCATTTTATGGACTTTTGTCACCAAATTTTCAAAATAGCCATTTTAAGACCTCTGCTCATGACCAGTGTCACTGTGATTTTCTTAATCTGTCCTAAACATTGTTTTCGCAAACCGACTGTACCATTGTGCGCTACATATGCAGAAACACATTTTGGGCGAGATGTGAAAAATGGTAGCTGCACTGCTCATAAGGAAGTGCGGTAGAATGGCACTGTTGAAAAGCTGGTGTGCAAATATTACAAATTCGCAAACTTGCCA
The DNA here is from genome assembly GCA_016271365.2 of Neoceratodus forsteri. Lineage (NCBI taxonomy): Eukaryota > Metazoa > Chordata > Ceratodontiformes > Ceratodontidae > Neoceratodus > Neoceratodus forsteri. Next base: position 1,646,768,987 of record CM057455.1, on the reverse strand, counting down.
GCGTGCGTAAGAACTGTGCAACATGTGCTCCTGAAACAGTCATTTTAAGGAATTTTTTCACCAAATTTTCAACATAGCCATTTTAAGACCTCTGCTCATGAACAGTGTCACTGTGATTTTCTTAATTTGTCCCGTACATTGATTTCGCACACTGACTGCACCATTGTACGCTACATGGGCGGAAACACGTTTTGGGTGAGATGTGAAAAATGACAACTGTACTGCTCATAAGGAGGTGTGGTAAAATGGCAATGTCAAAAATCTGGAGTGAAAATATTGAAAATTCGTGAACTTACGAACGTGTGTAGGAACTGTACCATGCACGCAGTAAAGCAATCATTTTTTGAATTTTTCACCAAATTTTCAGCATAGCCATTTTAAGACCTCTGCTCATGAACAGTGTCACTGTGATTTTCTTAATTTGTCCTGTACATTGATTTGCACACCGACTGCGCCATTGTGCACTACATGGGGAAACACGTTTTGGGTGAGATGTGAAAATGACAGCCATACTACTCATAAGAAGGTGTGGTAAAATGGCAATGTTGAAAATCTGGAGTGAAATATTGAAAATTTAGAACTTACTGAAGGCAAGGTGAACCGCGCAACACGCCGCTGTAAACAAGTCATATTTAGAATTTTTCCACCAAATTTTCAAAATAGGCTTTTGAGAGCCCACCTTATGAACACTGGCAGTGTCATTTTGTTAATCAGTCCCGAAAGGTGATTTTGCGCAGTGAATGTGAAATCACCCTTTGGGCTCAAATAACGTCATGACAGTGACAGCATTCACGAGAAGGGGTCCCAAAAACCCCATGTTGAAAATTTGGTGCAAAAATTCCAAAAAATGCCTGAGATATGCAACAAAGTTGAAAAAATCCTATCTATCCCATTATACAGCTTACCGGCATTTCCTCAGTTCGCGGTCAGCTTTGAAGAGTGCAGACCTGTTCCCGGTCCACCGAAGATCGTCGTGCTGGACTCGAGGTAAGTATAGGGTGGAGGAGTGGGGGAGGCAGGGTGCGCAGTGGGTGGGTGTGGGTTGTGGGGGCAGGGAGACTGCGTGGGACTGTTTTTTCTTTACAGGTTGTTTTTTTAAATGGCGGCCTGGGACGTTGCCATGCTGGGGTGGGCTCCCAGTGTGGCACAAGGAGGTGGCTGGTTGGAGGCGTGGAGCCAGTAGAGTTGAGCTTACGTCGGCCTTAGTATCTATTGCTACGCTGGGTGGGCTCCCAGCGTGGCACCTGTACTCTGGGGGAGGACAGTGGAGCTGACGGGGTTGGGCACCCCATTGGCTATACCATGAGTTGCCATGCTGGGGTGGGCACCGGCGTGGCATGTGGAAGGCTTTGGGGGCGCAGCACAGCCGACAGGGATTGGGCACCCCGTCGGCTATACAATGTGTGCGTGGGGGGGGCAGCACGCAGTATGCGTGCGTGTGTTAGTGGGTGTGTGTGTGTAGGGGGAGCTGCGCATGAGCAGGCGATATCTGATCGCTGCTCACTGGAGCGTAGATCCCCCTTTCAACTGTACGCCACTGCATTTTGGAGCTGTCATAGACAGCTCCAGCATGCATTGGAGGACTGGGGCCGTGCCTGCCAACACACTGACTGAATTGAAAGAGGGGGTGATACCTCCGAAAACTCGGATGATGGCACTATGTTTCTTGCACATGCGTGCAAGCAAACATAAAAATGGTTGCTAAACAATTGTACTGCACGTGTTTGATTTTGATGGAAAGAATGCCAACGTCTGAATATACAGCAGAATGACTAGTTAACTTCTGTGCACCAATAGCAAATCATTATATGTTACAGAATTATAGGATGCTGTTAGCCAGCTCCATTCAATTTCAGATTTATCATGTGAATGGATGCTACCATAGTGCAGTAATATTAACAGTAACCTACAGAGGGAAACAACTTTTCCTGCTTCGCTGGACAAACTGCTTCTAAAAGCACTACATTTGGTGAGCACTGTGGTGACCAATTTAGAAATATGGTCACTCAAAAAGAGGCTTAGATTGAGCAGAACCCATATTTATTTTTACTCTGCAACATTGTCAAATGTATTAATTTAGGGGGCCCCCTAATGGCTTAGTGCTTTGTGCTCCAATACTGGTAACCAGGGTTCTGAAGCGGACTTGACCAGGTGGCCCAGGGCAGCTAGAGAGGCACAGCCGCATGGCAGCATTCCTGGCTGGGGAGGACTAGCATCAGATTCCACTGCTACATTGACCCCTCTGGTGGGCCAGAGAACCTACTTCTTCTGCAGAGGGATGCTGCATGCAGGTGTGTCCTGCTAAAGTGCAACCTGGCACTGTGCGGGTGATGGGCAGGGTTTGGGGACTAATAAAAAATACTATGAGCATCATCCACCTATATAAGGGCATTGGCAGTCATGACTACCCCCCATTTGGATCCCCACCATTCTCAGTTGTGAGGGAGGAATGACAGATGGGACTAGGAAGTCATCTGGGAATGCCTCGAGGACAGATCAGGGACCAAACAACTAGATAAAAAAAATATTAATTTATTCATAAACAGTTCACCAGGAAAGGTCTACTGAGCTGAGAACAAGCTCTCTAGAGGTGCCCTGGGGGAAGTATACAGAGAAAGATTTACAGTAAAGTAAATTATTACTATAATTCACAGTTTAAGCAACCTAATGCATAGCTGTACAAGTAACAAGCTCTATGCACAAATGGGGGCTGGGTACATGTGACACGTGTGTATCCAGCCCACGTAGCTACATGCCCATGGACAGATGTTCAGCAGCCACCATGCATGAGTGCCGGCTGCCTGTCATGGCCCTGACACTCTGGCACACTGCTGCATGGGTGCACAACAAGGGGCATAGGCGGGCATCCAATCAGATGCCCGTCCTGGATCCCAAAGTGGATCCCCTGCTGCATGCAAGCAGGGGATCCTGGGAAAGGGTGGGACCCTCTCTGTTGCAAACCATGGGCGAGTGCCCGAATGGCTGTCCCCAGCTTACTGTCAACCACCCCCCCTTTCAACATGCCAGACCTTTGTGAATCGCATGGAGTTTGGGCACACCCCCAGCACTCCCACTGGGCCATCCACACGTGTAGTCGCATGACCAGCAGGGGAGCTCAGGTGCAGAAGGGATGCGCATTCCTTCCATGTATGTGTGCAGGTGTCTGCGGGACACCAGTGCATGGGAATGGAACATAGGGATGCCTATTTGGCTTTGTGCATGGAGCCTAATAATTGTATACTACATTAGTAGTGCAAATGCAGTTCAGCCTGAATCACTTGAAACAAAGCACAGCAGTGGGGCTGCTGCTCATAATGGCAGAGATACAGGTTCAAGAATGGACCTTGGATGTCAGGACTAGCTGAGGGAGGAGGACTGAGCATCTTGAGAGAGAGGGTTGTGTCACTCTGCTCTGTCACAGCCACCTGTTGAAATACAGGTGGTAGTGCAGCAGGCAGGAGCGAAAGGGAGGGGGGATGCTGGGGATCTTGTGATGGGACATGTATATGTGCATGCTGCCACTGGGACAGCTGTCCTTGAACCAGCATGCCAGCAGGGTGGGACTAGCAGCTGGAGGACAACTAAGGGGTAAATCCTCTCTACCCAGCTCCATGATGGCCAATATGGCCAGCAGGTGGTACATCTGCCCCGCCAGACAGAGGAGCAAAAGTAGAATTAAAAAAAAGAAGTTCAAATAAACTACCAGCCATAGATTAGAGCAAACAAGGTCCAGAAGTGCAAGGTGCAAAAGGAGGAAACAGAACAAAAAAAAGGGAAAGAGAGAAAGGAAATTAAGTACAGGAGTAGTTGTGACAAGTGCAGTCATAGAGGAAGGATTTCAGGGCAGTGAGAGAGAAGGCTGAGTGGATTGAGGGGGGAACTACAGTAGGCCTAAGCCTGGGGACTCGATTTGAGAAGGCAGACATGCTATGCAGTGGACTTGGTGTGAGGCAAGGAGAAAAAGAAGGAGTCAGAGGAATGAAGGAAGGAAGAGGAAGAAGATGGGCCAAAAAGGAGGGAGCTGAGATGGAACGGTAGAGAACCAAACCAGAATTTGGACATGATGAAGGCCTGTGAGACAGAGAGAGAGAGAGAGATCGAAAGGGAGGAAGGGAGAGAGAGAAAGGAAGGACTAGAAGGAGCAGTGATCACTAAGGGGCAGGCAACCTGGAGTAAAGTGACAGAAGAAGTGGAAAGTGGTCCGTTCAAGCTGGATACGGTTGATATAGGGAAGGTGCTAAACACCCATTGTGAAAGGCAGGGATGATTATTTTCAGAATGATATCCCTGCTGACAGGGAGGGGGATAAATGCTTTGTTCCTATATACTGTAGTTCGCCTAGCTTAGAGAGAAGTTTGACACGAATGTGGCCAATGTGGCAGGAGAAGTAAAAGTAACTATCAGACCAGACAACCAGGTATTTAAAATAGACTTCCTCTAAGGTTATGGTAACTGGAGTTGACTGGATTATAGCTGGACATTGCCTGATGCCAAAAGTCATGGAAACTGTCTTTTTGCCATTCTGGGTGAACTGATTAGTACAAAACCAGCACTGAGCACTAGAAATTACCTACTGAAAATACACCATCAGCTCATGAGAGAGGGGCCTCTGACAAAGAGCACAGTGCCATCTTCATATATACATATGTGCGAGACACTACAGGCCTAAGGAATGTCATTTCAGAAGATACTAGGATAGAGTCGAGGACAGAAAATTGCAAGAATCCATAATGAAATAGAGAATTGAAGAGTGCAAAGCAAATTAAATTTGTTAGCGATAAAGGGGACTATGAGAATAATCGGGTATACCCCTGGAAGAAAGACATTCGCAAAGGGATACTGAAGAGATCGTAGCATGTATCTTTTAATTATAGTACTGAGGATAGTGAGCCAGAAGGGGAGAGAGAAATCAAGGTCCTTTTTTATATCATGGCCAAATAGGAACAGAGACACCTTTAGGACAACAGATACAACAAGAACCACAATGGAGCCCCAGGTTAATGAACTATCATGAGAGGTTTCAAGGCAGAAGAGAATATGGAGGGGGGAAAGATGCGAGAAACGCCAGACCATGAGATTTCAACAGAGCCAGAAGGGGGAATGGCAGCAGATGCAATTACAAGACCTGGAGGAGGTGAGTGATAAAATTCAAGTCATTAATTTATCGATACATGAACTTTCCCAGGGAGAGAATGAACTGTTGAAAAAAGGTCTCGGGTTTTCCCCTACAACCTCCCTTAAACCAGTGCAGACTATTGTAGACCTGCATTTGACATGCAGGAAACTGAATCTGAAATCTTTTTTCCACAGGACACCAGGAGAAGAGAGATAGAATGCTGCTACTATGCATCCTCCTCCTTCTAAATCAAATTCGATTTTTAAACCAAATTTGACATTTAATCCTTCCCTTTGTCAAGCAGTAAGTGTTTTAGAGAACTGTATGAAAAAGATCTAGAGTGTCTGTTCAGTAACTTCCCTCGCACTCCTTTCAATAATCTAAGAAGGGAAGAACGCAAAGCAATCCAGACCTTACAATCAATCAATCAATCAAAATCTTTATTTATTCAGGCGAACATCATTGAGCAAAGCTCATTTACAAGATGGACCTGAGTGGTCATACAAATGAGGATACAAGTATTATTACATAGACAAGAATAGAATAAATAGCAATACAATGGCATGAAATGATTATATACAACAATTTACATATATACAAGTAACAATAGAACCATTTAGCCTGTAGGAAAAAAAGAGGACAAAGGTATAGCAGTCCTAAAATATAAGTTATATGGTCTAAACTAGTTTTTAAGTGAATATAATAGGTGATTCGGAAGAAAGAAATTGAGTTAATATAATGGATAGAAAAAGGGAGGTTTAGTTGGGTCAGATAGGTGAGAGTTATGCTTTATAAAAGCAATTGCAGAGCTCTGGAAAAAGGGCGGAGAACAATCTTTTGAAGGATGCCAGAGGTAGTAGGCTATCTAGCTTCATGGATTTTTGGAGAGAGTTCCATGCAGCTGCTAAGGAATAGCTGAAAGCAGCCCTCCCATACCGGGTGCAGGCATTGGGGACCTTTAATGTGATGAGTTTACTGATCCTTAAGGTGTATGGCCTGGTTGTAATTTGGGTAAAGCAATCAGTGATATAGGTCGGTAGTTTGCCTGTTAACGCTTTGAGTATCCAGATAACAGCATTCCTATTTCTTCTGTGTTGCAATGATGTCCAGTTGACTGCCATAAAGGAGCAATGATGGTGTTGGAGGAAGGTCAGTAATAAATCTTATGGACCTGTGATACAGGGTGTCCAGCTTATGTAAGAGATGACTTGAACAATGGCAGTAGAGAAAATCAGCATAATCAATGAGGGATAGGAATGAGGCCTGAATTAACCTTTTTGGAATCACTGTTTAGGTAATGTTTTATTCTAAAAATAGTCCGAGCCTCTGTCTTAGCTTTTAAGTAACTCTTCAATATGGACAGAATAGTCAAGCCTGTTATCTATCCAGACTCCAAGGTATTTGAAGTTATCAACAAATTCAAGTTTCTCTCCAAGTAAGGTGGATATATGTAGGGTGTTGGATGCTGGGGTAGTGGTAGTACAGCTCTTTGTGGTAAGAACATAGCTTTTGTTTTTGCATTTAGAAGTAGTTTTTGTCAAGTAGATTGTGCTGCAGAATGGAGAATTCGGATTGTAGAAGTTCACAGGCTTTGAAAGGTGAGGATTGCTGACATACAATACAGTATCATCAGCAAACAGATGAATGTTAGATTGAGTGAGGTTGGCATCAATATTGTTTATATAAATAGCAAAGAGGATAGGGCCAAGAATAGAGCCTTGTGGTACACCCTTAGCAGAGGTTTTGAGGTGGATAGGTAATTTCCATTTCTAACCAGTTGCGACCTATCTGAAAGGTAATCCTCAAACCAGTTGGTGATAGGAATCCAGGCCTAATGAGTTAAGGAGGTGAGTAATAAGTCATGATCCACTGTGTCAAGGCTTTACTCAAATCCAGAAACACAGCACAGGTAAAATTTTTTTGTCCAAATTAGTCTGCCAATCGTTGGTTACCTTGGCTAAGGCAGTAATGGTATATGCTTTGATCTAAATCCAGATTGTGCAGAATTTAGAAGGTTATTGTTATCCAGATAGTCCCTTAACTGAGAGTTTACTAGTTTTTCGAGCATCTTAGATAGTACTGGTAGGATGGAGATAGGTCTGTAATTGTTGAGATCCTAGTATCACCAGATTTGAGTAATGGAACTACTTGAGCTGTTTTCCAAGTAGATGGAATGGATCCAGTAGTTAGGAAAGATTGAAGAGATGAGTAAGGGGGGCAGATAAGACATGTGAAGCAATTTTCAGGAAATAGGGATCCAGGGAGTCTGCACCTGCACTTTTAGTTGTGTCTAAATTAGAGAGGAGATCTTCCACTTCTTTCACGGATATTGGGATGAAGGAAAAAGTTGAAGTGGCCATTTGTCCCACAGTAGTTTGCAGGTTCAAGGAAGATCTCAGGATATTTGCAGGTGATGAGTCAAATGCTAGGCCAGCAGTGGTGAAGTGAACATTGAAGGTATTTAAGATTTCTTGTTTACCTGTAATTTCTGTGTCATTTAGTAGCAATTTGGTGGTTAAGGCAGGAGTAGAATTCTGGCCCAGAAGTCCTTTTATTGTACCCCAGAGTCTGGATGGGTTATTGTAGGAGGCATCCAATTCAGCTGTATAGTAGGCAGTTTTGGCAGTTCTTATTTTTTGTACATGAATTCCTTGCTTTTCTGAAATTTAGCCAATCACTGGTGTCCTTTGTTTTTCTTGCCTTTTCCACAGCTTGTCTCTGGTTCTCAAGGCTGCTTTAAGCTCAGAGGTGAACCAAGGGCAGGATTTTACCTTAGTTCTGATACTGGTGATAGGTGCATGAATATTGAGAACATTGGTGATAATATCCTTTAAAGTCTGGAGTGCTGTTTCAACAGAGGTTGTAAGATAGAAATCTTGCCAATATATTGTAGTACTCAGGTCATGGAGGTAACCTGAGATATTGAAATTCTTTTTTGACCTTTTGAGGATAAATTCTGCAGGATTTGGTGGTTTGAGTGTGGATCTTATGCCAGCTATAGGGTAATGGTCACTCACATCACTTGGCAGTACTCCTGCATGTGAGTATAAGTGAGGCTTGTTTACCAACATAATTACAAGACTGTAATTACAAGACTGTGACTGTGTTTACAAGACTGTGACTGTGATATTATCATTAAGCAAGCAGATAAAGGGGGTTGCATTGTACTTATGGATACCACTGACTATAAATGAGAAGTAGAAAGACAATTGTGCAATACGACCTTTTATGTGAAATTGAACTCTGACCCCACATGGGAATTCAAAGCCTGCATTGATGAGACTGTCAACATGGCATTTGAACAGGGACATATTACTGAATTGACAAAAAAGTTTTTACAGATTGCTCACCCCCAAAAAACCCACTTTCTACATCCTACCAAAAGAGCATAAGAATTGGGACAAACCACCAGGCCACCCGATTGTGAGTGGCCTAGGTAGTCTGACAGAACCTATCTCCCAATATGTGGATTCGTGTTTACATATACATGTGGAAAACCTACAGACATTTGTAAAAGACACGAAGGATATTTTGAACATTTTATAACATCAGACTGTGGGGGGAAGAATGTTTATTGGTCACTCTAGACATTGAATCACTGTACACGAATGTACCTCATGAAGGTGCCCTAGATGCTGTAGCTTTTTTTTAAACAAGGAAAATGCAAATATGGCACCACCTGTAGAGTTTATTTTAAAACTATTAGAGCATGTATTGTAAAAAATTTGTTCATTTTTGATGGTGTAATGTATCAGCAAAAAAAGGGTACAGTGATGGGTGTGTCTTGTGCACCATCAGTAGCAAACCTCTATGTAGGCAAATGGGAGTGTGACGTCATCTATCAGCACCAGGGCAACCCATTTTTTCACCAACTGTTGCTCTGGAAACGATATATAGATGACATCATACTCTTCTGGAAAGGCAGCAGAGAATCCCTGGAGGAGTTTATAGTTTTCCTATACAGCACCAATGAGCACCTCAGGTTTACCAATACAATGAGTGAAGATCAGATTAATTATCTGGACCTGAAAGTGAAAAGAAATGGTCTAGGTGAGATTAGTACAGATTTATACAGAAAAGAGGTAGATAGCAACACATTGCTGCATGCCTCGAGTTGCCAACCTAGACATACAGTGGCTAATATCCTGAAAGGGCAATTTTTTATAATCAGGAGAAACTGAAGTGAAAATGCTGATTTTGAGAGACAAGCATCAGATTTATGTAGGACACTGACAAACCGGGTTATGCACAGAGAACAATAGATAGTGCCTATGAGAAGACTGCCAGAAAAGAACGCACAGAGCGGCTAGGGCCACAACATGAGAGGGAACAAGAAAATGATAGATTTCATTATGTGACTACTTTCTCAGCTCACTCTAAGGAGGTGGAGAAAATAATCAAGAAGCACTGGAAAATTCTATCGTGTGATAGAGGGTTGCAAAATATTACAGCTGCTCCACCTATTATGTCTTATAAATGTGCCCCAACTCTGAAAGATAATTTAGTGAGAAGCCACTTTTAACAAACAAAAAATAAAAATACATGGCTTAACAACAGTAAGGGATGCCATCAATGCAAAAATTGTGTGGCATGTAGGCATGTGAGCACAGGAAGGAATTTTAAGCTGGGATCTCAAGGAGAAAGAGAATATGAAGTCAAACAGTTAATAACATGCAGTACACAGGGTGTGATTTGTTTAGCAAAGTGTAACTGTGATGCATTCTATATTGGCAAAACAAAAAGGCAATTCAAAAGTGAGAACAAATGAACACATCAGGGCAATAGATAAGCAAGATGTCACATATTCTATGGCTGTCATTGTGGAGAAAAAGAATGAAATAGGACATGAGTTCAAATTTATGGGGCTAGAAAAAGTGTCACTTGAGCGGGGGCGTAATTTCTGTAATAAAGTTCTGAAAAAAGAAAATGAATGGATCATAAGGCTTAGAACATACAGAAAACCAGGTCTGAATGCAGGTTTTGAGCTGAAACCATATTTAGAAAATAGATGACGACTGATACCTATATTTTAATATGATCAGTTTTGCATATTTATTAGATGGTAACAGAGTTCTTGGTGGTGTGTTTTGCACATTGTTTGCTATGATGTTTCTGTATTGATGCACTTTATGTAGTTAAGGTAGTTTATTTTTAAGAGCTGCTATGGTTTTTAAAATATTTAGATAATTAAGTGACAACCAATGAGAATGGGAATGAGTGCTGATGTCATGAACTGATTAGTATTTAAATTGTTTGTGTCAGTTTGATTTTAGCCTTTGATAAAGGAGATAACTGAAACGCATCAGGCTAGGCCTGGAGCCGGTATACTTATAATAAAGTTTATTACTTAGTAGCTCTGGTGTCCGTTGATATATTGGGATGTGTGTGCCACAGCTTTCTTCTTCTGGGAGCAGTCTAAACTAGAGTAAAAAGGTATAGGTCAAATATTTCATCACTATCATGCACTGCTGCTTTAAAAATAGTAAAATAAAACTCTAGGCCTCCCCAAGCTGAAGGAAGTTTTGTAAAAATAAATTGCTGCCTCCTAGTACTGTGCTAAGAGCCTATGACTTATTTTACTGTATAGTCCCCTACTTAGGCTGAGCCCCCAGTACCCCAGATACCATTGTGTTAACTGTTGGCACCCTTCCTGACCCCTGATCCTTGATTTTGGGGGTACCAATAATCCAGTCCAGGCTAGCTCGGTCACCCTACCTCCTACAACAAGCCTGATCCCATATAAAGACATTTATCCGCCAGCACCTCATGCCTCACAACACACCTGGGCATGTGGTTCAGGAATATTAACCAACAGCCTGCTGTGGCTTATTGCTTACATTTGTCTGGCAAAGTAAAAACATGAAGCCATATTTGATAATGACCTCTCCCTCCAGAAAAGAGAGACAGTGATGGACTCCTGTTATGTTCTCGTTATAAGCTAAATTTTTTACAGGTAATTTTCAAACAGAAGAAAATGCTGAATAGAGCACTTTACCCAACACATTGCCTGCTTATTTAGATACTGTTGGATATGAAAATGAAATACCATAAAAACAATTTCATAACACTCCTGGGTGGCTGCAGGTTGATGTAAACATAATTTTTACCAGCAGGCAGCCACACTCAGAGTTGAATTAAGGTAAGGAATAATTATTGTCAAACAAACTTTACTGGAACCTGGTCCCAACAAATACAGTCCATTGTAAAATGACCAATTATTTTGTGTTTTTCAGTGCACCAACTATGTCTTCCTAATTTAAAAAGGTGATGAAAACAAGGCTAAATTAAACAAAAAATACTGCCTGATATGGAAGACGATATTAGTTGCAAAACAAGTATTGTTGGCTTTGTTGCCTGTTACTAAGGGACGAGAGGAATTATTTGCAGGAATTAAAGCAGCTATTGGTACAGCCTCAAGCAATACGGCCTCCCCAGGAGTTTCAGCATTATTCCCAGCTGTGTTTGAACCCTTATAAATTAATATCATTTTTTCTGGTGACTGTGATGAAGTAGTATACCCCAGAGACCACTCTCTGACTTTATGGGATACTGAGGACATTGGGATCAACTCCAGACCACAAATGTAAGCTCTTGCATAATGAACATAACATTGACTGTAGCACCATATATAAGATTTGGGAACATAAATGAACTGCAGGGATCAACATCAGCAGCTTGAAAAGCATTTCATCACAAAGTATGTGTCAGTTACTTTAATATGAAGTGCTGCTTTAAAAATTCTAAAGAAAAACATCTAAACAGTGATCAAAAGGTAGTGGCACAATCGCTCTACTGATCAGAAACCATGAGATACCTTTAGGCTACAGTGACTTATCTCTTACAAAAGAAACAAAACTTGCATGACTGACTTGTGCATGCTGAACACATTCCAGCAGCAATGCAGATAACCTATTTCTTATCTCTGGTTGCTCCCAGCACATAATTAAAGAGCAACTCTACACTTCAGCATGTGCTTTCCTAAATAACATGTTTCAGCTGTTACAATTTACTAGATAATACATTTTTTCATTTTCAGTGTTCCTTTCCCAGATGTATAGCACATCTTGGTAGCCTATCTAAAAAGTCTGTATAGAAAACATTTGAAAATATTTGCCTCTCCCCTATTAACCTTACAGTGCCATTGTTCATGACGTCATAGTACTCACCATGACAACAGACTGTGATATCACAAACAGCAATTGTGTGGTTAGCAGGGGACAGTCAGATACATTTTGAAAGACTCAGTGAAATAATTGCCGCATCATCTACAATATTTAGTAGATCAACAGCAAAGGCAAGTAAAAAAATAACAAATAACTAGAAAACAATAAAGTTAAAATATAATTGGTGTAAATCTAGTGTTCTTAAACTTTTTATTACAATAGAGAGTTGTTCTTTAAAAGAGACTGAATGGAAGTCTGGCTACCACGTACGTGAACGGCTGCAACTTACACTACCTGGGCATGCATGGTTTCCAACATACAAACATAGAAACTGTCGGCAGAAAAGGACCTCCTGGCCCACCTAGTTTGCCCTAAGGTCCCTACCTACTGTGCTAACGTAGACCCTAACTGATCTCTGAACTTCCCCCCAGCCCTGTTACTAAGGTCCCCCTGTGTCTATCCCATGCATGTTTGAAACCTGTTACCATTTCGGTACCCACCACCTCTGCTGGGAGTCTGTTCCAGATGTCTTCCACCCTTTCTGTAAAGAAATATTTCCTCACATCCCCTCTAAGCCTTTTCCCTTCCAGTTTCATATCATGCCCCCTTATCCTTGAGCATCTCTTTCTGTGCAAAATGCTGCCTTCCTGTACCTTATTAATACCTGTGAGGTACTGGAATGTTTCTATCATATCCCCTCGTTCCCTCCTTTCTTCTAGAGTACATGTTTAGCTCCTTGAGTCTTTCCTCATAGGGCTTCTGATGTGGGCCCTGCACCATTTTGGTTGCCCTTCTTTGTACTGCCTCCACCTGATCTATGTCTTTCCTGAGATGGGGCCTCCAGAACTGGACATATTACTCCAGGTGGGGCCTCACAATTGATCTATGCAGGGGTAACACTACCTCCTTCTTTCTGCTGGTGATACGCCTCCCTATGCACCGCAGCATTCTACTAGCCTTTCCCACTGCCTTATCACACTGCTTTCTACCTTCAGGTCATTAGATATATGATTACCCCAAGATCCCTTTCCTGTTCTGTGGTTGCTAACACCCCTCCCCCAAATGATATGGGTTTATGTGCCCAGTGAGCAGAATTTTTGGCATTGACGACCCGCTGCCAAACCCTTGGCCACTCTTCCAGGTTTTTCAGATCTTCCCTCATTTTTTCCACCAGCACCCCCTCCCCGCCCCAGTGTGTCTGCTCTGTTGCAGATTTTTGTGTCATCTGCGAACAGGCCTACCTTTCCTTCCAGCCCCCCTGCAATGTCACTAATAAAGACATTGGAGGACCGGTCCCAGTACTGACCCCGAGACCCCCCACCAGTTACCTTGTCTTCTTCCAAGTGAACTCCGTTCACCACTGCCCTCTGAGTTCTGTTACTTAGCCAACTTCATGCCCATTTTACTATCTTGGACACACTCCCAGGCTGCCCAGCTTGTTTGCCAGCCTTCTGGATGGAATGGTGTTGAAAACCTTACTGAAATTCCAGGCAGGCCACATCCACCACTCCTCCCTGATCCACCTTTCTGGTGGCCCAGTCAAAGAACTCTATTAGGTTTGTTTGGCAAGATCTCCCCCCTCTGAACCCATGCTGCCTTGAATCCTGCAATCCACTGGTTTTAAGGTATTCCCAATCCTTTCTTTAAGTAGTGTTTCCATAACCTTGCCCACCACTGAAATCAGGCTTACAGGTCTGTAGTTTCCTGCCTCCTCCCTTGAAGATGATGTGGTCCCACTTTTGTGTAGTGGGACCACATCTGCCCTCCCTCCAGTCCCCAGGAACTTACCCTGTATCCAGTGATAGACTGAACAGGGCTGTTGGAGGTGCAGACATTTCCTCTTTAGTTCCTTCAGTATCCTGGGGTGAACCCCATCTGGCCCCATTGCCTTGTCTATTCTTAGTTTAGCTAGTTACCTGAGGACTCTGTCCTGTGTAAAAGGGCTAGTGTTCACCTCCCTTCCCCTAATGCCTCTTTCCCCTCTCTGTGGCCCATCACCTACCCTTTCCTTTGTGAATACTGAATAAAAGTACTTGTTCAATATGTCTGCTGTCTATTGGTCCTCTTTCACACATGCTCTTCCCCTTTTAGACTTACTAACCATGCCTAGCTTTTCTTCTTTTCACTTATGTACCAAAGGAATATTTTATCCCTCTTTTTAACTGACTTGGCAATGTTTTCTTCTGCTCGTGCTTTTGCTCTCCTGACTGCCTCTCTTTGTTTGTCCTGATAACTCTCTCTATCTTCTTCTTTCTGTGTTGACTTGTACTGTACCTTTTGAATGCCTGCTTCTTTTCCTTTGCTATCTCTGCTACTTCCTTTCTTCAAGCTGTGTGTAAGTCAATGGAAGTGGTAGTACCTTTGCCCAGATATTCAGAGGTCCGGCGTAGATGTACATCAGTTGGTTGAAGTAACAGGAGTCTTCCATTCTGGTCTCTATTAATTCTATGACCCCCAGCAACTTCTTGTGTGGTTAAAATGCACACTGCAGCGGCACGATAAAGGGCAAAGAGTTTACTCATCCCCTCTCAAAGATGACATAGGATTCCTCAAAGGAAAACACGTGCCACACCTCTGTGACATATGACACCTTCTGAAGTGAACACTTTGAGTACCCTATAGGAAACAATGAAAGAAACATGAAATTGTATTTTTAGTAACAAATAAAAAGTGCTGTATGCATACAAATGAACAATCCCTGTTTGTCATGTACTGACCCATGGGCAAACAGGATAGGATGTTCAAAGCCCATGTCTAGACACAATGCAGTATTGTGTACAAATGTGGACATAACAGCAAATTGCCCTAACAGTATGTCCAATTTTGAAAGCTAGGATATACTGTCATTCAGTCCAGTTTTCAGAACTCTGCCTTGGTTATGTCCAGTTTGCAAGGTTCAGATATAACTGTGCCTGGACACCATTGTCAGACCAGCTTTGGCCTGGTCTATCATGTACATCAATGTCTAGCATTTTGATTCAAAACTGGATGTAAAGTACAATAAAACAGCTTCAAATGCTGCAGATAAGCTCAGCTTTTGAAACCAGCTCCAAATAAGCCAGAACATGGTCTTGACATACGCAGGCATTTCATGACATTGACATAACTAGGAACTGCATCCATGTTCTGACTTTTAAAAATCCAGTTGCGTGTCTTTGTTGAGGTTGTAGGAAACTGAACATGTTCCCCTAGTAAGTAGGGGTTGTAAGTGGGGGGGGGGGAGCTGATGAGATGAGGAAGCATGCTGGATATGTACTTTTAAGACATGTAAACCCCAGGCTGCCCAGTGACATTGCATCACTATGCAGGCTACCCATGTCTGAGGGTGAGCTGTGGGAGCTTATAAACAGGGCTACCAGGTTAGGGGGGCTGACTCTGCACTCGCAGCACCAGGAACCCCTGTAGTGGACTGTGGAGGCTTGCCTCTGTCCACAGACAATATAGCTGTAGTGTGGCACTGTGCAGTATCACAGGAGAGGGGAGGTTAAGGGCATACCTCTCAACCTGCAAGGATCAAAATCAGGGACACTCCCCTCAAAAATCAGACAGATGACTAAAAGGAGGGACAACATATTTTGTTCAGCATGGCGCCATGCCATTGCATGACATATACTGTGCATCACGTGATGTAGTGCACTACGACATATGTAAAGGCCCTTTAGTTTATGCTTTTTAAAATGTCAAATTCAGTTGCATACTACCAAATGGCACAATAAAAAAAAACACACAGGCAAATGTTTTGCATTTTCTTTCTGTTGACATTTCTGTTCATTTGCCTACTTGAAACTAAAGTGTAACATGGGCACTGCTAGAGAAATCATTTCTTTAGGATCCAGTGTTAAGTTAATTTCCAGGCAAAATATACTGTATTGGAATGCAATATGTGTGTATGTGTGTGAGTGTGTGTGTGTGTGTTTGTGCGTGTCTCTCTTTCTCTCTCTGTCTCGTTAGAGAAACAGATAAGCCTGTTGAATGCTGGGGGAGGGCTTTCTCCTACAGACTGCTTTTGTCTACTTTGGCCAGTTTAACCCTTGCTGTGTTGTTGACTGATACATCAGTCCAGAATTCCTGTACTTGTTAATTCTCTCGGTAGCTTAAGGGTTAAACAAGTCTTCTAACTTACACTGGCATTCTAAAAATCCATAATAGAAGCAATTAATTTGGAACTTTGGGAAAGGGAGTCTAATTCGAGAAGTCCCTGAAAATCCAGGACAGCTGAGAGGTACGTCCGTACTGAGGGGAGAAAATCAGGGTAAAAAAGCTTAACAACTTGGCTCTGTCCTTGACTACCCCGCTCCCGCAGAACTCATGAATCCCATGCTGGTGATCATTGTTGAGATTGGGAGGGGCCTGGACACTGCAAGGAACATGAGGTATGAGGATGGAAGTGCCAGTTCATGGAGAAAATAAACTTGATGGAAAAAATAAGTGTAACCCCCCGGGGAGTGGGACTCAATAAAGAACTGAACTTAAACAGTAAGAACACCAAAGCCTGCAGAAATCTTCAAAGCCTGAAAGCCAATACAAAGCTTTTTTCAGACAATTATTGGATCACCTATAGGTGTCAGCAGTCCAGAGATAATTAGATCTCAAAACTCTTGTTGAGCAAACGGCCTCCCCCCCCACCTGCAATGATTTCCTCCCCACCCTCTACTCCTTTTCCTCTTCCCACTCCTTCAAACCTCTCCTCAAGGCACTTTCCTCATAGATCTGTTCCTGTAACTAGACTTCCTCCTTTCCTTATACCTCCATTCTTTTGCCCATTACTTACTACCTTCCAACTGACTCCCCTTCCCCTTTAGTATTGTTTTTGGGTTCACTCTGCCTCCCAAGTGCCTTAGTTGCTAACTGCAGAAGTACTGTAAAACTGCTCATTTTCCTGTAAACAATTTTCACTATTTTCATGCAAAGAGATGATACCCAAATATAAACTGGTGCTAATTGGCAAAACATGCACATTTTCAATAGCAGCGAATTAGGCACCTATCATTGCAGAAAGTTACATTTGCTGCCAACAAAAAACCTTGTGCGATATTAAACAAACATGCTAATAAACAGTTTTACAGAATATTGTTTTTCTGTTCATTACATATACCTCCTGACTCTTTTGTATATACTTTTGGCTTATTGAACCTGCATGCAGTTTATTTGAACTACATTCCACCGTACTATACTGTCCTTTTGCTTTCTGGAGTGTAATGTGCCTCTCCCTCCTGTTGTTATTCCCCCACCCGCCTGTCAGGATACACCTGAAAGCGAGCCTTGGCGTAATGGGCATGATTCAGGAATAACTGTCCTACTGCTGACAGTATTGCTTAAAATAGCACTGCTTACCTAATGTGGTATGTAGGCTTCTGTCCCCCAGTGGTACCATGCAGCTGTAGACAGCTATGCACTGGTGGATGGCTCACTCATGCATATTCTTGAGCCGTGCATCTCCCACACAGATTATGCACAGCCACAGCGCATACCAGGGTGTCACGAGTACTCCAGGCAGCAGGGATGGATGGCAGGTCCACGATACACAGGTGAATGAATTGGCTGTAAATAGCCAATGCCTGTGGTGTTCAGTCTCAAACCACAGGCATCAATGTTGCTAAGCACATTGCGCACTGTTTGTTGGAGCTGGAGGGGATTTAAGGGTTGTATGGGGGTGGCAAGCAGCTACGAAGCATTTAATTCCTTCTTAACTACTGTCTGCACTTCTGCTGGCTGACCCTGTACAGTGCGTCTTGGTCCTCTGTCGACCACATGCAAATGAGCCCAGTGGCCCTGAGTTCTATGCACAGAGCTACCACAGCTTCCACCATGGTAGGCAGTGCCCAGCCCCAGACCATTACCAGGTGCTATCATCCTGCATTGTACAGGGTATTGCCATGAGTGCTGGGGTGAATGCCACTGGAAATTCCAGCTGTATTTATTTCTGAATTCAGCTCATTGTGCCTATTCTGGTACAAAAATTTTAAAACAATAACTAAAACCATGTATCCATGTCACCGCTGCAAAACAATATAGCTAGAGCAGGTGTAAAAGACTCAAACTCTTATTAGTATTTAAATTTTTGTTTTATTTTAAATTTCAGTATAAGTAGCCCCACTCTTGCTAGTGTTTTGTGGCCCTAGGGCTACTTCCTCGGGGACCAAAGTGCCCAGTCACAATTCTTTTGTATATACCTCCCACTTCCTCTCCGCCAGCCCAAAAGAGGTGGAGAGGGTGGCATGCATCTCCCACTCCTGTCTTTAACTCAAAAGAAAAAGGCTAAAAAGAAATTGTATGGCTTCTCAGTCTGCCTCTGTGTCACCAAAAAATAAAAAGACTCTGAGGGAGTTCCTAATGATGGTGGAAAGCATGCATCAGAGGGTTCTTCTTCTCAAATACAGCAGCGATCCCTCTCAAAGGGGACGTAGAAGAAAGATAAAGCTGCTCAGCCATAATAAGGTGAGCTTGATAAAGATCGTAACGATACCAGGGCGTCTGAAAGGGGGAGCCCTGAGTCCAGTGATTGAAAAAATACAAATAAAAGAGCCTCAGAGCAGGCACTGGCAACAGTGTCTGCCAAGAAAAAACAAAAATAGAAGAATAACCTTACCACTCCTCCTGAAAAAGGAAAGGTACAGGCTTTGGACCAAAGACAAATACCCTTGTCAGAGGACATTCCATAACTATGGTCATTTTTCCAGGCCTTCCAGGTCATGGGGAATTTTATAAATATGCCTGCCCTCCCCCACTCAGGCTCTGACCTATCTGCCTGTGGAGGAAGAGGAAGCAATGTATTATGGAAGGGAGGAGGAAGGTGATCATATTGAACCAGATGGTTAACTTGAGCAGGGAGTTTGCTCCCCTCCAAGGCCTACAGAGGACTGCTCATCTTTTTCCTCTTTTGTTAAGCAAATGGTTAACACTGTCAACATCCCCTCACCCCTCAGGAGACTCAGGAGGATGAAGAGGATGCAGAATTGATAGTCTTGATGGAGCTAGCTCTTTCAAGAAGGTTGCCGGTTCCCATTCATAAATCACTATGAAAAACAACTTTAAAAATGTGTCCACACCTACTTCAGCTGCAGCCACAATTAAGAAGATTGAAAAGAAGTATCAGGTTGACAGATAGGGGGTTGAATACCTGCGTACCCACCCTGATCATCAAGGTATAGTCCAGGTGGTTGCATACGAGAGGGCTAAGGTACCTTTCTCCCTCCTTGTGCTGGTCGCAGGGCTTCAGGATCTCTGATCTCCCTCTTAATCTTCCGTCTAGGCAGGATATTTACTTGCAACACACTGCAGGACAGCCCCACTCACAGTGGATTGTCCCAGTCTTCTTCCTGCATGCATGAAAGCAGACAGCTTACAGCACAACTCTGTCAGTTGGTGACAGGGCAGCAGGAGTATTTTTCAAAGTTTTTGCCTTTTTGCAGGAGTGCTTCTTTTTGGTGCACTATTTTGGATGTTCTACAGAGATTATGCCTTGCTTGGCTTTACTCTGCACTAAGCAGCAGTTCCTTCTAGCTAGGGCTTCCCAGACATAGCTCAGTAGCACAGTCTAGTGACCCCCAGCTCTGGATTTCAACTGCAACCTGCAAGGATTTCAACTGACAACCTCCAAGCATTTTCTTTTACTCAGGATTTTCTTCAACTTCTACAAGACTGTAACTCCTGAGGTTCTTAAGTTGGCTACAGTCTCAGCTCCCTGACTGCTCCACTTTCTGCCGACACTTGGACCACTCAGGTAGACTGTGCAGCTTCTTGCCAGAGTGAGGCTGTTTGTCATTAATTGCTGGAGCTGCCCTGGACTGATCTCAACAACAACGCTCCCTTGCTGACTAGTGAGTACTGTTTTTTTTTTGGGGGGGGCAGCCCTTTTTCTGTGAGCCGCAATTCAGTAAGTCGCGCCCCTTCCCAAGCATGAGAAATCAGTGGAGTGACCATTTTGAGCAGCACGCCCACCGGTTCCCACCTGTGGTGGCAGAGTTACTCTCTCAAGTGGGCTGCACCAAGGATTTGGGCTGCAGGGGCGTTTGGCATATCTTGGAGGCTACTTCATTCTCCTTGATAGCTAGGCAATTCGGCATCAGGTTTTCTGCTGCTGTTCAATCAGCATCAGGCTTTGGGGCTCTGTTCTGATGTAGACACAGACTGATATAAAGACAGACTGCATTTGGTAGCTAACTGCATTTGGGAGTCATCTTGTTATGCAATGCCTTATCACTTCAAGAAATTGATTATGTAAAGATTGACTGCTTTTGGGGACTAACTGCATTTGGGGGCTATTTTGTTATGCAAAGCCTTATTGCTTCTAGAACTAAATGCAGTCCTATCAGAAACACCTATATAACCCCCTTTGGGGGCTTACCTTCATTGCCCTGATTCCAGCATTTCTCCCATCTGCCTCTAGCATCCCCGATCTTTCCTCTGTTTATATACCACAGCCCGAGTTCTTTTTCTGTGTTCTGTGCTTAATTTTAGCCCTGTTTTGGGCTTAAAGCGCTAGTTGCGATTGCCGCTCCTTTGTATTGCACTGCAGTGCTAGCGGGCAATCATACATGCATGAGGGAGCCTTTGATCTCCTGACTGCTGATTTTGTGGTCCTCCAAGAGGCATTTCTGTAGTCCCGACCCCCTTGCCAGCCTATTTGGGGGTTGGTGACTAGAATGTGGGTGATAGGAAGCTGTTCCTAAATGTAAATAAAGAGTTTGAATGGGGCAGGTTTTCTAGGCTCATAAATATTAATTCGAGCCCCATGAATATTAATGAGGATGGTGCCTGCTGCCTAGGGACACCATATTGCAGTGGCAGTGACAGAAAAACTGCCGAGTATAAATGTTCAAGAGGGGACTTGGTTAAAAGGGCACAGTTGGGATTACATGATTTTGGGGTTATTACTAAAACATTATTGAGGGACAACATAAGGACTGCTATGTAGACTATATGGGAGCAGCCATGTTTTTGATACTTTGACCCTGTAGGGCAGTGAATCAGATAACTAGGTGCCTAAAGCTGAAACAAGGGACTCCTGGGAGAGGGAGTTAACTATTTCAGGTGCCAAGAGACTTTGACCTATTGGAGATTAAAGAGGACTGATCACTATGGATATGGATGATTGATAACACAGGGCAGCCAGTCAGAGGGCAGATCTGTGGAGAGAAATTCCCAGGGACTTTGAGAAGTTTGAATCAGTCTGTCCCAGGCTCCTACTGAGTCAGGAGGAATCTGTGTGAGAAGAGCTAAATTGTCTAAGGCCTTTCACAGGACCAGAATTGGACATTGCTATTGAGAAAAGTGTAACTGTCTGAGGAAGAGAGAGAGAGAGACTGAGCTGTTTTGGGAACTCTCCAGGCATTTTGAACTGTGCTGTTTCCTTTGGGAGAGAATGGCTGCTGCAGAAATCCTGCACTGAAATTGGAACTTTGAAAAGTCACTCGAAGAGGCTGAATGTCTTGGGAACGGGGTGCTAGCCAGGCTGCATGGAACTGTTTTTAGAACTAAACAAATTGGTTGAGAGCTGTGTCCCAGCTGAGGCTGCTTTGGGAGCTGGCCGAACTTACAGAGACTGGGTGTGTAAAAGGTGAGCAGGTGCTTGCATGTTCCAGAATTCCTGCTGATGCTGTGTGTTATAGTGTGAATTGAAGCTGCTGCTTAAAGCTGCAAATCAGTGGCCAAATGGCACTGGCATTGAAAAGTTGAGAGTGCCTGGAATTACTGAATTGGTGCAGGAACAGATTGAACTCTACTTCTTTGGAGGCACTTACAGAGCCAGGGAGGGAACTTGCTAATCCCTTCCGAGTGGGGCCTACTGGATTTAGGAGGTCACCAATGCTTGCTGGGGTGCTAGGGCACCTATGACCCATGTGGGGAGCCGGACTGTGGAGCCACTCCAGGGTCTGGGTCTTCTGAGGCTGGTTGTGACCTGCATTTGGAGCTTTGCAATGGGCCAGAAGAGGCTGAAGGTGACAAGCGGCCAGATTTTCAGTCAAGGGGATAAGCTGCGAGACGTTCAGTCAAGATCAAGCCTTTTAAGAGTGACCACCACCATTTTGTTGCCCATTGCTGTGTTTATAGACCGAGCTTTCCACTCCTGGACTGGTGAGTGATCCTGCCTTAAGGCACTGCTATAGAGCTGCAAACCATGAGTACCCTGGACTTGCTCCTGGGATCAAAAGGAGGTGTTTGGCTTAAATTTAACTTTAGCTTTTCAACATCCTAGGGCCCCCAACAGCTGGCCAACCCATGGCAATGTCCAGGCCTGCAGCTAGTGGGTACCCAAAAGACTTTTGGGGTAAAACACTGGTACCACTGGTACCAGTGGGGGTGGGCAGCAAGGGATGGTTTGGCTTTTGGGCCCAAGTTGTGTTTGACCTGTTAATTCTTGCTAACCATTTCTTTCTCCACAGCTACCCCTTATCCAGGTACCCCTGTCCTAACCCTTGCCCCCAATAAAGCTGTGATTTTACTGGTTAAAATTTCTGTGTACAGGGTATTTCTGTGTCTGCCAAGTTATTGCTGGTTTATGGTTTATGGTGTTAAAGAACTATTGGGTATCCAGTCTGTGGGGTGGTTGATAGGGGAGGTGGGTGGGTGCAGCATCCCAATGGGCTGTGCCAACTGGTCACCTGACCCACTTTTAACTCACTCTGGGTGGAGGCACTGTGCTATTTATCATAACTTTGGGATAGGACTCCCGATCACTACTGTAGCAGACCCCAGGCCCCTTAACCTGTTAGAGGGCCCACAGGCAGGGGTAGTAGCCCACTGGCATACGACACCTGGGCTACACCTGCAGCCTAGACACCACAGATGTCCACTTTACCAGGGCACCTTCTGTTTTCTGTCTGGTGGTTTTGTTGGGTGTCTAGCTCTGCAACAGTATATGGTCTCACTACCACATGGTTGCAGGCTCCCTCTCCTGGCAAAGCACTCTGCTCTTTCTTGGGCAACGATGTCTTAAGACAAGCCAGGGAAGAAGTCCTTGGACAAACCTTCAGGGGAAGAAAATGTACAAAATGCAAGACAACCCTGCTAGTCACCTTCACTGGCTCCCTATCCCTCAAATGCGAGCTGGCAGTGACCTCTGTGGCTATTCATGCAGAGAAGAACCCCACCACATCCACTCATTTACAGGGGGTGGAGGAACAGCCACAACTTCAACTTGTGCTGGACTTGATTGAGAAGATGAACAGAGCCTTTGCATTAGATCCAGCATGCTTCAATTTGTAGCCCCCTGCATCTCCTCAAGCTCTACCTACAAGAAAGCATCCAGAAAATAATGCCTTCTCCTTCCTCAGATGAAGAGGCCTATAGGGAACATCAGTGCAACAAGAAAAAGAAATGTGATAGCTCTCCCCGTCATATGGGTGGTGGGGATGACCACTCACATCAGCAGAAGAGAAAGGTGTGCAAGATCTCTTATCTTCCAACTCAGATTCTTCTTCCACCGAGGAGGCAGAGCTTCATAGTACTTCATCAGAAGCAGAGGTGAAATATGACAGGCGCTTTGATACTGATGATCTCGATTTCTTCATTAATAAAGTTCTATTAGAGATACAGCTCAACCTGGCAACGTCCACATCGAAGGAGGACAAACTGTCTTTGAAGTTATTCAGCTCGACCAAGCCATCAATCTCATTCTCTATACCACTAGCCATAGAGGATTTGCTTAAGAAGGACAGGCAGGTCCTGGAAAAAAACATACCCAGTCCCATGCAAAGGCAATAGAAGCAATCTGACACCTGACTTAACCTTCCCAAGATCAACCCCATAATCATGTCTCTCACTAAAGAAAACTATCATTCTGGCAGACAGTGGAACCACCCTCAAGGATACAGTGAATCGGAAGGTAGACTCCTCTACAGGCTTCTGCAGTGCCCATGAAGGTGGTACTGGCTATGCTGCTTTTGGCCAGGGCTGCTTTGTCCTGTGCTATGGACTTGGCATTCCAGCTGACAGAGGATTTCAGGATGAACAAGGATCTGATCCAACAATTACAACTCATGGGGCTTGCTTCAGCTTACTCAACAGATGTTTTGGAGGATACCGTCCATAGTGCTGTTTGAACAAAGTTCTATCAATCCTTGGCAAGACAAAACCTCTGGTTGTAAGCCTGGCAGGCAGACGCTTCATAAAAAATTCACCTAGTAAATGCTCCATATGAAAGAGGCCTTCTGTTTAGCACAGATCTTAAAGAGTCAGTAAAGGACTCCGGGGAAACTGCTACGGTACATATGCCACAACCAAAATCCAGAGACAAGCCTTGATTTGGTTGATCCTGGAAGCCTGTTCAAGGTCAAGAATCTTCAACAGATCTAGCATCCAAAAAAGAGGCTTCCTTAGCAAATGTCCATGTTTCAATTCCCACAAAAAACACAACTGGAGTGGAGGCAGTGACAACAGTGACTCCAGAAACTTAAACAAAACATTTTCACAATGAGACAGCCTGGGCTGATCCTCAAATCAGATGAAGGCTTTCACTTTTTCAGGGAATGAATCAATACAACGGACAAATAGATCCTGGACATTGTAAGGAAGGGGTACCTCATCGAGTTCGATTCAAAGCCTCCACTGCCTCATGCTATTCCATCACCACTATCTCCCAACCCCACCAAGCAACTTGTAGTGCTCCAGGCAGTAACAGACTTGCTGCAGAAGGGAGCCATAGAACCAGTACCCCTTCCAGAATTCAACAGAACCATATTCCTCCTCTTCTTTACTGCTTCAAAATGCACAGGGGGTTTCAGACCAGTACTGGATCTCAAGTTCCTGAATCTATTTATCTACAGCAGGTCCTTCAAGATGGATACATTATCATCCATCATCAGGGAAGTTCACCTGGGAGATTTCCTAGCCTCCATCGACCTAGGGATGTTTAATTGCACATCCCCATCCGGGACTCTCACAGGCAGTATCTGAGGTTTGAAGTCAAGTACTGTCACTTCCAATTCAGAACGCTTCCATTTGGGCTTTTAACAGCCCCAAGAGTCTTTTTAAAAGGTCCTAGAGGCTGTAATTTCACACCTCAGAAGTCAAGGGATTCAGCTGTTTCCCTGTTTAGACAACATCTTGATTCGAGCTCCACAATGTGAGACAGCTCAACATGCAGTTACCTTGGTCATGAATGCCTGACCACCCATGGTTTTGTCATCAACCATCAAAAGAGTTCCCTGCCACCAGTTCAAACACTGAACCATCTAGGGGCAGACTTCAGAACTTGTCAGATCATGGTCTTCTCAACCATGACAAAGTTTATCGACTTACAAACACTGGTTCAGAAATTTCAACAAGCCACTTGTCTATCAGCCCAGTTGTTCATGCAGCTCATAAGGACTATGGTTTTACTGCCAGACACTATATCATGAGTCATGATTCACATGTGACCAAACCAAGAGACTCTTCTGAAACAATGGTCCTCCCCAAGGAACAACAAAGTGAAAAATCTCACAACATATGGACAGTCTCAGTTTGTGGACCATGAGATTCAACATAAAGAAGGGCTGTGCGATGGCCATCAACAGCAGGTCTGAATTACTACAGACACCAGTTTGAGGGGATGGGATGCTCACCTGAATCAACTCTCTGCTCAGGGCAAGTGGTCATTACTGGAGTCATGTCTCATTATCAATGTGCTGGAAATGTGAGCAGTACGCTTGGTTTTGAAAAGGTTCAGAGACACAATTCATCACTAAGATGTCCTGATCCTCATGGACAACATGACCACAGTGGCTTACATCAACTGCTAAGGGGGAATCAGAAGCAGCCGCATGCTGCAGGAAACTCTTCGATTACTACACTGGACCAAAAATCATCAGTCAAACCTCTCCACTGCTTACATCCTGAGGCAGGGCAACATAACAGTGGACTGGCTCAGCTGCAAAGATGTTCTACTGGGAGAATGGGAGCTGAAGGACAGCACCTGTCAATTGCTCATGTGATGTTGAAACTCCCCCAGGGTGATTTCTTTGCCTTCAGACAAAATGCCAAAGTCCAGCAGTTGTGTTCGATCACAAGGGACAATCATGCATTTGCAAGAGATGCCTGCTCCCTCCACTGGGGTCAATATGAACTTCTGTAAGCTCTTCCTCCATTCCTATACTGTGCAAAGTATTACACAAAGCAGTGCAGGACAAACCAGAGCAGATTTTGGTCTGCCTACACTGGCCCCATCGACCATGCTTCTCCCATCTAATTGACATGGCAAGTATTCACCAACCAAATTTCATATCTGTCTAGACCATGTTCACCAAGGGTCCATAACTCATCCGACACTCTGCAATCTGTCCCAGTTGGCTTTGGAGACTGAGTGTGAAACTCTCAGAAATTTAGGTTACTCCACAGAGGTAATTGAAATGATGATACACTCCAGATGGCAGTCAGCCACAAGGCCACGCTGAATCTCAGATTTAGAAGTGGGTAGCCATCTGGGAACAAGCAACCACCAAACAGTGTGGTTCATGATAAACACAGCCATACAGTCAAGCCATAAAAAAGCAAGAGTATTGGACTTTAGGAGGGCTGACTTTGGGAAAATGAGAGAGTGCCTCAGAAAAGCACTAGCAAACAGGCAAGAAGGAGGGTGGAGGAACAATGGGGAGTAATCAAAACAGCCATCACAGAGGCAACAAGTCTTTGTGTAAAGCAAATCAACAAAACACAGCGAAGGAAAAAAATGCTATGGTTCTCAAAAGAGGTGGCAGAGAAGGTTAAGAAGAAAAGGATAGCATTCAGGAAATAAGGAAACACAGAAGGAGCGGGACAGAGAACGTTATCAGTTAAAGCAGAAAGAGGCAGGGAAGGCAGTCAGACTAGCAAAGGCCCAAACCAAGGAAAGGATAATCAACTCTGTTAAGAAGGGGGATAAGACCTTTTATAGGTACATTAGGGAGTGAAGAAAGACCAAAGGAGGGATACTGAGGCTTAATAAAGGGGAGGGAATGTGAGTAGAGGGTGACAGTGAAAAAGCAGGGATACAGAGTGAATATTTCTGCTCAGTATTCACAAAGGAAGAGGGGGGGGAGGTACCTAAACCAAACAAGAGAAACTCCCTGAAGATAGGGGTCAATACTAGTTCATTTACAGAAGAAAGCGTTCCAAAAGAACTAATACAATTGAAAGTGGCCAAAGCAATGGGGCCTGATGGGATTCACCCAAGAATTCTAAAAGAACTAAGGGTAGAACTAGTGACACTGCTGACTACTCTCTTTAACAAATCATGGGAGGATGGGGTGGTACCTGAGGACTGGAGGAGGGTGGATGTGATTTCTCTTCACAAAAGTGGGAGCAGGACAGAGGCAGGAAAGTACAGACCAGTTAGTTTGACCTCACTTCTAAAGGAAAGAATTATTGAGTACCTAGAGGCCAGTGGGGCACAGGACCCAAGGCAGCATGGATTCACGATGGGAAGGTCGTGTCAGACGAATCTAATAGATTTCTTTGACTGGGTGACCAAAGCAGTAGACCAGGGAGGGGCTGTGGACATGGCCTACCTAGATTTTAGCAAAGGCATTTGATACAGTCCCACACAAAAGATTAATACACAAGTTAGCCATCCTTGGAGTGGGTCCTAAGGTGGTAGCCTGGATTCAAAATTGGCTAGACAACAGGATGCAAAGGGTAGTAGTAAACAGAGTCCACAGTGAAGAAAGGAGGGTCACTAGCAGGGTACTGCAGCATTCAGTACTGGGACCGGTCCTTTTTAATGTCTTTATAAGTGACATTGCAGAGGAACTGGAAGGAAAAGTATCTTTGCAGAAGACATAAAAATCTGCAACAGGGTTGATACACAAGATGGGTGGAAAGGATGAGAAGGGACTTGGCAAGGCTGGAGGAATGGTCAAATGTATAGCAGCTCAGATTCAATGCAAAGAAGTGCAAGGTACAGCACCTGGGAAACAAAAACCCAGTGGTAGAGTACACAATGGGGGGGTGAGATACTGACAACAATAAAAATGGAAAGGGACCTGGGGGCAATTATATCAGATGACCTAAAGGTGGGCAAGCAATGTGAGAAGGTAGTAAGGAAGGCTGGGGGGATACTGGGATGTATAGGGAGAGGCAACAATAGTAGAAAACAGGAAGTTGTTATCCTTCTGTACAGTTGGTGAAACCCCATCTGAAGTACTGTGTGCAGTTCTGGAGACCCCATCTCCGCAAAGACATAGAGTGGAGCTTGTCCAGAGGAGGGCAACCAAAATGGTGCAGGGTCTGCACCAGAAGTCATATGAAGAATGACTAAGGGAGCTTAATATGTATACCATTGAGGAAAGAAGGGAGAGAGGAGACATGATAGAAACTTTCAAGTACTTCAAGGGAATCAACAAAGTTCAAGAGGGTAGCATCTTTCAGAAAAAGAGATGTGCAAGAACAAGGGGGCACAATTTGAAGATAGAGGGGGGACGGCTCAGAGGTAATGTGAGAAGTATTTTTTCACGGACAGGGTTGTGGATGCATGGAACAACCTCCCTGAGGAGGTTGTGGAGTCAAGAACAGTGGGGAAATTCAAGAATGCATGGGACAGACATGAGGCAGTCCTAGTGGGGGGGGGTAGGAGGAAGTAAGCTGTTGGTTAACTAAGATCTGCAGCTTATCTGTTAGGTAGGAATATGGGCAGACTAGGTGGGCCGAGCGGTCCTTATCTGCCATCAAATTCCATGTTTCTATGTTCTATGTAGTACAGCATCTGGTGAAAGTTTTTATCCTGACTCTGGTCCAGACAAGTGGGCAATTAGACTGTCTCTTTACCAATCCTGCTTCAATTCCTCAAGGGAGATTTTGACAAAGGCCTACACTTAGTGACCTTGAGAGTATGTCTCTGCCTTTGGAGCTCTGTACTAGTGGAATTTGGAGAGTCACTTGGATCCTACCCTCACACCAAATGATTCTTGTGGATGGCGACCCTGAAGCATCTTCTGACAAAATCTATTTTACTTCCATGGCATCTCAGTTTGGTCCTCCAGACTCTAACAAAAGCGCCATTCGAACCTTTTGGTGAGGCCTCCATCCTCCATATTACCATGAAGGTCACCTTCCTCTTTGTTATAGCCTCAGCTAGAAGCATCAGGGAGATTGGGGCACTCTCTTCCAAGCAACCTTATACCATCTTTCATCAGGACTCTGTAGTCTTACGTACAGACCCAGGTTTCTCGCCAAAAGTAACTTCTGCCTTCCACTGCACTCAAGAACTTGTCCTGCCACCCTTGTTCCCTAAGCCCAAGAATGACAAGGAAAAAGAATCGCATACTCTGCATCCTAGATGTGCCTTAAAAAAGTACCTAAAACTAACAGAGCCTCTGTACAAGACTACAAGTCATCTGATCCTCACAGCTGGTCAAAATCAAAGCAAGAATGTGTCTAAGGACTCTATTGCCAGGTGGATTCACTCAACTATCATACTATCCTATGGACAAACTGAAGTTCCACTTCCTGGTCCAGTAAAAGCACACACTACATGGGCCATGGCAATTTCATGGGCAGAACTCAGGGACTCATCACAAGCTTGCATTTGCAGAGCTGCCACCTGGTCTTCTCTGTACATATTTACAAAGTTCTACAAGTTGGATGTGGCTGCTTCTGTGGCAACATCATTGAGCCATAGAATCTTCTAGGCTGTTATTGAAGTCTAGCATTCTGGTTGTCTTAAGACCACCCTGGGGTACACTTGTCTTACTGCTATTATATATCCCAGTGGTCCTAAAGCCCTGCAGCCAGCACAAGGAGAGAGAAATCAAAATTTAAATACCTGTACATTTTCTTTCTCCAACTGCTCGTCACAAGAAGGGAGAAACTGAAATTTGTGTCTTCATCAAAAGCTGGGTAACCCAGCACAGCGAGCAGAAAAAACAACCTTTAAGCTAGGTCACGTTTAAAAAGCAGTTTATTTAATAATAAGAAACAGCCATCGGAAGATACAAAACCCCAGCAGCACCCCATGTACCCACGCAGATGTACGTTTCATGTCACAGATGCTTTGTCAATGTGTGCTGTCTAATCGACAACACCCTCTTATGTAGTGCACATCTTAAAGAGCAAGGCCATAATTATAAAGAGCCAAATGTTCTCTACAGAATACATATCCCCACGGGGAAAAAACTCTCTATATACATATAAACATGTCCACATAATAAGCAATGATGTCAATTACTAAAAATATTGTGAAAGGAACAGTTCCTTTACTCTACATAAATCTAGATAAACATATAGTGCAGGAAGCATACATTTAGAAAGAATACATTTAAAAAGAAAACCCCAGAATATAAACAAGGGCAAACTGTTATCCCTTGTCCTAAAAGAAAGGTACAATACTCAGAAAGCACCAGAATGTAAACAAGGGCAAACTAATATCCCTGTCCTTGAGGAATGGTACAATACTGAACAAAGCATTAAGCCCCTTTTCCCTATGGGTTCCTAAGAGACATTACCATTTACTCTCAATCTGTAATAACTTGTTATATCTGTGCCGCCCCCCCCGGGGGTTACAAACACTTTCTGCAGACCCTGAAATTTAAAAGCATGTCCACTACCCTTATCAATCACATGTGCCGCTAGGGCATTGTTTAAATCCCCATTAGCTATACGTCTTAGATGCTCAGCAATGCGAACTTTAAAGTTCCTTTTTATCTTTCCAACATAGAAGCTCCTACACTGACACACTGCCACATAAACAACATAGGCAGAAACACAATTAATAAAGTCCCTGTTCACGTATTCTTTGCCAGTCACTGGATGTTGAAATGTAGGACCTGTCTATAAATGAGCACAGAAAATACAATTTCCACATGGAAAGGTCCCACGTGACAAATTCCGTGATGTGGGGTCAGGACACACTCGAAAGTGACTATCTGTCACTAGGTCTGCAAGGTTATGTCCCTTCTTGTATACCAGCAAGGGGGGGGTCCACTCCTTCCAAGGCAAGACTCGGTTCCAATTTAAGCATGTCCCGGTGATTTCTCAATATATTGCCAATCTGAAAACTATGTGGTGTGTACTCTGTAATAAAATTCAGAGGGAGTACATGATCAGTATTGTTCTCTCTAGAGACCCTTTCCAGCAGATTCTTCCTATCCATTTGATCCACTAATTCTTTTGTCTGTAATAAATCAGTTCTATTGTAACCCCTGTACTCGAATTTATGTATTAAATGTTTTACATCATTCTCATACTGAATAGGGGAGGAAGTATTCCTTTTAAGTCTCATCATCTGCCCCTTTGGAGTGTTTCTGGGGATATGCCTCGGATGGCAACTGTTGTACTGCAAAAGAGAGTTCCTAGCTGTAGGTTTAGTGAACAACTTGGTATCCAGTCCCTCCTCCCCATTTATAAGAATACACAAATCAAGAAATTCAATTTGTAGTTGTCCCACTTGTTTAGAAAAATGCTAATTGGGGTTAGTTCCTTCTAAATACATCACAAAACTAGCAAAAGATGACAGTGAACCTCTCCAAACAATGAATATGTCATCTATAAAATGAATATCCCATTGTGTTAGTGAGAAAAGGAAGTGCAAAAGAAGAAGGAAACCACTTTGGTTCTCAAACACAGTAGCAGAAAAAGTCAGAGCCAAAAGGCTGCCATTCAGGAAATATAAGGGCACATAGCAGGATGAAGATAGGGAGGCACACCAAACTTCCCTAAGGGAAGCAGGGAAGGCAGTAAGGCAGGCAAAGGCCCAAACCGAGGAAACACGGGCACAAACAGTAAAAGAAGGTGACAAGACTTTCTATAGATACAGTGAAAGGAGAAAGTCCAGAGGGGGTATTGTTAAGATCAAAGGGGATAAGGGGACATGTGAGGAGGAGGACCATGTAAAAGCATCTATCATAAATAGATACTGCTGCTCAGTATTTACTGAAGAGAACGTAGGGCAGGGCCCACAGCTCTGCACCATGGACACAGGGGGGGAGGGAGGTGTGCACTAGTCCCCTCACAAAGAAAGGGTTCTACAAGAGCCTCGATAAGCCTTGGGGTGGACTAGGCAATGGGACCTGATGACATACATTCCAGGGTACTAAAGAACCTAAGGGTGGAACTAGCAGAGCCATTATCAGAACTGTTTAGTGAGTCTCTGAGCACAGGAGAGGTCCCAGAAGACTGGAGAAGGGCTAATGTGATCCCGCTCCACAAGAGTGGTAGCAGGGAGGAGGCAGGGAACTACAGACCAGTCAGTTTTACCTCACTAGTGGGCAAGATTATGGAGACACTCCTTAAGGAAAGGATAGTGCAACACCTGGAATCCATAGGAGCACAGGATCCAAGACAGCTTGGATTTACAAAAGGAAGGTCCTGTCAAACTAATCTCATAGATTTCTTTGACTGGGTAACCAGAGTGGTGGACCAAGGGGGAGCAGTTGTTGTCACCTACCTTGACTTCGCAAAGCTTTCAATACTGTTCACATAGAAGATTGATTAATAGCTTGTTAGGCTCGGGGTGGGTCAGACGTTGGTCAACTGGGTGGCAAACTGGTTGACAGGCAGAAAACAAAGAGTGGTGGTAAACAGTATACAGTCAGAAGAGATGCAAGTCACAAGTGGGGTACCTCAGGGATCAGTCCTGGGGTCAGTCTTCTTCAATATCTTCATCAGTGATATTGCAGATAGACTGGAGGGTAAGGTTTGTCTTTTGCAGATGACACCAAGATCTGCAACAAAGTAGATGATCAAGATGGTGTGGGCAGAATGAGAAGAGATCTGGATAAACTAGCAAAATGGTCGGAAGTGTGACAACTAGGGTTTAACGCAAAGAAGTGCAAGATCATGCACATAGTGAAGAGGAACCCTGAAGCCACCTATAGGCTGGTAGGGGAGTTGCTGGCAGTCACAAGGGAAGAAAGAGACTTGGGCGTCATCATCACTGATGACCTGAAACCATCCAAGAAAACCTCTAAAGCAGTAGGTGAGGCTAGGGGGATGTTAGGGTGTATTAGTAGGGGTATCACAAGTCGAAAGACGGAGGTAATAATCCCTCTTTACAAGACATTGGTTAGGCCCCATCTGGAGTACTACGTGCAGTACTGGAGACCACACCTTCACATGGACATTAACCAAATTGAGGCAGTCCAGAGCAGGGCAACCAAAATGGTGCAGGGACTGCATCAGAAAACATATGAGGGCAGATTAACTGAACTCAGTATGTATACCCTAGAGCAAAGGAGGGAGAGAGGTGATATGATTGAAACATTCAAACACCTTAAGGGCATTAACAAGGTGAAAGAGTCTAACATGTTTCAATATAAGAAAAATAGCAGGACAAGAGGACACAGAATGAGATTAGAGGGAGGCCGATTAAGGGGTAACGTAAGGAAGTTCTTTTTCACAGAAGGGGTGGTGGATGCATGGAACGGCCTACCTCAGGAAGCGGGTGAATATGAATACAGTGCAGGGCTTCAAACAGGCATGGGATAAGCATAAGGGAGCAATACAGATGAGTATGAGTAGATAGGCCATTGACAGACCAAAGGCCTATGGCACATTCATAAGGTAGAAAAAGAAATGGGCAGACTGGATGGGCCTTGCTGTTCTTATCTGCTGTCAACTTCTATGTTTCTATGTTTCTATGAATATAAAATACCAATTGTGCTGGAAGTGAATTCTGATTAGAAAACACTGACCTTTTTTCCCCCACTGCATCAGATATATATTTGCATAATTGGGGGCAAAAGAAGTCCCCATCGCTGTCCCCTTAATCTGGTGAAAAAAAAAAATCTTTATCAAACACTAATAAATTGTTAGTAAGCACCAGTTCAGTCAGAGCCAATAGACACTCAATAAATGGACCTGCAGATTCTGTATTTTGACATGGTGCTTCTCTCATGGCCTCTAACCCATCACTAGGGGGAATGTTTGTGTATAGAGCACTTATGTCTAGAGTAGCCAATAAATCCCCTTCCTCAATATTTAGTGCCTGAATACATTGGATCACTTGTGTGGTGTCCTTAACAAACACAGGCCAAAGGAGGACCAAATTTTGAATGTGCTGATCCACAGATTGGGCCAAAGGGGATATGTATTCTGTAGAGAACATTTGGCACATTATAATTATGGCCTTGCTCTTTAAGATGTGCACTATACAAAAAAGTGTGTTGTGGATTAGATAGCACGCATTGACAAACCGTCTGTGACGTGAAACGTACGTCTGCGTGAGCACGTGGGGTGCTGCTGGGGTTTTATATCTTCCGATGGCTTTTTATTATTAAATAAACTGCTTTTTAAATGTGACCTAGCTTAAAGGCTGTTTTTTTCTGCTTGCTGCGCTGGGTTGCCCAGCTTTTGATGAAGCCATTGATTGTTGTTTGCTGAGGCACCAGAGGTTTCATAAGCTGCCACCTGTTCTTTTGCAGAAACTGAAATTTAAATGCCTGTAAATTTTCTTTTGCTGACTGCTGGTTGCAGAACTGCATCCCATCCAACTCTTGTTACAGTGTATATAGTTCACTGTAAATCCAAATCTGGTTACAGTTTGCATAACTGACTATTAAGCCTTCATGTCTGTGGCTATTCTCTAACGCTATTTTTCTACTTTTATTTATAGGTGGATTATCTGGTTTGGTCATCGGACTGTTTTCTACGATACATTTATAGGGGCACTAAGAGAGCCTGTTATGGATATGAGTGTCACCTCGCACGTTCTTAGGGCAAGAGAACTGTGAACCAAAGGTGAGCAGTTCTGGTGTCCTAAGGACACAAGAGGCGACCTTCTTATATCTAAAAGAGGTCCTCCTAGCACCCTATAAATTTGTTATAGATCATGCCATGATTTAAAAAAAAAGTGCCTTTTTTACAGTCCCTCTTTATGGCGTGAGTGGCAGTCATCGAGAAACTCCTTACAGTGCTCAGCGTATGAGGTACTCTTACGGCAATAAGAGTATATCACGTACAACTGAAGGAAGCACTGTGATTGGTCAGGGATGTTCCTGCTATCTGTACATACTTTGGAATCGACTGGCACAATCCACTGTGAGTGGGGCTCTCCTGCAGTGTGTTGCATGTCAACTTCCTGCCCAAACAGAAGACTAAGAGGGAAATCCCAGTGGTCCTAAACCTGTGACTAGCAGTCTGAGAAGGAAAATTCACCGGTATTTAAATTTCAGAGTCTTTGCACAGCTCCCTAAAAAGGATACCATGGCCAAAAATGTTTACGCATCAGCTTCACTGTCTATTAGGCAGGTAGCTTACTTGGCTCGTATAGCCCAGTACCGGAAGACACTTTCACACAGCTGTGGACACTAATTACACTGCCTCAAGAGTTCTAGCACATGTTTATGAGGTGATTCTCCTTGCTAAGGACGACCATCTTTTCTCAGGCTACTCAGACAAAAGTCACAGATTTCCAGTACAAATGAGATTCTATTTTTTGGTGACAAAACAGAGGCATACATGAAAAAAAGTTGATGAATACAAAACCACTTCCAGGAGCAACAATGAGAAAGAAAAGGCCTTTATTTCCTACAGGCCTTATGGTAGAGGAGGCAGGGGCAGGGACTACTTTCCCCAAGACCCTATGCTCCCTACACCCCCTATAAGTTTCAGCCCCAAAGAGGTTACTATAAAGGTAGAGGTAGGAAGGGCTCTAAGTGTACTGCTGCAGCACCAGCCCCCAATCCTCAGTCAAAACAAAACCCTGACAATTCTGTCCAGGTTGCCCAACCATGCCTGTGGGTAGAAGGCTGGCCTGCCACTTCCAGGAATGTGTAAACATTACTACAGACAAGTGAGTACTTGAGGTCGTGGGCCAGGGGCTGTCCCTGCAGTTCAAAACATTTCCAAAACTGCAGAAACACAAACGCTTTCTAGTATACTCTCCTACAGAAAGAATTCTGCTGAAACTGGAAGTAAACAAACCGATAGATGCAAAAGCAGTGGAAAAGATATCTGCTTCACAGTGGAGCAAGGGCCTGTATTCAAGGTACTTTCTGGCCCACAAGAAAAATGGGGAGTGGAGACTCATTTTAGATCTCAGAAATCTGAACAAACAGATAAAATAAGAGAGGTTCAAAATAGTCACACTGGATACGTTGATCTTATCCCTACAGTCTGGGCTTTGACTACTGTAGGGTCACTGAATCTAAAGATACCTACTTTCATATTCCAGTCAGACATACCCACAGAAAGTACAGTATCTCAGGTTCAAGCTAGGAGACTGCCAGTGCCAGTTTGTAGTCCTACCTTTTAGCCTCACTTCAGCACTAAAGGTCTTCATAAAGTGTTTAGCCATGGTGGCAGTACACACACGAACATACGAAATTGCCAGCATGTAAATGCCTTATGGTCTATGAAGTCTGCTTGATTGTGCAGCTAGCAGCCCTTATACTGCAGCTGCACTTCCCTCCCTTCTCCCTTGCCCTGTTCTATCCCCTTTTGAAGCAGCCCAGTGTTCTACAGGATACCACTTTCTCTGGCAACAGGTTTCGCCCAGACACCACCCTCTCCATAAAAAAGTCTCTCCTGATTTCCTTTCTGAGCCTTCTCCCTTCCAATCTCAGATCATGTCCTCGAGTGTCCCCCCCCTTAATTTGAAAAGCCCCTCCATGCCCGTCTTATTTATCCCTTTTGTGTACTTCAAGGTTTCAATCATGTCCCCCCTAATCTCTCCTCTCCTCCAGGGAGTACATGTTCAACTCCCTCAGTCTGTTCTCATAGGGTATGTCCCCTAGCCCATGGATCATCTTTGTTTCCCTGCACTGCACACCCTCCAATAACTTAATGTCCTTCTTCAGGTACGGTCGCCAGTACTACATGTAGTACTTCAGGTGTGGCCTAACCAGTGACCTATATAGTGGCAGGATCACTCCCCCCCCCGGAGGATATGCCCGGGGCAATACAACCCAGCATCCTGTTGGCTTTTGCAGCTGCTTTTCTACACTGTGCTGAGTTATTCATTGCACCCATTATGATCACCCCCAGATCCTTCTCCTTCTCTGTCTTGGCTAGATGAATCCCCCCTAGCAGGTAGCTCCTCTTTGTTTTTTTTTTTGCTGAAATATAGCACTTTGCACTTCTTGGCATTGAACCCCAGCTGCCAAGTGTCTGGCCATGCCTCCAATTTTTCCAGATCTTCTTGCAACCCCTGCCACCTTCCTAAGTCATCCACCACTACTCACATCTTGGTGTCTTCTGCAAACAGACTGATCTTGCTCTTGATGCCTGCTGAGATGTCTGCTGTGAAGATCCCAAACAACACTGGCCTCAGTACAGAGTCTTGTGGTACCCCGGTTGTCACCACCCTTGGAGATGAGCACTCCCAACCCACCACCACTCTCTGCTGTCTCCCCTGCAGCCAGTTCACTACCCATCCCACCATCTTTGCCCCTGCCCCGTGCCTCCCAGCTTACTTCCTAGCCTTTCATACAGCATTGAATCGAATGCCTTACTGAAGTCCAGGTGCAGGATATCCACTGCATGGCCCCTGTCTCATTGCCTGGTTACCCAGTCATAGTACTCCACCAGGTTGGTCTGAGAGGGTCTGCCTGAGACAAACCCATGCTGTCTACCATCCTGCAGCCCATTAACCTCTAGGAGGAAGACCAGCCTCTCCTTCAAGATTGGCTCCCTCAGCTTTCCCATGATGGATGTGAGGCTTACTGGTCTGTAGTTCCCTGGCTCATCCTTGGGGCCACTCTTGTGGAGGGGTACCACATGTGCCATCCTCCAGTCCTGAGGTACACTCCCCAAGTCCAGGATGGCATTGAACAGGTCTGCCAAGGGTTCTGCCAGGACTTCTGCCAGCTCCTTCAGCACCCTGGGGCATATGCCATCTGGCCCAGATGCCTTGTCCACCCTCAGTGCCCTCAAGCCCTCCAGTAGTTTCCCCACTGGGATTTCCCTGTCTGTCACCTCCCCCCACCATGCCTACCTCCCACCCCCCTTGAGTACAGCTCCCTTTCTCTTTAGTAAATACTGAGCAGAAGTGTTCATTTAAAGCTTCTGCCTGTTCTGCCGTTGTTTCCACCCACCCACATCCCTCTTAATTCTAACAATTTGATCCTTACAATTCCTCTTCTTCCTGATGAGTCCTTCTTCCCTTCCTTAATGCCCTGTGCCAACCCGAGTTCCCTGAACGCCTTGGCTGCCTTGACTGCCCTTGTCAGCTCCTTCAACTCCTTTAGTTATTCTTCCCTGTCCTCCCCTCTTCCTGTTTTCTTGTACCTCCTAAAGGTGTCTCTTTTCTTCCTTACTTTTTCCATGACCTCCCTGCTCACCCAGCTAGGTGTCTTGGCCCTAGCCCTCTAATCTGGACCCTTGTACGTGTTATGGTTGCCCCCTCAATTTCCAGCTTAATGACCTCCCACTTCTGGTTAGTGTCTATGTTTGGGTGGATTCCTGCCAGATATCCCTCTACTATTTCCCCCATCCTCCCGAAGTCAGACTTTCTGAAGTCTAACACCCTTGTGCCTGTTCCTGCTCCCTCCTTTACCATGTTTATCGTGAACCACACTGAGTGGTGGTCACTCCCCGCCAGTGATTCCTCCACCCCCAGCTCCCTCAAAAATTCTCCATTAGCCAGCACGAGGTCTTGGGTGTTCCCTAGCCTGGTTGACTTGTTGACCAATTGCAGTAGGAAGTTGTTCTGGAAGGCATCCAGAAGTATCTGCTCCCTCCTATTCGTGGTGGCCGGGGTACCCCAATCCACTCCTGGTAGGTTGGAGTCCCCCACAATCACTGTGCCACCCATCCTGCAGGTCCTTCTGATCTGTCCTGCTAGTTCCCTGTCTTACTCCTCAGTTTGATTGGGTGGCCTGTACACTCCTCCAATCCTGAGAGTCCTATTTTTGGGGTTTTGGAGCCGCATCCATAATGACTCTGTGCTGCCCTCCTCCCCTTCCGCCCTGACATACTTCAGTCCTTCCCTCACATATAGTGCTACCCCCCCTTTCCCTTTTACCCTGTCCCTCTGAAATAAACTATATCCTTGTACTGCCAGGACTCAGTCATGGTAATGGGTGGCCCATGTTTCAGTGATGACTGCCATGTCCACCCCCATCTGCCAAAAGAGCCTGCAACTCTGCTGTTTTGTTCCCTAGACTCCTAGCATTCAAGATTACCACCCTCCACCCCGCTTCCTCCCCCCTTCCCCCATTAGCTCTCCCATTCTAGCATCCACTTCTGAATGCTGTTTAAGTCTCCTGCTGCTGGTATGGGGGGTAAACTCATTTGGCTTCCCTTCCTGTGGATCCTGCATGACTCCTGCCCACTTGGCAACTCCCTCTTCTAGTTTAAATTCTCATTGTTTGCTATGTATTCCCTCAGTCTCTGTTTCAATACCCTCCTTCCCTCCTCACTTAAGTGTAGCCTGTCCCTAGCATAGAGATCCCTATCCTCCCAGATCCCCCACCACACCAGCTCATACCCTTTGGACTGACACCAGTTTCCTAGCCACGTGTTAAATTCCTTTATCCTCAGTTTCCTAGCAGTGCTTGCTTTAGGCACTAGGAGTACTTCCGAGAAAGTTATTGACCTTCCTGTCTCCTCACATAGCAGTGCCAGCTCCTCAAACCTCCCCTGTACTACATCAACCATACTTCCTGCCATGTCATTTGTTCCCAAGTGCAAAACTATATGAGGTTTCTCCCTACCCCTCCGAGCATATTTCGGAACAGATTGACCCACCCTTTCCTCTGTCATTCCTATCATGGCCTCCACCCATAAGCGACTGTGTCTCTCCCCTTGCCTCCCGGTCTGACCCCTTTTAGTATGGAGTCCCTCAGCACTAAGATCCCACCCTTGTTTTCCTGTTCCGCTTACACTGGTCTCCCTTTATCCTGTCCCCTTCTTTCCTACTCCTCCTCCTCCAGCACAGTTGTTCCCCCTTCCCCTCGTTGTACCATCCCCAGTGACTATGTCTGCTCTGCTTCCCCCACCTTTCCTCTTATCTTTACCTCCCCTCCCCTCCCCTCCCCACAGGGCTCTACCTGCCTCCTTCCCTTGATGCATCCCTACCCTTTTCCTCCCACACCTCCCTCCTCCCTTCCTTTCCTCAACCCCTTACTCACCCATTCCTCCTCCCTATCCCCCAACCCCTTGTCCTCTTCCTTTCCTGTCCCTCTGGTCCATCTTCAGCTTTTCTACCAAGCACTCCTCCTATTTCATCCCCAGTCCTGCCAGTACTGTGAACCAATTATTCAATATCCCTTCACTGCCATGCATTATCCTCTCCTTCCTGTCACTAGCCACCCCACTTCTGTTAACTCTGCAACTGTTAGATCCCCCCGGCATTCCCCTCCTCCATTCTTCCCCTTTTCTGTCTTCACTTGCCCTTGGAACTGGGCCCCCTCCTCATTATCCCATCTGCTACCCTTTTTATGTGCTCTTCCTTCCCCCTCCTGATCTGATTTGTCTGCCCCTCAGATACCCTCCTACCATCCCCAACTGCTGAGCTTTTCTCCACCGCTGGCCACAGTCTCCTACCCAGCTCTGTTTGCAAATATCTGCTCTCATTCCAAAGCTGCATTATTTGCTTGCACACCAAACATCCCCCCACCTTCCATGCAATTTTAAGAAAGACTGCTGCCCCACAGTTGTTGCATCCTACCATCCTTCCCATCCCTCTATTAGCCTACCATTGTCCCCCCTCATATTCAGTTGAAGGTTGCCCATACTCCCCCATGCCCCTCCCATTCTCCTTTATTAGTTCTGTCCATGTTCACCTAGTTCTCCAATGTCTTACCCCCTCATAAAAGTTGGGCCTACCATCCAAAGCAGATTGCCCTTTAAACACACCAAAAGCAGTTTGTCCCATATGACCAAATGCAGTTTTCCTCTACATGCCACTACTTACACAGTACAAAATGCAATGCAATTTCCTCTACCTGCCCCCCATATATACATTGCCTACCATGCTGTACTTTAAAGAATGTAATTTCCCTCTAACTGCTCCCGTTCCAATGCAATTTCCTCTAATGTCGGACCTTAAACAGTACCTACAACTACAGTAGTTTAGCTGCAATTTCTTTTTAAATGTCCCAACATTTGTAGTACTTTACAAAATGCAATTTCCCACTAAATACCCCACTCCCAATGCAATTTCCTCTGAATGTCCTACCAAAAACAGTACCTACAAATACAGTATCTTAGATGCAATTTTTCTTTAAAGTAAATCTTGAAGGTTCCCATAGCAAAAGGGAGTAGTAACTTGTAGGTGTTGTCAATCAGTCTCCTACTATTCAAACTGCCAAATAGTGCCGTTTTCCATGAAGAAAGTCCTTTTATTTTGTTGCGCTGCTTCATTTGCATAACCCGCTCCTTTTGTTCTCAGTGCTGCGACATCATACCAGGGAAACAAAGTTACTGTATCCAAAATGCCTCACTATGTAAATTAGTATACAGGGTATTAAATTTCTGTGCTCACTGAAGAAATAGGAGCCAACATCTCAGTATAGAAATCTTGTAGCTAGATACAGTATATACACTGCATTGTTGTGAAAATAAACAAATAAAAGCTTATATTGTTGATACCACCACACAAATATCAGAGATCCAGGAGGAACAAAATGGGGGAGAAATACTGTGGGTTAAGCTGGAAAGGAAAATGAGGTCAGCCATCCACACAGGGGTGGTCTACAGACCACCAGCCCAGGAGGAAGAAACAGATAGGGAGCTGATGCTTGCCATCCAAAGGATGGCAGACATGGATAAGGTGGTGCTGGTTGGAGACTTCAATATTCCTGATGTGGACTGAAGCCTCCCAGCAACAGCATGAACCAGGAGCAGATTTATCCTGGACTCCCTTCAAGGTGCCTTCTTCAAGCAACTGGTCATGGAACCAACTTGGCAGAAGGCAATACTGGACCTCGTGCTAACAAATGGGGACAGTGTGATGGGGGTAACAGTGGGGGAGCACCTGGGGAACAGTGACCACCGGTAACTGTAGTTTGAAATCACAGAAGGAGCAGAACCAAACCACACAAAAACACATATCCTGGATTTTAGTGGGGCAGACATTGGGAAAATGGGGAAATGC
This sequence comes from Neoceratodus forsteri, assembly GCA_016271365.2. NCBI lineage: Eukaryota > Metazoa > Chordata > Ceratodontiformes > Ceratodontidae > Neoceratodus > Neoceratodus forsteri. Next base: position 1,646,726,779 of record CM057455.1, on the reverse strand, counting down.
TTGAAAGAGGCATTAATGGGCATGGGGAGGGAATTAGGGATTGAAGAACAGTGGGCAATATTTAAAACAGGGATTACAAGAGCAACATAATTATGCATTAAGCAGGTTAGCAAGGGGTAAAGGAAGAGGAGGCCATTATGGTTTTCCAAGGAGGTAGCAGAGAAAGTGAAAACCAAAAAGATCACAATCAGGTGATACAAAAAGACACAGGCAGAAGAGGATAGGGAGAAGTACCAAGAGAAGCAAAGGGAAGCAGGTAGGTCAGTAAGGGAAGCCAAAGCTCAGACAGAAAAGTGCATCGCAAAATCAGTGGGTAGAGGGGACAAAACCTTTTACAGGTACATAAGTGATAAAAGAAGGGCAAAGGGAGGGATAGTGAGACTGAAGGGGAGAATGGGGGCCGCGTGGAGGATGACAACAGTAAAGCTGACATACAGAACAGATGTTTCTTCTCAGTCTTTACTGAGGAAGAGGAGGGTAATGGGCCTGAAGGGAGTACAAGGGGTGGGAATGGCACAGAAATGGGCACAAGTCCCTTTACACAGGAAAGTGTCCTAAAGGAATTGGAAAGAATAAGAGTAAGTAAAGCAATGGGTCCAGATGGGATGCACCCCAGGGCCTTAAAGGAACTAAGAGAGGTGGTGGCTGAACCTCTGGCAATCCTTTTCAATCGATCACTGGAAACAGGGGAGGTACCCAAAGACTGGAGGATAGCACATTTAGTCCCCTTATACAAAAGCAGAAACAAAGAGGAAGCGGGGAACTACAGACCAGTCAGCCTGACCTCGGTAGTGGGAAAAATAATGGAAGCACTACTGAAAGGGAGATTGGTGGAACATCTGGTTGCCAACAGACTACAGGACCCAAGGCATCATGGTTTCACTTGGGGGGGGAGGTCATGCCAGACCAACCTCATTGAATTTTTTGACTGGGTGACAAGGGAGGTGGATCAGGGAAGGGCAGTGGACATGGCCTATCTGGACTTCAGCAAGGCCTTTGACACTGTACCATGTAGAAGGCTATTAAACATACTGGGGAATATGGGAGTGGGCAGGACAGTAGTGCAGTGGGTAGGTAGTTGGCTGGGTGGCAGGACACAGAGGGTGGTCATAAATGGCTGTCACTCCACAGTGGGAAGAGTGACCAGTGGGGTACCACAGGGATCAGTGCTGGGACCAGTCCTATTCAACGTCTTCATCAGTGACATTGTGCAGGACCTAGAAGGCAGAATTTCCCTGTTCGCTGATGACATGAAGTTTTGTAACAGAGTGGACATGCCAGAGGATGTAGACAGAATGAGGAGGGACCTGCAGAAGCTTGAAGAATGGTCAAGGGTTTGGCAGTTGAAATTCAATGCAAAGAAGTGCAAGACAATGCATATGGGGCACGAAAACCCTGGAACAACATATCAGTTGGGGGGTGAGGACATAGCATGCACCAAGCAGGAAAGGGACCTTGGGGTTATCATCTCTGATTACCTCAAGATAGGGAAACAGTGTGACAAGGCAACAGGTAAAGCAAATAGGATGCTGAGATGCATAGGCAGGGGCATAACCAGCAGGAAAAGGGAGGTCACAATTCCACTATACAAGAAACTAGTGAGGCCCCACTGGGAGTACAGTGTACAGTTCTAGAGACCTTACCTATGTAAGGACATAGACAGGGTAGAGAAGGTTCAGAGGTAGGCAACAAAGATGGTACAGGGGTTGCATCACAAGTCCTATGAGGACAGGCTGAAGGACTTGAATATGTTCTCCCTGGAGGAGAGGAGGGAGAGAGGGGATATGATAGAGACATACAAGTACCTTACAGGGAGAAACAGGGTGCAGAAATACACTATTTTCCAGTGAAAAAGATGTTCCAGGACTAGAGGGCATGGGATGAAGTTGGAGGATGGACAATTCAGAGGAAACGTGAAGAAGAATTTCTTCACAGAAAGGGTGGTGGACAAGTGGAACACCCTGCCAGAGGAAGTGGTCGGGGCTGAAACAATCACAGGATTTAAGAATGCATGGAATATACATAAGGGAATTCTGGAGGTCAGGGGTAAGGGGAAGCAGACTTCTAGAAAAACATAAAATGAAACTGCAAGCTTAAATGGGCAGACTGGGTGGGCCATAGGCCCTTATCTGCTGACAGTGTCTATGTATCTATGTAATATGGGACAGCATCTCAGAGTAAGGAAACTGTAAAACAGGTTTGTATTTTATCCACAATGTCTTGCTACAGTTACTTACATATTACTACTCACCACTAGCAACATAAGGGACTGTGTGTCTGAGTAAGGCACATTTAAGGCAACATTATAGATTACCCAGAATTCCTTGTTGCTGTATGTAAAACAATGACAGTTCCCCTGGTATGACATAAGTTTGGGGGTGTGGCCACACGCAGGAAACTGGAGGACAAAATGTAGATAAAACATAATATACAATGACTATGATGGATTTTTTTACAAAACAAATTGCAGCTACAACATCTAAAGCATGTCTGGCAATGGCATAGTATGTGTAAAAGGCATTTGGGAACTCTTACACATTTACTTTAAATGCCCCAACCATACATTACTTGAGTCCTCTTCCCCACAGGGACTTTTACCCGACTTTTTCTTCTCCAGCAGTTGAAGTCCCTGCCCAAAAGTGCACCCAGCTGCCACTCCCCTTGTTTTGCTCCTCCTCCTGTTCACTCCTGGTAGGTGTAGCCTTTACTGGGAGGGGCCCAGTGAGACCAATTAATACTGGTGGTGGGGTTGGGAGAAAAATAAGTGAAACTGCCTCCAATGGCTTTTCTGTGGCTTCTGCCACGGATCCTGAAGTGTGGCTACTGCTGCCGAAAATGCTCCCCAGCTTGCGGCAACGGCTGCTGAACATCCTTCTCCCCTCCTTCCTTGCTGCCCTGATTACTGAATGAGCAGCCTTGGCCTTTTAATGACTGCTCACTAGTTTCAAAAGTTAGCATCTCAGCTTGATTGGCTCCCTGTTCAGGAGCCAATCCCTGCTGTTCTCTCAGCGGCAACGGCTGCTGCTTCCTTCACTTGCGGCTCTGGCCGTCGATCTCCAAGCATGGCTGTGGCTGCAGAAATTCCCCCACCGCTTGCGGCAACTATCCCTGATGGCTTTTCTGTGGCTCTGGCCACCGATCCTCAAGTTTGGCTATGGCCGCCAAAAATGCTCCCCATCTTGCGGCAACGGCCGCTGAACGTCCTTCTCCCCTTCTTCCTTGCTGCCTGATTACTGAGCAAAAATCCAAAGGTCTGCACACAAACTAGGACAACCATGCTGGCTAAGTTAAATTCTATGTGTCCATTGATTTAGGGCACAAAAAGAAACTTTTCAATCACTGAAATACCACAAGCCCAGCGCTTTGCCTCTCTCTCTCTCTCTGAGGCTTCCAAGGGGCTAATGAGATACTAGTTCTTTTTCAATTAAATACTTATCGGTTGATAACATCATGAAGTCAATCCCTTATTTTGTTGGTTAATTACTTCTTTTAAAACAAAAGTTAAAAAAATAAACATACAACTATTTAAACATTTATGTTCATTAAAATATATAAATTCAATGTGGAAACTATAAGATAGGTTTTGAGAGCATTTACACTTTTCCTATGTATCTCAGATTTAGAGACTAGTGCCCAAAATGGTGTTTATACACATACATTAATCCAATGGTTCAAAAAATAAGGGCAATTTTAAAATGACTAATGTCTAAATGTTGTAGCCTTCATGAACACATTATACCATGTACTGTGACTGCACCTTGGGGTTAATTATAATTTCTTTTATCAATGAGTAACATTTTTTCATTTTACATGTTTACTTTTTACTTTCTTTTCAAATAGTTATAATCATAAATAGCTACTACAAAGGTTAACTAAGTTAGCAAAGCTAAACAAGAAGTATGTACTGCAATCTCATAAATACACAGAAACCTTTTTTTCTTATAAAGTAATGATTATTTCCCCAAAGTTACTATTACAGTACACAATTCATTGTATGATCAATTTCAAACATTTATGGCTGTCAGAGAATGTTCAAGGAAAGGCAGCGTCAAATTAATGTGTCCAAAATAAATCAAATAAGTCCCAAAACATGTTGGCAGGCTTAATAATTATTTTCAAAAAGTCTGCTAGAGACCAGGTACAGTTGCTGCGATCTCCCTCTTAAAACATGACACTTCCAGGGGATCTATAACTCCATTAAACATGAGATCCATGTCCTATGGGGGATCTGTTAAAAATAGGTATTCATTATATCATAACTCAAACCCCCCAAATTAAGTCCCCAATAACCATTACTTTCATAATCATAATCAGGCTAGGTGTATGGGGGAGGAGAGGAAAAAAGGCAGAGGTGGCTGAGGGAGTTTTTTTGTTATTTTTTCTGGGGGGGGGGGGGTAGAAACAGAAATATAGACCAAATGAAAGAAAATTGACCCATCCTGCCAATGACCTATTTCAAATATGGTTTTAGTTCCAGCATTTCATTCATACCATTTGGATGTACAGTATTCATCCTAAAAATCCAATAATGTTCTTTCTTTAATAATAGGTTCGCTCTCTCTCCCCCCCTCTTTTTCCACATTTGGATACTTCAGTTCCAGTACAGTTGAAACCTTTGGGATCTGCATCATGTACTGCCTCAAAATGTCTGCCAACTACTATATCAAGTCATATTTCTAATACTGTATATCCTATATGTTCTTGAATGTGTTCTTTAAAGCTCCTTATTGGTTTACCAATATAGGCTATATTACAACTACACCAAATCATATATGTGGCAAATGCTGTGCTACATGTGATTAGGTCTCTAATATGAATTCCATTATTGTTTTTGAATGCTGCTAGGTTCTTTCCTTCACTAACATACTTACAGACATTACATCTTTTATATCTATACATTCCAGCTGGTCTTTTTGGAAGCCAAGTATCATATTCTGCTGCCTGCTGCCCACTCTCCTCCTTGGCCCATAAGGTAACACCTGGTCCTGGACCCAGAACAAGGCAAAGATGATTTTTGAGCCTTCTCCCCAGTGGGAACTGAAAGGTTCCAAATGGCCCGGAGTGCTGACACTGGTTTCCTACCCAACGCTGCAGCCAGTGCTGAAATCCTTGGACTAGGGCATAAGACTGCAGGAAAAACACTGACCTTTGACATTCCTTCCTTCCTTTAGCAGCTGTGTAGTGAAGTCCTGATCTTTTTGCTTGCCAATTCACTCAGTTGCACACCTCTGTGAGCAGTTCAGGGCAGAGCAGCATTTGTGTAACCTGCACTGGCCTGTCAGTGATTTGTTGATTTTTTTCCATTTGCAAGTTATACTGTAAAGCCACTAGAGGGCAACAACATGTGTAGGTTGCAATCCTCTACCCACTGCTCTCCCCTAACACTTCTAGTCCTGGGCCATTCATACCTAAACCAAATTATCAACATCCTAACATTCAATGGTGTGATCTGAACCTGTTAGCCTGTACAAAGCCTCTACTACCCTACCCAGAATGGTTTCCATCTCCCTCCTATTCACACTCTTCCTAGTTCTTACCCTTATCCCAGCCTCCCCCTCTACACCTGTTGTCACTTCTCTCTCCCCTTCCCTTCCAGATACCTCCTTCATTCTGTCAATCACCCCTACAGCTCCCTTTGTAAGTAGACCCCACTTTCTCTACTACCCTCCAGCATCTCTGTTTTCCCTTCCTAGTCACTTTGCCTTTCTTCGTTTCCTTATCTCCTTCTCTCCACCCCTCCCTCCCTCTTCCCCTCCCTCATGTATTTCCTACTCCAATTACAAAAGTCCTAAATTTCACTACTTCATCCTTGCCCTCCTCCTCCTTTCATCAGGGAACATCCACCCCAACCCTGGCCCTATTTCTTCTCCTACCCTGGCTCCTTACGCAAATAACATATCTCCAAACCCCACTCCCACTACAACCCTCCCTAATGGGTTGAAGTTCCTCCACCTGAACATCTGCAGCCTGCTACCTAAAATCGTCCTCTTACAAACTCTTATGATTTCACACACCCCTGACATCCTAATTATTACCAAGACATGGCTAAAAAAAATAACACCCCTGACAGTGCCATTGCTATCCCTGGGTATTCCATCTCCAGACAAGATCGATCAGGTCATGGAGGGGAAGTGGCCATGTATATCCTGTCCTCACTGCAGTTTACTACCACTCTATCTACCTCCATCCCAGCTACCTATGAAACTCTTGTAATCTGCATTACCCTTGCTTTCTCAATCCCAGTCTTTGTGGCTGGCATCTATTGCCGTACAAGCATTCAACCCTCGGTCACGAATGAACTCTTAGCCAATATCACCTCCCTCTCGCAATCTGGTGAACTTTTCATAACGGGTGATGTGAATCAAAATTGGTTGTCTCCCTAGTTAAACAAGCTACACAATGATGTCACTGCTCTAAACCTCACTCAACTTATACTTGAGCCCACACACCCTAATCCCAAAACACAAAACCACACCCTGCTTGACTGGGCACTCACAACCTACCCGCACTGCATAATTAAATCTGGTCTCCTCTCCGATGCTCTTAGTGACCACAACCCCATTTTCATTGTACGTAAGGTTCATCACCCCAAACCTCCCCCTAAAATCATACAGCTCCAGTCCTTTAAATCCTTAGACCTTACCCCAATCAGCTGTGCACTCGCTTCCACCGACTGGACCCCCCTCTCCACTGCCATTTCTGTCGACCAAGTACTTGACTATTTTAAGGATAAATTCATTGCCACCTGGAATGCCTTTGCTCCTTTCAGACGGACCAGAGTCCATGGGATTCACCTCCCCTGGATCACCCACGAACTACTGGCCTGCTTCAGGGAGCATGATCGGGCCTGGAGAAAACACAAATCTGCTAAACATCCTAATGACTATGCCAAGTACAGAATGCTATGCAATTCATGTACTAAAGCTACTAGACTGGCTAAGTCTGATTATTTCAACTCCTCACTCCTGACTAACACTAATTCTCCATCTAAATTCTGGAGGGTAGTTCATGCCCTATTCTCTCCCCCCTCTCAACCTCCCACTCCAGTTCTCAAAATAAATAACTCCCTAGTTTCCGACCCTGGCTCTGTGGCCAATGAATTTAATGCCTACTACACCTCGTGTGCCATGTCTCTTCTAATTTCTCTCTCCCCACCTACTAACTTCAGCCCTTCACCTCAGCCGGTGCCTACCCCGCCCCCATTTTCCTTTTCTACTATCTCCTCTGACAAAGCTCTTAATGCTGTCCTATCTCTCAACCCCTCTAGAGGCTCCTCACCAGATGAGCTCGATCCTAATCTTCTCTACCTTTCTGCTCCTGCAATTGTTTATCCTATCTCCCTAATCCTTAACCTGTCCTTTATTTCTGCCTTAGTACCCTCATCCTGGAAACACGCTGTAGTCCTTCCTCTCCCCAAGGGTGGTGACACATCCACTCCTGGCAACTACTGCCCCATTTCCCTCCTTCCTACCCTTGCCAAACTTCAAGAACATTTAGTTCTCTCTCAACTATCACCCTTCCTCTCTGATTCCTCCTTCTTCACCACCTTCCAATCTGGTTTTTGGAAGAACCACTCAACAACCACCTCGCTCTTCAGGCTTACTGACTCCATCCTTTCAGGTATGGATGATGGCCTGATCAGCTCAGCCATCTTTGTCAACCTAGCCCAAGCTTTCAACACTGTTTCCCATCCCCTACTTCTTGATTCACTCTTCTCATCTGGCCTTGCTCCGTCAGCCACCAACTGGTTCAAATCCTACCTCATTGGCAGGACCCAGTCAGTGAGAGTCCTTGAATCCATCTCCCCTCCACTCCCCATCAACACTGGTGACCCTCAGGGATCAGTGCTTGGTCCCCAACTCTTCTCCATTTTCCTTAATGATCTTCCCACAGCCTGCTCATCCTCTTCTATCCACATGTACGCTGACAAAACTGTTTTATACAGTTCCAGCAAAAATCTTGCAGCTGTGCAAACCAGCTTACATCATGACTTCAACCAAGTTCAGCTCTGGTTTGCTTCTCACCAGCTTTTTCTAAATGGCAAGAAGACAGTCTCAATGACCTTTGGCATCAGGCAGAGACTCTCTAGGCTCCTGGCCCTACCCACCTTCCACACCCTTGATGGGACCATCTTGGAGAACAGCTCCTCATTTAGATATCTGGGAGTTTGGCTGGACCAGCGCCTCAACTTCTCTGTGCATATCGATGCTATCCTGAAGAAACTGCACCCCAAGCTTGGTGCTCTGTATAGGAATCATAGTTGCATCCTGCTAACTGCGAGGCGTGAAATTGTCCAGAAGATGATACTCCCCATCTTCGGCTACTGTGACGTAGTCTATGGTGCTGCTCCCAAATCTTCCCTGACCAAGTTGGACACACTCTTTAACTCCTTCTGCCACTTTGCTATCGACTCCCCTTCCTTCTCCCACCACTGTGAACTCTATCGCTCTCTAACCTTCTTTCCACTATCTCACAGACGCATCTCTCACTATGCCAAACTAACCTCCAAATTTTGGTTCAGGGGCTCCCCTCCTATCTCTCATCCTCTCTCTCCACTCCCCCTCCCCCCACCCACTCTTTCAGATCAAATGACACCCGCATCTTGACAGTCCCTTCGCCACTCCACCTCATCTGTCAGACTGGTTTCACCCATCGTTTCCCTAAAATCTGGAATTCCCTTCCCCCTGAAATATGACACTCTTCCTCCAACAACTCCCTTGCCTGTGTCCTACTTTCCCTCAGCTGTTCCTGCTTTAACCCACCTTAATACCTATCCCCAGTTTCTGCCTTCCTACCATGACCCCCCCCCGGCAGGGTTTTCAACATTCTGAAGAGGGAAATCAGGAAATGGCTACCCCTTCTCCTCATATTCAGTTCTTGCCTCTCCCCCCTCTCTTCTCCACCTGCCCTTCTGGCTCACCAGTGTGCACAATCTAACCCCATCCTTTTTACTCCAACAGCACTTGCATGCTACCTCGAGCCTGCTCCTGGTACACTCATGCACTATAAATGGTTCTATTGCATTATTACTGTTTTGTATGTTCATATGTTCTTCAGTATGATTTTGGACATGTATTGCAATTTACCCTATGTTCCACTAGAGTTTATTGTACAATATATTGTGTTCCAACTGTTGCACAATCTTACACTGTTGTATTGTTTGTATTACCCACATACTATTGTAACTGATCATCCTTCACAACCTCATGTAGTCCTTCCCCCCAGGTCGCACTGTGAGACGAGGAACTTGTTGTTCAGTGTGCCCTCCTGGTGAAACATTTCAATAAATAAATAAATGAATAAAATATTCCTTTTTTGGTGTCTAAAAATGACTATGAACTAATTTGTCACATAAATTCAATGTTTTTTTGTATGTGATCCTAAGATTGGGGCTGACTGCCATAGCTACTTCCTCATCTGCTGCCAATATATGCCAGTTTTTCCACACTATGTTCCCTATGATCTCTGCAACTGGGTTATATTCAGTGCTCAATGTGATAGGACCTCACCCATCTCCTGCTTCATTTTCTTCCTTCCTCTTGCACATCTCTTCCTGTGTTAAATTCCTGTCTTTCTGCACAGCTCCTTCTACAGTTTCTTTTTTCTATCCTCTGCTAATGTATCTGGCACCTAATTCCGTAGCCTGTTTGTCGAAAGCTTCCTGTGTGGTACAATTTCTCCTAATTCAGAACATCCGACTAAAAGGGATTGACTCTTTTAGTTTGTGGGGGTGGGCACTATCACTACATAACCATGTATTAGTAGAAGTTTGTCTTCTGTACCCCTTTGTAGTGATTTTCTTAGTGTGGATACTCCAAGCAGAGTAATATCTAGAAAATCAATACTAGAATTTCCCATATTTGTACATTCAACATTTCCCTGTACCCCATAAACAAGTTTGCAAAAAAGGTGCCATGACAGCATCCATGGCAGTGCCACAGGCACAGAAGGAAGAAAATGAAGCAGGAGATGGGTGGAGTCCTATCACATTGAGCACTGAATATAGCCCAATTGCAGGGACCATAGGGAACATAGTGTGTAAAAACTGGCATATGAGGAAGTAGCTATGGCAGTCAGCCCCAATCCTAGGATCACATATAAAAAAGCACCGAATTTACATCAGCAAATTAGTTCATAGTCATTTTCAGACACCAAAAAAAGGAATATGATACTTGGCTTCCAGAAAGACCAGCTGGGGTATATAGATGTAAAAGATGTAATATCTGTAAGTATGTTAGTGAAGGAAAGAACCTAGCAGCATTCAAAAACAATAATGGAATTCATATTAGAGACCTAATCACATGTAACACAGCATTTGTCACGTATATGACCTGGTGTAGTTGTAATATAGCCTATATTGGTAAAACAATAAGGAACCTTAAAGAATGCATTCAAGAATATATAGGATATATTAAAAACAGAAGATTCAATAAAGTAGTTGATAGACATTTTGTGGAAGTACATGATGCAGATCTTAAAGGTTTCAACTGTACTGGAAGTGAAGTAGCCAAATGTGGAAAAAGAGGGGGGGACAGAGCGAACCTGTTACTAAAGAAAGAACATAATTGGATTTTTAGGATGAATACTGGACATCCAAATGGTATGAATCAAATCCTGGAACTAAAACCATATTTGAAATAGGTCATTGGCAGGATGGGTCAATTTTCTTTCATTTGGTCTGTAATTCTGTCCCCTCCGTTGCGCCTGGGTTATGCCCCCTATCGTCCCACATACACCTCACATATACCTCACACTGTATTCCTGGACAGTTATACTGTGATACTGCTATTTTGCACCAACATGTAGATTTTAGGCATCCATCATGTAAGCATGAGTGCCAGGAATGTGCTTTGCTGCTCATATATGCCAATGTTGACATCCTTCATAGGATTAGATCATGCATGACTATTATACCTCACTATAATGCATTATGTTTATTTTTTACATATATTCCATATATAATCTACCTAATTACTGATATGATGATTCTGAGGGATCATCAGTGATTATTGTATACTTATATTCTCATATAATTATATTTAGTGTGTGTTTTACGCTAAGGCAGATATGCCATGTGTAGTAGAGTCCTGTCAGCACTTCTGTTTGTCTCATTAGAGAGAAATCCTTTGTTATGTCTTATATTATACATAAGCAAGAAAAAATTATGCCACGTGTAGTTTGAACCCATCAGCATTTCTTTTGTCCAAGCTATAGTGCTAACCGAAGCATATTATTTATCTCATATGATACTCATTAGTAATTATGTCTCCTAAGTCATCATCCAATGGAGAATGACTTAGGACCAATACACATTGTTTCTCATATCTGTAACCATGAGGTAATCTCTGTTGCTATGTTGTTATCTGTAGTATTTAACCTTCTGCAACCCAGTTCCATGGGGAGAGAGAACAAGATCTTGGAGAACCTAAGATCACAGAAATACTGGAGATTATGTACATTCTTCAGGAGAGTGGTGAGAAACCCATCTCCCTTGTGATTTTCTTTGTCACATGCTTGGTGTAAGTAGTATAATAAACATTTATTAGTACTCTTGCTTGTTTACAAATGTTTCTTGGCAGACTCTGAAGACATAAGAATCTGTATTATTAGTATTATTATTATTTACCCTACACACTAAGAGTGTTTAGGCACCCCCCCTGAAAAAATAAAACCTCCTTCCCCAGCCACCTCTGCCTTTTTTCCTGCCCCCAAACACCCTCCCAATACACCTAGCCTGATTATGATTATGAAAGAAATGGTTATTGGGGACTTAAATATTAGGAGTTTTTGAGTTACGATATCATGAATACCAATCTATTTCTGTTAACAGATCCCCCATAGGACATGAATCCCATGTTTAATGGAGCTATAGGTCCCCTGGAAGTACCATGTTTTAAGAGGGAGATCGTAGCAACTGGACTCGGTCTCTAGCAGACTTTTTGAAAATAATATTAAGTCTACTAACATGTTTTGAGACTTATTTGATTTATTTTGGACACATTAATTTGATGCTGCCTTTCTTTGAATATTCTCTGACAGTCCTAACTGTTTGAAATCGATCATACAAAGAATTGTGTGATGTAACTTTGTGTACCACCTCCCTCCTCCCTCCCTGTCACTTCTCCCGTGGCTCCCCACTTGACCAAGTCACCAGATACAAGTACCTGGGTGTCTGGCTGGACCTCCACCTGTCTTTTTCAGCTCACATTGAATCTATCACCTCCAAGTTGCACCCCAAACTTGGCATGCTATACTGGAACAGGGACTCTCTCCCGTTATCTGCTAGACGTGAAATTGTCTCTAAGATGATCCTCCCCACATAGATTATGTGGATGTGGTTTGCAGCTCTGCACCTGTAGCCACCCTTGCCAGGCTGGATACCCTTCTAAACTCACTTTGTTGCTTTGCTACAAACCCCCCTCTATGCACCCATCACTGCAATCTTTACTCCCTCCTCAGACTAAGCCCCTTATCTCACAGATGCTATATACACGTCCTCAACCTTCTAAGTACTGGTTTAACTTGCTCCCCTCCTATCTTGAGAACTGTCTATCCTGAGACCCCTTATCCTCCTATGAACTCAGGCACAGAAATGAAAGATGCTTCACCCTGCCCTGACCCTCTTTCACAGCAAGCCAAGCTACTTTCTCCTACCGGCTTCCTTACTTGTGCAACAAACTTACCCCTGCCATCAGAAATTCACTCTCACTCTAGCTGCAAGCAACAGCTACATCTCCTTCCTCCACCTTTATGTCGCTGCCACAACTGAGCTAAACCCTCAACTTCTACTGACTTTACCTTCCTACAATTCCTCCCCTGCATTTATTAGATATTCATTATGTAGAGCACTTACTATTGTATAGTTCACCTCTAGAGATTCTTCACATGTCATGTTTTTGCTCTCACTGCTGTATTATACTGATTGTAATTAGCTGCTATTGTTCTGTTGACTAATTCTCTGCATTTATTGTGTGTATTTCCACTGCTCCTTCCCCCCGGGTTGCACCTGGAATCGAGCCTCAGCTCAGCATGCCTTTCCCAGTTACCAAATGTTTAAATAAATAAAAATAAAATAAATAGTAACTGAGAGGAAATAATCATAAATTTATAAGAAAAAAGTTTGTGTATTTATGAAATTGCAGCATATATTCTTGTTTAGCTTTGCTAATTTAGTTAACCTTTGTAGTAGCTAGTTGTGATTATAAAAATATTTGAAAAGAAAGTAAAAAGTAAACATGTAAAATAAAAAAAATGTTACTTATTGACAAAAGAAGTTATAATTGACCTCAAGGTGCAGTACAATACATGATATAATGTGTTCATGAAGGTTGCAACATTTAGACATTAGTCATTTTAAAATTGCCCTTATTTTTTGAACCATAGGATTAATGTATGTGTATAAGCACCATTTTGGGTGCCAGTCTCTGAATCTGAGACAGATGTGAAAAGTGTAAACGCTCAAACTTATCTTATAGTTTCCACATTGAATTTATATATTTTTCTGAACATAAATGTTTAAATAGTTGTTGTATGTTTATTTTTGTAACTTTTGTTTTAAAAGAAGTACTTGACCAATGAAATAAGGGATTGACTTCATGATGTCATCAACTGATATGTATTTAATTAAAAAAGAACTAGTATCTCATTAGCCTCTTGGAAGCCTCCTAGAGAGGCGAAGCGCTGGGCTTGTGGTATTTCAGTGACTGAAAAGTTTATTTTTATGCCCTAACTAAATGGATGCATTGAATTTAACTTAGCCAGCATGGTTGTCTTTTTTGTGTGCAGCCCTTTGGATTTTCTGTAATATTTGGGGTAGCTATCCTCATCGCTTGCACCAACCAGATTTAAACAGGAGCGCCATTTCAAATTGTGGATTTAATTGATTACTGTGCAAGCAGCCTTGGCCTGAGAAGACAAGATGTGGTGGTTTTTCCCTGCCTTGACAACTGGCTAGTCTCAGAAAAAATAGAACAAGAGATGAGACGCTTTACTCAGAAGGTAAAAAGCACCCTAGAAAAACAGGATTCCTGATAAATCTGCAGAAGTCCCAAACAGAACCTATTCAAGTATTGGACTTCATAGGTGCAGAATTGGATACCCTGCTAGGGAAAGCCTTCCTCCCTCAGGGGAGGGTAGTATCTCTGATTGCCACAGCAAACTCCTTCACAGTTTGCCAGCCAAGGCCTTTAAGGGATTTTCTACAACTACTGGGCCACATGACAACTTCCACAGCTGTGGTTCCATGGGTCACATTTTATATGAGGGACATTTAGTACCACTTACGGGACTGCTGGTCTCAAAGATAGGACTCCCTTTCAAAAACTAATGCCAGTAGGAAAAGCATTGGTCAGTGCACTAGACTGGTGGAAGGAAGAAAGCAACTTGAGACAGGACATCCCCCTCCTCCAACAAAACCCCAAAAGTGTCCTCACAACAGATGTTTCACTCCTGGGATGGGACGCCCACCTGGAGGACCTTACTTCACTGTAAGTGACATCTGGAGCCTTTTGGTGACCCAGGAAAATGTCACTTTCCTGGAACTCAGGGCATTATATCTGGCAATGCAAGCCTTCTCCCAGCTACAAGGTCAGTCTGTCCATATCAGAACAGACAACACCTCAGCAATGTACTACCTAAACAAGCAGGGAGAGCCGGCCCGGTGGTGCTGAGGGTTGAGGCACTGGATGCCACACCTCACTCCACTCTGGCGTTGCGGGTTCAGGAGCAGACTTGGGTCGCTGGTGGGTCGACCGGGGGGAGATAGGCTTGAGCGTCCCACGACAGCTCACCTTCCCCTGCGGGAGGGTTGAGGCACAGCCCGCACACTTGCCTGACTCTGAGCAGAGGCTAAGAGTACTGCAAGCCCTAATTGTAGGGGATGGGTGGCCGCTGTACAGTGTGGACGTCGGTGCCTTGCGCCTTGACATCAGGGGTCGCACGCTCTAGAGGAGGGAGGAAAAGAGGAAAATAAACCTGCTGGCTCTGGAAAGATGGGCTTCCCAGAGCGTGCCTCCAATGTGCCCCACTCACAGGACCACCTCCTCAACCTGACACAATGAAGGATTACGGGGTGTAGGCACCCCACCTCGTCCCCGCTCGGGGGCCGGGGAACCAAAGCTCCACGGAGGATCAAGAGGTAGGTCCGGGTGGGTGAGAGGCAGGAGGATAACTCCTTGGATGCCCCGAAGGGTTGGAGCCAGTAGGCAGTAGGGAGTAGTAAAGAGTAATTTAAAAAAAAACAAAAAAACCAAGCAGGGAGGTACAAGATTCTCAAGACTGTGCGCAGAGGCAGTGAGGATCTGGGACCTGGCTTACTCTTTATATAAAAGATCTCTGTAGTACTGTACATCTACCAGGCAAAGACAATGTCCTCAGACTCCCTAAGCAGAAGCAGTAAGGAAAACCATAAATGGACCCTGAACCAATTAGTAAAAGTATTTGTGCCTTTTTAATAATTGCTTTTTTTTGTACAATGAAACTACTGTCCCCCCCCTCCTTAACTGATATAAAACATGCCAGGCAGGATTACCTAGTGGGTTGATGACTGGGATGTTAACATACCAGGGTACACAACCTACAGGAGAGGCAGGGAGGGGAAAAGAGGGGGAGGAGTAGCTCTCTATGTAAGGGAAGAGATAAAAGCAATGGAACAAAAGAGTAAACAGGGAGGAGAGGAGGCACTGTGGGTCACCTTAGAGACTGGAAATGGCACCATAATCCGCACAGGGATTGTATATAGACCCCCATCCCAGGGGGAGGGAATAGACAAGGATATGATAGAAGGCAGCCTTAGGATGGCAGAGAAAGGGGAGATACTGTTGATGGGGGACCTGAATATGCCAAATGTTAACTGGAGCACCTTTGCTGCAGCCGCATCCAAGAGCAGGACAATTCTCGATGCCCTACAGGTGGCATGCCTCAGACAGCTAGTTTTGGAACCCACTCATGAAGAAGCAATCTTAGACCTCGTACTCTCAAATGGGGACAGTGAGAGGATCTCAGATCTAGAAGTGGGTAGCCATCTGTAAACAAGTGACCACCCAACCAGTGTGGTTCACAATAAACTCAGCTACAGAGTCAAGCCATACAAAAGTGAGGGTACTGGACTTCAGGAGGACTGACTTTGGCAAGATGGGAGAGTGCCTTAGAAAAGCACTAGCAAACAGGCTAGAAGGAGGGGTGGAGCAACAATGGGAAAATATCAAAACTGCCATCACAGAGGCAACAAGCCTGTGTGTGAAGCAAATAAACAAATTAAACCGAAAGAAAAAGCCACTATGGTTCTCAAAAGAGGTGGCGGGGAAGGTTAGGGAGAAAAATATAGCACTTAGGAAGTATAAGGAAACACAGAAGGAACAGGACAGGGAACTGTACCAGTTATGGCAGAAGGAAGCAGGGAGGGAAGTCAGAATAGCAAAGGCCCAAACTGAAGAAAAGATAGCCAACTCGGTTAAGAAGGGGGATAAAACCTTTTATAGGTACACCAGGGAGCGTAGAATGACAAAGGGAGGGATAGTGAGGCTGAATCGAATGGACGGTGGGTGGGCAGAGAGGGACAGTGAAAAAGCAGGGATACTGACCGAATACTTCTGCTCAGTATTCACAAAAGAGGAGGAGGGGGGGCCTAATCCAATTAACAGAAGCACTCTGGATAGGGGATCGATCCCAGTCCTTTCACAGAAGAAAGGGTTCTGAAAGAACTCCTAAAACTGAAGGTGGACAAAGCAATGGGGCCTGACAGAATTCACCCACAGAATTCTAAAAGAATTAGGAGAGAACTAGTGACACCACTGACTACCCTTTTTAACAAATCATGGGAGGATGGTGTGGTACCTGAGGACTGGAGGAAGGCGGATGTGATTCCCCTTCACAAAAGTGGGAGCAAGACAGAGGCAGGAAACTACAGACCTGTCAGTTTGACCTCTGTGGTAGGGAAAGTGATGGAATCACTTCTGAAGGAAAGAATTGTTGAGTACCTAGAAGCCAGTGGGACACAGGACCCAAGGCAGCATGGGTTCACAGCAGGAAGGTCATGTCAGACGAATCTAACTGACTTCTTTGACTGGGTGACCAAAGTAGTAGACCAGGGAGGGGCTATGGACATGACCTATCTAGACTTTAGGAAGGCAGTTGACACAGTCCCACACAAAAGATTAATAATCAAATTCACCAGCCTGGGAGTGGGTCCCAGGGTGGTAGCCTGGGTAAAACATTGGCTGGAAAACAGGACACAGAAGGTAATTGTAAATGGAGTCCACTCTGAAGAAAGAGGGGTTACTAGTGGGGTACTGCAGGGTTCAGTACTGGGTCCAGCCCTTTTTAATGTCTTTATAAGTGACATTGCAGAGGGACTGGAAGAGAAAAGTATGCCTCTTTGCAGATGACACAAAGATCTGCAACAGGGGTTGATACACAATGAGGCATGGAAAGGATGAGAAGGGACTGACAAGGTTGGAGGAATGGTCAGAGTATGGCAGCTTGGATTAAATGCAAAGAAGTGCAAAATAATGCACCTGGGAATCAAACCCCAGGGAAGATTACACAATGGGGGAGAAAATAACAACAAAAATGGAAAGGGACCTGGGGGTAATCGATCAGATGACCTTAATGCTGGCAAGCAATGTGAGAAGGCAGTAGGGAGGGCTGGGGGATGCTGGGATGTATAGGGAGAGGCATCACCAGCAGAAAACAGGAAGTTGTTATCCCTCTGTACAGACAGTTGGTGAGACCCCACCTGGAGTACTGCGTCCAGTTCTGGAGACCCCATCTCTGCAAGGACATAGACAGGATGGAGACAGTCCAGATGAGGGCAACTAAAATGGTGCAGGGTCTGCAAGAGAAGCCATACGAGGAGAGACTAAAGGAGCTTAATATGTATACCCTTGAGGAAAGGAGGGAGAGGGGACATGATAGAAACTTTTAAGTACCTCAGTGGAATCAACAAAGTCCAAGAGGGTAGCATCTTTCAGAAAAAGAGATATGCAAGAACAAGGGGACACAATCTGAAGATAGAGGGAGGATGGCTCAGGGGCAATATCAGGAAGTATTTTTTCACAGAGAGGGTGGTGGACGCATAGAACAGCCTTCCTGAGGTGGTTGTGGGGTCTAAAACTGTGGGAGAATTCAAGAATGCATGGGACAGACATAAGGCAATTCTTATGGGGGTAGGAAGAAATAGGCTGTTGGTTAACTAGGATCTGCAGCTTATCCTGTAGGTAGAGAAATGGGCAGACTAGGTGGGCCAAGCGGTCCTTATCTGCTGTCAAAGTCTATATTTCTCTGTTTGATGAGTTCACCAGTCCAGCACATCAATAAAGTAATCTTGTACCTTATCCTGAGATCTGAGCCATTTTTTTCCTTCAGTTTTGTGAGTGCAAGTTTTTTTTTCTGACTTTGTGCATTGGTTTTGACCACAAACTCCCATCCTGTATGTGGCTCATTCCCAAAGCTGATTTTTAAATGCTACGAAATGGTCCTTTTTATGTAAATGGAATAAGGAAAGCTCAAGGTGCCCTGATAACCCATATCTCCTGAGTCCTGAAATAGAGAAGGAAGCCTAAAATGACCATATCAGTATGTAAGCGAAGGAAAGTGGCTCACTCACCAAATATAAGACCAAATTAAATTATCATTTAGATCTTAACTGGCCACAACAACATAAAGAGGAAAAATAATGATGTATTTTTGGGCTACCTGTGTGCCAGATGATTAAGAGTCCTGGGCAAATATCAAGGGTCAAGGATGCTTACTGTGGTGCTAGCAGAAGCTATGCAACTGGACAGTGGAGGCAGTCACAGTGGCCGCTGCAGAAGAAAAGAGGGCAGAGGGAAAATGGGGAAAAATCAGGCCAACAAAAAGTGCCTGTCCTTTAAGCGGATCTGCTTCATTTAGACCCATTCCTATTCTTAGAAAGCAAGGTATTGACAATACTGAAGAGTGGAGCCCTTCGTGTATCCACTGGCCAGGTACAGAGCAAACAGGTGTGTAGAACACTGCACCAGAGAGACCACCCTTTCTAGAAGGTGAAAGTGCTAATTAGACTCCCTGCAGCATTGGTTCCCTTTTGGGAAAAGACTGGTGCTCTTGCCACCTCATTTTCAACAGTGTATGTTACTTTTCTGCTAAGCTGTAAGCAGAGTACACAAAGGCTGTCTCACTTAGTGCCTATGCAAGAGTTCAACCCAGAGGCGAACAAAAAAGAAACATCACTGTGAGTTCCTCTATTTGAAAGGTTTAACCTTAGCCCATTAGACATCCACTGCTTCATTAGTTTCTCAGCAGTCTGCATAGTGTGGGTGGATCTTTTTATTAGACACCAGTTCCACATTGACAAATACAGACAGATCAGACACTGGCCTTTCATCTGAAATGTGAGCATGCAGCAAGTTTAAATAGCTGGTTGTTGTGACTCAGACACAGTCTCAAAATGGGACAAACTCTTAATGTGTTCTTCTTCCCTTCTTACCAATATAATATTTGCAGCTCTCTGCAGAGCAGCATTTTAAAATTCTGAAGCCTGGCTGCATTTATGTTGATTTATAATACTTAAGTAACCTAAATCAGATTCCTTCTCCTGAAATATGAGGGAGAAACACCAACAAGGGGCGCATGTACAGTACCTTTAACAGAATCTCTTAGTCTATGTATTCATTATAAGACTATCCAGCATATCAAATCACATTTAAATTAGTACTTTTTCACTTGCTCTTTCCCAGTTGCAGTATGGATCATCCTATTAGTTCATTTTCCAATAACACAGCAATAATGACTGGATTTATTTATAGTATTTCATTTTTGTTGACCAGAATAGAAGGGCAAGACAATACTGCCTGTTTTCAGCCTCATCCTGGGAGTTGGGGGGATGTAAATGCAAGCCAACTGAAACTGAACCACATTAAGGTGTTGGTGGTATTTTAGTCAGTGGGGGGAAATCTGACCAGCATATTGGGGAAATTCCCCTGCTCTCCTAGGATAGTTCATTTTTTCCTTTTCCTTTTCCTTCTTCTGATTACCATAACATTCTTATTTTTTTTTTTTACATATTGCCTTTTTCCATCAGGTTGGCTCTGGCAGGCTATTCAACCCTGTCACTGTCACTCTGTCTGGCACCCACCTTCGGACCTATCCATCCAGAGAATTCTCCCATGAATTGCCCCTCTTGGCGGGGCTGGGAAGGGGTGGGCTGTCCTACCACCACACAGAGACTGTCATCCAGAATTGGAGCAGTGGTCAGGTGGTGATACGGGAACAGGGCAGGTAGACAGGGGTTCACAAAGCTGTTGCCTTTCCTTTTCCATTTTCTCTCTTTATCCCTCACTATTGCGGCACATAAGTGTGCCCATGTGGCAGCGCATGAACACTATGGAACTGCAGCCCCTCCCTTGCACAGGGGTTAGACTCTGGTGCTGCCACCTGGCCTCCACCAGATGGCAGCCACGGAATGAGATGACTCCCCTCCTCATCCTGGCAAAGGAGAGCAGTCCATTGGACCCTCAATCCTCTTCCCCTGGCCAACCTCTGACACCTGAGGCTCATTCCTGAACTCAGGTCACTGGCGTGGTAAGAGGTAAGAAGCATAGCGTCTCAGCCCTCGGTATTACTGACCACTGGGATGGCCAATACCATAACATTCTTAAATGAAGTGTTACATTGTAGAAACCAAATTTGGTTCATGAATATATAATTATTTCCTTTTGTTTTATGTTATGTACTGTGTGTAATTTCTTTCCCTGTTGTTCTCTTTGTGTTCTTTTCCTTTTTGATTTCATGTATAAGACATTAATTGGCATTTAATTGGTTTTCTTTTGTTTTACTTTAGCATTGTAAAGGATTGGTTTGTTTAGTTTTGTCTATTTTCACTAAATTTTCCTACTCTTCCATATCTTTGGATTTTGTTTATATTAACTGACTTATAATTTCTCAATAAAGAAATTTCCCCTACTCTTCCTGTAGGGGGCCCTGTTCACTTCCTGTTGAGAGGATGAGGTAGTCAGGGGATGAGGGGGGAATGGTGGCCCAAGTGGAGGAGGTTGCTTCCTTCCCCACTTGGAAACTCCTGAAATTTCTGAAGCTGACCTGTAGCAACAAGTTTTGCCTGAAACTGATGATACTGTAACAAGCTTAATTGAGGATGGTGATCAAAGTAAGAAAAGTGTTGAATCCTATCTGGAGTTTTCATTGGATATGATTGCTAAAAGGAGTCACAACTGCAGGAGAAAAAGAAGATGCTGTTGGTTATGATAGCCGAAGAGGAAGGGATGTGTGCTGAAAGTAAAGGTCTGCTGTCATCTGGCTTTGATTTCTCAGCAGCGTGAGGATCAAAGGACTCAACAGGGTCTGCTGCTGTCAGGGGTAGTGTTCATGAAACTGACACTGTCAGTTTAAGGGACAAGTTTCTGCCTGGATCCGACAGCCTGTACCATGCCTGGGAAGGTATTGGCATCTGTGGTAGTGCAAAAGGGAGAAGGAGTGCTGGCAGCAAAAAAGAAAAGACCCACAGATTTCAACATTAATAGTGGAAGAAGCACTAACAGAAACAGGATTCCAGCATTCTCTGGACAGGTCAGAATGGTTGTTAGATTGGTCTGACTAAGAAGGAATTGGTGCCCATCCCCTAGTAGTTAAGAAAAAAAAACACAGTCTGCAATAAAAGGTGGAGAAGTTCCTGCCCCTCAGCATGAAAGGTCACAGACAATACAGGAGCAGAATGATGTGGAACAGCAGGTTATTTCCCTCAATCTGGAGGTACAGTCTACTTTCGATTTCTCTCAGTCCCCTCAATTGTTTCAAAAACTTGTCCCATATAAAACCAAGTGACTGCTTTCCTGAGTTCATCCCTGCAGTGTCGGAGAACAAAATAGTAGCTGGAGAAATTTGTACTCCTGGTGCTGATACAAGTACTGAGTAGTAGTAGAACAATTTTATTGTATGACTAAAAAGTCTTCACAATTTCAAGACCTACATCTTCACAGGATCAAATTTAAAATACACACATTTTACATGTGATTGAGAGCAAATAAATACACATAGCAGCATTGAAGAATGTAAGCCTATCAGCAAAGACATAAAAATATATATATTCATACAACCAAGGCTACAGTACCCACTGCTGGGCACATAATAGTACCCTCATACCCTTGTAATGGCTAAATCTATATAGAGCCTTTAAACTGTATTGCTTTATTTATTAGTAACTTATCTCCCCACCTCCAAATTCTACTGGTCAGCCTAACTTCTGATCACATGATCTTGATCTTATTTTTAATACTCTTAATGACTGTAAAATATTTAACTAGACATTCTAATGTCCATTCATCTTCTGTATGCATTAAAATGTTGGTAAGAAAATTTTTTTCTATTTGATATCTTTCATGTAAAAATGGTCCCAACCAGCAGACCCTTTGAAGTTTATACCATTTACACTTCCACAGAACGTGGTATAAATCTTCCACTTCCCAAATACCACAATCACAATTAGCAGAAGTAATACTTGTTTTTTTTATAACGAAATTCTAGCACATTACTTGGGAATTGCTCAAATTTGTAAATAATAAAATTCTGTCTTAACTTATTGTTTGTAAGTATTTCCATATATGGTTTACACCCATGATAGCAATTGTTTGCTGCAAACCACTTAGAATAACGTGACCCTGCAACAATCTCCAAATCCAAGTTGTTCCAAAATCTTGTTGTCTTTTTAGAGACATATCTCTTATATTTCATACTTAATACTAGTCCTTGCTCCACTGCTCTTTTAAATGAATGAGTTGATGTTTTATCAGTCCCAAGTATAGTGCATTATGCCAATAGCCTGCCCTATATCCCAAGTCTGACCACAACTCCTTTTCTTTTCTTTTAGGCACTGTCTCACTAGTGTCTCTTCATCGGTTCTTGTTCCTGTAATCCAATAGTTTATTTTTCTTGATTCTATGGCTACATTAATATTGGTTAGCCCTAATTCTGCCCTTATATATGCTGCTGGGCAAGCATGGCCAACCATCAAAATATTCCTTAATGCTTTATATAATGGGGTCATCAATTTATCTAAGCTTTGAGATTCCCAAATTTCAGCCCCATATAAAAGTTGTACCTCAAATTTGGCCTTAACAACATCTACAAGTGGTTTAATAGTTGCACCTCTATACTTAAAATTAAACCTAATAAGCCCAGCTACTGTTTTCTTCAATTTTTCTTTGATTGAATTTAAATGTGTGGTCCAGCCACAGTTTTGCTGGACAGTAACTCCTAAATAGACATAATTGTCCACGACATCTACTTTGTTATCACCTACTGTATATACCAAGAGCCTTCAATTATCCTTTTTCCAAAAATAAGAACTTTGGTTTTGTTCATGTTTATTTTTAATTTTAATAAAGTAAACTTTTCATAAATGTAATTTAGCTTGTTCTGCAGTCCCTTTTTGGTTAAAGAAATTAGTATAATGTCATCAGCATAAGCTAACAGTGGGCATGGCATATTTTGAATCTTTGGAGTATCTTGGTCAATATCTACACAACAACAAGGGAAAAAGCATAGAAGCCAGCAAGCATGCCTGTCTAATGCCCCTGTTACAAAAAAAAGGACTAGATAATTGGCCTCTATTTCCCAGTCTAATTTTATCCCACGTATTTGAATAAGGTTGTATTATAATAGCCACTAGATTAGCATCAATACCGCTTTCGATAAGTATTTTCCCAAGTATTTCTCTGGACACATTATCAAAAGCAGAACTATAGTCAATAAAGGAGGTATAAATCTTTTGTCCTCGAAGTTTCATATATTTGTCAAATAAGTGTCTCAAAACAAATATATTATCAATTGTGGAAAATTGTGGTCTAAAGCCTGCCTGATATCTAAAAATACCACCTGTTCTTTCAACCCCTTCCTGTAACCTAAACAGAATTACTCTGGAAAATTTTTTAAGATTGATGTCTAAGAGACTGATTGGCCTATACATGGCTGGCTCTATTAAATATCCTTTTTTATGTAGTGGAACTATGTTTGCTCCCTTCCAGGAATCCAAATATTTATTGCTCATAATACATTTATTATAAAAGATGGTTAGATATCGACACCATAAGGGTGTTTCTACAAAGAAAACTTCTGAAGGAACTCCATCTGGACCTGAAGCTTTCTGTTTCTTAAGAGCATATATTGTTAAATAAACTTTGTCCATATTGATTGGGAGCAACTCATCATTTACCATCAGAATATTCTCATTTACTAACTCTTCCACTGGATCGAAATAAATATTCTTAAAATGTTCCACCCATCTTTCTTCGGATATATATGAATTCATACCATTTCTATAATTATTAGTACCCTTTGCCACTCATGTCCAAATTTTTTTTGTCCTTGGACCTGACTGCTTCAAGCATACTCAGCCACTTATCATCATAATATCCCTTTTTTTTCTCTACCAGGAGTTGCTTATAGGATTGTCTGGCTTTATTCAACTGTTTTAATTTTTGTTTACATTTCGTTTTAACATAA
This sequence comes from Neoceratodus forsteri, assembly GCA_016271365.2. Lineage (NCBI taxonomy): Eukaryota > Metazoa > Chordata > Ceratodontiformes > Ceratodontidae > Neoceratodus > Neoceratodus forsteri. The sequence continues at coordinate 1,646,702,287 of CM057455.1, read as the reverse complement.
TGTTTGCTTAACTTTCTAATCTCTTTTTTAGCCCTCTTACAATCTGTGTCATACCAAGTATCTACAATCCTTTCTAGTATGTTAATAGGACAGTCTAAACTTGATTTTATATCTATAAAAAGTACAACAATTTGCTTTAACAAACTACCAAGTTCTTGAGTTTTAATATATTTAAATGGCTGAGTCAACATTGAATTAACCAACATTGGCTGAATATTCTCATGCGAGTCTTGTCTCCAAATTATTTGCTGAGCTGCCCTAATCTCAGTAAATGCTATATCCTCATACCTATTTACTTGATTTCTTCTTGATCTAGTTTCCAACACAACTGGGTTATGGTCACTTTCTCCTCCTATCTGAATAGAGCAATTAACCCAATAACTTGGGGTACCAGACCAGAAAACCAGATCTATGGCTGATGTTCCTCTAGAAGAGACAAAAGTGTATTCACCTTCCAAATCCCCTGGATATCTCCCATTTAGTGGGTACAAGTTATATTCCTCAAGGATATCAATTAACATGCATTTAACATTATTTAACACATTATCTCTGTTTTTTCTCTTATCTGTAACTGCTCAAAAGATCCCATATACAAATAAAATGATTGATCCATCAGCCCGTCAAATGCACCAATACAGGCATTAAAATCTCTCATAACCAATAATTCAGCAGCGGGAAATGCCAATTGTACTTCCATCAAGAGGTCAGACAATTCTTTCCATATTTTTTCAGAGTAATAACTAGAATTCTCCGGTAGAACACAGCAATTTACAATAACTTTCTCATCTTCATCATCCCTCATTATATTTACTAAACAATTCTTATTTTCCCCCAACCTTGAATTGTTTTTAAAACTTCCTATTTTAAAAAAGCTAATAAGACCACCAGATGCTCTCCCAACTTTAGCATCCTTGATCCCAAGTTCATGAAAGCATTCATAGCCATTTAGAAATGTTACATTATTCACATTATGCCAGGTCTCCTGAAGACAAATAACATCAAAATCATTTAAGAAGTGTATATATTCCCCATCAGCCAGCTTATTATGCCAGCTAGCTATGTTCCATGTAACAAACTTATGTCCTACTAGTAGAACATTTTATTGATCAGCATAAAGTCGTATACAATATAAAATCTTTTTATGCTCTACTAGCAAACTAGACATAGATAAGGCAGTGGATTCATGATTATCAGTATCTAGGCCAAATCCCTCATAAGATCACACATCATTGTATCCAGCAATTTCCATATACCTGTTTGTTAAAGATAAAGAAGTAACATACTCCCTTGATTCTCTAATGCAACCATGGGAAGGTGAGTTCCCAAATATTACTGGATCGATTAAATGTAAACCCAGATGATCAAGTTTTAAAGCTTGTAACAAAATTTGTTCTGCCAGAATGTCATTATTAAACAATAGCTCAATCTGGCTACCCTCATGTGCTCTCTTAGCAATAAGTGAGTCCATTTGATCAACTGGGGTTGCCAGAAAATTAGTCAATAAGTCATTTATCGCCTTTGATAACTTAGGACCATCTTCTTGTTCAATACGATTAAGACCATATAGTATCAGGGTTCTCTGCTTATCTTCTTGTTTTTTAACCTTTGACATTATGTCAAAGTGTTCTCTAGTTGGATACAGGAGGATTATGTCCTTATCAGGTAACCCAACTCTATTAACCCATATATAGTTTGCAAGCCTGGGGGACATGAGGTGAATATCTATTATTGTTGCTGACTCAATAGGGCAGTTTCTAATTTCTACTATATCCTCCTCTACTAAACTAATATCTAGTTCACTGTTTAAATAAGTTATAACATTATAATCTCTCATTGCACTTTCAAGTTTCCCCCAGCTAGCTGGTCCATACAACCGAATAATAGGGTATGTATCTATCTATCTGTTTCATTTTTGTTGAAGCTTGTCCATTATCACAAAAAATCCAGTCTCCACCCTTATCCTTCTCTATCTCCACCAGTTTTGGAATCTGTGCATTTCCCATAGCTGATCCAACTTCCTGATTGAGTGCAAAAATCTCCTGTTCTAACCCTTCCAACTTTATTAATAAATTATTTGGGGCTTGATCTTTATCTGTATTGTACTGTGATTTAGAAGAGACAACACTTGTCTCACTTAAATTACCTGTACTCTTGGTACCATGTGACATACCAGCCTCTGCTGTAGGTTGTATTACACTTGATGGACTTTTATCTGAAATTTTTTTCCTTTGTGCTCTCTTCCTTCTACTTTTCATATTTCTGGCTTTAACTTCTTTGACTTTTACATTTACTGATACATCCGGAAACTCAATTACAGTAAATTCAGGTCTTAATTTTTCCTTACTATGTATATTCAAAACCTCCTTGTCAGCAATCACTATCAACAGAAAACTCTTGTTCTAGCTTCATTAATATCTGATTCATTTTAGCCTCATTAAAGGCGATATCTGCTCTCATACTGTCAATCAAATTCTTATTAATTACTAGTTGTTCCATCAAAACTAGGGCAGCACTCTTCGGATTCCTTAGCAGCCCAATTATATCCTCACTCAAGCAAAGTGGGTGCAAAACTATCAAACTAAAAGAACTCTGTTCTTTGTTTTTGACTTCATCTCTATTTCTTTTAGCACCACAGGAATTACAATACCAGGGGCAGTTAATCTGTTCCTCCAGTTCTTTCAACCCATTAATGGTGTGTTGCAGTTCCTCTAGCACTTTACTAAATTCTGTCCTGTTTTTCTGGTGGTTAATATTAGGGCTCCCTAAATGTTTAATAGAACCAGATAACTCACTGAAATTCCAAAATCTTGGTGATTTATCTATACTACTACTCTTCACCATACATTCCGCCATGCCCCAACTTACATCTTCTATTTTACTGGATGAATTGGCTTCTAAAGTTTTACCCATAATGGGTTCTGGAGGGTGCTCCTTAATTTCTAGACTTTCCTTTAAGCCTTTTTCAGCCTCATACTCTTTCAACATTTCAAGGCTGAGAGGGGTATACTGAAAAACACCTTCCCCACTCTCCACCTCTTTTGCTGTTGTTACTGATGTTATTTCAGTTGCACCCCTTTGTGTAGAGGTTTTATTAGTGCTACACAAATGGTCTGTGGTTTTTGTCTGCTTAGTCTGTTTGGTGGATACTCTACTCACTTTGACTAGTTCTTGCAAAGGTGATAAATTGCAATTATTAAGCCTCTGTAGTCTGGTATTAACCATGATTATCTACACTTGATAGACAAAGCAGTCAGATGTTAGTAAGATATAAAGCTAGACTATAAGACTATGAAGCTGTTAAAGTAGTTAAAGTAATTTCCAATGGATCCCCACAAACACCTGCTAGTTGTTTAACTCACTCAATACACTCAATACACACTAAGAACAAAATAGAAAAAAACATAATTTGTACCAAAACTCTAAGGTCTCCAAGGTCTAACAAAGGAAGAGAAAATGGAGTCTAAATTAGAACACATGGGGCCAGATATTCAAACAATTGCGCCTAGCGCAAAACCATAGCGCTGGAATAGTGCTGGATTTGCACGAGGCTGCAGTATTTAACAGTTCTATTAGTGCTGGCACTGTGTGGTAGTGCCAATGCTAATAGATAATAATATGCAGGGGTGGGGTTAGGAGACCGCCCGTGAATGCCAGCAGTGCGGCATATTCAAAGGTCTAGCGCCACGCTACAGGCATTAGTGCAACCTGTAGCGCAGCGTTAGATACCGCAACAAAAGCTGGCGGTGTGGTGGTACGCGGCAGTGCCTCACATCATGGACCCCATAGCGGTGGTAGTAGAGAATTTTGTAGTCCAGTGAACTTTCATTTTCGCATGACTCTTATCCATTTTACGAGAATTAACAAGAGTTTCTGAATTAGGTCTTCATCCTCGATAATCTCACTTGGGTACCACACAATGCCTGTTCTCGGTAGTCTGGTCTCTCATTCGGCAGTGATGCCCTTCTGCCCAGGGTACACTTCACGAACAGTGAGATCGTCATCTCTCTTCCTTACTGACACTGCTGGCTGCTGACTGAGGTACCAATGAGCTGTCATTCATACTTCAGTTGGCAGCCGTCGTGGTGGTGAGAGTGAGGGCTGAGCCGTCACTGGCTTTGTTCATAGAGTGTTCCTGGCTGAGTGGGGCATCACTGCCAGGTGGGGGACTCGCTAGACTACCAGGGAACAGTCATTTTGTATGGTGCTTGGGGTCGGGATTTGTGCAGGGGGTGGGGGGACCACTAGACTACCAGGGAAATAACATTTAATTTTAACTAAAATGGATTGGGAGTCATGCAGGGGGGTGGGAGGACCACTAGACTACCAGGGAAATAACATTTAATTTTAACTAAAATGGATCAGGAGTCGTGCAGGGGAGTGGGGGGACCACTAGACTACCAGGGAAATAACATTTAATTTTAATTAAAATGGATCAGGAGTTGTGCAGCAGGGTGAGGGGACCACTAAACTACCAGGGAAATGACATGTAATGTTAATTAAAATGGATTGGGATTCATGCAGGGGGGGTGGGGGGACCACTAGACTACCAGGGACATTACGTGTAATTGCATTGTGAATGGGTCAGGAGCATACCTCTCAACTGTTCCTGATTTTCAGGGATGTCCCTGAATTTGCCTCTACATATAACTCTGTCCCTCCTCATAATTGTGTTTCCGTGGCTAAACAGTGGACATTGTAAGCACAAAATAATGTCAAGCATTACAGTTACAGACTTGTTCTTCTTTAGAAACTGCATTTTGCACTAAGCCCCATATTCTACCAGTTTTCTGGGTAGATATCTTTACTTTTGAAGATGTGTCCCTAATATCGGTCCTTTGTCCCTGATTTGTTTAAGCCTTGTCCCTGATTCAAGAGGCAAGAGGTTGTGAGGTATGTATGCACCGATTGTGCCTGGCAGTGCACAGTTTCTGCTGCTTTCTGTCTGTACTTCTATTCCGACCAACAGGGGTTGCTGTGGGTATGCCTTGGCCTGCAGCATCCAGCCTGTACTTCCATTCAGACCAAAAAAGGGGTGCTTTGCGCTCCATGCAGTAGCACTGGGCAAACTGCATGGTAATGTATGCTAAGCAGCAGTTAATGAGATGCAAATGTACCTGTTTGCACATGGATTACCTAAGTAGGCTCTTTTGCATGGGAGCTTTGAATATAGCTTCTGTTTGCCCCGGGCTAACCAGTTTGCACCGGGCTAATGTGTTAGCACTGTGCAATCGGGTTAGCCCCGGGCAAACCTTACTTCAGCATAGCACAGTTCTGCAGTGTGTGGCTCACATTGTTGTTTGCAGTCGTACCTCTCAACTGTCCCTGATGTTACTTCACAATTTTACTCTGTCCCTCCTAAAACTTGTGCTTCCATGACCAAACAGTGGGGGGTTGTAAGCATAAAATAACGTCAAACATTAATGTTACAGACATGTTCTTCCTTAGAAAATGCATTTTACACTAAACCACTTATTCTACCAGCTTCCTGAGTGGATATCACCAATTTTTCAGATGTGTCCCTGATTTTAAACCTTTGTCCCTGATATTTTTAAGCCTTGACCCTGATTTATGAGGCAGGGGGTTGAGAGGAGTGTTTGCAGTAGATGTGAGACATCTCTGTGCAATCACACACAATGTTCTCCACCTGCAACACTGGCTTGCTACAGAGTCTAATGAGCTGCAGTTGCAATTTGCACTTCCCTGTTACTATATTCAGTGCTGTCTTATTCCCGTGCTATTTTGGCCCTCCACTCCCAGACCAGTTTGCCCGGCTTCCTTAGACTGCAGCAGGATTAGCACCGGGCTATTTCCTTTTCAATATAGCTTGCTTTGTGCTCTGGGCTAAGTTTGCCCGCCGGGCAGTGCTAATTTAGCCCCAGGGCAAAGTTTTGAATATCTGGCCCTCAGTCTTATTCGGTCTTACACAAAATCAGAATTATAGGCCTTGTCTTACTTTTCACAGTCTTCAAGGGACTCACAATCTTTTCATCATTTCCCAAGTCCTCGTGACGCTCCTCGCGTTCTACAAGTTCCACAAGTTCCACAGGTTCTATCAAATCCAGCAATCGCCAGCAATTATCCATAAGCTCCTGTATACCAGATAAGACTTCCAGGAAATAGTTTAGTTGTTAGTTGATCGCTCTGAGTACAAAGTTCACAAAGTTTGCAGCCGTAGTCGACCAAGCTTTTCTTGCTGGAAATATAATGTTCTTAACTTTTTCTCTTTTGTTTGCCCAGCAGCCAGTAAATAAGCAGGAATCCAGGCTAAACAATGAGAGAACAAACGAGTAAGTATTTTCCAGCAATTAATCCAACCCACCCCTAAAGCTGGTAACAACCAGTAATATCCAATATCAACTACTTGAGCAAAATATAAAGAGAATAACAACTCTCTAACAATTTATCTATTGGTCAGTTATAACAGCAATTACATAGATACATAGATACATAGATACATAGACAGTGTCAGCAGATAAGGGCCTATGGCCCACCCAGTCTGCCCATTTGAGCTTGTAAGTTCAGTTTATGTTTTCCTAGAAGTCTGTTGCCCCTTACCCTTGACCTCCAGAATTCCTTTATGTCTATCCCATGCATTCTTAAAACCCGTGATTGTTTCAGCTCCCACCACTTCCTCTGGCAGGGTGTTCCACTTGTCCACCACCCATTCTGTGAAGAAATTCTTCCTCATGTTTCCTCTGAATCGTCCTCCCTCCAACTTCATCCCATGCCCTCTAGTCCTGGAACATCTTTTTCACTTACAAAATAGTGTATTCCTGCACCCTGTTCCTCCCTGTGAGATACTTGTATGTCTCTATCATATCCCCTCTCTCCCTCCTCTCCTCCAGGGAGTAAATGTTCAGTTCCTTCAACCTGTCTTCATAGAAATTGTGATGCAATCCATGCACCATCTTTGTTGCCCTCCTCTGAACCTTCTCTACCCTGTCTATGTCCTTACGCAGGTATGGTCTCCAGAACTGTACACTGTACTCCAGGTGGGGCCTCACTAGTGTCTTGTATAGCGGAATTATGACCTCCCTTTTCCTGCTGGTGATGCCCCTGCCTATACATCCTAGCATCCTATTTGCTTTACCTGCTGCCTTGTCACACTGTTTCCCTACCTTGAGGTCATCAGAGATGATAACCCCAAGATCCCTTTCCTGCTTGTTGCATGCTATATCCTCACCCTCCAACTGATATATTGTGCTAGGGTTTTTGTGCCCCATATACATTATCTTGCACTTCTTTGCATTGAATTTCAACTGCCAAACCCCTCACCATTTTTCAAGTTTCTGCAGGTCCCTTCTCATTCTGTCTACACCCTCTGGTGTGTCTACTCTGTTACAGAGCTTTGTGTCATCAGCGAACAGTGAAATTCTGCCTTCTAGGTCCTGTGCAATGTCACTGATGAAGATGTTAAATAGGACCAGTCCCAGCACTGATCCCTGTGGTACTCTACTGGTCACTCTTCCCTCTGTGGAGTGACAGCCATTTACCACCACCCTCTGTGTCCTGCCACCCAGCCAGTTACCTACCCACACCTATATTCCCCAGTTTGTGTAATAGCCTTCTATGTGGCACAGTGTCAAAGGCCTTGCTGAAGTCCAGATAGGCCATGTCCACTGCCCTCCCCTGCTCCACCTCCCTAGTCACCCAGTCAAAAAATTCAACGAGGTTGGTCTGACATGACCTCCCCCTGGTGAAACCATGCTGCCTTGGGTCCTGTGGTCCATTGACAACCAGATGTTCCACCAATCTCTCCTTCAGTAGTGCTTCCATGATCTTCCCCACTACCGAGTGAGGCTGACTGGTCTGTAGTTCCCTGCTTCCTCTTTGCTCCCACTTTTGTATAAGGGGACTACATCTGCTGTCCTCCAGTCTTTGGGTACCTCCCCTGTTTCCAGTGATCGGCTAAACAGGATAGCCAGAGGTTCAGCTACCATCTCTCTTAGTTCTTTAAGGACCCTGGGGTGCACCCCATCTGGCCCCATTGCTTTATCAACTCTTATTACTTCCAGTTCTTTCAGGACCCTTTCTTGTGTAAAGGGACTTGTGTCCATTTCTGCACCATTCTCACCCCTTGTACTCCCTTCAGACCCATTACCCTCCTCTTCCTCAGTAAAGACTGAGTAGAAATACCTGTTCAATATGTCTGCTTTACTGTTGTCATCCTCCACGCGGCCCCCATCCTCCCCCTTCAGTCTCACTATCCCTCCCTTTGTCTTTCTTTTTTCACTTATGTACCTGTAAAAGGTTTTGTCCCCTCTACCCACTGATTTTGCAATGTGTTCTTCTGTCTGAGCTTTGGCTTCCCTTACTGACCTCCCTGCCTCCCTTTCCTTCTCCTGGTACTTCTCCCTATCCCCTTCTGCCTGTGTCTTTTTGTATTGCCTGAATGCAATCTTTTTGGCTTTCACTTTCTTTGCCCCCTCGGCATACAAAAAAAGCAGCAGAGTTATTATGCTGATGGAGAGTGGGCTCCCCCATTGGCAAAATAAACAGGGAAGGGGGACTGAAGCCGATGGGGATTGGGCCCCCTGTCAGCAAAGAAAGACTGTTTGGAGGGTGCATGATGCCGAGGGGGATTGGGCACCCCCTCATCATACACTTTAAATGGGAGGGAGTATTATGCTAATGGTCTCCTCTTCCTTTTCCTCTTGCTAACCTGCTTAATGCATAATTCTGTTCTTGTAATCCCCATTTTAATTAGACTAATACAAACAGACTAATACAAATGATGCTATGGGCAAAAATAAGAAATTCTGAGCATTAATACAAACTTTTTACAATTTAAAAACCCCAAAGTCATAATCTATTTAAATTTATAAGTTTCCCAACATTTTCAAAATTCAAGAAAAGCTCATACACTTACACTCTTGAGGTCATCTTTAACCCTAACAGGGTAAAAAGCAAGGAAAAACGTACAATCACTCAGCCTAATGAATGCAGTGCAGTGCGGCGCAAATAGCAAGTGGCTGATACTAATAGCACTAGTACACTTGCAGCAGCCAAATACAAGTACATACACCCCCTAAGATGCCGACATTAGGCACAAGGAAAACTCAGGTTTTCATTGCAGTACAGGTCTTAAGCTGTTCAAACAGACCGTGCAGACCGTCTTTCCAGCGTTTCACCTAGTGAGCTGCTCACACCAGCAACCGACAGCAACCTACTGAACAATCAGATGGATACCCAGGAGTTGTCAGCGCATGCGCTTAAATAGTATCAGCAGCATGATGTGATCTATCCAGTCAGTACCCTTTAGTTAATTTGGAACTGATCTGCTACTTTATCCATTAAATAATTACAAAATTAAAAAATAAATATCATAAGATACAAAACCGCGAGGTGGCTTTTTTCAGTCCTAAGTTAGCAAATATTAAATCACAGAAGCCCACGCACACACACTTAGACACACAGGTCACTTACATTAAGAAATGTTCAGAAATGTTCAAAAAAACAAGTAATTAGCCACACTACTTCCCCATCATGTTGTGATAGACAGTTGCATGCAGAATGAAACAGTTTTCCAGCTTTCTTCTTCTTCTCCTAGGAGCCCAGGACAAGTTTCCCACCACTTCTCCCTCAACATGGCCTTTTCCTCCGTAAGACTGCCGTAATCTAGGGGGAAGTAAAGGACAAAAACAAGGCCAGGAGAAATTTCACAGCAACACAGGGTGGTCTGGAAAGAACCTAACCTTGCCCAAACACAGTGCAAATGATAAAAAATGTTGTTAGCAATGCCACAACTTTGTAACGCAATTCCTTAACAGGCAACCGTGGTTTACCTATTGTTAAAGGCAATATCACATGTTAGAACTCTGCTGAAACTCTCCTGAGCTCAGCGTGCAGTTGCTCCATAGCTCTGTTGCCATCCACAAGTACTGAGTACTAAGGTTTAAATTCCCCACAGATTGTTGATAATGACCTGATTGAAAGTAATGGGAATGCTATGGGGGAATTAATGCTTAAAGAGACAGAGCAGCTGGTGCACAGCCAGAATCAGAAAGATACACAACATAATGGAGGAGTTTTTACGCATGACAAAATTGCAGAACCTACAGCTATTCCAGCAGAAAATACACTGGAGAAAGAAGCTCCCATTAGGACTGTAGTGGTGGTGGGTAGTTCCCAAAATCAGCTGAGGCTGAGACTGCAGCAGGAGAAATGGAGACAGATACAATTTTCATTTTATCTGTCTTTATTGTTTTATTTAATATAGATACAAATAAGGCTCCTTATTTACATGTGGGGTCCCAAGAACTGAACATATTGAAATGCGGGAAAACGACCCAGATTATAAGTATTGAGAATTCCAAGCAAGAGCAAGAACATAAGACTTTTAATTAGACCTTCCCTCAGCATCAGCACAGCAAGGTCCAACTGGGGTCAAAACAAGGGGGCACAATGACCTGAATCCCCCCGGGACTGGACAGGAGACCAAAGACAATGACAGAGGCTCTTTACTGACTTATTTCTCCCACCAACTGAACCAGCAAAATGGAGAAATGCAGTGAGACTAAAGTATACAGGGGGTATGGATGAGGCCCAGACCAAGTTTTATGGCATATAAACTCCTGAAGAACAGCATGCAGTTTTTCACAACAAAGATCTATGCATTGATTCACACCACTGGGGACTCCTTTTTTGACATGCGTTTTAATACTGCAGCCGGATTAGAAAGACTTTGGCAAAAATATCATACTTTGAGATTTTTACCATTATGGATGCCGGTTATAGTCATACCTCTGACAAAATCAGGCTTTGAAACTAGGACTTTGTGAATCTTCCAAAGTTTGACCGCATGAACTTTCACCGTCAGACAGCATAAAGTTTGCCAACGTTTTCTTAACAGAGGTCTAGTATGTGGTGTTTCGACCATTAAAAAGCATTATAAAATAAGATAAAATTAAATAACATGATGCACTGGACAATGAAGCACCCAAAACAGCAGGATGATACAATGGGCCTCACTGAGGGGTATTGGTTCCACAGATTGTATCTGTTCAGTCAGTGGCAAACATGGACTATGTTAGTAGTAAACAAAAGCATGTGACTAACAAGTCCCAAAATAAAATGGTTGTAATTGTAAAGCCTACGTATGCCCACAAAATATCAGTAGAGAATCCCATAGAGAAGGCTACTGGTTCCAAAAACTATGTGCCCATTGGGACAGTGCCATGCATGGACATTGGACAAGGCTTCCCATTATGCCATGGATAAGTGTTGTACACTCTGGTTTCATGGGCAACGTTGCCTCAAAAATTATTTATTTTGCTTGTGCAGACCTGCCAAAATTTCAAAAAATATTAATCTGAAGAAGACTGAGTGAAGACAGCAGCGCAGCATTCCACAGTGTGGGCCACTGATTCCAAATTTGTGTGCCCACTGGGACAGTAGCACAGATGGACAGGGCTTCCCGTTATGTCATGGATAAGTGTTGTACACACTAGTTACATGGGCAACATTGCCCCAAAAATTATTTATTTGGCCTGTGTAGACCTGTCAAAAATTCGTAAAGCATTACATAGAAACATAGAGGTTGACGGCAGATAAGGAGTGCAAGACCCATCCAGTCTGCCCATTTCTTTTTCTACCTTATAAATGTGCCATTGGCCTTTGCTTTGTCAATGGCCTATCTATTCATATTCATCTGTATTGGTCCCTTGTGCCTATCCCATGCCTGTCTGAAGCCCTGTTCTGTATTCATAGCCACCACTTCCTGATGTAGGCCGTTCCATGCATCCACCACTCTTTCTGTGAAAAATAATTTTCTCACATTCCCCCTTAATCAGCCTCCCTCTGATCTCATGCTGTGTCCTCTTGTCCTGCTATTTTTCTTATATTTAAACATGTTAGACTCTTTCACCTTGTTAATGCCCTTAAGGTGTTTGAATGTTTCGATCATGTCACCTCTCTCTCCCTCCTTTGCACAAGGGTATACATATTGAGCTCTGTTAATCTGTCCTCATATGTCTTCTGATGCAGTCCCTGCACTATTTTGGTTGCCCTTCTCTGGACTGCCTCAATTTGGTTAATGTCCTTGTGAAGGTGTGGCCTCCAGTACTGCATGCAGTACTCCAGATGGGGCCTAACCAGAGTCTTGTAAAGAGGGATTATTACCTCCCTCTTATGACTTGTGATACCCCTACAAATACACCCTAACATCCCCCTAGCCTTACCTACTGCTTTGGAGGTCTGCTTGGATGGTTTCAGGTCATCGGTGATGATGATGCCCAAGTCTCTTTCTTCCTTTGTGACTGCCAGCAACTCCCCTCCCAGCCTATAGGTGGCTTCAAGGTTTCTCTTCCCTACGTGCATGATCTTGCACTTCTTTGCATTAAATCCCAGTTGCCACTCTTCTGACCATTTTGCTAGTTTATCCAGATCTCTTCTCATTCTGCCCACCCCATCTGGATCATCCACTCTGTTGCAGAACTTGGTGTCATCTGCAAACAGACAAGCCTTACCCTCTAGTCCATCTGCAATGTTACTAATGAAGATATCGAAGAGGACTGGCTCCAGGACTGATCCCTGAGGTACCCCATTTGTGACTTGCATCTCTTCTGACTGTACACCGTTTACCACCACTCTCTGTTTTCTGCCCGTCAACCAGTTTGCCACCCAGTTGACCAACTTCTGACCCACCCCGAGCCTACCAAACTTATTTATCAATCTTCTATGTGGAACAGTGTCAAAAGCTTTGCTGAAGTCAAGGTAGGTGACATCAACTGCTCCCCCTTGGTCCACCACTCTGGTTACCCAGTCAAAGAAATCTATGAGATTAGTTTGACAGGACCTTCCTTTTGTAAACCCATGCTGTCTTGGATCCTGTGCCGCCATGGATTCCAGGTGTTGCACCATCCTTTCCTTAAGGAGTGCCTCCATAATCTTGCCCACTACTAAGGTAAGACTGACTGGTCTGTAGATCCCTGCCTCCTCCATGTTACCACTCTTGTGGAGTGGGATCACATGAGCCCTTCTCCAGTCTTCTTGGACCTCTCCTGTGCTCAGAGACTCACTAAACAGTTCTGCTAATGGCTCTACTAGTTCCACCCTTAGCTCCTTAAGTACCCTGGGATGTATGCCATCAGGTCCCATTGCCTTGTCCACCCTGAGCTTATCGAGCTCTTGTAGGACCCTTTCTTTTGTGAAGGGAGTAGTGCTCACCTCCCTCGTCCCTGTGTCCATGGTGCTGAGCTGTGGGCCCTGCCCTACCTTCTCTTCAGTAAATACTGAAAAAAAGTATCTATTTAGGATAGATGCTTTTACATGGTCCTCCTCCTCACATGCCCCCTTCTCTCCTTTGAGTTTAGCAATACCCCCTCTGGACTTTCTCCTTTCACTAATGTATCTATAATCTGAATCTGAAGAAGACGTAGTGGTGACACTAATGCAGCATCTCACAGTGTGTGTACGTGTAAGCTACTGGTTAAAAAAACAAGTAATGGACACAGAAGCCTTCATCATTCTTGTCTATCTTTATCCCAGCAGGAATTGTAGCAGATTCATCATCAATAAACTGTGGCAAGAGAGCTTTAGGAAAAAAGGGTAGGTTATTTTTTTTTTTTAAAGGGAGTATCTCTACACTTTGGGTTGAAAGACTTGTTCTCCTGTTGATGACAATGTTGCCTACAGCACTGAAAAACTCTCCTTGAGTATATACCTACAGGTGGGCAACAGTGGTGTTCAACAGGTACCTGTGTCACAGAGGGTAAAATGGTCTTTCTTTGGTATCAGTACAATAGAGGCTCATCTCCTTCTGCTAGTGACATGTTCGCATCCAGATAATCCTGCACCATTTTGTTTGCTGGCATCTCACGCACAACTGTGTCAGAAAGTGACTTGCCATGCTTTTTCATCAAGTCATAGACAGTTGTTTCCATAGTAGTTTGTCATCAGTGGCCGTCTTTCGGTGGGGGGGGGTTAGCAGTAGCAACAGGTTGACCTGGAGACAAAAATGAGGAGTGACTCCTGTGATAAGTACTAGCATGGAAACATATTGGGATCCTCCTTCTTCCCTCTCCTCCACCTGGCCTGTCAGTGTGATTACAAGAGATAATGATGAGTGCTGTTCTTCTGCTCTGTCTGTGTTCCTGCTCTAGTTTTAGGCCATATGTACAGATTCCAGATGGATAAGCCAGGCTTTGTAGGGTAATACTTTAAGTTTCCTTAACTGCACTGTAGTTATAGTGTAACTACGCTGTAACTGCATTGCAATTGCAATGCTATTACATGCAACAAATGTGTAACTACAGTGTCATTGCCCCTGTTGCATGTAATTAATGATTGCAGTTATATTGAGACTGACACTTAAAGTGTGACCCTTTATAAGACTGCTGATCCTTCCTGCATTCTTGTGCATCAAAGAATGTTGAGGGTCCAAGAGAGTGGCTACGATGTAATGGCCCTCTGTATGCATTTTTGAAATGCATGTTTCATTCCAGAAACAGATCTTACCCTTTCTACTTGATTGAGAGCAGTGGTACCCCCCCATTTCCTCATACTGAGTTTTCATACAAAGAAGTTGCAAGTTAATGAGGACAACAAGAGGGGAGTACCTGGCCTAGACCAGCTGCATCAACACTTACCACCCTTGTGGCCTGCTCAAAGGGCTTCAGCACAGTGTGGAGGGTCTCCATCAGGCACCACTGATTTGGACTGATGTTTACCTCTGCCTTGCTAATACCATGTTCAATAGCATACTGGTGGATAGTTTTCTGTTGTTCAAGCAGTCAATCCATCATGTAATAGGTGGAATTCCATCTTGTTGCCACATCTTGTTTCAGGTGGTGGACGGAAAAGTGGTTTTGTTGCTGAATGTTTTGTATCGGCTTCCATGCCTTTACAGCATGGCTAAAATGACCATGAAATTTTTTGGACCAGACCTATACCTGTCTGCACAGTAGTGCCTTCCTCATCTAGGGATCCCTGAACTACCAGATTTTTACAGTGGGCAAAACATGGAACATGTGTATAATCCCCATCATTGACTGCCTTTACAATGTTCTTTGCATTACCTGACACTTTAAAGTCTGATGTTAATGAGTGTGGTGTCAGCCATTCATCAAACAAGTTTTCTGCACGATGGGCATAGTCAAAGCCAGCAAAAAATAAAGCTACCTGCTTGTGGAGGTTGGTGACCCCGGTGACTTATGGCTACTGCTGCTGCAGCTGGCACTTAACCTGGAAGAGGTGGAGGATAGGAACAAAGAAAGAGAGGAAACTCTCCCAATGGACAGTCACTGCCATGTAATCAGACTTACACTGTTATATTTATTAGCTTCCACAATACAAATAGCTACTAAATATTGATTAGCTGTATATGATAATCAGCCTTGTGAATTATAGTGTGGCTAGACTTATGCTTTAGTTTGGGATTTGTGTTTCATGTTATCTAATTCACATTTGTGCATGTTATGTCACTTGTTTTCCTAGATTATAAAGGCTATATACAGTATAGTGGTGCACAAGGGGAAGCAAGCCACCTTGATAAAGCATCCATAACATAGGTGTGAAACGTTGGGCATTTTGTGGGTCCTACCTCATGAGGTTGGCTGTAATGTGTTGTCCTTTTTTTATGTTTAACTGAAAAATAAAACAGTTCATTTAATGCACTGAGTTACAGTGTGTAGTGCTTCCTGTTATGGACAGATTGCTGCGTCCTGTTCGCAGTGTGTCATGTTAATGGAATTCTCAGCACCAACGCTGTAGCCAGTGATCCTCTTGCTTCTGCAATACATAAATGCAATACATAAAGCTGCCTGCTTGTGAAGGCTGGGGTCCAGGTTAATTGGAGTTGCAGTTGCTGCTACTGTTACTGCTAGCACTTAACCCTGAGGAGGTGTAGAAGGAAGATGAGGAGGGGAAGGAAGAGTGGAAATTCGCCCAATGGATAGTCACTGCATGTAATGAGTAGTCTGACCATTGGTCCGCAAGTCAGTGGTAATGTGATAAGCTGGAACAAATGATGCTTTCAGGACATGTAACACAGTCATGTAGGTACTCTGATACAAATCAGGAAGAGCCACTATGGAAAAGTAGGTATGGCTGGGCACTTGAAACCTTGGTACTGTATCTTGCATTAATGATAGAAAACCTGTGTTGCTCATAAAGGAGAATGGCAGTGTGTTGACGACTTACTTGTCCTAATTACTTTTGTTAGCTTTTTTCCCTCTGGTCTGTTGGCTTTGTACTTCTGGACCATTTTAAGGACTGGACCAGTGAGAGTGGTGTGCTTCTTTCCTAGACATGACAGTTTGCTCCTTTTTTTACCACTCCTGGGGGTGGAATTGGCTGGGGATTTGTGGTCTCTTGGGAGTGTGGGAGTTGATGGGTTAAAGGACTGATAAATGGAAAATGTTGGAGTTGTGCATCAGCTACTGCTTGAAAGACTTTCTTCCTCTTCCTTTCCACCTGGTCGCCTAATGTTCTCCTTCCCCTGCCATCATCAGTATCATCGTCATCATCATCATCATCAGATTAACTGCGTGGTGTGCTGCTGCTGATACTGTGTGTTGGCATGCCTTCTCATACTGAGATATGAGGTACTTCAGCAAATGCCTTTTCATGGTAGATGTTCCCAACCTTGTTCCCTCCTTAACCTGACTCAGTTTGTCTTTATACAAAAGACACACTACACATGTCTGTTATTCTTTGTCCACCGGAAAGAAATCCCACACCATCGACATCACCAGTTTGGTCTTTCCTCCTGGCACTCAGCTGTTCTCTATTGTGCCCACTGCTGTGGGCTTCCTCCACATCGTCTCCCTTCTCCTCATCCTCCACCAGTTTTTCAGGTTCAGGGAATGGTTCTTCCTCTACCATGTGTTCTGGGCCATCAGTTTTGCCTGTGTCTTCTTTATTTGTTGTCATTTCAGATGCACTTTGTTGTGCTTCCCCTGGTTGTTTTGTAGCCTTCTTTTGTTTGTTTTACCACCACATTTGGTCTCTTTTGGTCTCCTACGTGCACCTGTCCAAAGGCAAACTCCCATTTGTTTCACCTCCTCCTCAGAACTGCTGCTGCTATCACTTTTATTGTGTTATAGTCACAATCTGTATCTCTGTCCCCCAAGTTCTGCCAAATCACTCTGATCCTCCTCCTCTGCCTGTTGCTACCTGATGCACTCCTTTCTTATTCCTTTTTTCTACAATGCAGTGCCACTGTGAGTGGTTCCCACAATGTGTGATACTTGATGGACTGTTTGACCACTACTGTCATCTTCCTCTACACTTGTACTTCGCATTGAGGCAGAGGGTCTATGACCAAGCCCACTCTGCTTTGTTGTTTCTTTGATGTGGCTGGATGATCCCATGTCACCATTTCCTCGGCCTGTTTCTCCATTTCCTAATGTTTGTTACAGGACTCAGTCATGTGGCTGATGAATAATGATGAGTAAGACTTTATTTATTTATTTATTTATTCCCATTTATTTTTAATTTATAAATGGGATGCCACCAAGGACTATCAGTGGCCAGGCACCTAGTTGCTATCAGCTGACAGCTGACTGACACTTGCTGTCAACTGCCTGGATCACATGGCAACAGCACGGCTCAGAATGACACACACACAGGCTGCTTCAGGACTCAGGAGGAGGAGGAGGAAGGAACTTCAGTAATATGAGGGAATGTGTAGACTTTTTTAATTTCATTTTTATTTTTTACTCTTTATGAGATGCCACCAAGGTGCCAGCTATCAGGGGCTGAGCACTGGCACACACTTGCTGTCCAGATCACTTTTCAGCAGCACAGATAAAGATAGCACACACACACATACACACACACACACACACACACACACACACACACACACTCTGCTTCAGGACTCAGCAGGAAGAAACTGCAGCAACTTGGGGGAACATGAAGACTGAGAGTTTCAATTTCAAAAGTGTCACAAAAAGAAAAAATATTTCTAAAAGAAATATTTAATAGGATGTCACCAAGATGTCAACTACCAGGGGCCAGGCACTGTCCTACTGCCAGCTTGCACACACTTACTGCCCAGTAAAATTAGTAAATAAAAGTAACTCCCTATAAAACTCACATCTCAGGCTTCTGCCAGGGACTTCAGTCAAAATCTGTTTGTATTTGTAATGCCTTGCTACAATGCTAGTTCTGCAATGAAAAACCAAATGTGTGCTGCACTGCTGAGATTAGACAAGTGGACACTGTCAGACGGCCACTTCCTGCACTATCCACCCACTGTCCAGCCCCAAGCAAACTCCTTCTCTTCCAGAGTCCAGTCTCTCCCAGGTCTGCCCTCACAGGCAAGTGCTTGGTCCCAGAGGTCTGCTGCAACACTACTGCTCAGCCTGTCTTTTTGGGGTTTTTTGTTGTTCGTTTTCCTCCTAGACATACCACTTCAGCAGTCCTGCTGTTGCAAGACTAGTGGAGGTTGAACTTTTGAAGATTTTCTTTGCTCTGAAGAATTTCCCAGCTAATCTAACTAGAAGTGAATCACAGCCTTGCCTGAACTACCTAACAGCCCGGCAATAAGCACCCGAGTCAGCTTTATGCTGACTCACATGGTTGAGCTGAGTATAGCTCCAAAGTGAGGCTGTGACTCGCACTGTGCCCTAGTTCACTGTCTCAGAAGTTAACTGTGGTTCACGGTTCAGCTGGTCCATACCATTCAAACCAGGGCAGAACAGTTAAACTAGAAGTCTGTCGGTTTCCCCCAAAGGTTTTCCACAGTCCAAAAGAATCAAACACCCAAAGTTGGATGTGTTTGATTCTTTTGTAGAAACAAACTTGCAGCCCTATTTAAAACCTGCTCCCACACAAGATGCCATGGTGATGGTATTAGGCCAGTGCTACACAGAAGGGCTGCCAGACCCACTCGCAACACAAACTCTGACGAATCCATGTCAGTTCAACCCGGTGAATTCAACCTGAGTCAGTTCAGCTCAGTGAATTCAGCCTTACGTCAATGTAGCCGGACGTCAATTCAGCCCGAGTCAGTTCAGTCCAATGTCAATTCAGCCCGTTTAATTCAGCTCATATTTAAATTCAGCTCCTTTTGGTTCTGCACTAGAATAAACATAACTAACCACATATGTAAACATGTATAAACTTTATAGAAAGCATTAAAACATAATGAAAGAATATTAATCAAGTTAAAACATGGAAGTGTGCACAAGTCCTCTCCAGTACTCCACTGTTTCCCTTGTATGGTATTCTGCAACTATGTGCTGAATTCTTTCAGCCAAGTTCTTGTACACTCTCTTAGCTTCTTGTGGTGGTTGGCCAGCAATGTATTGCTCCATTATAGTCATGTCAGGCTCTGTTCCTTTTTCAAAGCATCGATTAGTTTCCACATTGTGGGGTGATCAGTGCTTAGGAGGCTCATGAAGCTGCTGTGCCATCCTTTAACAGCATTGTTTGTCCTTGGGATGCCTTGGTTTGTTGCATCATAGTAGTTCCACTGGCTTTGAGGAAATCTGGGCTGCTATTGCCATAATCTTCTGTCTGTCCTCCCCACCCAAACGTCTTCAAAATAGTCAAGCATAGGCTGTAGCAAATCCTCATGCTCAGTGCAATACTGACTGTCCATTAAAGCCTCAAACGCTTTCACTACATTGTGTACAGGCCCGAATGCCAGTGTAGCCAACATTCTCGCATTCAGCAATTACTCTGGATCAGCTCCATATTGTTGAAGTCCGCAATTCTGTACCTGCTGCCAGATATTTTGGCTGAAAAGAAAGAAACAGCCACACATTGTTGCCCCTGGAAAAGTGTCTTGGAATGCTGACACAGCACCAATCTCAAAGTCAGTCATTATTGATTGTGGACTAAGGTCCGGTTGTAGCTTCTTCAGCTCTTGCAACAATCCTAAGTATGTTTGCTTGGTCTTATTTGGCAGCAGCACATATACAGCAGGCAGCACTTAGTTATGATGGACTCCATCAGAAGCGTAGATTGGCACTGGTACTAAAAAACAGGAGTCTGTCATTTCCTGGTCCACTGTCAAACAAGCCTGCCTCCTTCCCCTTGTCCTAGACCTTCTTTATCTATGGAAAATGCTACCTTCCTGTACCTTATTTATTCTGGGCAGACTTCCAGGGCACATCACAAAAGAAAAGGATGTTCTCAGCGGCCACAACTCATAAGACTACACATACCATCATTTCCAGGGCCAGTTAGGGCCTTTCAATTGATGTTCTAGCATGGCTGCCAGAGGAGCAGATGATGAAAAGGACAGTACAGAGACACAGAGCAGCCATCTCTGGTGCACCATGTAATCCTGTAAGTCTGCAGGAGCTGGAAATTCCAACTCCATTTAGTGAGACAAGTGCAGCCAATGCCTTCCTTTTGTTTGACAGCTGACCAGGAAATGACAGAATCCTGTTATTTAGTACCAGTGCCAATCTACGCTTCCTCAGCATGTCACCCAACCAATATGCTGACAGCACCTTCAGTGCTTCCCCATCACTCTTTGAGCAGCTGTATACCATTCATGGGGGTCATCATAACAAAGTGCTGCCTGCTGTATATGCGCTGCTGCCAGATAAGACCAAGGAAATGTACTTACAATTGTTGCAAGAGTTGAAGAAGCTGCAATTCTACCTTAGTCCACAATCAATAATGACTGACTTTGAGATTGATGCTGTGTCAGCATTCCAAGACACTTTTCCAGGAGAAACAGTGTGTGGCTGTGTTTTTCATTTCAGCCAAAGTATCTGGCAGCAGGTACAGAACTGTGGACTTCAACAATATGGAGCTGATCCAGAGTTATTGCTGAATGTGAGAATGTTGGCTGCACTGGCATTCGGGCCTGTACACGATTTCCTCAAAGCCAGTGGAACTGCTATGATGCGACAAACCAAGGCATCCCATTGACAAACAATGCTGTTGAAGGATGGCACAACAGTTTTGAGAGCCTCCTAAGCACTGATCACCCCACAATGTGGAAACTAATCGATGCTTTGAAAAAGGAACAGAGCCTGCCTGGCAGAGACTATATGGGAGCAATACATTTTTGGCCCCCTAACTCAAGAAGCTAAGAGAGTGTACAAGAACTCGGCTGAAAGAATTCAGCACATAGTTGCAGAATACCATACAAGGGAAATAGTGGATTACCTGAGAGGGCTTGCACAGAATTTCATGTTTTAACTTGATGATTAATATTCTTTTAATATATTTTAATGCTTTCAATAAAGTTTATATATGTTTACATATGTGGTTAGTTATGTTTATTCTTGTGCAGAATCAAAAGAAGCTGAACTGACATATGAGCTGAATTAAAGGAGTTGAATTGATGTTGGACTGAATTGACTTGTGCTGAATTGACACTGGCTGAATCGATGTCGGGCTGAATTCACTGGGCTGAATTGTCTGGCCACCACTCTGATCAGTGAAGCACTCTAGAAAACAAAAAAAAATGACTGACTCCATTGAAACTGAAGAAAATGCTTTAATGTGAACTTGTTGGCAGGTACATACAGATATGCTTTCCTTCGGCAACTAGTCAGGGAACCCACTCATGATAGGGCAATACTGGACCTAGTGCTTACTAACCGTGACGGTGTTGCAGACATTAAAGTGGGAAACCATCTGGGGATAAGTGATCATTGTACAGTGTTCACTAGGTTCTAACAGAGCAAAAAAGGCATAGGCCCATAATAGCTCCAATTTCAAGACAAATTATAATAATCAAGTGTCCCTTTATTAGAAATGTAAATATCAAGATGCTTCTTGAAATCTTCTTTTGAGCTACTTAAAATCATTTTATTGGCAACCTGTTCCAAAGTGAAACTGTTCTTAAAGTGTAAAAATATTTTCTATCCTTTGTTTTAAATCTCTCATTTTTTATCTATAACGGATGTCCCCTAGTATTTACTTGACCATTTTTAAATTCCAAGTCTAAATTCAATATTAGTAATGGGTTATTTAATATATCATAAAAGAACAGAAGATAGCCTCTCTGTCATCTAGCCTCCAAACTATGTAATCCTAATCTATCCAATCTATCTTCATATGAATATTAATTCATTCTAAATATAGATTTGGTATATCTTCTCTGTAGTTTTTCAACTTTTTTAATCTATGTTATTTCATAAGGAGACCATATGTATGATCCATAATCCAAGATGGGTTTCACATATGACAGATATAAAGGCAACAAGACTTCAGTTGTTCTACTTTTAATATTTCTTTTAATTGAGACAATTACGCTATTAGCTTTTGCAATAACAGATGTTTTATGTGCTTTAAAATTTATCTTGTTGTCAACAGGTATCCCAAGATCTTTTTCAGTAACTTTAGATTCAATCAGTACCCTGTCCAAATAGTATACCTGATTTGGATTATGTTTACCCATATGTAGAACACTACATTTTTTATGATTAATTTGCATCCCCAATTTTTTTACCCATGCACATATTGCATTGATATAATTTTGGATATGTTGAATTTGATCAGCAGTCTGACATGGGCCGCAAATGTTGATGTCATTGGCATATTTCGAAATAGTGCTCCTGATGTTGTCATCCAGGTCTGCCATAAAGATCTGGAAAATCAAAGGTCCCATCACAGACCCCTGTGGGACTCCACTTGTCACCTGAACCTCTGTAGACAAATGGCCATGAATTGAAACCACTTGAGATTGCTTGTGAAGCCAATCATCTATCCATCTAACATCATTTTTATTTATTCCTACTGTATTCTATTTTTGATAAATTGCCCAATGTGGAACTCGATCAAAAGCTTTACTTAAATCAAATAGGAGTACATCAATAGGAACACTGTTATCTCTCAATGTGCTAACCTGATTGTAAAAGGTAACCATAGTTGTAGCACAGGAATACCCCCTCTTAAAACTATGTTGATTCTGATCAAACAATGGATCATTGTTGAATTGTTGATTTACTCTATCTTTTATAAAGGTTTCCAATATTTTACATGGTATAGATGTTAAGTTTATGGGTCTGTAATTGACAATAAGTATTTTACTACCGGATTTATGAATGGGGGTTACCTTAGATTTTTTCTGCTCTTTAGGTACTTTCCCAGAGTTAAGTGATTTATGTAAGCAATAATATCTGACAGGGTGGGTGGTATTGTGCTATACCAGACTGCCCAGGGGCGTAATGAGGCCCGACACCACAGGCGGAGGGCCTTATAGCCCCTGGAAGGTCCGGTATAGCACAATACCACCCACCCTGAAGGGTATTATTGCATTTAGAAAATGGGCTATCAGTAACAGTTACATAAAATATTAGAAAAATTAAAAATAAAGTAAAAATGAATTAAAAAAGTCAGTGTAGACATTAAGTAGTTCCTTTACTAATGCCAGTAGAGGGCGCTGCTGCTATTTAGGTGTGTTAGTCATGATTTATTTTGCTGTATGTTGTGATCGTGATTGCAAAAGGAATTGAGAAATTAGAAAATGAGCTATCTGCCCGGTCTATCTGATTGCTGTATTTTGTGATCGCAAAAGGAACCGGGAAATTAAAAGATGAGCTGATTGCTGACAGTTCTCTTTTACCTCCCTATCCCACCAGGAGTTGTAGTGAGTGTTTCCTTTGTTCTTTCTTTTTTTTTTGTTAGCCACTGTAAGGTTTGTCAGCCCGATCCCTTCCCAAAAAAAGATCCTGAAGTTGGTAAAGGAGTTGTGCCTGCTGTCAAGTGCTGTCCGAGCGTTCAACGGGATGTGGTGCCACGATGTGGTGGGTGTTGTGAGCGGAGCATGCTTAAGTAATAAAAAATGTGTGGTTTCTACACTGCCACTCGGTGCAATCTGGACCGTTAGTCAGGGCACTGCATTTCCCACCCCCATCAGTTTACACTCGGTGCCATCTGGAGTCACGGCGCTGCATTTCTGATTGTTTTTGTCAACTAATGGCTTGAAGTGATTACGGATGGCAGCCAAAATATTTACTGAGGTACAAGAAGTGGGGAAAAACATTATAGACTGAGACTTCAGTTGTTGTAAGGGGAACGGCTTTCTGGGTTCACGGAGAATAAAATAGCGGCTTTTGCCAGCTGTCAAATTGCTGACATTCGAATAGCTGAGGGATCTCCATGATGGGGCACAAAGGCTGGTACCTTTTATTGGCTGGGGTCTGTTGCCACATAGATTAGGTGTTTGCAGGACCTATCAGCCAATCAGGATGCCGCATTCTTAATGCCCATTTTCTAACATACAATAATTTCAAAGGTAACCAGATATTATCTTTCATAAGTTTAAGCATAGTAGAGGTTATGTTATCCATTCCAGGAGCACTATGTTCTTTTAATTTATCAATTACTGCAATAATTTCTTCTTTGGAAAAACTGTAGTGTCCTTCCAGTGTCCCATAATCATTCTGAATGTTATACAAACTCTGTTCTGCATATACAGAAGAAAAATAGCTATTAAATGAATTAGCAATTTCTATTGGTTCTGTAATGACTTCTTCATTGACTGTAATAGAAAATAACTCACCGTTGTTCTTTTTTAGTGAATTAATATAACTAAAAAACTGTTTACTGTTTGATTTTGAGTCTGTCTTAGCTAAATGCAGTTCATAATCGTTTTTAGCTTTATCTTATTCTTACATTTTTTTTGAATATGCTTAAATTTTGACCAATTTAATTCAGTTTTCCTTTTGATGTATTGTCCATATAATTTATTTTTCTTTTTAATTAGTTTGTTTAAACTTTTATTTAACCATTTGGGTTTTCTTCCTGATTTATTATATTTGTTAATTTGTTTAACATGAGAGTTCATAATTCTATGAATAGTAGTTTTAATAAAATCCCATGCCTCTTCAATAGATTTTTCTAATAGTATATCCTCTCATTGTATCTTACTTAATTCTTTATGTATATCATCTATATCTGCAATTTTATATAGATATATTTTAGTACACCCTGAAGTAATTGTGTTTTCATAATCTAGGGAAACCATAACAGAAGAATGGTCACTATTACCAATTACAGTCAACAAGATTAATATCCTCAGTTGTCAGTACTAAATCGAGTATTTTATTAAGTCTTGTATGTTGTTTTACAGACTGAGCCACATTTTTTTCATTGCAAAAATCCACAAAGTCTTTGCTCTGAATATTAACAGCTAAGTTTTTAACCCAATCTATATCTGGGAAATTAAAATCACCTGTCAAAACAACTTGACCAAGTTCTAATGCTGTTGAAATTTCATCCATCATTGATTCCATTATATTGGATTTGGTATTAGGTGGTCTATAACAGAGAGCCAAGTTGAATTCTGTTTTATTTTCTTTTAGAATTTTAATCCATAATGTTTCAGTGTGACCATTTACACCAGTTTTCATTTTGTCAGTAATATCCACATATTTTAAATTCATTGATAAGTAGACAGCTACTCCACCTCCCTTCCTGTCCGTATGAATGATGTCATAACCCTATACAATTCCACTCATCATTTACTCCAAGCCATGTTTCAGTTATTAGAGCCACATCTATATTGTCTGAATTTAATATAACTTCTAATTCACTAATTTTATTAGGCAAGCTTCTGATGTTACTAAGTAAACACTTAATTTTTTGTGCTTTTTCAGCAGGTTTAACACCAGATGCTGGATTATTTATAATGACTGATTTCCAGCTCCCCCTATGACTTAGTTTAAATTAGTTTGTTCCATATGTCTTTTAATACTATCACTCAGTAGATTTGCTCTTTTGTTATTCAGGTGCATCCCAGCTTTACTAAATAAATGTCGATTACCAGAAAATATAGTCCATGTGTTTATAAATCCAGTATCCTCTTTTAAACATGAATTTTGTAATCTAATGTTAATTCTTGATATAGTTTTATTTTTTTCTTCTAATGCTCTTGGGATTGGTAATATGCCTGAGATAAACACTTTTGCACCAAGATTCTTAATTTGAAAAGCAGTCTCTAATAAATCCATACATATGTCCTTCTCATGACTTACCCTACATCATTCACTCTATGTATTGTCACAAGTTTCTCAGAGTTGGATTGTTTAATCACCTTTGGAATTACATTTTTTATATCATTTATCTTTGCCCCTGGATAACAAAGTGCCATCCTATTTTCTTTATCTCCTTTGCAAAAGTTGGTATCACATTTTCTTGTTATTGAATCTCCCAGTAATATTAACTCTGGGCTAGCAGACAAATTCTGTGTATTTTCTGGATTAGTCATATTATCATTGTACAATAAAAAGACAAAGAACCTCTGTGCACAAGCACTGAGGCAAGGGTTACCCCAAAGGGCATTTGGCCGGGAAGCCAAGTTTCAAGCTGATGTCTATGTCTTCTGTTGGCACCCTTTGCAAACTGTGTGAAATGCCTTTCAGCACCATGCATTTCTGCTTAAAGTTGAACCAGCATAATATTCTGTTGTGATTTGCATATGCAGCCCATGATGCTTTGCATTGTGGGGGCATGAGTGATTTTGTATTTCTTTGAAACTTGGCTTCCCGGCCAAATGCCCTTTGGGGTAACCCTTGCCTCAGTGCTTACGCACAGAAGTTCTTTGTCTTTCAAATTGTTTTTTGTTTTAATTGGGTTCACCACAACATAACCCAGATAGACCATCTTAGGGTAGCTGGTTCATGCCACTGGAGTGTCAAACAGATGATGCATACTGATCAGTCCTAGTAGGACGAAACATGTGTCTGTGTCTTCTGTTGGTACCCTTTACAAACTGCATGAAATGCCTTTCAGCACCATGCATTTCTGCTTAAAGTTGAACCAGCATAATATTCTGTGGTGATTTGCATATGCAGCCCATGATGCTTTGCATTGTGGGGGCATGTGTGATTTTGTATTTCTATTGTACAATAAACTATATCTATTTTGAATACTAATGTTATTGCTATTCAAAGTCCGTCTACCTTTTCTCCTTCCTTTACCACTTTGTACTAAGCACCAATCATTATTCTCATTATGATCAGCTTGCTTTTGTTTCTTAGAACGATTTAGGTTAGTTGGATCAGGTTCTGAAATATTGTTTACCAGGTCATCCCTTACTCTTTTTTTGACTGTGTATTGCAGTTGACATAACTAGTACACCCCTGATTTGTAATTATTTGCTCAGATAATATGGGATTCAAATCTAATATTGTTTCCTGCTCACCTCTCATGGTTTGTGTTTGTTTGCGATTATGCAGTTCTAATTTGTTACTACCTCCGTCACCATATGTTGTAACATTTGTAGTTGCATAGGAAAAATATTTCCAATACCACATTCTTACTCCAAGTTCATTAGTTCTTTCAAATTTTTTATTTCCAGCATAGCATTATTCAACTTATACCGAATACAGTAACTCCCAACTGAAAACATGTTTCACACTCTAAATCATTTAGTACATCTTTATTCACAATACAATACATCTGACATGTAGCACATTTGATTAATGTCCTGTCCAAACATAATTTATTCATTAACAGTTCTGTGTCCTCTGCACAATCCATTATTTTGTTTGAATATATGTTATATATTTGAGACTCACTAAATGCTCTTGAAGATATATGCTAAGAGACTTTGTATGTTATATTTACCTCTTGGTCTCTTCTAACCTCGCCGGACATGCCAGACACACAACGAACGCACGTGTCTCTGTGCGTGTCTCCACGCACTCACCCTGCTCGCTCGCAGGCAAGTTAAAATAGAGCCCCAACCAGGAAGTGCAGCAGTCAGGTGACCTTGGTCCACTCACACTCCAAAGCGCCAAAGTAAGAATTTAAAAGTTATACAAGGGACATTCTAATTCAGCCTACAGTCAAGCTGCATGAAATATCTCATCTAACACTGCAGGGCACGGGAGGGTTGCAGTTCCTCTGCAGAGCATGAACCGCAAGCTCCTGTAACCCTTGCTCTATCTTGGCTTTATGCCAAACAGCTGTAGCATGCTGCAGAGTCCCACCAATAAACACAGAACAACATAGAGGTTACAGAGCTGACCCCTTTCATACAGGGAATTGAGTCAAATGATGTATGCTCGCTAGCGGGTGAGTTAAAATAAAGTGTGGTTCAATATAAGAACAACTGCAGAATTCAACCATACAATGGTGAGGGTACTAGATTTCAGAGGGGCTGATTTTATTAAAATGTGAGAATGCCTCATGAACGAACTGACTGGGGTGACTACTGGGGGTGGGGAAGAAAAGTGGGCCAGACTAAAGGACAGCACAGTGAAGGCAACAAACCTCTGTGTTAAGTAAGTAAGTGAAGGTAAAAGAAGTCAAAGACTGTTATGGTTTTCAAAAGGGGTAGCAGAACAGATAAAAGTTAAAAGAGCAGCATTCAGAAGGTACAAGGAGACCCAGAAAAATGAGGATGGGGAAGTGTTTCAGTGAAAACAGAGAGAAACAAGCAAAGCAGTAAGGAGAGCAAAAGTGCAAACCAAAGAAAGAATAGCTCGGGGAGTATCAAAAGGGGATGAGGCAGTTTTTTAGGTATGTTGGTGAAAAAAAGGAAGACAAAGGGAGGGATTGTACGTATACATGCATGCATACATACATACATACAAGATGTCAGCAGAGAAGGCCCAACTAGTCTGCCAAAAAATCCAGCCCCACCTACCCAGAGACCCCCAGTCTAACCCCTACATTAGAAACCCATCCTCTGAGTACATTTAAAGAGGGAAGGGGGATACTGCATGGAAGAGGATCACGAAGAAGCAGACATATTAAACAAATACTTCTGCTCAGTTTTCATAGTAGAAGGGGAATGGGAGGGACCACAAAGAGGTACCAGAAACATAGAGGTGAAAGAAATAGGCAGTAGTCTGTTTTCAGTGGGGAGAATCCAGAAAGCACTAGCCAACCTGAAAGTAGACCAAGCTATGGAGCTGGATGGGGTACATCCAAGAATACTGAGGGAACTTATGGGGATACTCACTGTACCTCTGATAGACCTTTTTAACAGATCATTGGAGACTGGGGTGGTCCCAGAGGACTGGAGAAGGGCTCATGTAGTCCCTCTTCACAAAAGTGGTAGCAAGGAAGAGGCGTGCAATTATAGGCCTGTCAGTCTGGCATTGGTGGTCTGTAGGTTGATGGAAACACTATTGAAGGAAAGGATTGTGGAATGTCTTGTTTTCAACAGATTGCAGGACCTGAAGCAGCATGGTTTCATAGGGGGAAAATCATGCCAAACAAATCTGATAGACTTCATTGACTGGGTGACCAAGGAGCTAGACCAGCTAGGTGCAGTGGATGTGGTTACCTGGATTTCAGCAAGGCTTTCGACACCATTCCACATATGAGACTGGTGGGAAAGTTGGTTAACTTGTGGTTAGATAATAAAGAAATAGCCTGGACAGGAAACTGGTTGGCTGATAGGACACAGAGAGAACTGGTAAATGGAATGTGCTTACAGGAGGGGAGGGTGACCAGTGGGGTTCCTGTTGGGTCTGGTCCTATTCAATACATTTATAAGCATCATAGCAGAAGAACTGGAAGGGAAGGTCTGCCTCTTTGCAGATGACACCAAGATCTGTAACAGAGTGGACAGACCAGGGGAAGGGGGGTAGATAGAATGTGCAAGAATCTAAATAGACTACAAGAGTGGTCAAGGGTATGGCAGCTAGGTTTTAGTCCAAAAAAGTGCAAAATAATGCATCTATGCCATAGGAATCCAGGAGCTGTGTACAAGATGGGCAGAGTGATTCTGACAAAGACCAAGCAGGAAAGAGACCTAGGGGTAATCATATCGGATGACATGAAGGTGGCAATGCACTGTGATAAGCCAATCAGGAGGGCTAGTGGGATGATGGAGTGCATGGGTAGGGGTATCTGCAGCAGGAGGAGAGATGTGATTCTGCCCCTATATAAATCACTTGTAAGACCCCTCCTTGAGTATTGTGTACAGTTTTGGAGACCACATCTCAGAAAAGACATAGACAGAGTGGAGTCGATCCAGAGGAGGACAACCAAAATGGTGCACGGTCCATCAAAAGTCCTATGAGGAAAGACTTAAGGAGCTAAATATGAACACCCTGGAGGAAAGGAGGGATAGGAGATATGATAGAAGCCTTTAAATGCCTTACAGAGGTTAATAAGGTACTGGAGGAGAGTATCTTTCAGAGGAAAAACTACTCTAAAACAAGAGGGCATAATATGAAGCTAAAGAGGGTAAATTCAGGAGTGATGTGAGGAAGTACCTTTTTACAGAAAGGGTGGTGGATACCTGGAACAGCCTTTTGGGGGAGGTGGTGGGGGCAAAAACAGTAAATGGATTCAAAAATGCCAGGGATAGGTACAAGGGAATTGTGGGGGTAGGGTAGAGAGCACAATAAAAATAATCGTAAACAAAAAACAAAAACAAAACCAAAAAAAAAAAACACTTGGGCAGACTGAGTGGGCCCAGCAGTGCCTATCTGCTGTAATATTCTGTGTATCTATGTACAGATGCACAGCTTGAGCTGCTGCCAACTAGCCCAATTGCTTTGGCTATCCCAGCCTTCCTCAGGGGGCATGGCAGGAGAAGTGCATATCATTTTTTTTTCTAGGGATGTGGATACAGTGTTCATCCACACTTCAGGCAGTGTTTCTTTCCCCTTTAAGGCTTGCCAGAACATCTTCAAGCTGGCTCCTCCCACCCACCTAGGTGGTAACTCTCTCGGCATCACCCCGTGAAGCCAGAACTTCCTTTCTGCTGGAAGAAGAAGGTTCCCTCCTTACCACTCTTTCACTAAGAAGATCCTTTGCTTATTAAAACATTACATTTTCCAAAAACTTTGTCTTCAGGCTACTCCTTCTGGTCTCTGGTATGGACAAGTTTCACTGAGTTTATAGGAGTGAAAAAAGCCGTAGCCCAAGAGTTGGCTTCTGTTTAGGGCAAAACATAATAATTTAAGTTAGCACCTGTAGCAATATGCTTGTCTAAGCTATTTTTGAATTGTTCTTTGTATAAACTACATATAACATTGATGGGAACTCTGTTCCATAGGTTGGCCGCACGTGCCATGTAATAATATTTTCTTCCAGTTGTTTTGAATCTACTGGTTTTATTTTGAAAAATATGCCCTCTAACTCCCAAGTTGTCATCTTTATAATCAATGTTTAATTCAATCATCAATGCCGAATCATTTAGAATATCTTTGTAAAGTAACATGTCCCCCCTTTGTCTTCTTAATTCTAGACTGTACAAGCCTAAGTCGTTTAGTCTTTTGCTATAGGTCTCATATTTTAGTGAATTTATTGATTTCATATACCGACATTGAACCTTTTCTAATTTATTGATTTCCGCTTTGGTGTAAGTTAACCATAACTTGCTTCCATAGTCCATTATAGGTCTAACATATGATAGATATAGAGGTAGTAGTACTTCTTTGTTTCTACTTTTGATGTTTCTTTTTTTGGCCATAATTATTTGGTTTGCTTTCGCTATTACCGATGTACATTGTTCTTTAAACATGAATTTGCTATCTAAAATAATTCCCAAGTCTTTCTCAGAGTTTTTTTGTGGTAATGCTGTTCTGTTTAAAGCAGCAGTGTAATGAAATTGGGCAAAAAATTTGACCCTACCCTTTTTCCACTACAAAAGATTCCAGGCATCTTCCAGTTTTATTTGGCGCTACAATTTTCTAATTTAAACACAATTTTAATATTTCATAAATGTTTTAATTAAATTTTTTCTCAAATTAAAAAAGATGGCTGCCACATTTTCCATAGAAATAGCATTGTAGACCTGGAAAGGGGTAGGTTTCAGAAAATAAAAAAGACTCATGCTGTGCAGCATAGAAGGTACCGAGACAAGTACGTTTGACAGGTATGCTAATATTTTTCTTAATCATAGCTGAAACTAGATATTTTGGAAAAACATTTTTCATTGCACTGCTTCTTTAAGGTGTAGGAGTGATGTTTGTTGTTTTTACCCATATGTATTATGCAACATTTGTCTGTGTTGAGCTTCACACCCCATTTGTTAGTCCATAATGCAACTGAATCTATGTCTTGTTGTAATGACTCTATTTGGGTATCAATTTCACATGACCCACACAATTTAGTATCATCTACACATTTTATGATGTCATTTGTGATGTTATTTTCTAGATCAGCAATAAATATTTGAAAGATAATTGGTCCAATAACTGATCTCTGTGGGATGCCACTGTGGGACGATGCAAAGTCAGCACTGGGATTCCAGAAATGTGCCTGTGGGCAGAAGATGTCTTGGATGGATCCACACATCATGTGCATTTACTGCCTGGGCCATGAGCACGATCCCCAGGCATGTGGCCTGTGCCACAATTTTCATCTATCTACGTTAGAGGATCATCATGCCCTCCTGCTTCTGGGTCATTTGGACAATCAGGATCTGCCCATCAAATCTAAGGACACCTGTCAGGTGGTCTCCATAGCTGCAGGGTCTGCCAAACAGCTTGCGGCATTTCAGGAATCTGTAGCCCTGGCCGCAGCTCAAGCTTCCTTGGCTTTGGCCCTTTGCCACTCTTGTTGGGTACCTCCTTCACAGGGGCATTCAGAGAATTGTGCCAGGCCCTTCCCACCAATGGGCAGGGTCCCTTAGGCACTAAGTCAAAGTCCAAATCTAAAAAAGAGACCAAGAAATGGTCTCGCCATTGATTGTGGGATTGGAAGCACTCTCAGCCCTCCGATTCCCGTGCTTCTCCGGAGGTTCCAACTTCGGTCAGTTCTTTGGCCCAGGCTGCCAGCCCCACGGTCTCCCAGTTGGGCTAGTTGGTCGAGACACAGGTCGATCTTCCGGCCAAGATATTTCTCAAGCCAGTTGACCCATTGTTGCCAGAAGAGGCCAACACCTTCCCTGTCTAGGACACTGGTCCTAGTGCTCACTCAAGGAGGAAGGAACCAGTCCGCTGATCTGCTGCCTCTCACCCAAGAGCTTCCGGACATGGAGGAGACCCAACTCTCACTGACCCCCTCTGAGATCCACTGTCAGTGACCCTAACAGTTGAGGTCATGCTCTCGACACTTGGGCAAGCAGTGCCGCCACTATTCCTCATCTTCCTTGGGCGAGGAGAGACTCTGGTGCAAGCTGTGTCGGTGCTACAAGGACTTGATGTGGCAGCAGCTCATTTTCACTAGGGTGAAGCCCATCTCAGCTTTAACCTTGGCCATTACTTGGCCTTTGCCACAGAGTCCGCAGCCTTCTCCGCCTCAGCAGGAGCTTACCTGTCAGGTCTCGGCTCGATCTCCCCCAGCCTCTCCGCCAATTCTGGTGGTGCTGACACTGAAACAGCTGAAGTCTGCCACTTCGAGTAAGAAGGCATGCCCAGCCTTGGGTCTTCCCTGTTGGCTGTCGGTCACCATTACCTCTGACTGTTCCTGGAGGGCCAGTGGGGACTCTGGTGGTCAACCTCTCTTCCATGAATCCTTGGATTTGGAGGATTCCTCCTTGTACTCCTGTCTGGTGGGCTTAGAGTCAGCTGAGGATCTGCTACGGAGCAGGGTCCTACTTCTTTTATGGATCTTCTCCATCTCATCTTGGAATCTACGGGTCTCCCATTGGAGCCCATTCAGAAGCGGGCTTGGTATCCGCTCACCTAGATCCTTGACCGGGGTGACTCCCCTTGGGAAGTCTTCCCAGTGGCAGACACCATTCTTTGTCAGGCCTTGGAGCTGTGGCAGCACCAAACCTCTTTCCCTGTGCTGTCAGCCCAGATGGTTCCACAAGTATACAATCCCTACCAATTTCCTTTTGGGATTCACAGAACACCCCTCGGCTGAGGGTCTCATGGCTGGCTCTGTGTTCAGGTGCATCAGCAACATGGGGGACATTGACAAATGACCCGATAAGGGGTCCAAAAAATTGAACCATATGGCCAAAAAGGTGTAGGCTGCCTCCGCTCTTGGCCTTCGCCAAGCAAGTTCAGCCCTTTTGATGGCCCAATTCTTGCTTGCCCTCCTGGACATGCTTGATGAGGTGCTTCCTCATCTCCTAGTGGACCTGCAGACTGGGGTCAAACAGGTCTGGGGATCAAGTCCAAGCAGTAGCCAAGCAACAGCTCCAGACTGCCATGGACATTGGTGATTCTTGCACTTGGGGTCCATGGCAGTCACAAGTGGCTATGTGCTAAAGAGCCTGGCTGAGGATCTTGAATTTTACAGCAGATACCCAGCACAAGCTGGTGGATATTCCCTTCCTGGGTACCGGCTTGTTCAGGCTCGGGGTTGAGGTGCACCTCACCCGAATTGAGAAGTCCAATGTCACTTTGGACTCAGTGACATCTGCCCAGAGAGACCCCAAGGGCTCTAAGCAGCAGAAGAAGCAGCAGCCCTTTCAGACCCTCTCTGCCCCTGCGGCAAAACCAGCCCAGCCTCAGGCTGGACAGCAGGCTAGAAACATAGACTTTGATGGCAGATAAGGACCACTTGGCCCACCCAGTCTGCCCATTTCCCTACCTACTGGATAAGCTGCAGATTCTAGTTAACCAACAGCCTACTTCCTACAACCCCCAACTATAATTGCCTTGTGTCTGTCCCATGCATGTTTGAATTCCCCCACTGTTTTAGACCCAATGACCTCCTCAGGAAGGCTGTTCCATGTATCCACCACTCTCTCCGTGCAAAAAAATTTCCTCACATTACCCCTGAGCCGTCCCCCCTCTATCTTTAAATTGTGCCCCCTTGTTCTTACACATCTCTTTTTCTGAAAGATGCTACCCTCCTGGACTTTGTTGATTCCCTTGAGGTACTTGAACGTTTCTATCATGTCCTCCCTGTCCCTCCTTTAATCAAGAGTATACATATTAAGCTCTCTCAGTCTCTCTTCATATGGCTTCTGCTGCAGACCCTGCACCATTTTAGTTGCCCTCCTCTGGACTGCTTCCATCCTGTCTATGTCCTTCCATAGATGAGGTCTCCAAAACTGCATGCAGTACTCCAGATGGGGTCTCACCAACTGTCTGTACAGAGGGATAACCACTTCCCTTTTTCTACTTGTGATGCCCCTTCCTATGCATCCCAGTATCCCCCTGGCTCTCCTTACTGACTTTTCACATTGCTTACTCACCTTTAGGTCATCTGATATGACTACCCCCAGGTCCCTTTCCATTTTTGTTGTTGTTAGTACCTCCCCTGCTATTGTGTACTCTTCTCCTGGGTTTTTGTTTCCCAGGTGCATTACTTTGCACTTCTTTGTATTGAATCTAAGTTGCCACATGTCTGACCATTCCTCCAACCTTGCCAAGTCCCTTCTCATCTTTTCTACCCCCTTCTGTATCAACTCTGTTACAGATCTTTGTGTCATCTGCAAAGAGCATACCTTTCCTCAGACCCTCTGCAATGTCACCTATAAAGATGTTAAAGAGGACTGGACCCAGTACTGAGCCCTGAGGTACTCCACTAGTAACCCCCCTTTCTTCAGAATGTGTTCCATTCACTATTACCTTCTGTGTCCTGTTGTGCAGCCAGTTTGCTACCCGGCTACCACCCTGGAACCCACTCCCAGGCTGGCTAACTTGATTATTAATCTTTTGTGCGGGACTGTGTCAAATGCCTTGCTAAAGTCTAGGTAGGCCATATCCACAGCCCCTCCCTGGTCTATTACTTTGGTCACCCAGTCGAAGAAATCAATTAGATTCATCTGACATGACCTTCCTGCTGTAAATCCATGCTGCTTTGGGTCCTGTGCCCCACTGGCATCTAGGTACTCAACAATTCTTTCTTTCAGAAGTGATTCCATCATTTTCCCTACCACTGAGGTCAAACTTACAGGTCTGTAGTTTCCTGCTTCTGCCTTGCTCCCACTTTTGTGAAGGGGAATCACATTTGCCCTCCTCCAGTCCTCAGGTACCGCCCCATCCTGCCATGATCTGTTAAAAAGCATGGTCAGTGGTGTCACTAGGTCCTCCCTTAGTTCTTTTAGGATTCTGGAGTGAATCCCGTCAGGCCCCATTGCTTTGTCCACCTTGAGTTTTAGGAGTTCTTTCAGGACTCTTTCTTCTGTGAATAGACCGGTGTCAACCCCCCTACCCAGAGTGCTTCTATTGTCTGGTTTAGGTAACTCCTCCTCATCTTCTTTTGTGAATACTGAGCAAAAGTATTCATTCAGTATCTATGCCTTTTCACTGTCTCCCTCTGCCCACCTCCCTTCTCCTTTATTAATCTTCACTATCCCTCCCTTAACCTTTCTATGCTCCCTAATGCACCTATAAAAGGTTTTATCCCCCTTCTTAACTGAGTTGGCTATTTTTTCTTCGGTTTGGGCCTTTGCTAGTCTGACTGCCTTCCCCACTTCTTTCTGCTTTAATTGATACAGTTCCCTGTCATGCACCTTCTGTGATTCCTTATACTTTTTGAATGCAGCCTTTTTCTCCTTAACCTTCCCTGCCACCTAGTTTGAAAACCATAGTGGTTTTTTACTCCGCTTTGTTTTCTTTATTTGTTTCACACAAAGGCTTGTTGCCTCTATGATGGCAGTTTTGACTTTTCTCCATTGTTCTTCCACCCCTCCTTTTTGGTCATTTGCTAGTGCATTTTTCAGGCATTCACCCATTTTGCCAAAGTCAGCTCTTCTAAAGTCCAGTATCCTTGTTTTTGTATGGCTTATCTCCATGGTTGTGCTCATTGTGAAGCACACTGTGCAGTGGTCGCTTGTTCCCAGATGTCTACTGACTTCTAAATTTGTGATCCTCTCTCCATTTCAGAGTACCAGGTCTAATATTGCTCCCTCCCGAGTGGGTTCCAACACTAGCTTTGTAAGGCCTGCCCCCTGCAGGGCATCGAGAATGACGCTGCTCCTGGATGTGGCTGCAGTACCTGTTATCCAGTTAACATCTGGCATATTCAGGTCCCCCATCAACAGTATCTCCCTTTTTTCAGCCATTTTGAGAATGTCCTCTATCATTTTGTTGTCCATTTCCTCCCCTTGAGACGGGGGTCTGTATACAACCCCTGTGCGGATTGTGATGCCATTCCCTGTCTTCAAGGTGACCCAGAGTGCCTCTTGTCCTCCCCCTTTACTTTTTAGTTCTGTAGCTTTGATCCCTTCCCTTATGTATAGAGCTACTCCACCTCCTCTTTTACCTTCCCTGTCCCTTCTGTAGATTGTGTACCCTGGTATGTTGACATCCCAGTCATGGTTCTCGGTGTACCATGTTTCCGTGACTGTCACAATATCTAACTGTTCATCCTCCATCAGGGCTACTAGCTCAGGAAGCTTGTTTCCCAGACTACGGGCATTGGTACTCATTGCCCTCCATTAGTGTTGGCTTTATCCCTTTTTCCCCCATCCCTGCTCTTACTGTCCTTGTCTATTTTTCCATTTCCACTGTCCTGCCCTGTGTTGAGCTCTGTACCTCAGTGTTTACCTTCCTACTGCCATGTTTTGTGGGGGGAGGCTTGAAATTTCCTGCCTTTTATCAGTGCCTCCCCCCTTGGCTAGTTTAGAAGCTTGCCAAGGAAGCATTTAAACCTATCACCTAGGAGCTTGGTTCCCTTCATGGACAGATGCAGAGCATCATGCCAGTATAGACCTTTATCTCTCCAGGTGGTCCCCCAGTCCCCAATGAAGCCAAAGCCCTGTGCTCTGCACCAATTTTGCAACCATTCATTAAACTGAATGGTGTGTAGTACCCTAGCCTCACTCCTGCCATGGACTGATAGCACCACTGAGAAGGTTACTGTGCTTGCTACCCGTCTGAGGCCCCTCCCCAACTCCACAAATTCATTCTGCACTGCACTGATCCCATGCCTAGCTAGGTCATTTGTCCCAAGGTGGACTATGATATCTAGTTCCCTCTCCTGTGATGCTGCTTCTGCAATCCTGAGGATTTGCTTCCTGTCCTTCCAAACCATGGCACCAGGCAGGCACCTTACTTCCTTCTCTCTCCCTTTCCCAGGTTTACCCCCTAACAATAGAGTCCCTATCAGAAGCTGTTTCCTTCCCCTGTGGTGTCCCTTGCCACCCTTTTGTGGGTCTCCCTTGTGGATGTCCTCAGCTTTCTTCTGGGTCTCAACTGAGGGTGCCATCATAGAGGAACCTTGCTCTGCCAGAATGGCATATGATTTGTGTAGAGGTACATCTAGGGGGCTTCGCCTCTGGTCCTCCACCCGCACCCTCCCAGAACCCACTGTGGTCCAACTGCTCTTCATATTTGGCAACCTCTGAGGCAGTGGTTGTGGCAGTGTTGCTCTTTGGAAGGGGGAGGCCTCTTTAGTCCTTGCTAGTTCAGCCTGGAGGTGGGCAACCTCCTCCCTCAGAGCTGACAGTTGCCTGCAAATAGGACAGCAACACAGTTTCCAGAATGTCTCCGGAAAACTGCTGCCCCACAGCCAGCACATTGCATCACTCACATGTCCCTCTCCTTATAATATACTATATATATATTTTTATTATTATTTGTGGTATGTACCTACCCTTTATGCACTGTGCTGGTTATTAAGGATATGACAGTTCTGCCCCAAGACCTGTTGAGGAAGTGATGTCAGAACTGTGGCTATAAAGGAAATGCCATGCCTGGGGGTGAGTGTGGGGTAGGGTGGGTGGGTAGTCCACAGCCTCTGGTGACTGTTAGAAACAATCAAATACACAACTGCTCCACCACCCTGGTGAGTATTGCCCTTTATAGTACTTCAACTAACACCACAATTTACTAGACCACTTCTCCTGCACAAATCACTACTGAGCCCAGGGATAAAAATTAACTCACTCCTCAGCCAGCAGGACACTTTTAAAATGTTGCAAAAATATCCTTCCAAATCCTAGGTCTCAACCCCAACAATCAAGCAAATTCATTTGTATCTCACTCCCTCTGGTTATAAAATTACTACACTTTTAATGGAATCCTGCAATTCTCTGCTTAATGCCAATAAGTAAAAAAAAAAAACGAAACTTTTTGTAGAAAGCGTAGCTCCCTTTCCCTAGCTCAGCCCTGGTGACCTCTACTGAAGTCTGTGACCACAGTTGTTTGTAAGCCTGGTGGCCAGGGCCCAAGTGGTTCTTCAGCCGGGCCCTCCACCACCTTCAAGTCTGCCCAGTGACAGGATGAGGGGTGCCTCGCTCCTGCCTGTCATGTCTCCCGGTCCTCCCATAAGGGGCCAGCTCCACCACTTCCTTTCTGCCTGGTCCACTGTCACCATGGGCAGGCAGGTTCTTGAGGTGGTCGGTCAGGGTCTGCCTCTGGAATTTGAGGCATACCCACCTTGCTGAGCCCATCCCCCATGGGAGGGCATCGTGTCTGCGGACATCCTGTCAGCAGTTCGGGATGACATCGCCCAACTCCTCCTTAAGTAGGTCATGGCTTCTGTCTTGGACCCTCTGGAACACCCAGGATTTGTCTCCAGGTACTTTCTGGTGACAAAACAGATGGGGGGCTGGTGCTGAATCTTAGATCTGCACAACCTGAACAAGCTTCTCAGGCTGTGCACCTTCAGGATGGTCACTCTGTCTCAGATCATACCATGTCTTGTGCAAAACATGTGGTTTTTCTCTCTGGCTCTTCAGGACATGTTTTTTCACATCCCAATCCATCTATCCCACCACTGGTTCCTCTGGTTCCAAACAGAGGGAATCCTCTATGAGTTCCTGGCCATGCTCTTCAGCCTATCCTCAACCCCCAGGGTCTTCACCAAATGCATAGCAGTGGTGGAAGCTTACCTGAGGCACCGAGTAGCCTGGGTATACCCGTACCTGGATGAGTGGCTTATTGCCAGTCACTCCAGGCAGGAGATGGAGCAGTCCAGGGATCTGCCTCTCCAGACCTGCATCTCTCTTGACCTCCTGGTCAACGAGGCTGAGTCAGAACTTGTGCCCTCGCAGGTGATCAACTTCATTGGGGCAGAGCTTGACTCTTGCAGAGCCTGGGTTCGACTCTTAGTGGACAGGGTGAAGGCTCTCTTCACCTTTGCCCGATCATTTTGGGTTGGGCAGTTGCCCCCTGCTCAAGACTTCCCGCACCTACTGGGATACATGGTGGCTTGCACCAGCATGGTCCATTGGACCCACTGGAGAATGCACTATCTTCAATGGGAGCTGGCCCACCAGTGGTCTCAGTGCAAGGGCCACTTTGACCAGCTGGTCACTGTGACCCAGCTGATGTTGGACACCCTCTAGTGGTGGTTGGTCAGAAACATCTGCAGGAAGGTATCCTATTTGTCTGCCCAGAGCTGATGGTCATCCTAATGACTGATGCCTCTGTCATGGGCTGGGTTGCCAACCTGGGGGAACACAGAGTCCATGGGCTCTGGACCCCCAAGGAGTTCCGGTGCCATATCAACCTGCTGGAGCTCCAGGCAGTTCAGCTGGCACTGACTGCTTTTGCTCCATATATTCGGGGTCAGGTCATTCAGGTCCAGATGGACAACACCACGACCACGCACTACCTCAACAAACAGGGTGGGAAACACTCCCTTCCTTTGTGCATGGAAGCTTTCCTCATTTGGACCCTCATGTGCAGCCTGGATGCTGATCTCCTGTCCATCCATGAGGCTGGTATCACCAATCAGTTGGCGGACACTCTTAGCAATGTGGGTGAGGCATCTCACGAGTGGTCTCTCCACCCAGAGGTAGTACACAGCCTGTTCTCCCAGTGGGGCACCCCTCTGGTGGACCTGTTTGCCTCCAGGGAGAACACAAAGCTGAGGCTGTACTGTGCCCACCCCCTCAGCAGGGAATGCTGCAGGGGATGCCTTCTCAAGGCCCTGAACTCTGACCTCTGTGCCTTCCCTCCATTTCCCTTGTGCCACAAGGTGTTGCTCAAGGCAAGGAGTGACAAGGCACAGGTGATCCTGTTGACACCGGACTGGCCATGCCAGTTCTGGTACCCCAATCTCCTAAGCCTCAGCAGCAGGCTCCTGAGGTGTCTTCCTCTCCACCTGGACCTGCTCCCCATCAGTCAGGGGAAGGTACTCCATCCAGGCCTTCAGTCCCTGCACCTGACAGCCTGTTTCCTGAGCAGCTAGAGTTCCAGACTTTGAGTCTCTCTGAAGATGTCCTTGCAGTAGTCAAGGCATCTCAGAAGGAGTCAACCTGAAAATGCTATGCCTTCAAATGGAAGAGATTCTCCATTTGGTGCCAGAGCAAGCGGCTGGACCCTTATCTTGTCCAGTGGCTAGCATTCTTGACTACCTCTGGTCCCTCTCCCAGTTGGGCCTTCAGTCGAAAACCCATAAGGTGCACCTGGCAGAAATTTTTGCCTACTGGTGCGGCTGGTATGCAGTTGGTGGCATAGGAG
Source organism: Neoceratodus forsteri (assembly GCA_016271365.2). Lineage (NCBI taxonomy): Eukaryota > Metazoa > Chordata > Ceratodontiformes > Ceratodontidae > Neoceratodus > Neoceratodus forsteri. Next base: position 1,646,661,197 of record CM057455.1, on the reverse strand, counting down.
AAGGTGATCTGGTGCTTTTTCAAAAGTCTCAACCACATTTCCCCTCTGGTGCATGAACCACCACTACCTTGGGACATGTTGCTGGTTTTTGGCAAAGCTCATGGCTATGCCATTTGAACCAATGCACAGTGTGACATCTCTCATCTGTCATGGAAGATTGCCTTCCTGGTGGCTATGACATCAGCTAGAAGAATCAGTGAGCTCCAGGCGCTCTTGGTGGAGTCTCCTTACCTGGTCTTCCACAGGCACAAGGTTGTCCTTCGCCCCAACCCGAAGTTCCCCCGAAGGTTGTGTCAGATTTTCACCTGAACCAGTTGGTTAATTTCATGGTGTACTTCACCAACCACACCTTGGAGGCTGAGCACAGGCTCCATACCTTGGACCAGTGGTGAGCGCTGGCCTATTATAAGGAGTGAATGGCTGGAGTTCAGGGAGAGGTCTGCCAGCTATTTTTCACCTATGCTGAAGTCACACCAGGAAGACTGGCTGCTAAGTGGACAACTGGCAAGTGGATTGTATCCTACATTGACCTCTACTATAGGTAGGGAGCCTTCTGTAGAGCTAAGGGCTCATTCCACGCATCATACCGCTGCCTTGATGGCTGCTTCCAGGGATGTCCCTATCCAGGAAATCTTCAGGGCTACTACCTGGAAGTCAGCACACACCTTCATTTCCCATTACCATATCGATCTTGAGTCATGCCGGGATGCTTGTTTTGGGGCCTCAGTTCTCCAATCTCTTTTCTCTAAGTAGGGGTTTGCGCCTTGCCTCCCTCCTCCCAGAGAACTGCTAGGAGTCTGCCTGAAGTATGGATAGAACCCCATATCCACATCTCTAGAAAAACAGATTACTCACCTGTAACAGTAGTTCTAGGAATAGTATATGGTGTTCATCAACACTGATCCACCCAACCTCCCCTGGCAAGTGGCACATCGGTCTTGCTTCCAGCGGGTAAGATCTGACATCATGGGGCGGTGCCGAGGGAATTACCACCCAGGTGGTTGGGAGGAGCCAGCTTGAAAATGTTCTGGCAAGCCTTAAAGGGGAAAGGAACACTGCCTGAAGTGTGGATGGACACCATATAGCTTTCCCAGAACTACTGTTACAGGTGAGTAATCTGTTTTTTTTGGGGAGGCCGATGGCTCCCTGGTACTCGCCCGTAGCCTTCCCTGGATCTGCCCATCCACCGCACCACATGACTAAATACACATAATGCTGTGATATCATATATAAGTAAAATGAAAAGTTCAAAGTGCAAACACAAAAAATATTTGTGACATTTAAATACTATCCATAGAAATGCCAATATAGTACAAAACTGCATGTTACAATGAATGCATACTATGTACTAGTACTCAAATCAATTTCATTTAATTTAGAGTTCCTAGTACTCCATATATATATTCCAGCTACATATTGCATTACTAAACAACATCCACTATTCAAGCGCTGGAGCTTTATCCCAGTAAGGTAATTACATTTACTACATTTTTCTCTCCAGGAGCTCTTACATGGAGTCCCTAAAAAAGATACGATGCATAATTCTGGGAAAGCACACGTGATCACCCATCCTTTGTCTTTCAAACTGCATATGTTAAATTTGAAGGGGGATCAACAGGTGGTCCACCCAGTCTGCAGAGAAGTAAAAGGAAGAGGAAGGCACCTGTGGGGAAAACAGAGGAGATTACGTTAGAACTAATTCATGGTATTAAAAAAGGTTTGAGGTTCCATTGTTCATTTAAACCTTCAGGTTTAACACTCTGCATTTCATATATCCAGTAGGTCACTCTTTTTAACAACTGCTTCTGCCTGTCACCCCCATTTTTGGGGCGTGCAACACACTGTAAACTCATAAAGCTAAGATTTTCTGAGTTGAAATCGTGCTTTTCACAGACGTGTACACCTACTGGTGTATCTAACCTTTCATGCTCCTATATTCTTGTTTTGAGACTGTGTACTGTTCATCCCACATATATTTTATTGCAGGGACACCATAGAGCATATACTACAAAAGTAGTATTGCAAGTGATACCCTCCCTAACATCCACCTTTTTTGTGTGGATCTCCTGGGTTGGTAAATGTGTTACCTTCTTGTAGGAGCCTGCAAATGTTACATCTGTGGTACTTAAAACACCCTTTTGGTTTCTTTGGAAGCAAATTTACCTGACCATTGTCTGACTATTCATTATATTCCATTACAAAATTAAGAGGACCAAATTCTTTTTTTTTTTTTTTTTATGCCCATCTTTGCAGATATATTCAGTTTATACAGTATATGTTCATCTTCACTTTGCAGTTCTCTCATCCAAAGAACTTGAGAATGCAGTCTTGTAATCATAAGAGACACAGTAACTGCACATATAAACATATAGCACAGGCCTAAAGAGCATGGTATGGAGGTCTCTCTTTTTGGTCCCCAGGGGAGGAACTGTATTCGGGAGCAGAAATCCTTTTAGGAATTTAAAGGCAGCAGTTACTACGCTTGTAGACATATGTCCTTGAAGAGCCTTGCTTTTGGACGTCACCTATATGGGAGTTAAATTGAGATAAGTAAAGGCCGTCTGATCATCCACCAAGTAGAGCTGCTGTCTTCTGTGCTAGTGACCCTAGTTTGGAAGTAAGCTCAGGACACTTGCTGGACAGCCCAAGGGCTAAGGAGGCACTGCCACTCAGTCCAGAGATGAAGTGAGTCTGGTTCTGCCACTCTAGTCACTCCCCACTGTAGGCATTGAAGACTGTAGGGAGCCAAAGTGTGGCAAGGCCAACAAAATGCAGTACCAGATGTCAGGGAGGTGGGCAGGACTGAAAAAATGGTCATAAAAACCTCTAAGTGAGGCAGGCTATGTGAAACCCTGCCTGCTTGACCTCCATCCACACATTACTGCTACACCTGCCAAAAAATCTGGACCATGATTTGGGGGGGGAGGACAACCCCCCCCAGGGCCTCACCAATGGCAGGGCACCATGGGGAGGCAGGCCATAGGGATCTCTCTCAGCAGGAATGCTTGGGGAGATGGCGGCTGGTGGGGATGAGAAGGGACAGGGTTGAGTAGCCACCTGCTCATGAGAGGGGGTAGAAAAACTTCCATGAAACAAAAATTAAAGATTAATAAATGTCTATGCTCCACAATTTAAATTCTTATGAGTAGACCTGTTCTGATTAATTTAGCATTTCTTGTATACCATTAGAGGTATCCTGTTGGGTGGGGATTTTAATTGGGGGCTTGGATTATGAGGTAGGGGCTACAGAACTAATACATTTTTGTGGTATGCAGTTTTTGAAGAAAAAGCATACATTTGCAGGCTTATTAGATGCTGGTACAAAATCTTATGGGCTAGGAGTGCATACCTATTTTACAGAGACAGTCTCTACCAGGATTGATTTTTCATTTGTATGTCCATTGCTGCCTTTAAGAAGTGCTAAATCTGTTGAAATGGAAACATCGGCTCATAAAATAGTAGAAATCACCTTTGGAACCTGTCAACCGTCATATCTGGGCGAGAATACTGGTGACTGCATATGTCCCTACTGGAAGACCCTATGAGTAAGGTGGAAGTTTAACGTTTGCTAGACACTAGGAAATTCTTCGTAGGTAATGTATGAGGATCCATTATCATTGTGTGAGGATACTTAAAAATGAATTCAAAAGGAAAGCAAGAAAAACGAAAACAGAAAAGTACCTGAAATATTTACAGTGTAGAAATCAGTTACTTAAGCTCCTGTCGTTACAATATTCAAGTTCAGAGGATTATTCCTCACAAATTCAAGTTATAAAAACACAAATGAAACAGTTACAATTTGACATGTAGAGTTTTCAGTTCAAATAACTAAATGTGGTACACAAGGTAGAAAAGGTGTGAACTCATGAAAGTTGTGGAGACAGAACAAAGAAAAAAGTAATCAAAATAGTTAAACAGATGATGGAGTTAGATACAAAAACCCAGAACGTGTTAAAGAAAAAAAAAATGGTAGAAACATAGAATTTATTGGCAGAAAAGGACCGCTTGGCACAGTCTGTCCAGATGTTCCTTGTCTAGACTGTCTCTGCAGAGCATACCTTCGAGAAGTGGGGGTGCTGCCTTTAGCTGCAATAAGATGTAGTTTTTGGTGGTGGTAACCAGACCTGCTCTGGGGACTGTTTAGTATTACCACAAACCTTGGAATATACTACTACACCATTATGCATGAGGAACCCCCTCATTTGCACAGGTGCAGCAGTATGATTAGTGCAATTGCTATTCCAGGTTTGGGCAGCGCTCCTGGGGCTTCTAAATATGGCCCCTCCCAAAGTGCGAGAGCAAACCCAGGTTAGCACAGGTGCTAACCCTATTAGCGCCAGCGTTAACCTTTGAATATGGGGCTCCCGGAGCCTGTGGGATTGGGTGCCATAAAATTAAATTGCCTTGCTCTATTTTTAGCATATTGTTTTTCACTGAATAAATTGACTAGTGTATTACTAACTCTCTTTAGTTTTGTGAATGAATGAATGAATTTATTTGAAACATAGTTTACATATTTGGCCAGGTACACAAGCAGAGTCCAGATGGGCACTTGTCCAGTTACAGCTTGGCAGGAGGGAGCACCAGGGAAAATGAGTAACAAATAATACAAGTTATGCAATAAATACAGAGAATACGATATACAGAGTCAAGGATGTACAGGGAATATTAACAATATATGCAGTGAGGTAATTTACTAAAGGAATAAAGGTAAAGAGTTCTTTTTTGTGATGTTAACAGTTCTGTAAGAAAAACAAATGATAGAAAATTCAATAAAAAGTAAGTTTAAAACAAAAAAGAAAGATGGCAGCCATTTTTGCCCTACTGAGACCAGTTATTAGGAGTAGGAAGAGGAGGCTGTGGCATCCACCATCTCCAGATGAGGGCGCTTGTACATCAATGACGCCTGTGAGGTGGGGAAAACTGAGTGGATCAAGGGTCAGTTAACTAGGGTAGGTGGTGGAGTCACTGGGAGTTTAGACATAGGAGCATCACAGACACTCTCTAAATATATCAGTACCAGTAACTCTGTTCTGGCCACCAGTGAATGAATATGTTGGCTACTGAATGGATTTAATGACTGTACCACCGTTGAGGAATTGTGTCCTGTCCTCCAGCATAGTGGCTCACTGTGTAGTTCTCTAATAATTTACTCTGGCTCAAGGAATGGAGATTGCCACTTTTGTCATCCAACCCAAATCCTTTATTATTATTTTTTAAGTAAACTGCTTGCCTTGTATCTATCATTGAAGAGCTAGTGCACTGTCATTTTACGTCTCTCTCTCTCAGTACTGCTGCACTTTTTTGTTAGACCTCGGAGTCTGTTGAATGACCAGTTATGACTGATTTACACCACATTATGACTTGTTTTTTTCGAACAATGTAAAATTTATGACTTCAAGTGAATAAAGATACTTCAACCAATTTTTACATTCACTTGCACTTGTGCAAAGAACGTTTTGCTATGAACAGCATTTTAAAGGTGTGTCACTGCCAAGCCAATTACAGCTGAAACTGCAATGGGCTTGGCAGTGTAGACAAACAACTAGGCCCACTGGCCATGACACTAGTTCTGCTCGCTGACATGGCACTTTGTATAGTTGAAAGAAATGAACTGCTCCAATGAGAGAGCACTTCATTGCTTTCATTTGCATAAAACAGAGACTCATCACTGTTCCCCACAGCAGCCATGATCATAGTAAGTAATTTGATAAGCACAGCTCTCCCACTCCCCTAAATCGAGAAGACACAGAACTTGTAGATGGGCCCTAGCAATGTGGATTAAGCAATGGTAAGAAAGGACACCCCATCCCCCTAACTATATATTTATGAGATACAGACAGCGACCGTTAAACATCTCATACCACACCATTTTACAACTTGCATTTGCCACTGCCTCTACTTGAGGTTTGCAATGTGGGGTGCGGGAGGGGGTCTTTCATTTTTCCTAACAGTCTTAATACTGTCTTGTGTTTAAATGGCTACTTCTGAATTGTTTTAACTGTTATTTTCAATACATATCGGGAGACCAGTGAAACAATAAAAAAAAATAGTCATCCAAATAATGTGTGTATGGGGTGGGAAGACCCAGCTCTAATTTTAATAAAAAAGGAAAACTGCCCATATGCATCTTGACTTAATTACAGCATTCATGTACCTGTGACCTGACATGTTAACTTCCTCTCCCTTGCACTGAATATAAATATTAAAAGAATGCTTGTGGCAGCAGATCTGGAGAATGGGTGGCTACCGACACCCATGCATGAATCTCACTGAACGTGCTTAGTGCCCCTAGCCCAGAAATACAATACAGTTCTATACCGACTGTAGATCTACTCCTCCACTCATACAAATTGAAGCTTTTCAGCTGTGCCATGTGCTGTCTCTTAGCTGCTCCTTCCTGACTGGTACATGCTTGCTCTAGCTCTGCTTGCAGTAGGAGCACTACTGGTTCAGTCAGTTCAGTCCTTTGATGTCACCCATCCAGCTGCGTTCTCTCAGTCACACGGGTGCTCAGATATGCTTGGGCATGGAACCTAAGGAGTTACATTTGTGTTGTGCTCAGGTACCCTTTTTTTGTTTGTTTTTTAGTTGTTTAACCAGGAGTAGCACACTAAGCTGAAAGCTTTTTTTACAGACGCGACCTGAGAGCGCAGGGAAGTTAAGTGACTTGCTCAGGGTCACATAGTATGTAAGTGAAAGCTGTGGGATTCAAGCCCAGGTCTGGTCTGCTGGATGTCACCAATTTGCAGCTCAGAGCCTTAAACCACTGTGCTATACTGCCTTCCTCAACCCTGCCCATTCTAATGACCCTGCTCAGCTGCTTGCCTGTCCCAGATGAAGCAAAACATCATCTAGGGATCATTTTGCACTCCTCGTTGCCACCCAAGAATGATTGGAATGGAAGCAACAGACTTGACTGCCGAAGAAGAGTACTGGCCTGACCTGTCTGGCTCCTGCTGTCACAGCTGTTTCTTACCTCGTTACTTATATCCACTAACCTGCTTGCTGTTCCTTCCAGAGTTCCTCTATTACCAACAAGGGGATGAACTTAGCATGAAATCACAGAACTCAGCACCACCTCCTCTAATAACTTTCTCCATTGAATACTAAGGTTCCACCTTTTAGGGACAATGATGATCATTTTGGTATTTTCCACCATCACCGTTCCTTCCAACTAGGTGCGTGAACTGAATCTGAATTGACAGCTGAATATAGCATGACACGTAATTGGCCAATTCTGAATAATTGATGTATTCGACGGGTGCTTTGGGGTCCTTTTTACATTTGCTTGTGCTTACGCAAGGAACGTTTTGCTATGAATGGCATTTTAGAGGTGTGTCACTGCCGAGCCCATTACAGCTGAATCTGTAATGGGTTTGGCAGTGTAGACCAATGACCAGGCACTGTGAACATGACACTGGTTCTGCTAGCTGATGTAGCACTTTGTGTAGTTGAAAGAAATAAACTGCTCCAATAACAGAGCACTTCATTGCTTTCATTTGCATAAAGCAGAGACTCGAGTCACTGTTCCCCACAACAACCCTGTGAGGTAGCCTCAGGGTCTTGCCACCCACCCATCCCATGGACTTCTGTGGATTGAGCGGACACTGGCAAGTTGCTGGTCATTGTCTTCTGCAGCTAGAATCTCCCTCCAACCCCCAAAGGTAGGATCTGTGCTTCCCCTTCCCTCCAAAGCAGAAAAACAGGCAGTAGTCCCAAAGCAATGCTTTTCTGTCCCACACCACAGCCGCAATGAGCCTTGTGGTGTCTTGCAGCAACTAAGAATGTTTTAAGCACAGCTTGCAGTCGGGCGAGTGGGACAGCTGTCACAGTAATGTTTGCAGTTCAACGCACCCACCTTCTCGCTGCTTTCAAGTCCCCTGGCACACCCTCAGTGAACCTTGGGGTGTGCTGTGGAAAGTAGCAGTGTTTTCAGCAGGGCTTATGCTTGGGCAACAGGGAGAGCTCTCACAGTAATCTTTGCACTTGTTTCTACTTACCCACCCTGCAGACCTCTGGGCAGCGAGCAGACAGTGGCATGTTGCCATTTCTTGTCTGCTGCAGGTACAATGTCTTCCCTCCTCCCCCCAAAGCAGACAAGCAAGCAGCAGTTTGAAAGCACTGCTTTTCTGTCCCCCACTGCAGCCGCGATGAGCATTGCAATCTGCTGCAGAAAGTGGCAATGTTTTAAGCAAGGGTCGCAGCCGGGTGAATGGGACAGCCACCACAGTACTGTTCACACTCCTTCTGTGCAAATATTGAAAGGTGGTGACAGTGTTACTATTGACTGTGTGTGACCCAATGCACAGACCACATCCCAGCAGGACTGCAGATAGTGAAGGTTGGTGGCATGCACGCATAGCAGTCAGTGTTTTAACAGTATAGCTGATTGCTTTTGTATCGGGTGTGTTCTGTGCAGTAAAATCGGAGAGGCTTCTGCTTCAGTACCACATACCCTGCAAGTGGTCAACAGGCAGAACGCTGATGCCCACTATCCACATTTGGATATTCATGAGTTGTGTACAGTACTTCCTCACACCTAGGTCCCGAGCCGAGCAAGGAAACCGGCAGTGTTGTGCTATCCCTGAGTCGCACCAACACATATAATGCCACTGTGCTGTGCTAGCCCCAAGGCACAGCAACCCATGGTTTGGCAGTCCCAGCTATGATAGTTTGCTAGCAAGTAACCCTGCAGTGTTGCATTACCCCGCATCATAGCAATCCAGAGTTTGCAACTACTTGCCACAGTGACAGTAAGTAAGAGCGAGACTGACCAAGAGACAGAAAGAGACAGTGAGAGAGAGAGAGAGAGAGAGAGAGAGAGAGAGATGGAGAGTGACAGTCAGTCAGCAGGACATGTAAATCAGTACTCATGCACTGTCCTCTGTACATACTGTGTGTCTTTCTATATATGTAGCTGTGTACTCCTCACAAAAGATGTTTCCTTGTGTCTGCTACGGTTTTGCTGGTACAGTTTGTGTAATCCCCAGCTCACAGCAGCCAGATCACATGTACAGTATGTTTTATTCCCAGCTCAGATTGTAACTTCCTATGCAAAAGTGATGGCACAGATCATTTCACAATTGTGTCTCTCACACTTGCAAAGAAAGGCTGCCAAGGAGGGATTGATAGTTTTCATAAACAAATATTATTACAAATGCTACTGTGAATTGTATTTATGCCCTTACAAGAAGTACTTTCTGAATGCTAATCATTGAAAAACTTTACATTATATTCTAATATTTAATGTTTACTGAAGACTGATACATAAACTTCTTGCTACATTTCATATAGGTACTGCACATGCTGGGGAACCCACGCTATACATACATTCACATTGTCTGTACAGTTGTACACAACTCATACAGTACAGTCAGTAAGGCAGTACATAATTAAATTAAAATGATGGATATATTTAAAATTAACAACAAATAAGTAAGCAATAAGCCACAACAGGGTTTGCATTATAGGATCTTAATGCACGCCCAAGGGGTGTAGTAAAGCACAAGGCCGAAGGTCGAGCATCCTTACGCCTATGGGTAGTGCACTGACATTCTAAAATCCACATCCGGAAGGGGCTTATTACACCTATAAAATGGCTTCAAGTAGTTTTTTGAGGAGGAAAATTTGATTTGGCACCTGACCATGCCTTTATCAAGATTTAATGCACTGTCATGTGATGTCTCTCGGCCAATTGAATTTCTAGATTTTTTTCTCACCATTTTATAAATGCTAACATACTAATAAATGGCATATTGTTGAAATGTATATATGTGTGTGTGTGTGTGTGTGTGTGTGTGTGTGTGTGTGGGCTAGAAGATTAAAATAAATGTCTGCATCATAATTTAAAAGACTACATGGTGATTGCAGCGATGAAATTTTTTATTTAACAAACATTTTCTTAGGACACATGTCAGTAGAGAGCACTGCTGGTGTCATGGCAAGCTGTTAGTCATCAGGTGGTACACAATCTTGGGTATGCTACATCCCTGTTAAGAGGCACAAGAAGAACAAAAACTGTTTCCTCCAGACAGTTTATACTTTGCTGAGCATCTGGGAGGTTAACGTCATATGAAGATGCGTGTATGACCTGATTACTTTTTTGATGATCTGTGACTGATAATATATGTCCTGCACTGTGTCAGTAGCCATAGACTGATTCCATAGACAGGACGTAATGTCTTAGTTGTGCAAACTCAGATCTGAAGTTTAAAGCTACTTATTGAGATCAAGATTGATACCACAGTAATACCGCCACCTACCTTGAGGCACCAGACAGTTTCCATTGTTGTTGGGCCCCTGTATGTATAGCATTATTATGAGGATATGCATTACCTGATTACTCTCAGTAGCGTACTGAACATGAAAGAAGGCAACAGCAAAACTGAACAAGATTAGCCAACAATAACGTGCATCCTGAAGAAAAACTGCAAGTACCAACATCCCAGATGAGGCCTGATTATTAATCTTATCAAATAGCATTAAAATGCCAACTGGAAGTTTCCCCGAACAATGACATTAGGTTGTTCTCTGTGGAAAAAATCCTTCTAGCTCAAAATCTTGCATGACAGTCATTAGCCATAAACATCTGCAGCAGTCTGCTAACATCTGAAGACTAGGGAGACTTTCCCAGTTGGATTGTTGGTCTTTTAAATAACAAAGCCACAAATTAAGTTGTACTGTGCTGCCATGTAGCAACATGGCTTGAGAGAAAATGCTGTAGGTGTCTTACAAATACAATGCTAAGTTGTAGTTGCGTTGTATTTTAAGAAACAACGCATGTAGAAAATAAATTAAACTTATAGTGGTGTCATTTATATACCCAAATAAGGGCATCAGCGTGTGTGAACACCATATTTTATATTTTATCATACATGCATGACATAACATGAGTGTTGTGAAATATGAGATCATTTACAGACACTGTATTTTGAAGATGTAAGAGCCGAAAGTGGGCGCTCCAGCATGGCAAGGGTGGCAGGGCTGGGTGGTAAGAGAGTGAACACTCCAGTTGGGCAGGACTGGGTGGCAGGCTAGCTAATATAAACAGTGGTGGGCAGACAGCACACAATGTAAGGCATTGTAAATGTTACTAAATTAGCACGTGCAACACTACAAGTAGGAAGCATTAAGTAACTGCTAGCATCAATATAGCCATAGCAACCATTTGTTATAACTTCATGTTTGCCAGTAGTACTGGATGCATTAATCCCTCTGGAAAATAAATGGCTGGTATTGACTGGTGATCCCTGCAATTTTTTGTATGTGTGAAGAAGAAGAAGAAGTACAATTTAAGGAAGAGAATAGGTTATGATATTTTCTTACAATACATTCAGTATTAACCTGCTGAAGATATTGCAGTAAATGGATATTTTCCACATTTTTAGTAACTGTGGCAGTTTTGCAATTATATTATGGAGTAACATGGCTGCAGTTGTACAACTGCATGTCCACCAGTTATGTATAACTGAGACACCCACAGCATGTACTCAGGGAGCTAGAAGACGAACTGACACCAGACATCACACTGACGTTTATGACAAACTGTTTGATGAGTGTATTATGTTACCTCTGTCAAGTGCATGGGCCAGGGAACCGAGTCCTTTGACAGTCATTACTAGTCTGAGTGAACAAAAGTCCATACAACTTTAAAAAACAGAGAGTAACTCTAAATGAGTACTTGGCTGAACAGACTATCTAACCTGGTATCTCAGAAAGAGCAAACAGAATAGGTTGTTATGAAAGTGAAATGTTGCTGGCTTTGTGACCAAGTGAAAACAGCTATTGAAAGACACAAAATGGGCTGGCAAAACTGCCTATCTAGTCTGATATCTCAGAAAGAGCAAACAGAGTAGATATGTTGTTATGCCAGTTAACTGCCCACTGGCTAGGTGACCAGACACAGTGAACACAGCCATGGATGGAACAGCACATGATGAGCTAGAAGAACAACCTATCTAGTCTGATATCTCAGAAAGAGCACACAGGGTAGATAGGTTAACACAAAAAAATTGAATTTCACGGCAGATAAGAAATGCTTGACCCACCCAGTCTGCCCATTTTCCATACCTACTGTAATACTACAGAACCTACTTGAGCTCCAGCTTTTACCCTCCCTTTCCTACTTGCTAAGGTTCCCTTGTGCCTATACCATGCATTCTTGAATTTAGTCAAAATTTTTGCCCCCATCACCACCTCTGGGAGGCTATGCCATGCATCCACCACCCTTTCTATGAAAAAGTATCACGTTTCCCCTGAGTCTACCCCCCCCCAACTTTATAGCATAACTACTGGCTCCTCATATGCACCACGCAGTCAGTAGACATTACTCTCACCCACTTTATAACAACCTTCAACAAAGCATGTGATATATTTGCTCCCCTCACAAAGCAAGTTGTGAAAACCAGGACAACCCGCTGGATCACACCCTCCCTCCTAAACCTTATGCAATAGAGGGACAACCTTTGGCACAAGGCCATTGACACCCAACGCACCCAGGATAGACAGCTATACAGGGGAGGCATATAATAAATGCACATGGGCTGCACGGCAGGCAAAAGCTAATTATTACCAGCATACCCTTTCCTCCTCCTGGGGAGATGGAAAAAAATTCTGGAACAATATACAAGAACTCAGTGGTAAATCCCACTCCCCCACCCCTACCCAACTCAATCTAAATGGGGAAGTAACTCAAGATCCCGCCACCATCGCAGAAGCCCTTAACGCCTCCTTCTCGGACCTCTCCCATATCCTCCCTCCAAATTTCTTCCACCCTACCAAAACCCCCCCTTCCACCTGAAACACCGAATAAAGACTACTCACCCCCTTTCCGGGATCCGAGTCATCCCTTGTAATGTGGCTAAACGCTATATCACCAAAGCTATCGCTAATACCCGCTACAGCAATGACTCACTAGACCTTAAACTCATTAGGCTCACCTTCAATGTCACACTACCCCACCTTACAAAAATTCTCAACCTTTCACTATGCCTCGGCCAGTTCCCCTCAACCTGGAAGAAAGCCATAATCACTCCCATTCAGAAGAACGGTGACCACACTAGCACCAGCAACTATAGACCTATCTCAATACTTCCTCCTCTCTCCAAAGCACTGGAAAAAATAGTCTCGGACCAGCTAACAGAACACCTAACTAAACACAACCTCGTCAGCCAGGAACAGCATGGTTTCCGGTCTGGCCATAGCACAGTCACTGCACTCACTGAACTCACCACGTTCATCCATGAGGCCCTTGACCAAGGCTCAATCACAGGGGTCATCTATATAGATCTGAGCAAAGCTTTTGATATGGTCAGTTATGAACTACTCCTCCATGTCCTTCCACAACTAAATGTGGTCCCTGAGGCCATGGCCTGGTTCAAGGACTACCTCTCAGGACGGTCACAGCATGCAGAATAAACACCACCATCTCCACCTCCAAAGCTGTATGTTCAGGGGTCCTGCAGGGGTCTATTTTGGGCCCATTGCCCTTCACCCTCTTCCTAAACTCTCTCCCTAAAGCATGCAGTGGTCATCTTTACTCTACGCCGATGATGTGGTTCTGTACTGGAAACACCCTCAACCGAACGCCCTCCAACTTGCCCTTCAGGGTTTCTTCGGGGAGCTAGAGAACTGGTTCACTGATCACCGCCTGTTCATAAACTATAGCAAAACTAAGTCCATGATCTTTGCACATTGCCAAAGCCCACACAGCCAGATGGCACTACAAATTAAGAACTCACTAGGCACCGTACTGGAACACGTTACACACTTTAAATACCTGGGTATCACCTTGGATACCTCCCTCTCCTACCACAGCCACGTCGGTCTCCTCTCGTCTGCAGTCAACACTAGAGTGGGCACCCTCTACAGACTCAAAAACAGCCTACCTGCACAAGCCATGCAACTAGCAGTCACCTCCTCCATCCTCTCCCTAGTCGACTATGGGATTGTTATTTATGGCACAGCTGACACCACCACACTAAGCAGCATAAACCACTTCCTCCTGTGGCTATAGCATCCCTGACCATGTACAGTGCCCACAGGCACATGGGGGGAGGGACCTGGCACATGTAGGTGCACAACACCAGGGCATTGGCGGGTGTGTCGCCCAGGATATGGTGGAGGGACGGTGGCACTGGAGTGGCAACAGGGATGGCTGTACGTGGTTTGTGCACACACCCCTGCACCAACAGTGGGCATGCTGTACACAGACTTGGTGGTGGGCAACTGACATGCACACCACCTACAAGGCCATGGGTATGTGGCCCAGAACGGGCACCATATGCATGCTACACAGGGTGCAGGCGTACATGCCACACCGTCCATGCAACACGGCACCATGGCTACAGCCTACACTGCCAGGTATGGCCAACATCTGTGACATGTGGGGTGTGTCCACAGACAGGATGGGTGACATTGTGTGTGTGCATGCATGGCTGGATGCTACTCATGGTCCACCTCTATTGTCATTGTAGGGGACAGTGAGGATGATGAGGATGATGCAGATGAGGTGGATGAGGACATGCCAACACAGCATCTGAGAGCCCTCACAATGGCAATGAGGAACCTGAAGCGGCTGGAGGCACAGTTACGAAGAGCACACACGGCAGATGCAGGCCCGTGCATGTCCGACAACAGGTACAGGACATGGTGGTGAACAGCGACCCATTCTGGATGCAGTACAGCTCAGGGAACACAGTCAGCTGCTGTGGACCATGTGCCCCAACAATGCACATGACAGCTGGCCACTGCCCCTTCCACAGTGGTAGGAACCACTACAACTGCAGGACAGGACAACATGGAAAGTGGAGCTCATGTGGACCAGGCCACACAGCCAGCTGTCCCTGCTGGTGATGGTCATGGACATGATGATGCTGTGGGGGCTGTGGGCATTGCTTGCCATGAGGCCCATGTGCAGCATGTCACTGCCACTGCCAGGCAACAGCTACAGGATGTGGTAAGGCTGTTGGGTAGCCTACTGGTGTCCATAAAGGTGGTCATGGACACACTTGGGGAGTTTGAGCGTTAGTGTGGTGCTGCCACGCATGCATTCATCACCTCAGTGGTGTAGAATGCATCTGTGGTGTGCCATGACACACAGTACTGGCGGTGTGGACTGTGTGCACCACATTGCCTGGGGGGCTGGGGGCTTGTTAAATTGTTGTAGCTGACCGTCTCTTGGTATATAGCATAGTATGTGCCAAACGGCAGAGCTGGCACAGTCACCACAGTGTTTGGGTTTGCATATACGAGTGTACTGGGTTATGCTGGTGTGTACACAGCTGGGCTGCGGCACATGGTGGCACCATTGCAATATTCACTGTTGCTGTACAGCCATGCCAATGTTGATATGTAGTGTACTGATTGTACCACACCTGCAGCAGAGTGAATGTACAGTTGTGGGATGTACCTGTTGTTGTTGTTACTGTTCTTACACAATATCTGCACTGTTGAGTGACCATACCCATTGCTGTCTGTGTCATTCCTATACTGTGGGGTGCCATATGTTGCATTGGGGTGGAGGGGATGCCAACACAGTCATGTATTGTTGGGCATTGTGCGATGAACAGGTATGTGCCATCACATGCACGGCATGTCACGGACCGAGACAGTCCATGTACGCACACAGGGCAATGTCACTTGGTAGGGTCAGTGGGTCTGCTGTGGTGGCCGCCATGGACAACAGTCCATGGCCATGTAGGGCCTGGCATGACAGTGTACACTGGTGGCATGGATGGTGGGCATGTCTGTGATGCTGTGCTAACTGGGGGTACCAAGACTACCATGCTGCTAGGGGATAGTAGACATCGTGGGTGACCGAGGTCACACATCTCTCCTGAATGTCATGCACCCACTGGAGATGGCTGCAATGGCTTACATCTGTGTGTCAGCACACAGACCTGGCATGCACTTCCCTGGGCACAGGGGACTATCGGCAGGGCGGTGGTTGTGCACGCATATCAGCCCACCACATGTGTGGCATGCACACTGGTCCACTGATCAGTAGGCCACACGGCACATCCCATGTACAGTGGGTACAGTTGCTGAATGCACACCCTGCAGCAGCCTACCTGTGACCACTGGTTCACAGTCTCACACATGGCCGTTCTCCTGGTGGTGGTGTATCAGGCATACTGCGACATCTCCATCCCATACACAGGACATACACAGCTACATGGCTGTTACAGACGTCCGTGACACCGTTGCACACCACAGTCCACCTGGCCTGTGTTCTACTTGCATGGGTGATGGACAGCATATGTGCACAGTGTGACAGAAACACAGTAATGTACGTAATGGCAGGTGTGGCAGCGCACAGTGCATGTTATCGGGCACATCATATAAGGGGCTGCACAGGATCTGGTACGGGAGACACATGTGTGTGGGTTGGGTTTGCCTGGCCACAAGATTGACAGCACATGGTGTCTGACAGCACCTGTCAGCAGACCCATCACAGGTTCATGTAGCCTTGTCTGGGTGCCTGACAACTGGGTATGTTGGCACTATGGGCCCCTCACAGGTGCCACATGATGGCCATGCCCAAATGGGTGGTTGGACTGGGTGATGCAGGTACAGTCTGTTGTCCATCCAATGTCCATGCAGCTGCCATGTGTGGGTGTGTGGGCACCATGATATGTCTGCAGGGACCCACGTGTGAAGGGGGGGTGTGCATCCTCATGGGGCAGGAGCAGGGAAGTTGCACTGCCATGTCACTGTGGCAGTGGGAGCCAGTGGTGGGTGAACACTGGTTCAGCCATGTGTGGAGTGGCCGGTAGGGCTGCCGGCAACACCCTGTGCACACAGTGTCCGCCATGATGTGTATGGTCCATGGCAATGGGTGTTGGGCAGGCGACTGTTCGGAGGTGCCTGTGCTGGGACAGTGGTGCCACACACACTGTCGACTGGTGGTGAAAGGCGCACATTAGGGGTGGACTGTGCTGGTGTATAGGAGCCACACCACATGGCAGGGCACACATGTGGACCACTGAGCATGGAACCAGGGGAGGGTCACAGGACTGTGCGTGGATCAGATAGTGGACAGCATGGTACGGACCAGCTGCAGGTGCCCACGTCCAGTCACATGGGCCACGCTGCAGAGTGCATGTGGATGGCACACTACACAGAGGCGGTGTATGTCACATTTGCATGATGGGTCCCGGCCAGATGTCGGGATAGGCACCCGCCCCTGTTTAGGTCTACACCCACAGCACCATTGGGGTCTGTTTCAGTGGCACATATGATGGCACACATGCCACAGGGTCCGGGTGGGTGAGCGCGCTGGGCCAGGCTCCACAACAGGCACACCGGTTGGTATCCCAATACTGCCACTGTATTGCAGCATGGGCATGGTGGCGCCCATGGGCATCCACTGTTCAGCAGAGCTGTGCGATGGGGCCCTAATTGGCAGTAGTGCTACCTGTCCTGGCGGCCGCTGGGGTCCACATGCCATGGTACACACACAGTACTGGCCTGTCCCCATTGGACTGGGCATATGTCCCCCAGTCATTGACACACACACGACCGGCCCCATCTGGGCACCGATGCTTGCCAGTCATCCGTGACAGTATGTGGGGGGGGAGGGTGGTAGCCACAATGTGTTGCTATCCACAGACAAGCATGCAGACATGCCACCCCTGTTGTAGCCGCTGGTTGTCGCCCATGTTGGTGCATACACCTATTGTGCAGTGGTGGCCTGACCATCACCAGCAGGCTGTGTGTTGGCTGCTGATGTGCAGTGGGGGCACATTGGGATGGGCCAGGTGCTGGGGGGGACTGACCACCATGGGCAGACTGCCCAATGTCACTGTACTCCCTGGTGGTGGTGTGCATTCATGGGCATGGGAATGACATCCCTGTGTACATGTAGGGCACTGTCAGCCCAGGCACGTATGTGCCATTCCAGACGGTGTGGTGGTGCAGCACAGGGGCACATGGATCCATGTTGTCGGCGGGACATTACCTGAGGTGCTGTTGGGGGGGGCACCGTGAAGTGTGGGTCGTGGTTACAGTGGACTGTGTACCACCCAATGTGGTATCCTCTGGGTGGGTGGTCAGCTGTGTCGGGCCATGGCACATGGTGTGCCGTGTGGCCAGAGCATAGTTGTGTGGGCGGGTAGGTGGCACTATGCCGTGCAGGTGTGCACTGCACATACAGGCATGCCAGATGGAACCCTAGTGCTGTGTCAGCCACCTGACATGTGTGTCCTGTGCCCAGACTGTGTATACTGAGTATGTGCAATGTGTGCCTTACATGGCTGTGCATTGCATTTGCTTGCCAGGTGGAGCACGTATGCCGTGTGCCAGTCAACACATGCAGATGTTGCTATGTGTGGGTGGTGCATCCAGGGGCACGGGATGGGTGTCCAGTGGTGTACCATTGGCCTCTGAGCAGGGGCAGTGCTGGTGACTGCCTCCCTCAGTGTTCCTGGGGATGTCACTGTGGTCAGCCTGTGCCCACCGATGGGGGCCCCATGGTCAGTGGGAGTGTGGACACAGCGGTCGGGCTACAGGACCCATAGGTCACACATGCACAGCTGGAGTGGTGCTCCAGCATCTCTCAGCATGGCTCCACTGACAGGCCATGCAGGGGTGTGCATAGTGGGACATGTATCAGAGGACACAGATCCACTTGTGTGTGGTGCCAGCAGCTGCATCAGTGGCGCTACCGGTACTGGTAGTGACGCTTGCCATTGGGCTGCTGCGTACCACGCGGTTTGGGTCAGTGGCCCCAATGGCACAAAGGCTGCTGGGATACATGGCCAGGTGGCTCGTAGTAGGTGTGGAGCTGTGCAGCCACCCTTGCGCCGGTCACTGCCTGGTTGGTGGCACATGTCAGGTGGTCAGCACCACCATCCACAACACGTCGCAGACTGTGCCCTACCATGGTGGATCCACAGGGGTGATGCACTACCGATGGCAGGACCATGGCATATGGCTTCCGATGGAGCATGTGTGCGCTGCACCTGTACACCCTAGATGCCGGGATGGGGGCCATGTGTGGGCCCCACAGGTCCATGATGGGGATCATCATGGTGGATGCCTCTGTCCTGCTGTGTGGCAGCTTTAGCATGAGGGGGCATTGTCAGTGGCTAGCAGGTTGGGGGTGTTGGTGGGTGGCCATGATCCAGAACTACGTGGCGTTGACATTGGGGACCTGGTATGCATGTCTAGGGGCGGAGACACTCCTGCCGGACAGTGGTCAGGTCACAGTACAGCTGCAACAGGGCGTGGGCATGGGTGCATGCACTGTGCTCCCAGGATGGGTGGCCTGGGGGGTAGGGGCTTGGTCATCACCAACTGCTGTGCCTGATCGACCACATGGCCATCATCCGCTGCCATCGTCTGTTGCTCACAGGACCATCTGTGTCACTGTCAGCCATCTGGGCACCATTCTGTCCTGTGGTACATGCCCTTGTTTGGACACCACCTGGGTGTATGCATTCCTGTGACTGGTGTGGTTGGGTTGCCTCGGCAAACCTCCAGGTGTGTCTTGTGTGCACTGCCATTGCATGGTCAGCTGTGTACTGTACTCTGTGCAGTTGTGGCCACATGTGGCCACAGATGCGTGCATGTGTCATCAGCAGATGCATGTACCCTAGTGCACTGAAGGGAGTGCGGGGTAATGATTGGAACACTCGGTCACCTGTGGGACAGTGCCACATTAGGAGGGCCTCACAGGTTACTATGCTGGCCACATAGCAGGACAGGTGTACACCACATGTTTTTGGAGGCAGCTGAATACAGGGTACTGTGCGGGTGTGTAATGTACAGCATGAGTGGTGGCTGCATGGTACGGTCTACCCCAGGGTGTGGCCATTCTGCAACCTATGCAGGGCATCACACAAGCATGGCACTGGCATGTGGGGGCAATACGGCTGTGTGTGTGTTACCAGGCCAGTGACAGATGTCACATTCATTGGTAACACATGGACACGGGCAGTCTGGATATGCAATGCGGTACCCCTGTGCAGCGCCCTCTATGATCCTATGTTTCCACACCTACAGTGGTGCATTGCACACCTGTCATATTAGACGTCGGTGCATCATGGGTTGCCACTGGTGGTCCATGGGTGTAACCTACGTCATGTGTGTGCATTCGTGTGTGTGTGTGTGTGTGTGTGTTGCTGTGCAGTGCTACCCATGCACAGGATGTGTGTCGTGGGTGGGCATGTGTGTTCAGGGACCACAGTGTTATGTGTCTGGGGCTGTGGGGTGCTATGTGCCATGTCCACCATCCCGGCCACCGTTCATTGCTGTGTGTGACATTCCCATCAGCACAGCCGCCCCATTCCATGTGATGTGTGCATGTGTGCCGACCTAGCACTTTGCATGTGCAATGTGGTGGAGCATGTCATTCCGTGTCTGTCCTTGGCATCTTCCCTTGCCGTGCAGTGGTCACTTGTGTTTGCACTGCCACTGCTGCCCTTTTGAAGCATTGATTCCCCGATGCACTGGTCCTGCACTACTGCACATCCGCTGTCCCACTCCAAGTGGTGTCCATGTTCCCAGCAGCAGCTGCACTGGATACCACACATGCCTCCATACCTGTCACTTGTGCTGTGCTTGCCCTTGCCCTGTTGACTTCTGTGTGCCCATGTTGTCCAGCACCAGTTGTCTCACATGCCACTGCTGTGTTCTCCACTGAAGTCCAACTGGGTATGACAGATACCTTGCA
Organism: Neoceratodus forsteri; assembly: GCA_016271365.2. Classification (NCBI taxonomy): domain Eukaryota; kingdom Metazoa; phylum Chordata; order Ceratodontiformes; family Ceratodontidae; genus Neoceratodus; species Neoceratodus forsteri. The sequence goes on along the minus strand of CM057455.1, from coordinate 1,646,640,520 downwards.
CGGCCTTCCCCTGGTGCGTACAGACTGTCGTGCCGACTCCTGTGTAGCCTCGCTGTGTTGTGCACTGTGTGCCGTGGTGGACCTTGCACTGTCAGTGCTGCCCATGGTGGGCAGTGCTGTTTGCGGACCTGTGGTGTGGTCCATGCTGCTGTGCCATGCCTGTGTCTGCCCTGTTGCTGTGTGTGGACATGTGCCACCCTACTGTGTGTCTGTCATGCTCTGTTGGCCGGTGCAGTGTGCAGTGGTGGCATGCATCTGTCCCTCCATGCTGGGTGTGATGTCATGCATGGTGGTTGGCTGTGCACCCTGGCCACAGGTTGCCTGTGGTGCCATTGCACTGTGGGACTGTTGTGCCATGTTGGGCTGGTCATGTTCTGCTGTGCTACTGTAGGTCTCAGTGTATCTGTGGACCATTGTCCCTGCCATGGGTCTGCATGTCCCACCTCTGCTGTTGTCACCCGCCATGGTATTGGATGGTATGGTGGCGTCCTCTGTATTGCCATACTCTGTGGTCTGTGGTGCCACTATGCCACCTGTGTGTTGCTCCTGCTGATGTTGTGCACCAGCCACAGGATACAAATATGTCTGGTGGATGGTTTGCTGGTCTGCGTCACTGGGTGCCATTACGTCCTCCATCTGTGGGTGACCTGCCTGTCACTTGACATATCCACTGCTGTGCCCATGTCCACTGTTCATGTATGGTCCATGTAGTGTGCATTGTATGCCTCCATATACAGGTGGATGTCCCTCCCCATGGACATGTGTAGTTCCATCTCCATATGGGGCCATGGCCTGTGTATGGGCCGGCCAGCATTGGCACTGGGCATGTGTCAGTGTGTTGGGCATGTGCAGTGGGATACACATCACTGTGGATGTTGCTGCTGTGTGGCCCATACCACTGGGACCCTCCCTCCATTGCTGATGCCGACGGCACATTGCTGAGAGGTGCCTTATATGGGGTGGTGTATTGTGCATGTGGTGCACTTCCTGCCTGGCTCATGTTGTGGTATGTGTCCTGTGGCCCTGTGCCACATGCTGCATTGTGTCATTGGCTAGCCCCACCATCATGACACGACCTTGTGCCTGACCACTGACTGCAACCTGGGCCATCAGCTGCAATGCTGTGGCCATGGCTTGTGTGGCCTGTGATTGCTCCCGCTATAACTGCACCAGTTGCTGCAGTAATGCTGTTGTCATCTCCTGGCTGTTTGCCTGCTGCTGGATACTTGCCTGTATGCCCAGCAGTATGGCCTCCATGTGTGCCTGTTGGCCCTGTGTATTGGCCACGCTGGTCTGCACCGTTACATCCACCACAGCTATGGTCCCCTCGATGCAGCCCAGGCCTGCTGTGGTGGCAATGGTGTGTGTCTCCAGTGCTGCACGCACCCCACTCATGCTACCAGCCATGGACTCCTTGGCATTCACTACCTCCTGGAAGTACTGTCTCAGCCCATCGTCACTGTGTGTCTGTCCTCCATCACCATCCTCTGTCGGTTGTGGGGTGTCCACGTGCATGTCCACTGCCGATGTGCCATCACTGCCTGCCTCCCCTGCTTGGCCATGCACACCCTGTGTAGTGTCACCTTCCTCATCAGCTGACACTGCAGGGTCCTCCACTGAATCCTCCACATCCCCTGTTGTGGTGGCTGCCACAGGACTGTCTGTGTCTGGCAGTTCACCTGTGTACCACTCTTCCTCACCCTCATTGGGCCTTGCATTTGGCTCACTGTGGTGCTGCTGCACCTCCTCCTCCTCCTCCTCCACCACCTCCTCCTCCTGTGCCACTGCATCTGTTTGTGTGCCTGGGTTGCATGGTGGCATTGTCGAGCTGCTTGTCTCACTGCCTGTCATGGAGCTTCAGTCCTCCATGGCATCATCTGTGGGTATAAAGCACATACATTATGTGGCTGGGTCCTCATCATGTGATCCCCATTGGTGTCCCCATGTTGTGCTGCGTGGGTGCAGTTCTGTTTGTGTCATGTGTACACCTGCCTGTGTGCAGTCCGCAGTACATGTGTGTTGCACGGTGTCATTGGGTCTGGCCTGTCCACACCCCCTTGCATTGCATTCCCGGAGCTGTGTTGCTGCTGTTGTGTGGCTGACAGCTATCAGTGCTGTGTTACATACATGTTGTAGGGCTGGCATGGTTGGTACCATGCTGTGTGCCACAGGGAATTGCATGTGCACACAGTGTGGGCTGGATGGGTGCGGGGAGCTGTGCTTGTGTCATACAATGGCCCTTCTTGACATGGACTGCAGTGTGCTATGTGGCCTGTGTTCCTGTTCGCATTCACAATGCCATGACTGGGTACTGACAGGGGGTGGGTTTATGGGTACCATGGGGGTGTAGTGCTGTACAGAGGGGGCATGAGATTGTGCCCTAGTCTGTGTGCTGCAGTGTTGTGTGCATGTCTGGACTGTGCATTCAGCAGGCCTGGGACATGCTGGAGGGCATGGTGTGTACTGGGGGATACTGGTTATGCGTACATGTTGGGAGGCTGGGGTGTGTGTTGAGGCACTGGTGGCTTGCCACGTATTGTTGACTGTTGGGGCCTGGGCCGCCTGGTTGGGGCTGTGTGTTCCTCCATCAGCATTGTCCACAGTACTGTCGCATGCACCATGCTGCTAGGCACGGTGTTCTATGCATCTGTGTGGCTCACCTTGTGATGGCCATGTGCCTGCACCCATGCTCCAGTGGACTCGATTGCTGTCTGTCAGCATGCCTTGTGTACAGCAGCCATGCTGTTCTCCAGTCCTGTCCGCACTGCTGGCATGGGCTGCACATGGTTGGCCTGTCATAGGTGGCTAGTGCTGAGGCAGACCCACATTGCAGGTGTGCTGTTCCTACTGGTGGTGAGGGGGTTACTATGCAGAGGTTGGTGTGTGTGCCTGTGGTGCGGCAGTGCCCGGCCTCATGTTGTGTGCTTCAACTCTCTGCTATACCTACTATCAGGTTCCCACCTCTGTCCTGCTCTTACGGCTGCTGGCGGGGGCTTTCAATGTCTGCACACCACCCATTACATCGACCGTGCACCCTCTGCTGTGCCCTGGTATCCCAGCATTCTGTCTCTGGCCTGCTTGCTGCGCATGGGCATGGTTCCTATCACACCACACTGCTGTTCCGTGTGTTGCTCCATGCTTGTATCTACCACTGTTTCTGTCTCCCTGGCTGGGACATGATGCGGCGACAGGCTGTCTGCATCCACGCATTGTGATTGGCTGGGTCTCATGGTTCCCTATTGGTGTGACACATGGTGCCTTTGGGGCCAGGCATGTTGTTTGCCATCACATTTCCATGTGCTGGCAGGGGTGTTGTGTACACAGTCTCCTGCAGTTGCCCCTCCCCATTGCTACATGAACACATCCCTTCCACATGGTACCACCCTTCCATACACATCGGTATGTTTACAGATGCTTCTTGTCATGACTACTGTGGTTGGACATGTTCCTGTCTCCAAACCAGCAGAGGTTTCCAGTGACACACTGCTTGGATGCCTACACTGCCCATTACCTACTGATTCGACTGGACATGTTCTCAGGCCAGTATCTGCCTGGCGATGTGCACTCAGCAGTACTGTGCACATCTGGGTATAGTGCGTGTGCCTGCCTACACCCTTGTCTGCAGGGGCTTTCGGTGCATGTGTTGCACCCCCCACCCCCGCTTGTGCTGTCCTGTCTCTGCATGGTCTGTGTACCATTTGCCTCTGTTGGCTTGTACCTTGCATGGCAGTCTGCTGCCTGAAGAGGTCAAGCTCACTGTCTCCTGCAATGGTGCAGTGTCACAGGTGGCTGGCGACACTCTCCTCCTGTGGGGTGAGCACCTGGGCCTCTGATGGGCCACCTCCTGTGGCTGTCGCACAGCGTGCATTGTGTGCCATTTTACCCTTGGACAACCTCTTGAGGTCATGGTACCATTTCTGTAGTTCCCCGATAGTCCGCTTTGCTGGTGCAATGGCGTTTATGTTTGTTGCCACTTGTGTCCATGCCTGCTGCCTCTTGTTCCTTTGTTGCTTGTCCACACCCCTGGATAGCAGTAGTTCATGCTGTTTGTGCACCTCCTCGATGAGGACGTCTGTTTCTCTGTCCGTGAAGTTGTGTTTCGGGGTATGGCGTGGTTCCCCTCTCCGTCTGGTAGCCTGCGCCATTCTCCTTGCCACAGACCTTCTGGGTACCGTGCATCATTCCACGCCGTGCGTCATATTTATGGGGCAGGCCAGCCCTTGCATCATTCTCCTGATCCTTGCAGCTGCGGGTCTATTTCTTGCAATTTCTGGCACACAGGGTTTGATGCAGCATGTTTGGTGCAGGATGGCCCTTTAGCGCACCGTGTGCTGCTCTACAGCACATTTGAAATTCCGGCCCATTGTGTTTTTAGTGGTAGAATATGTAGTGCTTTCTGCTTTTACTTCTAACAATGTGGCAAAGTCCAGCAAATCATCAAAAACGAGGTGAGACTTGATCTCGTCACCATCGTATTTCTGTAGCATCTGCACCAAAGGGGGGATATTAATGATTTCTTGGACCACAGTTAGAGTTTTAATTAGGAACAGGTCTCTGTTTATTGACTGCAAATTGACAGCTTAACAGAGAGAAAGGATGTAGCTAGCAGAAGTAGCTAGCAGAGTTGTTAAACTGTTCGGTTTTTTTTTTCTATGAACGGCAGCTCATTAAAAAAGGTGAAAAACTAACTAGAAAAATAAATTTTTTGTACATTGCATGCTACTTTGTAAAACAACGGAAATTACACAGATGACTGCTGGTTTCACAGTAATCATGAATTACATGCGGTCCACGATTTAATTACTGCCTTACTCATTATGGATAGTAGTGTGGAGTTGGGTGGGGGGGGGGTCACCTGACAGGCACAACTAAAGAATATTGCTATTACCGTCATCATGATTATTATCCAAAAAATGATTTTGAACTGCAAATACTATGCAAATGCCATGCACAGTTTAATAATTTCAGCCTTGTGCCTAATATAATTAAAATGAGTTTTCCAAACCGTATGGCACTGCACTAACAGTTATCTCATTGTAGATTGATAATCAATTTATCAAAGTGTGTGTAAAGTGTCAAAAACATCCTAAACACTGCTCTCTTTAAGTACCTACTTTATGTCATCGCACTAATCAGTGAATCATGTTTTTTTCCCAATGTGCTCATTTCAAAATTCTGTCAACATAAGGTAACACAGCAATGTGATGGAAAACTGTATGGCCATATTCTGTAGCTGCACCATTTGACATCCAGCTTATCCCAACCCCCTAATAAACACCTTTAGCATAAGGAATTATTGAGGACTGTCATTATCAGTGGAGCATGTGGCCAGTGATGCTAAACGAGTGTACATTTTTTTTTTTTTTTTTTTTATTTCTGTGCATGAAATGGGAAGGGGAAGCCGGAAGAATAAACATGCAGTGAAAATATAGACACCAAGGGACACATTCTAATTATTGTAGGTGGACAGCGATGGTCTGGTTGTGATTCAACTAAACATCAGAGAGAGTAAAAGAAAAACATAAAGGGGAAAGGGTGGGTGGGTGGGGTTATAGCATTAATAATCAAGTGGCAGTCTTGGCAGCAATAATAGTAATTATAGTATACAGTACACACATTTCAGACACATAAAGGAACTAAGATCAATTTATTTTACTCAAAAATATGTATATGTGAATCACAATTTCTGCTTTGAGAACCCACCTATTATTATTATTATTTTCAGAATGTGGGGGTGGGGGAGAGAGTTCAGAACATCATTTCTTTATAGGTCAAAAATGTTGGTCTAGTCAAAAAGTAGTGAAGCGCAAATTGAGTAAATAGAGTGTGCTAAGGGACACGATTCAGGATGACATACTAATGACTGTAATATTTTTTTTGTTAAACATAGTAATGCACCAGACCAGAAATACAAACAAAAAATTTGTTTTACTGTCATTTCTCTCTGACTTGTTGGGGTGTTAAAAATGAAAAAGAACTAAGCTTGAGTGAGAATACTGACTGTCCTACTGGAAATGAGTAAACTTTTTTATTCAGGGACAATGCAACAAAAGCAAATAGGGATTTTAATTATTATTGGTAAAACCATACAGAGGGCAGTACTGAAAAAACATTACATGGATATAGCCGTTTTGTCTTTCTGCTTGGTACAGGACATTAGCAATGCATGCAGGATCACACACACACAAACACACCATAGAGGGGGAACCGGAGCTAGGGGTTAGATAAACAGTCATATGCTTCAATTGAAAGAAGTTTCTATTGTCAAATTAGTTGTGATCCCTGTAATTAAACATTGCAATCTAGCAAGAAAACTGTAAACTTGAATCAAGTATTTTTTTTTTATATAGTAAAACAACTATTTCATTTCATGGTCAAGCTGTGCCCTGATGCATGTTAGTGAAAACAGAAGATGGACAACTGATGGAACCTCTAAATGCAGTAATCATTCCAGTCAATCCAACCAGCAATCTATCAGTTGCTCCTTCAAAATATAATCATGCTCAGATTATGACAGACTGTGCAATTGTACATTGTGGGGAATCAAACCCATCACCATGGAATGATTGATAGTGTGGTCTATTGTGAACAATAATATGTTTGTACTCAGCCCTGGTGAATTTCATGAATGTGTTCATGGTTGTGGCAATGCATTTTCATGAATCTGTCCTCCAGCGTCTGTAAAAAAAAATGAAGTTATTAAACAAGCCAAAAGTAAATAACCTGTCAAATGGTGAGGAAGAGCATTTTTTTATAAATTGAGCAGACAATGTGAGTGTCATGTAATTACCGAACTGCAAAATTCCTGACATCTGAGAAGGTAGTACATCGCTGCAACCAAGGGGACAGCAGTGGCAGGAAGCATTGTAAGGCAAAATCTCAGCAGTGAGGGACGATAAAAACATACAGTATGGTTTAAAAAAGCAAGGTCAGTTACATACTGTACAAATTCAGCAGACAATGTGAGTGACATGTAATCATGGTGGTTTAATGGATTTCTCGTGGATTTCTAGGGGTTGCAAGGACCAAACCTCACAAGACTACCCAATAAGATAAACTGCAATAACTGGCTGCATGTTTGGCTTTTATAAAAAATGCACAAATACACAGATTTGTAATGTCCACCCCCCTCCCCTAGCTAAAAAATGTGAAGGTGAATCCCTCCTATACCTGGAGCCTTGTCAAGGACTGACTGTTGTAGGTTGCAAAACAATCATAGGTGTCTAAAGTGCAATAAGTCAAGGCTGTGTTCTGATCATTCTACGTGAACTACACTGTTTGTTTTTTCTCTGAATGTAACAATTACTGTGTCTCACATCTTCTCTAGATGCTGGCCAGGTATTTTCATTATTTCTGAAGTTGGAAGTTGGAAGGGCAAGTGTGCTTCATGTAAAAATAAGGGCAGAACAGTGGGCTTATTCTAACCAATGTACAAACTACCTTGCCTTTAATGCAGAGTGAATGATCACAGTACATATATTCATTTATTCATTTGATTCAGTAAAATAAATAACTGGTGGAATGGAATATGAACGACATGGAAAACACAGATCACAGTCACTAAAGAAGCTTGTACAAATGCAGAAAGACAGTACTTGGGCAGCAAAAGAATATAGAAAACTGCATGGTCAAAATTAACTCCTCATTTTTTCCACCATACATACTTTTTTAACTTTTTGGCTGACCTAGAGCTGCATTGTTAAATTTGTGGTGGCTTTTTTTTACTTTAAACACCTGCTGAATTGTTTCAATGCAAATGATCTGTCTGAAAATTCCATACCGAGGAGAGTTATTCAAAAATGAAGGCATGTTTTTTGTTAGGCATTAATCAGGACGCCAGAGGAGATGCAGCACACTTCCACGTAGTTATCGATAGTATGCAGCTTTACAAAAAAATCTAGCTAAAAAACAATGTCTTTGTGCTTTCTGACTGCTCAGCATGCTAGATTAGAGTTGAGCAGTTCTAGAAAACATGAGACGAGAGAGCCACTGAGAGATAGATCCTAAGCCTCCTCCATCTTTTTCTTCTTTTTTTCGTGTTGCTATCAGCAGGTGTACGGTGGATGAGTGGATGAGCACTGTCAGCTGATTTTCTTTCAGGAATTGTCTAAACAATCAGCAACCATGATAAAACATATTATTATTATTCTCTATTTCTTCTATTTATTATTTTCAATTGGAGCACCCAGGTTTCAGCTGGTCTAGAAATTAGATGAAATTTAGGAATGTTAACCACAATTAAACTTTCTGACCTCTTTTTTAATTTTTTTTCTATGAAGAGCCATTAACTTGGGAACTCATACTTTATTTGTGTGGATTTTAAATACTTAGATGGTCACCATAGGCAACATTTTCAGTCAGTTCATTCACATATCTGGTCCTGTGTAGTACAGTATGGTCTGCAAGCCCATTGGTCCACACTGTGGACCAATAGGCATACAGATCATACTGTATGCTGCCATTCAGTGGGTGGCCAGGCGGTATGCCTCCCACCGATGGACGGGGGTGCTGGGTGGTCAGGAGATCTCTGTGGGTGGGTGGGTGGGGGTACCACTGGACCACCAGGTAATTCTTTATTTCCACAACAGCCACGATCAGGCGTATGAGGGGCGTACAGCGAGACCACCAGGTAAATCCTTAATATGTACAACAGCCCATGATCAGGCATACGGGGGGACCACTAGACCACCAGGTATTACTGTAATATATACAGATGCCCATGATTGGACATACGGGGGGGGGGGGGTACCACTGGACCACCAGGTGGTTCTTTATCTTGTACAGATGCCCGCAGTCAGGCATATGGGGGTACCATTGGACCACCAGCTGGCTCCTTATCTTGTACAGATGCCCATGATCAGGCTTACGGGGCAGGGGCCACTAGACTACCAGGGGTCAGGGTGCTTGTGGACGGTGTTCCTGCTGGGTGGGTGGCCACCCAATGCTGGCGGCTGTTGAGTTGCGCCTTGCAATACATCCACCCACCTGTGGGTGGCCAGCGTTTGAGCCTGTTTTTTCGGCTCAACTTTGAGCACCAGTGTGCAGTGCATGTAGGGATTGCACCAGCATATGCACCACACATCCCTGGCTGAATATCAGGATGTGCTGCATATGCATGGGCATGCCCCCTGCATCTGTGCCGCATACATTACCAATGTGCCCCTGCATATCGGAGGTTGCGACACATAGCCTACCCCTTTGAATATCGCACCGGGACACATTGGGGGGTTACACATGATGCAGCCCTGTTGCGCCAGGCACAACCCCTTTGAATATCCCAGCCAATGAGTTTTCTCAAAACTGTAAATGTGTAGAGATAACAATATGAGTTGATTATTTTTAGAGATGCTAAATGAGCAACAAGAGGGAACTAAAGGAAGGGCACAGAATACACAAGCACATTTAAAGAGACAGGTACCCTTTATTACACCCTCAAATAAAACAAGAAAAGAGAATAAGTAAAAGTACAGGGATAACCACGCTTGTCATCTCCACAGATATTAACAATTAGAAGCTAACAAACAGGATGAATACCTCTGTTGTTTGAAACCTTGAAAGGTGTGCTAGAAACAAAAGGTGAATGATACATACAGTATTTTTGATTCACTCATTATAAAGCTATGTAAGAGACACCTATTGAATGGAATTTAAACACATGTTTAGCCACCTATATAGGAAAATTGACATGAAATTGAAAATGATGGCTACACTGGCAGACACAGGAGCTGCAAGGCCCAGCTAAAATGACAGCTAGTGCCATTTTAGATACAAATTGAATACAGTAGGCTGATCCAGAATAACAATGAAATGAGTTAAAAATGTGTTTATATAAAATGCCAAAACTTTATGAGTTAGACTGTGAATAACAACAGGTATATTAAAGACTGTATGTAAATGTATAACCAATACGTGCTAAAAAAAGAAATGTTAGTATGACTTTTTGGTTCTGATATACTGAACTTTGGCTTGCTCCACCATAAACTATACTAATAAATGATAAGTGATTTCCCTTGGGACCCTACCAAATCAATTGGCAGATAAAGGCCCATCTAGTCTGCCCTAACTCTACACTAGTTTGTAGCCTTTGACTCTAACTGGTCAATGGCTACTTCCCCCTTCTTCCAACCCCTAATGTTCCCCTATGCCTGTTCCAGGCATGTTTAAAACCCTCTACTGTGCTCGCCCCCACAACCTTCTTTGGCAGTCTGTTCCATGGGCCCACCACCCTCTCTGTGTAGAAAAACTTCCTCACATTTCCCCTTAACCTGCCTCCTTCCAGTTTCATGTCATGCCCCCTTGACCATTTACAACTCTTGTATTGGAAGATGTCTTCCCCCTGCACCTTGTACATAGCATTAAGGTAATTGAATGTTTCTATCATATCCCCCTGATCCCTTCTCTCCTCGAGCGAGTATATATTGAGGTCCCTGAGTCTCTGCTCTTATGTTTTATGTTGCAATCCCTGCACCATCTTAGTCGCTGTCCTCTGGACACCTCCAGTCTGCCAATGTCCTTATGAAGATGTGGCCTCCAGAACTGTACACAGCACTCTAGGTGAGGCCTGACCAGCATTCTATACAAAGGCATCACCACCTCCCACCTTCTGCTAGTAATACCTCTGCCTGTACACCCCAGCATGTCACTGGCCTTCCCTGCAGCCTTTGTACTCTGCTTTGCTATCGTTAGGTCATCAGAAATTATGACTCCCAAGTCCCTCTCCTGTTTGGTGATCATCAGCAATCCTACCCCACCCCCCCATTTTGTAGCTTACCTCAGGGTTTCCTCTTCCCATGTGCATTATTTTGCACTTACTGGAATTGAACCTCATCTGCCACACCTCAGACTATCTTTCAAACTTTTCCAGGACCCTCCTCATACTCTCCACTTCGTCTGGAGTAGTCACTCAGTTGCAGATCTTGGTGTCATCTGCAAATAGGCAGACATTTCCATCTAGCTCCACTGCAATGTCACCAATGAAGACATTAAATAGGACTGGTCCCAGGACTGATCCCTGCGTTACCCCATGTGACACCCTCCCTCTCACCTAACTGGATCCCATTTATCACCACCCTCTGTATCCTGCTCATTAGCCAATTTCTAACCCAGTTTACCACCTTGTTCCCCATTCCTAGACTACCCATCTTGCTAACCAGCCTCTTGTGTGGGACGGTGTCAAAGGCTTTGCTAAAATCTAGGTAGGCAACGTCTACTGCCCCCCCTTGATTGACTCTCCTTGTCATCCAGTCAAAGAAATCTATCAGATTCATCTGACAAGACCTGCCTACCATGAATCTATGTTGTCTCAGATTCTGGGCTCCACTGGCTTCAAGTGTGCCACTATTCTTTCTTTAAGCAGTGCCTCCATGATATTACCCACTACTGAAGTGAGGCTGATTGTCCTATAATTCCCTGCCTCCTCCTTACTCCCATTCTTGTGCAGAGGCACCACATGTGCCCACTTCCATTCCTCTGTAACTACTCCAGTACTGTGAACATGGTTGCCAGAGGTGATACAAGCTCCCTTCACAGTTCCTTCAATATCCTTGGGTGTATGCTATCTTGTCCCATTGCTTTGTCCACCTTCAATTTTGTGAGCTACTCCAGGACTCTCTCCACTGGGAATGGACTTGTGTCTACCTCACCCCCTCATGTTTGTTACCAATATGTGGGCCCTGTCCCTCCCCCTCTTCAGTGAATACTGAACAGAAGTATTTGTTCAGTATTTCTTCCTTTTCCATGTCCCCCTTCACACACTATTCTGCATCACCTTTTAGCCTCACAATCCCTTCCCTGGCATTCCTCCTCCTCTAGTTGATGTACCTATAGAATGTTCTGTCCCCCTTTTTCACTGTCTATGCTAACCTTTCTTCAGTCTGCACCTTTGCTCTCCTCACAGCCTTTCCTGCCACCTTCAGATTCCATAGGTACACCTCCCTGCCTTCCTTCCATTGAGTCTCCTTATATTTCCTGACCCCCTTTTTACTTAATATATATCTGGCTATTTGGTCCCTGTCGCCTCCTCCCATCAACTGACAACGGAAACACACATGCGTTTTGGTAGGTTTTCTCCTTTAACCCCCCCGATGCCCCAGCACATGGCTGTGTGAGCGTGTGGAGGCATGCGTCACACCTCGTGGAGCCAGCTCAACCCCTTCCACCTCCCATTACTTTGCTGCCCCCTCTCTGCCTGTGCTACCCACTCAACCTCCAGCCAGTGGGAGCAGAACTACGGAAGGGGTGCCAATCCATCCCCACCACCCTCAGAAGAGGAGATCTTCCCACCAGCATGTTCAATTCTGCTCCCCCCTCCCCCCAATGCCAGCACCCCATAGACCTGAGGTTGTTCCCAAACTCAGGTCACCGGCGTAGCACCAGGTAAGGCATCCAGAGCCTCAACTTTCTGTGTCACTGGGCCAGCCTGACCTCTCGCCTTTTGACCCTGACTTTTCCTGCCACCTCTCTTGAGAACCAAAGTGATCTCTTCCTTCTCCTGCCCTTGTTTACCACCCTGATAAACTATCTTGTCATCTCCTTAATGGCTCTCTTTAGGTGTTCCCACTGCTTCTGCACTCCTAAGCATTCCCTTAAAGAAATATGCAGCAGCTCCTTGAGGCTAGTCCTCCTCCTCCTAATGCTGTCGGGCAACATGCACCCGAACCCTGGCCCATTCTGCTCTAAAGCCACTAATCTGAGCAAGCCTTCAGCTGCCCTCTCATTCATATCAATCAACATCTGCAGCCTCCTTCCCAAAATGGATGCTCTACAGGCCTTCACCAGCCAACACTGCCCTGACATCCTGGCAGTTGTCAAAACCTGGCTCACGCCATCAGTACAGGACTATGCAATCAGCCTTCCTGGCTACAATGTCTTTAGGCTCAATCACTTCTCCAAAAGAGGCGTGGGCTGTTCTCTCTACCTAAAAGACTCCATACAGGGGCACCACATCATTACCTCACTCCAACCCACAACTGCTCAGATACTGCCAGTGAGAATCCTCCTCAGAGCCCAAAACAAAACCCTCACTGTTGCCACCATCTACATCCCTCCCAAAGAACAGGGAACTGGTCTAACAGCTGTTCTTGACTTTGTAAAGTCACTGCCACCGGACACCAAATCCATCCTTATAGGCGATTTCAACATCAACTGGCCTGCCGCTGATGCTGGTGCACACAGGGATACCATTGCTGCAGGGAACCTCACATAAATGGTTGACTCACCAACCAGGAAAAATTACAGGACTGGCACCAGCACACTCTTGGACTGGATCCTTACTAGTCACCCATCACGGATATCTAACACTAATGTCCTCCCTGACTCTCTCAGCGACCACTCCCCTGTTAGCTGCACCTGGTCAAATAAATTCATCAAACCACTGCCAAAAACTATCACCAGCAGGATTCTACCCCATGGTCACCTTCCTTGACTCAAATCCCACCTCCTCCATCAAGACTGGTTCCCTATCTTCAATGCAAGCAACGTAAACACTGCCCTTGACCACTTCATAAACATCTTCACTGTGGCCTATGACACGTATACTCCTATTAAGAAACGCAAAGTCAAATCACTCAGTAACCCTTGGCTCACAGATGACCTCCTCAGGATGCTAAAAACAAGAGACCACCTATGGGAGCTGGCCAGAAACTCTGGAAGGCAAAATGACATCCAAAACTACAAACGTGCCCGCAATGACTGCACCAAAACCATCCGGAAAATGAAGTCCGCCTACTATAAGCATGCCCTCAAAAACTCCTGGGGCAATGGTCAGGAATTCTGGAAGAACATAAAGGAACTCACCCAGAATCCACCCAAACCCCCCCCCATCAATACTCAACATCAACGGAACCACAACCCTCAACCCAAAAACCATTACGGATACCTTTAACAAAGCCTTTACCGACCTCAGCGCTGTCCTACCCCAGGACTACTTCAAAGATGGTGAAGCCCCTCTGTCTGCAATGAACACTACCCTCACCAGCTCCCCCCTCTTCTACTTCAAAGCAGTCAAGGCTCCCAAATATGCAAATATGCTACCAAAGCCCTTGGTAAATCAAGATTCAGTAATGACTCCCTCGATCTCAAAATCCTGTCTTTCACACTTGATGTAGTGCTTAGTCCTCTGACCAGAATTTTCAACCTCTCCCTCAGCCTTAGCCAGTTCCCAGATAGATGAAAATCTGCCACTGTCACCCCAATCCATAAAAGTGGTGACAAAACTGCCCACGATAACTACAGACCTATCTCCATACTACCCCCACTCTCCAAGGTACTAGAACGCATCATCTTGGACCAGCTCACGGAATACCTGAATACGTACAACATCCTGTGCAGGCAACAAGATGGGTTCCACAAAGGTCACAGCACCTCCACAGCCCTACTTGATTTCACCAGTGCAATCCACAAAGCACTTGACTCCGGCAAACTACTAGGCTCAATCTACATTGACTTAACTAAAGCCTTCAACACCATCAATCACTACCTCCTGCTTGTCCAGCTTCAGAACACTGGGCTGTCAACCAACTCCATTGGCTGGATTAAGAGCTACCTTGAAGAACAGTCCCAAACAGTAAGAATTGCTGATACACTCTCAGACCCTAGACCAGTTCACTCAGGAATCCCCCAGGGCTCCATTGTGGGACCCCCTCCTCTTCAGCCTTTTCTTAAACTCACTACCAGACAGCTGCCCAGAACAAATAATTCTCTACGCCAATGATGCTGTGATCCTCACCTCAGACCCTGATCCAATCCAATTTCAAAATAAACTTCAGCAGGCCTTCTCCTCCATCGAATCCTGGTTCCTAAATCATAAACTGCTTCTCAATCAGAAAAAAGTCTATGGTCTTCTGCAGCCCCCACAACTAAAACAAACAACTCCACCCTCCATTGCAACCGAACAAGAAGCCATCGTGAAGCAAACTCGATCGTTCAAGTACCTCGGCATCACCCTTGATCCCCACCTCTCATATGCTGTCCATATCAGCAATGTTGCAAAGTCTGCTAGTGCGAGGTTAGGCATATTATTCCAGCACAGGAAACACCTAACCCCAGAAGCACTATCAGTGGTCGTCCAAAACTCCATCGTTAGCATCATAGACTATGATCTTATCATATATGGTTCTGCAACTACCACTGCTCTCAAACATATCACAACCTCCCTGAATAAGGCCAGTCATCTCATCACTGGCTCACATCGCTGTACCCACACATGTGACCTTTATTACCAATCTGGATGGCTTCAACTGGACAAACACATAAAATACCAAACCTGCATCACGGCCAAGAAAATTATAATGAGGCTTGCCCCAACTGGTGTCTGTGCTCTCCTTAAGCCTAGACATAGGAACGACATATGAATGTCACTACAAGGAGATCCAATTCCCATCTACAACATATCCCTCAATGTCACACAACCCAAGGACAAAGATCATGCACCTATCGGGCATCCAATTGGCTCAACTCTCTTGGCAGCGACATAGCGACCGCTCCAACGCTCAACCTCTTCAAATCCAAGCTGCGCTTCTCACTGCTTGTATCCTGTGATTGCCCATCTTAACATTTCCACCGTTCCAGCTGCACATGCCGCAGCGTCCAGCACTTACAATCAGTCTTTGCACCCCTAGCACCTTATCTGTCATATTCCCTCAACAAGGCCCCCTGGCTGCACTGTCTCCCAACCTCACCCACCTCCCCCCATATCTTCATTCCTGCCCCCACCCCAACCACCTCTCATACTCCCCCTAACCCCCTGCACCTCCTTCCCCCTTGATCTCCTGCCCTCACTCCCCACCCACCCTCCTTCCTTGTCTTGCTCATAGCTCAAGTCTTTGTACTGGTTATTACATGTCTGTAAGTCAATGATTATATGTTTGTAACTAAAAATGATGACTGTTGCACACACTGACATGGAACCTTTGTAAAACAGCCTCGGCTCAAAGGTATTGTAATCCTAGATTGAAATAAATAATAAATAAATATTGTTCTCCTTGCCGGTGCTGCCTTAATGTATCTCCCCATTTCAGCAAAATCTGTGCTCCTAAAATCCAGGACCTTTGCCTTAGTGTGACTAGACTGAGTCCCTGTCTGTATGCTAAACCAAACCATATGATGGTCACTATCAATGTAATGTGCATGCCCTGGATTGTAACGACCTTCGCTGAGACTTTGGAGATTCAGTGAAGACTAAAATGTTTTTATTTACTTTTTTTCCCCACAAGAGTACGTTTGCTATATGTATGGGGATATCAGCATATACCTGCTCATGAGTTCAGAGGTCTGATTATTTATTTATTTATTTATTTCAGTTTGGGATTAATAGCTTTGAGTCAAGGACTCATTTTCAAAGCTTCCACATCAGTGTTGAACAAACATTACCAAAATACAAGGTTTACAGAGAAAAAAAAAGAAAAATATGGAAGCATATACACAGGCAGTAACAGTAAAATTTGAACTTATACACATTAAGTTAGTACATATTAACAGATAGACTGATTAGATAAGAGGGGGTTGGGGGGTCAGCTGGAGGTGGCATCATCTGAGGTGGAAGAGAGGTAGAGCTTCAACCAAGTGAGGTCATCGTCAGATGATTGGAGATAAGGGAGCTGGTTAAGAAAAAAGTGATATATAGCAAAAAGATATGGGGGGTAGGTAAGTGGAAAACTGGGGGTGAGGTACTCTCACATTAGTGTAGGCAGGTACAATTCATTTTAGAGCCAAGGAGAGATTTGAGCCCAGCTTTGAAGGTACTAATCTTGGTAGTGTCAGTGAGGTTAGCAGGTAGTTCATTGTACCATTTCAGTCCTTGATACAGGATGGAGTTCTGGGCAAGTTTCATCCCTTTGAAGGGAATCACCATCTTGTCAGCGACTGCACTTTGGGTAGATTTCATTGGGACAGCAAACATAAAGTGTCCACCCAGTGTGGAGGATGTCAGTCCAAGTAGTACTTTTTTTAGAAGTAGGCAGGTTTGGTATTGCCTGTAAGATGGAGTGGGACTCATCCAGTTTCAGTGTACAGTGAGCAGGTGTGGGTGTTGACAGTAGCCCCCAAAGTAAGATAACAGTCCTTATTGAGGAGTATGTTGAACCTGCTAAGAGCAGTTTTTGTGCCCCCCCCATATATAAGCAACCTATAGTCAATGGTAGAAAGTATTGAGTTACTGGTGGCTAGTTTGAGTGCATCCAGTGTCATTGAATGTCTACGATGATAAAGTACACCAAGTTATATATTTGCAGTCTTGATAACAGAGTCAATGTGATTTGAGAAGGTGAGCATGTCATCAAAGGTAATGCCGAGATATTTGAAGTTAGATACTTGGTCTAGGATTTCACCCTTTTGGTCATGAATACACAGGGGCAGGTATTTCTTTTTGCTTATGGAGGTGGTGAAGAGCATACTCTTTGTTTTTTTTTGACGTTTAATAGTAGCTTGTTTTCCGTAAACCAAGATTCAAGTTTATGGAAGCTCCTTTGGAGTTCAGTTGCGATGGATTGTCGGTCTTTGCCAGTGACTGAGATCACTGCATCATCAGTATTGAGAACTGTGCTTGCTGAGCAAGCCATTGGGGGTGGAGTTGATGAAAAGGCTAAAGAGTAGAGGACTGAGGATTGACCCCTGTGGAACCCAGAGGTGCACCTCCTTAGCTGCGGATAAGGTATCACACAATTTTGACTCGTTGTGATCTGTTAGAGAGGTAGCTGCCAAACCATAGTACCATATCTGGGGAAGACCTGTAGACAGAAGGCAACTTAGGAGGAGGTTGTGATTAACAGAGTCGAAAGCCTTCGTAAGGTTAATGAAGACTTATCCAACTGCCTGACCACTATCCAAGGCATTATATAGTTGGGATGAATGACCAACTAGAGTGGTGAGTGCGGAGTGCTTTTTACAGAAGTCGTGCTGTTGTGTGCAGAGTAGGTTATGGTTATCAAGGTATTCAGTAAGCAGCTCTGAGACCATTCTTTTGAGTACTTTCAAAAGGGGAGGAAGGATGGATATAGGTCTGTAGTTGGATGTTTGGGTTTTATCCCACGCTTTAAAGACAGGTGTTACATTAGCTGACTTCCATGAATTTGGAAATACTCCTGACTTTAGAGCGGCATTATACACCATGGTAAGAGGACCAGCAAGTTCATGAAGGAGTAGACCAACCAGCTTCATGTCAAGCAGATCCACCCCCATCCTAGTCTTGCCAAGTGCCCTTTTAATATGCTTGCTGGTTTGGGCTTTGGTGACACGTCTAAAGTAAAAGGGTGGTACATCTTTCCTTGGAGGATCTTGAGGGGCAGTTAGGCATTGCTGAACATGCATATCTTTGAAGTAGTCACCCGGGAGTACACTTGAAAGGTCAGTGAATGCTTTGTTCAGCTCATTGGCAATTTTGATGGGTTCCTGTAGGGGCCCCTACGCAGTCAATAGTAGATCTGGGGGGGTCTTGGGGGCTTTGCCTGTTAAGGATTTAAGAGAGCATCAAATGTCTCTTCCAGAACCACAGATTTTGGTAAGTAGATCCTTTTAGTAGGAGGCTTTAGCCTGTCAGATGAGTCTGATGCAGGCATTTCTAGCTGCCTTGTAGGTATTAAATGCAGCAGGTGTACCAACTGCTTTTGCTATATGCCAAAGATTGTCTCTGTTCTTCTTAAGTCCAATAAGGGAGTTGGAGAGCCAGGGATTGGAGATTCCCTTAATTGTTTTCATTTTGCATGGTGTAAAAAATATCACAAGCACAGTTGAAAACCATTATGAAACAGTTAAGTGCCTCATTACCATCTATATCCCCAGCCAGCAGGGACCAATCCAGTTGTGTCACATACAGCTTGAAATGTTCAAGTAGTCCAGGCCTCAGGCAGTGGTTTTTGCACACCTTGGGTGAACTCTTAGGGGAAATTGTTAGACCAGGTACACTTCACAGGGGAGTGTACACTAAGGCAGTCAAGCAGGACAGTGACATCAGATACATGCTCAGGGTATGTGGTCAGGAGCCAGTCTATGAGAGAGCTGCTCCCTGTTTTGTAGTTAAGCTGGGTGTCAGCAGTGACCATCTGTCTTAGGAAAAGGCTAGTAATTAGATCCTTGACTTTTGTTTCTTTCTGTGAGTGCCAGTACATGTTGCAGTCACCTACAATGATCTCCAAGTGGTTGCCTAGTTGCTCTTGACTTGCTATGACATGGTTCAGCCCAGCAGGTTGGTGCCCTGAAGGTATGTATACTGTAGAGACCTGCAGGACTTTATTCTGTTACACTGAAGCAGGTATATTTAGGGAGAAAATTAATGGAAGTTTACTCACCTGGTAAAGGTGATTATTCAAGCGCCACTCGGAGCTGAAATCTGTTGTTTTAGTTGTAAGGTGGGAAATATACTATGCCATAATAGCTTGTGTATGTCAACCAGTTTTATTGTAAATTAGATTTTATGTATATTGCCTGCATGATTTATATGTGCTATTTGGTTCTTTAAATTAGATATGTGTAGGGGTTTTGTTAGATGACTCTCAGGGCCTAGGATTGTTTATGGAATTTCACAGCTGCATGCGCTACGTCCTTTTATCCCCTCCTGTGTCTGATATTATTATCAGACGTTGTAGGGAAGTGGGGATTGAGGGGGACTGTTTTTGCATGTGCAGGGGATGATCAGGAGCAAATTGATCTAAGGATCGAGGTGGTTAAGTCCAGAGATGCCCTGGAATCAATAGAGCATCTAGGAGAAGCCAGATGTGGTTGGTGCCTATTGCCAGGGAGGCCACCAGGTCAAGTGGCCAGGTGACCTTTAGGGCTGCATCACCCTCAATACCTCTGGACGGGCAGTGTTGTATAACGCCAGGTGGGTCAGGAAAACAAGATGGCTGCTATTGCCGCCTTGTTTCATTGGTCAACCCATGTGCATTACAGAGACCTGGGTGGGGGATGATGCTGGCCTCTTTTGAGGCTGCAGTCCCCAGGTTATACTGTGGTTCACTGCCCCAGAGAAAATCGTAGGGTGTAACTATTTGTTTTAAATCAAATTTGGACTTCACCGTGTACCCAGTGGGAACCCCAGGTTCATTTGAATGTGTGGCTGTTCGTGGAGGACTTGGCGTTGGCAGCTGGATCCTACTCATCTATCACCCTCCTGGTCTGATGGGGGGGTTCCTGCAGGAATTCGCCGAGTTTGTTGCCAGCAAAACATTGGATTCCCCAAGATGTATTTTTCTTGGGGACTTCAATGTTTGGGCCGAGGATAAAAGTCAAAGGTGCGCCAATGAGTTACTGCAGAGTATGTCCCTTTTGGGGCTGGTGCAGTCTGTCGGCATGCCTACTCATCGGGATGGCCATACATTGGACCTGGTGTTCTCACTGGGACTCAAGATCACTGATCTCGATGTTGATCGAGTAGCTTGGTCCGATCATTGCACGGTGAAGTTCACATTTAGTGCTCCCGTCATAATCTCTTCCCCTTCTGAGATATTTCGCTGCCGCCCGTTAAAAGATCTTACCCTGAGGGTTATTTGGCGGCAGTTGATTTATCAAGGTGGTGATGCATGCGTCGAGCTGTTGACGCCGGGTAGACGCCTATAATGAGGTGCTATCTGGTGTCATTGACTCTCACCTGTCTGGTAATGACCCAGACCATGCACCTGAGGTCACCTTGGTATGATGGTGATCTCAGGAAATGAAGAAGCTGGGTCAGATTAGAGCGTCGCTGGAGGAAATCCCGTCTGGGGTTGACAAACTGGTCCTGTGCATTATTGCGCATATCGAGAGCAATCAACCAAAGAAGACATTATTTTTGTCTCGGGAGATTGCTGCTGGGAGAAGCCGACCAGCCTCACTCTTCCGGACTGTCGACAGACTTCTTCATCCATCCTGTCTTCAGCCCGGAAGAGTTTCCTCGAATGAGGATTGTGAGGAATTTGCTCGTTTTTTCTCGGACAGGGTGTCTGCGATCCGGAGGGAGGTCTCCTCAGCCAGTAATACCATTGCTGTCAGTGGTCATCAGTCATGTTCTAAGAGCACTCTTTCTGAGTGGGGGGAGTTTAGGCCAGTGGAAGTTCATGAGGTCATTGAGATAGTAGCCAACTTGAAGTATACCTTTTGTGAACTGGATCCCGTGCCAACGCTCTTCTTGATGAGGTGCATTGACACTGTTGCCCCGGTGTTTGCCCTGATTGTCCGGTGCTCCTTGAGTCAGGGTGTCTTTCCGGATGCCTTGAAGGAGGCTCTGGTGAGACCCCTTTTAAAGAAAGCTTCTCTGGACCTGGAGATTAGGGCAAATTACCTTCCTATCTCCAATCTTCCATTTCTGGGAAAGGTTGTTGAGAAGGTGGTATCACTTCAGTTGGGATAGCATCTCATGACCCACGAGTTGTATGATCCCTTCCAGTCAGCCTTTCGGGCCAGGCATAGCACTGAAACTGCATTAGTTCGGGTGCAAAATGATCTCCTTAGGGCTAGAGATCGGGGGGACAAGACAATTCTTGTCCTTCTCGATCTCTCCTCAGCATTTGATACTGTGGACCATTGTGTGTTGCTTTTCCGCCTGAGGGAGTTATGTGGACTCACCGGTACTGTCATCAAATGGTTTGAGTCATTTTTACTAACAGGAGGCAGCGGGTTGTGATGGGTAATTTCTCATCCATGCCCTGCCTCCTTTCATGTGGAGTCCCTCAGCGTTCGGTATTGGCCCCAATGTTGTTCGCAGTATACATGTTGCCCCTGGGGGAGATCATTAGGAGGTATGGTCTGAGTTTTCATTGCTATGCTGATGATACTCAGCTATACTTATCCTTTGCCCCAGGAACATCAAATGCAGTGGATGTGATGAATATTTGTCTGGCTGAGATAAATGACTGGATGTCTTCCAGCTGGCTGCGACTTAACCCTAACAAGACTGAGGTACTGGTAGTGGAGTCGAACAGAGCTCATGATGGGATGGCCTCTTACTCTGCGACTGGCATTATGCTAGGAGCTGTGTCATTGATGGCCTCCCCAAGGGTGCATAATCTTGGTGTGATCTTTGACAGAAACTTATCCATGGAGGCCCAAATATCCTCCGTGGTGCGTTCCTGCTTTTTCCATCTTAGAAATATCACCAGGATTAAACCCCTTGTTCCGGCTCTGGACCTCCCTACTTTGGTACATGCCTTAGTCACTTCGAGACTTGACTACTGTAATGCGCTCTATCTCGGGGTCTCTGGAACTTTTTCACAGACTGCAGCTGGAAAACGCTGCTGCCCGGCTTTTGACTGGACAAAGTAAGTTCTGTCATATTACCCGGTATTACGCAATTGCACTGGCTGCCTGTCAGGTGGAGAGTTTTGTTCAAGGTGGGGTTTCTCACCATAAGACCCTACATGGACAGGGCCCTGGTTACCTTCTGATCTCCTGATACCGTCCCACCTCTGTCCGGATCTCCGCTCTCAGGTGGTGGCTTCCTCACAGTTCCGAGAGCTAGGCTGAAATCAGCAGGTGATCGATCCTTTGGAGTTGCTGCTCCAGCTCTCTGAACTCATTGCCGTTGAGTGAGAGAGGCCCCCACTATAGAGGCCTTTAAGAGTCATCTTAAGACCTTTTTATTTGTGCAGGCTTTTGGAGTTTAAGTTATATGTATGATATTTTAACTCTAATGTACACGGTATGACATACTGTATAGTTTATGTTCGGCGCTCAGAGCCTTCGGGATTGGGCGTCTTTTTAAATAAAGTTGCCTTTGACTTCTTACAGCACTCCCAGTCTCCACCTATGGGTAATCTCCAGCACTCCTCTCAGGCTGATGCACAAAATAATTTTTCAGGATCGAAACCGGATCCCTCTCTTCCCCTGCTTCTGTCTCCTTCCCTGTAGTTCCCAGACTCCTCAGTACGAAATCTTCATGAGCTTTTGGAACCTTCTGAAAATATGAATTAACAGTAAAGCGGCCCGGTGGTCTCCCTGAGGGGTGCCACCTGATAGAAAAAACATACCTCACAATGTGAAGTTGTGTAAACTGGTCATCCTTTATATTATTTTGGTGGCTCATAATGTACAGTAATGAAGTCGTTACTGCCTACGCTTCTTTGCGTAGTGTACAACCTTGTAATCAGCATACTGTTTAACATCATCATTAAAGAATGTACCAATGTATTTCTTTCAGACTCTTATACATGGTTTATTACTGAGTGTTCCTCCTCATTGGTTGGGCTATGGAGTGCTGTAAGAAGGTGCTCCTATAATCACCTTTACCAGGTGAGTAAACTTCCATTATCAATCGCACCTTCATACATCACTCCCAGTCTCCACTCATGGGTAATTATACAGCAGTATTGGAAATTACTTGGGAGGGAGGAGGAACCTGACTTGAAGCTGTTTTAATTATTTTTTGGCCAAATTCAGAATTGCCTGTCAACCCTGTATCCAAGCAGTAGTACTTGGTAAACGTATGGGAGGATGGCCAAGTAGCCACCTAGCAGATTTCCCTTACTGACACTAAGCTTCTTTTTGCCCAGGACGTGGCTATTGCTCTAGTGGAGTGGGCCTTGATGGTGGGCAGTGGGTTGGCCTCCCTAGCCTTATAAGTCTGGGAGATGGCGTCTCGCAACCATCTGGTGACCGTAGACCTGGAAGCTGGTAAGCTCCTCTTTTGTCCTTGGTGAAGGACGAATAGTCTATCTGACTGTAGAAAAGATTCTGTCTTGTCCAAGTAGATGCGAAGGGCTCTAGCTGGGTCCAGACAGAGGAGGGTGTCCCTGTTAGGGTCCTGTTCAGTTGGGCAAATGGTTGGGACTGTAATTTCTTGCCCTGTGTGAAAGGCCGTTGCCACCTTAGGAATGAAAGACGGTATAGTTCTTAGGACCACTCTATCTGGGAAGAATGTGAGAAAGGGTTCTCTGCATGATAGGGCCTATACCTCACTGGTTCTCCTAGCTGAAAATATTGCTACCAGAAAGACTGTTTTCATGGTTAGAAAGGGTAGGGGAGCCGAATCCAGAGGTTCAAAAGGATCCTCAGTTAAGGCATCTAGTACTAAGTTAAGCTGCCAAGGGACAGAAACTGGTCTAGGGGAGTAGGTGATGTTGGCGGCTGCTCTTAGGAAGGACTGCACCAATGGGTGTGCCCCAGGCAGCTGTCCATCTATTTTTCCCCGTATTGCTCCTATGGTGGCCGTTTGAACTCTTAACAATGCCGCCATTAACCCCTTGTCTAGACCAACTTGCAGAAACTTTAACACATGTAAAATATTGCAATTTGAAGCCTGAAGTTGTTTAGAGTTACACCAATAACAAATGCCCCCCCAGTGTCTGTTATATGTTTTGGTAGTCGAGTGTCTTCTGGTCTGTAGTAGCATATCTGCTACTTTGGTTGACATCCCTAGGTTTAGCAGTCTGACCCTCTGAGTGGCCATGCCATCAGCCTCAGTGGTCATGGGTCCTCGTGCCAGATTGGCCCCTGTTTGAGCGATGTCTGGTATGGGGAAAGTCTCATAGGCTTGTCCATCAGCATCTTTTTGATGAGCGCATACCATGTTGGTTTTGGCCAGTCTGGGGCGATTAGAATCACTGTTGTGCCCATGTCCCTGATTTTCTGTAGAATTGCAGGTATCATGGGTGTTGGGGGAATGCATACACTATCTGGAATTTCCACGGGGTCGAGAGAACATCTGCTCCCACCTCGTTCTTGTCCTTGTACCTGGATATGTATATTGGTAGCTGAACAGGCCCCATTTCCTTTGTAGTTTTTTGAATATGGCTGGGTTGAGTTGCCACTCTCCCTGTTGTAGGGTTTGCCTGCTTAGCCAGTCTGCCCTGGTGTTTTGCACGCCTGCTAGGTGTACCACTGTGATGCTGAGAAGGTGTCTCTCTGCCCACAGCATGAGGGCTTCTGACTCCCTGGCCATGGCTATGCTTTTTATTCCTCCTTGCTTGTTTATGTAGGACATTGCTACCCTGCTGTCTGTTTGCACCTTTACGTGTTGCCTCGTTACTTGTGGTTCGAAGTACGGTAGCGCCAGTCGTATTGCTCTGGCAGGGTTTTAAATAATTGATTAGCAGTTTTTTCTTGGAACAATACTAACTGTACAGAAAGCATTGATATAGGTTTTCTAGAAGTGTTATGTTTGTTAAACACAGTGAGGCAAGTGCTATGCATTTTCAAAATGTTTTAGAACTTTTATGAGCAAAACGCTAATCAATTTTTAGAGTTAAATAAAACCCTGCTCTGGTCTCCAGGATGTTGATCGGCAATTTTGTTTCTGGTTCTCTCCACCTTCCTTGGACTGATCTCCTGTCCATTACAGCACCCCAGCCTTGCAGGCTTGCATCCGTTTCGAGGATTCTGGTCGCTCTTTTTTCTAATTTCTCTTCCTGGTTTAGATTGTGTGGGTTTGTCCACCATCTCAGTGACCTTTGTACTTGTGTAGGTACAGTATGGTCACACTTTGATTGTAGTTTTGTAAGTTGTAATTGCATTTGTCGAGAAGTAGATGTAATTGCCTCATGTCTGCTCTGGCACAGTTGTGTAGGTCTATGCAGACTGCCATTAGACCCAACAACTGCATGAGGTGCCACAGAGTCGTAGTTTTGCAGTGCAGAATGTGCCTGCACTGGTTCACCAACACATTGATGCATGTTTCTGAGGATTTTACTGTCCCGGTGACTGTGTTGAACACTGCCCCCAAGTGTTCTATAGTTGTGGTCGGTGTCAGGTGGCTTTTGGAGGTGTTGACTATCCATCCATGTCGGGTGAGTAACTGCAGTGCTCTCCGAGTTGCTACTTGGGATTCCTCCTGTGATCTTGCCTGAATTAGCCAGTTGTCCAGGTAAGGGATTACATGGACTCCCTCCATTTGGAGTTTGGCTGCTAGTGGAGCCATGACCTTGGTGAACACTCGGGGTGCTGATGCCAGACCAAAGGATAGGCATTGATATTGGAAGTGGTACCCTAGGATGCTGAACCTGAGGAATCTCTGATAGGATGGTCTGATTGGGATGTGGAGGTATGCATCCCACAGGTCTATGGATGTTAGGAGGTCCCTTGCGGATTACCGCAATGGTAGACCGTAGGGTCTCCATTTTGAATCTTTGGTATTTTACAAATTTGTTTATGAATTTGAGATCTAGTATTGGGCGTAGATCCCCTGTCTTTTTTGGCACCAGAAAGAATACTGAGTAGATGCCCGAGTATCTTTTGTGGTTTGGAACAGGTTTGATGGCTTTGCTGTTGAGCAGTTGTTGTAGAATTGCTCTGATTTGTGCAGGTGTCATCTTGTCTTTCATAACACGGGATTGTATGTATCTGTCTTGTCTTGGCATGGAGTTGAACTCGATGGCATAGCCTTGTTTGACTATTTCTTTTACCCATCGGTCCCTGACTGTTTCGGCCCAGGTTGTGGAGAAGAGCTGTAGTCTGCCCCCCACTGTGTCTGCATTGTCCTGGGCCTGTGGATTCTCATTGTCAAAAACCTCTGTTTTGCCTGTTGGGTTTGTAGCCTTGCTTGGGGTTGAAATGGTTACCGCAGTCCAGGTTTGAAAGATATTGGGGTTTTTGGTTAAAGAAATTCAGTTTGAACCCGAATGCGTGCCTGTCCTGGCCTTGGTACCTAGGGCCCTTCTTTCCTCTGTGTGAATAGGGACGAAATCTATTATTCTGAAAGGAAGGCAGAGTGCTCTGCCCCCCTTGGTTGTCCTTATCTTCTCTCTTCTTTGTGGTAAATTCTTCAATACCTGGTCTGAACACCTTGTGCCCTGAGAATTGAAGCTTCATGAGCATGGACTTTGATTCTTGGTCAGAGTTCCAGAGTTTAAGCCAAATTAATCTCCTGGCTCTGTTTACTGATGCTGCTGATCTTGATGCCATTTTAAAAGTGTCAGTTTTGGCATCTGCCATGTACTTAATTGCTTGGATAGCGTAATCCATGGTGGAACCATGGGTGTTGGTTTATGGAATGTCTAATCGAACTGCTTCCAGCCATCTGAGAACAGCTCTGGAGGAACACGTGGCTGCCATGGAAGCTCTCAAGTTCATGGTCAGCATGTCGTGAACTTTCCGGACTATATCATCCACTTTCCTGTCCATGGGGTCTCTTAATGCTAAAGCTGATTCGGATGGTAAAACCGTCTTATTGCTCAGGGTCGAGACCTTGGAGTCAACTTTTGGGGCAGTAGTCCAAGTCGTCTCTTTCTCCTGTGCTAGTGGGTATCTCTTCTCAAAGATCATCTTCTCCCTGGTCTTTATTGGGTCTGGAGTCTCCCATTCCCTAGCCAGGATGTTATCCAGGGCTGGGCAAAAGGGAAAGAAGGTGGTGGAACATTTTCTATCACGCACTAAAGGGTCCAGTCTGTTCTCTGGTTCCTGTATGGGTTTGTTAATTCAGAGTGTTTCGCACACTACCCTGATGATCTCAGGGATGGAATCGAGGGCATAGCCTGGTGGCCATGTCTTCTTCGGCCTCCTCCTCCTCTGGATCCTCGTCCCCTGAATATGGAGACTCTGACCCATCCTCTGGGGTTGGAATTGGGGTACCCCTCTGATATTTTGGTGGAGGGGGGTTCTCAGGAGACTGGGGACATTTGTCTGCTCCCAATGCATCCATTGTTTCCAATAGTTTTTGAAAAATCTGAACTACCACACTCTGAGAAGAGTTGGAAGTGCTATCCTGCAGTATGTCCTCCTCTGGGGACCCTGAATTTGAATTGAAGATATTTGGGTCTGCATTGACCATGCATAGGGAACATAGGTCTCCCAGGTCAGAGGTTAAAAGAATATGGGGCATTTCCTGCAAATCTGTCTTGAAGTCATTTTGTCTCCTCTGAAAAACACAATGGAATAGAGGAGGAGATATAACAGGTGGTATGCACCTTAATGAAACTGTTTAAAAAACTATTTAAATACTGTGCAGTTAGTAGCCAGAAGCATGGAACCTAAACTTGGTTCAGCTTCTGAAGAAGGGAGCAAGGCAAGGTGACTGTGCACAGAAAAACTGCTGCTCCTGTGTTAATGAGCAATGTAATCTTGTTAGAAATGCTTAAGAACAGATTGTCTGCTTCCCTTGCTGTGCCTCCAAAAAGCATCCTGTTATGCCCTTATAATAGGCTTTAAATCACCAAAAAGGAACAATTTTTTTTTTACTTTTTAAACATTTTAGACATTTCCCTTTTAAGATTGAAAAAACACCATTGCCACTTTAAGGATCGCACCTCTTGCACCATCATTTTAGTGGAGTAGAAAAGCACACAGGGCACCACCATCTTAGATGTGGATAAAGGGAGCCCTGATAGGTCGGCGTGGGTCTCGCGAGAGTGAAGGCTCTCGAGACCAAGGAGGAAGAGGGAAGCATGGACTGTCTCACAGCATGAAGAATGCCAAGTGAGAAAGGCTGCCAACCAGCATTTGGACTCTTTAAGGAGTGCAATCAAAGGGGCAGGTAGGTAGGCTGTGGAGGGGGCAGATGCTCATTTATCGTAAAGTCGCCCTCGCGGTTGAACAAGGTAAACCGCGAGGTGCGCAACAGGCATTTCTTTAATAAGGCACCAAAAATTAAAACACTTGTATGCTCATAGCTTCTGCTCGCTGGCTGAACAAGGTAAGCCAGGGGGAAGCTGGGTGCATGGTCAACCTTTCCTCAGCAGAATAAGGTGTACCAAGGAAGGAATGGGACAGATAATGATAAGAACTATTTTGGCTACCTTGTTGGATTTTAACTTTAAATAAGTCCCTGACGGTCCCTGACACCTCGATTTGCTAACAAATGAGTAGCCCTATAAATAACATGCTGGCTAACTTTCAGAAACAAAAATATGGAATATTTAGTAATTTCTTACCTTACTTGGCACAGAACCAAATAGTCTGTGACCAGCCTGGAGTGATGCACAAAAGAAACTGAGGAGTCTGGGAACTATAGGGGAGGAGACAGAAGAAGGGGAAGAGAGGGATCGGGTTTCGATCCTCAAAAATTATTTTGTACATCAGCCTGAGAGAAGTGTCAGAGATTACCCATGAGTGGAGACTGGGAGTGCTGTAAGAAGGTGAGATTGATAAAGTGGAATTAGCTCTGAATATCAAAAGGTGATCCTATTCTATGTGCTCTCTAATTAATTTGTGAGGATTGCTTTCCCTTGACATTGAAGTCAGTCCTGCCTGTCAAATACTTGGGGGGTGGGATGGTAACGTCTTAAGAGTATTCAGGTGAGGAGAGGCAAGTAACCACAATGAGTGAAAGCTACCAAATGATCTAAACTGGCTACACTGGCAAGTAACGTGGTAAGTAAATGAATAGCAACAAGATTTAGAAAGAGGAAGTGCAGTACTTGAAAGGAATCCATGCTCCAAAACAAGGGGTAGCACACTCTCTCATAACGCACTCAATTATCTGCTACAAGAAGTTTGATAATGTTTGTCTGAGCGAGGAGTCAGTAAAGAAAACTTTTGGTTGTGTGGTTATGGTGGGTGGGATCAGATAATTAATACTTTATAGTGCCAGTCACTGGGATAGATCACTGTTTCCTGCTGTTGTCTGAAGTACTTGCGCATCAAGGCTAATGTTAGTGCAGGTGTTGGCAGATTTATTTTGCAAATTATGCAGCTGTCAAGAGATAATGTGCTTGCACGGTGTTGCTTTTTTGCGATAAACCTTCAGTCTTATGCAGGCAACTAGAGAGACGTCCAGTATTTTTGAAGAGTCTGACAGAGTTTTGTGTATGCAACCTGCAGTGTTTGTTTTCTGACATCATTCTCCATGCCAGTAATTACTGCAATGACAACACGCAGCTTCTATGTGTCGCGGACAGTCCCAGACCATCGTTGTTATACATGAACAGCACAATTAGTAAACAAGGAGCAATTTGTGTCAACAGAAAACAATAAAAAGACATAGAAAAAGTAAAATACAACTATGCAGTGTAAGAGTTCACCATCCCCCTGATTATCCTGTTAGCATCAAACTCAAGCATCGGGTATTCAAATTCATTGTTGTTTCATGTTGCACAGTGCCAGTAGTCAAATGACTGTAACGGCTACATGAAATATATGGAATAAAAATGAGAAAATCACACACAATCACACACACACACGTAAAGAGAAAAAGAAGATACACATTCAAAATGAAAATTTTCTATGTTGGATCAGTACACTTCTGGATTTTTTTGGGTGGGTGTTGGTTTCAAATATAAACAGAAGTACCTTACAAAAATGGAAAGACTATATGACAGTATTTCTTAGATTTTTTTAAATGATGGCAATTTAACAGTAAGCAGTAAATGAATGATTTAGCAGTTGCTAGTGAACAGCTGCAGCATGTGCTTCAAGGAGTTTTTGACGTCACTTTTAGAACTAGTAGGTTGCGATCAAGGAGGGGGCTGAAGCGTAAAATGAGGAATGTTTTTAATTTTTGATTACATACAGTAATAGTAAATAAAAACCATATCAGAATACAATTACTGTGAATTATCAAAACAATACTAATTACGTCAAAGATACTGTTTAAAAACCTAAAGATGTTATAAATGCATGCTTTTGACAAGCATTCAAGAAGTACAATATTTACAAGATCGCTTTTGTAACTTGGAATGTTACCCCTACCCTCATCTCATAATAAAATGGTAAATCAGTCAGTTTTAATACCTGCACACATTTTATTACTGTACTGTATTTGTCTCTCGTTTCCTAAGCTACAAACCTATTTGGCTTTAATTATTCCAGCTATGTAGGAGTCCCAGAAATGGGCTATCGATCTTGTCTTTCCTTTTCTGTGTAAGGCATCAACTTAAGAAGTTAAATCACTGAAATGATAACATTTGCTGTCAGGCTAGGTGTTCTATTAATGATTGGCTCTGTGGAAGAGACTGGTACAGTGGCAGGAAAGCATTGGCTGTGACAGCCCCAGTAATCAAGGAGCAGGAGTTAGGTTATGAGAAATACAGGGTTGGGTGACTTTTCATTTTTAATTAAACCCCTTCACCCAAACTGCACCTGAACTGCACTTCACTTTACTGACCAGCTCCACTATTACCAGGAGTTTGGTGGGAGAGGACCCAGGGCACGCAATCTTTCATTTCTTGCTTTTTTTAATTAAAACAGCCCCCCAACCAAGCTTTACTCTTCCCACTGACTCCACTTTCACCAAGAGCTTGGTTTGGAGAAATACAGGACATGGAGACTTCTGTGGGCAGTAGTATCAATCATCGGGCAGTCAGTTCCCAGAGTCAGTGCAGTCAGACTGATTTTAATTTCTGATCCCTGAAATATCAAGAAGTCCAACATGCACATTACTGCAGGCTGCTAAGTACATCCAGAGGACAGAGAAGGGAGGTAATATTTATTACGGATAGTACAAGAGCTGCTTATTTTGTCCATTCCCCAAAATGCAGTGATCCATGATTTTGTCAGTTTTTTTTTTCCTGAAAAGCTTGGATAGGCACTCCACTGCAATAAATGCTAACTCACTTTTTCAGTATTTGTTTTACTGGGGGATGCTCTAACAGTGGACATCTATACCTCTGCTATCCAATTCATCTGCATTAATTAACTTCTGTTGCATGCTACTACTGTGTATGAAACTTCTTTTTAAATCATCCTTTGGCTCAGAGACAATTTACAGACGAGTGAGACACCTGCAGGAAAAACTAAATTTGGCACTGAAATTTACATGGAAAGGGTGTCACCTGGCTCATTTCAGCATTCAGAAAAAAAAGATTAGTCAGACTACCGCATACCCCATATTCGTACCTCCTACTGCACACTGCATACTGCATACTGCCTACCTCTACCGAAACTACCGTGTCCTGATGGGGTACCGGGAAAACTTTCTATAACAACCACTGTAGTCTGCCCAATTGTCCCTACCTATTATGCCACCACAGACCCCACTGAATCTCTGATCTCCCCCCCTTGCTTTACTTCTAAGGTCCCCTTGTGTCTATCCCATGCATGCTTGAATCCTGTTACCATTTTAGCATCCATTACCTCAGTTGGGAGGCTGTTTCAGGCATCCACCACCCTCTCTTTAAGAAATATTTCCTCACATCTCCTCTGAGCCTACTCCCCCCCACAGCTTCACAGTGTGACCCCTTGTCCTGGAGCATCTTTTTCTATGGAAAATGCTACCTTCCTGTTTCTCATTAATACCTTTGAGGTATTTGAACATTTCTATCACACACCCCCCCTTTCCTCTAGAGAATACATATTTAGTTCTTTGAATCTTTTCCCATAGGGCTGTTGATGCAGGCCCTGCACAGTTTTGGTTGCCCTCTTTTGTACTGCCTCCATCCTATCTATGTCCTTCTGGAGATGGGGCCTCCAGAACTGGGCACAGTACTCAAGGTGGGGTCTTACCAGTGATCTATATAGAGGTTAATACTACCTCCCTCTTTCTGCTGGTGATACCCCTCCTTATGCACCCAAGTATTCTGCTAGCCTTCCCCACTGCCTTATCACACTGCTTGGGTGCCTTCATGTTATCAGAAATGATTACCCCCAGGTTCCTTTCCTTTTATGTGGTTACTAATTCCTCCCCGCCTATTCAATACATTGCCCTCAGGTTTCTGTGCCCCAAGTACATGATTTTGCACTTTTTTGAACTGAACCCCAGCCTCCAAACCCTTGGAAGTAAGCAATTCTGGAAATGTACACACAACTAGGGAATCCAGTTTACAAGTGGCAGTTCTACCGATCCCCAATCCAGTAGTATGACAGAATGTGCCATACAACCATCATGCACTACAATCCATCAAGCAACTTGTCAGGAAGGCAGACAGTGATGGGTGGGACCCCATGTAACCCTGCTAGAATGTAGAAATTCCCCATTGTCTGGCACTGCAGATGATCAATAACCTGCAGAATGTGTTGCTACAAAAGCAAGTAACATCAACAAGGTAACATCTAGAGGGAGGGAGGTGAGACTCTCCTCCAGATACAAGGACTGTGTGTTATGAGCTGGTGGAAAACATCATGCTCTAATGGTGGGCCATGTGCTAGTAACCTCTGGTCCCTCCACTAATCAGTTACATTTATGACTCATGCTGCCAATAAAATTACTAAACAGTGCACTGTCACACATGCATGTTTAATAAACAGCTATTGGTTAAAACCTAGTTAATGTTAAAATATTTCCAGGTGCACTACATGACTGCATTATAGACAGCCAATTGTGATGATGGATGAAGCTTTGGGAGCAAAGAAGGTCTTTGAAAAGCCAGGAATAATCAAGCTCTGAAGATGTGTATTTCCTTGATAGTTACATACTAAGCAATGCAATTTTTCTCCTTTTAAATTAAAAAAGGAAGATGTAACTCCTCCAACCCTGGTAACTACCACCCCATAACATTTCTCCCAATACTCACCAAACTTCAAGAGCACCATGTATTGGATCAACTCACTCCGTCCTTGACTCCTCCTCCTTCTTCACCCCTTTCCAATCTGATTTTTGCAAAGTCCACTCCACCACAACCTCACTTCTCTAGCTTATGGACTCTATTCTCTCTGGCATGGATCAGGGCCACATCACATCTCTCATCTTCATTGACTTGGCCAAAGCCTTTGACACTGTTGCCCATTCATTTCTAATAGACAAACTTGCAGCAGTCATCCTCTCGGAAGCTGTCACTGACTGGTTCTGCTCCTATCTCATGGGTAGGACTCAGTCAGAATAGACAACTCCCTCTCCCCGCCTCCCCCCATCAACACATGAGTCTGTCAAGGGTCTGTCCTCATCCTGATTCCATTCTAGATATTTTGAAATGACTTCCCTACTGTCTGCTTCTCTGTGGCTATTCACATGTACGTGGATGATACTATTCTATTTGCCTCTGGTACCTCCCCCACTGCTGTGGCATCTAGCCTTCAGAAGAACTTCAGTAATGTCCAACTCTGGTTTCCTGCAAATCAATTGTCCCTTAATGCCAAAAAAATGGTCTCCATGACCTTTGGCTCCAAGCAGAGGCTTACCAGGTTGACTGCCACCCCATCATTCCACATCTTCGAGGGGTCCATCTTAGAGGATGTCTGTTCCTTCAAATATCTCAGGCTCTGGCTAGACCATCACCTTGACTTTTCTGGACATATGGATGCCATCTACAAAAAATTAAATCCCAAGCTTGGTGCTCTGTGTAGATACTGTGGCTGCACCCCACTACTGGCTTGCCATGAAATTGTCCAGAAAATGATCCTCCCTATTTTTGATTATGGTGATATAGTCTACAGAACTGTCCCTAAGACCACCCTTACCAGACTGGACACCCTTTTTAACTCCTTTTGTCAGTTTGCTCTAAACTGTTCACCCCGTTCACACTATTTTTTTAAGATGCATAGTACATACAAGAAAAAGCAACAGCATTTTTGGGGGCTATAAACAAAAGCAGTAAACATGGTTCTCTAATAATATTAATTCAGTTTTAAATATTTACTGACTCCAATGCATTAACTGACTAGCAAAAGAATACTGAAAGAACAACAGAAAAAGGGAAAACATTTAAGATTAATTCCTTATTTAAAGGCACTCTGTCATCACTTAAGTTAAATACTTAATAAACTGGAATAGAGGAACATAATTTTCAATGATCAATTCAAGTAGTCTCTGATTATATGAGAGAAAAAAGACTGAAGATAGAGACATTTAAATCCATTTTTCATTAGTATTAACTGGAATATACTCTGTAATCTCAATTTCAGCTTCCTGCGCATCCTTGGAATTAAGCTAAGATGGTAAAAGAACATTTTTTTCAAAGCGTACTCTAGTCTTATCAGGATCTTCAAAATAAAACATCTTTCCTTGAAAAGAAACTCTTAAGATTACTGGAAACTAGACAGAAGCTGGGACCCCAATATCTGAAAAGTCAGATTTCACAGTCAACAGTCTCTTTCTCTGTTTTTAAGTTACCGAACTGACATCGGAATATAAATGGAATTTTTTGCCTTCATAAAACATTTGTTTCATATTCCTTACAAGTTGCAGGATCCTGTTTTGCTCCATTAAGGATGAAAATGTTAAAATTATTACCGGAGTGTAGGTCCTAGCAGTATCCATTGTTAACACAAGTGGTCCCTCGGCAGCATGTCTTTTTCTGGGTTTGACTTGATAGACTGATTCTAGGGAGACAGGATTTTGTAGAACAGGGCTGTCCAACGTGTGGCTCGTGAGTAACATGTGGCTTGCCAAGCCATTTTATGTGACTCTCGAATGCTTGGGGAAAACTTACCACTTTGTGCCATATTTTTGTGTGTCTCACATTTTATTTTGCAACTGAATTTCGCCACATGATTTTGCCTGTTTCTCCAGTCTCCGTGACTTCTGGACTGCTCTTAAGGTGTCAATGGCAGTAATTAGTAAGAATAATTATTGGACTGCAAATCGCAAACTGCAGCCTTGCAGAATAATGTACCGCAAATCGTTGTGTCAGGGTAAAGACAGAGATAAAGGCTATGATTTGTTAATAGCAATCTGATTGTTTAATGAATATTTTTAACCTCTCCCCGAGATTACCAAGATGAAAGGGAAAGCAACTCGAACAGCAATGAGACCGAAAAACATCAAGGAGTGAAAAATAAATTGAAATCAGCTTCAATAATAAACTTTACCTCTCCCTGTGAATCAGAATCAGCTGAACAGCTGCACTCAACAATGCTGGTTCAACAAATAATTTATTTTAGTTTAATCTCACTGCCATTCAGGCAAAATCAGGCAAACTCTGGCTTTTCAATTTCCATGTTTATAACCTCACCGCTCAGTAGCACACCACACAGGCTCTAAGTTAAATCTGCCGAACTGCCATCGCTACACTGTTACAGCTTGCTGTTTTACTGGACCTGACGTGCTTTGCGAAATTGCTTGAGTTTCTCCTCAACTGGTTCCTAAATTCCAAAGTGAGTAGCATTTGTGTGCTGCAACATTTCACAACAAGCTGGCTATTAAACAATGCTGTGTTGGGGTTGGGGTCTGAGCACGTTTCATGAAGAAGTGTAAAATGTAAAATGTTTCTATGCATGGCAACATTTCACAACCTGTTTTGCTGGCTATTAAACAATGTTGGGGGGTGATCACATTTAATAGAGAATTGTAAAATGTGTTTTATATTACCTGTAATGCTCTGCTGGCTTATGCTTCTCACTTTCCATGAAGTGGAGGAATAAAGATTTTTAAATGAGAATTGATTTTAAAAAATATTTAATAAAATCTGATTAATAAATAAATATTGTGTACTGCTGTCATTATTTTAACTGTAATCATTGCAAACATGTGCAAGTATGTGTAATTATGGGACATTGTGTGTGGCACTTGTGGGGACTGGCATGGGCTGCATGTTGTTGTCGCTCTTGCCTTGGCTCTGAAATGAAAATGTTGCTCCCACCAAACAGTTTGCCCAACTTTAACACAAAAAATCTTTAGGTTGCACTTCATTTCCTAAATCTGGAAATAATCCAATTAGCTGTAGTTTTCTTGATAGTATAGTGTTCTCAAGTCTTTCCATCTTAGAGTTTGAGGCTATTTGCTCATGGAGTAAAGCTGTGGTAGCAGCCTTGGTAGTTAACATTTTCTGATTGAGAGTCATGCTAGCATTCTATCCCACTTTCACTCATTTTCCCAAGGCTACCTGCTTCATTTCAATTGTGGAGACCTGGTTGGAAAAGTCAAGTATTTGGTCTTTTAATTCCTTTGTGGTAGTACAAGTCTCTTGTTGAAAATCAGTAATAAGGTTGAAAAGAGATGTCAGTGCCACCTTTTGTTCTTTGCTTTCCTTTTGTTCCTTTTGTCTCACTCCCATATTCACTCCGGAACATTATAGCGTGGGTGACCCAACAACCGTGGCTCTTCCCTGAGATCGACCCGGGATTGTTCTGCCCACCATTGTCGGCTGTAACTTTGAATATCAGCCTGTATAGCCTTGATAATATCTTTCTTCCTTTGTAAATAATGTTTGCCGGCCTCCATAAATATTACAGAGAACAAGAATTGTTTCCACAAGTTGCTGAATGGTAAAAAAAAAGGTTAATTTAGGATTCAAACTGCAGGAGCTCAGTAAAAGACGTGCAGCTCATCTGAGTACCGGCAGTCACCCCCCACTCAGAAAAGCCCCCGTTTACACCGTTGTGAGTTGTATGTTGCTCTCTTCCTCACCCCTCTTGGGGCAAGATGCATCACCCACTATTCCTCCCTTGTCGGGAAGTACTGGCTCAGTTCCCTCCCCCCCCTACCTCACCACCCTCCTAGCCACCCCTCCTCTTCCCACCTACTCCTTCTCTAACTCTGGCTACAGGATTCTTGCCATACCTGTCTGCTCTTTCACCTCTGGACAGGCTGCTTTCTCGTACCATCTCCCTATAATTTGGAACTCCCTTCCCTTAGATATACACTCTGCTCTGTCAACTCGTTTGTTATCCTTTCGTCTTCACAATTACATTTCCCCATCTTGCAACTGCAATTGACCTTTTCTCTATCATTGCCTCCTTGCTTATCTGTCGTTAGACCATATAAATACAAAATCACACATACCCCCATAATGCAAAGCATGATGGGCTGTATATGCAAATCACCACAAAATATTATGCTGCTTCAACTTTAAGCATATAAGCTACTCCTTCATTTTCCCCACTCCTTCTTTTCTACAAAAAGTCAGTTAGCACTACACTGTCGAGTAGTTGTAGCACCATTATGGCTTCTGCTTATCTTCCTCATTCAGCCTATCCATGTTCTCTCTTTCCTCTCCCTCTCTCTATCAGGCAGCCTAGTTATGTTCCCTCTTTTCCCCTCACATACTCTGTCTCTACTGGGATCAGGTCACCAAATCTCATGTTAAAATGAAATTCTATAAATCCTAATTTGACTATCCTTATCATACGTAGTCAAAGCTAATTTATTCAGAGTTATATCGCTGTACAATTTCTGTCTCATTTTGTTTGTCTTGCTTTTGTATTCACAAACAGTATTATCCCATGTTTCCCCCTTCCCCCAGGACTCATCTGGAAATGAGCTATTGTAGCTCATTGTGCCTTTCCTGGTGAAACTTTTTCAAAATAAAAATAAAATATTAATGCTGTTATAGTGCCACCCTATGGTTCGCAGTGTGCATTGCTTCACTATACAATCTGAAGAGTGTTAACCGATCCATGAGTTTTATAATAAAGTACATTCTAGCTCCCTGAGGGTGTGTGTGTGCGCTGATTCATGACTCCATTACATGCCCTGTACATCTTGCATGTGAGCTGCAGTGTACCCCCATCTTGTTGAGGCACCAGAATCATGTCTCCAGCTGTCCAAACACCCTCTCGTATGTTGCACCATGTCAGACAATGCACCTTGTTGTATTTCTGCTCTGGTTTGCTCTCTGGCTACATGTCCTCAGGAATGTGTATAATTGGTATCTGTCACCTGCATGGAAAAGGAACACCATCAGTGTGCAGTCCACTTGTGTGCCCCACCAGAACCACATGCCACAGCCCATGTGCACATACCAATGAACCAGTTCTGATTGGCGGGTGGTATGCACAGCATCTCCCACAGTCCAGAGTTCTACAGTATGTAAGAGTCGTGTTGAGACTGAGTGCCTGGCACAGATATACATAATTACACCTGTAACATCACACATGGCCTGTATGTTCATGCTGCGGTATATGGTACCTTGTGGTTAATGTATGTACCCTCCACCTATGCTGGAGCAATGATTGCCACATGTGTACAGTCTATGGAACCAATGGCATTAGACATGCCTGCCATAGCATAGAAGCCTGCTTTGGTGTCCCTCAGGTCCTGCTCTGTCTGTGATCATGTGATATAGTCCCTGCCATGTTCCAGCAGTGCATCTTTCTGCAGCCAGATACAACTGCTGATGGTGGACTGGCTGATATCAGTCATGGCTCCTGCCATATGTTGGAAACTACCAGTCCCATAGTAGGCCATTGCCATTAGCACACATATCTGTACTCCCAGTGCATGGTTGAGGCAGGTCCTGGTCTGCAGCTGTTGTCCCAGTAACTGGCACAGCTCTGCTGTGGTGCCCATTTCAAAGCAGTACCTGCCTGTACACTGCTGTTCCATGAGTGTTGTCATGTCAGCCCTCAGCCAGTAGATAATGGGGCATCTTACACTGCATCCACATCCCTGCAACACTTTGTTGTGTAACTCCAGAAGTGTCATGTTCATCAGGATGCCACAGGGCACATTGCTGACCATTGCAGTCCCATGTGTAATAGTATGGCCAGGTGTCCACCACATCAGTGATGGCATCTACCACCTGGCCTCTTTAAATGCCAGTCATGCATCCCCACACCAATTACCAGTGGACATGTGTGGATGTGGCCTATCTGCATGATGTCATGCCACCACAACAAAGCTCCTTTACATGAGGTACAGTAATAGTTGCAGCAGGTAGACTGCAAGGATGCCTTATACTAAGTGAGCTTGTTCATAGTCTGCACCTGTGAACCAGGAGGCCTGCTTTACCTGGACCCTGACCCTGGAAGAGAATGGTTACAAGGACATGGACAGGGTCTACTGGAGGCTATTGCAGCTGGCTATGGTAGGTGTTCAGCTGTGATTGTTACCACCATTGTTGCCACTGTGCTGTAGTATCTTGTGTACTTGTATGTCCTACTGTTTATTGAGTGCTGTTTACTTTGTTGTTCTAGGGTTCAACAGCATTCTTGGAGGTGGGGGTGGTAGGTCATGGGAACACGCCTCAGCTTGTACCACTACAAAGTTAATTTGCTGCTCTGGTGGGATGGGACTGCCCGAGGAGGTAGACATAGTACTGGAAAGGGAGAATGCAGGGGTACTCCATAGGGGAGGCCCCAAGGTGGGAGGGAGAGGATCCCAGCAGAGGAAGAAGCAACTTCTGGTGGGGGACTCATTTGTTAGGGGGCTACATTTGGGAACAGGAAGGGGAGAAAGAGGGAGGTAAGGTGCCTACCTAGTGCCTCGACTCAGAGGGATGGAAACTGGATCTTAAGGATTGCTAGGGTGATGAGTCAGGAGTGGAGCTGGATGTCATTGCCTACCTGGGGACTAATGACCTAGCAAGGGGCAGGGCTGGGATTGTGCAGGGCATTTTCAGGGAACTGGGGATGGGTCTTAAGCAGGTAGCAGGCATGGCAGCTTTCACTGAGGTAACATAGTATTTGATGGCAGATAAGAACCGCTATGCCCACCCAATCTGCTCATATTCCCTGCCTTCATCAGTAGTCACTGACCTACTTGGTCATTGGCTTTAGCCTTTCCTACCCACCTCTAGGGTTCCCTTGTGCCTATCCCATGCATGTTTGAATCCCCCACTGTACTAGCTCCCACTACGTCATGGGGCAGGCTATTCCATGTATCTACCACCCTTTCTGTAAAGAAAAACTTCCTCTCATTCCCCCTTTATCCTGCCTCCCTCCAATCTCATATCATGCCCCCCTCATTCTTGTACACTTCCTATACTGAAAGATGTCACCCACTTACACTTTGTTTATGCCCTTAAAGAGCGACTATGGTTAAAATTTCTAGCATCAAAAAATTCAGAATTTTCATCAGCATAGTCCCAATCAGGCTCATGCCAAAAATGAGATCTCTAAGTTACTTTGTTTAAAAGTTACAAATCATTTTACAACCCAGATTCACCACCTGTTCAAAAAAAGCCAGTTTTAGTGAAGAGCTGGTGATGATGATGTCATCTCCTGAACTCACAGTCTAGTTCTCCCTGTCAGCAAGCTTATAGGCCCTGTTTCTCCAAAGTTTTAAATATCATGTGCAATTGTTTTCACAAATAAAACAGGCAGCACCATTCAATAAACATTGCTTTAAAACTATGTGTGTTTCAGGTTTTGTGACAACGTTGACAATTTTTTTGTGCACCTTTTTGTTGTGATCTTTTTCTCCAGGGTTGCTGGATACTGGGTCATAACACACTGCTGTGTGGTCTGCAGACTGGAAAACTTTGATGTGGTGAAAGGCTGAGATCTTCATACCTGTCATTCAGTTAAGGTGATTTCTTAGGATGGCACTTTAAAACAATTATTCCATCTCCCTGTAAATGGGGGTGGGAGAGGTAATGCTGTCCTGAAACCTTACTACAAGTTTCTATGCAGTAGCCAGCCCAGTGTTTTCTCCCTGTCAGGCTGTTACTTGACCTACATTCAGGCTCATCTATGTTGTACTCTACATCATAATGATCATTTCAACAGGGCTAATGCTTCCACCCCTAGTAGGAATAATACATATAAGGCCCCTATTAAAACTTATAGTAAAGCAGACGCTGACAAACAGCAATGAAGTTACCAACATTACAGTACTAGTAGCAATACATCTTCCTAACAGGCACAGTAAAGTAGCTCCCCAAATGGTATCAGCAGCCTGGAGGCATGCTGACTCTGCATCTGGCAGCCCTGGAGAAATGGACCCCACCAAAAAGGCATTAAAAAATACGAATTTGTCAACTTTGTTACAAAACCTGAAATGCACATAAATCTCAAACCAATATTTATTGAATGGTGCTGCCTGTTTTACTTGTGAAAACCATTGCACATGATCTTTAAAACTTTGGGGAAACAGGTCCTGTAAGCTTGCTGACAGGGAGAACTAGACTGTGAGTTCAGAAGATGACATCAGCAGCAGTTCTTCACTGAAATTGACTTTTTTGAACAGGTAGTGAAATCAGGGTTACAAAATAGCTCATAACTTTAAACTGAATTAACGCAGAAGTCTAATTTTTGGTATGAGATTTACTAGGGGCATGCTTATTCTAATTCTGCAATATAGCACTTTTTGCTGGAGTTCCTCATTAAGATACTTGAAGGTTTCTATCATATCTCCCCATTCCCACCTCTCTTCCAGTGTATACATATTGAGGTATTTTTATCTCTCCTTATACTGTATGTCTCCTGGTACAAGCCCTGTATTATTTTTGTTGCCCTTCTCTGAACTGCCTCCACCCTGTCTATGTCCTTACAAAGATGCGGCCTTCAGAACTGTACACCGTACTCCAGGTGAGGCCTCACCAGCATTTTGTACAGTGGCCTCACTACCTCCCTTGTTCTGCTAGTGATGCCATTTCCTATGCACCCCAACATGCTACTGGCCCTCCCCACAGCCTTGGTACACTTTTTGGACACCTTTAAGTCATCTGAGATGATTATCCCTAAATCCCTTTCTTCCGTGGTAACCATCAGCAACTCCCCCCTCATCCGGCAACTCTCAGCAGGGTTTCTGTACCCTAGGTGCATGATTTTGCACTTCTTTGCATTTAATTTTAACTGCCATACACTGGACCAATTTTCCAGCTTTCCTAGGTCCCTCCTCATTTTCTCGGCACCCCTTCCCCCAAGAGTAAGGCAAGGCAAGGCAAGGCTAATTTTATTTAAGAGATGCCCATCCCGGAGGCTCTGGGTGATGAACATATTAAAACTTCATACAACAAATCATAAGAAATACAAAACAGCATACTATTAAACATTAATATACAATATTCCAGCAATTAAAAAAGATTTAGTATAAATACTACCCTCAACGGCAGCAACTAAACTCAAAATAGCCAAAGGCTAACTTAAGCATGAAATTCTAAAAAACAGTAGGGACTATAAGACACAGTCTGGGAAGGCCTGATTATACAAGAAGGCCTTGAGGCGGGCTTTAAATACCTCCACAGAAGGGGCATCCCTGACAACTGAAGAAAGCGAATTCCACAGGATGGGGGCGGCAACACTAAATGCTCCATCGCCAGCAGTTTTTCACCTCATCCTGGGAATCTCAAGGAGGTTCCTAGAGGAGGAGCAGAGGGAGTGGTCCAAGACAGCAGGTGTAAGAAGGTCCTTCACATAACCAGGGCCCAGGCTTTGTAGGGCCTTAAAGAGGATCCTCCACCTAACCGGCAGCCAGTGCAGTTGACGCAGCACTGGAGTGATGTGACAATACTTAGGCTGTCCTGTCAACAGCCTCACTGCCGCATTCTGCACAAGCTGTAGTTGGCACAGGGTACCCCCAGAGACCCCAAGAGAGAGTGCATTGCAGTAGTCAAGCCTGGATATCATGATGGCATGCACCAAAGTGGGGCGGTCCAGCGGCAGAACTAGGGGCTTTATCCTGTCGATATTTCTTAGATGATAAAAACTGGTACAGACAACGGACACCACCTGAAACTCAAGTGTCAATCTGCTGTCAAGAATAACGCCCAGATCATGCACCCTAGAGGAGGCCTTCAATGGTACAGAGCCAAGACGAAGCCCTGTCTCTGCACCAGAGGCCAACCTATCATGGCCTCTGTTCAACTCCACCACCAGTACCTCCATCTTATCAGGATTCAGTCACAACCAGCTGAAGGCTATCCAGTCATTGATCTCAGCAAGGCAGCTGTTAAGCACTTCCACTGCGCAAGATGTTCCAGGAACAAAGGAAAGATGCAGCTGGGTATCATCAGCACAGCAATGAAAACCCAGACTGTACTTCCTAATGCGCTCTCCCAGGGGCAGCATATACACGGCAAACAACATCGGTGACAGGACTGAACCCTGGGGAACTCCGCATGACAGGCGGCCAGGGGAGGAGGAGAAATTCCCCATCACTACCCTCTGCCTCCTGCTGGATAAAAAAGACTAAAACCAGCAGATAACAGTGCCATCGAGTCCACAGAATTCCCTTAGGTAGTCAAGTAACACTCGATGGTCTACCGTGTCAAATGCTGAAGAGAGATCAAGGAGAACAAGAATTGTCCCCTCCCCTCGATCTCTA
Organism: Neoceratodus forsteri; assembly: GCA_016271365.2. NCBI lineage: Eukaryota > Metazoa > Chordata > Ceratodontiformes > Ceratodontidae > Neoceratodus > Neoceratodus forsteri. The sequence continues at coordinate 1,646,596,893 of CM057455.1, read as the reverse complement.
GCCTTAAGGAGGTCATTATGCACTCAAACTAGCACAGTTTCTGTGCTATGCCTTGCACAAAACCCAGAATGGACTAGCTCATACTAATCATGGGCCATGAGATGCTCCTCAAGCTGAAGCGCCACCACCTTCTCCACAATCTTACCCAAAAATGGAAGATTGGAGATAGGACGGTAATTTGCCTTGACGTCAGGGTCCAATGATGTTTTTTTTCTGAAGGGGTCTCACCAATGCCTCCTTCAAGACATCGGGGAAGACCCCCTCCAGCAAGGAACACCGGACAGTCAAGGCAAACACCGGGCCAACAGAGTCAGCACATCTCATTAAGAAACGAGTTGGCACCGGGTCCAGTTCACAAAAGGTGTGCCAAAGCTTGGACGCAATCTCAGTGACCTCAGCCACCTCCACCAGTCTAAAGTCACCCCAACCAGGCAGAGTGCTTTCCAGTCACCCATGGCTACCACTGTCGGCCAAACTCTGGCCCACTGGCGGAACCCCCTGCCTGATGGCAGACACCCTGTCCAAGAAGAATTGAGCAAACTCCTCACACAATGCATTCGAAAAGGCTGCCTTTGGCTGTAGACAGGAAGGATGGAGAAACCTATCCACAGTCCAAAAGAGTACAGCTTTGGTTCCTCCTGGCAGCAATCTCCCTGGACAGGAATTCTGCATTCTTACAGTTGATTGCCCCCTAGTATGCACCATAGTGCACACATAGGGCCAGTTTTTCTACCTCCAGGCCAGACTTCTGCCAGCAGCACTCTAATCTCTGACCCAAAGTCTTCTTCCCCTTGAGCTCCCCATCATACCAAAGGGACCTCAAGTGAGAAGACCTGGGTCATACACGGACTGGTGTGAGGGAGTCGAGTGCACCAGACAGCACCTTATTATAAGCATCCACTGCTGCACACACACCCCCAGCACATGCACTGTCCACACTAGATAGGTCAGCCACTGCCAAAAAACCCTCTGGGGTCAATCCCCTCAAAGGGCGATAGCTGACCATCTCTACAGGGGGTGCTATCAAGGGGATATTTACCCTGTTACAGATCTTAGTGTCATCTGGAAATAGGTGAACACTCCCCTCCAGCCCTTCTGCAGCAATGTCACTAATGTAGACATTAAAAAGGACTGGTCCCAGGACTGATCTTTGAAGCATCCCACTGGTCACCCCCTTCCTTGGATTGGATCCCATTAACCACCACCCTCTGCTTTCTGTCCTCCAACCAATTTCTAACCCAGTTCTACACTCTGTGGTCCACTCCAAAGTTACCCAGCTTGTTAACCAGTTTTCTATGTGGAACGGTGTCAAAGGCCTTGCTGAAATCAAGGTAGGCGATATCCACCACTCCCCCCCATCCACCTCCTTCATCACTCAGTCAAAAAAGTCTATCAGATTTGTTTGACATGACCTTCCTGCTGTGAATCCATGCTGCCTTAGATCCTGTGCACCGCTGGATTTCAAGTGTGCCACAATTCTTTCCTTAAGCAGTGTCTCCATGATCTTGCCCACTACTGAGGTGCTGCATGTCTATGAACAAGAGGGGCACAGGGTACTCCACACCAGGAGCTTCAGCTCATGGTTAAAAGAATAGCGTAGAGAAGAGGGGACTGGCTATATTGAGGACTGGAGACCAACCTGGAAAGATGTGGGCCTATACAGAGGTGATGGCCTGCATCCATCTGTGATGGGAGCCGCAGTCCTCAGTGGATGGTTTAAATGTTACTTTGATGAATATTTAAACTAGCTGAGGGGGTGGCAGAAAGAAAAAGGGAGGCATAAACTGTCCCCCCCCCCTTGACTAAAGCAGTAAGAAGGGAGGACCCTAGGGGAGGAGAATCCCCCAGAGAGCTGGATACAGGCAGCAACAGTGTAGTTGAGGGCAAGGGGAATGGAAATAAGAGTTGCAGAAGGAAAGGGAACAGGAGGTGGAGCATAAGGAAAGGAGGGGGGGCACAGGCAGAGTGGGACCAAAATATGGAAGGCCACGTCTGCAAATGCAAGCAGTCTTGGAAATAAAGTTCCAGACCTAGAGGCCATCATAGCAGAGGCAGACCTGGATATTGTTACCATTACTGAGTCATGGTGCACAGGCATCCATGACTGAACATGGCCATACCAGGCTATGCTCAGTTCAGGAAGGATAGGGTGGGAGAGGAAGGGAGGAGGGGGGGTGCTGTATGTAAGGGAGGGTATCATAGTGATGGAAACCCAAGGAAGCCAGGGGGAAAGGAGGCGTCGGAAGTACTGTGGGTCACCCTTGTGACAGGAGTTAGAGCCACTATCTGTACTCGGGTGATCAGCAGACCTCCAAATCAAGCGGAAGAACTGGATAAGGAACTAGGAGAATCCATCAGTGCAATAGCAGGAGAAGGGGAGGTGCTGCTGATGGGAGATTTCAATCTGCCGGATGTAGATTGGAGCCTCCCAGTCATGGCCTCAGCCAGTAGCAGGAACATCCAAGACTCCCTGTAGGGTTGTTTCTCACACAACTAGTCAGGAAGCCCACTCAAGATGGGGTAATGCTAGTCCTGGCATTCACAAACAGGGACAGTGACATCAAGGTGTGAGGCCACCTGGGGACTAGTTACCACTGTACAGTGTGGTTCAACATAAGGACAGCAACAGAAACAAACCACACAAGGATTAGGGTCCTGGACTTCAGGAGGGCAGATTTCAAAAAAATGAGTGAATACCTCAGAGACAACCTAGCAGGGGGAGGTGGCTGGGGGGGGTGGAGGCCAAGTTAAGGGATGGCATAGTGAAGGCAACAAACCTCAGTGCAAAAGAAGTGAGAAAAACAGGAGGAAAAAGTGACTACTATTGTACTCGAGGGTGGTGGATGAAAAGGTTAAGGCCAAATGGGTAGCATTCAGGAGATACAAGTAGACTCGGATGGAAGAGTAAAGAGAGGTGTACCAGGGAAAACAGAGGGAAGCAGGGAAAGTGGTGAGGAGCACAAAGGCACAAACTTAGGAAAGGACAGCCAAAGGGGTGACTAACAGGTACAAGACCTTTTTTAGGTACATACAATAAGTGAGAAGAGGAAGACTAGGGGAGAGATTATGATGTTAAAAAGGACTAGGGGTACTGTGCAGAGTAGGATCAAGAAAAAGCAGATATCCCGAAAAGATATTTCTGTTTCGTCTTCACGGTGGAATGGAAAGGAGATGGACCACATAAAAAGAAGCAGGAACACAGGGGGGAGGGAGGTAGACATAAGTCCATTTACAGAGGACAGAGTATTGAAAAGAATTGAAAATCTGAAAGTGGACAGAGCTATGGATCCAGAAGGCATACACCCAAGGGTGTTGAGGGAAGTCAGGGAGGTACTAGTTGCACCTGAGACAGCTCTGTTCAACAACTCCTGGAAACAGGAGTGGTTCCAAACAACTGGAGGAGGGCAGATGTAGTCCTGCTTCATAAGAGTGGTAGTACGGAGGAGGCTGGCAACTATAGGCCAGTCATCTGACATCAGTGGTGGGGAAGTTAGTTGAGTCACTTTTAAAAGAAAACATTGAGAAGTATCTTGAATAGCAGTGGGTTACAAGACCCGAGGCAGCATTGATTCACAGGGGGATGGTCATGTCAGAAGAACCTGATAGATTTTTTCACTGTGGTGACTACGTAAATAGATTAGGGTGGGGCAGTAGACATGGCCTATTTGGACTTCAGCAAGGCCTTGATCACTGTGCCACATAGACGGCTCATTTGGAAACTGGGCAGTTTGGTAATGGGTCCTAAGGTGGTAAATCGGGTATGAAATTGGTTGACGGATAGGCAAAAGAGAGTGGTAGTAAATGGAACTCATTTAGGGGAAGGGAGAGTGATGAGAGGGGCACCTCAGAGCTCAGTATGGGGTCCAGTCCTCTTGAATACAAAATTATGCACCTAGTGCATAGAAATCCAGAGGTGGAGTATAGTATGGGGGAATAGATTATTAACAGTCACCAAACAGGAAAGAGACCAGACAATGATCATATCTGATGACCTCAAGATGGAGAGACAGTGCAATAAGGCAGTAGGTATGGTCAGTGGGATGCTGGGGTGCATAGGAGGGGTATCACCAGCAGAAGGAGAGAGGTGGTGTTGCCACTGGATAGATCATTGGTGAAACCCCACTTGGAATACTGTGTCCAGTTCTGGAGACATCTCAAGAAGGACATAGAGTGGAGGCTGTCCAGAGGAGGACAACTGAAATGGTGCAGGAACTGAATGAGAAGCCCCACATAGAAACATAGAAACTTAAAATCTGTTGGTAGATAAGGACCACCTGCCCCATCCAGTCTACCCATTTCTCCCTACCTACACATTACCTCAGACTGTGCCCAATCTACAGCTCTTTCTTCCTCCCCCCTTCCTCTCCAACATGATTCCCTTGTGACTATCTTATGCATTCTTGAACCCCAACACTATTTTCACCCCCACCACCTCCACTGGAAGGCTATTCCAGGAATCCACCGCTCTTTCTGTAAAGTAGTACTTCCTCACATCTCTTCTGAACCTAGCCCCCCTTCATAGTATGTTCCCTTGCTTTAGAGCATCTTTTCTTCTGAAAAATACTTCCCTCCTGTACCTTATGTACCCCCATGAGGTATTTAAAGGTCTCTATCATACCCCCTCCCCTGTTCAAGGGTGTACATATTGAGGTCTTTTAGTTTCTCCTCATAGGGCTTTTGATGCAGACCCTGCACCATTTTAGTTGCCTTCCTCTGGACCCCCTCCACTCTGTCTATGTCCTTCCGGAGATGTGGTCTACAGAACTGGACACAGTACTCTAGGTGGGGTAGTACCAGCTATCTATACAAAGATAAAACCACCTCCCTCTTTCTGCTGGTGATACCCCTCCCTATTCACCCCAGCATCCCACTAGCCCTCCCTACTGCGTTGTTGAACTGCCTGGCCACCTTTAGGTCATCAGATATGATTACCCCCAGGTCTCCTTCCTGCTTGTAGGTAATTAATACCACTCCACCCATTTTGTACTCCGCCCGTAGGTTTCTGTGCCCTTAGTGCATTATTTTGCACTTTTTTTGTATTGAAACCTAGTTGCCATTCCCTTGACCATTCCTCTAGTTTTCTCATGTCTCTGCTCAATCCGCCCGGAGTGTCCACCCTATTGCAGATTTTGGCGTCATCCACAAAGAGGCAGATCTTTCCCTCCAGTTCCTCTGCAATGTCACATATAAAGACATTAAAGAGGACCAGTCCCAGCACTGACTCCCTTGCTGGTCATCCTTTCATTGGAATGAACTCCATTCACCACCACCCTCTGTCGTCTTACCCCTAACCAGTTTCTTATTCAGTTCACCACCTTTAGACCAACTCCTAAGCTACCCAGTTTGCTTACTAGTCTCCTATGTGGAACAATGTCAAAGACCTTATTGAAATCTAGGTAGGCCATGTCCACCACTCCATCCTGATCTAAATCCTTTGTCATCCAGTCAAAGAAATCTATCAAATTCATTTGATATGACCTCACCCCTGTGAAACCATGGTGCCTCAGGTCTGTAACCCACTGGATTCAAGATATTCCACAGTCTTTTCCTTCAGCAGTGCTTCCATTAACTTTCCCACAACTGATGTCAAGCTAACTGGCCTATAATTGCCAGTCTCTTCCCTGCTACCATTTTTATGTAGTGGGACTACATCTTCCCTCCTCCCGTCCTCCAGGACAACTCCTGTTTCCAGTGAGTTATTAAACAGAACTGACAGAGGCATAGCCAGTATTTCCCTGAGCTCCCCCAGTACCCTTGGATGCACCCCATCTGGCCCCATTGCTTTGTCCACATTCAAATTAGTAAGTCCCTTCAGGACTCTCGCCTCCAAAAAAGGACTAGTGTCCACCCCCTCCCTCCAAAGCTTCTGTTACTTTTTAGTGGCCCCTACCCTTCTCCTTCCTCTGTGAACGCTGAAGAAAAGTATTTGTTCAGGATGTCTGCCTTTTCTCTGTACAGTTCCCCCCCTTCTCTTTTTAACCTTACAGTCCCACCCCCCGGTCTTCCTGTTTTCACTTACATACCTAAAAATGTATTGTCCCCTTTCGTTACCTCCTGGGCTATTCTCTCTTCTGTTTGCACCTTTGCGCTCCTTACTGCTTTCTCTGCTTCCCTATACCTTCTGAATGCTACCCTTTTAGCCTTTATCTTTCAAGACACCTCTTTCAAGAACCATAGTGGTCTCTTTCCCTCTTGCTTTTGCTCACTTGTTTACACAGAAGTGTGTTGCTTTTACTATGACCCCTTTATCTTCATCCACTGTTCCTCCATACCACCCAAGGCATCCCCCCTGCCAGATCCTTTCTGAGGCATTCACTCATGTTAATAAAATCTGCCCTCCTGAAGTCAAGGACCCTTGTCTTGTGTGGTTCAATTCCACAACCATCCTTATATTGCACCACACTGTACGGTGATCACTAGTCCCCAAGTGGCCTCCCACCCTTGTGTCTGAAACACTGCCCCTGTCAGTGAGTACCAGGTCCAGTATTGCTCCTTCACAAGTAGTTTCACTGCTAGTTGCCTGACGAATGTCCCCTGCAGAGAGTCCAGGATGTTCCTGCTTCTAGCTGAAGCTGCTGCTCGGAGGTTCCAATCCACATCTGGCAGGTTGAAGTGCCCCACCAGCAGCACCTCCCTCTTTTCTGTCATCTTGCCAATGGCTTCAAGAAGTATTTTATGTAATTCCTTCCCCCATGCTGGAGGTCTGTAGGTCACTTTATTGTGAGTAGTGACACCATTCCCCATCTCCAGGGTGACCCACAGTGCCTCTGTCTCCCACTTTATTCCCTGTATCACCATTGCTTTTATGCTTTCCCCTCATCTAAAGCACCACACCCCTTCTTTCCTTCCAACCGAATTCTTCCTAAACAGAGCATAGCTTGGTATGACCGTGTCCCAGTCACGGTTTTCGGTACACCATTACTCAATAATGGCCACAATATCCTGGTCAGCCTCTACCATGATGGCCTCTAGGTCCAGAATCTTATTTTCTAGATTTCTAGCATTTACACACATGGCCTTTTAGATTTTGTTTCCACCCTGCTTGTTGTCCCCTTTTTCCTTTTTGCCTTCCTTCCTTCTTCCTTCTCTTTTAATGCTCCCGTTCTTTCCCCCTTTATCTTTAACACACTGTTTCCTTTATAGATTTGCACCCTGGGGTATTCTTCTCCCCTCGGGTTCTTCTCCCCTCGGGTTCTCCTTACTCTCTACTTCAGCCTGTGGGGCGAGGCAGTTTCTGACTCCTCGATTCCTTCTGACACCCTCCTTGGCTAGTTTAAATGTTCAGCAAAGTTACATTTAAACCATCCACTGAGGACTACGGTTCCCCTCCCAGATGGATGCAGGCCATCACCCCTGTATAGGCCCTTATCCTCCCAGGTGGGTTACCAGTTCTCAGTGTTGCTGAATCCTTCCTCTCTTCACCATTCCTTCAGCCATTAGTTGAAGCTCCTGATGTGGGGATCCCTTTCCTATCACCTGTCATAAAAGGCAGCACCACAGTGAAAGCCAGTGAGTGAGTTATCTGTCTAAGACCCTCCCCAACTCCCTAAACTCCCCCTGTAGTATCCCAGTCCCATCCCTAGCCAGGTCATTAGTTCTCAGGTGGAGAATGACATTCAGCTCTACCTCCCATCCTGCTGCCCTAGCGATCCTCAGGATCCACTTCCCATCCCTCCGAGCCATATCACCAGGTAGATACCTAACCTGCTCCTTCCCCCTTTCATATTCCCAAATCTATCCCACTCACAATCAAGTTCCCCACCAGATGTTGCTTCCTTCTCCTCTGAGGTCCTCTACCACCATACATGGGGCCTCCACTATGGAGGACCTCCACATCCTCCCTGGTCACTACCACAGATTCCTCCTCCTGGCATTCCCAACCCACCAGAGCAGTGTAGTAATTACATAATGGTACCAGTTGAGGAATGTACCTCTGACCCACCACCCCCACCCTTCCACAGCCCACAATAGTCCAGCCACTCCTCCTTCCTGGGATCCTCTGAGGTAATGGTGTCAGACTTGGTAGGCCCTGGGGGGGAGGAAGAGGTCTCAGAATCCTTGCCAACTCAGCCTTGAGTCTAGCAAGCTCCTCCCTCAACCCAAAGAGGTGTGTGCAGATAGGGCAACACCATAGTCCCCAGAAAGTCTCTGAAAACTGCCGTCTCACAGCCACTGCACTGCACCACTCCCAGCATTCTCAACTTCTATTCACCATGCCATGTATTACCTGGAAATACTTTTGGACCCTTACCCCTCATGGGATGTTTCGAGTTTTATTCTTTTTATGTTCACACATTTGCAGCGCACATCTTGGTATAATATACTGGGTTTAGAGGGGTGTGTCACTGTGGTCCAATGCAGGGCAGACTGAAAAAGCCTGGTCAGCAGCACACCAATCAACAGCCAGGTTGACCATGACACTGTTCTGGCTTAGTGAGTGGAAACTTCATGTATTTCAAAGGAAAGAAGCCACCTAAATCAGTGAGTTGCTCTTTCCTTTGATCTGCCACCCAGCAAGCCAGAACATGGGCTGATCATGTCAGAATCAGCCCGCTGTGGTCCCCCCCAACTTAATCATGGGCAGCTGCTTGATATCTCATAGCCACTAGTTTACCTATGGCTAACCTCAGTGTTTGGCCAGACCAAAGGAAAAAAATTATTTGGATCACCCTGCATGCCTGAGTCTATGTTATAGCAACTCCAGAAAACAGACTGGGACTGCACACACATGAAAGTACATTGTGCAACTGGACTGAATCGTGGGTCATCACTACGAAGCGCACACTTGTAGAGGTTGAGATCAGGTAATGGTTATTCATGAAACCTACACTGAAAAATATACTTCCAATACAATGCCAGAAATCACAAACTGAAGCCTTGTTTTCCCATGCCAAACCCATACTCCATCAGGATGACATGTCTCTAAGCAGTACTTCAAATCGTGTAACAGTCCCTTGCCTTGAAACTCATTGGCCACACTGAGTAAAGTAAAATGCTCCGGAAATTACATAACATTTCTGTAGCCTTTATTTAGGGTCCCTTTGGAATGCAAAAACAATGTTTGTACCCCTAGTATTTTAGAGCAGATTTGACTTTGTCATTTAATGCTGTCCGTGAGCCAAGCTGCATGATTCATATTTCAAGGAATGCAGTCTCCTTGGACTCAAATGCCTCAGTGGAAACAGTTTAATAGTAGTAACCTTTAAGAGAGCATCCATTTCCTTTGTTGCAAATAAGCTGTGGTTGCACTAGCCAGCTGAACTGGTCAAGGCCAATAATAAAAAGTCTGTTTTGGGATTTGACAGTCACTCTCTCCCCCTCCCTTCATGTGTCCTGCCACAATTGGGTATCCCACATCCATTAGCAGAAAGAGAGCCGCAGTTCCCCCCACTCCCTTCCTGGCTGAGAGAGAAATCTTTATCCCAGACTTTGGCTTCTCATTTGAGTCCTGCAGCTCTTTTCAACATCTCCCTTAAGAAGCCAGCAGCAGCACTTTGGAGCTGAGCTATTGTGCCGAGTAATGGACATGACTAGGCAGTCCCACAAGAAAAGTGTTTTGTTTAACGGGAGGTATACATCTCTGACAAACTTGCATGGTGTGAGACAGCAGTATACTTCATTCTGTCCTAGAGCACTAGAACATCAGGGTACGATGGGACACAGGTCTTGCAAATGCAATGAATGCTGTACAGTACATACTGACAGAGCAACTGGGAAATGGAGTTCTAGTAATTATGCAGTAAGTATCAAATGCTGCTCTTAAATGTGAAAACACAGGATTGGTTTTATTAAGATCACTTGGCATACTATGCATTTGTAAAGTGCCTTTGTAGTACTTTTTTGACATGCACTTGCTGGGAACTTGTTCTTTAAACTCCTTTCATGTGTGGTGTGTGGTGTAAATTGTGTATCAGTGGGGATCCTTTTTAACCTCACTTCCACAGAACCAGATCTGAGTTTGTGTGTGTTTTTATTGTTACAAATGTGTGGATTCACATACTTTGCTAAACTGATCATGTGCTATATAGCCCTCTAAGAGGCATGCAACTTTGGACAGGCTTCTGCAGCAAAGCAGGAGTGAACTGGTGTCTCCAGTCTGATCAAACATAATTGTAAAGGTAGAGTTGTTCAAATGGGTTGAGCTCGCAGATATAGGATTTCTTGCTATTGTCTTTGGCACAGCAGAACACTGTGGGAACCTATAGCAGGTGTAATGAATGAGGCTCAATAATACATCCAACAATTACCATCAAGCATAGCAATCGGAGAACAGATGGTCGAATACTAATCCACCAGTTCCTGTTGCAAGACTTCATCTGGTTTTCTTTTTCTCCTTTGTTGGTCCACTTGCAAAAAATGTGACATGCAGATGAAAATAAACACACCCATCCAATCTGATCTAAAATATTTATTTTTGGTAAACTATAACAGACAGTGTGGCTCTCCTCCCTGAGTCTCCTACCTTTCCCCTTTAAAGTCTCACCTGGCAGTTATGTGCAGGACTCTAGCTTTATACACCATTTATTGGAAATGTTGTTTTTGCTTGTTTTTAAATATGCTTACATGCATTTAACTGCAGACTGCCGATATCTATGACTGTCTGTCTGATATTAATACTACACTGCCACCATTTTTAGAACCTTGTGATTTGCGATGTTCTACAGGAAGAAGCTGGGCCTAACTACAGCACTTGTAGTTAGGATGACCTTGTTCCTGTATGGCATCAAGTTGTGGACAGAATTAACCACGAAAATCGCTGGACTGCTGCCAGCTACAGGTAAGCTTGTTACCCCTTTAAGAGTGGGTCTTTCAGTCTATTAAGATAAGTGTCCATAAATGTTCAGCATTAAACAAAAACATTTTCTAACATGCTTCCCTAGAATATTCCATCCCACCACTTCAGGCAATCCACAGTTCTCTGTGTTCATTTAACAATTCATTCTCCTGGTAGCCTCCCATACGTTTGATTCTGCCAGTCACTGAATCTGAACTCATCAAGACTGTGTGTGTGTGTGTGTGTGTGTGTGTGTGTCTGTGTGTGTGTGTGTGTGTGTGTGTGTGTGTGTGTGTGTGTGTGTGTGTGCGTGTTTTTGTTAATGACTGGAAAGTGAAGGAGTTAATGCATTTCTTACTACACCTGGGGATTTGTGTACAATCAGAATGTAGAAGATGCATTTGGGAACAAATGTTTTTACTAAACCTTTGAATCAAGAGTTTGAGTATAACCGAATATTGAGAAATAAAAGCAGATAATTGTAATCTTAATTTAGCTTCCGGAATTAAGGATTGGTAGTTATGAAGGATATAGGAATACAACTCTGGAAATTATTTCAAAGCATTGGGGCATGGATCTTGGTTGGCAAGGGGGGGAGGTATATTTGCCTAGCCATCCTTTCCTGATCAAAAGAAAAAACGTACACAAAAAAAAGTACACTAAATATTGAGTTGGTCAGTAATTTAACTTCTTAAAGCCTCATAGGCAGGGAGCCCTGAATCAGGGCTACATTAAGAAGTGAGGGAGACAGGTGGGAGATTACATTTCTACTACCTCATATTGGGTAAAACAAGAACAAGGTATGCTTAAAAGACCATCTCACTACTGTACTCAGTAAGAAAATCTAGGTTTACACATAATTGATTGCAATACCTGTATGTTATAATATGTTTACTGATATTTTATATTTGTCTCAGTCATGTTGGTTATCCTTTGTAAACGTGTTCCATGAGGTATAGCTTAAAATGAGACATCTGTGGCCCACTGATGCAGCAGCGTGGCGTCTGCCTGCGACGCCTATGTCCCGAGTTCAGTGACGGACTTGGGCGGTTGGAGGACTGGCCGGGGGGAGGAGGATTGAGTATCCCAGGGATGGTTCTTCTCTGGGGGGAGGGGGGTTTGGGTGTCCAGTGCACTACAGACCTCTGGGAGTTCCACCTCAACTGGTGCCAGCATTGAGGGAGGCAGGACCAATGTCAGGTTTGTTCCATGAATGTCATTGCACATCCCACCTCCCAGGAGGTCAGCATGTTCAAAAATTCACTGATGGTCCCCTCTGTGATGCCCTCCTCCTGGTTGTCACTTCACTCACTGTGACTCCAAGCCCTGATAAAGACAGTTTTCCACTGAGTGGTCCACCCCCATGGCCCCACCTGGGGGTAAGCCATGGGAGCCCTGCTGGCAGTGGTGATACTACCAGTACTCTGGATGTGTTCCATTGGGGGGGGGGTCATCTCAGGGGGCAAGCCAGGGTGGTTTCTGGTTGTGGAGGTGTCAGTGGGGTGGATGGGTCTGGAGAGGTCCTGGGGACCTCAGCACAGAAAAAAATAGGCCATTTGACCTAGACCACCTCAATGGTAAATAAATAAATGTAATTAATTACATGTAATATTGTCATTCAGAGATGGGGTGGCTTGGCTGCATTTATTGTTTCCCTCTCTGGATCTGCATATCCAATCCACAAGGACTGTTTGCAGCACATCAGTAAGGAATGCCTCACGATAAAATGCACCATTGAAACAGCTGTTACAGTACTTTATTGACTGATAAACATGTCTTTCCTTTGTAGTTACCAATGAAGGACAGCATCTGGAATCTTGGACTGGCTTGATAGCAGAACTGAGTGTCCTGTGGCAACCACAGTTCACTGCTGCAGGCTGCCAGAGGTTAAAGTCATCTGCCTAGGTGCTCAGAATGTTCAGGGGAAAGTGGCATGTTTGTCTGATTTGTGTCTGTCGCTTTGATGGCACAGAAGATGGACAAAGTGAAGCAGCTTGTAGAAGGAAGATGAACATCTTCAGAGGCAGCACCAGTACATTTTGTGTGTGGTTTGGAGCATATTTTGCTTGCACTGTCACTGGATTGCTGTGTGAAAAGAAAAAAGGAAGAGATACAGGATGCCAAATGCAGAGTTAAAATCTCAGTACTATAGTGCCCCTTGTCCTACTCTGGTCTGCATTTGTTTGAGCTCTGGATGATGCATACTTTTGAATAACTGGGCACAAGGTGGATGATGAGAAAGGTAAAAGTTCACTGGTACATGGACGTCTCCTAGAAAAAAATCCAGACATGGCATCTCATGCCCAGGGAGTGAATGGCTTTTCTTAAAAAGTTACCAATGCCTTAATGTAAACTCTGAGATGCAGCTATTTATTATCCTGTGGGGAGTAGGGAAGTCAGGGCAGTTATTTTTGGTTGGAGGGCAGTATTCAGACTGGGGTATGGTGGGGTCAGTGCTATGACTGTTGGGAGTGGGGGTAATCAGTGCAGTAACTGTTGTGGTGGAGGAGTCACTGCTGTGTCTTCAGAGATGGGGGGCAGGTAAATGACGTGACTGTTGGGTGGGGGGCAGTTCTGAGTCAGGGTGGGAGTCAGTGCAATGAATGTTGAGGGACTCAGTGCTGTGACTGTTAAGGATGAGGAGTCAGTGCAATGAGTGTCTGGGTGAGTGGTCAATGCTGTGACTGTGGGGGTAGACGGGTCACCGCTGTGACCGTCAAGGGTGTGGGATCGCTGCCGTTGATGTTGGGATGCCAGTGCTGTGACTATTAGTGTTGTGTCTTTGGGGGTAAGCATAACGCCAACACTGGGGGTGCCCAATCCCCCAGTGTCCCACCTGCAAGTCCCTCATAGTTGTTGTTTTTTATGCACCCTGCACGATAGAAAACCATTCATCGGTGTCTGTTGCAGCTTCTGTTGTAACTGCAACCCCGAAGCCCAACCCATGTTAATCTTTGCTGTGCCACTGTAACTGACACCCACTCCCCCATGCCCAACCCATGCCTTGCTGTGCCATGGACAGCTATACCTGTCCAAAATTCCTATATGTTCTAATTATGTCAGCAGTCTAATTCTGGCATGGGGGTCCTTTGTAGTTTTGTCTTTTTAGTACATCCTGCAAAAGAGAAAACCATCCATCAATGCCTGTTGCAGCTACCACTATACCTGCCACCCCCCAGCCCAACCCATGTTAACCCTTGCTGTACCACGGTAACTGCCACCCCCCCAAGCCCAACCTATGCCTTGCTGCAGTACAACAGCAATACCAGCGATGAACATCTGGCATTGACAAATGCTTCTTCTTTGTTTCTATTTGTGTTCCCCTGTGCCTTGTTTAAATCTTTTTATACTCCTACCCTAGATTCATGTTGCTCCTAGTCCCAGTTTTGGCCTACTTTTGACCTTCTGCCCTTCCCAGTAGTGACTATTACACAGTAGAGAACAGGTGCCTTGTCTTAGTCTGCCGGCAGAGTCCCCACTTGTGCACTTCCTTCTGCCAATGCCTAAGATGCCAGTCACCTCTTCCACTCCTTCATTGTTCCACTCACTCGCTGGACACGAACATGTGGGACATGTTGGCAGTGGCTGCTTTTATACAGAACCTGCTCCATTTTTGGTGGCACACTATTGGCTGTGGGAGGTCAATTATCAACTAGCTGAGGCCCCAGGCTAGATAACACCCTTCCCCCAAACTACAGGGATAGACGGTTCTTATGATATGGTCCCTAAATGTGGGGTAACATAGAAACATAGACTTTGACGGCAGATAAGGGCCACTTGGCCCACCCAGTCTGCCCATTTCCCAACCTTTTGGATAAGCTGCAGATTCTAGTTAACCAACAGCCTACTTCCTGCAACCCCCCACTATAATTGCCTTATGTCTGTCCCATGCATGTTTGAATTCCCCCACTGTTTTAGACCCCACAACCTCTCCAGGAAGGCGGTTCCATGTGTCCACCACTCTCTCCGTGAAAAGGAATTTCCTCACATTACCCCTGAGCCATTCCCCCTCTAACTTTAAATTGTGCCCCCTTGTTCTTACACATCTCTTTTTCTGAAAGATGCTACCCTCCTGGACTTTGTTGATTCCCTTGAGGTACTTAAAAGTTTCTATCATGTCCCCCTGTCCCTCCTTTCATCAAGGGTATACATATTAAGCTCTCTCAGTCTCTCTTCATATGGTTTCTGATGTAGACCCTGCACCATTTTAGTTGCCCTCCTCTGGACTGCTTCCATTCTATGTCCTTGCGTAGATGAGGTCTCCAAAACTGCATGCAGTACTCCAGATGGGGTCTCACCAACTGTCTGTACAGAGGGATAACCACTTCCCTTTTTCTACTTGTGATGCCCCTCCCTATGCATCCCAGTATCCCCCTGGCTCTCCTTACTGACTTCTCACATTGCTTACCCACCTTTAGGTCATCTGATATGAATACACCCAGATCCCTTTCCATTATTGTTGTCGTTAGTACCTCCCCTGCTATTGTGTACTCTTCTCCTGGATTTTTATTTCCCAGGTGCACTACTTTGCACTTCTTTGCATTGAATCTAAGTTGCCATATGTCTGACCATTCCTCCAACCTTGCAAGTCCCTCTCATCCTTTCTACCCCTTGTGTATCAACTCTGTTACAGATCTTTGTGTCATCCGCAAAGAGGCTTACCTTTCCTTCCAGACCCTCCGCAATGTCACCTATAAAGACGTTAAAGAGGACTGGACCCAGTACTGAGCCCTGAGGTACTCCACTAGTAACTCCCCTTTCTTCAGAATGTGTTCCATTCACTATTACCTTCAGTGTCCTGTTGTGCAGCCAGTTTTCTACCCAGGCTACCACCCTGGGACCCACTCCCAGGCTGGCTAACTTGATTATTAATCTTTTGTGCAGGACTGTGTCAAATGCCTTGCTAAAGTCTAGGTAGGCCATATCCAGAGCCCCTCCCTGGTCTATTACTTTGGTCACCCAGTCAAAGAAATTGATTAGATTCATCTGACATGACCTTCCTGCTGTGAATCCATGCTGCTTTGGGTCCTGTGCCTCGCTGGCCTCTAGGTACTCAGCAATTCTTTCTTTCAGAAGTGATTCCATAATTTTCCCCACCACTGAGGTTAAACTAACAGGTCTGTCGTTTCCTGCTTCTGCCTTGCTCCCAGTTTTGTGAAGGGGAATCACATCTGCCCTCCTCCAGTCCTCAGGTACCACCCCATCTTCCCATGATTTGTTAAAAGTGTGGTTAGTGGTGTCACTAGGTCCTCCTTAGCTCTTTTAGGATTCTAGGTGGATCCGTCAGGCCCCATTGCTTTGTCCACCTTGAGTTTAGGAGTTCTTTCAGTACTCTTTCTTCTGTAAATGGACTGGTGTCAACCCCACTATCCAGAGTGCTTCTACTGTTTGGTTTAGGTAACTCCTCCTCTTCTTCTTTTGTGAATACTGAGCAAAAGTAATCATTTAGTATCTCTGCCTTTTCACTGTCTCCCTCTGCCCACCTCCTCTCTCCTTTATTAATCTTCACTATCCCTCCCTTAACCTTTCTATGCTCCCTAATGTACCTATAAAAGGTTTTATCCCCCTTCTTAACTGAGTTGGCTATCTTTTCCTTAGTTTGGGCCTTTGCTTTTCTGACTGCCTTCCCCATTTCTTTCTGCTTTAATTGATACAGTTTCGTGTTGTGCTCCGTCTGTGATTCCTTATACTTTTTGAATGCAGCCTTTTTCTCCTTAACCTTCCCTGACACCTCTTTTGAGAGCCATAGTGGTTTTTTATTCCGCTTTGTTTTCTTTATTTGTTTCACACAAAGGCTTGTTGCCTCCATGATGGCAGTTCTGATTTTTCTCCATTGTTCTTCCACCCCTCCTTTCTGGCCATTTGCTAATGCATTCCTCAGGTATTCACCCATTATGCCAAAGTCAGCCCTTCTAAAGGCCAGTATCCTTATCTTTGTATGGCTTGTCTCCATGGTTGTGTTTATTGTGAAGCACACTGTGCAGTGGCCCCTTGTTCCCAGATGTCTACTGACTTCTAAGTTTGCGATCCTCTCTCCATTTGAGAGTACCAGGTCTAATATTGCTCCCTCCCGAGTGGGTTCCACCACTAGCTTTCTAAGGCATGCTCCCTGTAGGGCATCGAGAATGACCCTGCTTTTGGATGTGGCTGCAGTCCATGTTGCCCAGTTAACATCTGGCATATTCAGGCCCCCCATCAACAGTATCTCCCCTTTTTCAGCCATTTTGAGAATGCCCTCTATCATTTTCTTGTCCATTTCCTCCCCTTGAGACGGAGGTCTGTATACAACCCCTGTGCGGATTGTGATGCCACTCCCTGTCTCCAAGGTGACTCAGAGTTCCTCTTGTCCTCCCCTTTTACTTTTTAGTTCTGTAGCTTTGATCCCTTCCCTCATGTAGAGAGCTACTCCACCTCCTCTTTTACCCTCCCTGTCCCTTCTGTAGATTGTGTACCCTGGTATGTTGACATCCCAGTCATGGTTCTCCATGTACCATGTTTCTGTGACTGCCACAATATCCAAGTGTTCCTCTTCCATCAGGGCTACTAGCTCTGGAAGCTTGTTTCCAAGACTATGGGCATTGGTACTCATTGCCCTCCATTTAATGTTGGCTTTATCCTTTTTTACCCCATCCCTGCTCTTATTGCCCTTGTCCATTTTTCCATTTGCCCCTGTCCTGCCCTCTGTCATGCTCTGTACCTCAGTGTTTACCCTACTACCTGCCATGTTTTGTGGGGGAAGGTTCAAACTTTGCTGTTTCCTATCAGCACCTCCCTCCTTCACTAGTTTAAAAGCTTGCCAAGGAAGCCTTTAAATCTGTCACCTAGGAGCGTGTTTCCCTTCCTGGACAGATGCAGACCAGCATGCCAGTATAGACCTTCATCTCTCCAGGTGGACCCCCAGTCCCCAATGAAGCCAAAGCCCTGTGCTCTGCACCAGTTTTGCAACCATTCATTAAACTGCATGGTGTGCAGTACCCTAGCTCACCCCTGCCATAGACTGGCAGCACCTCTGAGAAGGTTACCGTGCTTGCTACCTGTCTGAGGCCCCTCCCCAACTCCACAAATTCATCCTGCACTACACTGATCTCATGCCTAGCTAGGTCATTTGTCCCAAGGTGGACAATGATATCTAGTTTCCTCTCCTGTGATGCTGCTTCTGCAATCCTGAGGATTCGCTTCCTGTCCCTCCAAGCCATGGCACCAGGCAGGCACCTTACTTCCCTCTCCTCTCATCTCCCTTCCCTAGGTCTACACCCCTAACAATTGAGTCCCTTATCAGAAGCTGTTTCTTTCCCCTGTGGTGTCCCTTGCCACTCTTTTGTGGGTCTCCCTTCTGGATGTCCCCAGTATTTTTCTTGGTCTCCAATGAGGGTGTCATCATAGAGGAACCTTGATTTGCCAGGCTGACATATGATTTGTGTAGAGGTGCAACTCAGGGGCTACACCTCTGTTCCACCACCCTCATCCTCCCCGAACCTACTATGGTCCATCTGCTCTTCACACATGACAACCTCTGAGGCAGTGGTTGTGGAACTGGTGCTCTTTGGGTGGGGGAGGCCTCCTTAGTCCTTGCCAGTTCAGTCTGGAGGTTGGCAACCTCCTCCCTCAGAGCTGACAGTTGCCTGAAAATAGGGCAGCAATGCAGGTTCCAGAATGTCTCCCGGAAAATTGCTGCCCCACAGCCAGTGCATTACACCACTCCCCACATGTCCCTCTTCCTTATAATATACAATGAGTAATATATAATTTCGTGTGTGTGTGTGTGTGTGTGTGTGTGTGTGTGTGTACTTACCCTGTATGCACTGTGCTGGGTAATTAAGAATATAACAGTTCTGCTCCAAGACCTGTTGAGGAAGTGATGTCAGAACCTTGGCTATAAAGGAAATGCCATACCTGGGGTGGGAGGGGTGAGGGAAGGGTGGGTGGGTGGGTAGGCCACAACCACTGGTGACTGTTAGAAACAATCAAATACACCAGTGCTCCACCACTCTGGCTGGTCTCAGATATACCCTTCACTTGGTAATAAATACACTAATTCAAACAAGTTTCACTACAACTTACCCCACCTATGTTGTCTCCAAAATAACAAGCCTTTTTCTGCCCATCCAGTGGCAAATCAAACCCAACCTGCTATCAGAAATCTAACTCAGCCCCATCTCCAATTATCAACTACCTTTGGCTCCAGAACAGACAATTAGCACTGCTCCACCAAACTACAGTACAGGGCTAGACACAGGTGTAATAATATGGCCACTAAATGTGGGTTACTGTGGCTAGTCTCAGATGTACCATTCACTCAATAATAAATACACTAATTCAAACAAGTTTCACCCCAACTTACCCCACCTGTGTTGTCTCCAAAAAACACAAGCCATTTTCTGTCCCTCCTGTGGCAAATGCAGGCAGACTCTGCTTAAGGCAGAGGAGAGACTGAGGGATCTCAACATGTACACCCTGAAAGAGAGGAGGGAGAGAGACAATATGATAGAGACCTATAAATACCACATGGCGCATAACTGGTAAACCCCAATGAGTGCAACCAATGGCCATCACCTCTGAATATGAATGTCAAAGAGTTGTTAGCCCCAGAAACAAAGATGAACCATGATTGCCCAGGAACCCGGGAGGTAGGCCCATCAGAAATCTTTACCAGAGACACTTAAACAGATTATTAACGGAGGGACTGCTTCCCCCCTTTTAACAGGGACAAAGATACTGTTGGGTTAAAAGGGAACAAAAGGTTCTCAATGTATGATTTCTGGTAAGACTTGATCCACATATATGTTCTACTAACCCTGAGGGATGTAGCACTTCTGTTTCTACAAATAAACACTCTGGAGCTACCCATCAGAAGAAACCTGTCTGGCTGGAAGGAACTATTTTTGCAAACTTGACTCTGCTCTTCATGACTCTGGGACTGTGGATTATAGGGAGGGAAGGGGGGTTGCTGAGCTCAATCTTGACAGGAACTGTAAGTCGGAGTTCTCAAAACCAGACTGATGGGAAATAAAAATGCAAACAAGGGATGTGTTCACTTCCCCAGCTTATATAATCATGTATTGCATAATCCATTGGTAGGAGAAAAGCAGTATGGGGGGGACAGTTAATGATTACAAAGGGGGAAAAAGACACTGTTATTCTTTTCAATGTATACCAACGCTCGGTTGAAATAAGACCATAGAGTTTACAGAGGGGAAGGATATTTAAAAATGTAAAGATTTAAATGCTAAGGTCATGGAGAGGATGTACTTTTTCTTACCTGAAGTGGTGTAAAGATTAGATCTCAGCATATGACAGAGTTTCACTTGGGCTGGTGGAATCCCTGCATGGATGCGGACCCTTACTTTTAATGCCAGATGATGAGCAGTACTCCACAAATTAGTAAAAGGGCATACCAAACTGGTCAAGTTAATAATATGTAATGATCAGTCAAGGTGGTCCCTGAGCTTTTGGCTGGGGATGCGATTTCCTTTGACAAACTAAGAGTGACAGTCATATACACTGACACCTAGCAATCAGGCTTGTAAACATCAAAGCACGGTAGCATAGGCTACAAAAAACCCTGGGTAATGACAGGATACAACAAACTAACCTAGGAAGCTTATTAGGTCGTTGTTGATTGTTTTGTGTTACAAGTTTATAGGACCCATCGGGGTTCAAAAGTTATGTTAAATTATGCACCTGTTGTGCAGTTGGACTCAAAAGTAACAACATGGATGGACGTAACATATGTAAGGAAAGAGAAAGGGAGTCAAGGACTTTTCAAGGTGCAAAGGGGAGAGCATAGAAGGGACACATTGAGGGAACCAGACAGGAGAGGACTTGAATTATTACTATCAGTATGGATACTCTAAACATAGTCTCCCTGAATGTTCAGGGATTCAACTCCCCTGTTAAAAGAACAAAAATAGTACATTACCTCAAAAACCTTAACGCAGATGTTTTTTTCCTTCAGGAAACCAAACTAACCATGTCAAAACATTTGAAACTCAGAAGAATGTGGGTAGGGACAGTGATAGAATCATCTCAACCCTCAGGGAAAAAAAGCTGGAACAGCCATTTTAATAAAGAGACACGTGCCATTAGACACTATAAAGGAGAAGTCCATAGAGGAAGGAAGAAGGATAATACTCACAGGCACTCTATTTTTCCAGAAAATACATTTTATTAATCCATATGCCCCAAACACTGATGAACCTTCTTTTTACACCAATATTTTTTGCAAGATCTCAGAGTTGGGGGTGGGTCTCATTCTCATGGTCGGAGATTTCAACTGTGTCCAAAATCCAGCAACAGACCGGTCCTCTCAAATCATGTCCACAAACAAAAAAATGAGCAGGGCAGTAAGAAATGGAATGTAGGAACTGGCATTGGGAGATGTATGGCGGGAACTAAACACCGCCACACAGGATTACACATTTTACTCAAATCCCCATAAATCTCACTCCAGATTGGATTATTTCTTATGTAGTTGTACAGACCTACATAAGGTAACAGACTGTAAAATACAACCGAGATTAGTTTCTGACCATTCAGCAGTAGTTATGGATCTTCAGCTGGGAGCCTGGAGTAAACAGTTTCTGGAGGATGAACTCCTCATTATTGGGTAGGGAGGATTTCCAGAACAAAATTCAGGAAGTCCTTGAGGATTACCAGATACATAATAAGATAGCAGAAAATGGGGTGAAATGGTATTGGGATGGTCTGAAAGCAGTAATGAGAGGCGAGATCATTTCCTATGCCTTACATCTCAGAAAGCAGCATCGGGAAAGACAAGAAGCACTTACACAATGGTTAGAACAGTTAGAGAATAAGGGTAAAAACAAACAGGAAAGAAAGGTCACAGACGAATTAAACAGGGTCAGGCAAGAATTACAAAGTATACTGGACCAAGAAGTAGAAGGGAAGCTAAGATATGTGAATCAAAGATATTATGAGCAAGGCAATAAAGCCAGTCAGTTACTAGCATTTCGACTTCGTAAGGCCCAAGTGGAGAGATATGTAAAAAAGATACAAATTACAAAAGGAAGGGTTAACTAATAATTACACACCAAAAGAAATAGCCAAAGTATTTAAAGATTATTATAGCAAACTCTATAGTGAAGAAACCCAGGGGGTAAATAACTTAAGAATAAAAGGATATTTGGCAAAGATATCTCTGCCCAGACTTTCAGAAGAAGACAGGCTTATAATAGATGCCCCCATAACAAATATAGAAGTAAATCAAACAATTAAAAACATGAAAACAAGTAAATCCCCAGACCCAGATGGGTTTAACACTGAATTTTATCAAAAATTAGGTAATCAATTAACCCCAATACTGACAAAGATCTTTAATTCCTGTGAAACAGAGAGCAACTTCCCACACTCCTGGAGGGAGTCTTTCATCACTGTAATTCCAAAAGAAGGTAAACCACCAGAAGTATGCACCTCTTATAGACCAATCTCCCTCCTCAATGTGGATTCTAAAATATTCACAAAAATATTAGCCTCAATAGTAAACAGGGTACTGCCGAATTTGGTACATCTGGATCAGGCAGGCTTTGTACCTAACCAACACATGATGGACAATGTACAGAGGTGTCTTAATATTCTACATTCCGGGGGACAGCTAAAGACCAAAAGACCAACAGGTGGCAATAACAATAGATGCTGAGAAAGCATTTGACTGCTTGAGTTGGGCCTTCCTCCAGGAAGTGTTGGGAAAGTTTGGGTTTGGGGATCAATTTATGACCTGGATAAAAGCAAGACACCATACACCTAAGGCCAAAGTCAAAGTAAATGGCACAGCTTCAGATAATTTTGACATACAAAGGGGGACCAGGCAAGGCTGCCCCCTCCTACCAATTCTACTTGCCCTCACTATAGAACCCCTAGCAGAGCTCATTAGAACATACCCAGGTTTGGAGGGAGTTAGAATAGATGGAATAGAAAACAGAATTTCCCTTTATGCGGATGACACCATGATCTATTTAAGAAATCCTCTCCATACCTTCCCAACCCTCTATGGAATTTTGTTAGAATATGGTCAGGTCTCTGACTTCAAAATAAATAATGACAAGATGGAAATAATACTAATAAGTGGTCTCTGAACCCCAGAGTTGACACATCTTATACCCTTTAAATGGGTCCTGTCTAGTATTAGGTACTTAGGCATTTATATGCCCTTAGATTTGAAACAACTCTACCATATTAATTATGGGAGATTGATGAAAGAAATATTCACAGATTTAAAAAGGTGGGCTATTCTTCCTTTATCCTTAATGGGTAGGATTGAATCCATAAAAATGAATATTCTCCCCAATTTTTTATTTTTATTCAACACCCTTCTTCTCCATATTCCCAGCTCGGACTGGAAACAGATCAACAGGGCACTCAACTGCTTTATATGGGGAGGGAAGAGAGCAAGAATAGCATGGCAGTTAATGCTTACAAAAAGGCATAAAGAGGGACTGGGGATACCCAACTTGAAAATTTACTACCAGATGGCACAACTCTTACCCTGGGTATCACATCTAAAACAAGACCTGAATAATACCTGGGTTGAGCAAGAAGCAGGTTCTAGCCTGGAGGTGACCCCAGTAAGAGACTTTGGGGAAACCCCTGAATACTTAAGCAAGACACTCATAGTGTACCCTTGGTTAAAACAAATGTATCAGAATGGGGGCACAGTAAAAAAAGATCTATGTACAAATGAAACCTTAACAAACAGAACAAAAATAAGGGGTGACGGAAACTTGGTACAGTGATTCTGACTAGAATACTGATATTAAAGGTTATACTAAAATAAATAATAATAGAAATGACAGAAAAGGGGGAGTTACTTTCTATATCAAAGAAAATGTAAAACTCTGAAATATATAGCTCTACTGATGATAATGAAGTCACATCGGCACAGATTAGATCATCAGATGAAACACTTACTTTAGGCCTAGGATACTGTGCCCCAGAGTTAAATAATGAAGAGAATGATCTGTTCCTAAACAGTTTAGCATATAGAAAAATTACTAAAAACACCATATTAATGGGAGACTTCAACTACCCTAATATCAACTGGGAAATTTTGGATAGTAACAATCTTAGCGAAATCAAATTTATAGACTATATCATTCAGAATAACCTGGATCAGATGGTAACCCAACCAACTAGGGGAAATAATATCCTAGACTTAGTCTTGACAGATGATATGGAAAATACACACGATGTAAAACTAAAACCACCACTTACGGATAGTGATCATCAAATTATTGAATTCTCATATAAATCAGTTCATGAAATAACAAAAGGTGTAACTATAATTAAAAATTATCATAGGGTGAATTACAAGAAAATTAAGGAATACTCATCAATGTGGAACTGGAAAGAAGAACTTTTAAATATGGACCTAAAATCAATATGGCTATACATAAAAAGCATCTTGATTACTGCAGTGACAAATGGGTTCCAGATAAGAAAATACAAAACTAATAAGAGATGTCCCCCATGGTAGAATTCAAATATCAATAAACTAATTAGAAAAAAGAAGAAGCTATTTGTTAAATGTAAAAAAAATTCAATAAATGGTAAAGAAAAACTCAAACAATGTAACAAGAAATTAAAATATCTTGTTACAGAGGCAAAAAGGAATATGGAACTAAATGTAATAGACAAAGTGAAAGATAATAAGAAACAGTTTTTTAATTATATAGGTGCCCTAAAAGGAAATCAAAAAGGGTTTTGCCTATTATAACACAATTTGGGACTATTATTGATGAGACAGAAATGGCGACAGAATTGAATAAATACTTTCTAAATGTATATGAACTGAAAGAAAAAATAAATAAACCTATTATAGAGTATGCTCATGACTATGCACCAATAACTGAAAATGAAATTAGTAAAATTATAAAAGGTCTCAAAATCAATAGTTCAGTGGGTCCAGATGGTATAACTCCCAGAGTGCTTAAGGAACTAGAAACAGAACTGGTGGGACCATTGACTGTCCTATATAATCTGTCACTAAAGAGTGGAGAAGTCCTACAAGATTGAAAGCAGGCTCATGTGACTCCCATATTTAAGTCAGGATCTAGATCAGAAACCAAAAACTATAGACCGATAAGCCTGACATTGGTGGTAGGCAAGATTTTGGAAAGAGTCGTTCAACAATGAATTACAGACCACATATTTAGGGTACAAAATTTAAATATATCGCAACATGGTTTTATAAGAGGAAGATCCTGCCTTACAAACCTGATTTCCTTTTTTTGAATTGATAAGTGCAGCCCTGGACCGTGGGATATCAGCGGATGTGATATACTTGGACTTTGCCAAGGCTTTTGACAAGGTGTCACATAGAATATTGATCAAACAGTGCTATCAAATTAAATTACCACTGAATATAGTGTGTTGGATATCAGAATGGCTCCAAAACAGAAAGCAAAGAGTTTCAGTTAAAGGATACCTATCCGACTGGGGTGATGTGACGAGTGGAGTCCCACAGGGTTCTGTGCTGGGACCAACTTTGTTTAATATCTTGGTAACATCATTAAAAACTACAGACAATGCATGGTTGAGCAAGTACGTGGACGACTGTAAACTAGGGGGTCTGGCACTTAATCAAAATGACGGCAAAAAACTTCAAGCCAATTTGGATAATTTAGTTGAGTGGGCAAAAAAATAATAAAATGACATTTAACATTGCAAAATGTAAAGTTATGCATTTGGGAGCCAGGAATCCAGTTTGCACTTACAAAATGAACAACCAGGTACTACAAACTATGGCAGAAGAAAGAGGCTTGGGTACAATTATAACAAACAAATTATCCTTTGATGTTCATACAAGGACATTGGTTAAAAAAAGCAATAAAATACTGGGTTGTATATTATCTAACATCAAAAGTAGAGATGACAAAATAATTCTACCATTATACACCAGTCTAGTAAGACCTCATCCGGAATACTGCTCACAATTTTCAGTAGCAAACACAATAAAAAGTAAAAAAAAATGAAGGAAGTATGCAGAGGAAAATAACACAAATTAAGGGCACACAACAATACAGCTATAAGGATAGATTAGTACATTTAGGATTGTAGTCGACTGAATACCGGCAGCTAACAGGTGACCTATGTCTTATGTTTAAAGCTGTTCAAGACCCTGGTTTACTGGAAAGCATAGAATTACAAAAATATCAAGAACCTAACAAAAAAACAAGCTCTCATAAACATAGATTAAAAGGGGGAATTAATGTAACTAAGAAACGATCTGACTTCTTTACACAAAGGATAATAAGTAGCTGGAATTCTTTACCTAATCATATAGGAGAAAGTAAAAATATTGATCAGTTCAAATACAGTCTAGATCAATATATGGGTGAAAAAAAAATTATGTTCCACCAATAGGAAATAACTGGGGGCAAGTTCGATAAAGGACGTTCTGTCTATAGGACTTGCATTCAACTATGAACCTAAACCAACTATGCTGGTTTTCTATCACCCAGACTGGATCATTGCTATGCAATATGGGGTAGACAAGGATTAAAATATTTCAGACAATTCATAGATCAAGGGCACATCAAGTCATTTCAGGAAATACGGGGAGAATTTCATCTTCTCAGGGCACATTTCTTTAGATATCTTCAGGTGTCTTCTTTTTTGAGAGGGGATACAAACTTGAGGGACGTAATAAGAGACCCTCACCCATTAGAATTGACACCGTTGAACACTGCAACAGATTCAGGGACAACACATCTTATCATTCAGTTAGTCAGAACTTACTCTACCTTGAGAGAGGACCCCCCACCGATAAGTCAAGCAGAGTGGGAGAAGAAAGCAGGGATACACTTAAATGAGCAGATATGGCAGAACATTTGGGAAGGGATGTTTCATACATCAGCCTCAAATAACTGGAAAGAATTTAGATAGAAAATCATCACAAGGTTCTTTAATACCCCAAGCAGAACCAAACACTTTAGCCCAGGTAACTCTGATAAATGCTGGAGAAACTGTGAAGCAGTGGGAACCACTATCACATTTTCTGGGAGTGCCCATCGCTGTGGCAATTTTGGAGGGTGGTGATGGCCCACGTCTAGGGAATGGTGGAGATTCAGGAACCTCTAGGCTTCACACACATGATCCTGGGATCGCTCCCCAAGAAAAAGAGATCTAATGGCCAACAATCATTCATTGGTATCCTACTAGCTGCAGCATGCAAGGCCATAACTAGACGTTGGTCAAACCCTGTCCCACCAACCTGGCAAGAACGGTGAGATATTGTAAAGGGAATATCCAGGATAGAAAGAATCATGGCTGAGCTACGCCTTCAAGGAGATAAATTTAATGGAATAGGGCTCCCCTTTATGCATCTAATTGAAGAGCTTGAAGGTACCTCAGTACTATCTCAACACGCATTTGCTCAATAATTTCATATAGGTAATAACTGAACATTTCTATAAAATTAAAATAGAGAAAAGACATCCCACCTTCCCTTTTCTTCTTTTCCTCTTACTCATGAAGAAATAGATAATACAGGAATTAAATAAAATACGTACACCAAATAATCAGCCATGTATTCGAATTAGAATTTTATTGTAAGAAATGTTGTTGTTTACACACATATTTACAAGTAATTGTATAAAAATTCCATGACACAAATACAGGTTTTTAGTACTGGTACAAGATATGATGTTCTATTCTCATGAAGGAAGAAAATGGAAAACTGGTTTCTTTTTATGGACATCTTCTTTAGTCATTCCAGCATAATAGGGGAAAAAGGAAAGAAGGTAGACACCTGGAAAGAACACACAAAAGAGACAAGCTGATTACAGAAAGAACTTCTACATACTTTCAAGATGAACTCTGAGTCTAATATAACCGGAATGTCATATAATAAATGTAATAAGTCTCATTGATATTGCATTATATGAAGATACATCAGTGTTAACTACAAATAAACATGAAGTTTAAAAAAAAAACACGGTTTTAAAAATCTTTCAGGAGTTAAATCGGACTTACCTGCAATGCAGATGGTCAAGCAGGCTGGCAGTATAGCCTAGAGGTTAGAGGAACAAGGTGTGAACGAGCTTGGTACATCCAGCAGACCAGACTTGAGTTTGATTCTCACAACCTCCACTTGCATGCTGTGTGACTCTGAGCAAGTCACTTAACCACCCAGTGCTTTCAGGTCACCCCTGAAAACAGGCACTTGTGCCTAGTGGGCCTCACCCAGTTACCAAAGACTAAAAATGAAAAAAAAAAAAAGCACAGTTCCCCTTCGTGCAGCAGGATGTCTGCGCATGGGAACTGGTTGCTAGTTAATCTGGTCCAGGCTCAGTAGTGCAGATGCTGTAAACTGTTTCTAATAACAGTTTACAACACACTGCCGGCAGTGTGGATGCTGCAACATGGATGCTACATCATGGTAATTAATCCATTTTTAAAAACATGTTCAGTTACTGTGCTGTAGTGTGAACAGGGTCTTAGTTGGGAAGCAGGAGGGGTGAGGGATGCAGCCAGAGCTCAGGTAGGGTCTGTGGTGAAAGTATAGGTACGGATATACTTGGCAGATTGGGTTGGCCAAGTAGTTTTGTCTGTTGACAAATTCTGTGTTTCTGTTTCTAAATTAGGAAAAATTGCAACCTTGCAACCCTGAATCAATTGTGCAGTCAGATCTTGAGTAAGTGAAACCAAAAGGGAGTGGAGGCAGAGATAGACTGAAGGTTGTACTGAAAAACGAGGCTACGTGGATTTATCATTTTGATAGTTTACTTCCTAATGGCATGCATGAAGAGTCAGACCTTACGTGATGTGAGGTGATGATGGCATTAAAGAGAAAAGAAAGGGAAATTGTTTAGCCAGGAAAGGCACACTAAGCCAAAGCTTGTTTCTAGGTGCGACTTGGGAGCACAAGGAAGTTAAATGACTTGTTTAGGATCACACAATATGCAAGAGGGGGCTGATGAGATTCAAACCCAGGTATCCAGCTCAGTACCGTTAACCACTGCGCTATACTGCCTTCATTAGTCCAGCCAATTTTGGTTTCAGAAGGAATTGATATAGAATGGCCTTTTTCACTGTATTGTCTAAAATAATTGCAAAAAATCACAATTATAGTGTATTGATAGGGGGTGGAAGTAATTATAGTATTGTTATATAATAACTCATATTAGGTTTGAATACTTTATTTTATTTTATTTTTTTTGGGATATTAGTGTGGTGATAAAATTGTGGAGTAGAATGACCTCTGTAAATATTGAACTTAAATGAATTTATTTCAAAACTGGTGATCAGGAAAGGGACACTGAGCTGAGGCTCATTTCCAGGTGTAATTTGGGGGAAGCAATAGGGGATACAAAATATATAGCACAGATACAATTTGTAGTTACAATAAAGAGCAATCAGAGAACACAAATTAATTACAGGAGTAAGTGCAAAATAAGCAGTCAAAGTAGAAAGCAACAAAATAAGGTGTATCAGCCACACCTATCATTCTCCTATCATAGATATTATTTATTAGTACATCTGTTTCATTTACATTGTACTTTTATTTTTTTCTGCCAAGATTTGACCGTACAATTAATTCAGCATTGTAAAGTTGCAATTTTTCCTTATTTGTAAAACACATTTGGCTATATGAAATTATGAATGCATTTATGCCTTTTGAGGAATACTAGTTTGTAATAAAAAATGACATTTATGGGTCTATACCTTTAATTTCTCTGTACAAATTGCATTGGTCAATAGTTAAACTCCACCCCCGACAAAGGCCCAGTGACTTGAAGTGTTTACTCAAAAAAATGACGTATATGTGTACCTTGGTCCATCACTACTTTCAGTTGAACTGCTTGCTGTGCTTTTGTAAGTGCCCTCCACATTTGCTTGTTTGACAGCAATAAAGGCAATAAAAGAAAAGTGGAGAAATCTTGCATGCACATGGGACTTGAAGTGATAGAGCGAAAACAGCAGTCCAGGGTGCCAAGGGGTCATACTCTGTGAGCCATGCAGAGGGGAACAATTCAAGGATCTGTCAAAACAGCAGGTGACTAGCTGTCAAGCACGAGAGTGCCGAGACACTCAGCAAGACTCTGCTGATGAAACATGGGGATGCAAACAGCTCAATATCCCTACCATCATATCCAGCAATGAGGGCAACAGGTTTCATTGGACCTCCCCTGCATTTCTGCACCATCAGGGGATGGCATTGATATTGACACCATCAAACCAAGTAGAGATCAGGACTATGTGTATGCACCCCATGGAGACCATCCAGCAGCATACCAAGGGACACCAGGATGAAGAGTGTCATGTACTGTGGTTGGTGTCCACTGGCCATCCACTCTGCAAGTGAACTTATGCTGCTACCTAAGAAAACAGATAGCAAGCAGCAGACCAAGAAGCAAAGGTCAAACAAACTCCTCGACACCTGAGAGGAGTGCCCCAGCCAACCACACAGCATGGTGGACGCTGCAGACAGAGGTGCAAGACTTAAGTGGGCCAAGACAGAGGCCTAACCCTTTTCTCATCATCACTTGCATCATCTATGGCATTGCATCTCAGTGCAAGGAAGAGATAGATTGCTGGGTAGACTAGTTCTCTGGTGAAGTTGGGTCAGGTAGACTGAAATATTGCAACTTGGGTCTCTGACAGATGGGGGTATGCTTTACCATACATGTCCATATGGCTCTGCTGCACAGTAGAACTGCAGCAAGACTTGGTTCTATGAAGAGGCAGAGGAATGGCTCCAGTACTGCCTGGTGGGCGCTCTCACCATGAGTACAAGGAGCACAGTAATCTCATCCTGCACGAATGGAGCATTAACTGAAACATAAAAATGCAAAGAGATTGTATTGCTCTCCCATGGGCAAAATTAATCAGAAGCAGATCAGAAACTGGGAGGATGATAAGTTTATCATCAAACTGCACCCTGACCACTACCGTCTGGAAGGAAACCCATGGGCTTGAAATGGTCTAGAGACTCTGCACCTCAAAGCTCCATTTTCAAACCTTTTTTACTGATCCCTCATTGGCACTTTGTTGTGTTTTCCAACAAAAAAGACTTTATCGGGACATTTCAGGGCACTGTTTACACAAGAGAGATGCTATTGTGCGATTTGAAAAAACAAAATGGGTATGTGATCTGAAATGTGCACGCCTGTTTGTGCTCCCTCCAGACATCAGCAGAGATGGCTAGTGGCATACTATGCAGTAATCAGTGAATTGCCGGAATAGGCCCACTCAACATTTAAGACTAGGGAAGGCTATTCTCTAGAGTCACTGACCTTTCAGGAAATAGCCCGTGGGGATATTTTAAACTGTCAGTACAGTCTAGTCGTTTGAATCAAAGTGACCACACGTGATGTGATGAAACCTGGATATGAACAGTAAAGTGAAAAATTATTTTTCAGCATTTCAGCACATGCATCCATTACTTACTATGTTTTCTTTTCAGGGGAAGTGGTCACCCTTAGTGTTAGATCAGGCTAGAGAGGACTGTTAGTGCTTTGGGCAAGTGAGTGGACTGGGTTGGTGGAACCTGCATAGGCCAGTGCAGGATAGTAACCCAGGGAAAGGACTGCCTGAGGGTCAGAAGAGGGTTTGGAAGGCACATGTTGTGCTGGGTGGAAACAACCCTGGGGAAGCTGAATGTGTCTACCCACCAGAAGCGTATTACTGGGGAGAACAACAGCATTCCTCCAGCATACCTGATGTAGGCATGGATGGTGCTACCAATTGCCTGGCAAGTAAAGATTTAGCCAAAGGGGGAATACTGCAGATTGCTGGGTACCAATGGTTCTGGGTATCCAGTGGATAGTAAAGACCAGGACAGTCCACTGGTGTTGGAGGTGTAGCTCCAGTGCCGTATGCTAGTGGGCTACCCCCTCGTGCCAGCTGTCTCTGATACCAGGCAAGGATCCTGGGCCCTGCTACAGTGACAATTGGGGGGTTCATTCCCAGAAATATTAATAATAGCACAGTGCCTCCACCCAGAGTAAAGTATTAGTGAGCCAGGTATCCGCTTGGTACAGCCCCCGGGATACTGTACCTACCCACCTCCCCAACCAACCACTGTGCATGCTGAGTCCCCAAATACTTTGTTCTCTTCACTGTCATACTTCTTGCACAAGGTCTTTACAGCTTGTTCCAAAATTCATATCCAGTTGGAGCTCTCATCATTGCAGACTTGGGGCTGCTTTGACAAAGCGTCTGCATCTACGTGGTTCCGGCCCTGGCAGTACTCCAGCAGTAATCATAGGTAGACAAGGCCAACAGCCACCTATGACCAGCTGCATCCAGCTCAGCAATGGTCTGCATGTAGGCAAGTGGATTATTTTCTGTCTTCACAGTGATCTTGGCCCCATACAGATAGTCATGGAACTGATCGACTATGGCCCTCTTCAATGCTAGGAGCGCTAACTTATGGACAGGATACCTGTGCTCTGAAGGGTTTAGACTCCGACTGGCAAATGCAACTGAACGTAAACCTTTGGGGTGTTCTTGATATAACACAGTCTCCAATCCACTAAAACTGGCATCGGTATGAAGTACATAGTGTTTCTGCGGGTCCTCATGTGCCCGCACCGGGGCATGGGTCAAACAATAGATACCCCGTACATCCCCGAGACACCCTGCTCCTCTTCAGCCTCCTGGACCTCCCGTACCAAAACCCAATATGAAGGGAGGGTTATTTTTCCTGTCTGCTAAATACAACTGTAACACTAGTTACAGGGAATTACAAGTGGCCTTCACTACATGATCCAGCCTGATCAGATTTAGATCTTGGGCCGCTACCTGCCCCTTTCTGGAACACCTTCTGCAAGGCCCTCTCCACTCGGGCCAGGAAAGCAGACAACCATTCCCCCTCCCACTGCCTATGGTTTTAAACTTCCACATGAGGTCCTCACAGGTTTCAGGGTTCCCAAATATGCTTTCCAAAACTGAGATATATACCTGGGCTACGGCTTCAGGATCTGTGGCTCGTAAAGAACGTATAACCTCTAAGATGGGACCCCGTGAACTCTGCACTAATAATTTCTGCTTCTTAACTTCAGAACACTGCCAGTCTTAGACTAATGGGGTGGCACCATCCATCCAGGCCTCCAAGTCGTCCTCACTGTTTGAGGTAGGTTTTACCCCTGAAAACATCCTTAATTTGTGGTATGACTCGAAGGCCACAGGTATGGAGCCAGGCTGGGGTTTCTCAAACTTTGGCACCTTAGGAACAGATCCCACTCCTCGACCTCCTCCCACCGAGGAGATCACACTAAAGGATGTTACTACTGGTAGGGCCTCAGCCAGTCTCTCTACCACCAAAACTCCAGGCATCCAACTGGCTTCTATGGGTTTAGTACTTTCTAACAACATAGTCAAGGTACCCCTAGCTGAATCAAACATTTTCCCTCATATTTTTACTTTTCCCAGTCACTTTATAGTTGATACACATTTTTCAACATCCCCTTCTTCTATCTCTGGGGGTACCCCCAGCAAAAGAAAAGACTTCTGGGGATCAATTTTCATTCTCCCACCCCATTCCATCAGCCTCATCTTATCCTCCTTCGTAGACTTAAACTTAGGCTGGGGCGGAGTGGACCTGGGGCTCAGGGGTCTCAATACTCTGATCTCCCAGTGCAGACATGGCTGGCAAACAGGAGATCCCAGCAGAGCCTCCAAGATGGAGCCCTTGCGCCATATGCCATTGGGCTGCCCCCCTGCCAGCTGCTTCTGATACCAGGCAAGGGGCCTGGGTCCTGCTATGGTGACAATTGGGGGTTCATTCCCAAAAATATTGATAATAGTGTGGTACCTCCACCCAGAGTACAGTATTAGTGAGCCAGGTATCCACTTGGTGCAGCCCCCTGGGATACTGTACCAACCCACTTCCCCAACCTACCACTCTGCTCACTGAGTCCCCAAATACTTTGTTCCACCATAAACCATAAATCTCAACAGTAAGTGCATGCAATGAATTTCACTAACACAGCAGTTTCAACAAACAAGTTCACAGCTTTATTCATGGGGGTAAGGACTAGGGGAAGGGATACCAGGACATAGGGTAGTTGTGAAGAAAGAGGAAGGTTAGTGAGATATGCAACAGGAAAACAGGTGGGCCCACAGGCCAGGCCCCCCCCCTCCACTGGCACCAGTGTCCCTGAACTGTCCCTAGGGGTATCCACTAGGTGCAGGCCTGATCGGTGCCACAGGTTGGCCTACTGTTGGGGCCCTGAAATTGTAGAAAACTCAGACTTTGAAAAATAGGCAAATTCCCCTTTCCCTTCCCAGGAACCAGGTCCTGGGTACTCACGGTTTGTCAAGATCAGCATCGGGGAAAATGGAGCTTCTTGGGTTAGTGCAGCAAACACAGAAACAGGCAGGCCAGGATCCCTCTGACTGGATGGAACTTGCTCAAGGATCTTGCAGCCGGTCATCTTGATTGTGGTTCTGGCCACTTGTTACCTTCAGCCACTTCTGGCTCAATGCAGAGCACTGTGGCAGGACAACACCAACCCAGAAGGCCCAGACCCGGGAGTGGCTCCACAGCCCGGCTCCCCTGATGGGTCACAGGTGCCCTAGTGCCTCAGCAAACACCGGTAACCTTCTGAGACAGTGAGTCCCACTTGGGAGGGGTTAACAAGTTCCCTCCCAGGTTCTGAGTGAGGATTCCCAAATGATGGGTGTCCTCCTGCAGTCCCTGTACTGAGTTCTCAGCAAGAATAGTTTTTAGGCAGTCGCTCCAATAAAGTCCAGTGCCAATTTGAGTGGGTGCTAGTCTCTATTTCAAGAAGTGCAAGTGCAATTCAGCGGGGGGGGGGGACTCGGAAACAACAATCCCCTGCACACCAGTCCACACCTTCCAGTAGTAGTGTCCACAATGTTTTCTTCAGCTGCGGCTAGGCCTCAGCTTTCAGCCTCTTCAACCAGTTCACACAGGACACACACAGGACACACACAGCTCTCGGCTAGCACCCCGATGACCAGCGACACTCTGCCTCTTCAGAATTTAAATTGCAGTCCCACACAAGCACACGACCTCCCAGCAATGATTATAGCACACCTGGCCATCTGCACAGTCTTTTCAGCTATTCCAGCTTCCCCATGCAGGGTTTCTGCAGCATTTGGTTTCTCCCCTCAATAACAAGCAGCTTCCACATACCTGGGGAATCACTGTTCAGTCTCTTTCTTTCCCTTTCACAATTCTGTTCAGCAGCAAGTATCTGGGGAATTAGAATCTCAGTTCAGACTCTCTTCCTTCTTTCCCCTTTCCAATCCACTTCTGCTAACAAGCAAATCTCCAAATGGGGTACTGGGGAAGCCCCTGAAGCTTATGGTCCACTCTCACAGAACAGTTCTGACTCGTATAGAGCCCTGGAACAGACTGAAGAAATTCCAGAAAGTCTACACTGTTTCAGCTGAAAACCCAGTGTTCTGATTGGCTGTTGAAGCATTTCAATAATCAATGACCATAATGATCAATATTTCCTGCTCATTTATTGGGGTATGATCTAGGGGCCTGAATTAGTTCCCTCCTTCTCCCAGGAGTCCGTTTCAGTCCAGTTTGGGCACCTAAATCACTGATTGGCTGCAGTACTGGGGTTACATGTCACAAACATGTCAGCTCCCATTGGTTTACATGGAGTCCTATTCAGTTTCACGTAATTTCTCCCCTTTCAGAGTTTGGTGCAGCCCAACACAATCCCTTACTTACACGATCACCCCATCAGATTGTAGCTCCAGCTGACCCCTGTCAAACAAGCCCACTCTTATTACGTTGCTCCCAGCAGTTTAACTGTCACTGCTGCCAAAACTCTGCCCCCTCAAGTGGCAGAAAGCACTCATTACTATTCATGGAGCCGCTCATTAATATTCATATGCCCACCCGAGCAGCCCCACTGTTCAAACTGCTAATTTGACCAGTTACGGGCTTCTGCCTGATCCCATTCAGGTCTCCAGTCCCCAGGGACATAAGGAGGGTTACCAGGACCATAAGCAAACTCCCTGTGGTCAGACTGCAATGCCAATCGGCACATCAAAGCACTAAGAGCACCTACACAAGTGCTGGAAGGAGACTGGGGGAACCCAGGGCACCAGCAACATGGGGACAAATGAGACAACTACAGGTAAGCCCCCAGAGGGGGGTTACAGAGGGAATCCTCCAGTGACACAATAGTCAGGTTATTTTGTGTTATGGTTTGCTTTGGGTGTATTTATCACAGGAAGGGCAAGTGCCACAGATCACAATGTTAATCACTGAGTGATGGGAGGCTTGATCCATTCCCTTGTTTTGGTGTGTAGTGTGAGTACTTTGGCCCTGCCGTGCCATTTTCAAGGACAGAAAGGATTTTTTTTGGGAGGGATGTAACAATCCTCTCCTACCAGTAGGGGAGGGAGGTTGTTTTACCAGCAAGTGCCTGGTTTGCAGCTGACAGTCTGGTGTTACCTGAGGGGAGAGCTCAGAGTGCAGAGTTTAGAGAAGAGAAGAAGGATGTCTTCATGGTGCCAGTGGGTCAGTTAAGCTATACGGTGCTAGAGGGTAGTTTTGCCAGTTTATTTGTTTCAAAAGATTTACAAGGAAATACATACTGAGGTGAAATAGCTGATTTCCAGATGAAAGGATGGTTTCCATAGGTAGCACTAATCAGACCCAAATGAGAGGTGTAGTTCCTGAAGCCTTGGATAGATCCTGGGGAATGGGAAGCTGGGGACACTTCATGGTAACTTGCAGTAAGTGGGAAGTATGTAGTGGGAACAGATAGCGAAGTCTCACTCAACCCTCTTATAAATAAAATAAAGGTCAAAATAGTTAATATTGTGTAATTAAATTTTTCTTCACACTTTAAGGTACAATGCAGATAATCTCCTTGTTTCTTTGTTCTTTCAAATGTAGGAATATATTTCTGTATGCTCCATATATATTTCTACATTTTGTAACGTTTCAGAACCACTCTAAGTTCCTTCTTCAGATTTGGAGCTATTAAGATATCTAAATAAATATAACACGAAAATATTATGATTTTCCATTATCAAATGCCTTCAAAATTAATATAAAGTTCAAATATATAGTACAGACAGGTGGAACTGACCTGTGTCTGTCAGTTTCTATTAAATTAGAGTATTTATTTAATAGAAAGTGACAGACACAGGTAGTTCTATCTATCTGTTCTCACTGACTTGATCCGCCCAGTCTCAGTCCCCTGATTTCTGGTTTATTACGAAATCATTCAAAAAGTGAAAAGAAACCTTGGAAGACTTTTTGTGAATTAGAAGTATGTAGTGGGACCACAAGGGGTGAACGAACCCGGGGGTGGAGCTCCTTGAGGAAACAACCTAATGGCCTCTGAACTTGTGCTGGGTACCCCAGAAGAGATTGAGGGAGACCCTGGTGGGGGGAGGGGGGAGCAAATTTGAAGATGTGCCTTTGCAGAAGTTTCAACAGCCAAAGATGCAGATGAGACTAGCTAGATGGTAAGCTGCAAGATAAGGTAAGAGATTCATCTCCAGCAGGGACAAGGCAACCCCAAGCAGTGGGTTCCTCAGTACAGCTGCAGATGTTCTGCTCCACAGGGAAGATAGCCTGCTAGGGCATGGCAGTGGAGGTCTGGTATCGCACATGGCTGTGTGTGGCTGCTAGGTAAGTGAAACCAAGTCCATGCTGGGTCAGGGGAGTACCAGTGCCAGTGGATGGCTGCACAGGCAGGCACTGGACCTTTAATCACTTTGCCTTGAAACTGAAAACTGGGAACCTGTGAATCTGTGGCTCACACCTTCATGGCGAGGCAGCAACAACAGAGCAGAAGAGAATGGGAATGGGAATGAGAGCATTAAGAGTGAAAATGTTTAAATCTGTCCCCCCCCCCCAATTAGGACGGTGGGATATGGTACCTCCTCTGAATGTAAACTCACTAATGGTAAATCGGAGGAGAGGGATCCTCATGCCTATTTCATACACATAAGTAGATAAAGAATTGGGAGTGTCAAGGTGTCAGTGTACAAGGGGCGCCAGTTCTATTACAAGGACTAAACTGGGAACCACTGAGATGCGAGAGGGTGACTATACATCTCAGCAGGAAGCTGGATAGATTATCAGGTTAAACTGAGACAACCTGTGAGCATGAGGTAGAGACTTGGAAATGACATCCCAGGTAGAAGAGAAGAAGAATCAGCATTTATATAGCCCTTTTCATACACACTATATCCCAAAGTGCTTTACAAGCAATGCTAAACTGGTAGTGAAGTGACTGAATGTGTAGTGGCAGCCTTATCTCACATCAACACGCACACACAGCCTGGACAATTGCATGAACCAGTTTAATGGGAAGAGAAATATTGACCAGCACACTGGGAATGTCTCCTACTCTTTGCAAATAGTGCCTTGGGTTCTTTTACTTCCACATGAACACCCACCAGGACAGCACCAGGATGGGTAGAAGGGACCTCAGTTTAATGTCTCATCCGAAGGATGACACACCCCAACAGTACAGCACCCCCCTAGTACTGCACTCAGGTGCCAACATTTAGGTATGAGCCCAATCCCAGCGTGGGACCAGAACCCACAACCTTCTGGTCCAGAGGCAGATGTGCTATCAACTGAGCCACACTGACACCTAAATGTACTGTAAATGGTACTCTGAAAGGGGATCAACAAATATGTATAGGACTCTGACAGAGGAGTGATTCCTGATAAACATAACCATCTCTGAATCCAGTCTCTGAACTTCTATGGTTTATTCACCAGTATAGGACTATGTGCTCAAAGACTGTCATGTCAGTGAATTCTTTGGGTGAGCGCTAGGTGGGATTTGAGGTGTTCTAGGGAAGCTTGGGCAAGGTTACTCAAATGTGCTGTAAGCAGCCTTCTGGCGAGTACAATGGAGACATGTAAGGTTGCCTGGGCTATGACAGCCCTTCTTCCCAGGGCTAAAGGGACTGAAGGAGGAGATTACATTGATATTAAAACTGCTTCTGTGGTGGGTGAAAGGATGGTAAAAAAAATTGGTTGCTGAGTTGTTCTTAAAAATCTCAAAGGAGGGTGTAGTGATTCCAGAGATGTAATGAGCCCAACAAGATGTGGCAAGCTGTTGTCAGATATTATACCATGTTTTCAGGGCTCCGCAGCGCTCCTTCTGGCCAACCAAATTGCTCAAATCATTTTACAATTCAGGACTCACTTCATAAGGTACAGTACAATACAGCAGAATTGCTAACAACCTCTAAAACCACTGTATAATTCATTACACCCCTACCCCCTTTAGTTAAAATGTACCAAGTACATGTTATTTATGGATTCTGAAACCTTAGATTTTTCAAATTACTTTATGTAACAGCAACAAACTGTTTTACTTCCTCCAAAAGATTTTTGATAATAGAAACCAAATATTCAATACGCATTTTCCCCACATATAACCCATAATTTATGACTGTGCTGCAGCTGTTTACTGTAACTTCCCTCAGGGTAAGGTTTACTATTAAACACAGTAGTAACCTTTACAAATAAATAAAAAAAAATGTTAAGTAATTTCAATTTAGTTGATACAAAACATCAGATAAACATTTCACAAAAAATTTAATCAACCTGGTATAACAGACCTTTATTGTAAATGTCTTACTGGCGGTTTAGTTCTACTGTAATCTCTCATGTTATGTTGATCTTTAGACCAGTCTAAATGGAGAGAATCATCTTTATATTTACCTGTCTCCTTTAGGGAAGATACTCACTGACTGCTTATGATCTGAATATTCCCAGAATCTGGTGTACAGCCCGTTATTATCAACAACAGCCCACATGAAAATTCAGAATTTTTGTCATTTCTATCAAAAGTAAATCCATGGTTAGATGAAGAACTTCACTCTCAGAATTTGCTGAAACCTGTACGTTTTTCAGTCTAGAGTAGGTGCTTAGATGGCCCAGCTCTTCTACATTGCCCTCATATTCTTTCTCTTACATACTGATTTCATACAATATTTGTAGGGAGAGCAGGGCGATTGTGTTCCTGGATCTGGGAGGGACAGCATGGTAATTGTGTTCCTGGACTAGGGAGGGAAAGCAGAGGACTTGTGTTCCCAAGCTGGGCAGGGAGGGCAGGGGACATGTGTTCATGGGCTAAGGACATGTGTTCCTGGGCCAGAGAGGGAAGGCAGGGTAATTCTGTTCCCAGCAGGTAGGGAAGGCAGGGTATTTCAATGGACGGGCAAGGGAGGGAGTGCCAGGGACTTGTGTTCACAGGCTGGGGATGGAGGGCAGGGGATTTGTGTTTTCTGGCCCGTGGACACAGGAAAAATGACCTCTGTTCCCAGGATGGGGAAGGAAGGCAGGGGACACATGCTCATGGGCCAGGGAGGGAGGGCAGGGGACATGTGTATCTCCTCCAGAGAGGGAGGGCAGGTGACATCTGTTTCTACATTAGGGAGGGAGGGCAGAATAATTATTTTCCTGGGCCGGTGAGAGAGGGCAGGATAATTATGTTGATGGTCCATTGGGAAGAGATATGGACTTGTTTTCCTGGGCCAGGGAGGGAAGGAATGGTACTTGTGTTCCCTTGCCAGGGAGTGAGGGCACAGTAATTGTGTTCCCGGACCAGGGAGGTAGGGCAGGATAATTTGGTTCATGGTGTGGGGAGATAGGACAAGGGAACAGAAGTGCCCTGCTTTTCTTCCCCAGCCCCAGAACACGTCCCCTGGCATGGGTACACATGTTCCCTGCCCTCCCTCCTCATCCCTAGAAGACAAGTCCACAGCCCTCCATCCCTGTCTCTGGAACACATGTCCCCTGCCCTCCCTCATCAGCCTGAGAACACATGACCCCTGCCCTCTGTCCCCCACCCAGCATCACAACTCCCCTGCATTCCCTCAGAACCCAGAGAACCCAACTCCATTAC
Source organism: Neoceratodus forsteri (assembly GCA_016271365.2). Taxonomy (NCBI): domain Eukaryota; kingdom Metazoa; phylum Chordata; order Ceratodontiformes; family Ceratodontidae; genus Neoceratodus; species Neoceratodus forsteri. The sequence goes on along the minus strand of CM057455.1, from coordinate 1,646,556,279 downwards.
CCTCCCTCCCCAACAGGGAAACACATGTCCCCTGCCCTCTCTTTCCAGCGTGGGAACACAATTACCATGCCCTACCTCCCTGACACTGGAACATAATAACCCTGCCCTCCCTCCACAGCCAAGGAACACAACTCCCCTGCCCTCCCCTCCCTCAGTGCCTCAGGAACACAGTTTCACTGCCCTCCCTCCCTGGCATGAGTACACTTGTACCCTGCCCTCCCTGGCCTGGGAACACAATTACCATGCCTTCCCTCCTCAGCATGGGAACACATGTCCCATGGATGTCATGGGACTTGTGTCCATGGCTAGGGACGGAGGGCAGGGGACATATGTTCCAGTACTGGGGAGGGAGAGAGGCAGGTAAATTGTGTTCCCAGGCCAGGAAGGGAGGGTAGGGCATCATGCCCCAGGCCAGGGAGGAGGGAGGGCAGTGAACATGTGTTCCGTGAATGGGAGGGAAAGCAGGGTAATTGTTTTCCAGGCTGGGAAAGGAGGAGGGTGGGGTAATTCTTTTCCCAGACTGAGGATGGAGGGAAGAGTAATTCTACTGATGGCCAGGAGGGAGGTCAGTGACTTATGTTCATGGGTTGGGGAGGAAAGGAGGGAGGGAGGGAGGACAGGGACTTCGTTCCTCAGCCAGGGAGGGAGGGAGGGCAGGTACTTGTGTTCCTGGACTGTGGAGGTAGGGTATAGCAATTGTATTCCTGGCCTGGGGAGGGAGGCAGGGGACTTGTGTTCCCAGCCCGGGAGGGAAGGCTGGGGACATGTGTTCATGGGCCAAGGAGTGAGGGCAGGGGACATGTGTACCCAGGCCAGAGTGGGAGAACGGGGGACATTTGTTCCCATACTAGGGAGGAAGGGAGGGCATAGTAATTGTTTTCCCAGTCTGGGAACGGAGATCAGGGTAATTCTGTTCCCAGCTGGAGGGTGGGAGGGCAAGGTAGTTCTATTGACAAGCTGGGGAGGGAGGGCCAGAGACTTGTGTTCAGAAGCGGGGAAGGAGGGCTGGGGACTTGTGTTTCCATGACAAGGAGAGAGGGCATGGTAATTGTCTTCTTGGACCAGGAAGGTAGAGCATGGTAACTGTGTTCCCAGCCCAGGGAGGGAGGCAGGGGACTTTTGTTCCCAACAAAGGGAGGGAGGGCAAGGAACATGTGTTCCTGGGCTGGGAATGGAGGGCAAGGGACTTGTGTTCCCTTGTTCTACCTCCCTGCACCATGAACCAAATTCCTCTGCCTCCCTCTCTGACCTGGGAACACATGTCCCCTGCCCTCCCTCCCCAACCTGGGAACATGTGTCCACTGCCCTCCCTCCTCGGCCCTAGAATGCAAGTCCCTGCCCTCCTCCTCCTTCCCATTCTGTGAATCCAAGTACCCTGCCCTCCCTCCCTGAACCTGGAACACAAGTACCCTGCCTTCCATCCCTGGCACAAGAACACATGTCCCATGGATGTCATGAAGCTTGACATGGGCCTTATATGTGTACATATAGAAAGTTAAACTGAGCTTGCATCAGCCTCTTGGGCTGGCCACCAGTCTATACTGATTTAATGGCACACATACCCCTGCCATCCCTCCCAGGCATATGACCAGAAATTCCCTGCCCTTTTTCCCTTATCCATGAACACAAGTACCCTGCCATCCATGGGCGATGTGTTCTATGCTGTTAATGGATGGCAGGTGAATTCTGTTACCTGGCCAGGAAAGAATGGTGGGTGAGTTGTGCTCCCAAGATGGGGAGTAAGGGATGGGTACTTTTGTCCCTTTTCTGGGAAGAAAGTGAAAGGGATTTGTGTTCCACTGCCTGGGATGGAAGGAGTGTGTATTATGTTTACATGCCAGGGAGTGCTAGAATAGGAATTCTTTTCAAGGGCCATCCATCACCACCCTTGAAACACAAGTACCCTGCCCTCCATCACCACACCAGGAACACAAGCACCCTGCCCTGGGAACAAAAGTCCCTGCCCTACTTCCTTTGACTGGAATCACCAGTACTCTAACTTCCTTGGGACTTGTGTTCCCATCCTGGTAAGGCTCAGCATGGGACTTGTGTTCCTGTGATGGCTATGAATGGTACGTGAATTGAGTTCCCATGCCATCCCTCACTGCCAGGGGAGAAAAGCGCCCTTCCTTACCTCCCCACACAGGAAGCACTAGACATCTGTCCTCCCTCACTGCCAGGGGAGAAAAGCGCCCTTCCTTACCTCCCCACACAGGAAGCACTAGACATCTGTCCTCCCTCAATGGCAGTGGAATACAAGTCTCCTGCCCAGCTTCACCTGCAGGAGTACACAGCTTCCATGGATGTCAGCATACTTGTGATTCTGGGAAAGAGAGGTAGGGCAGGGGATTTGTGTTTCTGGAGCATGGAGGGAGGGCATGGGAATTGTTCTTCCATGCAGGGGAGAGAGGCCAGGGCAACTGTGTTCCCTGTGGCATGGAGGGAGTGTTTGATGAAGGTTGTCATGGGTCATATATTTTTAATTTTAGAAAGTCATACAGAACTTTCCTCAGCCGCTTATGTTTGCCTCTGTTGCCTACAGACCTAATGATATGCATCCATCACTCAGTGTTTATTGTTGTGCTAATGCCCTTAATCCTCATTCCTATGTGGTTAAGGCACTCCCTCTCTCCTTCAAAGTAATCATCAGTTCTGGCAATGACTGTGTTTTTGTCCATTGACAACAGACCATTCTGTTGTCTTTCCCTCTTCAATCATCCACCACTATGGCCGGTCCATAATTTGATCAACATGAAAGCAAATCTAACAGCTCACATTGAAACACTTATAACATTTGTTACCACTGATTAGCAGTCCTAACTTTATTTCAGTACAGTTATGGAGTAAAAGCTTGCTCCATTTTCAATTCATGTCAGCATAACTTCAGTATGTTTCTTTATGTTTTGTACTGTTTCAAAGAAAGAATTGTCATAATTGAAACAAAACAATAATGTTACAGTTAGAAACAATAACATTTATACCAGGATTGTCATTGTAGCATGATAACAGCAACATGTAACAACATGTGATATTCATTACACTACAATGCCTCACATGTTTTCCAACTTTACACTGTTTGATTGTGTCCATGTTGAGGTGACAGGTTACAAAGAACTACATAGGGATACTGTGGTGTATGCATGCACAATGGGTGAACTAAGTCCAGAAAGAGGAGGAATCAGAGATTTCAGACATTTCTGCCATTCCCACAAACCAACATGTATTGTTGTGTACTCAGCTCGAAGAAGCGCCTCAAAAAGGACATAGACCATGTTGATACATTACTCATGACACATAATGAGTGGTGGCAACATATGCACAACTCAAGATAGAACAGAAACAGTGAACATGATAGAGAATTGGAATGACATCACAGGGATAGTTGTTGATTACGACAGTGGTGGATAGCAAAAGTGAAACATAACTGGGAAGTCTGGTCAGGCAGTCATGCTGAACTGGTGATAAAGTGGCACCTCAGTAAAAAACACTCTTAGTCACCTCAAACTATTGATGGCCGCAGTGTTGTAAGCAATGCCATGTAACAACAAAACTGAACACAGAGAACAGTAATACTATGTACACTATGTGCAAAAAATACTACAGTAAATAACAGTGATGCAGTGACATAACTATTGTCACCAAACGAAATACTCGTTTTTTTTTCTAAATTCTCAGTAAGTGCCAGTCTATTTCTTTCCAAAACGAGAGTAATGTTTTTTCAGTAACTCCTCTTTTTCTGGTTGTGATACTGGTGCTATGTTTGGCGGAAGCACTGGCTTGTGAATGTCAGAAACATCATTTAATTTGCCATTCTTGATTCTTAATACATCATCCATCATCTGGTCCAGAAATGTGTATGTTTTCTTTTCATACATTGGTTTGTAAATCCACTGCTTGGCTGCTTTGAAGATACAAAATGGTACTTTGGAATTCCTTTGTTAGGGCCGGTAGTGTTTATTACTTGAGGAAGGTTACAATTTGCTGAGTAACCCAACATTGCTAGTTGTGTGTGAGCAAGCATGCCACTTGTTGCAAAACTCTATCACTCCACCCATGTCCATCACTATAAAATTTAATGTCTCATGAGGGGCCATTCCCCTTTCCAGCCAGCATGTTTTTGTTGTTCTTCTACTACTCAATGTTCACATGCTCAAAAAACTGAGTGTGTCTGTGTGTTTGCTGTGTGCTCCAACACAGACACCCACTTCTCCCTTAAAAGAACTGCAGCCCTGCAGCACATTGATGCTGACCACCAAAAGTGGTTAATGGTGGACTGTGTCCAGGACAGAAGTTCTTGGCAGTGCCTCTGCTTTCCCTTGTAGACCTTTGAATATCAGGATATCAGGCCCCTGGTGACTATCCAATGTCTTTAACTGTGTATAGCCCTTTATTGGTGTCAATGTTACTCTAGGCCATCTGTGACCCTCTCTTCTCTTTACAACTCTGTGTCAGCGTGTATTTGTTCAGTCTGAGGAAAGCTTGATTTCTCTGGTGAATGAGACACAGAGAAACATTTGGAATACAGGTGGTCTGTAAACACATTTTCTAGTGACTCTGACCATGGGCATGCAAAGTCACATGTCTCAAGTTTGCATTGGTTCAACACTGATGCTTTTTGAATGCTTATTGGTGTTCCAGTACTCTAACACCTTTGTGCCAAGATGATATTTGCCGACTGCACTGAACTGAGCAGTTCACATGGTGTCATGTTGTCATTGATCAGTAGTGGTGCAGTAGATGAAGATATTATAGGCTATTCTGTTGATGTCTGAGCACAGCTTCCTTTGTAACTGGTCAACTAAAAGAAGAGAAGAAGGAATATTTGTTTAAATAGGTACATAAGAGTCATGATTTGGTTATTAGATAAATAGATAGATAGATAGATAGATAGATAGATAGATAGATAGATAGGTAGATATGTTTTTGACTTATTTTAGACAGTGGTAATATTTACCAAAACATTAAATGCACTTTTCAACTGATAACATTGATGTTACAAACAAGTGGTGAAACGTTTGAAAATCCACAATCGCAGCACTCTGAATACCATTTTTTCATCAGCGCACACACAATGTGTATTGCCATACTACCACAAGAAAATATATATGTAAGCACCCCACCCATAAGATGTGAGATTATGCCAGTCAATAATACCTGGGAACAGTTCATAAGGCCTTCAGGTGAATGACGTCTGGGCTCCATTGGTATTGGAGGTAATACAAAAATAATGGAGTGCCTCCACCATTGGGGATCCTTTTGGCAGGTGGCTGCCAGGATACTACCATGCAGGAAATGAATGCAACCCCACCCTCATGACAGGGAACTTTTATGATTAGACACAACCCCCAACTTATACTCTATGTGTGCACACACTACAATATGCAAGGGGATAGGGACAGGCTCTGGATAGGGGAATGGAACAGATTAAATGCAGTGAAACAGTTTTGAAGTCACTCCTCAAAGCCTACCAGCTTCTGTTGAGCACCCAAACAGTACTTACTGTTTCCCCCTACTGGTGCACTAGTACCCCAAAGTCCCTTGGGAGCTCCCAATTTAGTCCATTAATTGTCTGGACACACTGGGATGTTGCAGTCCAGATGCTGGGCCATGGTGAGGTACCGATTGAAGGCTAGTGGCTGGAGAACCCAAACAAATTATTCAACACAAATGCTAATTGCTCCTGGCTGTTGCAGTTCTAGAAACAATGAAGCAAGCGGACTTCTGTGCAGTGGAAGAGTGGTTCCTAAATTCCAAACTTCTACTAAATTACAAAAAAACAAAGACAATATTGTTCACCTCCCATCATAGCCACTACAAGTCTTATCCCATCAAAATACATAACAAGAATGAGATACTAGACATGGTCAGTAGCTTGAAATACCTTGTGGTCATCCTTAGCTGCTCTCTCTCGTATGGGCAACACATTGACCATGTTGCCAAGGCAGCTAGCACCAGAATAGGCCAGCTATGTTGGCATAGACACTGTCTCACGGAAAGTGCAATAAAACTGGCAGTAAACAGCTCGGTCTTGTCATTCATAGGCTATGGTCTTGTTGTTTATGGGTCTGGCAGTGACACTGCCCTCAAGAGAATTAAGGTTGCCCTAAATAAAGCTTGCAGGCTTGTTTAGGAGCACACCGCTTAACATGCACATGTGAGCTCTACACAATTACTGGATGGCTCAATCTGATCAACAGGAAACAGTACCAAATATGTCTCTGCTCGCATAAAGTCCACCCTTGGCCTTGCACCCCCAGGAGCGCAGAGGCTTTTCAACCACTCCACCAACCGTAGACAAACCAGGGGTACCTGCGAACCTGCCTTTCAAATCCCATTTCACTGCACTACACAAGGGCAGAGATCCTATGAGTACAGGGTCCCTCGGTGGCTAAATTCTCTCAGCTCTGAACTGATCAAGGAACCAAAATTCGGCCCCTTCAAATCCAAGCTGCAAGCGCATCTTATAGCACTTAGTAAGTGCAACTGTGACCCTATAACCTAATGCCACTAGGTTTGTGCCCCTTACTACTCACACAACTGCACTTAACTCCTTCCCCCCCACACACACCCTGAATCCACTCACTCAAGTGTAACCTATACTTCTCATTATTGTTACCACTCTTCCTCCAGGACTGTCCCTACCTCTAATCCTTTCTGACAAAACCCTCTGGGTGGCTCCTTTTTTCCAGCCTCCTGCCCATACCTCCTCTTTTCCAACCCCCTACTCATACAGCTCAGGATCTTCCCTCTCCCCTTCAGTTCCAGTGGTATCCACTCACTGGATCCTCTTTCCTAACCTCCTACCATTTTACTCCAACTAAACCCACTGGGTGGAACCTCTTCCTTACCTTTTGCTATTTCCAACATCTTCCAACCTTTTGTAACCCAACTTCCTTTAAGCTACTCACCCCTCCCCCAGATCTGGGTTAGTCCCCATTGGGACATCCTGGCACTATGTTGAAACCATTTGTACCCAACCTTATTGTATATAATTTTTGCAATTTACTGTCTGTCTGATTCTTTATGTATTACTGTTAACACTGTAATCCTGGTTGTATTTGTCTTTTATACCTTATATCAATTGTATGCTGTCTGTACTCCTAGAACATGGAACCTTTGTAAATGAGCTGTCAAGCTCAAAGGTATTTTATCCGAGAGTTCAATACATAAAAATAAATAAAATGGGCCTTGAATATTCACTCAGAAATGCCCAGCAATTCCTCTTATCTGTTCCTGATTAGCAGAAGAATTGGAAGGGTATTGAACTAATACTCACAATGTTAGCAGTCTCTGCAGACTGGTGTTGTCAGGATGTTTCCCTCGTGGTTGTAGATGCGACAGTGCAGGTGCGGTGGACCAGTCATGCTTCTGGTTGGTGAGGGATGTGGGCTGTGCAGATCTCCAACGTCCTTTACACCCACAAGGAACTTGCCTTCACCCACCCCCAAGGAGTAGACACTCAGGTCCTCAGGCACTTTAGACCCTCTGTCAGGACAAGTCCTGATAGCTCACAAAGTCCAGGGAAGGAGCTTTAGTGTTGTTTTGGAGGAAACTGAAATCTTTTTGCAAAGATTCCTTGGCCAGCTTTCTTACAACCTTGTGTCTGACTGCTGACTGTACTCACATGTGTTTCTCTTTGTGTCTCCCAGACAAATCTGCTCTATTCACATGTCTCTCCCTTGTGTAGCACTCCAGGGATCAAATATCAGTGGCTAGCATCTCATGCATTATTGAGTATGCTAAACCCTTGGCTCTCAGTGACTGTCGGTTCCTGCTGAAAAGCATGCATACTAGTCCTGAGTCAAAAAAGCAGGGCTCTCCTGGAAGACTGCACTGGTGCTGTCCCTACACTGCCACATCCAAACTGCACCCAAGTAAATTCACATTCACATGGGAAGCACTCAAGTTGAAGAAGAATGCTCACTTCAAAAAAAAAAAAAAGTTGAGGTGAAATTTATTGCATACCCAACATAAGAACGCTGAAGTCAAATGTTGGGCATGCAATACATTTCACCTCAACTTTAATTATTTTTTTTTTTTGAGTGAACGTTTTTCTTCAGTTCGAGTGCTTCCCATGTGAATTTACTCATATACTAGTCCTGAGCCAGCTTGTGCTTTAGTTGTTTTGCAGAGCTGAGCTAGAGCTCCAAATTGATATCAATTTCACAGAAACAGGATGCACTAATTTAGTTGTTTTGCAGAACCGAGCTAGTCTGCAAATTTATGTAAGTTTCACAGGGGTAGGATGTGCAAGCTGAGTAAAAGTGCCACAAGATGTTCCTGTCAGCACACCTGTGGTGGCCCACTCACTGCCCTTAGTGTTTCTGCTATGTAAACCCCTTTTCCCATATGGATTTACTATTGTAACACCACACTGCCGTGGATCACCACTCAAGTGAAATTCTGAGAAAAGAAAATTGAGGGGATGTTGGGTGGATTCAGACTGACAACCTCTTGTTTATGAGGCTTTAGACCTTTCCACTACATTAGAAAGCTGACACAGCAATGAAGCTGAGGTCTTTAGCTGTAGAGGTTTAAACCATGCCAGGAAGTTCCTGACAGGACAGTTTCCTGATAGGACAATATCATTGCTAAGAGGAGAATGTCATTTCTGACAGGAGAATTTTCTGACAGTAAAATCTCATTCCTGAGTGGAGAATTTCCTGACAGGAAAATCTCGTGGCACCTTTACCATCATACCAGCAGGATGTACTAATTTAAGCAGAACTGAGCTAGTCTCCAAATTGAAGTAAGTTTCACAGGGCAGGGTGTACTAATTTAGTTGTTTTGCAGAACTGATCTAGTCTCCAAATTGATGTGAGTTTCATCGGGGCAGGATGTACAAATTCAGCTGTTTTGCAATGCTGAGCTAGTCTGCTGCTGGTAGGCTCTGCAAAGTTAAATACATAAACACCTACAATTCCCAACCAGGTTTTGTGTCCTCTGATCTCTTCTCAGTAGTCTTGGGACTGGGGGAAACTACAGACATGGCTAGTTTTGTAGTTTTTCACTTTATCTTCTATTTTAACATGCTTCTGTCCCTTCATGTGGCTTCTGGCCATATTGATCAATCTTGATCAATACCTTCCAGTTCCTACTGCCATCTGGTGGAACTGGTGGGTGAACTGGTAACATGGGAGTGCTGTTGAGTGTCCCCAAAGTGTTCCACTTTGTGCAGCTTTGAGAGCTGCTAGAAACTGAGCAACCTCCTTGCTGTGAACTCCCTGAGCCTGAAGGCAGTCAAGGGGCAGGTTGAGTGAAAAGAGGTGGCAGCACGTTGGCCAGGTGAGAAGGAAGCTGAAGAACCTACAGATCAAATGACAGTGTCCAGTCCAGTCTCAGGTCTATCAGCTGCAGTCTGGGCCAGGACCGGAATGAAGGAGCAGTGCAAGGGAAGGTGGCAGCAGTGATTTAGAGAGAGTCAAAGGTAAGCTTCCTTTTAGGAGGTGGTACATATAGATATACTACATTCATGCAATTCGCATTGCCTTGTAACATGGTTTCCGTTGAAGCGCTTCTGGAAAACAGCATGGGATCACATCTAGTTTCAGTCTTCTTGCATCATTCTTGGCACCTGCGACATTTACAACACTAAAATTAGTAACACGTCACAATGGCAATATATGCAAATATAGCATTATAATTTGGATAAGGAAAGCCGGCCCATTAGCGCAGCGGTGGGTTTTCCACTTGCGACGCTGGCGAACCAGGTTCGGGAATGGACCCGGGTCATCAGAGGGCCGGCCGGGAGGAGAAGGATGGAGCATCCTATGGACTGCTCTCCTTCTCCATGGGGAGGGGGAGGGGGAGGGAAGCACTTGGAGCACTGAGGACTCCTGGCGGAGGCTGGGAGATCTCACGCTCCCGACGCTCAATCTCTGGGAGGCGGGGCGGACGCTGGCATCATTGCATGTCCCCACCTCCGTGAGGAAAAAGTCAAGAAAAATAGGTGGGCGAGGGCCACAGTCTTAATGAAGCCCTCCCGGAAGACCTCGAGTGGCCACCATCGCTGTGGGTCCCCCAAATAGATAATGGTTCCTTGGCCACGAAAGAATGTGGCCATGGCCCCACCCTTTGGGGGCAAGCCAGGGGTGACTGGGGGACCCCAGCAGCCATAGATGGTGGCTGAGGCTTCCAGGGGCCGTGACCAGGGCCGATATAGTGACAGGAGGTCCTGCCAAAAAAAAAAAAAATAATAATTTGGATAAGGAAAATCCTTGATTGCGATTGGGCTTAGAACCAGTGCAGTTGCAAGAGCACAACAGCACTGGTCAGAATCTAGAAGCAGTGTGCCTACAAAAATCTGTGCATTCAAATGTCTCTTTGTTTTAAACCGCCATCTTGAATCTCATTAAAAATGGAGCTTACCTTTTCTCTGATACAAGAGGACAACTCTGACTGGGTAAATAGTAATTTTCAAGCAGATACGACTATTGAACCCGAAGCTGCAAATGAGGAACAAAAAGAAACAGCAAACGTAAGTGAAAATGCACCCAAAATACCAGCTGTCAAAAAAAAAGCTCACTGAACTCAGTGAATCTGAAATTGACCAAACAGAGCTGAACCGCAACAAGCAGAAAATAAAGCAGCAAACTAGCTGGTCAATGAATGGTTTTAATGACTAGCTTTGTGAAAAAAAAAATATGAGCTTGACTTGAAAACAATATAATTCACAACGTTAAAAATAATCCTCAGAGAGTTTTTTTGCCATTGTGAAAAACAGTAGCCGTGAGGTATATAGTGTGCCAAGCTATGCGAGAATTTGAGTGTGACTCAACCATTACTTAAACAACCCATACCTCTCAAGATACCTCTGTCCCTGATTTTCAGGGACGTCCCTGATTTTGACTTAGAATTTTCCTCTGTCCCTCATAAAATTTGTGTTTTTGTGACAAAACAGTGGGGATTGAAAGTACAAAATAATGCCAAACATTAAAGTTACAGACTTGTTCTTCTTCAGAAAATGCATTTTACACTAATCCACTTATTCTACCAGCTTTCTGAGTGAATAGTACCAATTTTTAAGATATGTCCCTGATTTTGGGTCTTTGTCCCTGATTTTTTTAAGCTTTGTCCCTGATTTACGAGTAAAGATGTTGAGAGGTATGAAACAACCTACCACTCCGCCACTCTGTAAACATCACGAAGGACACTGTATTTTCTAGCAGCAATAATGTTTTTATGGGAGTTTTAACACAGTGATGAAGACAGGGAAAGGACAAAGCCTGTCATTACCCCTCTCAGTATCTGAATTACATCTGCAATGCATTCACACTTCTAAAGCCCTTGGTGTTAATAGTGCTGCAGATATGTGGATGTCCAGCTCTATTTTGCTTGTCAAGGCAGAGAAGGACTCTGTGTCCTTTAAAGGAACAGTCTGATAATAAAAACAGACAAAAGCAGGAATCATGTAGATCTCCATGAAGGCAGCAGAAGCACCTTGCGCAGTTACATACCAGAACTCCCCAACCCTCTCTGCTCGATTGCCTTGTTAGCAGAATATCTTAGTAAAATGGCAGAAAATGCTCCTGCATTTTACCTTCATCTGAGGTGCACAGTACCTGAGGAATATTTTGAAAGCCAGGATGTCTGCTACACTAGAGAGCTCTTGGGCACTGTTTGTTGAGCATGCTGCAAGAATATCCAAGCTGGCAGATCTGACAACTTACACAAATCAGTCTGTGAAATACAGCTGTGCATCTACTTTCATTTCCTGGGCTATTTTCATGAGGGAAGGGATCGTATTTTTGCTCCAAGGAGCTGAGCAGCTGATCCCCTCCACTTCCCAGTTTAGAGACGCGCCCCCACGCTGTTCCACATTCTGACATCACAATGTGCTTGCGTGGGGAACGCGCTCCAAACATGCCTATGGCACATGCCCCTGTGTAAGCATATTGTGATGTCAGAATATGATACAGCAAGGGTGTGAGTCTCTAAACTGTGAAGTGGAAGGGATCGGCTGCTTGGCTCCTCAGAGCAAAAATGCAATCCCTTCCCTTCCGAAAACAGCAGTATATAAAAATATTTATTTTTTTAAACCATCGGACACTGAGCCAGGTAAGGCTCCTTCATGACTGTGAGCACTCACGCCACAAAAGGTGCTCCTTAAATCTGCAGTATTTCAAGCCCCAGTACATGCAGCATGAACTGTATTAAATTTGGTAGTTGGAAAAAAGAAATAATCTTTTATTTGCAGCATTTACATGTTGCGAAGCACAACTTCTTTTTATATTTGCTTGCGCATGCAAAAGAGCATTTTTTTTTACAGTGGAACGGCATTTGAGAGGTGTGGTGGTGCCCTGACCAATGCAGGTCACGCTCCACAGGGCTCGTCCTTCACAGCCCAGTCAGCATGCAAACTGACTATGACTCTAGTAAGAGTTTCATGGGTGGAAATGACTTGAAAAGACTTTTATTTATTTATTTATTTTAGTCTTTGGTAACCAGGTAAAGCCCACCAGGCACAAGTGCCTGTTTTCAGGGGTGACCTGTAAGCACTGGGCGGTTAAGTGACTTGTTCAGAGTCACACAGTATGCAAGTGGAGGTTGTGAGAATCAAATCCAGGTCTGGTCTGCTGAATGTACCAAGCTCGTTCACAGCTCTTAACTCTAACCTCTAGGCTATATTGTAAATTTGCATAAAGCCAGATGGCAATCAGCTGAGCAGTTTGGCTTTTGCGTTGTCAAAGGACACAGTTGACATCTTAGATAACTCCCCTTCCCACTATAGAACGCAAGACAGTGATGTTAGTGCAGCTCAGGTCTCCTAACTAAGGCCGAAACCCATGTGCTGCACAGCTGGCTCTGCTCTGCATAGTTTCAGTGTCTGAGTCCTAGGTAAGCCCCATGGGCTCCACTCTGCATAGGTTCAGTACCCCAAAAACCCCTATGTGAGTACGGTGCTAGATAGATTCGCTCTCCGACTCTTAAATGAGTCCAAAGCCCTCTGCTGCAGAGTCAGCTCTGCTGTATATAGGTTTGGTCTGTGAGTCCTAGGTAATGGTAGTTGGCTCCATTCAACAATCCTTGCTGTGCACAGTAAACAAGGTCCAGTGTGTATAGGTTCAGTGCGCAACTCCGGCAATAACACTGGTTGGTGCGAGCCATGAACCCCCTACGCTGGAGTCCTAGGTAACCACAGTCAGCTCCAGTGATGAAACCTCTGCTGTGCATGGTAAACAAAGAATTAAGGCTCTGGTTTGGATAGGCTCAGTCTGTGAGACCTAGGTGACATGTTCATGAAACCCTGCACTGCACACTAAAGAAAGAACTAAGTTCTCAGCAGTCCACATAGGTTCTGCTCTACATTGTGGAGCCAGAACTGTAAAAAATAAGTGAGGGAACATTTACAAAATAAGATTTCTGGCACCTGGCCAGAGTAAACTGCTCCCCCAGCCATGCTAGGACCATGAGCTGAGCTGAGCTGAGTCCCGCTGGGAGCAGGGATTTTAAGAATAACTATGCCCTCCACGGTTGATCCCAGCTTAGAGCAGGGATATTAATTTCTTGTGTTCTTGTATTTGCAAGCCTGCAGCCCTGAAACATGTCTATGCACTAACTCAGAGTTCAGTCAGTGAGTGCTGGTTTTATTACAAAGCTCGTTCACCTTGTGAACCATTGTGAACCGTTGTTCTTAGGCACAGCCTTTTCTCCTTCATCATTCATAGCAGCTGTTTAACTACATTAAAAAAAAGTTAAATTGCATCTGTAGGGATGTGATTTTTTTTAAAAATGTTCTGCCTGTAGCAGTTTCCAGCCCCAGAGAGACATGGAGACTTTAATTAAAATTAAAATCCTGGCTCCAAGCTGGGCTCAGCCCTGGAGGGAATTGTTAATGGTAATTAATTCTGATTATACAGTGTGCAGATTTCTTTGCTGGCACCCAAACAGAGTGAAATCTTACCCCTCACTCCCACATGCTGGGACCCTCCACTGAGCAGATCCCCACTGGGAGTAGGGATTTTAGCAGTAATAATACCCTCCAGGGCTTAGACTCACAGAGAGTGGAGATTTTATATGTAATTGAAGCTTCCGGGGCTCTCCGAGGCTTGAACATTCTACCAGTGGAAAATACATATTTGTTTTTAAATGCATCCCCTCCTAGCTGAAACCCAGCCACCTGGGGAAATTTTTTTGTGGATTTCAAAGAACTAATAATGCTGTCCTGGGCTGGTTTATTTTAAAATAACAATGCCCTTCTGGGCAGAGACCCAGGGCAGGATTCACGAAGCACTCCGCAACCCCAGTTGTGCTTTGAAATCACCGCAGCTATGGAAAGCCGATCCACAGCTGCAGCAGTTGTGGAGGGTGCTACGGTGGGTCCCACTGCCTGTAGCAGCCTCCTGCAGCTGCAGTGCTGTCCCTGGCAACAGCACCCCGCAAGCTGCTGTAATCCGTGGAGCCAGTCATACTCCTGCTTCACCTTAGTGAATACCCGCAGCTGTGGGCAACCTGCAGCTTTGCAAGTGGAAACCCACTAGTGCCAAGGTTTTCCCGCACCTGCAGGACCTTCCCCAACATTCGTAAATCCTGTCCCCGCTCCCTATGTAAGTGCTATGTGGTTCTCTGGGGCTCATTTCCACTATTGGTGGGAAAGAAAAAGATTAAGGAGCCATAGAAATGTTTCAGGGCTGCAGAGATCACTGTGGCTTCTCCTGCAAGATGTCAGGCAACAAGAAATATGCACGTTCACTGCATAACAAAAATTAATTTCAGGAACCACAACTTTTAGAAAAAAATCATAATGAACTTTATACTAGCTTAAAACTGTATGAGGAATGGAATTTCAGCTAATATAAGCTTGGTTGTGAGTTTTCTAAAAGTTGGGATTCCTGAATTAATTTTGTATATTGAGACAGTGTGCACATTTTTTGTGTCCCTGTCCTGTCCGGCATTGGGCCAGAATAAACTGCTACCCCCCTCATGCTGGACCTGGGCTGAGCTGAGCCCCACTGGGAGTGGGGATTTTAGCAATAAGTATTCCTTCCAGGGCTAAGCCCAGCTTGGAGCATGGAAGTGGAGCTTCCAGGGCTCTCTGGGGCTCAAGCACTCTACCAGTGGAAAATAATAACCCCCAAAAAAGGGCCAGCCCAGTGGTGCTGAGGGTTGAGGCACTGGATGCCACACCTTGGGCCATGCTAGTGACCCAGGCTTGGGTTGCCAGGGGCCAGTAGGGGAGGGAGAAGATCAAGTGTCTGATGGACTACTCTCCTCTTCCAGGGAGGAAGGGATGGCCATCCCGCTCCCTGGCTGCCTCCTGGTGGAGGTCGGGTGGCAGCACTAAGAGCCAGGGAGGCACAAGAATGTGGCAGCATTGAGCATGTGTGCCTCCATACACACACACACTCATGGCTGTGAGTGGGAGGGACAGAAAAATGGAAAAAGATGGCATCCATGGTCTCCATGAAGACCTACCTGCCAACCGGTGTCCCTCTCTGTTGCCGGACCACTGGAGGCCCCAGAACTGGATTGGATGCCCTGGGTGGGGGGCAGACAGCACTCCCCTTCCCAGCACCACCACAGGAAGGGAATCTGTGGGGGTACTAGGGGCTCAGTGGCACCAGTGGAGTGGTTGATGGACTTAGGTGGCAAGGTAGGGGAGATAGTAGCCTGTGGATGATGGAGGGAGAAAAAATAAGATAAAAAAAATAAATAAAAAAAATCACTGTCCCCTCCTAGCTGACAGTGTGCCTACTGGGGACCTTTTTATGCATATTTCTTACAATTAATATTGCCTTCCTGGGCTGAATTACATTAAAATTAATAATGCCCTCCTCGGCTGAATTATTTTAACATTAAATATTGCCCATCTCTATTTAACTTTATGTAAGCCTCTCTGTGACTCTCAGTGGCTTGGTCCCACTATTGGTGAGTAAGAAAAAGATCAGGGAACCATAGAAATGTTTCAGGGCTGCAGAGTTCACTGCTGCTTCTCCTGGCAAATGCCAGTCAACAAGAAATATGCACATTCTCTGCATAACAAAAATTAATTCAGGAACCACAACTTTCAGAAAAAAATCATAATGGACTTTATATCAGTTCAAAACTGTATGAGGAATGGAAACCCTTCCATGTTCTCATACAGTTTTTATCTAATATAAACTAGGTTGTGATTTTTCTAAAAGTTTCTAAAAGACAGTGTGCAGTTTTTTTGTGTCCCTCTCCTGACCAGCACTGGGCCAGAGTGAAATGCTACCCCCCCCCGGTACCCTGGGCTAAGTGGAGCCCCACTGGGAGCAGGGATTTTAACAATAAGTATACCCTCCAGGGCTTTGCCCAGTTCAGAGTGGGGATTTTAGTTGAAGCTTCCAGGGCTCTCCGGGCTCGAACCTACTACAGGCAAAATCACGTCCCCTCAGCGGACACCATCCCTGCTGGGGATATTTTCTGGACATTTAATTATTTTATAAATAATTAATAATGCCCTCCTGAGCCAAATGATTTTAGCATTAATAATGCCCTGCTAAGCATAGACCTACTCCCAGTTTAACTTTATGTAAGCCCCTCCATGGCTCCTCAGTTCCGCTGTTGGCAGGAAAGAAAAAGATCAGGGAGCCCTAGAAATGTTTCAGGGCTGCAGAGAGATCACTGCAGTTTCTCCTGTCAAATGTCAGGCAACAAGAAATATGCACATTCTCTGCATAACAAAATGAATTCAGGAACTGCAACAGTTAGAAAAAACTATAATGGATTTTATATTAGCTCAAAACTGTATGAGGAATGGAAACCCTTCCATGTCCTCATACAGTTTTCAGCTAATATAAATTTGACAGTGATTTTTCTGAAAGTTGGGGTTCCTGAATTGATTGTGCACATAGAGACAGTGTGCAGGTTTTTTTTGTTTCCTTGTCTTGGCTGGCACTGGGCCAGAGTAACTGTCCCCCCCCCCACCATGCTGGGACCCTGGACTGAGCTATGTATGTGTGGCTTTTACATGCTGATATGCAACCCTGCATGGTGTACAAATTTTTATATATATATATACACACACACACACACACACATATACATATATTATAAGTGTGCAGTTTCACCCTTATGGTTTAGGGTTGAGTAGGCAGTTTAATGTTAAGCCCCAAATTTTGCACCTTAATAACTTTGCAACCTTTCAACAGATTTGCACGTAATGTGGTATGTTCTGTCCTGTTGGGTAGATGTCCTGATATGCCACATTTTGTTTTGATCAGATGTGCAGTTTTTGTGCAGCGCATAGTGCAAAAAGTGCATTTTTCGCTTTTTTCATCAATTTTTCCTGAATTTTCCTCATCACCCTGCACCCACACCATTTGGGAGTTTAGCCTGAAATTGTCAAGGTAGAAAGGGCTTGCCCTAAGGAATAAACCAGCTTTGGTTTGGTGTGAAAATATCAATCTGTTCCAAAGTTATTCAATTTTGAAAATTCAAGTTCTGAGCATGCTCAGTTCAGTCTTTTGGATAGATGCACAGCTGTGACCAAGGATTTCAGCTCAGGAACGAGGATTTTGACAGTTCATGAATGGAGATTCATGAAATCCTTGTTAGTGAGAAAATAAAATCCTAGTTCATGAGCCGCTATCTTGTTTTCACTTTTAGCCCAAAACAAAATGTTGTTACTTGCCCCAGCATTCTGTGGAAACAAGTGTATGGATTTTGTTCAGGGTGATGCCCTCTACAAAACCATGTGTTTGGTTTCCATCAGTTTATTAAAAAAATTGCCTTTTTTTAATTTGAAAATCCCATTAGTGACTGCGCTTCGATCCCGTTAGGTAGGGTGTTCAAATCCCGTTAAGTGAGCTGATCCTGTTTGTGAGCTGTCAAAATCCCTGTTCATGAGATAAGGACCAGATGGCTATCTCACGAACGGGATCAGCAATGAACAGGGATTTGAACCTCATGAATGGATTCGGTTGACGAACGGGGATTTTGACACTTCACGAACAGAGATTATACAAACAAAATCCCCATTCGTGAAGTGTCAAAATCCCCGTTCGTCAGCCAATCCCTGTATGTGAGGTGTCAAAATCCCCATTTGTGAGATGAAGACCAGATGGTCAGATAGGACCATTTGGTCCTCATCCCACCTCGTGAATGGGTATTGGCTGGCGAACACAGATCCACAATGGTGGATTTCCCCAAGCAAAAAAACAGCCCCAGAACTTATTCTTTAAATGCCGACATTGGGGTGCCCAATCCCTGTGTTAGAATGTATCTCCCCACCCCCCACTAATATGATACGCTGGGAGCCCACCCCAGTGTGCCAAATAGATATGTATTTTTTTATTAGATTTGAATGTTTCCTACACAGGGATGCCCACTCAGATGATGCCCCCCCCAAAGCCAGTAGTCTTGAATTGCTTACACAGGGTGCCCAATCCCTGTATCAGCAGATATCCACACCCCTCACTAATATGGCACACTGGGAGCCCACCCCAGTGTGCCCAAATATGTATAAATATTTTAAAATACCTGTAAATGAAGAAAACCATCCCCTGACATATTTTTTTTTCTTAAACCTGCAAAAAAGAAAACGGTCCCTCATCATCTCCCCAGTCCCCCTTCCCCTATCTTCACCCTCCCACTGAGCATCCACCTTCCTGTACCTCCCTTACCAATACTTACCTCCAGAGGTCAGGAGCAGTGATCTTCTCTGGACTGGGACACGTCTGCACTCTTCAAAGCCGAACTGCAAACTGAAGAATCAAAGGTAAGCGCCGAAAATGGCAGTCAATGGGGGTTTCAACTTAGATTGACATCTCAGCCATTTTTAAGAATTTTGGCCCAAGTTTTTCAACATGGGGTTCTTGGGACCCCCACTTTGTGAATACTGGCACTGTCATTTCGTTACTTAGTCCCGAAAGGTGATTTTGCATTTGCTACGTGGAATTACCTTTCAGGACTGAGTAATGAAATTACAGTGCCACTGTTCATGAGTTGGGGACTCAAAAATCCCATGTTGCAAGTTTGATGAAAAAATTACAAACAATGACTGCATTACAAATGTGCATTGTGCAGTTTCTACTCATGCTCGTAACTTCACCAGTTTTTAACATTTTAACTCCAGATTTTCAACATTGCCATTTTTTCACATCTCCTTATGAACAGTACAGTTGTCATTTTTCACATCCTGCCTGAAACATGTTTTCACACCTGTGGCTCAGAATGGCATGGTCACCATACAAAATCAACTTTCAGGATGGATTAACAAAATCACAGTGCCACTGTTCATGAGGGGAGGTCCCAAAAAGCCTATGTTGAAAATCAGGTGAAAAGATTTCAACAAATGACCGTGTTCTGGGGAGGGAGAGGATCGTGCGTCCGTAGGACAGCTCTCCTTTCCCGGGGGAGGGGGAGTACGGGGTTGGTGCTTCCCTGACACCTAGCAGAGGCTGGGTGCCAGTGTGCCATAGAGCTTGTCACAAGTAAGGGGAGATGGAGCAGTCGGCAGGCGTGTTGTGGGAGGAAATGCACACAGCTCAGCCATTGCAGACATTGCACGCTCCACCCGGAGGAACAACCAGAAACCAGGAAAATAGGTTTCAGGTCAAGCAGGATGAACAGCCACCTGCCACAGGCCCTGGCTTAGAATGGTGCTTCCCCAGAGTCTGGATCTGATTCGAGGTAAGTTGAGTTGGGGGGCTACTCGCCGCCCTACCATGGAGGGTAAAACAGTGGAGGAAGATGGGGACAGCTGCCTGATGTCAGGTGCGGGGCTGGTTGGGTGGCTGAGAGGTAAGTCAACTGGCGGGGACCTGGGGAGAAGCAGATAATCTAAAAAAAACACAAATACCCACTTTACGAGAGTGCATTGCGCAGTTTCTACACATGCTCGTAACTTTGTCAGTTTTTCATGTTTTCACTCAAGACTTTTAACATTATCATTTTTTCACACTACCTCATGAATAGTATAGCTGCAATTTTTTAAATCCTGCCCAAACATGTTTTCTACACCTGTGGTTCAAAATGGCATTTCAATTGCACAGAATTAAATCTCAACAGGGTTTTGAAAGTGTTCTGTACTGGGTGCATGCGGTGAGGTAATAAGAAGGTTATGTTGAACATTAGGGGGAAAATTATTTAAGATGGCACAGTTATGACTATTTGTTGCAATTTCACTATGCCTGCTCATAATAACTTAATGTGTGGAAGCGCAGGGACCAGAGATCCCTGTGTTTCCACAGCTACATCTGCGGAGGGATAGGAGGGCAGGATCCAAAGGACTTTACACTCCCACCATGATGGATACTGTTGTACTATCTGGATGGAGGAATGGGAGCACAGGGTCCAAAGGACCCTATGCTCCCACAGCAAAATAAAGATAGTATCATACTATCTCAAAAAGTGAGGAAATAAATTGCAAAAAACTCCATTAATCCATGAGTTAGGGTTGAAGTGATAAAAGTATGGAAGTGAGGTGTCAGGGTTGAGCCCCTAACCCCCCACCCTACCACCCCACCCCATCCCACCTTGTCCTCCACACAACAACAGGCATCAGGGTGTGCCATGGGGTCATTAGGCTAACTCTCACCCCATTCTCTTATACTGTACAATGTCACCCTGTTTACACATGGAATGGGGTGAGAGTTGGGCCTAATGACCCCATGGCACACCCCAATGCCTCTTGATATGTAGAGGGTGGGGTGGCAGGGTGGTGGGGTTTGGGGCTCAATCCTAATGCCTCATTTCCATACTTTTATCACTTCAGTCCTAACTGATGGATTAACAAAGTTATTTACTATAGATATATATATATATATATATATTCATTGCAAAAACTTTATTACCGCATCAGTTAGGGTTAAAGCAACAAAAGTGGGAAAATGAGACATTAGGGTTGAGCCCCTAACCCCCCTACCACCACACACCCCTATCCTCCACAGACCGACAGATGCCAGGGTGTGTTATGGAGTCACAAGGCCCAACTCTCACCCCATTCCATGCGTAAACAGGTTGATATGCAACAGTAAAGAAGAATGGGGTGAGAGTTAGGCCTCACAATCCCATGGCACACCCCGACGTATGTCAGACTGTGAAGGATGGGGGTGTGTGGTGGTGAGCGTTAGGGGCTCAATCCAAATGTCTCATTTCCCCACTTTTGTCACTTTAACCCTAACTGATGCATTAATGAAGTTTTTTGCAATGAACTTCCTTACTTTTTGAAAAAGTGTAATATAACTAGTAAATGGTATGTGTTGGTAGGAGCACGAAGCCCCCCCACCAAAGTGCCCATTTGTGCATAATGATATGCATCTGTGGGAGCATGGGCCCTCCGGGTCCTGCGCTTCCATTTGCATATAACTACGTAGCCATATAGCAGCCCTATAGGGCAAGGAACACTTGTAACACTAATTTGCCAATATCTCAGCAACCGTAGCAGCTATGAAAATAATTCAAGTGTCATTGTAATCATGACAACAAGACCTCCACACCAGATAAGTTGCCCAAATCTGTATCTTGCATCATTTCCGGAGAGATGGTACTGAAAACATTGAAAAGGCACCCTTGGAACCCTTCTGACACTAATTTGACAATATCTCTGTAACCATAGCAAGTAGGACAATTTTTTTTACTGCTGGTGTAATCTATCATTCCAAACTTGCTTCTATAGCTTGGATCACCTGAAGGTGATCCAAGCTATAGGTACCCAAAAGTCAATATCTCGCTTCATTTTTGAAATACGGGCAATGAAAGGCATAATGGGTGCCGCAATATTATCCTATGGGAAATTTCTCAACTTCAGAATGCTGTAACTTTGGGCCCATTGAATATTTTGGTATCAAACCACCAAAAGGCACATCTGTGGGACACCCCTTTTGCACCTTGCAAATTTCAAGCCAAAATTCCTTACCGTTTCTTACCAGTGAACTGGCAAAGTTTTACAAATCCTCATTCGTGAGCTGTCAAAATCCCAGTTTGTGAGCCGAATCCCCATTCGTGAGATGACAAAATACCCGTTCATGAAGCAATCCATGTTTGTGAGATAGGGCCATCTAGTCTTTATCTCACAAATGGGGATTTTCCTAGCTCACAAATGGAGATCGGCTCACAAATGTGGATTTTGGCAGCTCACAAATGGGGATTCCCTGTTCGTGAGATAGGGCCATCTGGTCCTCATCTCACAAATGGGAATTTTGACACCTCACAAATGGGGATTTAGCTCATGAACGGGGATTTTGGAAGCTCATGAACCAGGATTTTTTTTTTTTTTATGATCACCGTTCTTGAGGGTGTCAAAATCCCCATTTGTGAGCCAAATCCCCATTTGTGAGGTATCAAAATCCTCGTTCATGAGCTGATCCCTGTTCATGAGATATGGCCATCTGGTCTTTATCTCACAAATGGGGATTTTGACAGCTCACAAACAGGAATCGGCTCACGAAATGAGATTTGGACACCTCACAAACAGGAATCGGAAGCAAGTCACAAACGGGGAATTTAAAATTAAAAAACAGCCATTTTTTGAATTATCTGATGGAAACCAAACACATGGTTTTGTAGAGGGCATCGCCCTAAACAAAACCCATATATTTGTTTTCACAAAATACATCCGTGTGACAAGTTACAACATTTTGTTTTGGGCTAAAAGTGAAAACAAGATGATGGCTCATGAACAGGGATTTTTTTCTCATGAACAGGGATTTAATGAATCCCCATTTGTGAGCTGTCAAAATCCTCGTTCATGAGCCGAAATCCTTGTTCGCAGCTGTGCATCTATCCAAAAGACTGAGCTCAGCATGCTCACAACCCAAATTGTGAAAATTGAATAACTTTGGATCTGAATAATATTTTTGCACCAAACTAGTGCTGGCTTGTTCCTGAGGGTACACTCTTTCTACCCTGAAAATTTCAGGCTAAAATGTAAAATGATGTGGGTGCAGGGAGATGAGGAAAATTCAGGGAAAATTGATGAAAAAAGCGAAAAACACACTTTTTTCCCTATGCGCTGCGTAAAATCTGCACATCCGATCAAAACAAAACTTGACATGTCAAGAGATCTACCCCACAGGACTACACATACCAAATTTCATGCAAATCCATTGAACGGTTGCAAAGATATTAAGGTACAACATTTGGGGTTTAACATTAAACTGCTTACCCAACCCTAACTATAGAAGCATGACCACGCCTCTATTATATACATATATATATTTATATACAGTATATATATATATATATATATATATATATACACACACACACACACACACATATATATACAGTATATATATACACACACACACACATATATATATTTCTATATATACAGTATATATATATATATATATATGAGATAGGAGTTTAACCAGGAAAGGCACACTAAACCAAAGCTTGTTTATGTGATAGTGGTTTAACCAGGAAAGGCACACTAAACCAAAGCTTCTTTAGGAAGTTAAGTGACTTGTTCAGTATCACACAGTATGCAAGTGAGGGCTGATGGGATCCAAACCCAGGTCTCCAGGTTTTCAGCCCAGTGCCCTTAACCATTATGCTATACTAATAGAGAGAGAGAGAGAGATAGATACACAGCGACATTTGTATGTGTGCTGGCTGCATGTGTATCCATCTTACATATCTACTCTGTAACTATCTACATATCTTTAATTTGATAAACATGGTATGACTGTGGGTTTTGAATGCTGATATGCAACCCTGCTTAAGGTAGACAGATAGATAGACAGACAGACAGACATATACATTTGCAAGTGTATGTGTATCAATCTTACATATCTACTCTGTATCTATCTACTGTATCTAGCTATCTATCTTTAATTTGATAAACGTTGTATGACTGTGGGTTTTGAATTCTGATATGCAACCCTGCTTAAGATAGCTAGATAGACAGCTAGATAGATAGATAGATAGACAGACAGACAGACAGATAGATAGATACAGTAGATAGATAGATAGATAGATAGATAGATAGATAGATAGATAGATAGATAGATAGATAGATAGACGTGTAGTGTGTGTGTGTGTACATTCATTAAAGATGTTTTACCTTTTCCCAGTTTTAGGGCTGAAGCAGGCAGTGGGCAGAGCCCTGCAGACCTCTTGCTTTCAGAAAAGGACTCCACATTCCTTGTATTCTTTCTGACTGAACAACATGTTTGAGTTGCACCACAATCATCTCCGCATTTATGGAGCACTCCACTTGCATGGCACTATTTTTTTCTTGAAAAAAAATGTGCAGTTCTGATTGGGACACGGGGGGATTGGGCACCCCCAGTGTCACTCTTATGCTTCTGGGGGTGGGTGGGTGCTGAGAGAAAGGGTCGGGTGGGGGATATATGTCTAATTAAAAAACAGCAGTCACAGCAGAACACGGCACACTCGGCTGAGTCCATGATGGCTGCTGCACTCTACCACATGCACAACCACTGGCACACGTGCAGTGTAGCGCAGTTTCCATCTTGGTCATGGCAGAGTGTGCTGTATTCTGCTGTGACTGCCAATTTCTTTTTTTTTATTATTATTATTGATACCCCCACATGCCACTCCCTCTCAGCACCCACTGCCCTAAGAAACAATACAATGAAACTGGGGTGCCCAATCCCACAGTGTCAAAATCATGTTCCATACTCTCTTTTTAAAATATGTAGTTTTTATCTCACCCAACCCTCCCTGTCAGCACCCACCACCTCACACACCCCTAAAACATAACAATGATACTGGGGTGCCCAATCCCCAGGTGTCGCAGTCGTGTTCTGTGCCTGCTTTTTTAATATATATTTTTTTATCCCCCACCCAACCCTCCCTCTCAGCACCTACCATCCCACAATACTTTTTGGAAACATAACAGTAACACGGGGTGTTCAGTCCCCAAGTGTTGTGATGGTTATTCCTCGTCCTTTATTTATTTTTCTTTTACTCTCTAAAAGAAAAACATCCATCTATGTCTTTTCGCCAGTACCGTCCACCCCACCCAACCCTCCCACCCAGCACCCACCACCTCACCCCCAAGCCCTTAATTACCCATTTGGGGTCCAATGCCGTAATCCTCTGTGGACTGCAGACACAACTTCACTATTTAAAGTTGGACTGTGAATTGAAGAAACAGGCATGCGGTCCTCTGTATTTCATTGGTGTTTTGAACTTAGTGGCATAACTTGGGCATTTTTGCATATTTTTGGCCCACATTTCCAACATGCCTTTTTTGGTACCCTACATTATGAACAGTGGCACTGTCATTAGGCAGATCTGTTCAGGAAGGTGATTTTGTGGTCCTGGCATGAAATCACCTTCCGGGCAGGAGCCGAACATTTTCTCTGCCATTGTTCATGAGGTGAGCACATAAGAAGGTTATGTTTTAAATTTGGTGTAAAAATATTTAAAAAAAAATTATTAGGCTATGTTGAATTTTGCAAACGCAGGCTCATAAGTTTGGTAATATTCAATATTTTTACCCAAAATTTTCAACATAGCCATTTCTTTATGGCACCGCATGAATGTGACAGTTGCCATTTTTCAATTCCAGCCCAAAATGTGTTTCTGCATCCCAAAACTTGATTTTGCCGTCCCTGTATGAAATCACCTTTCGGGCAGGAGTTGAAAATTTGCTCTGCCCTTCTTCATGAGGCAGGGTCATAACAAGGCTATGTTGAAAATTTGGTGTAAAAATATTACGAAAACAATACATTTAAGAGCCTATGTTACATTTTGCTAACACAGGCTCATAACTTTGATAATTTTTAATATTTTAACCCCCAAATTCCTTGACTGCAGCCCTATCGGTTCCGGCCAGAGTTTGTTTATATTGTAATATATAACACCAAATCAGTTAAAGACGTGTTGGTCTTCTTATATAATTTACCACCTAAGGGTTACTACATGATGGCCTTCATCCTTTGATTAAGAGTTCTCTGTATCAGTTTGACTCTTGAGGGGTCTGTTCTTCTGAGTTTAATTGGGCTTCATGGGAATCTATTTTTGAGCTGAATCTTTTCCAGATGTTTTATCTTGTTTTTTTCTCCCCCACCCCCTTGTTATTTCCGTGTGTGTGTGTGTGTGTGTGTGTGTGTGTGTGTGTGTTTGTCCTTAGTGGATGAGTCTTTCCCTGGGATTTCTTTTCCTGTGCCACCACTGTTTTTTTTTTTCAATCCATATTGGGAGGCATAATGTTGCTTTTATCTTGTCCTTTTCTTTTAAAATTAAGAGTAGTTTGTATAGTCTTACAACTCTATCTGGTGGTTCTTATCTCAGTTTTTCAACTTTGTAGGGACAGATATATTTCTTCTTCAACCTTTGCTTCTTATAAAAATGTTCACCTCTTTCTGCCTGTCACTTGTCATTTTCCTACATGTACCATAAAAGTGTATAGCTGAATAGTAAGTGGTACAATATTTACTGGAAGTTTGAATGGTGGCACAATCTGTTAATTCAGTAAAAACACATTTTCACCAATCGTTCCTTTCTTTATCAACCTTTATGTAATAAATGCCTCCACCAGTTCTCTCCAGCTAATGCAATTGTGTTTTAAATCAGAAACTATCTCCAGAGCAGCAGATATATAAATCATAGTTCGTTTATGCCATCCTATATCACTGTTGTAATTTTATGGAGAAAAGGAAACAATATTCAATGTAACAGATTTAATAGTATTGTTGCTTTGATAGCTCTTTTGTTCCTGTGCCAAACTGTTTGCTATCTTTGCAAACAGCTTGTAACTATGAATGATTAAAACAAGTTTAAGCAGTTATATTTAGCTCACAAAACAGTTTCTACCATTGAACCACAGAAGATAAAACTTGCTGGTTTCTTTTTTTTTTTAATCAATTCTCTTTATGCTCCATCACCGGTCTCTTAGGAACTCTCTCCAGCAGGACTCAGGGTTTGGTCCTTTCCAGCTCACCTGAGATCCTCTCCAGATCCAGCCTTCGATAGGGGAGCCCTTCCACCTCTTCCACTGACTCGCCTGTCCCCCAGCTCTGAGCCCCCCAGGGTGGGACTGCCAACTTTTCCTGGTGTACTATCTATAATCTAGAGGGCTGCTGGAGAGGAGTGAAGAGCCAGAGGCTGGCTGGGAGCTGATCTGACATTGAGCATGGGGGACTGGTTGCTGGACCTGCCTTCACCATCCTGGGTGCTGGGGGTTTTCCTCGGTTTTCCTGGTCCTGGAGGACTGGACATGCAATGACATCCTGTGCGTAATGGGAGCAGGAATGCCCCCACCACTGGATGTCAGATGACTCCTCCCTACCCTTCAGCATGGCCCACTAGCGGCAATGCTTCCAGTCTCCACTGGGAGCCATAATTGCTGCATG
This sequence comes from Neoceratodus forsteri, assembly GCA_016271365.2. Lineage (NCBI taxonomy): Eukaryota > Metazoa > Chordata > Ceratodontiformes > Ceratodontidae > Neoceratodus > Neoceratodus forsteri. The sequence goes on along the minus strand of CM057455.1, from coordinate 1,646,529,043 downwards.
ACTTACATCCCACCCTCCCCAGGAGAGGAGAGCAGTTCTCTGGATGCTCAATCCTACTCCTCCCCAGCTGACCCCCAGCAACCCGCATCCGCTCCCGAACATGGGTCACTGGCATGGCGTGAGGTGTGGCGTCCAGCACCTCAATGCCCAGCGCCAGTGAGTCAGCTACTTACTGATTTCTTGACAGTTTTTGTATGTGGAGGTATAGCAACAGTTGGGAATAAGAAAGGGGGCAGAGAGGGAGTTCAGGTGCCTGCATGGCACCATGGTCCAGAGGAATGGGAAGCATATCCTATGGCTCACTAGGGCAGCATGAAGGAAGGGGAGCTAAATGTCATTGTCCACCTAGGAATAAATGACCTGGCAAGGGATGGTGCTGGAATAATGCAGTGGAGTTTAAGGAACTGGGAAGTGGTCTTAGACAAGTAGCATGCTCAACAGCTTTTCCGGAGGTGCTGTCTGTCTATGACAATGGGAAGGAGAAGGATCTCTGCACCAAGGCCTTCACTGCATGATTGAGGAAATGGTGCAGATAGGTGGGGTATGGTTACATTAAGATCTGGGGGCCCACCTTGGAGTATAAGAGCCTTTACAGAGGTGATGGCCTGCATCCATCTGGAAGGGGAACCACAGTCCTCAGTGGACATTTTAAATGTCACTTTGATGAATGTTTAAACTAGACAGAGGGTGTGTGTGGAAGAAATAGGGGAGGCACAGCAACAGGGTTCAGGCTGTACACATCATTTGCCAAGGTTGTTGATTACTGTATATATTATTATAATGTGATAGAATTTCCTGAAAATTATGAAGGAACATTGTGTGCAGGGCTGGCCAGTGGGTAGCATGTTGTGTTCCTGTGCCAGTAACTCATGTTTGAGGATGAGCTCAGGGAGCTTGCTTGTCAGCATCAGGATGGGAAGGGCATGCGCTATCGCATACTGCCGCTCCAAGCCTGGGAAGATTAGGCACAGTGTTCTGTCACATGGGTGACATATTGTGGCAAGCCAGGGAGTCTTCCCTCACAGGGGGTTCATGTACGTGTCATGGGCTGTAAGGGCAACATGGTGCATCAGTGGAAGTGGGTTGGCATGAAAAATTAATCTTGAAATATATATCCACTATTATGTTTATTCCATTCCAAAGGAACCTTTACAAATGGGAATACAATTTCACAGTCAAAAAAAAGGAAATTTATTTTTTAAAAACGATGTTACAGATTGCATATACATATATAAGTGATACACAGTGGGGACCTCACGTGTGGTATAAACAGTACGAGTATGGATAAATCATTTATCACACAAGAACCCCTCCGCATATTTCATACATAATTCATTTTTTAGCTTTTTAAAAAAAAAAAAACATTATTTCTGAAAGTCTGTGGGTTTATTTTTTGAGCTAGTGGTATTGTACACTCCCCATCCCATTTGCCATTGCCATGGATGCAGTGTCAAGATGACAAGCTGATGGTGCAACGTGGCAGTTTGCTGGTGCCACAGAACTTCCACAGAAATTACAAACTACCACTGCAGCATTCTGCAGCAAATGGTAATCCTGACGCAGAACTTGTTTCAAAAGTGCTGCAGAAAAATTGGGGCCTAGTGCTGTACAGTTGGTGCTGCACAGATTCAATCTCAGAGTCCCATGGAAATCCCAAACTTCTGTGCTGCACACCAAACCCCTGCCATTCACACAACACTCCTGTACTGCACAGTTGGCTCCCCAGTCATGCAAGAAATAACTACATTTTCAGCACTGATCACAAGTGGGAGCTGTCAATTGCTGAGGGAAGGGACTGTAATTCTATACACACACAAGGGGCCGTAACTCTGTACACTTCTAGCTACATTGCCATCTGTAACATACAGTGCTTAGTGCCTTAAAGTTTCCTACAGCAGAAATTGCAGAAAGTGCAGGAGAAGTCGTATAAACCGAAATACCCCATAAGTAATGCTTGATAAGAGATACTGTTCAGACAGTGAGCTAAATTAGCATTTATTTTTTCATTGTATACCTAATGAGTTTGTTTTTAACTCACCACTTTTCGACATTACAGTTGTAAAGATGTTTGTATTATTTCTAAAATGAGGATGTATTTTGTAAGGAGGGAGTACAGTAGGCACAGGAGAACAGTTTGCTACAGTACACATTGCCGAAACTACAGCAGAAGTTCTATAGAGTGAAGTACCTCATAAACAAGCCCCAATAAGTTATATTGTTCAGATACTGAGCTATGTTGCCATTTATTTTCTCTACTGTACACTGTACACTGTATTAGGTAGTTTTAAACTGGCCAGTTTTCCATATTACAGCTATAAGGATGCTTGTGTTATTTTTAAAATGTGGCCCAGGGACACACACTGTCAAATAAGAGGCAATAACAACAGTCACCTTAATCATCACGAACTTTACCGCAGCCATAGACACTGAAAATCAATACAATATTATGGGCTTCCATATAAGACTTTCATTTTGCAATGTTCACTTGATTACATTTATACTAAGTAAATACTGACCATGCCCACTCTCCTCCTCCGTGTTTCTCTCAGATAACTACCTCATTTCACAGTACACCCCCGGAAACATATACCATGCAAGCAAACATTCAGCACTGACAAATGCTTGTTATTTGTTTTTTACAGTGTTTCCAGCCCCTACCTCTTCAACTCGTATTCAAAAAAGGGAAAAGTGTGCAAAATGAACCAAACAAGAAACATCAAATGGATACAAAAGACGATTTAATATAAGTGCACAGACCCTAAAAAACCGTGATGAAGAGTCCAGAAGGGCTCAAAGTGCTGGGGTTTTAGTATCCTGTCATTTTTTAAGGGTGTGTACACTTATATTAAATCATCTTTTGCATCCATTTGATGTTTCCTGTTTGGTTCATTTCATACACCTTTCCCTTTTTTGAATAGTTGTTGTTTTTCCTTACTGGTGCAGCATTTGAGCCCATACACCTGAGCACCACGAGTCTCCTTTTCCTGGACACTCTTCAACTCGTACAATGGCAAATCTAACACATAACTCTCTCATATGGCTATTAGGCTGACAATGGGGAAATATTGCCTGTTTTAGCAGCATTTGCATTTTTCACATTGCAATGATTAACATGATTTTTTTGTTTTGTTTTTGCAGCACAAAGAATAGCTAATTCGTGTCTATAACATCCATTTTCTCTTGTGACTCACAATCAAAAGCAGCCTGCTCCCTCCCTCCCACCAGAACTGCAATCCTAAAAAGAAAACTTGCAGTTTCTTAATAAACAAAAGCTTTAAAGAATTTAGGACAATTTACCTAATCAACTGAATATGCTTTTCCAAAATCCTTTGAATATCAGTCCACACTGTGCCCCACCCCAAAAGAAAATGTGCCAAAATTAAGCATTTCGTAAATAAATAAATTTAAAAACAGTAAAATAAGTGAATTTCTATGTAAAATCCAGAGTAAGAAGCTACTCAGCAAGTGCGATGCAAGTCACTGCACATTAAGTGAAGCCCTACTCATGATGCATTGTTTACACTTAGGCAACAGCCAATCAGATCCATGCACTGCTATTTTAGAGTTTTCATTGCTTTTTTTTTCTTTTTAGAACACACAAGAACAACCTAGACAAGGAGAAGGATCTTAGAGGGCTCCAGCAGTTGGCAGAGACACAGTAAGATTCATATCTGTGGGAACCGTGCATGGCACAGTGAGTATTAATGTGTGCAACAACCAGAAATGCACTAGGGTGTTAATCACATAAACAAATACTTACTGAGACAAGTGTTTATTTATTCATTTATTTTTTAAAGTTGTATTTACCAAGACAGTCTAATAAAAACAGTCAAATAAGTATTGTATGTTCCTAATCAGAGGGACTATTTTTTCTTGTTTTTAACATTAAAATTAATTTTAACCAAACTTTTCTTTCTCTTACTTTTTTATTCATATTGAATAATTTTCATAGTATTGAACAAACTCAAATCTAAATTATAATCACAATAAGGCACTCCAGAGTGTGAGCTGTGGTGGAATAATGGTACACCTTGGGTAGTGGATGGAAGCACCCAGCTTGTGACCAAACGCTTCAACCCATCCAAGGTGTGCTGTTATCCCACCACAGCACACATCCTGTTGCACCTTATTGCTTAATAGAAGGATGACATATAATATCAATATCATCATGCAGTGTTCACAGGTGTCTTAGATAATCATGAGAGGACAGTAGGTATTATTAGAGCCGTACATATACTTATGCATGAATACATGCATATGTTCTCTATACATCTATCTAGTAAACTGTACCTCTATGAATATACTATATGTCTAGCAACACACACTTAACCACAATGAACAGATGCTATGTTCTTTGTTGCAAATTAACTCAAAAGGGTAACTCTTTATAGAAAATGTGGAGTAGGGATGAACATACGGTTGCAAGAAAATGTTTGCGCTGCTCAATACAAGGATAAGTTTGAAAAGTCAAGGGGGGGGCACACACCAACAAAGAGTTACAAATGCTTTATTATGCAAACGCTTTATTGTGCACAGGTAAACATGATGCAAACTCCCTCATATCCTATCGCCATCCAGACATGTGAATGATACAATGTGAGGTGAGTTTGCTCCATGAGGTTGTTTATTCTGTGCTTGATAAAGCAGTTGTAACTCTCTGTTGGTGTTTTTTTTTTTTTTATTGAACACTGCCCTCCCATTTTGGTTAATCACTACAAAATGTTAATATCAATCCCCAGCCCAAATACTACATCTTTTAACTTTCCAGATCTGCCCAGCCAGTGTTGCAGTTCTGGAATATCTCCTGCACTGTACATAATTTACACAGAGGCTGTTTTCTGTCCCCATGTATGTGTGTGAATCCATGTCTGGTAGCATAGCATGGTGTTATCAGTTTTGCTCTTTTGTGACAACATACAGTGAACATGTAGGGTAGAAAACACATTCTTAAAATCAGAATGTGGCAGTAAACCACTTAATAATGGTAGTCAAATTCCTTTACTCTCATTATCTGTTTCCCTTAGTGGATGGTTGATGCTGCATGATGACTGTTACAGATCTGAATGGAAAAATGTCTGCCATGATTATTTGTATTGTGTTTTTTATTTCTTCATTTTGTGTGTGTGTGGGGGGGGATATAACTTGAATTATTCAAAACAAAAGTGATTTATGTACCTGTTATGCATTTTGTAATGGTGGGTAGGTGGTGGTCAAGCAATGCGGCTGATCCTTGCAATGCAGTTTTACAGTGATGAGTGCCAGAAATTGAATAGGGTGGCATTTTTTGCTGGTGTGTGTGTGTGTGTGTATGTGTACTGTCTGTCCTACTCAAAGGTACTAGTGTGCTTTGCTTTACTGTTCTTAGTTAAGATGCACTCATGAATATCAATCACAACAGAGAAAATTTGAAAGATGGCATCAACACAATAATAATTAAAAAAAGTATATTTCTTAATGGCTGGTTTTTGTCATGTTTGCATACAGTATTTGGTAATCTCGTAAATCACTGAGTACAGCTGCGTAAGTAAAACAAAGAAAGGTGTCCCATATAATCTGAAGAAATTGCGTGATAAGGAATAATTAAATTATCATTCGTTGGGTGAGGTTTTAATGATAATAAATCATTATAAGAGTGTCGTTTTTAAAACATTTTCTAATTTTACTTGGACAGTTTGGCAACATGTACTACTACCTTAATACCCAGCCTTATAATAACTTTTTCTGTTGTAGGAGGTAGCTAATTGTAACCTGGGAGGCAAGCAAAGCTCAGCTGGGATGTTGCAGTGAGGATGCAGAATGTGGAGAGGACTATAGGTTAATCTATTACTGTCAGACATCAACAATAGGCTTTTTTCAAAGTCAGTAAGAACCTGTGCAGGGGTACAACCTCAGAGACTGTGGGATGCAAAGGGGCATGCACACACAGCAGGCAACCACATAGTAGCATGCCCTGCATCATCAATTTCTCTTGTATTTGTGTGGAATTTGGGCTTAGACTGTAGCGGTACCCCAAATTTACAATATTCGATTATCTACACCTGGATTTTGTATCTGATATCCTCTTCTCTTTCCAACGCAGAAAATCCAGCACTCACCACCAATTAAAGAAGACGCTGCTCCAAACAGTTATAGAAAATAAAGTGTCAATTTTATTAGAGATGCCAGCTAAAAATGCCTTGACGCATTTCATATTTCTCCTTTGTCAAAAGGTATAAACCATACACCATCTGTTGGATCACTACACATATATTATGATGCCATCAAAGAGTGCCACAATAACATACACCTGACAGATAGTGTTAAATTGCAAAACAGTGAATATGCATAATTTAGTACATCAAAAAAGACATAACAGAGCTGGCCCGGTGGCACTGAGAGTTGAGGCACTGGATGCCACACCTCGCACCATCCTGGCAACCTGGGTTCGGGAATGAGCCTGGGCAATCAGGGGTCAGCAGGGGAGAGGAAGGATTGAGCATCCAGAAGACAGCTCTCCTTCCTTGGGGGGGGGGTTCCAGGAACCATGCCCAGCACAGTGACCTTCGGTGGAGACTGGAGGTACTGCAACACTTAGGGTTCATCTAGAGGGTTGCCATAACAGGACATTCCCTGGTGTCACTGCACATCGGGGCTCCACCTAGGGGGCAGGGGTGAGGGCAGAACAGAAAAACTGAGAAAATCCCTCTATCTCCTGATAGGTGACAGAGGGTCGAGGGGGGTCAGTCCACCACGCCCAATGTTGGGCCCTTCCTCTCGCTACTGTGTGCTCTCCACTGCCTCACTCCACCAGACTAGATTGCAAGATAGAACACCAGGAGGAGTATATCTGGCGGTCCTGCCTCAGGGGACTCCAAGCTGGGGGGCCGGGTGGCAGCGAGAGCAGCTAGATGGAACGAGAGGGGGCTTCAGATGGGCAGGATCTGGACCAAGATTCCAAGTGACCACTCCTAAAAGAGTTCAGGATCGTAGAGTGCAGAAGGAAAGTAAAAAAAAAAAAAGACATAACAGCACTTATAAAAATATACATACTATTTCAATTTCATTTGAATCGACAAATTCTTTGATTAAAATCCCATGTTTATTCCAGACATGTTACTGATTAAAATCCTAGTTCATGGCCCCATGTCTGTAAATAGAGATATACAATAAACATTAAACATCAACAATCGGCCAGCCCAGTGGTGCTGAGGGTTGAGGTGCTGGACGCCACACCTTGCACCATGCCAGCAACTCGGGTTCGGGAACAAGCCCGGGTGCTGGGGGTCGGCAGGGAGGGAGCAGGATTGAGCATCTGGAGGACAGCTCTCCTCTCCCTGGGGTGGGATCCAGGGGCATTCTGGCATGATAGTGACCTCAGGTGGAGGACAGAGGTACTAGCGATGCTGGGAGCACATCGGGGATGCGCGTGACTGACGTCTGCGGATATCCCCGTGCTGACATCATTGCACGGCCGAGCATGTAGGGGGCAAGCACGGAAAAACACATCTCAGCACGCTATATGATGGCTGGTCTGGTGGTGCTGCCTGGCTTCTGACTCTGGATGCTCCCCTAGATCTGGACCCCCCTGGCTTCTGCAGTGGTGGTCACATACGCGCTGCATGAGAAGGACCTCTGTGTAAGACCGAGGACGAGGTAGAGCTTGGGGCTTGGGGTTAGGTGTGCTGTGAGGTCAAGCCGGACTGGGGGGAACCATAGGTAACACCCCCCAGCCACAGAGGTGATATAAAGTATATAATAAAACAAAAAATCAACAATCACCTGTATGTATGTGTGTGAGTGTGTGTGTGTGTGTGTGTGTGTTTATATTCTTTGCAAAAAACCTAATTAATGCATCAGTTAGAGTTGTTTCCACAGTGACAAACCTGTGGAAATTCAACATTAGGGTTACCACCCCACCACCCCACCCCCACACTTCCATCCTCCACACACCAACAGACATCAGGATGTCTCACGAGGTTGTCATGCCCATCTCTCACCCCATTCCATGTGTAAAGCAAGCTGACATGCTACAGTATGAGAGAATGGGGGTGAGGTTAGAGACAAACAACCTATAACACACCGATGTCTAATGGTGTGTGGAGGATTGTGGCGTGGTTGTGGGACGGTAACTCTAACGTTGAATTTCCACACTTTTGTCACTGTGGAAACAACCCTAACTGGTGCATTAACGAAGTTTTTGCAAAGAATTTCCTTACTTTTTGAAAAAGTGCAATATACAGTAAATAGTAAATGGTGTGTTGGTGGGAGCCCGGGGCCCACCAAGCTGCCCATTTGTGCATAATGATATTTGTCTGTGGGAGCATAGGCCCTCTGGGTTCCATGCTCCCATTTAGACATAACTATGGAGCTATACAGCAGCCCTATAGGACAAGGAACAATTGTAATGGTAATTTGCCAATATCTCAGTAACTTTAGCAGCTATGATAAAAATTCCAGTTCCACTGTAATCATGACAGCGAGACCTCCATGCAAGATAGTCAGCCAAATTGTCATCTCACATGCTTTCTGAGATATGGGCACTGAAAAGCACTGTGGATGCTAACTTTGAGGGCCTAATACTGCCCTACGGACCTGAAAATGACCAATTGCAATACTACACAGATTACACAGAAATGTGACAGCAGAAAAAGAACACACGGCCAATCTAGTCTGCCCAATACCCTACCCCCTCCCTCTCTTATACTTCCACCTTGTTTCCCAACCCTTTATATCTGCTCCAGGCTCTCTTGAATTCTTCCACCATTTTGACTCCCACTACCTCCTCTGGCAGCTTGTTCTAGGCCTCCATCACCCTCTCAATGAAGAACTGCTCCCTGACATTACCTCTGTATTTCCCACCTTCCAGTTTGAGGCTATGTCCTCTTGTGTTTGCTCCCTTCTTCAGTTTGAACAAGCTACCACCCTTCACCTTATTTATTCCCTTCAAATATTTAAAAGTCTTAATCACGTCCTCCCTCTCCCTCCTAGTCTCCAGAGGGTACAAATTCAGCCCTCTCAATCTTCTCTCATAGGGTACATCCTGCATCCCTCATACCATTCTGGTTGCCCTTCTCTGGACCCTGTCCATCATCTCAATATCCCTGCGTAGGTTAGACCTCCAGAATTGCACCCCATACTCCAGGTGCGGCCTTACCATGGTTCTATACAATGGCATTAGCACCTCCCTCTTCCACCTAGTAAAACCCCTCACAATGCAGGCCAACATACCATTTGCCTTGCCTACCATCTTGCTACACTAGTTGCCTACCTTTAGATCACTTGACATTATAATCCCTAGGCCTTTTCCATTTTCTTTCTCCTTGATTGCCACCCCCCCAAGGAAGTAAGTTTCCCTCTTGTTCTTCCTCCCCAGGTGCATCACCGAGCACTTTTGTGCATTAAACTTTAATTGCCAGGTCTCCAACCACTTCTCCAGCCTCTCCAGGTCCCACCTCATGACTTCATCACCACTAGGTGAATCCACCCTATTGCAGGCCTTTGTATTGTCTGCGAACAGACACACCCATCCCTCCAGACCCTCCACTAGGTCACTAACATAGATCTTAAAAATTAGTGGTCCTAGCACTGACCCCTGTATCACCTCACTGGTCACCACCCATTCCCTGGCATGTGTCCCATTTGCCACCACTGTTTGACTCCCTTCTGTCAGCCAGTTCTCTACCCACCTGGTGATCCTATGGTCCACCCCCGGTCTGTCCAGCTTATTCACCAGCCTCCTATGCGGAAAAGTATCGAAGGCCTTACTGAAATCCAGATAGACCATGCCCACTGCTCCTCCCTGGTCCACTATCTGCATCACCCCCATTGAAAAACTCTACCAGGTTAGTCTGGCGGGACCTTCCCTTGGTGAATCCATGCTGCCTGTTGTCCTGCATGCCATTAATATCCATGTATTCTATCAACCTAATCTTAAGTAATGTTTCCATTACCTTCCCCACCACTAATTTCCAAATATCTCAGTAACCATACAAGGCAGAAAAAAAATCTAAATTCATGGTATCCATGGCTTTCCAACCTACTTCTGCACTTAGTCCCCCTATAGGGGAACTAATAATTTTTGAGACAAAAAAAATCTGTATCTCAAACCATTTTCAAGATACAGGTGCCGAAAGGCTTGATGGGCACCGCAATGTTATCCTATGGGACATTTCTCAACTTTGGAATGCTGTAACTATGGGTCCATTGAATGCAGTGGGACAAAACCACCAAAAGGCACATCTGCGGGACCAAGGCTTGCCACCCTGCAAATTTCTGGCCAAAAGCACAATCCACCTTGGCACAATGAAGTGACAAAGAAAACAACACATTAGAAAATGTGTTCATGCAGTGTTATCATGATTACTTTAATGCTTTCGCAGCACTCCTATCTCTATAATGGGAATGTTGTTACACACAGAAAAATGTTGTCGAGAGTAATTTTTTTTATCGCGATTCTTTTTGCGGCAACAAAAAATGTTGTCTCGATCAGAAAATGGCAAAATGGTGCAAAAAGTTTGAAAAACATATTTCCAGACCAGCTGGTGAAAAACTAATGCCAGGGTCATGTTCCCCAGGGCCCAATTAGGTATACACAACTGTTAGTATTTACCAAAGGGCATTATTTTTTAAGTTACAATGTTTTTTTGTCTCTCGCTAACTGAAAACAAGATGGCAGAAGCATGAAAACAAATTCAGGGAGCACGACAACAAAAATGTTATCGAGAAAGTTTTTGCAGTGCACATATAAATTTTCCCATAGGCTATAATAGGACATGAAAAAATTGAATAACTTTTGAACGGAGCAATATTTTTTCACCAAATCTTCAAAAGGCACCAGTTCAGCCCAGGCCACATGTAGACAAATAAATTTGAATCCAATTAAATGCATTCTTCAGTCCATTATGGTGTACCAAAAAATGTGCAAAAGTTGGCACTTTTACACATTTTGAACGCCCTACAGTTCCACAACCATACACTTGACTAGAATAAAACTTCAAGATCCAGAGATATGTGGTTGGCAGTTGTGCATGCAAAATTTCAGGCAAATCGGAGAAACAGTTCCAAAGTTATTAAAGTGCAAACTTTTAGGTTTAACATAGAAGTGACTTTGCAACCCTAACTATAAAGGCCGGTATAATATATATAGATAGACAGACAGACAGACAGACAGACAGACAGACAGACAGATAGATAGATAGATAGATAGATAGATAGATAGATAGATAGATAGATAGATATGTATATATAATAGGTATATAGATATAGATATATATAATATATATGCTGTTCTTAGCCTTTGCTGATTGCACTGTGAGGTTCTCTAGCACCATGCAATTCTGCTTAAAGTTGAGCCAGTCCAAATTCTCTCATGGGGATTTGTATATATTTCCCATGATGCTTTGCATATTGGAGTATGTACAAGTGTGTGTGTGTGTGTGTGTGTGTGTATTTATAAAATGGGTAGGACAACTAGTTGCAAATCCAGTCTTCTGATTGTATAAAACACATCACATGACCGTGTGTATATCAGAGCGCAACCGCACACCTGCACATTTACCCCCCTCCAAAACAATTTTGACATTTCATAAGATAGATAAACCACTCTGAGGTGTGCAGTTGCGCTCTGATATATGCACACCTTGGGTGGTAGACACACTCGGCCCAAGGCGTGCTTTTATCAGAGCGCAACCACACACCTCAGAGTGATTTATCTAATATACATATATGTATCTTTATTTATTTTTAGTGTGGTGCAATAGCACCACTATAGTTAGGGTTGAGTAGCATGTTTAATATTAAACCTCAAATTTTGCACTGAATGAATTTGCACAAAATTTGGCATGTGCTGTTCCATGGGGTAGATCCCTTAACATAGTAAGTTTTGTTCCAGTTGCAATTATGGATTCTGAGATCCAGGCAGTGCAAAAACCTTAAAAGTCACCATTGTTTGAAGTTTTTTCTTCATCACCTTGCACCCAGATGGTGTGGAATTTTGGTGTGATTTTTTTTAATGGCAGAAACAGCTTGGGTAACAGACCTGCCATGTGTTTGTTTGGTGAAAAAAATATTAGTCTGTTGCAAAGTTTATTCAATTTTTAAGTTCCCACTGTTTTCAATGGGAAGATCACATTCCAGGATAGAGGGAGAAAGTTCAATACAGTGTTTGGCCTCACGAAAAAGGATTCTTTTTCATGAGTGGCCAATCCTTTTATGCCAGAAAAATTCCTTTTTCGTGAGCCACCATCTTGCTTTTTTTTCCAAGACAGGCCAAAGGTGCTGCGCTCACCAGAAAACAGGAAGGGTGCTAACCTGGGAACTCATTTCCATTCAAATACAAACAACCAAAGCAGTTCAGTACTCCACAGTTGGAATCCAGATGAAGTTATCTCACTTTTTATTAGTCATCATTAACTCAAGCATGTACATGGTACAAAGTACAACTTCCAACCTTCCTAGGCTCCCTGATGAAGCTCTGATTGGGTCAAGCACTGGGGCAGCTGGGTAGCGGACTCACTGGCCCAAACCTAGGAAGGTTGGAAGTTGTACTTTGTATCTTGTTCCTGCATGAGTGAATGAGGACTAATAAACAGTAAGATAACTTCATCTGGAGACTTTATTTCATTATTTCAGTCACTGTGTTAATGTTTCCTTCCATTCCAAGTGTGGAGTGCTGAACTGCTTTGGTTGTTTGTTTATTTGTTTGCTTTTTGTTTGTTTGTTTGTTTCCACAAACTGAAATGCAAGGAAAAAACATAAAAATGCTGTCATTTTACAAATCAAACACCAGAACCTAGCTAAACGGGCCCTGTTTAGTTAGATTCTGGTGTTTGTTTTTCACAATTAGGGCCAGAAATACTTTTTCTGGGTGCCCAGCTTAGCAAGAGGAGTGCTTCCCCCCACATTCTCTGTATGAGAACCGCAGATTTTCTTGACTTCTGCAGCCACATCCAAACTTGTGTTCTTGGCTGCAGTGTGAGGTGTGAGCTGTGAACCCCCTTAGCCTGGTGTCTAGTGGCACCCCTCACTTACCAATCACTGCCCCTAAATAAAAGATATATTCCCTGGTGTCTAGTGGCACCCCTCCACCCTCTGATCACCATCCTCATAATTTTCATTTTAGTCCCTGGTGTCTAGTGGTACCCCCCACCCTCTAACCACCATCCCCCATATTTTTATGTTACTCCCGGTGCCAGATGCACCCCCTCTCACAGGCCATTGTTTTATTAACTGTAGCCAACATCGGGGGGCCCAATCCCTGTGTCAGCATTTAGAAGCCACCCCCCCCAGCAGTGTGGGACACTGAGGAGCCCACCATAAGTGTCCCGAGATGGTTTATTAATGTACCTGCAATAGGAAAACCATCCCCTGATGTCTTTTTTTTACCTGAAACAAGGAAAATGGTCCCTTGCTGTCACTGCTACCCTCCTCATCCCGACCCTCCACTGAGCACCCTCCCACACTCCCTTACCCTAGCCTTAGCAGCCAATGTCAAATTCTGTCATCTTCTGTGGACTGAGACATGTCTGCACTCTTCAAAGCCGAACCGTGAACTGAGGAATCAAAGTAAGTGCCGTATAATGTATTTCAGTGGTATTTTGAACATATGTTCATAACTTTGCCTTTTTTAAGAATGTTTTCACCAAATTTTCAACACGGTCTTTTTGGGACCCCACCTCATGAACACTGATGGTTTCATTTCATTAACCAGGCCCAGAAGGTGATTTTTGCAGTCACTGGGTGAAACCCAGTACCATGACTGGGACCTCAAGATCCCAGAGTACCAACTGCATAGAAAGGATACAGAAAGGGGAAGGGGGGGAGTAGCACTGTACATAAGGGATGGGATAATGTGCACCAGGGAGAAGGGGGAAGAGGGGCAACCGAAGCCCTCTGGGTAGTGCTGCAGAACACAACTGGGAAAAAGATTTAGTTTGGGGTGGTGTACAGACCAGCATCACAGGGCATAGAGATGGATAGGGAGTTGGGGGAACAGATTAGGTGGTCAGGAGGGAGAAGGAACACTGCAATCCTAGGTGACTTCAATCTGCCAGGTGTGGACTGGGCCACCCTGGCTATCTCCTGCTGCAGAAAGCAGGTTCTCCTGGATGCTATCCAGGAGTGTTTCTTGACACAGGGATTCACAGACCCAACACGAGAGGGGGCAATACTAGACCTAGTGCTGTCAGATGGGGAGCAGGTCCAGGGAGTTGAAGTGAGGGATCCATCCCTTTGCAGGCAGTGACCACCGCACAGTGTGGTTTTACATTGGCTGGCAGTATAGCCTAGAGGTTAGAGGAACAAGGTGTGAACAAGCTTGATACATCCAGCAGACCAGACCTGAGTTTGATTCTCACAACCTCCACTTGCATACTGTGTGACTCTGAGCAAGTCACTTAACCGCCCAGTGCTCCCAGGTCACCCCTGAAAACAGGCACTTGTGCCTAGTGGGCCTTACCCGGTTACCAAAGACTAAAATAACAAAAAACATTAACATGGGGAAGGATGCAGCCAAGACAAAAATGAGAGTGGTGAATTTCAGTAAGGCAGACTTCACCAGTATGGGTATCATACTGAAGGAACACCTGGCAAAGCTCAGGCCGTGGATGGATGTGGAGCAGAAATGGGCTATCATCAAGAAGGGGTTAATAGAGCCCACCAACACCTGCACAAAGATTCATAAAAAGAACTCCAGATGTTGGAGACCTAGCTGGTATAGCAGGAGGGTGGCTGAGAAGGTGAAAGCAATGAGGGAGGTCTTTCTGAAGTACAAGCATACCCTGAAGGAGGAGGACAGAGAGGCTTATGCAGATAAATCTCAGGCAGCAGGGAGAGAGCTCTGGGCAGCCAAGGCAGAGAAAAAGCTAAGACCAGTGCAGGAGATAAAGGCAGAAGAGAAGTATTTCTTCCTATGCATTACAGAGAAAAGAAGCAGAAGGGATGGGATTGTAAGGATAAAGAGGGAAGGAGGCTGGGCAGAAAAGGTGGAAGATAAAATGGAGGCTTTAAATTAATACTTTTGCTTTGTCTTCACTAAGCAACTGGAAGGGCTGATACCACATGGGAGGAATGAGGGAATCCTGGGGGGAGTGGATTATGAAGGGGAGATTGGGGTGGACAGGGCCTTAAGGGGCTAAGGGAACTGCAGGTGGACAAAGCACTTGGACCAGATGGGTTACACCCAAGGATCCTGAAGGAGTTGGCGGGAGTACTAGCAGCCCCACTGATGGACTTGTTTAACACCTTGCTGGAGGAGGGGTGTGTTCCATAGGACTGGAGAACAACTCACATGGTTCACTCCATAAGAGAAGTCCCAGGGATGAACCAGATAACTACAGGCCAGCTAGAATTACCTTCATAGTGGGGAAAATAATGGAGACCATTCTAAAGGAAAGATTGGTGTCCTTCCTTTGAGGAAAATGGTCTACAGGATGACAGGAAGCATGGGTTTGTCAGGGGGAGATATTGTCAAACCATCATGATTGACTTCTTCAACTGGGTTACAAGGTCATTGGACAGGGGACAGGCAGTGGACATCCTGTACCTGGACTTCAGCAAGGCGTTCAATTAAGTACCACGTTGCTGGCTGATCAGCAAGCTGAAGGACCTGGGAATTGGGGACAAACTGCTGGGGTGGGTCAAGAACTGGCTACAGGATAGGAATCACAGAGTGGTGGTAGGGGGGAGCTTTCCAAACCTCTGCTTGTAACCAGCAGGGTCCCACAGGGCTTAGTACTTGGACCTGTGCTGTTTAACATCTTTATTGGTGACATAGCAGAGGGGGTCAAAAGTAAGATCTGCCGCTTTTCGGTTGATACCAAGCTCTCTGGGAGGGTGGACACAGTGGAGGGGCAACAGGGGTTAAGGGAGGATCTAGCTAGGCCAGAGAAATCGTCAGGCATCTGGCAGTTGGGTTTCAATGCCAAGAAATGCAAGGTCATGCACCTGGGTGCCAGGAACCCAGAGGCCAGCTACTGGCTGGGGGGAGTAGTGATGGCAGTCCCAGAGGAGGAAAGGGATCTTAGAGTGATGGTCAGAGATGACATGAAACACTTGGCACAGTGCTGCAAGGCAGTAGCCAAAGCAATTAAAATGCTAGGCTGCATTGCCAGGGGAATAACCTCTAGGAAGAAGGGAGGAAGTCATCTTGCCACTGTACAGGTCACTGGTGAGGCCGCACCTGGAATACCGTGTGCAGTTCTGGTGTCCGTATCTAAAGAAGAATATCAAGCTACTGGAGGGGGCCCAGACAGAGGAGGGAGACCAGGATGATCAAGGGTATGGGGGACAAAACATATGAGGTGAGGCTGAGAGAGCTAAACATGTACTCCCTGGTGGATAGGAGAGAGAGAGGGGGACATGAATGAGACCTTCAAGTACCTTAATGGAATAAACAGAGTAAGATCGGAGGTCATCTTTAACTTAAGGAAGGAGAGTACAACAAGGGGCCATAGCCTGAAGCTAGTGGAGGGTAGATTTAAAAAGGAAATGAGGAGGCACTTTTTCACTGAAAGGGTGGTGCTGGGGTGGAATGAGTTGCCAGAGGAGGTGGTTGCAGTAAATACAGTGGCTAGTTTCAAAGGGGGGACAGCTCCAGGGAACTAAATAGAACTGCACACTCAAGCAGACTTGATAGACCATTATGTCCTGTTTCTGCTGGCAAATTCGTATGTTTGTATGTTCATATCACCTTTTGGGACCGAATAACAACATCTCACTCCCCAAAATGGCTGAGTTATGATTGTTCATTTAAATTTTTCTACGCACATACACAGCTTTGGTAATTTTCACGATGTGGTCTGATCACCACATCGTGAGGTTCAATTTTTGCACCCCCCAGAGAAGACCAGCCCCTGCGGAGATAGTCAGGTACCGCCCATTACGGAATGTTACTCCACAAGGTCTAGCGGCGGTCCTTGACCTTTCATCCTTCAGTCTGGTGAGCAATAATCCAGAAGCACAGTGTCGGCCTATAATAAGGCCGTCACGATGGCACTGGATTCTATTGCTCCTGTTCGTGAGCGCCCCAGATCCCTTCGTCCCAGAACCCCATGGTTTGATGGGTCCCTGAGGGAGATGCGGAGACAGGGGCGAAGGTTAGAGCGTCGCTGGCGCAGGTCCGCCCTTGATGCCGACCACTCTAGATTGATAGAACATTATGTTAACTATCAATCTGCAATCACCCATAAGAAGGCAGAATTCCTGTCCAGGGAGATTGCAGTTGCTCAGAATCGACCGGCTCAGCTGTTCCGAACTGTTGACAGACTGTGCAACCCAGCCTGCCTGCATGTTCAGAAAGCTTTTTTGCAAATAGAGTGCGATGAGCTCGCTCAATTCTTTGCAGCTAAAGTGGCCGACATCAGGAAGAACCTGGGTCCGGTAAGCTCTATGGGAGAAGCCTCTGGTCAGCATGAGATGACAGTGCCTCATTTCTCCTGGAGTTCCTTTCGACGACCTGAGCTCGTGGACATTATGAGGATCATCCAGTCTATGCGCCCCACAAGTTGTGATTTGGATCCTGGTCCGACTTCCATTATTTTGGGTTGTTTGGATACCATTGGTCCGGTCCTGGCGCAAATAGTCTGGTGCTCCTTGGAATCGGGTGAGTTTCCCTGCTCCTTGAAGGAGGCTGTGGTAACTCCTCTTCTGAAAAAAGCTTCCTTGGACCCGGACTCTTATTCTAGCTATTGACCTATTTCTAATCTTCCCTCTATTGGGAAGGTTATTGAGAAGGTCGTAGCGAGTCAATTGGATGACCATTTAACCATCCATAATGTCTATGAATCCTTCCAGTCGGGCTTCCGTAAAAGACATAGCACCGAGACCTGCATGGTTCGGGTGTTAAATGATCTTCTGATGGCGAGGGATCAGAAGAGACGCTCCATTCTCGTTCTTCTTGATCTCTCTGCAGCCTTTGACACAGTGGACCACATGGTGCTGTTAGCTCGTCTGGGGCATATTTGTGGAATGTCTGGAACCGTTTGCAGCGTTCACGTCATTCCTTACCGGAGATCACAGAGAGTTGTATCGGGATTTTCCTCTGACCCAATCTCTCTGTTATGTGGAGTGCCCCAGGGATCTGTGCTATCGCCCATGTTGTTTGCAGTGTACATGCTGCCCCTCGGAGGTATCATCAGACGATATGGGCAGAGGTTTCACTGCTATGCGGATGACACCCAGCTCTATCTGTCTTTTGCACACGACCAGGATGGAGCTCTCTCGGTATTTAACAGCTGTCTGAGGGAGATCCAAGACTGGATGGATTCTAGTTGGCTAAAGTTGAACTCGGAGAAAACAGAGGTGCTGGTGGTGGATCCTGGTGGTCGGGTGGTGAGGCCGGATATCGGTGCTCCATCTGGAATTAGTCTTGGCGGAGTACCTTTGCCGTCCTCAGAACAGGTGCGTAGCCTTGGATTTATTCTTGACAATAAGCTGACTCTTAAAGCTCAGGTGTCTGCTGTTGTCAAGACTTCCTTTTATCATCTTAGGAACATTGCCAGGGTGAAGCATCTTGTTCCGTTTGACTCCCTGCCTACTTTGGTTCATGCCTTTGTATCCTCACGCTTAGACTACTGCAACGCCCTGTACTTTGGGCTTTCCGGGGTTGAAATCCATCGCCTGCAGCTAGTGCAGAACGCTGCGGCCCGGGTTCTGATGGCGACAAGTCGTTTTTGTCACATCAGTCCTGTGCTGCGCGAACTGCACTGGCTGCCTGTGCGGAGGCGGATCACCTTTAAAGTCATTTTGTTGACTTTTAAAGCCCTTCACGACCAGGGTCCAGCCTACCTGAAAGACCTCCTCGCACCTTACTGCCCTGACCAATTGCTCCTTCGGCCGACATGGGTTGCTAGAGATCCCGAGATGAATCTGAAATCCTCTGGCAGCAGAGCATTTTCATTTGCTGCACCCACTTTGGAACTCTCTACCATGTCAAGCTTCGCAGTGCACTCCGTGGAACTCTTTAAAAGAGCTGAAAACTTATCTGTGGAGCATGGCTTTTTAGACAATTAATTATTTATTAATGCTCTGGTTTTTATTACCATATATTTTTTATCTCGTGGCATGTTGATTTTATTTATATGTTTGCGTCTGTAATGATTGAATTGTTTAAATTGTTCAGCACCTTGATATGTTGAAAGGTGCTATATAAATAAAAATTATTATTATTATTATTATTAATATTTTGACTCCAAATTTTCAACATAGCTATATTTTCACACCATCTCATGAATAGTACAGCTCTCATTTTTCACATCCTGTCCAAAAATGTGTTTTTGCACCTGTGCAGTGGAATAGCATTTTGGCATGGATTTGAACATTTTCACCTATGGGTTTTTTGCGGTGGAATCCTAAGAAAACTATATTAAACATTTGGGGTCAAAATATGAAAAAATGCCAAAGTTATGACCATTCATTGCAATTTCGCTATGCCCACTCGTAACTTTGGAAATGTTTTCATCATAGGCTTCTTATTACCACACCTCATGTATGTCACAGCTGTAATTTTTCAAATCCTGCCAAAATGTGTTTTTGCACCTATGGTGCAGAATGGCGTTGCAGTTGCACAGAATTAAGTTTTGAAGGGGATTCAAAAATTTTCTTTACCAGGTACATGAGGTGGGGTAATAAGATGGCTATGCTGACAGTTTGGTTACTGTTATCCTATAAATGGAAGTGCAGGGCACGGGGGGCCCTGTGCTTCCACATCTACATACATATATGCATCTACGGAGGGCTGGGACGGAACCTGCGCTCCAACAGTAAAATAAGGATACTACTATACTATACTATCTCAAAAAGCAAAGAAATAAGTTGCAAACAACTTCATTAATGCTCCTGTTAGGGTCAAAGTGACAAAAGTTGGAAAATGAGGCGTTAGGGTTTCCCTAACACCCCACCCTCCCAAACCAGGCAGGAGAACAGGTGTGGGGTGTGCCTTGGGCTTCTTAAGCCTAACATTCACTCCATTTTCATAGTCTACACATCTGATCTTATTTATAGATTGAACTAGGTGAGAGTTATGCTTGAGAAGCCCAAGGTACACCCCACACCTGCTCTCCTGCCTGGTTTAAGAGGGTGGGGTGTTAGGGTAACCCTAACGCTTCATTTCTCAACTTTTGTCACTTTGACCCTAACTGGAGAATTAATTACATTTTTTGCTATATATATATATATATAGTTCATTTGTTTCTCCTTTAAAAAAACATTTTAGCTATACTTTATTTAATATATGGAGAAATATCAAAATTCCCATGTAAGCCTGGAAGCCTACATGCCCCCAAAGTATAAATCCAAAATCTCTGTCTTTTAAACAACAAGTTATCAAAATCCCCACTTCGAGGTTTCGGACACACTTTATTAATTGCTCTGAAAGTGAATTTGTGGTTTTCATTGCCCACTTAGCTAATGTGCTAAGGATGGTGGCATATTTTATGTCACCTTTCTCTGCATTTATCTTTCTCTTTGCAACCTGTTTTGAAAATGTATTACTCAAAATACGGCTGGCTCAGCTTCTAGGTATAAAACTAGCAAATATGTAAATACATCACTGTTGTCACAAAGTGAGAAATCTGAAATATCAGATTTCTTTATCACACCAAAACTGAGGTCTCACGGCAACAGTAAATCCATTGTTTGGAAATACTTTGGTCCTTTGTGTGTTAAAACACAAATACCAGGTACAACTTCAGGTGACCCAGCTATAGTACCTCCTCTCTAGCTAGATAACAACAGTATTTTTGTGGCCTTTATTTAGATGAGCAGCAAGCACTGTATGCCAAAGGACAGTCATGTGCACACATCAGCAAAGTTAAAAATTATGCCTTACAGACAGCTACTACTTTACATCCTTAACAGAACATCTAATCCACATTCATAATATTGATGGACGTGAGAGTAATGAAGTGTACAAACTGAAGTAAAGTACATTAAATGTGAGTCTTGGTGGTGCAATGGGTAATGGGTTTACAGCTTCTTCAGACTATGAGTTTGTTTGTTTTTTTGTTTTGTTTTTTGCTCCTTCCCATGCCCCTCAGCCCACCACTCCTTTGGGCCACTTCATCGTTAGCACTCCTGCCCACCGACCTCCCCCCATTGCCATCTGGTCATCCTCCTAATCAGCCCCACATCCCAATAGACCTGGGGTAACCATTCTGGGGGGCCCCCTCCCCTCAGCACCAGAGGAGGAGATTTTGTTCCACTATCTTGACTAGGCACAGAAGCTAGGAGGATGGACGGTCACAGCTGACAGAGGCTACATGGCACAGAGGGGGAACATGGTGGCCATTATCATGTGGCCAGGTGGGCAAGTTTCCTTGTTCTGGGGCCCTTCCCATCTCCCACTTTGGCTGGCCGAGGTGGTGTTCTTGGATGGGGGTGATCAGCAACATGAGTGGTGCCACATGCTGCAAAGATCACCTCCACAAACCACCAGCAGGAGCCGCCAGTGAAGCAGACCAACACTTCCCACCCCCCGGGAAGGCAACATCCAAAGGACACTCTGACTCCTTCCCTGCCAGCCTCCGCTCCTGTCAACCAAGCTCTGGGTGCAAACTCAGGTTGCCAGTGTGCCAGAGTGATGCCCCATCACTCGGTGCCATACAGCCAGCTATGAGTTTGTTTGTGATGTATTAGTGTGGTTCTCCCTGGATATAATGCCTCTTGAGTCAGATAGTTCTTAACGAGAGAACTTTGTGCGGGAAAGTTCTACATGATGTATGCAATTTATTAAAAATCAAAGTTAAGGGCAACCTTAGTGCAGTCTGTTCCATTTGCATTATGTTTGATGGGTGGACCGACATTATCATGTAAACTTCTGCCAAGTCATACAGAGGAAGCAGTGGTGCAGAATGTGTGCAGAATGCTCAAAGATTTCTCCATAGAACAAACAGTGAAAGTATTCCAGACACATGATGGAGTTTAAAACATGAACCAGGCCCGCTGCATGTTACGTGTGGAATAGTGTAATCACTATGTTGCTCTTGCTTTGCATCTGTTGTGGATGACTGACTCCACAAACTGAGTAAATGATGTATGAGATATGACTGAAAAATGCGAATCAATGTTAACTGCCTTACATTTTAAAGGTCATTTCACTGAAAAAGTGGCCAGCATTTATGACAGACAAGTTGTTGTTTATTAGGAATAACCATTTAACATCAGCTCATTCACAATGGCAACCTGGTATATACAGTAGAAACATACTACAACATACATACAATGTACAACATTTTTTTATTTATTTTATTTAGCTTTTGTTGACCGGGTAAGTGCACTAGACAAATCCTGCCTATTTTCAGGCACGACCCGGGGGAGGGGGGATACAGATGAATGCCAACTGACCTTGAACCAGATTAAGCTGTTGGTGGTTTTTTTTTTAGTGAATGAGGGAAATTTGGCCAGGACACCGGGGAAATTCCCCTACTCTTTTCGATAAGTGCCATGGGATCTTTAACATCCACCTGAACTACCACCAATCCAGGCAGATGGGACCTCGGTTTAACATCTCATCCGAAAGACGGCACCTCAGAAATGCAGCACCCCTCTCATGCTGCATTACAGTGTCAGTACTGGGATATTAACCCAAGTGCCAGATGTGGGAACTGAACCCACAGCCCTCTGATCCCCCGGCCTCAGAGGCGAGTGTGCTACCTACTGAGCCACTGACACTGCGAATACCACTCATGTTGCTGATCACCCCCAACCCCCAGGACACCACTGTGGCCACCCAAAGTGGGAAGTCGGAGGAGCCCCAGGACAAGGAAATTTGACCACCCGACCACCAGATAATGGCTGCCATATTCCCCCTGTGTGCCAGGGCAGCCTCTTGGAGAAGATTGAAAATGCTCCAAACACTCTTGTACTAGATTCAGATTCCCCACTGAAGACAATGCAATGGATAAGGATATCAAGTCAGATTCTGACAGCAGTGTTGCAGAACACTATGGCGAGGACCATGATGGCACAGAGTGACATACGACATACTAATGACAGACACAGTAGCCACAAAGTCAGCAGCATCTGCAACAGTCATAGGCAACAAAAAAAGGACATTCTGATATAACTTTAAAAAACATGTAGTAACTCGATGGAACTCAGCAACTGTTATGTTTGAAACCATCTTAGAAATTGAAATTGACAGCAGATAAGGACTGCTTGGTCCATCTAGTCTGTCCATTTTCCTTAACAACTGTAACACCACTGATCCTACTTGATCTCCAGCATAACCATCCCTTCCCTAGCCATTAAGGTTCCCTTTTGCCTGTCCCCTGCTTTCTTGAATCCTGTTACAGTTTTTGCCCCCACCACCTCCACTGGGAGGCTATTCCAGGCATCTACTACTCTTTCTGTGAAATACTTCCTCATGTTTCCCCTGAGTCTTCCCCGTCCAGTTTCATAGCATGCTCCCTTGTTCTTGAGCATATTTTATTCTGAATAATCCTCCCCTCCTGTACCTTATTTATACCTGAGAGGTATTTGAAAGTCTCTGTCATATCCCCTCTTTCCCTCCTTTCTTCCAGGGTATACAAATTGAGGTCCTTTAGTCTCTCTTCATAGGGTCTTTGGTGCAGACCCTGCACCATTTTAGTTGCCCTCCTCAAGACTGTCTCTATCCTGTCAATGTCCTTCCAGAGATGTGGTCTCAAGAACTGGACACAGTACTCTATATGAGGTCTCATCAATGATCTATACAGCAGTATCACCACCTCCCTCTTTCTGCTGGTGATACCCCTCCCTATGTATCCTAGCATCCCACTGACTTTCCCCACTGCCTTCTCACACTGTTTGGCCACCTTTAGGTCATCATATATGATTACCCCCAGGTCTCTTTCCTGTTTGGTGGTCGTCAGTACCACTTCCCCCATCTTGTACTCAGCCCCAGGGTTTCTGTGCCCCTAAGTGCCTGATTTTGCACTTCTTCACATTGAAACTTAGTTGCCACACGTTGGACCATTCTTCAAGCTTTCCTAGATCCCGCTTCATTTTTTCTACCTCCCCTGGAGAATCTATCCTATTGCAGATTTTAATGTCATCTGCAAAAAAGGCATACCTTCTCTTCTAGCCCCTCTGCAATGTCACTTATAAAGATAGTAAAGAGGACCAGTTCCAGCACTGATCCTTGTGACACCCTGCTGGTCACTTTCCCTTCTTCGGAGTGAACTCCATTTGCCACCACCCTCTGTCACCTATTCCCCAACCAATTCCTTACCCAGTTTACCACTTTTGGAGCCACACTCAGGCTGCCCAGCTTATTTATGAGTCTCCTATCTGGAATGGTGTTGAAGGCCTTACTGAAATCTAGGTAGGCCATGTCCACCTCTCCACTCTGATCTACTTCCCTGGTCACTCAGTCAAAGAAATCTATCAGATTTGTTTGACATGACCTCCCTCCAGTGAATCCATGCTGCCTCAGATCCTGTAAGCCACTAGTTACAAGATATTCCACAATCCTTTCCTTCAGCAATGATTCCATTATTTTCCCCACCACCGAAGTCAAGCTGACTGGCCTGTAACTGCCAGCTTCCTCTTTACAACCACTTTTGTGAAGTGGGACTACATCTGCTCTCCTCCACTCCTCCAGGACCACTCCCATCTCCAGTGAGTGGTTGAACAGGATTGTCAGACGTGCAGCTAACAACCCCCTGAGCTCCTTCAATATTCCTGGATGTATCCCATCTGGCCCCATTGCCTTGTCCACTTTCAGCTTTGTGAGTTCCTTCAGGACTGTGTCCTCTGTAAATGGACTGGTGTCCACCTCCCTTCCTTCTATGCTTCTGTCACTCAGCTGTGGTCCCCCACCTTCCCCTTCCTTTGTGAAGATTAAACAAAACTATTTGTTCCAGCGGTCTTTTTTTTTCCTGGTCCCCCTCCATGGAGTCCCTCCTCTTTAAATTGACTAGTGTCCATGGCCCTTCTTTTGATGCTCCTGTCTCTTATCCTTGGTCTCTTGCTTTCCCCTTCCTTCAAGAACACTGAACAAAAATATATGTTCAGAATGTCTGCTTTTTCTTTGTTCCCCTCCACACACTCCCCCCTTTCCCTCCTTAGCCTTACAATCCCTCCCTCCCTTGGTCTTCCTCCTTTCACTTACATACCTGTAAAATCTTTTGTCCCCATTTTTTGCTGCCTGGACTATTTTTTCCTCCATTTGCGCCTTTGCGCTCCTGACTGCTTTCTCTGCATCCTTCTGCTTCTCGTTGTAGACCTCCCTATCCTCCTCCCTCTGCGTCTCCTTTTATCTTAGATCTTCATCAAGGGTGAACAAGCACTGAAATGCACTAGACACAGTGAAGTGTGCCTTATGACAGAGGAATCTGATATACTAGAAGAATTTAAACATTTTCTTCTCCCATTTAAGGAACTTACAGAACTGGTCAGTAGTAATCAACCACACCTGGCATTGATACCCCTCATAAAAAATGAGATGCTGGAAAAATATGTAAAAAAGAGCATCTGACTGTGCAAAATATTAATTGGCTCATACTGCAAAACGTAGAAAGAAGATTTCCAGAAAGTGACACCATCAAACTAGCATGCTTATTGGACCGAGGCACCATAGAAGCTTTGCAGCTTTCTAAGGAGGACAAGATATATCTAGTAATAACTGCAGCTGAAGAAATAAAGGAGTCTGAAACTGCCTCAATAAGTTTTTCCACCAGTACTCCAAACAGACATTCACAAATGACCACACTATCCATGTCCATTTCTAGTTTTTTTGTTTGTGATACAGTGGATGAAGATGATCCAATGTTGCATAAAGACAACAAACAATTCATTCCTAAGAATGAAAAATGAAAATGTTTCAGAAACTAAAACATAATTTACATCTCAATGAAGACAGCTCATCTGTGGAAGAAGAAATAAACAGATATTGATAGTTAAACCTGCAAGTGAAGAGGAAGATTTCCCATTGGCGTTTTGGAAGAATAATGAACATCGAAACCCTACTCTGGCTCAGCTTGCAAAAACTTACCTTGGCATAACCACATCAAGTGTGCCAGTTGAATGCATGTTCTCTGTCACTGGATTAATGGTAAATCGTAAACGGTCAAGCATGACCCCATATCGTCTTAACTGTATGTTCTTTATTCATTATAACTATCCACTGTTCTTCTCACTGTCAAAAGGAAAACAGTAAACACAATGTCACAGAAAAACAAAATATTGGGAAACCACTATGAAACCTTCAATCCTTTGAACACTGAACCCATTGGGCGTGCCCCCATACCAGCACGTTTTTAAATGGCCCTGCACTTACAAATAAAGATCTGACAAAAAGCACATCAGAGTTAGCCCTTATCTATTTATTTATTTATGACTTTGTTAACCTGGTAAAGTGTTCTGATCCAGGGGACCATTTTTAGGCATGACCTGGGCCAAAAGGCATGAGCAGATAACAAAATAACATAGTGACATGGTAGCGACAACAAATGGCAAGCAGCAATATCTAAATGGCAAGCAGCAATGTATATATTGGTTCCGTCCTTGGCCCTTTACTTTTCTCCACTTTCTAAATGTTCTTCCCTCTGCCAGCCCATCTGCGTCCACCCACGTGTACACAGATGACACAGCCCTGTCTGTCTCTGGATCTGCTCCAACTTAGTTAAGATCCATACTCCAACCTGATTTGACTTGGTCCAGAAATGGTTCAGATCAAATCAGCTATCGCTAAATGCCCAAAAGACGGTCTCTATGTGCTTTGGCACCAGGCCGAGGAT
This sequence comes from Neoceratodus forsteri, assembly GCA_016271365.2. Lineage (NCBI taxonomy): Eukaryota > Metazoa > Chordata > Ceratodontiformes > Ceratodontidae > Neoceratodus > Neoceratodus forsteri. The sequence continues at coordinate 1,646,502,350 of CM057455.1, read as the reverse complement.
TTCTAATCTCCCATCTCTCCTTACTTCACACCCGAGATGGGGACACAGTTGATGACTTGTCCCCATTCAGGTACCTCAGTATCTGGCTTGACCATCACCTTAACTTCTCTCAGCACATAGATGCCATATACAATGAACTCCACCCCAAGCTTGGTGTCCTCTACAGAAACAAAAGCTGCATCCTTCTTCCGCCCACTGTGACATGACATCCTTACAAAGATGACTCTCCCATCTTTGATTATGGTTCCATAGTCTATGGTGCCACCTCAAGGTCCGCCCTGGCCAGGCTGGACCCCTCTTCCACTCCTTTTGCTGTTTTGCTGTGAACTGTTTTTCCCTCCCCACAGCCACCACTGTTCTCTTTACTCTGCTCTCTTCCTCCCTTCCCTAGAGGATCACCACCTAACTTACTGAGCCACCTTCACTTCCAAGTTCTGACTTTCCTCCCTCCCTCCCTATCTGAACTCTTTTCTCTCACCTACACCCCCAGCTCGCTCCACAATCCTGGCTATTACTCCCTCCTGTTTCCCTCTCGTAAATCCCTTCCTGGTCAAGCTGCTTTTTTATTCTGTTTTCCTAAAGTCTGGAACTCTCTCCCCCTTCCCATTCACTCTGCTTTCTCCAAACACTCAATACCCTCACAACTTGGTACCTACACCACCCCCTCCTGTGACTGTCTCTAATTACCATGCCAATTTGTTTCACTCAGCTCCTTCCGCCTTACTGTCTCCCACCTTTTTCTGTCCTTCCTATCCTTCTTATTCTCTCTCCTCTCCCCCTCTCCCCTCACTCTCTCCTCCTCCATCCCTCTGCCCCTTTTCCTCACTTTCTGTTCCTCCTCATTCCCCTTCCCTATCTCCTCTCCCATCCCTCTTCTCCCTCCCAGCCTCCTTTCCTCCATCCCCTTCCCCATTATCTCTGCCCCGACCAATGACTAAATCCTCTTATCACCCTGCATTTAGTTGCTACTTCACTACCCATGAGGACTCGGCTAAATTATTACCTTGTATCTTACCTGTATATGTTTGTAAATGCTGTAAATAACTGTTTATCGTAACAAGTGAAACTACTGTTCATTGTATTGTACTGTATCTACACTGTTAGCCTTGCATCAATCCCCACCTCCCTCCTCTCAGGATGCATCCGGAAATGAGCTTATTCAAAGTGCAGTATGTCTTCCCTGGTGAAATGCTTTAATAAATAAATTGGTACTTGAATATTCATCCTCCATTCAATCTTCAGGTCAGGAACAGTAGTTGAAAAGCTGAGCCAGTCATCATGATCATTTGATCCTAGCCTGTACAGTTTATTGATTCTTCTCTTAGGTGACTTGAGCATTCCATTACATTTAACAAACATACAGCTGTGTGTTCAGAATGATTTGCAGCATCCTGTGTACTAAAAAGAGCCATTGTCACTGACATTGCTAGTCTAGGTAAAGTTGTGAAAACATTATTTTTAGATACTATTCAGATGTAGCATCGATTTCAGTTAGTTAACAGGAAACATCTTTGTTTAAATGCTACTCAAGTGTGGCAGTCCCTTGTTATTTCTCAACTAAATTACATTTTTATACTAACAGGTTTATGCATTGTTTATATTTTATTGAGTTAAGCCTGCCATCCCTCCCATTGGTGTTATCAACAAAACACATTTAGCAGTGCACCCAACAAGGCAACCTCCCGCTGATATCACACAGCTTACATCTGTCCCTGGGAGCAGCCACAGGAGCGTGTATTGTACAAACAAAGACTTTATTTATAGCTCCAGTTTTTGATTTATTGCTCCTAGTACAATACCAAGACCAAGTATAGAGTGAGAATCGACTGTTAATCTGTACTTTGTCTCAGTATAGCTGCACAGGTACCAGTGAATTGCAAACTGGAGATATTAATAGCTCAGTCTATATAGGAATCTGCTGGAGCTAGTAATAGCTCAGTCTGTACAAGGATGTACAATAGTTACATACTTGCATGGCCGCTCCCTAGTACTGACTTATCCGTGAGAGAGCAGCGGTACCTTGTGGGATGCACAAATAGAGGTGTTTGATTCACATTGCCAGCATGGGGGTTGGTAGGATCCACTAAATAAAATATACACAACTCAAAATCATGTTAGTATAAAAATTTAACCTAGTTGCAAAAAATGGTGAATTAGCTACTGGAGTAGAATTAACTGCTGTCATGTGACATCAGTACCTTCAAGTATATCTTAATGGTAGCAGAAAGCAGGCAGTATTATTACATGAAGGGACCTAAATAATATGTTTCCAAATGTTTTCCAGGAGGATTGTGTATGGCTATGGCTAACATATTATGTTGTGATGATCTTTATTACTTATCTATGCTGATACATCGCTAAATTTGTATTCGTTTAAGATGGTCATGTAAGTATAATAAGAAAGAAGCACATCAATGCTGGCTTACAAATTAACTATAGTTATCAAAAAGGCTTATCCAATTACTTTCACATTGGAATATCTTCAGTTAAAGATGTTAATATGTGTGCAAAGGCCTTCTCTATGAGGAAGCTTACCCTAGCAAAAATGTACTCAGTAGGTTTTCAGTTTTCTGGTGACCCCTGTCAGTCCAGGAGTGAAAGAAGGATCATATTTTTGCCCAGAGAGGCTGTGTAGTCGATCCCATCCCTTCCCAGTGTGCCCCCCACCCACACTGACATGTGACCTGATGTATGCACATGGAGGCACAGGAGCACACACCCCATTATAGTCGATGAGGAGACATTTGGAAACCAATTTACTCATGTTAATCAACACTGGGAAGATAATTAAGGCCGGCACTTGACTCTGATGACACTCTACATGAAACTGGTTGGCTGTAAGCAAAACAGATTGTATTTTTTTCTGTGTTCCTGCCAGTGTCTCTGTGAGGGGCTTCCAGCCTTATATGTACCTTGGATCATCTTTTGTGATACAAAAATAAATGTTTTGCATCCCAAGTAAGTAGCTGTTTGGTATTTTTTTCAATGGTGGTGGTGGTGCAAGTCTTGTTTAAACTGTTCTACCAACTCATCGTGTGTCATTCCAGCCATGGCTGTGTTCACTGTGTCTGGTCACCTAGCTAGCAGTCAGTTCACTGCAGAACAACCTTTGTTGGTAAGCACACACTGCTAGGGAGAGAGGAGTGGTAGGGTCTAACAGAAAGTTGGGAATAGATGAAACACCTTATCTAAGGTAAGGGCACAAAAGAGTTCAAAGAAAAGGAAAACAAAAAAGCAGGGAAGGAAGTAGACATGTTGGAAGTGGTGTAGTGCAGTGGCTGTAGGGTGGCAGTTTTCAGGGAGATGTTCTAGAGACTACTGTGCTACCCCATCTGCATGCACCTCCCTGGCCTGAGGAGGGAGGTTGCTCGAGTCCAGGCCAAGTTGGTTTAGATTCAAGAGGCCTCCTCTCCCACCCAGGGACCACCAAGTCCACCACCACTGCCTCAAAGGTTGCAAAGGAGGAGGAGCAGCTGGACTACAATGGGCTTGAGAAGGGTGAGGGTGGTGGCTCAGAAGCACATCCCCCAGAAGGCACCACTATATAACTCATACACTGCTCTGATGGGGTAGGACTGTCCCATGGAGGTACCCCCAGTAGTGATAGAAGAGAATGTGGGAGTCCTCCATAGTGGAGCCCCCAAGAAGGGTGGATGAGTACCCCAGAGTAGAAGGAGGAAGCAACTCCTGGTGGGGGACTCCATCATGAGGGGGATAGATTTGGGAACAGAGAGGGAGGTGTAGTGGGTGGTTAGGAGCCTACCAGCTGCCTTGTCTCAGAGGGATAGAAAGTGGATCCTGGGGATTGCTAGAGTGGCAGGATGGGAGGGAGAGTTGGATGTCATTTTCCACCTAGGGACAAATGACCTGGTTAGAGACGAGGCTAGCATAATGCAGGAGGAGTTCAGGGATTTGGGGAGGTGTCTTAGGCAGGTAGCAGGCTCAGTGGCCTTTTCTGAGGTGCTATCTGTCTATGGCAGGGGGGATGACAAGGCACTCTGTACCAAGTGCTTCAACGCATGGTTGAAGGAGTTGTGCAGAGAGGATGAGTTCAGCTACTTTGGGGACTGGAGTCCCACTTGGAGGGATAAAGGTCTATATGGGAGTGATGGGCTACATCCATCTGGGAAGGGAAACAAAGTCCTCAATGGATGGTGTAGATGCTACATTGGTGAGCATTTGAACTAGCCAAGGGGTGTGGCAGAAGAAATCAGGGAGACCTAACCCCCGCCCCAGGAAGTTGAAGTAGTCAAGAGGGAGAACCCTAAGGGAGGGAAATCCCCAAAGAAAACTAAAAACAGGAACAGCAGAATGGTAGAAATGAAGTGGGACGAGAATGAAGGCAAAGAAGGTAAAGAGAGTAGGCAAGAAGGAAGAAAGGTGGATGAAAAGAAGGGTAGGAACAGAATTTGGAAGGCCATGTGCACAAATGCTCCAAGTCTGAGAAATACAGTCCCAGACCTGGTGGCCATTATGGCAGAAGCTGAACTAGACATTGTCACTATTTCCGATAGATGGTGCAGTGAGAACCATGACTGCAATATAGCCATACCAGGCTATACTCTGTTCAGATAGGACAGGGTGGGTAAAAAGGGGGTAGGAGTGGCTCTTTACATGAGTGATAGCCTAAAAGCAACTGAAATGCAGGGAATACAGGGAGGGGCTGAGGCACAGTGGGTCACCCTAGAGATAGGAAATGGAGCTGCTATTCACACTGGCATGATCTACACACCTCCAGCACAAGGGAGAGGAGATGGACAAGGTTCTGATGGAAGCCATCCAAGAGATGGCAACTAAGAGGGAAGTGTTTTTGATGGGGGACATCAATTTGCCAGATGTAGACTGGGGCATCCCAGCTGCAGCTTCAGCTAGGAGCAGGGACATCATGGACTCCCTGCAGGTGGTGTTCCTCAGGCAACTAGTGAGACAGCCCCTGTGTGAAGGAGTAGTATTGGACCTGGTGCTCACCAACAGGGACAGTGTTGCTAATGCCACAGTGGGTGGCCACCTAGGGACCAGTGATTACAGTACAGTGTGGTTCAATATAAATACTGTGGCACAGTCAAACCACACAAAGGCACAGGTCTGGGACTTCAGGAGGGATGACTTTACAAAGATGGGGGAATGCCTCAGGGATGCCCTTGTAGGGAGGCAGGAATTGGGTGGAGTGCAGGAACAGTGGACAAAACAAAAAGGGGCCATAGTGAAGGCAACAAACCTCTGCATTAGGCAAGTTAGCAAAAACAAGAGGAAAAAGAGACTGCTAGGGTTCTCAAAAGAAGTGGCTGGAAAGGTTAGGGAAAAAAAATTAGCATTTGGGAGGTACGAGGAAACACAGAGGGATGAGGATAGAGAAGTGTATCAAGAGAAGCAGAGGGAGGCAGGGAAAGCAGTCAGGAGTGCAAAGGTGCAAACAGAGGGAAAAATAGCCCAGGCTGTGATGAAAGGGGATAAAACATTTTTCAGGTACGTAAGTGAAAGGAAAAAGACTAGGGGAGGGATTGTTAGGCTAAGGAGGTAAGGAGGGGATATGTGGAGGGGACGAGGAAAAATAGACTTCCTGAACAAATATTTTTGTTCAGTATTCACAAAGGAAGGGGAAGGTGGGGAACCACAGTTGAGTGACAGAAGCATCGAAGGGAGGGAGGTGGACACCAGTCCATTTGCAGAGGACAGAGTCCTGAAGGAACTCACAAATCTGAAAGTGGACAAGTCAATGGGACAAGACGGGATACATACAAGGATATTGAAGGAGCTTAGCGAGGTGCTGGCAGCACTACTGACAGTCCTGTTTAACCACTTACTGGAGATGGGAGTGGTTCTGGAGGACTGGAGGAGGGCATATGTAGTCCCACTTCACAAAAGTGGAAGAGGGGAGGAGGCTGGCAACTACAGGTCAGTCCACCTGACTTCGGTGGTGGGGAAATTAATGGAATCCTTACTGAAGAAAAGGTTGTGGAATATCTAGAATCCAGTGACTTACAGGATCTGAGGCAGCATGGATTCACTGGGGGGAGGTCATATCAAACAAATCTGATAGATTTCTTTGACTGGGTGACCAGGGAGTTAGATCAGGGAGGAGTGGTGGATGTGACCTACCTAGATTTCAGTAAGGCCTTTAACACTGTTCCACATAGGAGACTTGTAAACAAGCTGGGCAGCCTGACAGTGGGTCCTAAGGTGGTAAGCTGGGTAAGAAATTGGTTAGGGGATGGGTGACAGAGAGTGATGGTAAATGGAGTTCACTCTGAGGAAAGAAGAATGACCAGCGGGGTGCCACAAGGATCAGTACTGGGGCCAGTCCTCTTTAATGTCTTTATTAGTGACATTACTGAGAGGTTAGATGGAAAGTAATGCCTTTTTGCAGATGACACAAAGATCTACAACAGGATAGACACTCTGGGGGGATGGAAAAAATGAAGCGGGATCTAAGAAAGCTTGAAGAGTGGTCAACAGCAGGACAACTAAATTTCAATGCAAAGATCTGCAAAATCATGAACTTGGGACACAGGATCCCAAGGGTAGAGTACAAGATAGGGGAGTGCTACTGGCAACCACCAAACAAGAAAGAGACCTGGGGATAATCATATCTGATAGCCTAAAAGTTCACAAACAGTGTAAGAATGCAGTGGGACAAGTCAGTGGGATGCTAGGATGCATATCGAGGGGTATCGCCAGCAGAAACAAACTCTGGCTAGAACCGATAGGGCTGCAGCTGAGGAATTTTGGGTAAAAATATAGTAAATTACCGAAGTTACAAGCCTGTATTTGTAAAGTGTAATGTAGGCTCATAACTTTTACACCAAATTTTCAATATAGCCTTGTTATGACCCTGCTTCATGAAGACGAACAGAGAAAATGTTCAACTCTTGGCTTAAAGGTAATTTTGCGCAGGGACTGTGAAATCAAATTTCAGGATGCAAAAACACATTTTGGGCAGGAGCTGAAAAATTACAGTTGTCACAGTCATGAGATGCTGTAAAGAAATAGCTATATTGAAAATTTGGGGTAAAAATATTGAATGTTACTAATTATAAAATGGGTCTTGAAAATCCTGTAGCTTCATTGGTCAAAACGTGTAAATCCTGCAACAGACAACCGGAAAATATCACGTTGATCAAATGTTTACTTTCTTTGAACCTAATTCATTTTTTTTTTATTTTTAATAACAGATCCATTTTATAATCACAATAATGCACTTCAGGGAATGTGCATTTCACTTCTTGTGTGGTTAAAGTCACTCGGCTGCGTCTCATGACTCACCACATGAGGCATGTGTAAATCCCACAGCAACACACACCTTGTCATGCATTCTTGCTTAAACTTACAAGCCTTCATTCACAAAATTCAATGTAGGCTCATGACTTTGGTGTTTTTTTTATATATTTACACCAAATTTCCAACATAGCCTTCTTATGACTCCACCTCATGAACAAGGGCAGAGAAAATGTTCAACTCCTGTCCGAAAGCTGAGTTCACGCAGGGACCATGAAATCACCCCAGCTGTCACATTCATGAGGTTCAGGAAAGATATGGCTATGTTGGAAATTTTTGGGGAAAAATATTGAAAATAACCAAAGTTACGAGGCTGTGTTCGCAAAATTCAACATAGGCTTATAACTTTGTTGTTTTTTAATATTTTCACACCAAATTTTTAATATAGCCTTCTTATGATCCTACCTCATGAACAAGGCAGAGACATTTGTTAAGTACTGCCCAAAAGGTGATTTTGTGCAAGGACTGCAAAATCACCTTTCGGGATGTAAAAAAACATTTTAGCCATGACTTGAAAAATGACAGCTGTCACATTCATGAGGTGCTGTGAAGCTATGGCTATGTTGTAAATTTGGGGTACAAACATAGAAAATTACCAAAGGTATGAGGCTGCATTTGCAAAATTCAACGTAGGCTCAGAACTTTGTTGTTTTTTAATATTTTTACTCCAAATTTTCAACATAGCCTTCTTATGACATCACCTCATGAATACAGGCAGATAACATTTTCAACTCCTGTCCCAAAGATGATTTTGCGCAGGGACTGCAAAATCACCTTTTGGGACAGATTTGCCTAACGACAGTGCCATTGTTTGAGAGGTGGGGTCCCAAAGAAGGCATATGGAGAATTTGGGCCACAGATGTGCAAAAATGGCCAAGTTATGCCTCTAAGTTCAAAACCCCATTGAAATAGATTGAACGGCATACCTGTTTCTTCAGTTCGCAATCTGGCTTTGAAGAGTGAAGACGCGTCTATGGTCCATAGAGGATTACAGCGTTGGACCCCAATGGGTAAGTAAAGGGCTGGGGGGTGCTGAGTGGGAGGGCTGGGTGGGGTTCAAAATGTTGCAAAAGACATCGATGGATGGTTTCTTTTACAGGTTAAGAAAAAGAACAGGACCGAGGATACCCGATCACGACACTGGAGGATTGGACACCCCCAGTGTCACTGTTATGTTTCTGTGGGGATGTGGGGCGTGCTGAGAGGGAGGGTCAGGTGGGGGGGGGAAATATTTAAAAAAAGAAGGACCAGCATCATGGGAGAACACAATTACATCTCCAGGTGATTGTGCACCCCCAGTGTCATTGCTATTGTTTCTGGGGGGGATGGTAGGTGCTCAGAGGGAAGGTCAGGTGGGGGGAAGTTTATAATAAAAAAATAAATACAATTTTAAAATAGGCAGTCACGGTGAAACACAACACACTCCGCTATGACCCAGATGGCCACCACATGCTACTGCGCATGCGTGACTACTAGCGCATGCACCATACAGTGGGGTGGTCATCTTGGACACGGTGGAGTATGCCGTGTTCCACCATGACCGCCGGCACTGTAAAAATAATGCAGTGCTACTTCAATAGAGACAACATAAGCAGAGGGCTTCCAGATGCAGAGGCGACTGTGGCAGGGCTCCAACATGTTGTTCATTCGCAAGGAATGTATTGAGTTATTTTCTCATAGCAAGAGGTCTACAGGGCTCCACCCATTGCAGCCCTAAAAAGGAGGTGGTGTTACCACTGAACAAATCATTGGTAAGACTTTATCTAGAGTACTATGTCTAGTCCTGGAGACCGTATTTCCGGAAGGACATAGACAGATTAGAGGTGGTCCGGAGGAGGGCAAATAAAATGGTGCAGGGTCTGCACCAAAAGCCCTATGAGGGCAGACTAAAGGACCTCAATATGTACACCCTGGAGGAAAGGAGGAAGGGGGGATATGATGGAGACTCTCAAATACATCACAGGTAGAAATAAGGTACAACAGGGTAACATTCTTCAGAGAAAAAGATGTTCAAGAACAATGGTTTAGCTGGCCCGGTGACGCTGAGGGTTGAGGTGCTGGATGCCATACCTCACACCACACCGGCAACCCAGGTTTGGGAACAGACTTGGGCCATCAGGGGTTGGCTGGAGGGAGAAGGACTGAGCACTCGATGGCTTGCTCTCCTTCTCCAGGGATGGGTAAGGAACTGACCCCGCTGCTATACCAACATCTCCTGGAGTGGCCTGGTTGGTGCTGGTGTGGTAGGGGACAGCAGTAGCTTTGGGGTTAATATTGGCAGAGGACAGGAGTATGTGCATGTCTCAGCTTGCGTACAGCTCATTGGTCCTCATTGCATGCTGATGTCGGGGACAGAAAAGAAAGGAAAATTCCCTCGCCATGTCATGGTGACGCTTCCCTCCAGTCATCCTCCTCACAAGTCCAAGGGCAAGACTCCACTGTGCTGGCACTCCACTGATGTCAGGGAGGTAAGGGGGTCCTTCCCTGCCCCACCCAGGGGGTTACCCAGGCCTCAAGGAATAATTCCAGAGTTAGTCTAGCACTCTAGGGGCTGACACCAAGGCAGTTATAGGGGGCCTGAGAGAGCTGATTGAGTGGAGCGACAAGGGCAGTAGAGGAGGATAAAAAGAAAGTTAAAAAAAAAGGGTTATTTTTATTTATTTATTTATTGAGTACAATTGGAATTACAATCCTTTGAGTCACAGACTGTTTTGCAAAGGCTCCACGTCAGGTTACAGGGGGTGGAGGGTAGACAAAATACAATAATGACAGATGAGAACAGGCATTATTTACAGATTTCAGTACTGACAAAGAAACTTTTTACAAAGGCTCCACGTCGGTTACAGGGGGTGGAGGGAAACAAAGACAGTATAAGACTAACATTGACAGGTATTATATACAGTTACAGTACTGGCAGGGCAGTCCAGGCTAGAAACTTACTTAGTAGGTGAAATAATTAGGAAGCATTCCTGCGATCCCTAGACAGAGATTTGTAGGATGTCATTTTGTAAGGTTTAGGGAGCCCTGAGTCAGGAGAAGTAGTGAGAAAAGGGGGCAGATTTAGCCGCAGTCACATTTAGCATTATCCATAAGTTGGGTTTAAGGCCTGATTTGAAAAGTGAGATGCTATGGGACTGGGAGAGTGGGAGGGGAAGTGTGTTGAGCCATAGGGGGCACGGTAGCAGAAAGATCTTTGCCCTAGGGATGTTCGACAAAGGGGAACCAGGAAAGATGATGTGGCTGTGAGTCTTGTATTATGCCTGATGGGGGCTGGACTGATGATGGGGAGTAGACCGGCGGGGGCAAGCTGGAGGTGTATCTTTTTCGCGAGAATGCAGGTGTGGTATTTTAGTCTTTGTTGGAAGTTTAGCCAACCAGTCAGTGTGTACAGATCGTGGGTTTGGGTGAGTCTGTCACAGCCAGTTACTAGGCAGCAGGCTTTATTAAGTGCAGGGTGTCATGGCTCAGCACAGTGGCGGTGTGGGTCGGCACACACTGTGCCTGACTGTGTCCATGCCATGACATCTGTGTGCACTGGTTGCCAGGTCCCTGCTGTCAGTTGTCCATTGCACCCATGCAGCTGTACCATGTTGCCTGTGGTGTCAGTTGCCCCTGTCCACATACACCTTGTCCAGTGTCACACTGTGGCATGGCACTGTCCATGCACATGACCATGTGCAGGCAGCAATACTGTCATGCTTGCCCAGGCACATGTGTGTAAGCATACATTGCCTGCATGCCAGTGGCATGGTGGTGTTGCATCTGTGCCCTGTCAGTCATGCGACACGCCGGGCCTGCATTGTTCGCACAGCACCACGTGTACCCTGGCACACCCCCTAGAGCGCTTGTTGCTGGGGTGCTATGGTCTCACTGTGCTGGGTGGTCTGATTACACCTTCGCCATCTATAGTACTGTACTGTGGGTGCATTGGAGTGCTATGCTGTGGGGCACAGTAGCACACAGTACCTGCACATGCTGTGCGTATCTGCCCAGGTACCCTGTGATTCCCCCCCCCACACACACACCTTGCATTGTTGCCTTGCTGCCCCTGTTACCTTGTGGGCTGCACACCTTTGCACAGCCATGGCTAGCTGCCCAGGCCCTCATCTGTGCATTAATCACGTTGCCCATGCACAAATCACACACATGGCATGTGTCACTTACCCTCCTTGGTCATACTCGAGTTATTCTCACATTGCCCGGTCATCTCGGTGTCCTGCGGTGTGGCTCCATGTTCCTCTGCAGTCGCACGTGCCTGTGGATCTGTGGAGACAGTGACATCACATGGGTTAGACATGCGGTTGGTACAGGCCCTGTTGGAGGCTATGTCTCTGCCACTATGTGCATGTGGTGTGCCACCCACCTGTCTATCTATGATGGCCACTATGCATCCATATGTCTGCCTCTCTGGCCTGGTCTGTGAGGCTCTTCAGAATCCCTGGCTCCCTGTGGGACATATCATTCAGTTTGTGCTTCAGCTGTTGGACTGTGTGCTTGACACCCGTCAGCGTCTGCAGTCTGCTGGCTATGTTGTGCCACACCCTGTCCCTGTCCCTCACGGGGTGTCTTGCTGAGCCTGGTGGCAACAGCAGCCTTGACCACTTTGTCACACAGCTGACCAGCATAGCAGTCTCCTCATCAGTGAAGTTGCGTTTCCTGGGCCCTGGACCTGCCATGCTGTGCAGTACTGGGTTAGCCACACCTTTTGCACCTGCTGGGGACGAGATGTCTTTGTGTACCACACCTGTAGGGGTGTGCTGGGCCTGCTACCTACAGTTCCCCCTAGACGTGCCTGCACATGCTGCCAGCTGTGGGAGGGCCCTGCAGTGCCTACCCAAGGGATTGTGGCACAGTAGGCTGGGGAGGTGTTCTTGCACCCCTGTGAGCACTGTTGTGGGCAGTGTGTACTGTGGCAGTTGTCCACATGCAGGCTCCTGATACAGTGTGACTCCACAGGCTGTCCTCTGTGCAGTGTGACGCACTCCAGCTACACGTGCATCAGATGCCCTAACACAGCAGTATGCAGGGCTGTGGTACCGATGCCAATATGGCTGCATCACCTGCCATGATGCACTGTGATGCAGGACTGGGGCTCTCATGCAACAGTCTCTGCATCACCTGTCATGATGCACCGTGACACAGCGATGGGGTTCTGCTGCACCGGTGTCTGCATCACCTGCCGTGACGCACTGTGACGCAGCGATGGGGCTCTGACACACCAGTGTCTGCATCACCTGCCGTGACTAACCATGACACAGCGATGGGGTTCTGCCGCACCGGTGTCTGCATCACCTGCTGTGATGCACCGTGATGCAATGATGGGGTTCTGCCGCACCGGTGTCTGCGTCACCTGTCGTGGCTCACCGTGATGCAGGGTTGGGGTTCTGCCACACAGGGTCCTGGGGGTCACTGGTGGTTGTGATGCAATGGTGCTTGCATTGCACACGCACACACCCACCCACTGCATCACTGTGCAGGGCATGGGGTGGTGCACACAAAGGGGTTCTTGGATGGCAGGGGAGGTGGTCTGGGGTCTGGCTGCTTGGCTTCAAATGCCAAGGACTGCGGGGTTGTGCATCCAGGGGGGGCTAGACACCCAGGACAGATTATTACCTGGGTGCAGACCGAGGCCCTGCATCCGAGGGGGGAGGGGGCAGTGGGTGTGATGCATACTAGGGATCTGATGCACACCATGCTGTGCAGGCATGCAGCAGCACAGGCACACATGCCGCTGGGATGTGTAGCTAGGTGGATCAGTAGTAGGGGTGGGGAGGATGCTGTGCCCTCATACAGGTCATTGGTAGGGCCGCATCTACAGTACGGTGTACAGTACCGGTGCCCACACCACACCAAGGATATTCTCCTTCTGGTGACGGTACAGGGGAGAGAGATACATAGCTGGCTGCCGGTTGGCAGGGACTGGCATACGTAGGTGGGTTGGGGCACTGCCCATGTACTTCCTGTGTGACAGGTGGGTGTGGGGGGTCATGGGTAGGATGTACAGGTATTTGCCAGAGGTGCATGTGGTCCATGGGGGAGTCACCTGAGGTCAAGTGGCACCCATATCACATAGGGGCACAGACATCAGCTGGAGGGTGGGTGGTTTGGGAGGGGGGTTGGGAGGCACCCCTCACTATGTGGGTAGTGGCCACCTGTCTGCGCTGCCGGTGTGGGCATCCCATCGTCGACAGTAGCCAGCAGTAGGGAGGCTGTGTTAGGGCATAGGGGGATGGTGGGACTCATGGGTAGGGGATGGGAGGGTGGGATGGGAGGGCAGGGACATTTGCTCAGTCTGTGGACCCTGCAATATGAGCAGGCATGTTGGTCCAGTTGGCCATCCTCTGCTGGCTACTTCATCTGTTTGTATGTTCATTTGTGCCACCGGTGGCATCAGTTGCACTCATTGCACCGCACTGTCACGGGGTTTGGCATTGCACTGCATGGCCTCTGTCCTATGCCGGCACCCTGCTTCGCACTGTGACAACTACATCATGTGGCATGCTGTGTCTCATTGCTGTGGTGGCCCTCAGTCAGTGGTGGGTCTGTTGCTGGCTGTGGGGGGCGTGGTGGCCTGTATCAGTCAGTGGTACATGGCAGGGATAGTGTGGGCATTGTGGTGCATGGGGTAGCAATGGCTGTTGGCCATGCATTCCCGTGTGTGCCTTACCAGCAATGCCATTCCCCACAGTGGCGTCCATATGCCATGCCTCATGGGTGGGGGTTTGGACCTATTATGGTGTCCACAGCCACGTGCCATGCCAGCGATGGTGCAGTGCTGTCAGGGCATTGCACCCCACATCTGGCATGTCTGGAATGTGCACCCCCTATCCCCATGTTGCATGGGATTCCATTGTGGTGGTAGTGTTTGGTGCCCCTTCCCCATAGGTGTGCCTTTTGGAGGTGTGTGGGCAGTCACCACTGCTTGTGCCACCCCGAGTGTGGTGCTGCATGGGTGCTGGTGCCCTTCATCCATGCTGGCCATGTGTGTCCAGGTACATCATCCGAGTGGTGCACATGGTCCAGGGACCCAGGCCACATCTGTGCACTGCCTGGCTGTCTGTTGTGTGTGGTATCCATTCTACAAGGTGGTGGTGTCATCCTTGGTCAGCAGGGCACATGGGCCTTGCGGTGGTGTGCCATTGTATTGGTGCATCCATCAACACACCTGTGTGGACATGTGGTGGCACTTGTCACCCACCTGGTTACGGTTCAGTGCCACGCCACCACACTTGTACCCATGGTGCCTGCACCCATCAGTAGCCGTGTGCTTCTGTCCGTCTGTGTTTGGACATGCCAGTTGCCATGGTGTCCTTCAGTAGCACCCAGGCCCATCCTCACATTGGCCATGCCAAGGTCACCTCAGCATGTGCCTGGCATGTGTTTCTGGCCATGTGCCCCTCCAGGCACACATCCACACTGTGCAGTACACATCGCCTGGTACTGTGGTTGTGTGTGCCTTCCTCTGTTGCCATGGTCCTTCTCTGGTTGTTGCTGTGTACTGCTGCCATGGGCTGTCAGTCATTCAGCAGACAGTGTCTGCATATCATCACTAGTCTCTGTCTGACAGGCACCCTATGGCGCAGCATGCATGTCCAGGGATGTTGTTCCGCCATCTGTGTTCCATAGGTGTATGGCCTGGCTTGTTCTGCATGTTCGTATGGCACCATGGTGTGGTGCTGCACAGTTGGCGTGTGCACATTGTGTGATGCATGTCATTGGCTGTTCTGTGTTGCTCATGGTGCTGCTTGCTGTGGTGTGGTGTGGTGTTATGCATAGTGGTTCCGTACCAGCTGTGCCCTGGCCCTGTATCCGGCTGCCGCTGTTCCTCTTGGGTGTTGGCCTTGGTTGTTCTCCTGTGCTGCATTGGCTTCTTCACTGTCACCCACCTCATCGTCACTGTCATCCATGTCCTCCTCATCCAGCATGTTCAATCTGTAGTCGATGGCAATGTTGTGGAGGATGCAGCTGGACACAGCGATCTTGCATGCCATGCTGGGTGTGTACTGCATTGTGCCTCCAGAGCGGTACAGGCACCGGAACTGCATTTTCAGGAGTCTGAATGTTCGCTTGATCACAACCCTTGTGGCTGCATGTGCTTCATTGTATCATGCTTCATCTGCGCTCTGTGATCTTCTGATTGGTGTCATTAGCCATGGCAGTAGAGGGGTATCCACTATCACCTGTGAACATGTTGGCACTGGTTAGTTGTTATGCCTACATTGTTGGTATTGTGTGCATCTCCTCTGGCATCTCACTGTGTCCTCCACGCAGCATGCATGCTCCGTGCTGCAATTACGACGATGGCTGTTGCACCCAACTCACACTGTCTGCCCCTTCATGCATGTCTACGTCTGTACCATGTGTGTTCCCTGTGTCTGCTGTGTTACTGTCACCTGTGTGGTCAGTATGCCTCTCAATAGCCACATGTTGTGTTGCACTGCATGGTTGTGTTTCTGTGTGGTGCTGGGTTGGGGTGTGTGTATGGGGGCGGGGGGACATCCTACATGCCATGCATGCCTGTGTTTGTACACTTGGGCCCAGGGTTGTGCTTTCATGGGCACTGCCATCCTGGTCTTGGTCATGGTTGCATATTGTGCTGTGCTCCCCGTGGCACTGTGGCTTCCAGGAGCACCCCCAGTGCCATTCCTGTGTCATCTGTCACAGTGTCATGTGTGCGTGTGTGTTACCTGTCATGGGGGGGGTTCTGTGCTTGGCCAGTCCTCTGGTGCCCACACACTGTCGTGTGCACCTACTGTGTGTGTTTGTGTGTCAACAGTGTTTTCCCCTGTCTCATGGGACACCATGTATGTCCTGGGTTCAGTGCTGCCTATGTTCAGCATTACCTGTGTGTTACTTTGCATACTGTTGCACATGCACTTACCTATTAGCCAGCCATCCTGTATTACTCCATGCTCAAATCTGTCATGCAGGCCACTGTGCCTATAGATGTAGGCATCATGGTATGACCCTGGGTACCATGCCACTACGTCCAGGATCCTACAGAGACTGTCACATATGACCTGGATGTTCATTGAATGGTATCCCTTTCTGTTCACATATGCATCCCCATCCACTGATGGTGCCTTTATAGTGATATGGGTGCAGTCTATTGCACCCAGTACCCGTGGTAGTTGGGCAACACTGTAGAAGCCCTGCTGGATGGCCTGCTGCTCATGGGTGTCCTGTGGGAATCTGATGTACTGTGCTATCCTGCACAGTAGTGCCTCCAGGAACTGCCGTAGGCTTGTTGAGACTGCTGATTGTGAGATTCCCAACCTGTCTCCTGTGGGCATCTGCAAGGTGCCTGTTACAAGGACCCTGAGTATGGCTGTGACCTTTATCTCCACCGGTAGGGGGTTGCCTCTGCCTGTCCTGCTTTGTAGGTCTTCTCTTAGCCTATTGTAGAGCTGTGTGATGGTGTCCTTGTTTAGCCTGTACTGTGACAGGCACTGTTCATTTGTCACGTCTGTGTACATGATTCTTCTGCGGTGCTCCCTTGGCTTATATGGGCGCCATGCTGGGTGTTGCTGCTGTTGTCTGGCCAGTGCTAGTCTCCTGGCAGCCTCCTGTCGCTGCTGCCTGGCACGTCGTTTCCTCCTGACCACCCTTGCTGCCATGTGGAGGAGTGTTGCAGCTGCTCCTGGCATTTCTATGTGTGTCTTCTACCTCTTTGTCTCTCAGAGCCTCAACTGTGTCCAGCTTTCAGCATAGTCTGTTGTGCTGTGTACCTTTATGTATGCTCTAGGGCTGCTTAGACCAGCTCTGGCTGGTCTAGCGGCTGACAGTACTTTGACCTGTTGGTTGTCAGGAGTGCATGTTTGAAATTCCCGTGGGTGTGATCTTGCATCATTTCTGTGGTGCAGGCTGTCTTGCATCATGGCGCTGCCATTATTTTGGTGCAGGGCGCCTTTGAAATTTGGGTCTGGTGCAGTGTTTGATGCAGGGCTGTCTTGCGCCACTGTTGTTTGGCACAGACTCCTTGTGTCATGCCTGGAGCTTTGAAAATCTAGCCCAATGTCTGCTTGTGCCCTAAAAATTCAAAACTACATGTCAGGGATGGGCAGGTTTCATCAGTCTGCTGCCAAATTCTTCACTGCTGTCCACATATTCGACCCCACCTGCCTTTCTACCATGGCAGCATCCGAGGAGGAAATATGCTCCAGTATCATGACATTGGACGAGAACCTGCGAGCAAGAGCTGAACTGTGATCTTACATTAAAGATGTTCAGTGCAATCAACTTTGCAATGGCGAAAAAGATATTGTACAGTTCTGGATCTCTTTTAAGGACAGATTCCCTAATTTAAGTAATATTTCCTTGAGTTGTCTGTCCATCCCAGTACACAGCGCTAGTGTGGAGCTCTCATTCTCATGTTCTGGATCCATGCTGACTGTTAGCAGATGCAGCATCATGGCGGAGAACTTAAAAATTTATTCATTGCTGCAGCAAAACTGTTCTAGCACATTTTGCACAGTAAAAAAAAATGTTGTTTCTATGTCTGAATTCGGTTTTTAATAACCCTAACGTTTTTACTGTTTTTTTTTAGATAATCTAAGCAATTAAAGTGTAACTTTTTTACATTTACAACGACTCTTTTGAAAATTCTTTCATTTTAGTAAAATACTGAATTTTCACCATGCAGGCACCATGAAAAGTTGCTAAAAAAATTGTGTAAATAATATTGCTTTAATAATGAGTTCTGCAAGAATCTTTATTTACTATATCATGGAAAAAATAAAAAGAGAACAACATTTTCAGAAGGTATTTCTTTAATATTTGGGCCAGCCTGGGCTTTGGGATGAGACAGAGACAGAGGTGGGTGAGGAAGGGTATTTCTTTACTATTAACAGATGGGTTAAAACTTAGTTGGGTGGTGACATAGGGTGCAGGCATGGGAGTTTTCTACTGCATTTATTAAAATGTAAATCTCTGGCAAGGTTGGGATAGGATGGTGATGGGGAGGATATTTATTACTATTAAATGAAGGAGAATGTTGGGTTGCAGTGTGGCATAGGGTGAAGGAGTGGGAGTTTTTTATATTACAACTGCCACAGGAGCATTTAATTGGAGGGGGTCGAGAAAACATGGAGCACCAGGTTTTCTTTTTTTTTCTTTTTTTTTTTACTAATGACAGTCGGGTCCAGGTCTGCTGCAGTATACTGTGATATTGCACTGCAGTCAGGACCGCCAGCTAAAGTACCGTAGAGTTCAGTCCTGTGATTGCCTTTTCCATGGTCTCCTGCAATGTCCTTTAGTGGAGGATGAAGGAAAGTCAGTTGTTCTGGTCTGGCACTATACATTTCTACTGCATTTATTAGAATTAAAATCTCTGGCAAGGTTGGGATTGGACAGTGACAGAGGGGAGACAGAGGTTATTTATTACTACCATATATACTCGCACATAAGTCAGTCCGCTTATAAGTGTGGTGGTGGGGGGGGGACGATTCAGCTGAGTGCAGTATCACACTTTGCATTGACCCGCTTATAAGTCAGAATGACTTTATGAACTGCCTGAACACTGACTGTGCTAAATGATTGTTTGTAAAAAATTAAATCATGCAGACTGAGCACAAAACATTGATTAAGAAAGTGATAATCAACGTTTAGTTTACAATGAAGTCTTGAAAGTGATTGCAAAAAAATCAAATCAGCTCATTTATTTTATTTATCTAGTCCCCATCACTGAAGACGAAAAACTTAATGTCATCCTACTCATCGTCTGAGGCAAAAAGACTCTGGAGCTGCTGTTCAGAAAGGGGAATGTCTGCATAAATATCACCGAGTTCTGCCGCATTTGTTTCATCCTCTTCAGTGTCATCTGAATGTGAGGCTTCAGAACCCACCAAATCCTCATATAGGAGATGGTCTTTGGTACCATCCATACAGTTCAAGATCCTACATTTTTTAAAGGATTTAATAATGGCCTCAGCAGGTATTGCATTCCAGGCATCACGTACCCACTCGCACACCTTGCCATTCCCTCCTGCAGTGAATTCTTTATCACCTGCAATCAAAACAAGATCTTTCAGTAGGAAAATGGACCCCAATTGCCCCAATAACAAATAAATAGCAAATAAAATTTATCAGTAAATATGAGTAAATAAAGGAGTCTGTACCTGTTAACATCTATAGCTGCCAGTATTCCCTCATTTTAGCCTTAAAGGGTTTGTTTAGGCAGACATCTAGTGGTTGCAATAGAAATGTACAGCTTCCAGGAATCACAGCTGAGTGTGTCTGTCTATTTCGTATCCCATTTAGCACACCACAGGACACTAAGCGAGTATGCAACTATGTATCACCTCAAACGCCTTTGATGCCGTTTATCAAACCTCAGTAGACAATTGATGTTGGCTGCAAAGTGTATATTTTTGCAGATTTGTGTCTCATGGTTTTTAGTGAAAATAGTTACTCGCTCATAAGTCAGTACCCTTGATTGAAGTGACTGTAAAAACTCCTAAAAAACGGACCTATGTGCGAGTATATACTGTATTAAATGAAGGAGAAAGCTGGGTTGTGATGTGGCATAGAGTGAAGGAGCAGAATTTTTTTTACTACAACTGCCAGGAGCATTTATTTGGTGGGGGACAAGGAAACATGGAGCACATGTAATTTATTTTTTTAACTAAAGACAGCTGGGTCCAGGTCTCCCACAATATACTGCCATATTGCACTGCAGCCAGGACCGTCAGCTACGGTACTGCAGAGTTCAGTCATGTGATTGCCTTTTCCATCATCTCCCATGATGTCCTGCAGTGGAGGAGGAAGGCTGACACAGAAGTCAGCTGTTCTGGCTAGTCTCTGTCCTTTTGAATTTTTTTAAGTTTATTCTCTGGGTAAGGCTGTATTTGTTCCTAATTCACAGTATATAGCACAGTAATTCACGTGTGAACAGTAACCAAAACGAGACCACAGTCTGAGTCAGCATGCTCCTGCTTGGTTTAAAAAGAACTTACATCTCTTCAGAACAAACCAGCGCCAAGCATAATGTCATACATCTTGGATTCTGTAAAGCATAAAATAAAAAAGTAAAAAAAACACAGATAAAGGAGATTAAAGGCAGTGTAAAGATCGCAAGACAACATCCCTGGAGACCCACCGATGGATTAAATTATGCTGCCTATTCTTCAGTGCCGGTTTGATGTGATGTGTTATCTGTTCCATGGGGCTCAACAACCTCTATCTACCTAAATCAGCACCAAGGAAGCTTAGCACCAGCTCTTAACACTGTCCAGTCTGCCCTCTGATTAAACTCCACTCCCTGCCCCTACACACATAAGCTGATACCAGGTGCCCACTCTCCGCTGCATGTCAGAGTTTCAGCAAATTTTTGAAAAACATTTTGATATCACTTTTAAACTCAGAAGGTCATTTCAGCTGCCATCTGTTTATCTGCTTTGCAATACAGCACAATCAGCACTTAAACTACACATTTAAAACAGTGTTTTTTTTTCCATTAATTAAATAGTGGGACCTCTGGGGAGTGGGATGCATGACAACCTGGGAATGTTTGGTTTTTACAATGCCATCTGCCAGTGGAAAACTGGCTTAGTTTAAAACAAAAGTGAAATCACACTGGAGGACAGCCATCATTGTACAATTAGCAGCAATTGCCATCTAATGACCAAATGATGAAATGCATGAAGCACATTCTGCAATGCCACATTTAACACTTCACCGCATCAATACCAAGCTGCATACTGGGGTACCACCTGAGTAATGAGTAATTCAGGAGTTTAATGAATGGCTGGTAACCTGGTGTCAGGGTATGGGCTGGTAGGAGGTGGGGCGGTGACCTGGGAGGACTGGCAGTCTATCGCTAAAGATAGACTGCACTTAAATGAGTAGGGGAGAAAGTACCGAAGCAAAAGCTTGGGTATATTGAGGAGAATTTAAACTGGGGGGCAGAAGGGATCGAGGTGCAGAGGCCCGGATGGGAAACCATATGGGCTTACCCACCATAATAGTGAGATATGGTGAGGGGTAAACAATACAGGGAGGGCCATAAAGGGAGAGGAGGAAGGAGGGGGAGAAAGAAAGGGGGATGGAGGGTGGTATTGTTAAATGCTAGAAGCCTGGGCAATAAAAATGCGGAACTACAGGCTTTCATGGTGGGAAGGGGGGTAGACATGGCAGCCATCACTGAGACATGGGCCACCCAAAACCATGATTGGGACCTGGCGGTTCCAGGTTATAGACTATTCCACAAGGATAGAGTTAAGGGGAAAGGAGGGGGGTAGTGCTCTATGTGAGGGAAGAGCTAAAGTGTGTTAGGGAAGAGGGTGAGGAGGGAGATACAGAGGCTCTGTGGATGCAAATCCAAGATAAAAAAAATAGGACATTACAGTTGGGGGTGGTGTACAGGCTGCCCTCCCAATCGGAAGAGACAGATAGGGTATTGGCGGAACAGATCCAGAGGAACTGTGGGAAGGGTGGGGTGGTGATAGCAGGTAACTTCAACCTGCCAGGATTCGAATTGGGGACACCTGCCACCAAGTGTAGAAGGGAACAGATATTGCTAGACACCTTCCAGGATAACTTCCTGATGCAGTTGGTCAGTGAACCAACCAGGGAAGGGAATACCCTTGACCTCATACTGTCTAAAGGGGAGTGGGTGAGGGATATGAGGTTGGAGGAACCACTGGTGGGGATTGACCACTGGACAGTATTGTTCTAATTGCAGTTGGGCAGGGAGAGGGGGGCATCTGGCACAAAGGTGCTGGACTTTAGAGAGGCTGACTTCAAAAAAATGGGTGAAGTGGTGCAAGGGTTCCTGGACAGAATTCAGCCTAATATGGACATGAATCAGAGGTGGGAACTCATTAAGCTAGGGATAGTGGAGGCAACAAATTCCTGCAGCAAGGCCCAAAGTAAAAAGGCTAGGGTGAAGAAACCTAGCTGGATGAGCAAGGGTGTCATAGACAGGGTGAGGAGGAAAAGAATAGCCTATAGGAGATGCAGGAGAACTGGGAGGGGGAGGACAGGGAGGAGTACCTGGAGGAAGCAAAAGAAGTGACCAGGGAAGTAAGGACAGCAAAAGCATCAAGGGAGCGCAAGCTGGCAAAGGGAATTAAAGAGGGGGAAAATACTTTTTTAGGTACATCAGGGAGAAAAGAGATTGTAAGGACCAAATAGTAAGGATTAAGAAGGGGGGGAAATAGGTGGAAAAAGGGGGTGAAAAGGCAGAAGCGCTTAACTACTACTTCTGCTTGGTTTTTACTAAAGAGAATGGAAGGAACATACCTAAGGTTGGGGGGAGGATAGGAACAGAGGAGAATGGGGTGACGAACAGGGAAATCACAGAAGGTAGAGTGCTAGAGGGGTTAAGGGCCCTGAGGGTGGACAAGGCACTGGGACTGGATGGCATATATCCCAGGGTACTGAAACAGTTGGCAGAGGTCTTTGCAGGCCCATTAGCAGGTCTATTTAGCACCTCTCTGGACTCAGGGTGTGTACCTCAGAACTGGAGGATGGCTCACATGATTCCACTCCATAAGAGCGATCCCAAAGATGAACCAGGGAACTATAGACCAGTGAGTCTCATGGCCATAGTGGGGAAACTGATGGAAACAATCTTAAAGGAGAGGATGGTGACCCTGTCAGTGGGGTGCAGGACAGTCAGCAGCATGGCTTTGCCAAGAGCAGATCCTGCTAGACCAACCTAGTGGACTACTATGACTGGGTGACTAGGGAAATTGACAAAGGGCATGCAGTGGATGTCCTGTACCTGCACTTCCGTGAGGTATTTGACTCAGTGTCACATGGGAGACTAGCATGTAAGCTAAGGGGCATAGGGGGTGGGGCAAAATTGGTGGGATGGGTGGAGAACTGGCTGCAGAGACGGCAGCAGAGGGTGGTGGTGGGAGAAGAATTATCATCCCCAAGGACAGGGATGAGTGGGGTCCCACAGGGATCAGTGCTGGGGCCAGTGTTATTTGGGGGTATTTATTGCAGACATCTCAGTAGGCATAAATAGCAAGATCAGTCTATTTGTGGATGACACCAAGATGGGAGCAGTACTGGATGACCAAGGAGGGTGGTAGGGATTGCAGGAAGATCTAACAAGGCTGGAGACATGGTCTGACACCTGGCAACTTGGTTTCAATGCCAAAAAATGCAAGGTGCTGCATTTCGAGGTAAAGAATTCAAAGAGGAGCTACCATCTGGGGGGTGCAGCTAGCTATGACTGAGGAGGAGAAAGATCTGGGGGTGCTCATTACAGGAGCTATGAACAACTTGGCACAGTGTAGGAAAGCAGCAGCAGTGGCCAACCAGATGCTGGGTTGTATTGCAAGGGGTATACCCTCTAGGGGGAAGGGGTGATTCTGCCATTATATAGATCACTGGTCAGACCCCACCTAAAGTACTGCATTTAGTTTTGGTGCCCTTACCTAAAGAGGTACATTAGATTGCTAGAAGGGGTGCAATGCAGAGCAACAAAGATGATCCAGAGTCTGGGAGAGTTACCATATGAGGTTAGACTGAGGGAGTTGAACATGTACTCTCTGGGGGAGAGGAGGGACAGGGGGATATGATTGAGACCTTTAGTTACATGAGAGGAATAAACAGGACAGGCACAGAGGGACTGTTCAAGGGAAGGGTGGGGAGAGACACTCAGGGTCATGACATGAGATTGGAGGGTGGAAGGTTTAGGAGGGAAATGAGGAGGCATTTCTTTATGAAAGGGTGATAGTGGAATGCACTACCAGCAGAGGTGGTGGCCTGTAAAACAGTGGGATGCTTCAAGAGGAGCTGGGATAGGGCAAACGGAGGTCATGGGAAGGGGTAGGGTGGGAAGGGCAGCTACAGAGGTAGGGGTGCTAGCTGCAAGATTGAGCAGACTCGATAAACCAAATGGCCTTTTTCTGCTGTCAGTTTCGTATGTTCATATGTTTATAAGTACAAGTGGCATACCTTGGTGCCATTCAATTTCTCTATAACAGCCTCTGTAGGTGGGCCATGAGGTCCTTATCTGCTGACAACTTCTATGTTTCTAAACGGCATACTGTCACTGACGGTCTCTGCAGGAATACCGTGATGTGCTACAACAGACTTCATGTTTGCTATAGTTGTCTGGGCAGTTCTGTCTTTCATCAGAACCACTTCAGGATAATTTGAAGAATAGTCTGCCATGGTAAGGTAATCCTGTGCCCTAAACTCAAATTTGTCTGTTGCAACTTTCTGCCATGGAAAATTACTGTAGGAACAACATGGGGTGTAAGTGACTTCTTTTGGTTGTCTCTTTGAAACTTTGCACATGTTGAACACTGTCCAACCAGTCTCTCAATGTCTTTTTTTTTGTTAGTTATTTAACCAGGACTAGCACACTAAGCTGAAAGCTTTTTTACAGGTGCGACTTGGGAGTACAGGGAAGTTAAGTGACTTGCTCAGGGTCACACAGTATGCAAGTGGAAGCTGTGGGGTTCAAATCCAGGTCTGGTATGCTGGATGTCACCAGATTTGCAGCTCAGAGCCTTAAACCACTGCGCTATACTGCCTCCCTGTACATTACAGTGCTAGCTCTGGCCTTGCATTTCTCTGCCCCAGGAAGTTCTCATGCAGGGTGTTGAGTATGTCATTCCTAATTCCTGTTGGAATGAGCAGTTTGCCTCCATAAAAAATTAAACTTTCTTTAATATGAATCTCATCTCGCATGGACCAGAAGGGTTTCACACTGTTTCACACACTTCAAGTCTATTGGCCCACCAGACTCAACTACTTTTGCAAAGGCTTGCAGTGTCAGGTCAGTTGCTGTGGCTGTTGTTTTCTCTTCCAGTTCTCATCACTCCCTGGTATATTTTCCATAGTGTCATGTATTATCACCTCTTTGTCTTCAACTGTATTATCCCCAGAATTTTCTTGTAGCTCAGTTTCTGCCACTGCTCTGGAAAATGTGTCTGCTATGTACATTTACCTCCCTGTTGCATATTTCATGTGCAGTGTGAGAGGGACCCTCTAACGTGGGTACATCAGAGACGTTGTTTTGTATTCTGTCCTGTATGCATGAATGAAAGATTGGGTATTATGGCCTGGATATTCAAACTGCGCCATTCTGAGGTGCAAGCCCTTGCGCTGCTCAAAATAGTTGCGCAGGGGTGTGGCCGGGGTGATATTCAAAGGAGTTGCGCTATTGCGCAACTCCTTTGAATATCACTCCCCAGCCACAGCACCTGGGCGATGGTACAGTGGAACCTGGCGCCACGCAAGTTGCCAGAGATGAGCATTAAACTTGGCGGTGGCGCAGTACCATGGGGCTTGTGGGTGGGGGACACTAGACACCAGGGAGATGTTTGGGGGTTTGATGATTCTGCCCGCGATCGGGCTTTATAAATCCACTGGACCACCAGGGAGATATTTGGGTTGGGGTTACATTCTGCCCGCGATCGGGCACTGGGGGTTCATACATGTTATGCCCGTGATCGGGCTTCAGGATATGGGGGGGTGTTACATGCCTGTACTGCCCAGCATCGGGCTGTGGAGATGTGGGTGGGGGGAGTCGTGTTACACTATGCCTGCGATCGGGCTGGTGGGGGGCACAGGGAAACAGTTGGGGGCCAGCCAGGGGTGGCAGCTGCTGTGTTGCACCCTGCAATGCAGCAGCTCACCTGTGGGTGGCCCTCAAATTAAGCCTTTTTGGGGCTCAAGGTTGTGCAGGCGCAGGTTGTTTACGATATTAACTCTGCACAACCCGACTGAATATCGCCGCGAGGTTATGCATGGATCCTCCCTCCTGTTGAGCCAGCATTCATTTGCATTGCTCTCTTGTGCAACCTGATGCCAGTGGCGAACTGCCTCCTGCTGAATATCGCAGAATGGTGCATTTTGGACTTGAGCATGCGCAACCCTTTTGAATATCCAGGCCTATATGTATATTTGTTATTTTTTTCTGCTTTTTGTGAATCAGTATCTTATGGACTGGCCATCCATTGAATAATAGTTCTTAATATCCAAATATGTTTCTCTGACAAGCACCATATTAGATAATTGGGGCTTATCAAATATATTTAAGAAATCATCCATCGTTTTGCTTTCTATTATTAAAACTAAGAGGTTTCCATTTTCAAATGGTCCTTTGTGGTGTTTAAGCATTGGGTAGAAATAAATTAACTTTCATGTCCCACCCCCCTCCCATTTTAGTTGTTGGAATAAGTATAGTGTAGACTATTGCAGAGGTATAGAAGAAGTAAAAAGATACAAAAACTTCAGGACGTTGTGTCCTGTCCTCCCGTCGGATCGCAGAACCACATTTGTATCTTGTTTCTTTGGGTTACAGAAAATGGCTAATGAAAAGCCAAACTTGCCTATTTTGGATTGTCTAGAGTAATTCTCCCCTTAAATAAGTAAAGTGATGCTGTCAAATTCAAGAAGAATACTAGCAGTTAGCAGTTTGGGGACTAGGTACTTTTCAGGCATTCCCTTAAGCTTTGCTACCTCTTGTAGGTGTGCATTGTCACACTGTGTAGGTGTAACCCCCCTGCAAATGGGGGTTCCCAAAAGACTTCCAGGAGCTTGCTTGAATGCTCCAAGCCTGAATGGTGTTTGGCGTTTAAGCCGTTTATCAGTGAGTGTTTTTAGAGCCTCTGGTACTGTCTCTTTAAGAGCTGTCTGCTTGCAGACATAATTAGTTTGTATGGGGGGACTGTGTGCTTCTCTGCTTGAGTACCACTCGAGCTGCTGCCGGTTCACTCCATTTTTGCAGTCACTAGGAGTGCAAAGGATCCTATCTGAAAGATGTAACTGTTTGCCAGAAATCATTTAGAGTAATGATGAAAATACAGTTTGTCTAACCTGCTTTCTTTGCGAGTCAGAACTGTGTTTGCCTAGTTCCCCATTCTAGTTTTGAACTGCTGAACTGGACCAATCAGTGTGGGTTAAGGTAAGTCTAAATGGTGCCTTGGACGAATCAGAACTTGGACTGTAATCTGAGCCAGCCACAAGAGGATTGTATGGGCAGTGACTCTGGGAGATGTAGTTTGGACTTGGCCTTTTGGACCAACAGGGCAGTCTATTGTGAGTGACAGCCAGTCCAGCCAAGAACTGGGAGGAACTCAAAGGAAGTGCCCGGTTTTGTCTGCTGGAGTTTCAGTTGAGCTCTGGCAGTGAAGAGGGAAGGAGTCCTGTGCTTTTTCGGTGTGTAAGGCCCCAAGTTCCGGTCTGTAGCTTGTGTAACTGCTTGTTAGGACTGAATCCGTCCTGTGAAGAGAATCAAAGGATATCTGAAGAATAGAAACCAGGCTCACCCTGTAGAAGACTGGAGAAATTGCTGAATTGCACTTGGTCTGTCAGGAACTGAATCTGCTGTGTGTTCTCCCGGTATTGTGCAGTAATTGCGATCGATAGAGAAGCAGCCTGCCTGGTATAGTACTTTCTTTTACCATATAAATGTGTGAGGAGGCTTGTGTAGCTCAAGTGAATCCTGCTGCCATTAAAGGACTTTTGCCTGTGACTGTTTACCATATAAATATGTGAGGAGTCTCGTGGAGCTCAAGAGTAGCCCTGCTGAAGTTGAAGGACCCTATCTTGTTTGGAGGTCGTGAGTACTAATTCAGGATCGCTCCCTGTTGAATTGCCACATTAAATCCAAATGGAATTACTGTACTGTTGACTGTTTAACTAATTTTTCTTTTCTCTGTGTGAAAGGGCCCCTACCAGCTGCCACGGTTTGGACTAGCCACTAGGGCTTGGGTACCCAGGGACAGTAACTGGTAGGGATAGGCCTGTGCACAGAGCCATAGGTAGATGAGTAAAGTGATAAGCTAATTAACCTGATTTCCCCGTCCTTGTTATATCCCTAAATAAATCAGAGCTGCTTGTTTCAGCAAAGTTATACTGCCTGAGGTATTTGTCTATGTTAAAGTATTGTACTGTGATTGTTGCACTGTATCTTATTACTTTACAGGGGGTCCCAGTGCCCGAACCAGTCCTGGGGGTAAGTGTATACTGTGAAGGTAATTCTGATATACTGTGTGGGCCACTAGTGGGAAGAAAGGGGGGTTGCAGTGTCCCAGAGGGCTGTGACCAAGTTAGTTTAACTATTGCAAACCCTGACCTCTGGGTGGAGGCACCCGCCATCGGATCCAGGCCCCTCAACCTGTTAGTGGCAAATCAGTTCCAAACTAAGAATATTTAAGCCAGGCTATGTTTAGGAATTACAATACATATATGAAATGGTGTTTTCTAAAATATTCATGTGGGGTTAAGAAAAAGGGAATATTACCCTGTTTTTGAAGTATTAAAATTATGTTTTCAAATGATGATTGATTGACAAGGAGGTGGTCCAGTCTAATAGACCCACCCTCCTTAAAGTCTGTGCATAGAACACTTGAGATCAGTGTGGTGAAGGGTGTTAAAGGGAGAACACCTAAGTGTCTAGCCTATTCTTGCACTATTCTTCTGTATTTCATTTTGTACTATATTGTACATGCTGAAGTTAAGCCTGCTCTTTTATTTCTGGATAATAATTTTTTTTTTTTTATTATTTTTGTACCAGTCTGCTTAATATTGTGAAGCTGTAAATAAATTAATTGCAGAAGATTCTTCAGAACCTCACTACTGTGTCTGTGTCCATCTGTGATCCCACTAAACCTCTGACACATGGTGGCAGTGGTAGGATTCCAGTGGGCAATATCCTGCAACTGGAGGGTCTGTCTTAAGGCCCTAGTGAACACCAGATGCAGCTTGACAGAGCGGTTGGTGAACAATTGGATTGGCGGAAGGGTCTTATTGCTACAAGGTTGGTGGTTGCCAGATATCAGCTACCCTTACTGCAAGGCCTAGATCCAGTGGTTCGGAAGAAGGAATTCAAGAGAACAGCAGGTGAGCAGAAAGAGAAGATGGAGGACCAAAAGGAGGGTTTGGCCCAAGCCAGTGGGGGTGAGACAGAAGATGAAACTCCTCCTGCAGAGATGCATGACTTATTGAAATGATTGTGTGTGCATCAAATAGAAATGGAGAGACAGAGAGAGAGAGAAAGAGAGAAAAAATAAAGTGAAGTGTGTTAACGACTATGACGGAGTAAAACAGGCCATATTTAAAAGATACAACATTAATGTCGAAACCTATAGACAGAAGTTTTGTTCATACAGGTACCAAACAGCTGACAACTCACAGGATGCCTACACTCATCTAAAAGACCTGTGTGTCAAATGGTTACAGCCTGCCACTAAAACTCTTGAACAAATTCTTGAGGCGATTGTCTTTGAACAGTTTATCAGGATTTTGCCCCAGGATGTTCAATTATGGGTAAAAGAACATGGCCCAGAGGAATCGGATGTGGCCATGAGATTAGCAGAGGATTTCATAACAGCTTGACCATCACGAGAGAAGTGGCCCATCCTACCAACATACCACGGTAAGACCTTCGTCTACTAACCCTTTACAGACCAATACTATTAGTGGGACTGGAGCTAACTCAACTAACAGGCCTTACAGTAAAACAGGATGGGGGTATAATCCAGACATTATCTATAGAGAATGCAACAGAAAATGTCATATAGCCCATTTTTTGTCCAAAAGGGAAAGTTGAATCTACACATCTTGCTCTGGCCAATTGGGAACAATATATATTACCTGTACAAATAGGCCCTCATACTGTAACTGGGCTCCTTGATTCAGGGAGCAAACAAACATTGGTACAGGCTGATGTATTAGAGGAACCACCTACAACAGGGGACCAACTACTGGGGTGACATTCATCCATGGAGATATACATTTTTATCCATTAAAAGAAACAGTAATCACAATTCAAGGTCATCCTCCGTGATTAGCAGTTGGTGTTGTCCCTAATCTACCTGTACCTGTTCGGATAGGTCACGATCACCCCTGTTTTCAGACTCTCTTATCTTCAAATGTTTGTGCCATGGTGACCAGAGCACAGGCACAACAACTCAAAACATTGGAACAAATTTTCCCTTTTGAAGAGGACATCTATGGGCCCATAGGAAAAGACAGAAAACCTCGATGCAAAAAAAGAACTAAAAAGCATAACTGGACTCTTAGATTAAATGACAAAGCGATGTCTGATGATTTATGTAAAGAAGTGAATGTTGATAATTTCAGAGCCTTACAACAGAAAGATGAAACATTGTAATTTTTTTTACAGGGATCAGGGTCTAATGAACATGACAAATATCAAATACAGGATGGATTGTTGTACAGGGTATGTACTAAGCCCAAATCTGGGGAAATAGTAAAACAACTTATGGTACCCCAGATGTATAGAGAACAATTGATAGAAATGGCCCATGATATTCCAATGGCTGGACATTTAGGACGAGATCGTACTCTTAACCATCTCCTTTACCGATTCTTTTGGCCAGACATACATGAACAGGTCTCGGCTTTCTGCCGAAGCTGTTCTGAGTACCAAAAAGTGGCAAAATTGGGTAAAAAGGACAAGGTCCCATTACAGCCGATGCTTTTATTTATTGTCCCATTTGAATGTATTGCAATGGATATTGTGGGGCCCGTACCGAAAAGCTTGAAGAGAAATCAATGTATTCTAGTAGTAATTGACTATGCTACAAAATATCCGGAAGCTATTCCCCTTCATAGTGCAACTGCCCCCTCAGAATAGCTGATGAAATGGGCAAAATATTTAGCAGGGTAGGTATCCTGAGGGAAATCCTTACTGATCGTGGTAGTAATTTTTGTTCTGTGGTTTTGCAATGTTTCTACCAGACCCTGGGAACTGAGGCCATATGCACTACTCCTTATCACCCTCAAACTGACGGTTTGGTTGAGTGTTTCAATCAGACACTAAAGAAAATGTTACAGAAGTCTGTACAGGATGAGGGAAAGAAGTAGCATATGTATTTGCCATACCTCATGTTTGCATATAGGGAGGTGCCTCAGGCCTCAACAGGTTTTTCCCCCTTTGAACTACTTTATGGTCACAATCCTAGGGGCCCTTTAGATGTGATAAAAGAGGACTGGGAGGGTGGAAACAATTTCAAAGACCTGAACCCTGTTGAATATTTGAGAGATTTAAGACAAAGAATAGCACAATACAGTCTGAAGGCACATATAACTGATCAGAAAGAACAGAAGCTACAGAAAGTACAATATGATAAAGGGACAGGAAATAAATAATTTTGTGAAGGGGATAAGGTATTCTTACTATTGCCATCCTCAGAAAATAAACTTCTGATGAAGTGGCAAGGTCCTTATACCATAAAGAGAAGACTAGGCCTAGTTACCTATGAAATTGAGTTACATGATAAAACCCAGAATGTTCGTGTCTACCATGCTAATCTCCTGAAACCATGGATTGAGAGAAGCTCCTCCTTTTGTGGTTATATTCACCCAGACTCACAATTTAGTGAACTTGATGTGGCATATCAGAGACTGGAAAATATAGCAGGAGTAGAGCAGTTAAAAATCAGTCCTGATTTGTCCCCCTCCCAGACTGCAGATTTGCAAACATTGTTGAGGGAGTATATTAATACTTTCAGTGTGACCCCAGGACAAGCCCTAGATATAACACACCATATTTATTTGACACAGGAAAATCCTATAAGACAAAAAGCTTATAGAGTACCCGAGAGAATAAGGGAAGATGTTAATAAAGAAATCAACAAAATGCGGCAAATGGGTATTATTGAGCCATCACAGAGTGCCTGGAGTTTTCCCTTAGTGGTAGTTGCCAAAAAGGAGGTCGGGGTATGACTGTGTTTGGATTTCCGGAAGTTGAATGCCATATCAAAATTTGACAGCTATCCCATGCCTCGAATAGATGATATTTTAGTTACTTTAGGTAATGCTTGCTATATCACAAACTTGGACTTAACCAAGGGATATTGACAAATACCTTTAGATGTTGAGGCAAGAGAAAAAATGACATTCAGCACACCATTCGGCCATTTTCAATTTACCACTATGCCCTTTGGGCTACATGGTGCTCCAGCCACTTTTCAAAGGGTTATGGATAAGATTCTTACATCACATTCTGCATACAGTGCAGCACATTTAGATGATGTGGTGATCTCTAGCCCCTCTTGGGACAAACATCTGGAGCAACTGTCCAAGGTACTGTCAGGCATTGCTGACTCTGGGCTTACTATTAACCCCACCAAATGTAACATAGCTATGCAGGAAACCAAATATCTAGGTTTCCAGATTGGTAATGGCCAAATCAAACCAGAGGTAACCAAAGTAGACGATGTAGCTAATAGCCCTAGGCCTCAAACTAAAAAGGATGTTTGATGATTTTTAGGTCTAGCAGGTTATTACCATCTCTTCATCCCTACATTTTCCACTTTGGCTGGCCCTTTGACAGATTTAATAAAAGAGAGAAAAACAGATGAAATCATATGGTCACTGGAGTGTGAAGAAGCGTTTTGCTCCATAAAAGCCAGGCTCTATTCTTCTCCAGTACTCCATACACCAGATTTTACACCGCCCTTCATACTCCAGACTGATGCCTCCAATTGTGGTATAGGTGCTGTGTTAACACAAATTATTAAAGGAGAAGTACACCCCATTATAATATGCAAGTTGAAAGCTTCATGAAAGAGAAACTCGGTACTCCGCCATTGAGAAAGAGTGCTTAGTGGTTAAATGGGCTATTAAAGCACTCCACTTTTATCTATGGGGAGCTGAGTTCGAAGTATGGGCTGACCATAATCCCCTATGTTGGCTGCATGGGATGAAAGATCGAAATACCAGAATCATGAGCTGGTATCTGTCATTACAGCCCTATCGTTTTACAGTTAAACATAAACAAGGGATTGCTCATTGTAATGCTGACTATTTGTCATGATATGTGACAGGGAAATTACACCTATTATCAGATCTTGGGGTATTGTTATGTTAAATCATGGAAGTGGTGTTTCCACCTCCATGCATTATTTTTAGTAATTAAAGGGACCCCAAGGTGGAGCCTTGGCGAGGGTGGGCTATGGCTCCATCTCTCCCATCTGAGAGATCTGATGATTAGTTGTTGATCAGTAGGACAAGTAAGAAAACCTTTTAGTTTTCTCTTAAGGGGGGGAGAGGAAAATGTGAGAGGGACCCTCTAATGTGGGTACATCAGCGACCTTGTTTTGTATTCTGTCCTGTATGCATGAATGAAAGATTGGGTGCTATATGTATATTTGTTGGGGTTTTTTTCTGCTTTTTGTGAATCAGTATCTTATGGACTGGACATCCATTGGATAATGGTTCTTGATATCCAAATATGTTTCTCTGACAAGCACCATATTAGATAATTGGGACGTATCAAATATATTTAAGAAATCATCCCTTGTTTTGCTTTCTATTATTAAAACTAAGGGGTTTCGGATTGCAGAACTGCATTTGTATCTTGTTTCTTTGGGTTACAGAAAACGGCTAACGAAAAGCCAAACTTGCCTATTTTGGATTGTCTAGAGTAATTCTCCCCTTAAAAAAGTAAAGTGATGCTGTTTTATTTGAGGAGAATACTAGTAATTAGCAGTTTGGGGACTGGGTACTTTTCAAGCATTCCCTTAAGCTTTGCTACCTCTCATAGGTGTGTATTGTCACGCAGTATAATTATATGATAACGTGCTGCTGAACAAAATAACGAAGTGAGCTGTTAGTAGAGAAATGATTCCTAGATTCCCAAATTCCTGCTTCTGTTTAAACAGTTCTTTTTTCGTTAAAAACATTAGGTGTTCAACTTCAGGTCGTCAGCGTTTTTCTCCAGGAGAATGCTCAGCAACACCAACCCCCTGTAATCCTGCTCTGTAGAACTGGCTGGCCTCTTTTCCTTATTTTTATGCAGGAACACTCTGGGGGCGGTGCTTACTGATGGTTCCAAACTAAGAATTTTTAAGCCAGGCTATGTTTAGGAATTACAATACATGTATGAAATGGTGTTTTCTAAAAATACTCATGTGGGGCTAAGAAAAAGGGAATATTACCCTGTTTTTGAAGTATTAAAATTATGTTTTCAAATAATGATTGATTGACAAGGAGGTGGTCCAATCTAATAGACCCACCCTCCTTAAAGTCTGTGCATAGAACATTTGAGATCAGTGTGGTGAAGGGTGTTAAAGGGAGAACACCTAAGTGTCTAGCCTATTCTAGCACTATTCTTCTGTATTTCATTTTGTACTATATGTCACATGCTGAAGTTAAGCCTGCTCTTTTATTTCTGGATAATTTTGTTTTTTTATTAATATTTTCATACCATTCCTCTTAATATTGTGAAGCTGTAAATAAATTAATTTCAGAAGATTCTGCAGAACCTCACTACCATGTCTGTGTCCATCTGTGATCCCACTAAACCTCCGACATGCAGGGGGTGAAGTTTCGTCAGCATGCATTGCAACTGAGGTGATGCCATACACAGTGGCTTCTTCCCTACCTCTAGAGGCTTGTTATCTGTGTGTACCTCCATGTCTTTGCCATATATGCTGTATATTAATGAAACTCGTTGCATGCAAAAACTGACAGTAGCTCTTTTTCTATTTGAGCATATTTTACTCCCAGGTAATGTGAGGGTTCTGGATGCATATGTAATGGGCTGACCCTCTTGCATCAAGCAGCCTCCCAATCCAAAATGTGATGCATCTGACAGAATTTTTAAAAACTTTTCTATGTCATCAAATCTGAGGGCTGGTCTTGCACTAAGTCTATCCCTGAGCTGTCTCAAGTCTTGTTCATATTCAGGGTGTCACTGCCATGTTGCATCCTGCTTCAGCAGAGCTCTGAGAGAGGCCATGATGTCAGACTCTCTTGGCATGTATTAAGAGAGGTATTTCACTATACCTAGTAGATGCTGCAAATCTTGCTTGCATGCTGGTTTAGCTTATCCATGATCACCTGTATCTTTGAGTCATCTGTTCTTAGTCATTCTGCAATCACCACATTGTCCATGCAGTTTACTTGACTGACTTTAAACTAAATGTTATCTTCATTGAATCAGATGTACGTAGACCGTGCTCTGTCCGTAACCTGGTGTAATATCACATCATGCTCACTATCAACCCTGGCAGCTATGATCATATCATCTGCTATGATACGCACACCGGTGAAGTCTCAAAAATCTGCTGTTTCTTTTTCTGGAATATTTCACTGGCAGATTAATACTAAAAACCATTCACAAGAAGCTGTATTGCTCCCATGGTGTATTGAAGGTGCAGAGCTACGATGACTGCTTTTCAAGTTTCATCTGCCAATATCCATCTTTCTTACCCAAAACAGTAAACAATTTTTTACCAGTCAGACAGCTGTGGACTTCCTTGGGTGTAAGAATGTGGAAATATTCCCACTTGATAGCTACATTCAGCTCATGGGGTCTAAGCATAGTTTTAGTGATCTATTCTTCTTTTCAGTGATTACTAAGCTATTAACCCAATCTGTGGGCTCATCAACTTTGGTAATGATTTCTATTTTCACCAAGTGATGCAGGGTGTTTCTGAGTTTTTCCTGTCAGCTGAATGGTATTTTTCAGCTGGGGTGCATTACTGGCATTGTACTCTTATCCACCTTTATACTGTGTTCTCCCTTCATCTGGCTTATGCCAGTAAATACATCAGCATAGACTTTCACCAGAGACTCCTTTGTCATAGATGTGCTGACTTGATCCAATTGTCTGATCATATTTAATTTCTCACAAGTGGATTTTCCTAGTTTATCTCAAAGCCACCATAAGCAGTTAAAACAATTCTGGGTTTCTCTAAGGAACCACACTGGGCCAAGTTTTTATAGACTCTTTGTGGCAGAATATTTGCCTGGGTCCCAGTATCCAGTTTAAAGGTCATGTCAATAATTACATGACGTGTGATCATCTAATCTTCCATGTGCATGCTTCTAAGTGTTAGCTCCCCAGTTAAAAGACTGATTATCAGTGTCACCGTCCTGCATGACTGAGTTGATTTTTCTGTTTTGGCACATCTTGGTGATGTGGTTTTGGTGTTTACAGTTGCAGCATGTGTGCCCAAAGACTGGACACTAGTGTGGCTCATGCTTCCTTCTGCACTTGCCACGTGGTTTATCATCACTGCTACTTTTCCTAGTCTTTAAAGGTTATGCATTATATTTAGGTTTTCCTTTGTCCTTAGAAATATCTACCTTTTCAATACAAGCTGCAATGGTATTAGCACTTTTTGCTTTTACATTGCTTGCTGTTATTGTTGCAGTTTGAACTTTACTGGCTTCTGACGCATTACAAATATCAACGGCTTTATGCAAATTCAAACTGCATTCACGCAGTAGCCTCTCCTTAAGCTTCTCATCTCTAATGCCAAAACAATCTTATGACTTACCATGTCATATGTTTGGTCCTTAAATTCAGAATTATTTTCCCTGGTACATAGCTCTGTTATATACTAATCAATTGACTCTCCCTCAGCTTGCTGTTTTTCCCAGAATTTATATCTTTCAAATACAACATTCTTTTGGGAATTGCAGTATGTTTGAGACACGTCTAACACTGTTTCTAGATCATGCTGGCCATCATCTTCTGCAAACACAATGGTACTATACACTTTGACAGCATCCTCCCCCACACAATGAAGTGAAATTGCTACCTGCGTATCAGCAGACTTCTCTGAGGCACCTGAGGCCTTCGTGTATGGTTCAAATTTCTGCCTCCATTTCCTCCAGTTCCCACTCAAATTGTCTTCCAGAAAAAGGACTGTTGGTGGTCAGAATTGTTCCATCTTCTTTTCTGTATTTTCTGCAGGTTTTTACCTTTTTGCAGCCATTTTGTACCACTTTCTGACACCATGCAATTGATTCATGAGTCAGCACACACATTTCAGGAAGCTACTGTAGGAATTCACTTTATTATAAAACTCACTGTAATTGGTTGACACTCTCAACATGCTACAGAGATGCAGTGCACAGTGAGTGCAGGAGGTATGTGTCGGGTGGAGGGGTGTGATGTGGTGCAGTCAGTGGTAT
The DNA here is from genome assembly GCA_016271365.2 of Neoceratodus forsteri. Taxonomy (NCBI): domain Eukaryota; kingdom Metazoa; phylum Chordata; order Ceratodontiformes; family Ceratodontidae; genus Neoceratodus; species Neoceratodus forsteri. The sequence goes on along the minus strand of CM057455.1, from coordinate 1,646,465,207 downwards.
AATAAAGTAACATGCACATTACCAAGCATGATGCAATCTGAGTAGTGTGGCAATGTGTGGTGTGGCCCATGTGAGTGTTCAATGCAGTGGAACCTGTGGTGCCCAGTCATGTGGTGGTGCCTTATACAGGCATGTGCTGGGCCATATACCACCATGTGTCTTTTCTGTTCTCTTTCCAGTTGCCCTTGTATTCCCCGTGCCATCAGTGTCAAAGAGGGGATGGAGGGTCTGTGTTTTGATGTTGCTGTGACTCTCCCTCCACACTGACCTCCTGTTCCATGGGCACTGGGCTGAGGGGTGGTTGTGGACACATCTGTGGCCTGAGCCATGCTTTCACTGCCCATGTCAGGGTGGTGATGCCCCATCTGAGGACATCCAGCAGGTGTGCATAGCCACAGTTTATTGACCACCTGATGGCTACCACCTTCTCCCTTATGCCTATAACCTTCCTGCACAACCTGTCGATACTCTGGGCAAGGTGTAGAAGCTGTTGGGAAAGTTAATGGAATCACTGCTGAAGAAAAGGATTGTGGAATATCTTGAATCCAGTGGGTTACAAGATCCAAGGCAGCATGGTTTCACAGGATGGAGGTCATGTCAAATACATCTGATAGATTTCTTTGACTGAGTGACCAAGGACCTAGATAAGGGTGGAGTGGTGAATGTGGCCTACCTAGATTTCAGTAAGGCATTCAACACTGTTCCATATAGGAGACTAGTAAGCAAGCTGGGTAGCTTAGGATTGGGTCCAAAAGTGATAAACTAGATAAGAAACTGGTCAGGGGATAGGTGATAGAGGGTGGTGGTAAATGGAATTCATTCCAAAGAAGGGAGGGTGACCAGCAGGGTGACTCAGGGTTCAGTGCTCAGACCGGTCCTCTTTAATGTCTTTATAAGTGACATTGCAGAGGAGCTGGAAGGAAAAGTGTGGCTTTTTGTGGATGACATCAAAATCTGCAATAGGGTGGACACTCCAGGGGTGGTTGAAAGGATGAGCAAAGACCTGAGAAAACTAGAGGAGTGGTCAAGAGTATGGCAGCTAGAGTTCAATGCGAAAAAGTGCAAAATAATGCACTTAGGGCACAGAAGCCCAGAGATGGAGTACAAAATGGGTGGAGTGGTATTGACAACCTCCAAGCAGGAAAGAGACCTGGGAGTAAACATATTGGATGACCTAAAAGTGGTCAGGCAGTGCAACAAGGCAGTAGGAAGGGCAAGTGGGATGCTGGGGTGCAAAGGGAGGGGTATCTCCAGCAGAAAGAGGGAGGTGGTGTTGCCTCTTTATAGATCACTGGTAAGACCCCAGCTAAAGTACTGTGCCCAGTTCTGGAGACCACATCTCTGGAAGGACATAGACAGAGTGGAAGTGGTCCAGAGGAGGGCAACTAAAATGGTGCAGGGTCTGCATCAAAAGTCTTATGAGGAGAAACTAAAGGACCTCAATATGTACTGTACACCCTGGAACACAGGACGGAGAGGGGAGATATGATAGAGATCTTTAAATAGCTCATGGGGATAAATAAGGAACAGGAAGAGAGTGTTTTTCAGAAGAATAGGTGGTCAAGAACAAGGTGGCATGATCTGAAGCTGCAGGGGTAGATTCAGGAAAAATGTGTGGAAGTACTTCCTCACAGAAAGAGTGGTGGATTCCTGGAACAGCCTTCCAGTGGACATTGTGGGACAAAAGCAGTGGTGAGGTTCAAGAGGGTATGTGATAAGCACAAAGGAATCATAGTGGAGAGGAAGGTGGGAGGGAGGAAAAGCTATAGATTGGGCATGGTCTGATGTAATAGTGTAGGTAGGGAGGAATGGGCAGACTGGATGGGCCAAGCAACCCTTATCTGCCCACAGATTCTATGTTTCTATGTTTCTGTTTGTGGCCAGTCTGGCAGACACAGTGGTGCTCCAGGCCATGCACCTCTGCATACATGCCATGTAGTGTATACCACCTGGGGTGGCGTTTAGGAGGTGCAGCTCCTGAGGGCCCTTCCAGGATATTGGTGTCACTGTCCAGTGACCTTTGTGGACCTCATGTGCCTGACCCATGCCCTGCCTCACGTAATTTAATGGCAGTAAACAGTGAATATAGCATGGTGGGTGTTGGTATCCCCTTCGTTTCCATGCCATGTCATGACTGTGGGTAGGGGGTAGGGGTTGGGCCCTTTGTGTCCTGGATCATGTCCATCTCATGTCCATCTGATGAGTTTCTGAGGTTGGTGTGTCCTTTGTGTCCTGGGAGATGGTTGGTTCAGCACCTGTGGTGGGAGGGATAGATAGGCTATAGCACTGTGCACCTCTGATAGCCACTTCCTACAGCTGGGTGTTTGGTGTCCTGCACCTGTGGTGTGCTTACCTGTGTCCTGTGTCCCCATCCACCTCCTAGAATGGTGATAGTGGGCATACACCTGTGGAGCACATGCATGTTATTACCATGGAATACATTTCTGGACTGGCCACATTAATGCACCATGCCCGTATTCACCTTTAAGCATGTTGAGCCCCTCCTCCTCATCACTGATTGCCTGCTGGCTGATGGTGTTGGCCACAATGCTATCCACTTCTATCACCTCTGGGCCCCCTCTGGACTGCCACCAGCCATTGTCGGCTCTGTCCATCTCTGGTGAGCAAACATGTGCTTCACGGCATGCCACAAGTCATGCCACTTGTGCTTTATGGTGCGTGGTGTGTTTCCTGTCATGTTCACTGCATCTTGGATGCCGACCCACTCAAGGGGCTTGTAGGCAAGCATATCCTGTATTGCTTTGAAGTGATAGAGAGTCACATAGTGCACTAATACCTCTAAGGCAATGATGTTGGTCTCCTTGACTGAAAAATGTGGTGTCCATGACCTGTGGCAGTGAACACAGCCATCTCCACTGTCCTGTCCCATTGTTTGCCCATGCACCGATAGGGTTGTACACCCTTAATACCAGTGGCTGTGCCTTAGCATTGCATGCCCCACCGGGATCCATGGGTTGGTGCACCTCTCTCATGGCATCCACAGTTATGATTTCTGTGCTACAGTCTGTGGGCTGGGGGTGGGACAATTTATTTTATGGCAGGATCAAATGGTGCTCCATGGGCATGTGCTGCTCTGTGTAGGTCCCTGCTCTGTCTCCTCCATGCTTCTCCATAATGCCATCCACACGTTTTGACCACTCCTCATGCCATTGTGGATTGTAACACCTGCATAAGTAGTGCACATCACATGGCAATGCATCTGCTTTATACGTGGGTTTGGGCTGATCCGTGCTTTTCTGTGAATCGAGCCTTTTAGCTTTTAGAACAGCTCCCACTGTCCTTATGGGAGGTTTGTAGTTTTAAACAGTTTCCTGCATAGTGCTCTCATTCCTATTCTCCATTGTTCTGTGGTTGCTGCCTTCCTGTGAAGGCATAAGCCACAGATTTACATGTTCCCACTTTTTTGTTTCAAGGCTAAGTGGTTGGGGTCCCAGTGCTTGCCTGCATGGCCATCTGCCAATACTCCCCTGAGCTAGCATAAACTTGGCTCCTCATGGCTAGCAACCACACACAGCTGTGTACAATACTGGACCACACCTACTACAATGCTATCACAGGCCATCTTCACTGCAGAGCTGAACAACTGCAGCCATAGTGAGAAGCTCACTGCTTTAAGTCACGTTGCTGGAGATAAATCTCCTACCTTGTCTGCAAGCTTTGCTTCCTGCTGGGGTCTCACCAACATCTTTGAATTCTGAAACCTCTGCACAGACACATCTCTGAATTTAATCCCTACCAGTGTCTCCCTCAGTGTCTTCCGGGGAACCCCCACAGACCCAGAGGCCCTATTGTTGTTTCCCTTGAGGGGGAACCCTCCCCTTAGGTTCCCTCACTCTCCCAGTTGTCCAACTACATATGTCCCACTTACTGGAGAGCTACCATGAAATGTCCCTAGAGTGTCATTCCCCTACCGGGTCAAGTAGTCACATAAATAGCTACGCATGGAATACTGTGTGGAACATATTGTGTAGTGTACTAGCGTGATAGGGTACAAAACCAAGCAAGACACATATGTTGCATGCATGGTTTTGTACCCTATTGTACATGGGTGGGGAGGAGGAGTTAAGTGGAAGTGAAGACCTCCATTTGGGAGGTGGTCCACTGAGCTGCCACCATGGCTCAGTGGGATGAGCTGTGAGTGCGGGGGGGGGGTCGCTGTGCATCTGTGGACCGGGGTTCGAATTCCAGTCCCAGACTTTTGCTAAACTGCATTGTGCAGTTTCTTTTTTTATGCTCCCCCATGGTGTTTCTCCCCATCCCTGTGTTGAACACCCCCTGGAGTTGATTATATTTATGGGGGAGTTCGGGGCACTGCCCCCCATAATGGGGGGTGCAGGGGCAGATCCCCCCTCAGAAAACAAAGATACCACCTGTTTTTTTCACCAAAATGTGTTTTGGCAGTGTATCCGAGCAGCAGCAACGTATCTGCTGAAGTTACAGTGCCGTACATTGCTGCTCTCTTATGTCGTATGACATAATGACCCCATGCCCGTCATTCCCTAGGAGCTGTCCAAGGCTTTGGCCACAACTTCTCTTGTCTGATAGTACCCTTACCCCTGGAAGTATTTTTCAAGCTCCTCAGTCTAACTGGCACAACTGCCCTCTAACACTGTCTGACTGAACTAACCCACAGGCAGCACCAGCAGGGCTCCCTCCTTTTCTACTCTAAGTTCCTTCCTCTGTGCTATCCCTTCAGTGCTAACACCAGGCTGTCAGCTCTAAACTGAACATTCACTGGTGACCAAATTCCTCCCCCTACTGGTGGATGTAATCCGCTGAGCCACCCAACTTCCTTGCTGGTAACCTGGGTCTGGGAGAAAAATTGGGTGCAGGCATTGGGCAGCTGGGGAATGGGAGAAACTCTACTTATGGCAGCATGCCCCAGCTTGGGGAGGCATGTCTTTGTGTTCCACTTTTGCAGTGATCTCTGATGGAAGGTCAAGGGAGTTTGCCCTTTCCATCAGGGGACATCTCCATATGTAAGTCAGTTTCAGATCGTCCACCACTTTGGGGGTGGTGAGAGAAACAGAGAGAAACAAAGATGCATAGAAGTTGTCGGAAGAGAAGGACCTCTTGGCCCACCTATTCTGCCCTATTTTTCTTATCTGCAGTGTCACTGCAGACCCTCCTCAGCTTTTGGTGCCCCCCCCCCCACCTTACTGCTAAGATCCCTTTGTGTCTATCTCATACATTCTTGAATCCTGTAATTATTTCAGCCCCTACAACCTCTGCTGGGAGGATGTTCCATGGATCCAGCACCCTCTCTGTAAAGAAGTATTTCCTCACATTTTCTCTGAGCTGCCGAGGATAATGACACTGATGTACTCGGGTCCAACAGCATCTGCCAAACTCACGTACCAAATCCTGTTCCATTAGTGAGCAAACTCCTCTGTCAGTCTTACCAAGGGGTAAACCATGGGGGACTATAGCACTGGTAGCAGCAGTCAACAGGGCTGGGTGGTTGCTGAACCCCGAAAGGTGGTAGATGGCTGGAGGATAAACATTGATATGTAAAAACAGATTTCATTCCGACCCCTGTTCCAGGTTAGTACTACCAGCACTCTTAAATGATTTCACAATCCCTCTCATCACCCCCAAAACCAAAAACATAACAAAGGATTGTATCCCCCCTTACTTATTTTTCACCCGTTTATCACACAAAGGTGCCAAACTTAATAACTTCACAAAAATACAGTATAAACAAATGTGTAATTTCAAAATCTAAATATTATGTAAGGTAATTAACATGTTGGTGTCTAAAATGTAGTTGTTGTCTCCTTCCTTTTAACCCAATCCTCACCTATTTCTCAGTCCCTCACCCCACAATATTGCCAGGGTTCATAAATTGTCCCTAAGAGTTAGAAATATTGTATGTAAGATATAAGATACATTAGAGTGTGGGTAGTAGTGTGATCACCACAAGTCCAAGAGTGTAATAAGACATGAGGCAGAAGGCTGAGTGTGCTATAGCCCCTGGAAGTGCGGTGATCACACTACTATCCACATCTTGATGTGTCTTACTGCGTACATAAAATGTGTATTTGCTGAAATTAAAAAATTCAAAATATTGAAAAAAGTATTTCTATACTGTAAAAATAGGTAAAATAATTCCCCCCTGTACTGCCTGTACAGTGTGAACTTATTTGTTTGGTACCACCTGTCTGTACAGTGTAAAATTAGATTTACTGCCCAGTATGCTGGTAAACAATTTTTAAAAGACCTTCCTTTGTATTGTGTGAAGCTGGTTTTGATTTTTAAGAAGTTAATGGAGCGAGTGCTCAGATCCTTAGCACATCATATCTTGCTTTACAGGATAGTACCGTTATTTTTTGACAAGTCTGGCAGATGGACGCATGCTGTTGGACATCATGGTGCTTAAGAGCTTTGGAGCAGATGGGAGGAGGGGAGCAGCTGGGACAGCAAGTGACTGATTTTGTCTTAGCCAGATAAACTCCCCATATATTTCCACTGGAGAATCAGGCCACATGCCTGCTGCCCCAGAAGGATGATGACATCCAAATCTGCAGCTGGAGTTGCTCCTGGAACCACTAGCCCAATGGCACCTCTTGTTTCCGACCTTCCCTACACTCCTGTAAGGATCCTGGAATGGACCAATCCGGCCTTGTTCTCTTAAGCCTCTGGATCAATTGCCTTGGGGGGATCCCCCATCAATCAGGAGGCTTACTCTTGGACTGCAGTGCACCAATCAGGTGCTTCTAGGTGGAGCCCTGGGTCCTTGAAAGGGTCCTGCTACTGATCATGCCATTGATTGATGCCATTGGAGAATCGGGCTGCATGCCCACTGCCCCAGAAGAATATCACCATCTAAATCTGCCACTGGAGCTTCTTTTAGAACTGCCAGTCTGACAGCACCTCTTGTTTTGGACCTTTCCTGCACACTTGTGAGGCTCCCAGAATGGATCAAACTGGCCCTGTTCCCCAGAGCCTCTGAACCAATCGCCTTGTGAGGGAGCTCCACCAATCACGAGGCTTCCCCTTGGACTGCAGCGCACCAATCTGGTGTTTCTGGGCAGAGCTCTGGGTCCTTTAAAAGGGCTGCACATGCCATCTGTGTTCAGCACGCATGGGTCCAACATGAGCGGACAGCTAGACTGGAGGGACTGAGTCAGCTAAAACAGACAGGACTAGGCCATGTCCTGCTGCTGGACTGAATATAGGTTGTACAGTAAATACTGTGACATTTACTCTGTGAATGAACTGACTTTTGTAGGTCTAGTTATAGGGTAGGATGTCAAATGTGTTATATTACTGTGCATATGTATAATGTTGATACCTGTACACTGCAGCTGCCCCATCTGGGTGGTCACTAACTCCTGATTATAACTTACTGCTTTCGCATGTACCCTACAGATGCCCCTATCTGGGAGGTCACTAACTCCTGGTTATAAATTACTGCTGTTACCTGTACCCTGCAGCTGCCCCTATCTGAGTGGTCACTAACTCCTAGTTATAAATTACTTCTGTTACCTGTACCCTGCAGCCAGTGCTGTAGGAAGGCATTTTGGTGCCCTGGGCAAGAGACTAATTTTGCACCCCCCCCCCGAGAAAAGAGCTGGGGGTCTGGGGGCCACAAGGCCCCCAGAAGCTCTGAGGAATTTACATGCTCTGTGGTGAGTTTTGGGGCTTTTCTTGAAGAAAAAACATACTTTTGTTATATGTTCCCTAGCCCTGATTGCAGGGAATATTTTGCTCCCACGGTGACAGCCAGATCCAAATATGTACAGTATCATTCTGCTGTCCGCTCAGTCCCAGATAAGCCTACTGTACCTATTTCTTAAAGTTTAAGAAATAGGTACAATAGTAAGAGACAATGTTCTTTACTAAGCCATATATTAAACTGGATAAAGTGTGAGAGACAGTGGAGTGGACAAGTGTATCTGTCATCGGAGGGTCAGATGCCAGGTAAACCCAACCCCAGCAAACTCATTAATTTGCATCTTTCGATATTTACTTGCAGTACTAGACTGAACGTATCAGAGTATTGCGATGCCAGTAAATATCAAAAGATGTCTAATTCTGTGAAAAAAGTGGACAACAGAGTGAACAGCAGTGTCCAACTGACTTGACACATCAGCCCCTGCCTCTTACAAAATAATTACATAATACTACTTCATCGTACCATGTCCTCTTTTTCCCAATGACCCCAGTCAACTAGGATGCAGTATAATTGCAGGGCATTTGTGGAGGACGTTGGACCGGTGGTGCGCTTTTTTGGAAACTCCGCACACTACTGTGGAGATGTGATCATGCTGTGGGCGTGCTCCTGTTGCAGAGTCCAACGTTCTCCACAATCGCTGAAAACTAGCAACAAGGGAACTCGTAATTATTGACAGGGGGGTGGGGGCCCCTCCAATTACAAGAATTACATTTATAATAAGAGACTGCTGGTTTAACCTCCCTGTATAATGTAATGCAATCATTACAACTGACTGACAATTTGCTGGAGCACATTACAATGTGCCAGGCTGCCAAACAGGCAGAGGAGAATGAGGCTCCGCAGTAATTTAACTGCCTAACTAGTTGCGAGATTGTTTTATGTTTTGTACTATTCAGTGATATTCTTTTTGTGGGGGGCGCTCTGCCCCCCCACAACCCCGGGTTAAAAAATACAACTTCATCGGTGCAACCGTGAAGAGGAGGGGAGTGCCCCCACAGAAAGAATAATGTATTTATTTATTATTTATTTAGCTTTTGTTGACCAGGTAAGGACACAAGACAAGACAATTGCCTATTTTCAGGTATGACCCGGGAGAGTACAGGAATTACAGATTTAAGTACATAGGGCAACATGATACAGAGTGAGACAATTTACAGAGTCAGGTAAGGCATATCTTATACAGTATATACACACACAACAGAATAACACATGTAGAAACTAAGAGCAATACAATAAGTACAAATTGAGATACAGCAGATACAAAACTATATACAACTTAGTGCCCCAGAAAGTGGAGCCACGGTTGAGCAACACCCAAAAACATGGGTCAGGATACATTATATACATGGCAAGCAACCCATAATTCTGGTGGTACTTCATGTGGATGTAAAAGATCCCATGGCACTTCTCAAAAAGAGTAGGGGAATTTCCCCAGTGCCCAGGCCAAATTTCCCCCATTCACTAAAAATACCACCAACAGATTAATCTGGTTCAATGTCAGTTGGCATTCATCTGTATCTCCCTCCTCTGGGTCATGCCTGAAAATAGGCAGAATTTGTCAAGTGCACTTACCCACTCAACAAAAACTAAATAAATAATGGTCCAGAACACATCCAAGAGAAAGGAGTGCAGTGAAGGACCAGGAGAGATCACGGGGGTTTGGGACAACAACATGCCAAGGAGAGTTTGAGGTGATTCCATAGGGAGGATCGAAGGCACACATGTGAGTGGAAGGAGTGAACTGGGCAGGAAAGGAGTTCCACAATCTGGGAGCACACGCAGCAAAATCTCTATCCCAATTTGAGTCTGAGTGGCAGGAATCTTAAGTACGGTGGGACCCAGAGACCTGAGGGAATAGGATGAAGCGACAGCTGGGACAAGGAATTCCACCAGCCCAGGACTATTATGGAACATCACAAAACATAAGACCAGAAACCCTAAAAAACTAAAAGCATTGCTGTGAATGTACTTCCGATTTGCCAGTAATGCAACAGGGTCAACTGTGGTGCTTGTGGAGGACGTTGGACCTGTTACAATTATTGCATTGGGTTGTACTTGTACGGGGAGGTTAAACAAGCAGTCTCTTATTGTATAAATGTAATTCTTTGTAATAATTATGAAATATCAATTGATTTAATTATTGATGGGGGGTGTTGTGGGGTGGCAGAACCCCTCAATTACAGGAATATCACTAACAAGCAGGTAGGCTCTGTCACTCTCAAAGGAAAGGATATTTCTATTACATCAACAACAAGGAAATTACATTTGTGTATGTGTGTCAGTTCTGTACTTGTGCTTACTTCTTACAGTGCTTGTGCCGTTTATTTGCTCAATGTTAATAATATTGTTATTGTGCCCTGGCTAGCCCCAATGCCAATTATTGCTATAACTTAAGCCACCTGTTCCCCCGTTAAAATGAGGGGCTGCTCATCATCTATCTATGTCCTGATGAGGGAGACGGGGAGGTTATGCCACCGGCCACCTGCCTAGAAGAGAACAGCATGGTTGGTTTGGTGGCCCAGGAGCTTAAGAAGTGCTGTGGTCACTAGGTCAGCAGTTGCAGTCAAGAAATAATGATGTGAGGGCACTGGCCCATCTCCCCCCCCTCACAGACTCAGCCTGCCTGGCTGCTGAGTCTGTGAGGAGAGCGATGGGTGAGCGCCCTCACATCATTCTTTGTTGACCGACTGCTAACCCACCCAGCCACTCACATATTCCACAAAAAGAAACAAAAAGAGCTAGAGATGAGCTCACAGTCACTGCTGCCAGGTGTGGGGCTGGTGTGGAGCTAAAATTTGCTATGTGGAAGCATGGCTTGAGTCCCCAACCCAGGCAGTTCACTGAAATCCTATCAACCAGATTGGACCAAGGGGAGAATCTGGTTGATAGGATTTCAGTGAACTGCCTGAGTTGGGGACTCAAGCCAGGTTTCCACAAAGCAAATCTTAGCTCCACACCAGCCTCACACCCGGCAACAGCCTTGGTAATGAGGATATTTAAATGAACTGACTCTACAAACTGCTGCTGCTGCCTTACTGTATATCCTCAACTCCTCATTACACCATATTATAGATTTTCCTCACTATCCACCCTCCTAACACAGAATTGATTAGAGGATTTCAATATTGACTTGCTCAGTACTTAAGACACAGTCAGCTGCAGGAGACTGGACTACAGAATAAAATCTGGGGCAAACTCTGATTATTTGAGTGATCATTGACCGGACCCATTTACTGTGATTAACCTTTACAAGGCTCATCACAGCAAGATCTTTCAAATACCTGGATATAAATAAAATCTCTTTCATTTTGAACTTAAAAATGTGAATAGGGCAGGTAACGATCATCCCTGATGTGAACACTGCATGAGTTTACTTTATATATGAACTCAAGAGAGGAGCTGCGATAAAACTCCTCACAGTAAAATTATAACATCCATACTGGATGTGGAGGGGACTTGGGGAGAATGGGGTCAGGGAATTGGAACTTGGAAGCTGCAGACTCGGAGCAATGGCGGTCCCAGCGGGCAGGTGCCCCGGCGGGAACTACTGGAGTGCTACACAGGGCTGGCCCGCTGGGGAGGAGTCACTCAGGGATGGGATGGTGAGTGAACAAGGGGATGCTGCCAGTCCAGCAGAGACTACAGGATGTGGGATGGACAAGTAGTTGACCACCATCCCCTCACACAGAGTCAGAGAACTAAGGAGGGAGCCAGCAGCCACCCAGGGAGGAGTATTGAGGTCGGAGAACACATCAGGAATAATCGCGGTCGGAATCAATCAGTAGGTACCGTAGGAAGGGCAGGCCTTGAGGCAGAATCAATCACAAAAAAAACAAAACATCCACAGTAAAATTAAAAGCAGACATTGAGTGAGAGTCTCAGTCTATCTCCCTCAGAATAAAGGAAGAAGGCAGTGCTTGCTCAATTAATACAACTAATCTTAGACTCTGAGTCCTGACCCTCCTCACTCATTTACCTGTATCTCTAGTCTAGTCTCTCTTCCTCTGTGCTCCATCATGGCTCTCTACTCTACTATCTAATATGCTGGCTCCAGCTTGCCTCGCTCCTTTGTGTTTTCTCTCCGTCTCGCTGGTACACTACTACTACTACTGCCTCTCTCACACTACAACCCACTCCGCGAGTCTCCTGTGCCCATAACTTTTTAACTGGGACACCACCACATGATTTTTTTCCTTGCAGACAGCGGACCACATCTGGTCCTTCCACGGGGATACACCCCTGCTGGCAGACATTAGTAATTACATTAAAACAAATGAAAAATGTTTTTTAAATTTACAGCAGCTTGATTTGTAAACCACGCCAGTGCGCCCCTCGGAGGCATGCGCCCAGGGCGGGTGCACCACCTGCCCCACCCTTCCTATGGTACTGCCTGCAGCTTCCCCTATCTGGGGGGGTCACTAATTCCTGGTTATAAATTACTGCCGTTACATGCACCCTGCAGCTGCCCCTATCTGTGTGGTCACTAACTCCTGGATATAAATTGCTGCTGTTACCTGTACCCTGCAGTTGTCCCTATCAGGGTGGTCACTAAATCCTGTGTATAAATTACTACTATTATATGCTCCCTGCATCTGCCCCTATCTGGGTGGTCACTAGCTCCTGGTTATGAAGTACTACTGTTACATGTACCCTGCAGCTGCCCCATTTGGGTTGTCACTAAGTTCAAGTTTATTAAGTGGGAAAAACTCCATTGAGCAAGTTCATTTACAAAGAGGTTCTGTCAGGGACACTTAAGATACATACAACAAACAGCAAACAGCACACATTAGTACAACAATCAGCAAATAATCAGTACAGTGTAAAGATGGATTAACAACACTGAAGCAATCAAAAGGGACCTAGACAGGACATGTAATACAGTGAAAGAGGAGCGTCATGGATAATGCTACAATTAGGACGAAAGAACCCTGCAACAGTTGTACAAAATATACAATCCATTAAGTTTAGATACAAGTGCAGTGGCCAAACTTACAGGCTGTTATATTTACAATAAACTCGCCAGCTCAAGAATGGGAAGGGGGGCATTTCAGCAGTAGAATAACTCGCAGGGATGGGGTGAGGTACAGATGGGATAACAGCATGATAAAGGTGGAATTTAGAGGGGTAACAAAGGTGAAATACAGAAGGCAAGGGATGAAAAAATTGCTCACCATAGTAATGTTGTTTCTTCTAATGGAGTCTTGCTGTATTCTGACTATATGCAATTAGCTCCAGCACTTGAACTGCTCTGGAGAGGAAAGGGTTAACTCTATGCCAGGGCATAGAACGTGGAGCACGAGCTCGGTTTTCAAACCTCTGTCCCAGGTACTCCTTAGTGTAACCGTCAGATTCTTATGAGCACTATGCTAACTAACTGAAACAGAAATTGTTTTCCAAAATTTTGTGCCAAAAGGCAAGAAACAGATTTATTAGTGTCCAAAAGACTCAAGTCGAGAACCCCAAAAGAAGACAAGTAGGTAGTGAAACTTAATACTATATTAAAAACAACAACAAAAACCTCATTCTAGACAGAGGAAAAACTAGGTACACCCCTGAAGTGCAGCACTGCAGCTGCCCACCCACATCCCAAAACAACTAGGTTCCAGGTGGGGAGGCAGGGAGGGAGGTCAGAATACTGCAAGACTCCATTAGAAGAAACAACATTACTATGGTGAGCAATTTTTTCTTCAGACAACATGACGTCTTGCTGTATTCTGACTATATGCAGACTACCAAGCAGTACCCCCTTGGAGGAGGGAGTTACAGAACCTATTTTGGGAACAAGCTCTGAGTACTGCTGTGCCAAACCTAGCATCACTTCTTGACTGGATGTCGAGAAAATAATGCTTGGTAAATGTATGAACAGTTTTCCAGGTGGCTGCTTTACAGATTTCCACTAAGGGTATGTATCTGGCTGTTGCGACTGAAGCAGCTGTACCTCTGGTGGAGTGAGCTGTCAGACCTGAGGGTGGCTCCTTCCCCAACTTAGAGTAACAGAACTGTATACAGGAGACAATTCACCTGGCAATAGTTCTCTTAGTGGCAGGTTTGCCCTGTCCCACTTCTCCATAAGTGAGAAACAGCTGTGAACAGTCATTTCTATGAGCCTTAGTGGATTCTATGTAATAGCTAAGAGCCCTCTTTACATCCAGACTGTGCAGTCTTCTTTCCCCAGAAGAAGAACGGTCAGTGAAAAATACAGGCAGTGACATAGATTGGTTCAGATGAAAATCTGAGACCACCTTGGGAAGGAATTTTCTATTCGTTCGAATGACCACCTTATCCCTGTGAAATGAAAGGAAATCATTTCCGCTGATAAAGTCTATAACTCACTGATTCTCCTGACATATGTAATGGCTACCAGGAACACAGTTTTCCAAGTAAAGTATTTTAGTTCAGCTGAAGACAATAGTTCAAAGGGGGGCTGCAGAAGCTGTGCAATACAGATATTAAGATCCCAAAACAGGAGTAGGGTCCCTAAAGGGGGAATTGATATGAACCAGACCTTTGAAAAATCTATTGAAAACTGGATGGGAGGCTAAGGAAGAGCCCTTCCCAGCTGAAAGGAAGGAAGGCAGAGATGGCTGCCAAATGCACTTTGAGAGTGGCAGGCTGAGGCCTAAACTGTTAAGATGCACCAAATAGTCCAAAGCTGTGGCAATGTCGGCTTAATCTGGCTGAATATGCTTCTGAGAACACCAAAAACCAAATCTCTTCCATTTGGAATTGTAGGTTTTCCTAGCGGAAGGTTTTCTACTAGCCTTAAGAATATCTAGGGCTGATTGAGAAAGATGCAGGCTTGCATATTCTAGCTCCTCAAGAACCAAGCTTTGAGTCTGAAAGTTGGGATACAGTATCCTCTCCTGTGAGGAGGTGAGAAGATTGAACTGTCTGGGAAGACAAGGTGGAATTGACACTGACATTAACAGTAGAAGGGGGTACCAAGGCTGCCCAGTCTGGAGCTACTAGAAGCACAGTGCAAGGCTGTAATCTGATCTTGACCAGAACTCTGACTATCAGAGGAAATGGAGGAAAAGCATATAGGAACCTGCTTGTCCAATTCAACAGGAGAGCATCTTAAGGAACAGACCCCAAAAGAGGGGGTCTGCAGCAGAATAGGGGAAACTGATGATTGCTTGGGGCAGCAAAGAGATCTATCTCTGGAGTGCCCCACCTTTTGAAAATGATCTGATGGATTAGATGATTCAGGGCCCATTCGTGCTGATCTTGAGAAATCCTGCTGAGAGCATCTGCCAGTACATTGTCCTTCCCTGGGAGATGCACAGCTATCAGGGAAACCTGCAGGGAATAAGCTAGTGATCATATTTTCATGGCTTTGGTGCACAAGGCTGAGGACCGAGTGCCCCCCCTGCTTGTTGATGTACCACATGGCTGTGGTGTTATCTGTCCTAATCTGCACCACTTTCCCCTGAATTGTGTTTGAAAATGTCTGAAGTGCTAGAAAAACAGCCCTGAGTTCGAGAAGATTTATGTGCAGGCCAGACTCCTGATGAAACCATGTTCCCTGAGCAGTGAGCTGGTCCAGATGGGCTCCCCATCCCAGCAGGGAAGCATCTGTGGTGAGAATCACTGTTGGGGCTTGACTGAGGAAGGGGACACCTTGCCTCAGATTGTCCTCCTCCAGTCACCACTGGAGAGCCTGAATCAGAGTTTGAGACATTGGAACTAACTTGGAGAGGGTCCTTCTTCTGAGACCAAAAGGATTTTTGATGAAATTAAATATATCTCATTTGAAACCTTGCCCCCTGCACTACAGCAGTGCAAGTTGCCATGTGGGCTAGCAACTGCAAGAAATGTCTTGCTGGCCAAGACACTAGTGGACAAAAAGAGGAAGCCAAAGTGATAAGGGACTGTACCCTTGAAAAAGGGAGAAAGGCCCTGGCCTGGACAGTGTCCAGTTCCACCCCTATAAATTTGAGAAGCTGGGCTGGTCGCAGAACAGACCTGTCTAAATTTAGGAAGAATCCTAAGGATTCCAGAAGCTTATGAGTGACATCTAGAGCTAGCTTGACTTGGTCTGAGGACTGACCCACTATAAGCCAATCATCCAGATAGGGGAATAGTAAAATGCCTTGTCTCCTGAGAAATGCCACCACTACTGCTAGACACTTGGTGAACACCCTTGGAGCAGATGTTAGGCCAAAGGACATTGCTCTGAACTGGTAGTGACCTGAGGGCAACTTGAACCTGAGGTACATTCTGTGGGAATGTCTGATAGGTATGTGGAAATAGGCATCCTTGAGATCCAGGGAGGCTAGCCAGTCTCCTGGTCTCAGAGAGGGAAGAATTATTCCCAGAGTCACCATTTTGAACTTTGGCTTTAGTATGTGTTTATTCAGGTATCGTAGATCTAGGATGGGTCACCACTCCCCTGTCTTTTTTGGGGTAAGGAAGTATCTGGAATATAGTCCTTTTCTCCTGTGATCGAGAGGTACCTTCTCTACTACTCGCAGGAGCAATAGAGAGGAGACTTCTGTCTCTGAAGCCCTTGTCTCCACTGGAGAGGGAGGACTGAAAGACTTTGCTCTCATTTTTGGGAACCTCCTGAAGCTGAGAGCAAGTCCCTGGCTCACTACTTCTAGGACCCATTTGTCTGAGGCAATAGACTTCCAGGCCTGGAAATAGTGAACCAACCTGCCCCCTACTGGAACCTGGAAGGTGATCCTGACCGACACATCAGGGTGTCTGCTTGGCAGGGGGCCTGGACTGAGTGGATGATGGAGTCCTGGTCATCCCTCTTCTGCCTCTTCCCCTAAAGAACCCCCTCTGCTGGAAGGAAGAGGAGGCCTGGGCTTGATAAAAAGGCATTTGAAAAGGCCTGCCCCTGCCAGCCCTAGATTGCTACCTCTGAGGAATGGCCTGTTTTTCTTTGGCTGCAGCACTCCTGTAGGTGGTCCTGTACTCATCCATCTTTTTCATGTAAGCTTTTGTTTGCTCCCCAAACAGACAATTATAGGAATATACCAGCCTCCCCCTACAAAACAGGGTACTAAATGAGAAAAAGACCAAGGTAGAAAGGTCAGTGGGGGATGCCGCTACAGAAGGTAAAGCCATCAAAAAATGGAGAGCAAATGAGTACCAATGCCCGTAGTCTGGGTAACAAGCTTCCTGAATTAGTGGCCTTGATGGAGGAGGAAGATCTGGATATCGTGGCAGTCACAGAAACATGGTACACACAGAACCATGACTGGGACGTAAACATACCAGGATACACTATCTATAGGAGGGACAGGAGGTAAAAGGGAGGAGGAGTAGCTCTACATAAGAGAAGAAATCAAAGCAACAGAACAAAGGGTAAACAGGGAGGAGAAGAAGCACTGTGGGTCAATTTGGAGGCAAGCAATGGCACCACAATCTGCACAGGGGTTGTATACAGACCCCCTCTCAGGGGGAGGAAATGGACAAGGAAATGATAGAAAGTATACTTAGAATGGCAGATAAAGGGGAGATATTGCTGATGGGTGATCTGAATATGCCAGATGTTAACTGGAGTGCAGTTGCAGCAGCCACTTCTAAGAGTGGGGTTATTCTAGATGCCCTACAGGAGGCATGCCTTAGACAATTAGTATTGGAGCCCACTCGAGAGGGAGCAATCTTAGATCTGGTTCTCTCAAATGGAGATGAAGAGAGGATCACAGATGTAGAAGTGGGTAGCCATCTGGGAACTAGCGACCATCGAACAGTATGGTTCTCAATAAATGCAGCAATAGAGTCAAGCCATGTACAAAGACAAAGGTACTGGATTTTAGGAGGCTGACTTTTGCCAAAATGGGTGAGTGCCTATGAATGCACTAGCAAATGGGCAGGAAGGAGGGTGAAGAACAATGGGAATAATAAAACTGCCATCACAGAGGTAACAAGCCTTTGTGTAAAGCAAATAAACAAAATGAAACAGGTAAGAAACCACTATGGTTCTCAAAGGAAGTGGCAGTGAAGGTTCAAGAGAAAAGAAAGCATTCAGGAAGTACAAGGAATCACAGAAGGAACAGGACAGAGAACTGTATCAGTTAAAGCAAAGGAAGCTGGAAAGGCAGTCAGAACAGCAAAGGCCCAAACCGAGGAAAAATAGCCAAATCAGTTAAGAAGGGGATAAAACCTTTATAGGTACATCAGGAGCGAAGGAAGACCAAGGGAGGGGATAGTGAGGCTTGAAAAAGGGAGGGAGGGTGGGCAGAGGGTGACTGTGAAAGGCAGAGATACTAAACAAATATTTTTGCTCAGTATTTACAAAGGAAGAGGGGAGGTACCTAAAACAAACAGTAGAAACACTCTGGATACAGAAGTTGATACCAGCCCATTTACAGAAGAAAGGGTTCTGAAGAATCTTAAAACTGAAGGTGGACAAAGCAATGGGGCCTGATGGGATTCATCCCAGAATTCTAAAAGAACTAAGGGTAGAACTAGTGACACCACTGACTACCCCTTTAACAAATCATGGGAAGATGGGGTGGTACCTGAGGACTGGAGAAGGGCAGATGTGATTCCCCTTCACAAAAGTGGGAGCAAGGCAGAAGCAGGGAAACTACAGACCTGTTAGTTTAACCTCAGTGGTAGGGAAATGATGGAATCACTTCTGAAGGAAAGAATTGTTGAGTATCTAGAGGCCAGAGGGGCACAGGACCCAAGGCAGTATGGATTCACAGCGGAAGGTCATGCCAGACAAATCTGATAGATTTCTTTGACTGGGTGACCAAAGCAGTTGATCAGGGAGGGCTGTGGACATGGCCTACCTAGACTTTAGCAAGGCATTTGACACAGTCCCACACAAAGATTAATATACAAGTTAGCCAGCCTGGGAGTGGGTCCCAAGATGACAGCCTGGGTAAAAATTGGCTAGAGAATAGGACACAGAGTAATAGTAAATGGAGTCCACTCTGAAAAAAGGAGGTTAGTAGTGTGGTACACAGGGGTTCAGTATTAGACCGGTCCTCTTCAATGTCTTTTGTGACATTGCAGAGGGACTGAAGGAAAGTATGTCTCTTTTGCAGATGACACAAGATCTGCAACAGAGTTGATGCACAAGGTGGGGTGGAAAGTATGAGAAGGGACTTGGCAAGGTTAGAGGAATGGTCAAATGTATGGCAGCTTAGATTCAATGCTAAGAAGTGCAAGGTAATGCACCTGGGAAACAAAAACCCAAGGGAAGAGTACACAATGGGGGGCGAGATACTAACAACAACAAAAATGGAAAGGGACCTGGGGGTAGTCATATCAGATGACCTAAAGGTGGGCAAGCAATGTGAGAGGGCAGCAAGGAGGGCTGGGGGAATACTGGGATGCATAGGGAGAGGCATCACCAGTAGAAAACAAGAAGTTATTATCCCTCTGTACAGACAGCTGGTGAGACCACATCTGGAGTACTGCGTGCAGTTCTGGAGACCCAATCTCCGCAAAGACATAGACAGGATGGAAGCTGTCCAGAGGAGGGCAACTAAAATGGTGCAGGGTCTGCACCGGAAGACATATGAAGAGAGACTTAAGGAGCTTAATATGTATAGCCTCGAGGAAAGGAGGGAGAGGGGTACATGATAGAAACTTTCAGGTACCTCAAGGGAATCAACAAAGTTCAAGAGGGTAGCATCTTTCAAAAAGAGGTGTGCAAGAACAAGGGGCACAATTTGAAAGATAGAAGGGGGCGGCTCAGAGGTAATTTAAGGAAGTATTTTTCACAGAGAGGGTTGTGGATGTATGGAACAGCCTTCCAGAGGAGGTTGTGGAGTCAAAAACAGTGGTGGAATTCAAGCATGCATGGGACAGTCATAAGGCAATTCTAGGGGGTTGGGGTAGGAAGAAGTAGGCTGCTGGTTAACTAGGATCTGCAACTTATCCATCAGGTAGGGAAATGGGCAGAATGGGTGGGCCAAGCGGTGCTTATCTGCCGTCAAATTCTATGTTTCTATGTTTCTACCAGTGACAGGAAAATCCATGGCCTTGGTCTGGGTATCCTGAGATAAATTGGTACACCTGAGCCAAGCAAATCTCCTCATGGAGACAGATGAAGCCATGATCCTGGAATGAACATCATTCGAGTCAACAGCAGCATGAAACTGGACCTTTGATGCCTCAATACCATCGACAGCCACCTGCTCGAGCTCCTTGGCCAGCTGGGGAAGGGCATTCTTAGCCAGCTCCAGAACCGTATCCCACATAGACTTCTGGTATCTGGCTGTATATGCCATATAGTTAGATTGCCTGAGCCCCAAAGAGGATGCCAAGTACTGTTTCTTGGCCATGGCATCCACTTTCCTGGAATCCTTATCTGGGGGTGAGATGCCAGGGGAATGTTAGCCTTGTCACAGGCTTCAGCTTGCACTACCCCAACATGGCTGCAATGATTCATAAGGAATTCCATCCCAGGACCTGACAGGGCATACCTCCTGTTCATCTTTTTATCCACAGGAGGTCTGGATGTTGGAAACTGAAGAATGTTCTGTGTCTGTTTCCCCAGGGATTTATTCAGAGGAATAGATACCCTTTTTGACTCTGGGACATCCATCATCTCAACATAGTCAGGTTCCTCCTGCTACTCTTCAGCTTCCAGTGGAAGAGGCTGAACAGGATCATTCACTTTCTTGTAAAACAAGAAATGTGAGGGGGACTCAGAAAGTCTGGGAGCAGACACATTGGATGGCCTGTCTGGGAAGATGTCAGGCTCTACTGGCTCATCTAGGCCTTCATAATCCTCTTCATCTTCACAATCTTCTTCTCCTTCCCAATTGCCCTCATAAAATGCTTCAGGATCATATTCAGAAGCAGACAAGTTCGACCAAACCGATTGTCTTTGAGTCGGTGTCGGTTCGGTTGGAACTGGGCGAAGCGATTGCACAATAGCAATCGCTTTAGCTATCTCATCAGCGGTCAGAACATGGGAACCAGGATCCGAACCAGCTGACTTACTCCTTCTCTTAGATGGAACTGATTTCACAGAATTGGCTCTCCTTTTGCCCGAGGAGGTTTCACCCAGGTCAGTGGGCTCCCCCTCAGGTTCGGTCAGAACCGAACTGGGCTGGCCATCTGGGTCAGCGGATTTCTTGACCTCCCTTTCCTTCAGCCTACTTAAACATTTATCTAAAGTGGCTTTAGGAAAGTTCTTGCAGATTTGGCAGTCCACTTTGAGGTTGTCAAACCCCAGAAAGTAAACACAGATGAGGTGGGGATCAGCCTTAGCAAAGGCTTCCCCACACTCAGAGCAGTGTTGAAACCCAGTGGGACTGGTTTTCTTTTTGGGTTTCTCAGACATCCCTAAAGGAAAAAGTTACCTTTACCAGCATTTAAGTTAGACAACTACAAACCTATCGGTTCCAACCGTGTCACAGGTCGGTTAAAAAAAACAAGGAAATTATCGGTTTTTTTTGAGGATCCGATGGGTACCGGAAACCACACTAAAGTTTACAGGAAAAAAACGAAACAGAATTTCTTGGGTTCCCAACTGGACTGACTGGAAAGAAACCGAACAAAAAACAATTTCTACCCCAAAAAACACTACTACCTACTAAACATTTACTATACTAGGGACAGAGATGCGAACACCGAAAAAATAAGTAAGTGGTTAACAAACCGACCGATTTTTTATGTGAACGGAACTGAAGTGAAGGAGAGAATCTCTGGAGTGACTTCTTAGTTAGGCGGAGTAAAGAATCTGATGGTTACACTAAGAAGTACCTGGGACAGAG
Organism: Neoceratodus forsteri; assembly: GCA_016271365.2. NCBI lineage: Eukaryota > Metazoa > Chordata > Ceratodontiformes > Ceratodontidae > Neoceratodus > Neoceratodus forsteri. The sequence goes on along the minus strand of CM057455.1, from coordinate 1,646,443,814 downwards.
GTTTGAAAACCGAGCTCCTGCTCAACGTTCTATGCCCTGGCATAGAGTTAACCCTTTCCTCTATGGAGCAGTTCAAGTGCTGTGGCTAACTGCATATAGTCAGAATACAGCAAGACATCATGTTGTTTGAAGGAAGGAAAGCAAGGGTAAGAGCACAGAAGGAGTGAGTTTTGGAGTAAGGACAGCAACTCTGTTTGACAATTTGTTATAATTCCTGGTTATAAATTGCTGCTGTTACATGCACCCTGAATCTGACCCTATCTGGGTGGTCACTAGCTCCTGGTTATAAATTGCTGCTGTCATATGCACCCTGCATCTGCCCCTATCTGGGTGATCACTAGCTGCTGGTTATAAATTACTACTGTTATATGTACTCTGCAGCTGCCCCTATATGAATGGTCACTAGCTCCTGGTTATGAATTACTGCTGTTACCTGTACCCTAATCTGCCCTTATCTGGGTGGTCACTAACTCCTGGTTATAAATTACTGTTGTTACATGCACCCTGCAGCTGCACCTATCTGGCTTTTCACTAACTCCTGGTTATGATGTACTGCTGTTACATGCACTGCACAGCTTCCCCTATTTGGGTGGCCCCTAACTTTGGGTCTTAAATTACTGTTGTTTCACCTACCCTGGAGCTGCTCCCCCATCTGGTGACCACTAACTCTTGGTTTTAAACTACTGCTCTATGTAACATAGGCTACAATATTGAAAGAGTGTAATTTACCTTTTACTTTACCACTGCCAGTACACTTCCCATACCGGTGATGCTTTTGTCAGTAGATGAGCCAAATAATTGCAGGAGCTGCCTTGCTCAACCCATATACCCTACCTCACTGAGAAGTGCTGTGTGTTTCAGTGGTAATTTGGATCTCTTGCCACCTCCAATTGTCAGTGGCTGGGGCACACTAGCTAAAGAAAATGTATACCTTCTTAACTCTGCCTGTCTGGCTCTGCTATGCCCAGGTGGCATCTTTGATGGTATGGCACATCAGACCCCACCAGGTGATCTAAGACTAACCCTGAGGATTCCCCACCCCCCCGGGTAGAGGTACTGTCACTATTCAACTTATAGACCATCTATCTATGGGGGAACTGGCTTTCTGTTACTCACGCAAGACCCCTACCACTTTGTGGTTGTTCAATGAGTATTCAGAGTACCGGGATGGCTGATATAATTTGGTTGACACTAACACAACTTGTATTTGGGTCACTGTTTTCCAAAGTTTGTCCAGTAAAATGCTACAGAGCCACCTCAGGCACAAATGATTGAAACAAAGAAACATAGACTTTGATGGCAGATAAGGACCGCTTGGCCCACCTAGTCTGCCCATTTCCTTACCTACAGGATAGGCCGCAGATCCTAGTTAACCAACAGCCTATTTCTTCCTACCCCCCACAAGAATTGCCTTATGTCTGTCCCATGCATTCTTGGATTCTCCCACAGTTTTAGACCCCACAACCTCCTCAGGAAGGCTGTTCCATGTATCCACTACCCTCTCTGTGAAAAAATACGTCCTCACATTGCCCAGGAACTGCCCCCCCTCTATATTTAAATTGTGTCCCCTTGTTCTTGCACGTCTCTTTTTCTGAAAGATGCTACCCTCTTGGACTTTGTTGATTCCACTGAGGTACTTAAAAGTTTCTATCATGTCCCCCCTCTCCCTTCTTTCCTCAAGGGTATATATATTAAGCTCCTTTAGTCTCTCCTTGTATGGCTTCTCTTGCAGACAATGCACCATTTTAATTGCCCTCCTCTGGACTGCCTCTATCCTGTCTATGTCCTTGCGGAGAGGGGGTCTCCAGAACTGGACGCAGTACTCCAGATGGGGTCTCACCAATTGTCTGTACAGAGGGATAACAACTTCCTGTTTTCTACTGGTGATACCTCTCCCTATGCATCCCAGTATACCCCCAGCCCTCCCTGCGGCCTTCTCACATTGCTTGCTAACCTTAAGGTCATCTGATATGATTACCCCAGGTCCCTTTCCTTTTGTTGTTGTTACTACCTCCCCCCCATTGTGTAATCTTCCCTGGGTTCTTGTTTCCCAGGTGCATTATTTTGCACTTCTTTGCATTGAATCCTAGCTGCCATACTTCTGACCATTCCTCCAACCTTGCCAAGTCCCTTCTCATCCTTTCCACGCCTCCTTGTGTATCAACCCTTTTGCAGATCTTTGTGTCATCTGCAAAGAGGCATACTTTTTCTTCCAGTCCCTCTGCAATGTCACTTATAAAGACATTAAAAAGGACTGGACCCAGTACTGAACCCTGCGGTACCCCACTAGTAACCCCTCTTTCTTCAGTGTGGACTCCATTTCTCCATTTACAATTGCCTTCTGTGTCCTGTTGTCCAGCCAATGTTTTACCCAGGCTACCACCCTGGGACCCACTCCCAGGCTGGTTAATTTGACTATTAATCTTTTGTGTGGGACTGTGTCAAATGCCTTGTTAAAGTCTAGGTAGGCCATGTCCACAGCCCCTCCCTGGTCTACTACTTTGGTCACCCAGTCAAAGAAATCAATTAGATTCATCTGACATGACCTTCCTGCTGTGAACCCATGCTGCCTTGGGTCCTGTGCCCCACTGGCCTCTAGGTACTCAACAATTCTTTCCTTCAGAAGTGACTCCATCACTTTCCCTAACACAAAGGTCAAACTGACAGGTCTGTAGTTTCCTGCCTCTGTCTTGGTCCCACTTTTGTGAAGGGGAATCACATCCGCCTTCCTCCAGTCCTTGGGTACCACACCATCCTCCCATGATTTATTAAAAAGAGTAGTCAGTGGTTTCACTAGGTCCCCCCTTAATTCTTTTAGAATTCTGGGGTGAATTCCATCAGGCCCTATTGCTTTGTCCACCTTCAGTTTTAGGAGTTCTTACAGAGCCCTTTCTTCTGTGAAAGGGTTGGGATCGACCCCCCCTATCAAGAGTGCTTCTGTTAATTGGATTAGTCACTTCCCCCTCCTCTTTTGTGAATACTGAGCAGAAACATTCATTCAGTATCCCTGCTTTTTCACTGTCCCCCTCTGGTCTTCCTTCTGCTTTTCATGTCTGAATCTGTCCACCCTCACCCTGGGCCCCAGTCCACCAAGAGACTCCCTCTCATAAATCTGCTCAGAGAGTGGGGTATCTGAACATTCAGAGCATTAATGCAAAGACCAGTTCAAAGAGTGGGTAATAGAGACTAATTTGATGTAAGTGATTTGTCCGCGACCTGGCTCAGAAACAAAATTGCTGATGATGAATTACATTTGGCAGACTACTCAGTTTTAGAGGCTACAGGCTGGAGAGAATGGGTGAGGGTTGCCTATTCTATATCTGGAAACACTGAGGGCCACTGAGTCCCCCTTCCCACATACCACTGGCCCTTATTATTTCCTTTCACTGGCCAATCAGACCATGCTGAATTGGCAGGCAGCAACAGTGATACAGACAACATTAGTAGAATAGGCAGCATCATTGGTGACACCAGCAGTAGCATATACAGCAGTGGTAAAACAGGCAGCAGTATTAGTGATACAAGCAGCAGCATGTGCAGCAGTGGTAGAAGAGGCAGCAGCACTAGTGCCACCAGTGGCAATAGAGGCAGCATTAGTAGAACATGCAGCAGCATTAGTGCCACCAGTGGCAACACAGGCATCATTGATTGAACAGGCAGCAGCATTAGTGGTAGCCGTGGCAATATAGGCAGTGCTTGTAGAACATGCAGCAGCTTTAGTGCCACCAGTGGTGATAGAACATGCAGCAGCACTAGTGCCACCAATGGCAACACAAGCATCATTGGTAGAACAGGCAGCAGCATTAGTACCACTAGTGGGAACACAGGCAGCATTGGTAAAATATGCAGCAGCACTAGTGCCACCAGTGGCAATATAGGCGGTATTGGTAGAACATACAGCAGCATTAGTGGCACCAGTGGCAACACAGGCAGCATTGGTAGAACATGCAGCAGCATTAGCGGCACCAGTGGCAACATGGGCAGCACTGGTAGAACATGCAGCAGCATTGGTGGCACCAGTGGCAACACAGGCAGCATTGGTAGAACATGCAGCAGCATTAGTGGCACCAGTGGCAACATGGGCAGCATAGGTAGAACATGCAGCAGCATTGGTGGCACCAGTGGCAACACAGGCATCATTGATAAAACATGCAGCAGCATTAGTAGCACCAGTGGCAAGACAGGCAGCATTGATAGAACAGACAGGAGCACTAGTGCGACCAGTGGCAAAACAGGCATCATTGGTAGAACAGGCAGCAGCATTAGTGCCACCAGTGGCAACACAGGCATCATTGGTAGAACAGGCAGCAGTATTAGTGGCACGAGTGGCAATACAGGAAGGACTGGTAGAACAGGCAGCAGCACTAGTGCCACCAGCTGAAACAGAGGCTGCATTGGTAGAACATGCAGCAGCATTAGTGCCACCAGTGACAACACAGGCATCATTGGTTGAACAGGCAGCAGCATTAGTGGTAGCAGTGGCAATATAGGCAGTGTTTGTAGAACATGTAGTTGCTTTAGCGCCACCAGTGGTGATTGAACATGCCACAGCACTAGTGCCACCAATGGCAACACAGGCATCATTGGTAGAACAGGCAGTGGCATTAGTACCACCAGTGGCAACACAGGCAACATTGGTAGAACATGCAGCAGCACTAGTGCCACCAGTGGCAATATAGGCAGTATTGGTAGAACATGCAACAGCACTAGTGCCACCAGTGGCAACACAGGCAGCATTGGTAGAACATGCAGCAGCACTAGTGCCACCAGTGGCAATATGGGCAGCACTGGTAGAACATGCAGCAGCATTGGTGGCACCAGTGGCAATGCAGGCAGTACTGGCAGAACATGCAGCAGCATTAGTGGCACCAGTGGCAACATGGGCAGCATTGGTAGAACATGCAGCAGCATTAGTGGCACCAGTGGCGATACAGGCAGTACTAGCAGAACATGCAGCAGCATTAATGGCACCAGTGACAACATGAGCAGCATTGGTAGAACATGCAGCAGCATTAGTGACACCAGTGACAATACAGGCAGTACTAGCAGAACATGACACAGCATTAGTGGCACCAGTGGCAACACAGGCAGCATTGGTAGAACATGCAGCAGCATTAGTGGCACCAGTGGCAACACAGAAAGCATTGGTAGAACATGCAGCAGCATTAGTGGCACCAGTGGCAACACAGGCAGCATTGGTAGAACACGCAGCAGCATTAGTGGCACCAGTGACAACATGAGCAGCATTGGTAGAACATGCAGCAGCATCCGTTCCACCAGTGGCAATACAGGCAGCATTGGTAGAACATGCAGCAGCATCAGAAGTACCCACAGCAGCACAAGCAGCATCATCAGAGGCATCAGCAACTACACACACAGCACTAAAAGAACAGCTAACAGTATAAGTGTGGTGCTTGCACCAATTCAAGCAGCAATAGAAGAACACAGAGCAGCACTGGTTGAACCAGCTGCAACGCAGACATCATTGACAGAATGGGCAGCAATATTAGTTTGGTACTAGCAGCAATATCATCAGCATTTGTAGAACAGACAACTTCATTAGTGGCTTGAGCAGCAGCATGTGTAGCATTGGTAGAACTGGTAGTAGTGTTAGTGACACTAACAGCAACACTGGCAGTGCTGACAGAACATACAGTATCATTACCTGAACCAGCAGTAAAACAGGCAGCCTTTGGTGAAGCAGGCAGCAGCGTTCATATGGTACAAGCAGCATTAGAAGAATAGGCAGCCACATCAGTGGCACCAACAACAAAACAAGCAGCTTTTCTTGAACAGGTAGTATTATCATTATGGTAGAAGCAGCTACACAAGCAGCACTAGTTGGACATTTATTTAAATTTTGTTAACCGGTTAAGAAAACTAGACAAAAAGTCATTTTTCAGGTCTGACCCGACAAAAATACAAACAAAACAAGAGTAAAAAGAAACAATCACATATTAAGTAAAACAATTCCAAACATCCCATGTCTGTAAATGATTTAAAAAATGTAATTTAAAATTTTGTAAAGAAACAGCAGAATGCTATTAATCTGGTAAACCATTCCAAAACAGAGGCGCTGCAATTGAAAAAGAGCGAAACTCAGACTTGGACCTGTGTGCAATTATTTGAAGAGTAACACCTTTGGATGATCTCAAATCAATAGGAGTATTACAAATAGTAACTAAATCTGTAAGAGGAAACAAGGATTTGTAGAAAATAGACTTGAATATCTGGCAACCAAAAAAGTAAGCAAATTTAGATCTCGGGGATAACCAACCTAATTGTGAAAACAATGAACATTGGTGACTTTGAAAGGAAGAATCCAAAACAAAATGACAACTGTTGGAATAGTCAATTGTAAGAATATTACATTCTCTTATTTTCACATTAAAATACAATTTGACTACATAATCAAGATGAGGTAAAAGTGACCTGATAGCAATGGACAGTCTCGTTCTAAAGAAAAATATATACTGCCGGCCCGGTGGCACTGAAGGTTGAGGCGCTGGATACCATACCTCACGCCACACTGGCGACCCAGATTTGGGAATGAGCCTGGGTCATCGGAGGTCAGCCGGGGGGGGAGAGAGAGGACTACAGCAGGGTGGCAGCTGGGGGCCCTCTACCTCAGGCAGGGGTTGCAGGTACCCTTGGAGCTTGGCCACCACCTGGTGGAGGCCGGAGAAGCAGCATCACTCTGAGGACCTTCAGTGCTAGGCCAACCGGGGAGGAGGAGGAGGAGGAGACCCCATCTGGAGCTGTGGTGTGCATGTGCGCCTTCATGCACATGCGTTACCACTTCCGGGGGTCTCGGGAGTAGCAGTTCATGGGAGAAAATGGAGGAAAGTGTGGGGGCCCCCAAGGATGATGCCTCCGGACTGGCTCTGGGGATCTGGCGGGGCGCGCATGGTGCTACAAACCCTCGAAGGACCCAGAGTCCAGTAGGTTGGTGGACAGCGATAGTGGACCTGCCACAGGAGGATAAAGAAAGTAAAAAAAAAATATATATATGTATTTTACGATTATACAAAAATCCTAACTTCTGGTTAATTACCTTACTCACAGCTTTCGCCTGGGGAAAAAAAAGATAATCAAGGATCAAGCAAAACCCTGAGATACTTGAATTCAAAAACGTGTTCAGTTGCAGTCCCTTTACCGTCATGAATCAAAAAGCTTGGATTATCCCTCAACATGTAAGAAGAACCAAACAACATAGTCTTGGTTTTTGTAACATTCAAAACCAGAGAGTTAGCAACAAACCAATTTCAAAAATCATGAAATTCACATTCTGAATAAAATGTTTGCTGCGGAATACATTTAGCCTGATAAAATCAAATCCTCAGCATATAGAAGACAGTCAAAAGAACTAAGAAGAGAGGGTAACTGATTAATAAATAAAGAAAATAACAAAGGGCCCAACATGGACCCTTGAGGTACCACATAATCCATTGGACAGACTGTGGATTTGGCTGATTCAGTGCTGACAAACTGGGACCGGTCCATCAAATAATTCCCACACCATCCAACCACATTTTCCAAAAACCCAATTGACGCAACTTTAAACAAAGCAAAGATTGATCAATGAGATCAAATGCCTTGGTCAGGTCCACGAAAACCACCCCAGTCATGAGACCATTCTCAAATCCTCTAAGGATGGAATCCGTGAACCTGACCAAGACAGTCCCATGATTTCTATGAAACCAGTGTTGTTGTGGGCATATAACATTACTGCACTCAAGATAATTAGTGATTTGATTAGCCACTATTTCTCAAGTAATTTACTGAAGGGGTTTAAAATAGAAATAGGCCTGAAATCATCTGCACAGTTGGCATTCAGACATGCAGAATCATTTGTAATATACCGTCAATGTAAACAGCATTGATAGTGCACATTACTGTAATAATGGCTTGAGAAGCAGCACATACAGCAGTGGTAGAACAGGCAGCAGAATTTGCAGCACCAGCAGCAGAACAGGCCACATTGGTAAAGCATGCAGTATCCTTTGTATACTGCCACCAACAACACAAGCAGCATTGGTGCAGCTTACAGTGGCATTAATGGCTTTAACAGCAAGAGATGCAGCATTGATAGAACAGGCAGACTCATTAGTGGAACCAGCAGCAACACAAGCAGAAATGGTAGAACACACAGTAGCACTAATGGCTTTAGCAGCAACCCATGCAACATTGGTAGACCAGGCAGAATTGCTAGTGGAAAAAGCAGCACCAGAAGCAGAACTGGTAAAACACAATGGCATTAGTAATTTGAACCACAACACTTACCTTTATAAAATAGGTAGGACATTTCCTGCATCCTGATTGGCTGAGAGGTACCTTTGGCTTTGTCCTTTTAGTACATACAGTGCCAACTGGTACTGTTCAGCAAATCAGGATGCAGCACACCCCAAGGTCCATGCCTCCCAAAAACTTTTTGTAACCCCCAGGGGGTGCTATCCCAAGGGCTACTACCCCTGCCTGATTTGCCACTAACAGGTTGAGGGGCCTGTATCCAATGGCGGGTGCCTCCACCCAGAGGTCGGGGTTAAGACAGTCTGATATGACTTGGTCACAGCCCTTTGGGTCACTGCAGCCTCTCTTCTTCCACTAGTGGCCCACACAAATCAATCACAGTACCCTTGCCATATACACTTACCCCAGGATTGGTTCAATCAGCTTGACTCTGGGAACCCCCTGTAAAGTAAGATGCAGTTATACAATAACCACTGTACAGTAATTCAACATAGACACACAGTTCAAGCAGTGTAACTTTGTAAACAACCAAATCTGATATATTTAGGGGATAGTAACAAGGACAGGGGGAAATCAGGTTGATTGATTCAGTCACATTATTAATCACAGTACTGTGCACATATTTCAGAGTCCCAAATGTCACTCTTACTGGGTACCCAGGCAATAAGAGGCTATCCTATTTGGTGCAGCTTGTTGGGGCCCTGAGGATGGAAAATGCATGCACAATATCCACTTTGTAATCTGGAGCCGGTAGGCTCAGTTCGTGAAGAAAGAAAGAAAGAAAGGAAAAGTAATCAGATGGAACACTTGCAATTTTATGATGGCAGGGAGCGACCCTGATTTGTACTCACAAATTCAATGCTGAAACTGAATGGAAGGCAGATTGTCCTGGATTGCCAGGAGGAGCAGACCATGTGGACAAGGTCCTTGTGGCTGGACCCCACGGCAGTTCAGAGCAAATGGATGTAGTCTGGATTAAGCTGGGGTTTATTTCCAGCTTCAGGCACTCAATTCACTGTACAGGGGATTTGAAACATGATTATCCACAAGCACTACACACATTTATATGTAAAAGGAAAGTACTATATCAGGCAGGCTGCTTCTCTATCCCGATCGCTATTACTGCACAATACCCGGGAGAACACACAACAGATTCAGTTCCTGACAGACCGAGCGCGATTCAGCAATTTCTCCAGTCTTCTACAGGATGAGCCTGGTTTCCTCACTTCTGGTGCTTCTTTCTCCTTACAACTCTGATTCAGTCCACTGGCACTCACAAACAGTTGTGGGCTGAACTTCAGGGCCCCACACGAGCTTCCCGCATGAAAACTCAACAGCGCAGGAGCCCGGAGCTCCTTCCCTCTTCACAGTCACAACTCATCTGATCTTTCCAGTAGACAGAGCAGGGCATTTCCTTTGAGTTCCTCCCAGTTCAGTTGGCTGGTTTGGCTGTCACTCACAGTAAGCTCCCCCTGTTGGTGGAAAAAAGGCACCGAAGTCCAAACTACAATTCCCAGAAGCATTGGCCATACAGTACATAGGTGGCTGGCTCCACAATGAGAGTCCAAGTTCTGATCTGCCAGCAGCAGGATCCATTTCAAAGGTCCCCCACACTGATTGGTCCAGTTCAACAGTTCAAAACTAGAATGGGGGGCTAGGCAAACACAGTTCTGACTGCAAAGAAAAGCAGGTTAGACAAACTGTATTTTCATTATTACTCTAACTGATGTCTGGCAAACAGTTATATCTTAGAAAAGTACTCACTCTGCCCACTTAGTGACGGCAGAAACTGAGTGATTTGACAGCAGCTCGAGTGGGACTCAAGCAGAGAAACACACAGACCCCCATCCAAATTAATTATGTCTGCAGGCAGACAGCTCTTAAAGAGACAGTACCAGAGGCTCTAAAAGTACTCACAGATAAACGGCTTAGATGCCGAACACCATCCAGGCTTGGAGCATTCAAGCAAGCTCCTGGAAGACTTTTGGGAACCCCCATTTGCAGGGGGTTACACTTTGAAAAAGGAATTTCTGGCAGCCATGTAAATAAAGTAATAAGAAGTTAACACCCATTACTGGCTCTCTTCAATGTCTTCATAAGAGACATTGCAGAAGAACTGCAAGGGAAGTATGCCATTTTGCAGATGATATCAAAATCTGTAAAATGGTGGACATTCAGAAGAGGGTGGAGAGAATGCACAGGGATCTTGGCAAACTCGAGGCATAGCAAAGAGCATGGCAGTTGGTGTTCAATGCTAAAGAGCAAAATCATGCACTTAGGGCATAGGAACCCAGGAGCTGAGTACTGGATGGGGGGGGGGAGGGTTACTTACATTCACTAAGCAGGAACGGGACTGTGGGGGGTTATCATAACTGATGACCTCAAAGTGGCAGTGCACTGTGACAAACTAGGGGGCATGGCTAGAAGGATACTGGGGTGTATAAGGAGGGGTATCTCCAGTAGGAGAGGGAAAAGTGTTGCCACTGTATCACTTGCTGGTGAGACCCCACCTGTAGTATTGTTTTCAGTTCTGACACAGGCATGGTGGAGGCAGTCCAGAGGAGGGCAACTAAAATGATGCAGAGGTTGTACCAAAAACCCTATGAGGAGAGACTGAGAGACCTTAACATGCACACCATGAAAGAGAAGAGAGTAAAAGGGGACATGATAGAGACCTATAAGTACCTCAAAGGGGTGAGCTGGGTGCAGGAGGGATCTCTCTCAAATGAGAAAGAGCACCAGAACGAGAGGGCATGCGATAAGACTGGAGGGGAAGAAGTTTGGGAGCATTTTGAGGAGGTACTACTCCACTGAAATAGTGGCAGACACCTGGAACAGACTGCCAATGGAAGTGGTGGAGCCTAAAACAATGGGGGGGGGGGGCTTCAAGCACATGTGGGATAGGCACAGGGGAATATTAATAAATAAGGAAGAAGGAGGGTTGCTGGAGACAAGCTATGGTCTGCAAAGATGGACTAAGCAAAGGAAATCTGGTCAGACTGGGTGGGCCAAGCAGTCTGGTGCTGCCAACAAATTCTATGGGCCCGATTTTCAAAACCACGAGATTGTTGCAAGATGCTTGTGTTAAATAAAACTGATGCAAGTGCCTCACTGTGCTGCACCTTGCATCATTCCTAATTTTTAAAGGGGACTTGTGGCAACCATAGGTCAGCATACACCAGAGTGGTTTGCGCCATGCTTGCACTGCCTACCCTGGCGCACCATGGTGTAAGGGAGGCTTGCATCAGGACCCTGCTGTACCATCCCCTTTTTGTATTTCAGAAGTGGTCCAGTCCCCTCCAGCCTTAGACCAGCCTAGGGCTGGTCTAATGCCCCTTGCACCACTCTGTCCGCAGTGTTCCCACCAATGTGTCCCCATGGTGACCCCTTTCACCAAAACTGGCCACCACAGTGGGCACACAGGGATGAGGGACAACAGCATAACAGGTTGCAGTGCCAACATGTATATAGGGTTGCTGTCTGTTGAGCTTGCATGACGTGCAAATACTGATGCTGACCTGCTCAGTATGCTCCATTACCTGTGGCTGTCCAGTGCACTTGCACTTTTTCTGTACTGTCCCAATCCTGCTCACTTCCTTGGTACAACCTGCTTGGCCACGCCAGATATGGCAGTGCACAGCTGCACCAACATTTCACTTGCATTGTCCCATATGTACTCAGACTGTTCGGAAGCTACTACAAACCACACGGAGGGGGACGGTATGCAGGGCAGACTGGTTCAACACACGGAACCTGTACTAACACATTTCTGGCATGTGGTTACACAATGCTGGGCGTCCCACTTAGTTGCACCACTGCCTGCATCAGACCTCTCAAATGTGCCACTTGTTTGGGGCATGGGAGCGGTTGCAGCAAATCTGCTGACTTTGGTGCTGGGACCATTCCAGTACTAAAATCGGGTGCAGGGTCCCGGGCACACCAATGATCAGCACAAGCTGCTGTTTGCCACAGCTTGCGCTGGTCTAAGCAGTGCTTTGAAAGTCCGGCCCTATGTTTTTATGTTCTAAGTTTCTAAAAGATGAAAGTATTTATATTCAGCACACAGGAAAGAATTTCCCACATTATTTATTAAGTCATAACAGAAACAGTTTCCTCTGATGATTACCTAGGCCTGCGATTCACATCTGATTTCTCCTGGTCTTTTCATACAGACAGGATAAAAATATATATGATAAAGACTTTTGGGGCATTTAATAACTTGTACAGTGGAAATTCACTGACTGGTGTAATAACAGCTATGACTGTGACAAGTAAAACTAGCATAGTGTATGCAGCAGAAATTTGGGGTTTTGCCAAAAGTGTGATTCCTTGGAAATAATAATTAATAAAACATATAAGTACCTGTTTGGTCTTCCTGGCTATGTTGGATCTTCATTCTTAAGGTCAAAACTAGGGCAACTGTCACTTTAAACACATATTCAGAAGAGAATTATGACATTCCTGTTAGTTATAATAGGGCAGTCAGACCTGCACCTACCAAAACTTTGTATGGAAGAGCAGACTACCTATTCAAATACAGTATTCCTGTTTCCCTTTTTCTCATTTATCAAATCAGTTATATTCCCCTCTGGTCTTGGATCTATTTTTATTTGGAACCTAGAACTATGCTTATTTTTAAAATAAAACAAAGACTGAAACACACTGCAGCTGAACAAGACCTTGCAACATTAAGCAGTAGAAAATTGCATACATGGTATGGTGAAATCAAAAGGACTATTGTAAGGAAATCATACCTGACACTTCCATCACCTCCTCGAGAAAGAAATGAAATTACAAGATTTAGATGGGAAGTACAGTATATCACAGTAATAACTTAGTTTTTACTCAGAAAAGACGTGCTACCCTCTCACCTCTATGTAAATGTAGGATGGGGGAAATTAACACTCTTGAACATGTGATTATATTTTATTTTGCCATCTGCATAAAATAGAAGAGAAAAATGGTTGGGTCCCATTTTTCCTGCCTTAAATCTGACTTCAGATTATATACTTTGAACATTCTTTTTTTTTTACTATAATTACTTTTTATTAAGATTCAGGTTGCACAACTGTGTCTTTTAACATACTGTGAAAAAAGCATTCTCACACTGCTAAGTATCTTTTTATTCACTATATATGGATGGCAAGCCCATGACAATTTATCAGTTCCAGCAAACACTGGGGCTTGCAGTCCACCATCCTGGACTGAATGCCCCAGAGTTCAACATCCACTCCTTCAGGGTTGGGGCAGCAATGACTGCCCAGAGCCAAGGGCTGTCAGATGGTAAGATTCAGGCCTTGGGGTGCTGGACGTCCCAGGTATTCTTGCGCTATATACAACTGTACTTGCTTTAATAATCTTGCTTTGTTCTGTTCTAAGTTTCCCAGAGGGCACCAACTGCATGTGGATCTGTAGTCATTCCTTCATCTACTGGGTGAAAGAGACAGTGACCCTCTGGCCTGGGGGGAGGAACCTAGCAATACCATGACAGAAGGTGCAGATTCTCTGGTTGGGCAAGAGAGGTATGTGCTGGGAGGAACTACTCCCCAGGTTGATGGTGGAGGCCAGGATAGGGGAAGTATTGGATATTCTTGTGATCCATCTAGGTGGGAATGACCTGGGGCTCCAGCTATCGACTGACCTGATCCTGACAATGAGGGGGGAACCTACGTTCCATACTGGAGAGATGGCCTAAAACCATGATCATCTGGTCTCACCTAATTAAATTAATGCACTGGCAACATTCAGTTGACTCTAAAGCTTTAGATTTAGTATGCATTCACATTAATAGGGAGATGCAACCATTCATGTAGTCTATAGGGGGAACTGTGGTGCAGCACAAGAACATTAACACGTCCTGCCAGGGACTTTATTCTCGGGATGGTGTGCATTTGTGGGATGAAGGATGGGATTTGTTATTGGATTCCTTTCATAAGGTATTGGTAGCACAGCTGGAGTGAGCTGCTTGGGGGGTCCAGACTGTGTCCATCCTGTGGTGGCTTGGGAGTATCGCAGACCTATGGTATAGGGGAAAAGGGGGGATGAGTCGAATTCTCCTGTAGGGCTCATCATCTCTGGTCAGCATGAGGCCTGGGGAACGGTAAGACTTGGATCCTGACTGGAGGGGTTGTGGTCCAATCACAGCAGGCTAACCTTTGAGGGTGGCGGGAGGTACATTCATTCCTTGGCCCACACAGGGGTCAGCCCTTCAAATGATGGCAAGTGCTGGGGCCAGAGGTGTCTGCAAAATCTTCCAGCTGTGCATACAACTCCAATAATGTAACATGCTAAATAAATATATGTTTCTGATAATTTCTCCAAGACCTGAGTCAGTGTGTTTATTATGGGGAAGGGGTATGGGGGCTACTGAGACAATAAGCATTGCAGCAGATGTCCATTTGTCTGTGACTCTTCCACAGAAACTGAAGCCAGGCAGGGAGGGTTCCTCCCCCAGGGTTGGGGGCAGACCCTGGCACCACCCCTGGAGGAGGAACCACAGGGACTGATAGCAAGGAAGTAGTCATCTGGAGGAGGTGAAGAGAGGGGGATTAAAAGAGCTGAGGCCAACAGCTCATCCTCTTTTCTTCTCCTCCCCCCTCTTCAGATCACCCAACCAACCTGTCCTCATAAAAGCAGGGTTAGGGTTGGCCAGGTCAGTCCAGAAACCACTTTGACCCAATATGGGTACCCCACTAGGGCAAGGGAGTGAGTTTTCCCAGTTTTCCCCTTAGAAGGGTTTTCCCAGTTTTTTTGGCCCTCCAAAGGGAAACAATAGCATGAAGAAGGACTTAATACCACAGTTATGTATTATGGTGGCTTGGGAGCATCATAGACCGATGGTACTGGGGAAAAGGAGATGAGTCGAATTCTCCCAAAGGGCTTGTTGCCTCAGGGTGGCATGAGGCCCGGAGGGGCACAAGACCAGGACCCTGGTTGTGGAGGGTCATGGTCTAGCCTCATCAGGCTAACCTGCAAGGGTGGTGGTGCCAGATGGGGACAGTCGCTAGCCATTCAGCCACATGATCTCCCCACTTTTGGGGCTGTGTACTGATCCAGGAGGTTTATCTATTCCTTGGCCCACACAAGGGTCAGCCCTTCAAAAGCTCCCAGGTGTGCTTGCCGCTTCAATAAAATAATATGCTAAATAAACATATGGCTGCGGCTATTTCCTGAAGGCCTTCTATTGGTGTGTTTATTCAAGGGAAGAGGTATGGGGACTACTGAGATGATGAACTAGGTACAGTCAGTAACATATGTTATATGTGTAGATGCCACTTTTAGATTCTCAAGTTTTTTTTGTTCTAAACTCCTCTTCTTGTCTCTTTTCTAAACTTACTGTACTTTGATATTATTGTCAGGTTTTGATGCTTCTTTGGAAATGTGGGATCTGTAATGTTTACCAACAACCACTATACTGACACTAAAATCCCATCAATAGATTTTACTGACAGATTGAATTCCTGACCTATAATATCCTGACCCGGCTACAATGCACGGTCTCAATGAACGAACCCTTCATGCATGGTCTCAATGAACAAACCTCTCAAGCAACACGAACATCATTTCCTTTCTATTCTTTTTTTAATCACTAAGCAGCTACAATGCATGGTCTCAATTCACGAAACAACGAACCCCTCAAGCAATCATTTAAAACACGAACATCATTTCTTGCTCGGTCTCAATGAATATCACAAGCAGTCATTTAAAACACCTCAAGCAATGCATATTTTCTTACCTTGTATGTTGTGTAGCATTGTGAAGTGTGTCAGCAAAGTTTAGTCCATTTAGTTGTGTGTGTGTAAATACAGTCTTAAAACCACTCTTTATTAAAAGGTTCTTAAAAACATTAGGCGCTTCAATGCACTGACACCATTAAATTGTTAAATTGTGCACTATGCCACACAGAAACTCAAGAGAGGACAGCTGCTGCCCGTCATTTATAACATTATCAATTTTCAACTCTCTCTCTCTCAGCATGGATTTTGTTTTTGTCGGTGATCTGAGGAAGCCATGAACAAATTTTTCAATTGTAGCCTCAGTCGTGAGCTGTTCTTTTTTGAGATGCTCCATGAATCTGAAAGTGCTGATGTGTGAAGACTCAACCAGTGCACTTAGACATCGGTGCCAAGCTTCCACATTATTTTGTGTCTGTGGGATACCCTTATCTACTTGGTCAGAAACTGACCAGAACTCAGGAGGGAACATCGGAGGGCTAAGAATCACTGTGTAATTCCGTATTTGCCTCTGAATTCTTCCAGATACATATGTCTCTTCGAACCATGAAACCAGGGGAGTGGGGTTATCAGGTGTTATTGTTTTTAGCTCATCAAATGCAGCTCGAATTTCACCAGGGGATAGAAAAGCCAGTGCCGCAAGATGTCTTAGCAGAAGTGCAAAGTTGGTGTCAGACTCATATTGTGCTGCTAGCCCCAGACTCTATATTTTATGTCATACGATCTGGTCTAAATGAAAGAGGCATCCTTTGGTGGACTCAGAGAATTCTACTTTGCTTGCGTTTATTGCTGCCATCTCAAAGTCAGTTATTATGAACGCTGGTGACAAACTTAGGTTTGCCTCATCAGCAATGTCCTGGAGATCTTGGAAAACCTTCTGATAACAACCTTGTGATTTTGAAGGCATAACAGCATACACAAGAGGTGAAATTCGGGTGTTTTCCGTGTTGCCAATTGGATCATGTATGGAATAAAGTTGGCAGAATATTGTGGGCACAGTGCGAAACGTGCCATCCATTATCCAATATCTGGCACATTGGAGGTGTTCTATGTTTGCTGGAGTGGTAAACAAAATAATTTTGTCATCCCCTAATATGGAGTCGTGGACTAGCCATGGACTACCATTAATGGTTTTAAGGTGGTCAAGAACTGTTAGCTCATCTAGACATTGGGCTTCTGGCGGCATATGCTGCAGCCTCACTCTCTTAACAATCTGCAGCATTGCCTGTTTCCTGGGAAATTTCTGACACACCTCTGATGGTTGTATCGACATTGCCTCCTGAATAATTTGTGAGGGGTTGTCATGTGTGTCAACAACCCATTTTTTTCATTTCTGCAATTGCGTCTGCAACAGGTGCATCTGCTGCATCTGGAGAGTGACAGTGTAGAGCGTGGCTTATGATAGTGTGCTCCCCACCATCTAAGACTGTTGTAGCTCTCCCATGGCAGTGTGAGTGTTTTTGTTCCTGGCAGCACCAATAGTACCTGTCACCACGATTGCGTTCCTTTACCAACAGATAGCTGTCAATGACTATCTTGTCTCAGCCCTGCTGTGAAGGAACTATTCTGCAAATACATGCCCCACACTCAGCCATAGTTACTACTTGTTGGAACTATCAAAATCTGATTAAACATTATGGCAACCATTATATACGTGGGAATCTAGACCAGCAGCTGCACGCCTACTAAACATCTATTGGCAGTGTGGTCAGTGTGATCAGCAGCCAGTGAAAGTGGACGTCACTTCAAGGTGTGTAACTATTTAATCTCAACTACACAGCTATGTCAAAGCAGCCAATGATATCAGTGATAGCACTGGTAGTGCTGCTAGTCGGGATTTCAGCATGTGGTAAATGAACCTGTTTTGCTACTGTACTGTTGGGACAATGGTGATGTGAAAATGAACGTCAGCCATTCGGGTGTCGGGAAATAGTACTAGATACGGAAATGTATTTATAATGGTTTTAATCAATATTTGGAAACGTTTTTTGGCTGAACAGTTAAATAAATTGAATTGAATAACATACCCTATCATACTGCACTAAAATATTGTCAGCACTACAGCTGAGGAAAGGGACCTAGGAGTCATCATTAGTAACTCCCTTGAGCAATCAAGCCAGTGCAACAGGGCCTATAGTAAGGCAAATAGGATGCTAAGGTGTATCAGGAGGGGTATTGACAGCAGAAGAAAAGAAGTATTACTATCTCTTTATCGGATGCACAAATTAGGTGATTTGATACCTTTTATTGGACCAACAGAGATTACAGAAAGACCTTAAGTTTTTGACTGCAAACAGAGGTCTTCTTCAGAAGAAATGGCAAACTGTATATTTAAGAAAACTCACTTTTTAAACCCCAGAAAACTGAAACTGTTTGAGGTCAAAAGCTTAAGGTCTTTCTGTAATCTCTGTTGGTTCAATAAAAAGTATCAAATCACCTAATTTGTGCATCTTGTTGTGCAAGGACCAATACAGCAACAGCCATTTTTTAATTCATTATAGATCATTGGTGAGGCTGCATCTGGAGTACTTTGCTCAGTTCTGGAATCCTCACCTCAGGAAAGAAAAGGACAGGCTAGAGATGGTGCATGGAAGGGTGACCAGAATGATTTAGAGCCAGCAGGGCAGATTCTATGAGGATCGGTTCAAGGCACTGAACATGTACTCACTGGAGACCGAACGAGAGAGGGGTGATTACAGTGACTTTTAAGTTCATGAAAGGACTAAATAAGGTGAACTGTGTGGAACTATTGAGCATGAGTAACAGTTCAAAGACGTGGGATCATGAGTGTAAACTGATGGGAGGGAGGTTCAAGAAGGACATGAGAAAGGTTTATCTTACAGAAAGGGTAGTGGAACTGTGGAACAGTCTGCCAGCTGAGGAGGTGGGCACCAAATCCATAAATGGTGTCATGCACAGCTGGGCCAGAGTGAAGTGTACAGTGGTTACTCAGGGCAAAAATAGTAGGGAGGGGAACAGGCGGTGGATAGTGAGAGCTTGTACCCTATATGGACAATAGGTCCCAGGGTTTGATAAGGAACTACGGGCAGACTTGATGGGCCATTGGTATTTTTCAACTGTCATTATCTATATTTCTATGATTCTCACTTTACAAAACATATGTGAGATCTTAGTTGGAGTTTTACTATGAATGTTGGATGCCATATTTAAGAAAAGACTTTATTGATAGAGTTGAGCGGGTCCAGTTAAAAACAACTAGGATGAAAGAATAGCTGGAGGAAAAAAAACTAAGAGGCTAGACTACAGAGTCTGTGTACCATATGTTTCGTTTGGAGGGGAGGAGGTGAGAGGCAACTTGAATGCAGTGTACAGGTTGTCACAGGTTATGGATCTTGGACTGAGTTGGGGATAAGAATTGAATGGAGGAAATGTTATAACTAGAGGGCACAGTGACTGATCCAGGGTTAGAAATTTAGAGATGATCATAGAAAATACTTTAACTCACAGAGAATAGTGGGGGCCTGGAAGCAGTTGGAAGAAGCATGTATACACAAAAAATGTGAATGAGTTCAAGAATGGCATAAAGAGGTACTACTACTGAAATGTAGGTGGCGGTATTGATGGTCACAACATGTGCCAGTCTCCATCTGTTGCTCTTACATCCTTGTGTTCAATACTAGTGTACATTTTGAAAAACAGATATATATATATATATATATATATATATGTATATATATATATGTATGTTCTATGCAAAAACTTCATTAATGCATCATTTAGGGTTAAAACACAAAAGTAAGGAAAGAAGACCTTTAGGTTGCCCCTCCCCTGCAGTACCCCTCCCAAGATTGACAGATGACGGGGTATCTCATTGGGGTTGTGAGGCCTAAATGTCTAAATGCCTAAATGAAGCCACTACCACAATGCAAAATGCTATACACAAAACATAAAGTGTGTTATGGAATATCTCTGCAGCAAATTAATTTTCCAACACCTAAATACCATAATTCACATGTACAGGATATCCCGTCAGCACCCTCCAAATTTCAATTTAAAAGACCAAACCGTTTCCAAGATAAAACATTTGAAAGTTTGAGATTTTCATTCGTCAAAGTGGCAGAATTCTGCACCTATTTACATTTTACACACCTAACAACTGAAAAGTAATCCATGGCAGTAAGGCTAGCTACCCTATAAATTTCAAGCCACTACCACAATAGAAAACGCTGTCTGCAAAACGTAAACTGTGCCATGCAATTTCTCTGCAAAAAAATGCATTGTCCAGCACCTAAACACCATAATCCACATCTACAGGACATCCCATCAACACCCTCCAAATTTCAAGTTAAAAGACCAAACCGTTTCCTAGATATTTAATTTTAATAATTGTTAAAATTGGGCTATCTGGTCCCTCCAAATCTGGCCATCTAATCCCTCCCTCACGATCAAAGATCGTGATCAAAGAATCTCGCTATCAAAGAATTTGCAGGCTCACGACCAAACAATTTGCAGGCTCGCGATCAAAGAATAAAAAATGGTAGAAGTCAATTGTTACACAAAAATACATGAAACCACAGCCATGACTCGACAGAACGAAGCCCCCTGAGCAAAACCCGGATTGGCTTTATAAGTCACCCCTGTGCTGAGAAAATAGATTTTTTTATCTGTTCATCTAGTCACGCCCTCGAGATCAAAGATCGCGGTCAAAAAATCTCACGATTAAAGAATTTGCAGGCTCACGATCAAAGAATAAAAAATGCTAAAACTCAAGTTTTACACAAAAATACATGAACCCACAGCCATGACTCAATAGAATGAAGTCCCTTGAGCAAAACTCATCCTCATTTAGCTTAATAAGTCACCCTGAGCTGAGAAAATAGATTTTTTAATCTGGCAATCTAGTCACGCCCTCGCTTTCAAAGATCGGTCAAAGAATCTCGTGGATCAAAGAATTTGCAGGTTTCGATCAAAGATCGCTAGCTTGCGCCACGATCAAAGAATTAAAATTGAAAACTGTATTTTTTGACCAATTTAAAAGAAACCACAGGCATGGCTCAATAGAGGGAAGACCCCTGAGCAAAACCCAACATAATTTCACTTCAGAAGTCTCCCCATTGCCGAGATATTTGCATTTTTCCAACCGCAAACTGAAAACAAGATGGCGGCCGTTATGATCAAAGAATTCCTTGCTATCAAAGATTCTTTGATCGTGAGCCTGCAAATTCTTTGATCATGAGGAGGGACCAGATGGCCAAAACACCATTCTTCTTTTGCAAAATAACCATATAAGTTTTCCAATAGACTTATAATGGGAACTTAAAACTTTAATAACTTTTGAATGGATTAATATTTTTTCACCAAATGAAAAGCAGCCTGTTCCTTGACCCAAGCTCTTTCAAACAAGCCAAGTCACAGAGCAGCAAGCCACAGAACGGTCATGCAGCACCACATGCAAAATCCAAAAAACTGCCCACACAACTTGCGAAAAGTGCATTTTTCAGCATTTTGGTGTGCAAAAATCGTAAGTCCGACTGAAACAAAATTTAGCAGATCAAGAGATCTACCATGCCCCACCGCACATGCTGAATTTTATATAAATCCGTTAAAGGGGTCCAAAGTTATTGACGCACAAAATTTTGAGTTTAACATAGAAGTGGCTTCATAACCCTAAATATGGGGCATGACCACGCCCCTATAATATCTATCTATCTATCTATCTATTTTTCATATATATATATATATATATATATATATATTTACACACACATACATATATACACTGCACTTATCTACCTAAAAGCAACTCAGTAAGGGTCCTTTGTGTAGTTACAGTGGTAGTCAGTGACAAGATGCACTATACAGTGCTGCTTCCTCTAGGACACACAGTGGTGCCTGCCAGGATGTAATATGATGTCAGGGTTTCCTGAGTGACAAAGGGATTAACTGCCATTGAAACTGAACTATTTCCTGCAGTAACTCGGCAGCAGAATTCTGCAGTGTGGCATTGCATCTTGTCAGGCTCCACTCCATATCTGGATAGCTTGGAATATTCCACAGAAATTCATGTGAAATGGCATTTTCTATGTTATATTTTGATATATCTGTATATTCTGTATCCTGTCACTGGCTACCACTGTACATGGAGCACCTGATCTATCATTGGGTGAAACACAGCTGGGGTACCAACAATGCCATAGGGTAGGCAATAAAATTGAAACTGCTCCATAGGTGTAGTTACAGTGAGATAGGGTATTACTGAGAACCCATATCAAGTTCTGGTTGCTTGCATGACTACAAGTAAAAGGTCATAACAATCAGTAAACTGCTGGGCAGATTGCAGGGGCAGGCTGGCCTTTTCAGCTGACTAATTATGTGTTTCTGACTACAGCCTTTCCCACCAGCCAGTCTGGCAAACAGCACTGTGGCTTGGGGAGGATATTTGGCAATCTCGAATTGTGGCCTTATTGTAACCTTACAATTGCCACAAATATAGATCTGTCTTACAGATTTGAGTAAATACAAAAAGGAACATCCCAGTCACTAAAGCTGCTTAGAGAAATTACTCACTCATACAAAAGGTGGCATCAGATTTAGCCAGTATATAATCAATGCAATCCAATCTGCATAGTCACTAAGGAAAACGATTCCCTAACTTTTACTGAGTTTGCATATGCTCTCCATTGGTATAGGAAATAGGTCTTGATTTGTGGTTTTATGATGACCTTTTCGCTTAACCTTTAGTTTGTCCTTTCCTGCCTTCCAAACCCTGTACTTAGCTAAAATGGCAATGTATTGGTCACATAATTCAGTCACTCCATACTTATTCCGTTTACTTGAGACCAGTCTGATATATATATAACAGAGTGGGTAGGAATAGGGAATCCCTATAAATTCATATATGTTTGCACAGAATACGTCTTTTATCACTGCTTATGAAGTGGGGGGATGGACATTATCAATCTAGTGTCCCTTACAACCTTTAATTAGCGCTACTATGTTACGTTTCGGACCTTCAGTAGCACTGTGAGGATGGTACATCCCTTTTGTTAACTTTAGGCACAGTTTTAACCACCGCCAGTGATATTTTATACATTAACTATGACAGACCAGAGCAGTTCTAGGGTCTTCCTTTGAATGGATCATTAAAACGTAGCTGGAAGGTAATAGTTTTATAGATAGTGTTTCAGTGTTTTCATGTACAGCCACCCTTCAATTAATGTTGATATGCACATAGCACAAGATACAAAAGCCTTTGTTTTTGTTTCCCATATGAAGTTTTACAAAGCCTTTTGTCCTCACATCATGTTGTATATGACACATGATCCAAATACCATACTTTTTAAGTGCAGGCTTGCTGTCATTCATTTTCAGGAAATAGCCTCTTTCGGTTTCATTCTTACAGTATGGCTATTCTGAATTCCATGTCTTATATTCTTCAGAACAAACTTTCACAAGGTGTCTCATATTTCCTCATCCATTTAGTGCTGGCTCTGGAACTTCAGTCCTGCTGAGTCATAATTTAAGTTTTTATTTTTATAATTTGTTTGTTCAGGCTAGCCAACCTGAGTTATAAAATCTCATTTTCAGGGGAGTTCTACCTGTTCATAATTTTCCAGCTGGGAGGACTGCAGCATAGGGAGGTCAAGTGACTTGCTCAAGGGCACAGTGTGAGCCATTGACCTTGGCAGAATTCAAACCTGTATTCTCCTCATCCATAGCCTGGTGCATTGCTGACAATATCATGACTGAGTGGTATGTCATTAATGTAAACAGACACAGGTATGTTCTTTTTTGTTCTGCTTCAGCGTATGTACAGTACAAGGTTCTATACTAGGTTAAAGAAAGCCATATACAGTACAGTGCTACCACTGCCGTAAGTTGAAATCCTTCTGTGCTGCATGCAATAGTCAATTTTAGAGTGCTCCACTTTGGATACCGCATAAAAAACATCTCTGAATGCATCCTCTAAAAATAGTTCATGGGGCTTACAAGCTCCCTTATCCGAGTCTTATACTTTTCAACTGATTTCTTGCCAAGATGATTCTGGACAGAGAGGGCCAAATCCGCACAATAGTTCTAGTCTTTCTGTAGGTGCAAAGGGTTGGATAAAGTCACAGAGTGCCCCATTTGAGTATACTGTGCACATACAGGATATTCTGGGGCATGCTGTGAGCTGGTTGCCTGTACCATTTGCACCTCATCTCAAGCTACCCATGTATGTACATAGGCAGCTGGGTTGGAGATGGGCATGAGTGCATGAATGCACATCTGTGTGATATATGAGCTCTTCACCACACCAGAAAGGCACACAGTGATCTTCAGCAATGCACAACCTAGGGAGCTGCAGTAACACTAGCCAGTCTAGCACCTAAGTCCCTAATGGCTACACCAGACACTTTTGGGACTTGAATGTTCCTAGCCCTGAGTCTGCACGGAGGGCCAGGGAAAATCAGTGTAATTATATGAATTTTTTAAAAGAACCTACAGGTTGGGGATATGCAGTCCTTGGAGAACTGCCATATCCCACTATCCCCTGCTCCACATGGAGCGGGGGATACACTATTGCACCAGACTAGGTCATATCAAATTTGATGCCAGTTGTCTGACTCCACTTCACCCCCTTAACACATCTCCTTTCTCAATATACAGAGTTCTAGCACCAGATATGCTCCTGTGGACTGGACCCTACATTTACACCTCTGTTGAAGCTTTTCAGTACTAACTGCAATTCTGGAAGACTCTCATTCAGGTTTCACAGGAAACAGCAAATCTACAACATACAGGCAACTGTGACAAGTACTTTTCAAGTGATTAAAGTCAATGCCAGCATTTTCCCTCCATGGCACACACATATACAGTACTGTATGGTCAGCCACAGACCTCTCTTATTTTAAGTTTTTTGTTCATTCATTTAAGAATTTGGTAACCAGGAAAGGCACACTAAGCCAAAGCTCATTTCCATGTGTGACCTGGGGGAAGGGGAGGGAATACAGAGAGGATAAACATACAATATCTGAGAACAGTAACTGGGTAACACAAAAGTATTTCAGAATGCAAACGAATGGGAGTAGCAATTTGCATCTTTACAGATGATACAATGCGCATCTTTACAGATGAAAGAAGCACGTGCAATGCTATGTGTAAAAGCTTTTCATGCCCAATATTCTTCATAGTTTTTTCCCTTTATTTCCTAGCTCTTCATTCGCAAGTAGGAGGATCCAGACCTCATTTCCACACTTCTGTCTCATACTTTGGATTCACATATAAAGGCATAATCACTCCATAAAATCTCTGAAAACAACTCTTTTTATTTAAATAGTTTGACTTTAGTACTTGATAATAAAATGTAGTATGTTAAGTTGGTTGATCCCTTCTGTTGGGCAGACAAACCAAAGAGCCCTTGCTGGAAATTAAACCAGATACCCTTACAGAGGAGCCCACTAGAATACAACCCCATACTGCAGAACTCTGGAGCAGAGTTATTGCAGGAAATAATGCAATTTCAATGGCAGTTAATCCCTTTTGTCACACAAGAAACCCTGACACTATATTACATCCTGGCAGGTACCACTGCATGTCCCAAAGGAAGCAGCTCTTACCCCTCAGCTAAAGAGAAATTCCCATTGTCCCCTGAATTCCCCCCAAGGAATGATGGATACCACACCATTTTTTTACTTGTTGGTTGCTTGTTGGCAAATTTATTCATGGTACAAAAGACTATATTTACAACTCATATATTTTGAATTTACAATTCAATTTTACATCCAATTTTATTTCCAACTTTCTCTGGTGCCGGCCTCTGTCCTTCTTCTGGTTGCTTCTTCTATCTTTCTTTCAGGGCCTGGACACTGTGAATCCGGCCCCCTCTTCCACACAAGAACCAGACCAGTTCCTCTTACCCGGGCTTTCGCCCTCCAGATCCGAACACTTCTCAATCTGGCGCCTGGACCTGTTCCCCTTTCCCTCTTTACCATCATGTCTGGGTTCTTTGTCCCCAGCCTGTGTATCCTACCCCCTCCCTCCTTTCCTCCCCCCTCTTCCTTTCTTCCCCCTATAGGCATCCCTGCCCTTCCCTGCCAGGGGACTTTGCCCTAGCACCCTGGCTTGATGCTGCCTCCCCACAGCAATAATACACCTGGCCCTATGCCCAGGGCCCCTAGGGCACTCAGTCTGCCCTCCATTTTCTTCCTTTGTGTCACAACCAACCCCCCCAACGCCTTCCTTAATAAGGGTAGGAGGGTGTAAAAAAATTCCCAGCAAAAAGGTCGTCCTGCCTGAGACCTGGTCTAATATACCCCAACAGGCCCCTGGTCAGGATTCCCTTTGGGATCCACCCCCCGCCAATCCGTGGGGCTCTGGCCCGCCCTTGTCATTTTTCCCTTTCCTGCCTGGTGACGTCACTAGGCCCCTCCCCCTCTGATCCTCTCCCTCCTCCCCCTTCCCCCTCCCATGCACATTTTCCTGGTGGGAGATCACTGGACAACCTGGTTTGCCTTTTCGTGGCAATCCCCATTGTCCCCTGAATCCCCCCCAAGGAATGAAGGATACCACACCATTTTTTAACTTGTTGGTTGCTTGTTGGCAAATTTATTAATGGCACAAAAGACTATATTTACAACTCATATATTTTGAATTTACAATTCAATTTTACATCTAGTTTTATTTCCAACTTTCTCTGGCTCTGGCCTCTGTCCTTCTTCTGGTCGCTTCTTCCATCTTGCTTTCTGGATCCCGACACTGTGAATCCTGCCCCCTCTTCCACACCAGAACCAGGCTGGTTCACCTTATCCAGGCTTTTGCCCTCCAGACCCGGACATTTCTGAATCTGGCACCTGGACCTATCCCCCTCACTGCTTTACCACCATGTCTGGGTTCTTTGTCCCCAGCCGGTGTATCCTACCCCCTTCCCCCCTTCCTTTCTTTCATTGCCCCTCCTCCAGCTTGTGGGCTAGTATCTAAGCCCTTTTTTTGGCTATTTGGGCCACTAGCCCCCCAATAGGCCATAGGAACAAACACATCCCCAGCTCCAACAGGTGGACGCCATCCAACCTGTGCACTGCAGGCTGGTCAAAGGAGATGTCTTTGTGCTGCAGATGCACTCCCCCCATCTCTACTATCCCCTTGGCCACCCTCCTGTTTAAATGCTTTCTGACTTTCTCGATCAGCCGGATGTTCCTCACTTCCCTCCATACTCTCCAGGAAGTGATTTTGGACCAGCCGATTATCACCCTCAGTCAACATCCTCTTAATTTTTCAAAGTCTCCCATAATGCTCTGTCCTAATGCTCCCCATGGCAGGCTCCCTAGATTGTTGCCCCCCAGGTGTATAATGATGCAATCCGGGGTGCCCCACTGCAATTTTAACTCCTCCATCAAGGGGCATGAACTGTGCCCACTTCATCCCCCAGTGCCTTTTCATAGCACCCTGGTGTGCTCTGTGTTGTATCTCAGCTCCGCTCCTCTGGAGGTGGTAACCGTAAACCTTTTAGCCCAATATATGAAAGAATGTCCCACTATCCAGATCTTTTTCTAGGAATCTGCCACGGAAACAAAAATAAACAGTGTGAGTTGCTGTTGTTATTTCCTTGAGTACCTCTTGTAGCAGCTGGACCTCAAGCACCCCACCTTTTGTACATCTGCCACTGCAGCCCCCTTTTCTGCTGCCCCTGTGGCTGCCCCAATCCAAAATGAATATAGGGCAAACTTGTTTTGGTCCTCTTCCAGGAATGCCAGCAACTTCTTGAGGACTGCCCCTACCTGGAACCCCATGACTGGGAAACCATCCCCATGTCAGAACAATACACCCCTGTCCCTCCCCCGAACCCTCCTATATTCCTCTAGTGCACACATAGTGCAGCTGGCTGACTGTGGTCTTACCAATGACACTTGGGTTCCCTTCCCCCTTTGATCCATTTTTGACCTGGCCAAGGTGATATCCACCTTGTCTTGCCCCCCCCACCGGACCTCGTCATACTGCAACGCCTGCCGGCGGCCACCTTTTGTGGGACCATCACCTCCCCCACTCAGAATGCGGCTGCTGCAATAACTGCAAACATGGCCCAGAATAGCACCCCTTCTTGTGCTGATGTGCATACTTTCTGGGTGGCCCTTAAAAGCCTTACCAGCAACTCCCCCTAATGGGTTGTCTCCCATCCACCCTGGCCAGTTGGCCCTGCCACCAACCTGCCACCATGCGTTTTACTGTTCTGCCGGCCCATACATCAGGCCATCCCCTGGCCTGGCACACCCAATTGATGCCAGCCAAATACACCATCATCGTGTCGTAGGCCATCCCTTCTTCCCACATTTCTACCACGGACCTCCTTACTTGTTCATCCAGTGCCGGTTCGGCCCTGTCCCACCCATGCTTCCTTCTGAATTCTTGAAAACTTGCCCATCCTGCCTCATATGTCCTAAATGTGTTGGCTGCCCAGGCCCCCCAATACAGTGCCCTGGCTGTGACCCTCCAGCTTCCCACATCCGGTTGGGAATCCTGGTCCTGCCTGGCGCTGCCTGAGGCATCAGCTCCCGAAACCTGTCGAGCTGCAATTGGGAAAGACTGTCAGCCACCTCATTCTTCAACCCCTCAATGTGCTGCGCTTTGAAAGATAAGTTCAACTATAGTCCCTACAGCATCAGTCACCTGAGCAGCCACCCCATTGTCTCTGTCCTCCCCCTTGCCTAATAATGACTTCTTTCACTCATTTATAACCACACTAAAATAAAATGTACTTACCCTGCATCCTATGCCCCCATACCTCCAGAGCCACCCATATCGGGAAAATCTTCAAGAATGTGATATCTTTCAACCATCCCCTTTCACCCCATGATGTTGGCCAAAGCTCTGACATCCAATCCCCTTGAAAATATGCCCCCATTCCCAGGGCCCCCGATGTATCTGTGGACAGCTCTAGATCCACTCTCCTTTTCCATTCCTCCTGCCAGAATGTCACGCCATTGTAGCTGTCGAGAAACTTCTTCCATGCCTGAAAATCCTCCTGTACACCTCTCAACATGTCCACCCAATGGTGTGGTGGCCGGACCTTCCCCGTTGCCCTCCCCAACCTTCTTGTGAAAGCCCTGCCTGGGCTGATGGCCTTACAGGCAAAATTAAGGTGCCCCTGCAGTTGCTGCATCTGTACCAGTGGCACCCTCTGCCTCCTCATAACCTGAGTGAGCAGGCCTCTAAGGTGCACCACCTTGTCCCCAGGCAGCCGAAAGCAGCTCTCTTCTGTGTCCTCTTCTATGCCCAAAAATTCCAACTTACGGGTGGGGCCCTCTGTCTTACCCCATGCCAGTGGTATCTCCACCTGTTGACACATTCCCTCAAAATCCCTTAACATCCCCTGTGCCTCGGACCTGGATTCCCCAATGAGGAGGAAATCATCCAGGTAGTGTACCACCCTCCTGTGCCTGTATCGAGCCCCAAACACCCATTGTACCCAGGTGCTGAATGTTTTGAAAGTAGAACACGCTACCGAGCACCCTATGGAAATGGCCTTGTCAAAATACATGCCCCCTTGAAACTGAAAACCTAAAAAGTCCCAATCCTTGGGCCGGACTGGTAAAAGCCAAAATGCCACTTCTATATCCATCTTGACCAGCCATGCCCCCTTAATCGCCCTGATCAACCCTACTGCCTGCTCCAGCGAGGCATAAGACACTACCCTAAAGTGTTTAGGTATGCCCTCATTTACAGAGGAGCCCTCAGGGTAGGATAAATGATGTATAAAGCAGAATTCCCCTGCTGCTTTCTTGGGGATAATCCCCAGTGGGGACACCCGTAAATGCTCCCAGGGTGGAGCTCTCAGTGGGCCCTCCACTCTGCCTGCTCTTATTTCCTTCTCAAATTTGGCCTCCACTATTTCCTCCATTCCTTTTACTGACCCTAGATGTTTGACTCACATCTAAGTTCTACCCCTTCTAAAACCCATTGGGAACCCCCCCATTGAAACCTGCCCTGAGCAGTTCCGCTGCCGCCCTATTTGGGTAGTCTGGGGTCCACTCCTCCACTACCGCCAGGGAGATGGGAGTGCACGCCAGTTCAAAACCCCATTGCCCCTCCTTGTGTCCCTTTCTATTGCCATCCCCCAGGAGCATAGTGTTGCCCACACTGCCCACACCCCCAGCCCCTGCCCTGCCCCCGGGCACCCCGAAAGGACTGATCATGGTACTGACCCCTGCGCTGTCCCCCTCTGTCCTCCCCTTGTTGGCAGTTGGAGACTGGGTGCAGCCCCCCCGCACTTGGAGCAGACGTGTCAAAACTTACAATTGCCCCATGTGTATGTGGCCTTGTTGTAGCCCCAACATGCCCTGACCAGTGTGGTGGCCATGGCCTTCCTTACTTGCTCTCTGGTTCTGCTCCCTTCCCCGGATAGCATCCTTACCCATAATTCTGAGTGGGCACAGTCCCACCTCAAATCCCCTTTAACTGCTATTCTCTTCCGGAATGCCTCATCGTATTTGATCACCCATACCTGACTTTTGCCTTGTACACATCCCTGATAATGGACATATATGTCTTCAGGGGAATGGCAAGCTCCATCTGCTTCTCCAGCACCAGCGTGCTGTATATGATGAAACCCCTTGCCAGTTTTAGATGGTCTTCCCTTTGTATTTCACCTCCTCTGTCTTGTGGCCCACCACTGCCAGGGCCACCGCCATTTCTGACTTCCCCACCAACTCCTTCTGCTCATACTTCATGACTGTGTCCTCGTCCACTAGCATGAAGATGTCCACATATTCCCCCTTCCAGATCTTTTCTTTGATTGACACCGGGATGTGGTCCCTGACTGAGTAGCCCTGGGGCCTGTCATACAAATTTTGTGTCACCCCCTTTGCCCCCCTCTCTTTTCCACCCCACCCTTTTGCTTTTTAAGGCCTGCATGACGTGTTCCATCGCTGCATCACCCATGTCCCCCAGCAGCTCTTCCAAATACTTTTTCAGCCCGTTTTCATCTGAGAGTTATCTGCCATTTTTACCACCATTTGGGCTCCCATCATCTTGTTCCAGTGCAGACAGAGATGCCAGGATCGGTGCGGGCTGTGGTGCCTCTCATCTGGGTCTCCTGCCCTCTGTTCCACTGCCCAGGTGCTCCTACTCACTCCTTCTGTTTTCTCAGGGCCTTCTCTTCCACTTCCCTTTGCTTTGCCGCCACCACCGGTTCCGACATCTGCCCCATCGGTTTAGACTCCTCTTGCATCAATTTTTTGCTGGACAGTTGGCCTGACTTAGGTGCCATATTGCTTCCTATGTCACCGTGTGCAGAAGGGGAAAACACTTGTTCAGCCATGTATACTCACTTTTTGACAGGACCCCCCCTTTTCTTTTTGAGGTCTCGCTCCCCGGTCCCCCTGGGTTCTGCACTGGTTGTCTGGTCCTGCCCGGCAGTTCGTTGCACTCCATAGCCTCCTCTCCCCCTGTGGAGCTGGCCTCGAGAGAAAAGAACACAAGAAAATTCACCTGCTGGGCCATAACCAGGTCTCCTGCCCTGGTTGCACCCGAGTCCTTCGAGGCTCCCCACCACTGGAGGAGTACACCCCCTCCTGTAGTCCGCACTTCCAGCTCCACCCTGGCTGTGGTACCATGCTCCCCCCATGCCTGACTGCTTGTGGCCCCAGCTGATCATCCAGCTACTTTCGCAGCTACAGCCCCTCCCTGCTGTGGGGTCTTCATCACACCCAAACACCTGGCCGTCTATGCCTGGGCCTGCCTGGATCTCTCAGCATGCAGTCTGCACTCCAATGCTTCTGCCCCTGCCAAAATGGAGCTCCCTCCCCACAATCCCGGAGGTGGCTGGAGGCCCTTGAAACCCTTCCATCCTCCTTTTAAGTTCCTGCTCCGTGGTCTCCCTCACCTCCCTTTTATGCTTTTCCTTTTTCTTTATGTTGCAATTGCCCCCCAATCACCCCAAATCATGGGTACTATGCCCCTGCATCACTTGACCCAACCACTCGTTCCACTTCTCCTGCAGAGTAGGCTCAAAGCCTCCAACAATTCGGTCGGCCTAGTAGAAGAAAAAGAAAACTTTCCCCTCGTTGCAAAAGCTGGACCCACAGGACAAGTAAAAAACCCCACCCCCCCTAGGCTGTGGAGGACCACTTGGCCTCCTGGCCTCCTCACTCCCCCCATGTGCCAAGCCTGCACCCTCCTGGCGGGAAACACTGATTATCTTCCTGCTATCCACCCGAAACCCCTTCCCCTTGCATTTCCCTGCATCACCAAACAACAACTGCCTCCTTTGCGAGGTGCGCCCATTTTCCCCTTTCTGCTGTGGGGTTTGTGCCCGACCAAAGCTGGGCCTCCTTGCCTCCTGCATGTTGCCTATGCCACTGCCCAATCCTCATAAAGAAAAAGCACAGCACCACGCTTGTACCCAGAAAATTGGGGTGGTTTCCACAGCCCCCCTGTTCGCTGCCCTTGTTTCTAAACTTTTGCTTTTTGCCCTCACCTCCTTGTGAAGACGCCCAATGCCAGGGCATTCACCACCAGCCCCACATGCTGTTCCATCGTACAGCATTCGCCACCATTGAGGAAACCACTGACCTCCCGTGTTCGCCCTTCCATCTGCTTGGGAAAAACAGAAAACAGCAAACAAAATGAAAGCGCCCGTTCCAAACAACAAGCGGGAGGTGTGCTTCACATTCTCATGGTGCACCACGCTGCACCGAGGTAAAAAAACACTGCCATCCAGTGCTCAGTCAAACCGTCATCCCTGTCCTGTTCTCAGTGTTCTTCCAATGCCCTTCCAACAATGCTCTCAACGACTAACCCTTCAACAGTTGAGCAAACCTGATTCTTGCTAGCTTCCCTTTCATATTTTCTTTCTTTTTGCAACCTTCTCTCCTTTTGAACACCATGCAACGAGGATCCAAAAACAAACCTGTCCTGCATTTTTTTTTTTTTAACAAGCCCTTTTTGAGTTCTGCCTTCTTGGGGTAGAACCTACCTCTTGCTCCTGCTATTCCTTCCTTTAACCCATCTCATGCCATGCCAAAACCAGCACAACAGATGGCCCACCTGACCTGCCAGGCCTAGCTCTGCTTGCTCCCATCTCTAGAAAAAAGTGAGTTAGTGCCACAAAAACAAGGTCCTATGCCACTCCATATACATTTGCAATTTTTCCATCATGCCTCTAAAACAGTGAAAACTCCTTTACTTCATTTTTATACCTACACATAATCTACACAATGAGATAAGCAAGCAACTACAGTGCTAGCCATAAATGCACCACATGGCCTACTGGGCCTAAAAGCCTCATGTGCCTTACCTGCTAACTTGCCAACGATGTGCTGAGTTCTCAGAAGAAAAACTCCCAGCAAAAGATGTTGTCCTGCCAGAGACCTGGCCTAATATACCTCTAACAGTCCCCTGGTCAGGTCCCCCTTTGGGCTGCACCCCCCCCCCAGCCAATCCCTGTGGCTCTGGCCTGCCCATGTCATTTTTCCCTTTCTTGCCAGGTGATGTCACTAGCCCCTCCCTCTGATCCCTCCCCTCCTCTCTACCCTCCCTCCCATGCACATCTTCCTGGTGGGGATTGCTGGACAACCTGGCTTGCCTTTTAGTGGCAATCCCCATTACCTTGGAGGTTAGACTATGCAGATTTTGGGCTGGCTGCCTGAGAGATGGCACACTGACTACAAGGCTTTGCTTTTAACACATAAGGCCCCACAGTATCTCAACAAGCGCTAAACCCCCTATTGTCCAGCTGGGCATTGTGGTCCATGAAGTGGTGGTGGGGGAGTTTGAGGGTTCTACTCTCTGGTTTCAAATATGTTGGTGATTCGGCTTTTGCTATGGCTGTTACTGCCCTCTGGCACTTGTTCCTGGTGGTGGTGGTCCATTCCTCTCCCTCCCGACTTTATTCAAACATCTCTTAAAATTTTATTTAATGAAACAGGCCTTTTGTGAGGAGGGGCATTTTAAATAAATAAACAACTAATACTACCACTTATTCTTAAAATTTGTTCTTTAAATGGTAACTCTCTTAATTCATGATCTCATTTTAATTAATGATCTTGATTGCCTTCGTCTTAGTGAAATGACTTTCTCTTGCAGACCTTTTCTCACTTAACAAGGACATACTGTTTTCATCTTTTTAAGCCACTTTGAAATGCTAGCTCTGGTGGTAGCATTGCTGTAATCAGCTGAAATAGTCTTATTTTTTCTAGTTTTTCATCTGGAACATAGTAATCCTTTGAACATTTATCTTGCTATGTTTCTCGGCCATCTTGTTTAAAACTGTATTTTCCCTATGGGTCCCCTAAAAGGATTCTGACCTAATTCCCCATTTCTCTGACCTTCTATTTAATATCTGCATTATCTCTGCTGCATCTCAACACATATTGGTGACAGTATCCCCATGTGGATGATCCCTGTGATAACATTGCCTCTAACTGGACCTTTGCTCTTGCAGACTTTAACCCTCATCAGATTATACATTCCCCCACTCATGACTATTCACACACTTTAGACCTACAGTACTGTAGTTATTTGCAGATTATAAGCAGTCTGTTCATAACCGGTCTATGGCCGGTCTATGGCCTTCCTACTGTCCATTCTTCCCTCTGCTTCCCCTTTTGCCCCTCCTCCTTTACCTTCTGCCGTCTCTGTCTATACTTATACCATAGGCACTTGTCCCTCCCTTTCCCTCTCCCCTGCCTGCTACT
The DNA here is from genome assembly GCA_016271365.2 of Neoceratodus forsteri. Classification (NCBI taxonomy): domain Eukaryota; kingdom Metazoa; phylum Chordata; order Ceratodontiformes; family Ceratodontidae; genus Neoceratodus; species Neoceratodus forsteri. Next base: position 1,646,409,202 of record CM057455.1, on the reverse strand, counting down.
CGCCCCTCTTTATTACCTATCTCTCATACCTACTATAGTCCCTTAAACCTCTGTTTCATCTTCTTGCCTTTTTCACTTTACCGTACTCCTCTCCCTACCTGCCGACCATCCCCTTCTTGCTCTGCCGTCCTTCAGCTCCACAAGCCCGGCTGCAGATCTCTACCTAGCACTGCAAAGCTGTTTTCGCCATTATTTCCCTGTCATTTTCTGCCAAACCCTTCACCCCTCATCAGAATCTCACACTCTCCCTTGTCTGCTTAAATTCCCCCTCACCTCCCCTTTCCTTTCCTTCCCCCCCCAAATATGTGCTTCCTCCAGTACCCTCTGTCCTTTGAAATTGTATGCCTGTACTTGTACCAATGTACCTTTGCCTGTATTGTGTAAACCTAAACTGTCCTATCTTGTACTGTAACTGTGTCTCCCGGGTCGTGCCTGAGACATAGTCACCTGTTGGCTAGTGCATCTACCCGGTTAACAAAAACTAAATAAATAAATAAATAACTTCCCTGTTAGTGATCCCTCAGTTATTACTTCTAATGCTTCTTTCCCTGTCCTATCCCCTAAAAATCTATTGTCCTTCATTCACTTTGCTCTCTTGATCAGGACAGACTTTTTAACTATGTCCTAAATCTAGACTCTTATGTCAGCACTCCTTTGCCTTCTCTATCTATTAGTAGCGGTAGTATTAGTTGTAGGCTTATTTATATTAGTACACTTCCTTTGAGGCTCAGGATGCCTTATAATACAGTGCAGGACTTGATAAAGTATTATTAAAACAAACATATAATTCATAACGAAAACAAACAAAGAACTACCAATAAAATCTCAGCTGGGATTAACAGATAGATTTTGCATTCATCTGTAACCCCCCTGTTACCCGGGGTTATCAGAATCCCAGTAAGACCTAGTGGTAGGCAGGGAAGGTAACTTGTGAAACTCCAGTTAAATGGATTTCACACTGTCTCACTCTGTTCTCAGTCTCAGCTGAGACCGAGGGATGATGTCATTTTAGAACTGCCACAGCTGCATAAGCCACACTGGAATGTTGCAGTTGGAGGTTAGAGTAGAACGTTGGGGAATTTGAAGCCAGTCTGTGTGCAGTCTTAGAGAGAGACTGTAGTGCAGCAGAGTGTGTGCAGGCTCTCAGAGCTTTAAGCTCTGTTTCAGAGCTACTTTTGTCCAAGGTGTGTGTTTCCACCTGAAGAGGAACACAGGAACTGGTAATTAAAGTGGTGGAGACCGCTTTCACTGGTTCAAGATCCCCATCCCTGGGGGGGGGGGGAAGTTTTTTGCCTGTTTTCCAGGGGCAGCCCTCCTGGGTCCGGCTAAGGGAAAGAAGCTGCCTGTTCAAGTTGTGCTGAGGCACCAGAAGCTCTGAGAGAGAAATTCCTTGTGGAGGAAATGCCTGTGGGGCACCTGCAACCAAAGGGTGAGTTCACTCTGAAAAAGGGCCAAGTGTTTTTCATCTGAACAGAAGGAAACTAGAGGGACTGTTACTGTGGGGTCAGGAAAAAGACAGCCAAGTACAGTTGGAAAGTGGGGATTGGACTGCTTAATCTGTGGGAGGTCTAGAGTAATGGACAATGCCACTTAATTCAAGTATGTTCAAGTCTAGCACAAAGAGTGAAGGAAATTTGGGATTGGACTGCTTAACTCAGTGGGGGGTCTAGAGTAATGGATAATACCACTTAAAAGTATGTTCAAGTCCAACACAATGGGGAAGCAAGACAAGTAGATGGAATGTGAAACACATTCAGCAAGAATCAACATTGCAAAGCTTTACAGGATGAAGTGTTTACTGTCCAGAGAAATGGCCGGGTATGAATTGTGGGAGCGAGAGGTGGGAGACCCCCCCATCAGTACTAACCAAATTCACTTCTACGGATTTGCTCTAAGACACCTTTTACTTTCTCTCAGGTACTTGGCCAGAGCCTGAGGAAAGTACCCAGACGTGGAATTAAAAGGAAGATTCTCTGATGGAGCCGAGGTGCTCTTAGGTGGTTTAGGGAGCCACCAGAAAATGTTTCCATGAAGTATGGAAGGTGTCCAAGTGGCTGGCAAGGGAGCCGAGCCAGAGAAAACCCAGAACAGTGTACAAGTTCGGACTATGTAACCCAAAGCAGCATGTAAGTCCAGGCTGTGTGCCCAGTGACTTCAGAGCCTGAGGGCTAAAGTGTTGAGGATGTGTTCTAGTCTCTTTTAATCTGCATTACCAGGAGTGTAGCCCTGTGGGGGGTCCATCTATGCTTTGTTTATTCTGTTTGGATGTGAGTAAAAAGCCACACTTTAGAATCTCACTTCTGGTATTGGACATTACAGTTATTGCTTCCTGTGTTCGGAGTTACTTGGGTGCCCTGTGCAGAGTAGCCAAACCTAGCCTTTGTGCCGAGTGACCTATTCCTCCCCAAACCCAGCCCACCTGGTTTTGCTGTCAGACACAAATGGCAGACCGGGTAGGGGTTACACATCAAATGCCTGCTTGAACAGATACGTCTTCAGACCCCTCTTAAAGACAGGGGGACCTGGAGGCTCTGGAAAGATGGTCTAGAAAGTGGAAGCTGAGGTTCAATGCAGGGAAATGCAAGGTACTTCACCTGGGGGCCAGAAACCCAGGCCAAGTGTACACCCTGGGGTGGGGAATGCTACAAGTCTCGATGGCTGAGAAGGACCTGGGGGTGGTGGTAGATGTCAAGATGAAGAACTCGGAGATTTGTAGGAGGGCAGCAGCCAAGGCCAACAGGATGCTGGGATGCATCACTAGGGGGATCACTTCCAGAAGGAGGGAAGTGATACTCCCTCTGTATAACTGCTTGGTGAGGTCGCATCTTGAGTACTGCGTGCAGTTTTGGATGCCACACTTAAAGAGGGACATTACCCTCCTGGAGAGGGTCCAGAGGAGGGCAACCAAAATGATTTGGGGCTTGGGGGACAGGACCTATGAGGAGAGGCTCGAAGAGCTAAATATGTACACATTGGAAGAGAGAAGGGACCGGGGGGACATGATAGAGGTCATCAGGTACATGAAGAGGGTAAATAGGGAGGAACAGTCAGGGTGCTTCAAGGAAGGAGGAGGGGCCATTAGAGGGCATGGGTGGAAGCTGGAGGGGAAGATTCAGGGAGAAAGGAGGAGGTGCTACTTCACTGAGAGGGTGGTGGAGCCATGGAATGCGCTGCCTAGGGGACTGGTGGAGGCAGAGACAGTGGAGGGGTTCAAGAGGGGGTGGGACAGGTACAGGGGAAGGGTTCTGGAAGCAAAATCCAATGCAGCAAGAATATCCGGAACTGGGAAGGGAAAAGCCAGAGGAGGCGAGGGGGGCAGCAAGGTCAGCACCCAGGGTTGAGGCTGACCAAACGAGCAGACACGAAAGACCGTTAGGCCTATTCTGCTGGCATTTTAGTATGTTAGTATGTTAGCTAGCGTATTTCCTAATATTAGTTTTTTAAAGCAGTCAACCATTACTTTTTATATCTGAGGCACTTTTTCTTTTCCCTCTGGTTAATTAGACGACTGTTTACCTAATGTTAGTAAATCTGCTGTGTCTGGCTACTGACATATTTACCTCTGTTCCACCCATTACATCATCAGCATTGTGACCTCACTGACTGTGACATCATTGCTGCTTAGGAACAGCCACTCAGTAGCTGCCAGGTCAGTCACCTGTGATGTCATTGTCAGTGAGATCACAATGCTGATGTGTGTGTATGTGTGTGTCAGATACAGACAGATATGTCAGCTGCCAGGCTGAACACTTTTCTGCACATTCAGCACAATATAGTCACATAGATAACTTTCTATTGAGAAAGAGGAAAAAGGAAAATGCTTCAGAAATAAAAAGTTGCCTTTGACTACTTCTTAAAATTTGTATATTTTTTCTGTCTGCCTGTTTTTGTTCCACTAGCTCTTTAAAGGCCACTACTGAGTGAGCCTCTCAATGGGTCCTCGTGAGTGAATTCCAGAATACTGGGCCTGCCACCTCGAAGGCCTGTTCTTCTGAGGTTTTCAGCCTCGTCTTTCAAACAGTTACTGGCAACTATAATACAATTCTTTCTACTGCCCTTGATTATTTTGTCCCACTTAGAACTTTAATGCTGTCTCTCTCTCTCTCTCTCTCTCTCTCTCTCTCATTCATCTTGGTCTCCACAGTATAATGATTAACTTAGACATCACATATGCCCAGTTTGACATCTTTAATCTACTTGTTCATTGTGATGCCTGGAAATCTTATCTCATTAGTTACAGGAATTTGCTTCATGAATCGAAGTCAGAATTCTATACCTCACGTATAGGCAAGGAGGCACAAAGTATGGCAAGCCGTTAGGGACATAATTCAGAATCTCTGGCTGTATAGTAAAACACACACTAGATGGTGAAATACATACATTATATAGTGAAATATATACATTATATAGTGAAATACATACACAATGTAGTGAACCACACCATAACAAAGTCCTCTGACTTTTTTTGTACAGTTATAGTTCTACTCTAAATTCCCTACTTTCCACTTCTTTTATACTACTTGTAACTTTTGATATTTGTCCTTCATCTTTCTCACCATTTCTATTTGCTCCTTCTACAGTGAATACCCTTAGCCTTCCTAAAACCATTTATTCTTTTAAGGAAGGAAAACAACATCATTTCTTGACCCTATTCCTTCCAAATAGGTTTCTACCTCACTTTTAACTAGTGGTCTCTTTATATGTGCTCTATATTAACCCTTGCTATGCCACAGACTGATATATGAGTACAGAATTCCAATATAATAACTGGTCAGCAATTTCTTTCAATGTACTGACCAGGTTGATATTTTCCATAACAACCAGCTGGTTGTTATGACATTCATGAGCCATGCCAGTCAAACTATGCTGCTGCCTCATTGGCCAACATTCTGTATGTGGGCCGGGCCAAACAATCTCACAAACTGCTGGAGAAAAATTGCTGGCCTGTTATTATAAAAAATAAAAGATGGGGAGGGTGTCTAATATGTGAATTTAATGCACACCCTCATTGTGGTACGCTTTGATAAACCCCTTGGGCTTCACCCTTGGGGTTTATGTAGCATCCCACAACTCGGGTGTGCATTAAATTCTCATATCAAACCTTCCCAATCCATTATTCTCTATATATTTTAGTTCTGTTGATAGTCCAAGGATTAATTTTCTACTAGTTATTTCCCTACTAGTAGGACAAATTTATTATTACACTAATATCTTCACTTTTAGCCAGTGCACTTTTTAACTTTTACACTATATCCAATCTTTTCTTTCTAGGCAAAATTCTTGAGGAAGTTGCTTTTAGCCATCTCTCTTCTCATCTCATTGAAAACATCAGACATGATCCCTTCCAGTTTGTTTTTGATCAGGTCACAGCACTGAGACTGCTCTTATTACTACCATGAATTACATCTTTTTTGCTTCTGATAATGGGTTCTTTCAGACTACTTGTTCTACTTGCTCTCAGTGCTGCCTTTGATACAGTTGCTCATTCTATTCTTCTTTCCTACCTTGAGAATTATATGTTTGTGTTTGTGTGTGTGTGTGTGTGTGTGTGCACAATTGTGTGTGTGTGTGTGTGCACAATTGTGTGTGTGTGTGTGTGTGTGTGTAGTGTGTGTGTGTGTGTGTGTGTGTGTGCGCGCACAATTGTGTGTGTGTTTGTGTGTGTGTGCATGTGCATGTCTCTGGTTCTTTTCTTTCTTATCTAACTCCTGTGTAATTTATCATCCACAGCTTCTGGAGGTGTGTATCTAATTCCATTCTTTTACTCAGTTTTACAGGGTTCTATCCTTGGTCCCAATCTCTTCCCTATTTGTTGTATACCTCTAGGCCACTGTACTGTAGTTCTCATTTCAATCAGCATATCATACTTATGCTGATTATTCACAGTTTTACATAGCTTTTGACTCGTTTAATGATCAGTCTTTACTTAAGCTTTTTTTCTTGCCTGACAGGTTGACACACAGACTTCCTGCAATTTTAATTTCCAAAGTGGAATTTCTTTTCTTTGGGACAAAAAAAACCCCAAAATGTTTCTATGCAGAATAAGAATAGGGTCGGCCATTCATCAAATAAACTCTAAATAGCTTTTTATTGTTGAATGTATTTGCTTAAATCTGTTACCCTCTCCCTTCCATCCCTGCGAGGATGGCTACTACTAAATGTGTGTTTTTTCCTGACCATCCCTGCGTAGATATCAAATTAGTTTTGCATTATACTGCTTTGTTCTTCACCATTGTACTGTTTCAGCTACTGTATGTTGTACTGTCCTGGGTCATGCTTGAAAATAAATTATTGTATATAATTTAACATGTTCCCTACTAATGAATAAAGCCCCTGTGGTTCATGGAGGTATAGCCACTTTTTCAGGTGAGTGAACAAGATAGCCACAATTTTCCACATGCCATTTATTGCCTAAACAGTGTTTGCAGGGAGTTAATGCTGTCAGCAAAATTTTCTACATTCTTTATCTACCTCTCAGAACTGAAGTGTAGTTTGCTGGAGGAGAAAGACTGTTTCCGTACAGCACAGCACCAAAAACTTTCTTAAACTGAAACAGATTTTTGCTCTGCCTCTACTATACATGACTAACTGTAGTTTTGCAAATACAATTCATAACTTTGGAGTCATTCTTATTGCTGAACTGACTTTTCTTGCTCACATACAGTACAAAAACAGTCTGCAAAATATATTTCATGCATCTATGTAATACTGCTAGAGTTCATTACTTTTTTGGCTTCTCCTTTGCCTAGATTATTGATCATGTCTTCATCCCTTCTTGTCTTAATTGCTATAATTATTTTCTTATGGATATCCAAGAATTCCACTTGTCAAACTTCAGCATGTTCAAAATGCTGCTACTCATCTCTTTACCAATTCTAGAAAAACATGAACATATTGTTCCCATTCATAGACTGATGGATCTTTATTGATAATATTTACCAATTAACTTTACATTTTGCACTGAGTTTATATGTGCTGCATAAGATGACCCATGTGGTGTAAGAGCATCATTTTGCACTGTTCAGGAGAGTGGACATCTCTAACCTATGTGCTGTGTGATATCTTTTATGGTATATGAGTACCATCTCATGCAGTTTGAGAGAGGGCATCTCTAACTGTATGTGCTGTGTGTGATGCTTCTTATGGTATAAAAGAATCATCTTGTGCAGTTTGATAGTGAGGACATGTCTATATGTGCTGTGTGAGATGCCACTTGTGGTATAAGGGAGTTATCTCATGCAGTTTGGGACAGAGAACATAACTGTACAGTATGTGCTGTGCGTGATGCCTCTTATGGTATAACAATGTCATATTGTACAGTTTGGTAGAGTGAGGACATTTCTATATGTGCTGTGTGAAATGTTTCTTATGGTATAAGAATGTCATCTCATGCAGTTTGGGAGGGAGAGAATATGGCTATATGTGTTGTGTGAGATGTCTCTTATGGTATCTCTTATGGTATAAGAATGTCATCTCATGCAGGTTGAGAGAGAAGACATTTCTAACAGTACGTGCTGTGTGTGATGTTTCTTAGGGCATGACAGTGTCATCTCGTTCAGTTTGGGAGAAAGGACATCTCTACTTGTATGTGCTGTGTGATATCTCTTATGGGATATGGATGCAGTTTGGGAGAGAGGACATCTCTAACTGTAAGTGCTGTATGTAAGGTTTCTTTTTTGCAAACTGTCATTTATTGAGAGGTTCAAGTTATTCAATACATTAAATACATTTAGTATATATCAGTGCAAAAGAAAGCCATCTTCCAAAGGGAATAAATAAAAAAGTTATTGGCATAAACATTCAGATACTAAAATGAGAATTATCCCTTTGAATTCATTTTTTGTAGATGTTAAAAGGCCTACATAACAGGAAACACTTGAGTATGAAGCAGAAAAACCTTACTTAACACATATGATAGTTTACCACTCAGCTTAATGAAGGAGAGAAGTGCTGGGAAGTCCAATTTGCAATTGGGGTATTGTAAGTTGACCAAAATTTATAATCTGGAGTAAAAAAGTATGCTTCATACAGTTCTATCAAAACAAAATCAGGCCAGAGCTGATGGAACTGAAGGCAAGGACTTTTGTGTAAAAATATTGAAAATTACCATAGTTACAAGGCTTCATTAGGAAAATGTAATGTAGGCTCATAAATTTGTTGCTTTGTAATATTTGTGCACCAAATTTATAACATAGCCTTATTATAACCCTGCCTCCTGAAGAAGGGCAGAGCAGATGTTCAAATCCTGCCTGAAATATGATATCATGCAGGTACTGTGAAATGAACTTTCATGATGCAAATACACATGTTGGGCAGAAGTTGAAAAATGACAGCTGTCACACACATAAGGTGCTGTAAAGAAATAGCAATGTTGAAAATTTGGGTTAAAAATATTGACTATTACCAAACTTACGAGCCTGTGTTTGCAAAATTCAACATAGCCTAGTAATTTTTTTGTTTTTAGGTATTTTTTACACTGAATTGAGAACATAGCCTTCTTATGACCCCACCACATGAACATTGGCAGAGAACATTTTCAACTCCTGGCTGAAAGGTGATTTCGTGCAGGGACCACAAAATCACCTTTTGGGATGTAAAAATACATTTTGGCCAGGATTAAAAAAATGACAGCTGTTACATTCATGAGGTGCTGTAAATATATGCCCATGTTGTAAATTTGGGGTGCAAATATTGAAAATTACCGGAGTTACGAGCCTGCATTCGCAAAATTCAATGTAGTCTCATAATGTTATAGTTTTTTATTATTTTTTGGACCAAGTTTTCAGCATAGCCTTCTTATTATCTCACCTCATGAACAAGGGCAGAGAAAATTTCCAACTCCTGCCCGAAAGGTGATTTTGCGAAGAGACTGCAAAATCACCTTTTGGGATGGAAAAAAAACCCCATTTTGGCCAGGATTTGAAAATGACAGCTGTCACACTCGTGACGTGCTGTAAATATATGGCTGTGCTGTGAATTTGGGGGGAGAATATTGAAAATTACCAAAGTTATGAACCTGTGTTTGTAAAATTCAATGTTGACTCATAACTTTGTTGTTTTTCAATATTTTACATCAAATTTTAAACATAGCCTTCTTATGGTCCCACCTCATGAACAAGGGCAGAGAAAAGGTTCAACTCCTGCCCAAAAGGTGATTTCATGCTGAAACTGTGAAATAATCTTTCAGGACAGATCTTCCTAATGACAGTTCAGTTGTTCATGAGGTAGGGTCCCAAAGAAGGCATGTTGAAAATGTGGGCCCAAAATATGCAAAACTACCCAAGTTATGCCACGAAGTTCAAAACTCCATTGAAATACATTGAAGTGCATACCTGTTTCTTCAGTTCGTGGTTTAGCTTCTATAAGTAAAGATGTGTCTGTGGTGCAGAGGATTATGGCATTGGATTCCCGATTGGTAAGTAAGGGCTTCAGGGGTGGGGTGGGGTGGTGGGTGCTGAGTAGGAAGGTTGGGTGGGGCAGTTATTGCCACAAAAGATGTCAATGGACTGTTTTCTTTTTACAGGGTTTTATATCAAAAACAAACAAGGCATGGAGGATTTCTCGGCTCAGTGCTGTGGGATTGGGCACCCCCAGTGTCACTGCTATGTTTCGGGGGGTGCTGAGAGAGAGGGTTGTGTGGGGGGGATATCAATATATATATATATATATATATATGTGTATGATATATATATATATATATATATATATATATAAAAGAAATAACCATACATGTGCAGTAGTGCTGGGACACTGGCAAAAAAAAGAAACACATCGAGGAGTCTTAATTGGGACACTGCTATGTTTTGGGGGGAAGGTGGTGAGTGCTGAGAGGGAGGATCAAGTGGGGGGATATCATCAAAACATAGAATCTGACAGCAGATAAGGACCGCTTAGCCCACCTAGTTTGCCCATTTCCCTACCTAATGGATAAGCTGCAGATCCTAGTTAACCAACAGCCTGCTTCCTCCTACACCTTACTAGAATTGCCTTATGTCTGCCCCATGCATTCTTGAATTCCCTCACTGTTTTTGACTCTATGACCTCCTCAGGAAGGCTGTTCTATGCATCTACAACCCTCTCTGTAAAGAAATACTTCCTCACATTACCTCTGAGCCATCCCCCCTCTATCTTCAAATTGTGCCCCCTTGTTCTTGCACATCTCTTTTTTTGAAAGATGCTACCCTCTTGGACTTTGTTGATTCCCTTGAGGTTTCTATCATGTTCCCTCTCTCCCTCCTTTTCTCTAGGCTATACATCTTAAGCTCCTTTAGTCTTCTTCACATGTCTTCTAGTGCAGACCTTACACCATTTTGATTGCCCTCCTCCGGACAGCCTCCACCCTGTCTATGTCTGTGTGGAGACGAGGTCTCCAGAACTGTACACAGTACTCCAGATGTGGTCTTATCAACTGTCTGTAGAGAGAGCCAACAACTTCCTGTTTTCTACTGGTGATGGCTCTCCCTCAGCATCTCAGTATCCTCCCAGCCCTCCTTACTGCCTTGTCACATTGCTGGCCCACCTTAAGGTCATCTGATATGACTATGCCCAGATCCCTTTCCATTTTTGTTGTTGTCAGTATCTCACCCCCCCATTGTGTACTCTTCCCCTGGGTTTTTGTTTCCCAGGTGTATTACTTTGCACTTATTTGTATTGAATCTATGCTGCCATACATTTGACCATTCCTCCAAACTTGCCAAGTCCCTTTTCATCCTTTCCACCCCACCTTGTGTATCAACCCTGTTGCAGATCTTTGTGTCATCTGCAAAGAGACATACCTTCCCCTCCAGTCCCTTCACAGTATCACTTATAAAGACATTAAAAAGGATCAGCCCAAGCACTGAGCCCTGCAGTACCCCACTAGTAACCCTCCTTTCTTCACTGTGGCTTCCATTTACTATTACCCGCTGTGTCCTGTTGTCCAGCCAGTATTTTACCCAGGCTACCACCCTGGGACCCACTCCCAGGCTGGCTAATTTGTTTATTAATCTTTTGTGTGGGACTGTGGCAAATGCCTTGCTAAAGTCCAGATAGGCCATGTCCACAGCCCCTTCCTGGTCTACCACTTTGGTCACCCAGTCAAAGAAATCAATTAGATTTATTTGACATGACCTTTCTGCTGTGAATCCATGCAGCCTTGGGTCCTCTGCCCCACTGGCCTCTAGGTGCTCAACAATTCTTTCCTTCAGAAGTGATTCCATTATTTTCCCTGCCACAAAGGATGATGCTAACCACTGGGAGCCTCATTTAGATATGCCACAAGTCCCTGTATTAAAACACCCAATCATTACATCCACTCCCTTAACTGCGGCCACCAGCTGGCAACAGTTAAATACAAGTAAAGTTGATTCCTGGACTACAATACCCCAAACAGGGTTAAAAAAATTACAAAAAATACCCCCCTCCTTCTTTACATCAGATCCCTATACACAATTCTTTTGAACAACTTTCACAAATGATTGATGAAACTGTGTCAAGGAGCCCAGTATTTGGTATAAATTTTGAAAATATAACAAAACTTAACCAAATATCTAGAGAGCAACTGCTTACTGCCCAGATCCATCTTCATAATTTCCCCCGTTTACCTACCCATGAGATAGTACCCAAAAAGGAAGTATTTGTTTTGGGAGACTCCATTATAAAATATATTGATCATGTGATTTATAATCCTGACAAAGAACATCGTACTTGCTCCAGTTATTGGTGGGCAAGGATCTCAGATATCACCTCAATGGTTAACTCAATCCTGCAACCAGCTGGAGAAAATCCACTAGTAGTTGTACACGTAGGAACTAACAATATCTCTAAACTATCTTTGCAACAAATAATACAAGACTATGCATCCTTGTGTAACTTACTAGTTGAGAGGGGTTGTGACATATGTCTATCTGAAATTCTACCAGTCCCATGAGCTACAGAATATATTACAGCTAAAATAAAAGCCTTAAATGAATGGCTTTGTAAATGGTGACTCAGACAAAGTATTCTCTGTCTGACATATTGGGAAGAATTCCATCAAAATCCATCCCTCTTTTGTTGGGACGGCTTACACCTCAGCAGATGGGGATGTACATTATTGGGACACAAAATTGCTACCTTCATACATACTCATTTAAATTAATGGTAAAGGGGGAGATTGGGCTACCAACCAATTCTCTTATTACTGGGATCCACTTTTCAAATCAACAACAACTAAACATATTGTCTCTTAATGCTCGTTCTTTAAATATTGCTAAGCTAGCAGAGTTGGAACTTAATGCACAAACTCTTGACTGATCATTAATAGCCATAACAGAAACTTGAGGCAGTACTGATAAAACTTGGACAACTGAAATCCCTGGATTCAATCGCTATTTCAGAAACAGACCAGATAATAAAACAGGTGGTGGGGTCTGCCTTTACGTCAGAGACAACATCATTTCTTACAAATCATCAGTGAATGTTCAGTCAGAAAGTGTATAGGTACATATTCAACCTAAAGGTTCTCCCCAGATACTGGTTGGGACTTGCTATCATCCACCATCATCTGACTTTAACCAAAGTTTACAGTTGGCCAATGAAATCTCCCAGCTAGCAAAAAATGGTTCAGTTTTAATTCTGGGCGACTTCAATCTTCCAAACATAAATTGAGATACTTTAACAGGTTCAAACCACCATGACCAAAAATTTCTTGAGATTATTATTGATTTAGGACTCTATCAATTGGTTAAGGAACCAACATGGGGAAGTAACATCTTGGATCTCATCATAACCAACATTAAAATTCCTGTAAACAATTTATTAATATCAGAACCACTTGCGAATAGTGATCACATATCTTTATTTTTTACCTTCCCTTTCTGTCAACCCCCTGTAAGGAATGAGCATAAAATTAAACAATATAACCAGGCAGATTTTCATAAAATAAACCATCATTTAGGAGCACTAAATTGGGACAACATTCTTTCTCCTCTTAATATTAATGAAGCATGGGAATTTTTAAAAACACAAATTCAAGAACTTGAACATCAATTTGTTCCAGAAAAACATAAATATAATAACAAAGGCAAAATTCCCCTTTGGTTTAACAGATCTATTAAAAAACAAATCTCTCAAAAACAAAAACTTTTCTCATTATTAAAAAAATGTCCCCTTACTCAAAAGAATGAAATATTAATTAAATACAGGGAATCAGTTAAAATATTAAAAAATTCTGTTCTGTTAGCTAAATGTAATTTAGAATTTCTTATTGCACACACTAAGGACTCTCATAAAGCTTTGTATGCCTACCTAAATAGTAAAATAGGGAACAGCAGGAAAATTGGGCCACTAAATATAAATAACACAATAATTACTTCAGACTCTGAGACTGCTACAGCTTTAAATAACTATTTCTCATCAGTTTTTGTTCAGGACCCATCTCAAATTCTCCTTGATAGACACCTCCCAAGTCATACAAAATTTAAGATCTCACTGAATGATGTCTATGATTTATTACCAATATTAAATCTACTAGTCCTTGTCCAGACGACATATGTGCCAAATTTCTTCTGGGTGTTAAAGATACTATTGCCTTACCGCTTGCTATTATTTTTAATAAATCTCTCCAAGAATCAAGGGCTCCCTCTGATTGGTTAACTGCAATAGTGACTCCCATTTTTAAACAAGGTTCTCATTCTAAAATAGAAGACTATCGCCCAATTAGCTTGACTTCTATCCCTTGTAAATTAATGGAAAGATTAATTAAAACTTTTCTTGAAACAGAAATGGAAACCTTGAAAATACTTGATACAACCCAGCATGGATTTAAAACAGTTTTTTATTGCACCACAAATCTGCTTTCATTCCATAATTATATTAGTATGAATCTTGATTCAAATATACCAACTGATGTCATCGTATTGGACTACAGTAAAGCATTTGATAAAGTGTCACATGACATTCTGATTAAAAAAACTCATTCATTTAGGATTTTCATTAACATTAGTTTCATGGATTAATAGCTGGCTGAGTAGCCGCACCCAGAGGGTTTGGGTAAATGGTACCTTGTCAGATTTGGGTAGGGTGACAAGCGGAGATCTTTAGGGCTCTCTTTTGGGACCCACTCACTTTAATGTTTTCATCAGTGATACGAAAATTTGTTCTCCTAATATACTCATGAAATTTGCTGATGACACCAAATTAGGGGGAACTGTGAACAATGCTGAAAATATACAAACTTTACTATCAGACCTTGCATCTATTAAACATTGGGCTACCAAAAACAAAATGCACTTTAATGTAACAAAATGTGCAGTTTTACATATGAGTAAAAACAACCCTAGACAGGTATACACCTTAAATAATATAACTAATAGAGCATCTTCTTTAGAAAAAGATCTTGGGGTTCTAGTAAATAATAAACTTTCCTCATCTTCTCATTGTAATAAAATAGCCAATCAAGCCAATGCTGTTCTTCATAGGATAAGCAGCACATTTTGTTTCTAAGTCCGAACAGTGTATTATGACCCTGTATAGATCTCATGTCAGACCTTACATGGATTATGGCTCCTCTTTTTGGAGTCCTTACCTAGCATCAGACATTAATAGAATTACACAGATTCAATGCAGGGCAACAATAATTACCCCATATTATGCTCATTTGGATTATGACACCAGATTACAGAGACAGGCTTGCATTCACTCAAACAGAGAAGGACAAGAGGTGATCTTTTACAGCTATTTAAAATCATGAAATCTCCCATTCTGATGGAACAATGTGGTTTAACATTATCCAACAGAAAAATTGTAGCCAGGCTGCATAATAAACAAATCAATATTAAAAAATGCAATACAAATAAAAGACAAAACTGTTTTACTATTAGAACTCTGATGTTATGGACCACATTGCCACAAGATATTGCTGATTCACCTACTATTATGATATTCAAAGAAAAAAACCTAGATAAATGGTTATTAAAATAGCACTGTATACAATGATGCACACATGCGGAGGACAATCTCGATAGGCTATGGCCTTCTTTTGTCCATCTAACCAAGTAACCAAGGTCAAAATGACAGGTCTGTAGTTTCCTACCTCTGTCTTGCTCCCACTTTTGTGAAGGGTAATCACATCCACCCTTCTCCAGTCCTCAGGTACCACACCATCCTCCCATGATTTATTAAAAGGGTAGTCAGTGGAGGTACTAGTTCTTCCCTTAGTTCTTTTAAAATTCTGGGGTGAATCCCATCAGGCCCCATTGCTTTATCTACCTTCAGTTTAAAGAGTTCTTTCAGAACCCTTTCTCCTGTGAAAGGACTAATATCAACCCCCCTATCCAGAGTGCTTCTATTGACTGGATTAGGTCTCTCCTTCTGCATTTCCATTGTGAATACTGAGCAGAAATATTCATTCAGTATCCCTGCTTTTTCACTGCTGCACTCTGCCCAGCTATCTTCCTCTTTATTCAGTCTCAGTATCCCTGCCTTCATCTTTCTTTGCTCCCTAATCTACCTATAAAAGATTTTATCCTCCTTCTTAACTGAGTTGGCTATCTTTTCTTCAGTTTGGGCCTTTTCTATTGTGACTGTCTTCACTGCTTCCTTCTACTTTAACTGGTACAGTTCTCTGTTCTGCTCCTTCTGTGTTTCCTTATACTTCCTGAATGCTATCTTTTTCTCTCTTACCTTCCCTGCTACTTCTTTTGAGAGACATAGTGTTTTTTTCTTTCATTTTAATTTGTTTATTTGCTTCACACAAAGGCTTGTTGCCTCTATGATGGCAGTTTTGATGTTTCCCCCATTGTTGCTCCACCCCACCTTCTTGCCTGTTTGCTAGTGCTTTTCTGAGGCACCCTCACATTTTGACAAAATCATCCCTCCTGAAGTTCAGTACCTTCACTTTTGTGTGGCTTGACTCTACAGCTAAGTTTATCGTGAACTGCACTGTTTGGTGGTCATTTGTTCCGAGATGGCTACCCACTTTAAGATCGGAGATCCTCTCTACTTCCCCATTTGAGAGTACCAGGTCTAAGATTGCTCCCTCCTGAGTGGATTCCAAAACTAGCTGTCTGAGGAATGCTCCCTGTAGGGCATCAAGAATGGCCCTGCTCTTGGATGTGGCTGCAGCAAAGGTACTCCAGTTAACATCTGGCATATTCAGGTCCCCATCAGCAATATCTCCCCTTTCTCTGCCATCGCAAGGATGCCTTCTATAATTTCCTTGTCCATTTCCTCCCCCGAGACGGGGGTCTGTAAACAACCCCTGTGCAGATTGTGGAGCCATTTCCAGTCTCCAGGGTGACCCACAGTGCCTCATCTCCTCCCTGTTTACCCTTTAGTTCATATCAATATATATTTTAAAAAAAGAAGAAATAACCACGCATGCATGGTAGTTGGGGTGGGTCACTGTAAACTCGCTAAACCCTGCGAGGATTCCTCATCAAGAAACTGGGGGATGGGGCACTCCCAGTGTCACTGTTATGTTTCTGGGGATGGGGTGGTGGGTGCTTGGGTGCTGAGAGGGAGGGTCAGGTGGGGGGATAGTGCAGTGCTACTTTCTTGCTGACAGCAAGATGAGTGTTTCATGGTCACAGAGGTGACTGTGTTGACACTCTGGCATGTTGTTCAATGGCAAAGAATGCAAGGAATGCAGAATCCTTTTTTGAAAGCAATAGGTTTGCAGGGCTTTGTCCACTACAGCCCTAAAACTGGTTTCCATTCACCTTGTGCAAAAGGGATGTTGGAATTGCCTTCCTTCCAATATTTAAGAATTAATCTTTTAACTGGAATTATATTAGCTTTCATTATCTTAATTTCATAGCCAGATAAAGTGAATTTAATAATATTTTCCAATATGATGAAAATAGCATCCAAACTGATGCATATTCTAGAAATAGTATGTATGAGGGCAAAGAATGCTGCCCCACACCTACAGGTCATACTACATGACCACATAATATGTGCCAAATCAACATTTTAGGGCTGGCAGTGCCATCAACATGAATTATCTTTAAGATGTGCCTTGTTTAACTTAAAAGGGGTAACACTAGCTTTGCTGATTATGTTAAATTGCATTGACTAATCTCTGGAAGCTTTACATGCATTTACTGTGGATAAGATCGGTTCCCTTTGAACATCTGTGATGTTGACATTCAGATATATTTGTCATTTGTCTTTCACCCTCTTGAAGTAACAGATTTGTCCCAAATAAAGCTGTAACAACAAACATTTTGAAAAGATCATTCCATTTTTTTAATTTTCCCAACTCTTCCTTCATAGCTTCATTTTTTATTCAAGCTTTTATTGCCAGACAGTTTTACACAGTACAAGGGAAAGAACAGGTCAGCAAATATACATTAACAGTATGGTCTAGAAAGTTGTTACTAGTTAATACATAAGAAGGTTAGCTATAAAGTACAGTAACTAGCCTAGCATTGAATCTCATTTCACAGGTTATGCTCTGTTGCCCCGATATGAATAGTTACTATTTTATGATGAAAGTAAGAAATCAGCTGTTATCATAAAATAATTAGCTAATAATGGAACCTAATAGGCTCCATGGAACAAATTCCAGATCCACCTGGAGCTGATAGAGTACCCATTGTCTCCAGAATTCCTCATTTTTAGCTTGTTTTCCCTGGATGGGCTCTGTATCTTCATTTTTGACAAAGGTTGGAGCTCTTTCCCATCTTGTATACTCATTTAGAAAAATGTTTCATACTTGTAAATATTTAAAAAACATTCTGGGACTTGTAACTTCTGTTTCTTTTTGCATTGCTCCTAATCTAGGAACTTCCTATCTTGGATAAAATCAGAACATCTAAGAATACTGTGACATTTCGAAGAACAACAATTAATAGTTTTGTCATTTATTTTCACATTAGGATTTATTCCATGATTTATTAGATTTCCAGTGTTTAGTTTTGGTTTTCGTTCTGGATTGATATGACCTAACTACTGTACATACATTTTGAATTACACTACTTTGACTTTTTTGAAACTACAGTATGTAGGGACATGCCAAAGCAAGTCTAATGAAAGATCCATATTTCAGTGGCTGTTTACTAGGGGATTCTCAAAGAGAAAATCACTTGGATGCCCTTCAGCAATCATAAGTACATATATTATCATATAGATTAAATTATAGTCTTTAGGATCTGGGCATGCTAAGCCATCCAACTCCTTTGGGAGAGAAAGTTTTTGACATGCAATTATTGGTCTTGTAAAGTTCCTAATAAACTTCATGAACAATTTCATTAACTTTTGATGCCGTGTACCTGGAATTTGTATTAATAGGGTTTAAAAATATATGAAACAAAAAGGATGGCGTTGGCTGCCATTTTCAAAACTTCTGTTTTGCCAATCAAAGAAAGTGGTAATTTTGCCCATCCCAACATCTTATCTTTCATTTAATCAAATAAGGGTATATGATTATATTTATATAAATCTTCTAAAGATTTTGCCAATTTTACCCCTGAACAATCCATTTAATCTGCTTTTATTGTGGCATCAAAGGCAGTTTGGATTTCTGACACAGAATTCACTTTAAATGACATGACTTTTGATTTAGATTCATTTGTCATATAGCCAGAAACTAACAAAAATGGGAAATTATAGCTTTCATTTCTAACAAACTTTCCCTTGCACTTTCCAACACTAGAAGAACATCATTCGTGTATGCTTGAAGTTTCATAGGTTCATAGGTAACATGAGCAGGTAGGTCCGTAGACCCATTATTGTTCATCACTTTTCAGTGGTGATACTCATATTTTTTGTCACCCATATATTGATCTAGAGATAATTTGAAGGATTCCATATTCTTGCACATAACTATAGACTCTGGTAGGGTGTTCCACACCTCTTCTACTCATTGGGAAAACCATTTCTTCTGTTTGTTTTACATATTTCTCCTTTAATCTTTATTCTGTGTGTACGTGTGCTCTCAACAGAGACTTCAATGTTAAACCAATGGTTTCCCATAAATAAATATCTCTGGATGCATGAAAAACCAGACATAGATCACCCCTTATTCTTCTATAATTCATTGAGTATAGGTTCAAATCCCTCATACTATTGCCCTAACTTTTCCCATATACTATATTAATTTTTTGGTTACCCTTCTTTTTGGTTGCTCAATCAATACTGCATCCCTTTTGTATTATGGTGTACATAACAAGCATTTGTCAATGCCGAATTTTTGCTTGCTGGCATTGGCATTGGTAGGGTGTGCCTTTGGGTCATCAGGAATAATGGCCAGCCATTTCACCACACCCTATCCTGCAGACACCGACAAGTGTCACAGTGTACCTTGGGTGTTTGGCCCTTATGCACACTCCATTCCATCAGGAAATATGGTGAGATGGGTGCAGTATAGGAGAATGGGGTGAACTTTGGGGCCGAAGAGTCCAAGGCACACCTCAATGCCTCTCACTGGCTGCAGGGTGTGGGTTGGGGTGGAATGGTATGAGCATTACAGGTGACAATCCCAAGTCACACCCTGATGCCTGTCAGTCTCTAAAGGGTGGGGCATTATGGTCGGAAACCCTAATGCCTCAGGCGTTCATTGGTATTTCCACTCCAAATTTTCAACATGGGTTTTTTGTGACCCCCACCTTATGGACAGTGGCAATATCAGTTTGTTAGCCGAAAGATGATTTTGCAAAGTGATTACGGCATTTGGCACCACAGGTGTGAAAACACATTTCGAACAGGATGTGAAAAATGACAGCTGTACTGTTCATGGGGAGGTGTAAAAAATGGCAATGTTGAAAATCTGCAGTGAAAATGGTAAAAACAAATGATGAAGTCACGAGCATGTACAGAAACTGCACAACGCACACCCTTAATGTAATTAGTTTGGAGATTTTTTACAGCAGATAGGCATTTTGGGACCTCCACTCATGAACAGTGTCACTATGATTTTCTTAATCTGTCCCATACAGTGATTTTCCACAGCGACCATGCATTTCTGCGCAGAAAGTGTGAAAACACATTTTGGCCATGTTGTAAATATTACAGCTGTACTGTTCATAAGGAAGTGTGGAAAATGGCAGTGGTGAAAATTTTGACTGAAAATATTACAAATTTATGAACTTACAAGGTGTATGGAAACAGCTTATGCTCGCTTCAGAATACAGTCATTTTATGGACTTTTGTCACCAAATTTTCAACATAGCCATTTTAAGACCTCTACTCATGAACAATGTCACTGTGATTTTCTTAATCTGTCCCAAAATTGATTTCGCACACCGACTGCATCATTGGTATTCAACTACATCTTGTGAAAGCATTTGGGGGAGATGTGAAAAATGACAGTTGTACTGCTCATAAGGAGGTGTGTAATGGTAATGTGTTTGAAGAAAATTTGCAACTTACGAGCGCAGTATTGCGCAGTTCCTCACGCATGCTCGTAAGTTTGCAAATTTTTAGTATTTCCACTCCAGATTTTCAACATTGCCATTTTAAGACCTCTGCTCATGAACTGTGTCACTGTGATTTTCTTAATCTGTCCCAAACATTGATTTTGCACACTGACTGCCCCATTGTGCGCTACATGCACGGAAACTCATTTTGGGGGAGTTGTGAAAAATGACTGCTGTACTGCTCATAAGGAGGTGTGGTAAAATGACAAGGTTTAATTTCTGGAGTGCAAATATTAAAAATTTGTGAACTTACGAGCGTGTGTAGGAACTGAGTAATGGACACTCATTTTTGAGAATTTTTTCCCAAAATTTTCAACCTAGGGTTTTTGGGGGCCTACCTCATGAACTGTGACACTGTGGTTTCATACATTGGTCCTGAAAGGTGGTTTCATGCAGTGACCACAAAATCAGCTTTCAGGGCTGAATAACAAAATGACATTGCAGGCATTCATGAGGTGGGGTCCCAAAAACACCATGTTGAAAATTTGGTGAAAAAACTCAAAAAAATGCCTGAGATATGCAACAAAGTTGAAAAAACCCTGTTTATTCCGTTATACAGCTTACCGTCATTCCCTCAGCTTGCGGTCATCTTTGAAAAGTGCAGACATGTTCCCAGTCCACCGAAGACCATCACGCCAGACTCCATAGGTAAATATGGGATGAGGGGGGCAGGTGCGCAGAGGGTGGGCACAGGTGGGAGAGGGGTGTGAAAACAGTCAATGTGGGACCGTTCTTTCTTTCTAGATTTCTTTTTTCTTGTAGGAAGACAACGCAGGACATTTGCCACACTGGGGTGGTCTCACAGCATGGTAGCTGGAAGTGTTTTTTTGGGGGGCTTGCAGAGCCAACGGGGACTGGGCACCCCCATCAGCCACAGAGAGCTTTTCCACGCTGGGGTGGGCTACCAGTGTGGCACCTGGAAGTGTGTTTGGGGATCCACCAAATGGATGTTTGTGATGCTGGGGTGGGCTCCCAGCGTGGCACCTGGAAAGCTGTTTTGGGGGGCACCCCCATCAGCCATACTGTGTGTGGGGGGGAGTGTGTGAGCACACTGGGGTGGGCTGCCAGCATGCTACTTGTTGGGGGGGAGCAGCTTTCTATGACAGTTCTTGCACTGCAGTGCTGACATGGATGGACTTTGCATACTGCCGATGGCGGCAGTATGCAAATTGCCTACACGCTGCAGCTCGTTCTTTCAACTGTATGCTGCTGCATTTGCAAACACTGTCTTGGACAGCTCTTACATTTATTGGTGCAGTGGGGCCATACCTACAAAAGGCAGCAGGGCATTGGAAGTAGGGAGGCACACCTATGAATTCTCGTATGGTGGCACTATGTTTCTTGCACATGCGTACAAGCAAACATAATAAAGAATGAAAACAGCCAGATAAAAGTGATGGCTAAAAGCAAATGGGAGTTTTGAAATTTCAAGTCGCTGCTCTTGCAAAACTGAGAGCTTGGACCTACTCACTTAGGCAGAGCTGTAGAAAACCAGGGGACCCATGTATAAACACCCCTGCCTCAAGTACACTGATAGTACTGAGTGTTAAAGGCTTCTTTATGCCTTTTAAATGCATGCAAATCTGTGCAAAAGAACATATGCAAATTAAAGTAAAGCCCTTAGGTTCTGTACATTCGAGGTAGTATACTCAGAGAATAAATAAGTACAGCAATTGTTTTTATGTGTGTCAGGGAAGCCATTTGTAAAAGAGTGCAGGTTGGCCAAAAAGGAGAAATCATTACCTGAGATTTGTGGTAAAAAAACAGTGCTGCTTCTCCATGCAGGCTTTGGAGTAAAGGGATTTTCCCTAAGGATGGGGCACCTTCTAATGTTCCTGTTCTATAGGACAGTCTGATTGATAAATGTCAGTCTTACAGTAACCATGGTAGCTACCTCAGGGTTGCTAGGCAAGTAATAGCCTCGTTATCATGTTTTCTGTATATGGCTGGCTACAGGGTGAAACAGTAGGATTTTTGTGATGTCCCAAATAAGGTAGAAGGGATTATTGTATGGAGAACTCATGTAGAAATCCTAAATCACTACCCTGAATAAAGGAACAGGCTTTTTATGTTAAGGATCTGGATCATGTGACCGGGACCCTCTCCTGGACATCAGACAGTTGAGCCAGGAGAGTGATACAGATAGATTAGCTGGTACAGTGAGAGTAAATACAGAGGTACAGAGATTATAGCTATACTATAGTCTACAGACTGTATTGAACCTGTGTAAAGCAAGAAACCACTGAAGAAGCCATTGCTAGAAATCGGATTGGTCTTTTCCGAAGTGTATGAAGTAATACCTTACTTTTTATTTTCTGTTCATTTTATCATTTTAAGAAAAATAAAATGATACATGCCCACTAGGTGCTTTTTATGCACCCAATCTGAATGTTTGCCTCAGTGACTGTACCTTGGAAAACGACCCCCAGCCACATACCTGCCATATGTCAATAAACACTTTAGTAAGAGCAATTGTAGTATTGTGCTTTGCCCTACATCCAGACTGGTAGTTATTGTAAAGGTTAGCTGATTTTAAATTGGTCTTAATCTGGTCTGCTACCAATGTTTCAAACAATTTAGAGGTTATGGATAAGAGTGATATTAGTCTATAATTACTTATATAGCCTTGTTGCCAGTTTTGGACACAAGGATTACATTGGATTGTTTCCAGGCCTCTGGAAGTACACCACTGGTGAGGAAAGACAAAAGACACTAGTTAATAGAGGATCACAACAGATGTTGCTATCTTTAAGGAATATGAAGGATGCGATCCAGCCCTTGAATCTAATCATACGGTTTTCAATAGTTCTCTTTGGATATACTCAAAAGTTATTGGAGTGAAGGAAAACTCAGTGTAGTTATTATGGGGAGAATTTATCGTAACATTTGCAAATGTTGTTTGAATCAGCCCTTGTTTATTGTAGATCGCTCCAATAACTATAAAAAAAAAGGTTATTCAATTCTTCCATTACACTGATGGAAAGTTGTGTCAATTTAATGTCCACTAATATGGAACTTAGTTTCTCATTTTTCTTTTAGAGCCGTGTACATTTTAATCAGATACCAAAAGGATTCAAGATTAATGGTTTTATGTTAAATTTTTTGTAAAAAAAAAAAAAGTCAATTTTAGGCTTATTTCATCTCTTTTATATAGGAGTTCCTGGCAGTTTGACACCTGTCCCAGTATCCCTGAGAGTTTGTGCATTTTGTCAATTTCCATTCTGTATCCTGAGCATTGAGTGATGTGCTTAATTTTGCAGTGTACCACGGAGCTTTTTCTTTATATTTTTTCTTACAAAGAGGGGCATATTTGCTACAAACCACCAAAAATTGCTTACAAAATATCACCAGGCATCTGGCACATTACACATCAGAAACAGTCTACCTTAGTTTCCTTGCTCTAAGTCCAACATAAAATTGATGTAATCAGATGTTTTAAATTATCTAAACATAATAGTTTGAGGCTTAAAGCAGCAGCATTTGTTAGTTGGCAAAACATTTAATCATTCTGTTTTTTCCAAAAATTGTAATTCTGACATCCTAAGATCCATGCTCAGTGCATTTTTAGTTTTCTCAAATATTGTTAAAACTGTGTTTACAGCTAATTTTGTAATCAGTGGTGCAAGTCATTAAAGATGGCCATCACTCGTTATTTTTTTTTCAATCAGTACTTTATCCTTCTGTTGCCTGGGTCTACCCAGCAGTAACCATCAAATCATGATCACAACCTTCTCACAGACTTACTAGTTATCCACCACTTACGCAGGACCCTATTTGGCGGGTGGCCAGCCCTGTCAGTCAAGTGAGAGCCTGAGAGTGGTTCTGGTATGTTGCAGCCTGGCATTTTCCTCTGATTTTTTTCTCCCCTGATCTGGAGCTTAAGGATCTGTGCACCAGAATGTCATGCTCCTGCTACACTCGACTGTATGCACTTCTGCTACACTGCCACCCAACCTCCTCCAGATGGCTGTCCCTCCCGTTGGAACTGGTGTCCCCCTCCCCAAGGAAAGAGAGCTGCCATCAGATGCTCAATCCTCCTCCACCATGCCAGCCCAGTAAGCCACTCTGTCTGTTCCCAACCTCAGGTCTTTAGCCTGGGGGGCAGAAGTGCAATCGCTCCCCCACTGTACAAGCCCCACCTCTTGCAATTTTTAGAACTCTCTTCTGCTGGGATTACATGTTGAATATACATGTTAATAATAATAATAATAATTATAATAAAACTTTATTTATATGACGCCTTTCAAAAACCAAGGCGCCTTACAAAATATTTTTATAAAACCTTCAAACAGTTCAATACTTAACATATATAATACAACTGACACATTCAAAGCAAATAAAATCAATCACCAAATGCTTTAATCATTGAATATGTTTTCAATGCCTTTATAAATCCCTCCATGGCCGCGCACTCCCATAACTGACAGGGTAGAGAATTCCAGAGGGCAGGGGCCTCATGCATAAATGTATGGGCCCCAGAAGATTTCAAACACACCCTCGGGATCTCTAGCAACCCCTCATCAGCTGAGCGCAGTGATCGCCCAGGGCAGTAAGAGACCAGGAACTCTTTCAGGTAGTCATACTATGGCTATATTAGGATGATGCTGCTACATGTTCCTGATGGCAAACAACACAACACTGTACCAAGATATTTAATTATTTCATGGTGGGCATAGGACTGGAGTGGGAACTTTTAAAACCTTCAAAATCCCATATTTTGGTTCAAGAATGAAATAAAATTAAAAGAACAAGCATTTGTCAATGCCGAATGTTTGCCTGCTAGCATTGGGATTGGTAGTGTAGGAATTAGACAGCTGCGTAATAGGAATGGCAGTGAAGTATTGAACTGAAGCCTACCCCGGCACCACCCTGCACATACGGACAGGCATTGGGGTGTACCTTTGCGTCATCAGGCATAATGGTCATGCCATTTCACCACACCCCACCCTGCAGACACTGACAAGTGTCACGGTGTGCCTTGGGATCTTTGGCCCTTATGCACACCCCATTCCATTAGGAAGTACGGTGAGATGGGTGTGGTATAGGAGAATGGTGTGAACTTTGGGGCCGAAGAGTCCAAGGCATACCTTGATGCCTCTCAGTGACTGCAGGGTGTGGAATGGTATGAGCATCACAGGCAAGAATCCCAAGTCACACCCCTGATGCCTGTCATTCTCTATAGGGTCGGGCGTTATAGTTGAAGAGCCTAATATCTCAGGCATTCATTGGTATTTTCACTCCAAATTTTCAACATGTTTGTTTTGTGACCCCACCTCATGAACAGGGGGAATATCAGGTTGTTAGCCGAAAGCTGCTTATGCACAGTGACTGCGGCATTTAGCACCACAGGTGCAAAAATATTCTGAACAGGATGTAAAAAATGACAGCTGTACTCTTTCATGGGGAGGTGTAAAAAATGGCTATGTTGCAAATGTGTAGTAAAAATATTTAAAAAAATGGTGAAGTCACGAGCGTCCATAGAAACTGTGCAATGCACACCCGTAATATAATTAGCTTGGGGATTTCTTACAGCAGATTGTCAACTCAGGCATTTTGGTGCCTCCGATCATGAACAGTGTCGCTGTGATTTTTCTTTATCTGTGCTGGAACAATGATTTCCCACAGCGCACCATGCATCTCTGCACTGAAAGTGTGAAACACACTTCGGCCATGTTGTGAAAAATGGCAGCTGTACTGCTCATAAGGAAGTGTGGAAAAATGCCACTGGTGAAAATCTGGACTGAAAATATTACAAAGTCATGAACTAACGAGGGTGTGTGGAAACTGTGCAATGCTCACTCGTAACACAGTCATTTTATGGACTTTTGTCACCAAATTTTCAACATAGCCATTTTAAGACCTCTGTTCATGAACAGTGTAACTGTGGTTTTCTTAATCTGTCCTAAACATTGCTTTCGCACACCAACAGCACCATTGTGCGCTACATGTGCGAAAACACATTTTGGGCGACATATGAAAAATTGCAGCTGTACTGTTCATAAGGAAGTTTAATAAAAGGGACATGTTGAAAATCTGGAGTGAAAATATTAAATTTGCAAACTTACGAGCATGCATAGGAACTGTGCAACGCATGCTCGTAAAAGTCATTTTTAGGAATTTTTTCACCAAATTCTCAACATAGCCATTTTAAGACCTCTGCTCATGAACAGTGTCACTGTGATTTTCTTAATTTGTCCTGTACATTGATTTCGCACACCGACTGCGCCATTGTGCGCTACATGGGTGGAAACAGATTTTGGGTGAGATGTGAAAAATGACAGCTGTACTACTCATAAGAAGGTGTGGTACAATGGCAATGTTGAAATCTGGGTGAAAATATTAAAATTTGCGAACTAGACGTGCGTAGGAACTGTACAAGCATGCAGCTCGTAAAACAATCATTTTTGAAATTTTTCACCAAATTCTCAACATAGCCATTTTAAGACCTCTGCTCATGAACAGTGTCACTGTGATTTTCTTAATTTGTCCCTTACATTGACCTCGCACACCAACTGCGCCATTGTGCGCTACATGGGCGGAAACACATTTTGGGTGAGATGTGAAAAGTGTCAACTGTACTACTCATAAGAAGGTGTGGTAAAAGGGCAATGTTGAAAATCTGGAGTGAAAATATTGAAAATTCACGCCCTTACGAGCGTGCCTAGGAACTGCACAATGCAGGCTCGTAAAACAGTCATTTTTAGGACTTTTTTCACCAAACTTTCAACATAGCCATTTTACGATGTCTACTCATGAACAGTGTCACTGCAATTTTCTTAATTTGTCCTGTACATTGATTTTGCACACCGACTGTGCCATTGTGCGCTACATGGGCGGAAACACATTTTGGGTGAGATGTGAAAAATGACAGCTGTACTACTCATAAGAAGGTGTGGTAAAATGGCAATGTTGAAAATCTGGAGTGAAAATATTGAAAATTCGTGAACTTATGAGCCTGCGTAGGAACTGTGCAACGCACGCTCGTAAAACAGTCATTTTTTGGAATTTTGGCACCAAATTTTCAACATGGGGTTTTTGAGACCCCTTCTCATGATTGATGTCACTATCATGGCATTATTCAGGTCTGAAGGGTGATATCACAGTCACTGCGCGAAATCACCCTTCGGGCCCGAATAACGCCACGACAGTGACATCAATCATGAGAAGGGGTCCCAAAAACCCCATGTTGAAAATTTGGTGCAAAAATTCAAAAAATGCCTGAGATATGCACAAAGTTGAAACCCCCTATCTAGCCTATTATACAGCTTACCGGCATTTCCTCAGTTCGCGGTTGCCTTTGAAGAGTGCAGACGTGTTCCTGGTCCACCGAAGATCATTGCGCCGAGGTCCGGAGGTAAGTATGGGGTGAGGGGGTGGAAAGCTGGGTGTGCAGTGGGTGGGTGCAGGTTGTGGGAGGGGCGGGGAGACTCACGTGGGACGTTTTTCTTCACAGGTGGAAAAAAAAAACGGACAACGGGCATTTGCCACGCTGGGGGCTCCCAACGTGGCACAAGGACATTGGGGCGGCGTTCAGCCGACGGGGATTGGGCACCTCCGCCGCCCTACGAATTCTTGCCACGCTGGGGTGGGCTCCCAGCATGGCACTCACTACGAGGAGGACAGTGCAGCCCGGCGGTTGGGCACCCGTTGGCTCATATGATCATGCCATGCTGGGGTGGGCACCCAGCATGGCATTTTATAACATTTGGGGAGGCGGAGGGCATGGCACGCTAGCGGGCATTGGGCACCCGTCGGCTATACAGTGCGTGCGTGTGGGGGTGCGCACGCCTGCGGGCATCTGTGGGGGGGGAGCTGCACATGAGCAGCCTTATCTTATCGCTGCTCACTCAAGCATAGCTCCCCCTTTCAACTGTAGGCCACTGCATTTTGGAGCGTGTCATAGACAGCTCCAAAATGCATTGGCTTACAGGGGCCGCGCCTGCCAGCACACTGACTGAATTGGAGGAGGAGGTGACACACCTCTGAAATCTCTGATGATGGCACTATGTTTCTTGCACATGCGTGCAAGCAAACATAAAAATGAACAATATTCAAGATGTGGTCTCACAAGTGATGTATATAATGGTACAATCACAGATGGATTACAGCTCTTAATGTTCCTATATATGCATCCTAGTATTTTATTTCCTAGTTTCACTTTATTTCTAATGTGGGAGTCAAAGGACAAATCATTTGTTATGATTACTCCCAGATCATTTTCACTTGTTGTTTCCCCTAATAAAGTACCATTTAATTCATATGTGAATTTCTTGGGCCTAAATGCATAACTTTTCATTTATTCAGGTTGAATTTTAACTTGTTCTTTTCTGCCCATTGCTCAAGTTTAAAAATAACATTCTGCAGCTTATTTGCTGCCTCTTTATTGTTTAAGTTTGATGGTATAATTACCAAAGGATATCCCCTTAATCTTCTTGTTATGTCTTATGTCTATTAGCCAGGTCTGCAATGCCAAAACATGCTGTATGTAATGTTTGTTATGGTATAAGAGAGTCATCTCTTGCAGTTTGGGGGAGAGGACATCTCTAACAGTATGTGCTATGTACGATATCTCTTATGGAATACTGAAAGTGTATCATCTTGTGCAGTTTGGGAGAGACAACATCTCTAACTGTGTGTGCTGTGTGTTATGTATGTTATGGCATAAGAGTTTCATCTAGTGCAGTTTGGAAGAGAGGACATCTCTAATTGTATGTGCTGTGTGTGATGTTTCTCGTGGTATAAGAGAGTCATCTCGTGCAGTTTGAGAACAAGGTCATCTCTAACTGTATGTGCTGTATGGGATGTCTCTCACAGTATAGCAGAGTCATCTTGTGCAGTTTGGGAGAGAGGACATTTCTAACTGTGCTGTGTGGGATGTCTCTTATGGTAAAAGAGTGTCATCTCATGCAGTTTGGGAGATAGGACATCTCAAACTGTATGTGCTGTGTGGGATGTCTCTTCTGGTATAAGAGTGTAATCTCAGGCAGTTTGAGAGATAGGACATCTCTAATTGTATGTGCTGTGTGGGATGTGTCTTCTGGTATAAGAGTGTCTCCTCATGCAGTTTGGGTGAGCAGAATGAAAAGCAAAGCTAAGTGATTCTGTTTTCTTTAACTGTGTGAGATGATGCTCTTATACAATAAAAACATCTCTTACAGCACAGATATACTAATTATAAATCTAAATTGGCTAAAGTGATTTCTAATTGATTTTCCATTTTGTTTTTAATTTAAAAAGCACATAAAAACCTAACACTGCTCTCCCCACAATAATGATCCCTCCACGAGTCAACAACTGCAAGCAGAATAAGAAAACCCTTGGTTCTAAAATAGATTTTATTATTTTTAAACATTATTAATGAATGTGCACCAAATTAATTTCTGAATTCATTCATTTATACTCCCTGACAAAGACTTCATTACTCCTCTGACACTTAGCTTCTTAAACTTCCTACTGTGAAACTTTCTACAGCTGGTGGTAGATCTTTTTTCTCTGCTGCACTTCCAATTTGAAATGGATTCCGTAACAATATATATTTTTTCAAATCTCTCTCTCTCTTTCTTTAGATCTCAGTTAAAGTCTTTTTTCTTTTACTGCTGAGACATAACCTCATATATCTTTTTATCATATTCCCATCTTTCTATCTGAATTCTTCTGTTTATTTAATGCTGCTTACCTTACCTTTGGTTTGTTTGCTGGCTGTACATTTGTGAAACATTTTGAGCTACATAGGCACAATGCTGGGTAAAAATAAAATGTATTTGTACAATATTTTATCTTTCCATTATTTTCAGCATCTAACAACTTGAGGGAAATATAATAATCTTTAATCATAACTTCATATATTATAAATTGTATACCTGATCACAGTTATTAATCAGCCTATACAGTACCTAAAAGTGAATGTATAATTGATTCCCTGTCACTGGTGCCGTAACAGTCAGATATTAAAGAAATAGTTGATTATAGAAGATAAAACTCATGGAAAAAAACAACATTGGGTCTCAAAATACAACAATAGCTAGAGAAATAAGATCCTATAACATCTGCTCAGAAAAAGTCTGATAACAAAATTGCTCATATTAAGTTTGATAACTTTGACAATTATCATTGGAATCAGCAATCCCTTTACTTTTTTGCCAACCAGTTCAGAGAAACATTAGAGGAATTTAAAAGACTCTGTAACATACAACACACTAAACAAGGAGCTGAAAGCTCCTTGCTCTTGACACAACACAAATTGTTGTGTTATCTATTTAACCTTTTGTACTGTACCTATTTGACGTGGAACCTTTGTAAAAGAGCCTCTGGCTCAAAGGTAGTAATTCCTAGAACAATAAACTAAACTAAACTAAAACTGAAGAGTGTCGCATACATCTTTATATGTCTCCAAAGGTCTTCACTCATTCACATATAAGTAGAAGGCCTATATTTAACAACATAATTACCCATAATAGTTCTGAGCCAAATTGTTTGACCTGCCACCAGCAAGTAGAATATACAGGGAGAAGACCAAAAATGTTATCTTTCCCTGACCTGGGACTGATAGAATCTCTTATAGATCAACACATTGTTATGTAGCTTTTTATGAGCAAATGGCACTTCTGAAAGAGACAATATATGAACTCGGAGCAGATATGACTAAGAACACTTCTTATTGAACTAATGGATACTGATATGAATATACTGTATATATGTATACTCAAAAGGTGGTAGAAAGATCAATAGTAATAGTGGATAATGTCCCTGAAAATGTTTTCACCTGTATAAACAGAAAAACAATAACAAATTTACAATATGTTGAGAATTAGCTCCCCTCAAAGGCTATTACTAGAAAGCTACTAAAAAGCACAGGGTCCCAAGAGAATAAAATGAAGATAAAATGATAACAAAATAGAAACAACATAGTAAAAGAGGAAAAAAAAGGGAACAAGGACAGAAAACTGAGATGTTGGTCAATCAATCATCTGATACCCAAATGAAGGAACTGAGAGCAACCTGCCTAAAGAAATTTATAATACAGATGCAGGATAGCAATTACAGCTGAAAACATTGAACTACAAACTGTCAGTAATCATGAAAATGTAGTTCTAAGAATGTCTCATAAACATAAAAACTCACTTCCTATTAATTTTGAGATTACTGGGAATAAAGTTATAATTCATGGAATAAACAGAAATGATTATTAAAGTTCAGAAACACTATAGAAACTGGTAATATACTTGATAGAAAAGGAATTATGATTTCTTGAGCATGAAAATTAGTTAATTTATGTATATAGACATACAAATATTAATCAATATGGTAAGTTACATTGGTTCTAAAAAACCCTCAAATTGGGCATCTAAAGGAAAAAGAAGCATTTGTTGGCAAAAATAAAACTTCTCCATCATGGAGTTTGTACCATAACATAATAAAAGATCAGTTATGGAATACACCAATCTAATGTTAGATAGAATAATAAAACTATGTTGTTCTAATGTTTGATAGGATAATACAACTGACTGATCTGCATAATAACAAAAGTTATGGAAAGTCAAACCTTCCTGAACAGCATAATATAATACTGTCAGTCTCTGAACTCAGAAACAGCTACAAAGAAACTAATAACTCTTTATTAGGTTGTTCTGCAATCTCTTGAAAAATGGTTTTGGAGTAAATAGGGAGGAAAGGTATATATGTTCTTTGACATTTAAGCAATAAGCCATGAGGGGGTGTGGGTGATCGGGGGATTTACCACAGCTGGAGTGGTTTGCCCATGAGGCACAGCCGGGTGGGTAAATCCTCACCAGCCATGGTAAATCCCCCGATAACCCACATCCTCCGAGTGGTTTATTGCGATTATGCCAAGGTTAATTTTTTACTATAATAAAATACAACTTTTAAAAAGATTGCTTTGCTTTTTTATTTTTGTTGCATTTATTCCTATGCTGCAGATGATCTGGATCTCCCGCATTGTTCATCATCAGCCAGTGATTATCATAGGATTTACACTGGTGGTAAACTGCCAGTCTGACAATTTCATTGGCTGTTCACTTATGTCCATGGTATAAATAAGCAATATACCATGACAGGGAGTGGGTATATTGGTGGATTTACCACACCTGGTGTGGTTCGGTCACGAGGTGCAGCCGAGTGACTTAACCACACCAGAAGTGGTAAATGCACCCATATACCCAACATGGTATATTGGTATTATACAATGTTAAACTTGTTGTTTTTGTTTTTATAGTGATATAAAACTTTTGCAGTGGGTATACTAGAGGATTTATCATGGTCGTGTGATATGTTTAGACCAATGACGTTACAGGATTTTTATACCCCATTGTATAATATGGATTAAACAATATTGGTAAAAAAATTGAATTGTAAGAGACAATAAGTTGGCAGATAAAATCCTCAGAGAAATCACTAAGCTTAACCTCATGGGCATATTGATTACACATGGCTGTGGAAATCCATCTGAATCAAATAGGAGAACAAGTAAAGCAATGCACACCAGATCCCCTAAATGGCCCACTGCTCAGGAGCTATTTATAAAAACAAACAAAAAACAAAACAGTGCACACACCAAAAAAAAAAGTGCACACCCTAATGAAGCCTTATAGTAAGGTAATACATAGGACAACGTGGCTTGGAGTTTTGAGTTCAGTTATGGAATCACAATAAATTAGTTGCTTTCAATATAGCTTTGGTGTGTGCACATGTTTTTTCATTTTTGTTTACATTCGAATCAAATGCTGATGAAATGCTCATACCATGAGTTAGAGTATGTTCCATCTGGCAACAGCTTGCCATTATGGATCATAATGAAACACAGTATGACCAGTAGCAGTGACGGCAAGTGGTGAACAACATTTTAAAATTATGTACAACAAAAGCAAGAATATGTGGGTTGCAAAACTATTAAAGTCAAGGAAGGCACACAAGACACTAAAAAGGATTAAGACCATACTGGAAAGCTGGACACAAAGGTACCCATCAACACTCATTGCTAAAAGAAGGTACCACAATTTTTTTCACAAAGTGAATAAGCACCAAGGAGCATGTGCCTGAACTTTCTCATTTACTTCTCAAGTAACGTGTGGACTAAGAATATGTAGCACCAAACTAACAAAGTATCTTATACTGGGCAAGGTCATCTATTACATTCACAACATATACTACATTTGGATAGATTAATAGTACAGATGGCTACCTGTAAATATGCTAGCAGTATAGTGAATTTATGACTTACAACAATGTGTACAAATAAACAAAAACAGATAAAAAAATCATAATTCATCATACATTAGAAGTATGAAAAAGTCCTTAGAGAAGAGCATGAAGATGGCAAACCTCAATTAATAGATCAAGAATAAAATATCTACTAACAAATATATTCAGAAGGAGTGCAAATTCAGAACTACTTCTCAAATCAGTAATGACTAAGACATGTATAGTAGCAGTTTTAAAGGCAACAAATGGTTACATAAAAATTAGAGATATCAAAACAATATCAAATTCCCTGCACAATCTTTACTAGATTCTCCTAGAGCTTATATTTTTCCTTCTCCGCATTAGTATAGAACAGACGATCCAACAACGAAAACAACAACAACAAAAAATAACAATATAAAAGTAATATAGTGTATAGAGGAATGCAAATTTGCATGGAAATCCATACACTGCAAAAAATCCTTCAGTAGTGATGTCCTCACTAACACAGAATAACTTTTCATTCTGCGTTAATGAGGACATCACAATGCAGCTTCCACCATCAGTGCTGTTCATAGGACAGAGGGGGTTGGCGACTCCTGTATGCAAGCTGGCCAGTGGGCTGGAGAGACCAGGAGTGTGGGTTTCTGGTGGCAGACACTGGCTAAAAAATGTAAAGGATCCTGTTTGGGGGCACCATACACTACAGAGAACAGTGTATGGCCTCTCAAACAACTCGGCAACTCTTCCTCCTCATGTTTTCTATGATGTCAGAGGGACCTCTTGAGCTTCACTCTTGAGGTCATCAGCCATCTTAGAAAACACTCAGATGAAGAATTGCCTTGTTGTGTATGGGAGGCCATACACTGTCCTACATTTCACCAAGTAAACCCTGAAATACTGTAGTAGATCTATTTTTTTATTATAGCCAAATATAACAATAATACTAAAATTAAAGAAAACATGACAGCTTCTGCGTTATTTCCCCACATTTCTCCAGTGCAACACTTCAGAATCAGAAACATTTTAAAGTAACTAGCCTTTAGAAAGCCTTTAAACATAGCTAGCATAATACAGAGTTCACCTTAAAATGGGGGAATTATCATAGATTAAACAATTTAAAGTTCAAACAAAATAAATATTGTTGGGGTGCAGCAAATAACTTTCTGAACTTATGGCAATACCACAGTTTATAGTTCACCATTATTGCTGTTCTGGTTGTGGCACTGTTACACTGTTTGAGACCTCCGATTCAGGCATTTCAATATTGGAATCTGCAAACTCACTAGATGAGGCGCTTTCTG
This sequence comes from Neoceratodus forsteri, assembly GCA_016271365.2. Taxonomy (NCBI): domain Eukaryota; kingdom Metazoa; phylum Chordata; order Ceratodontiformes; family Ceratodontidae; genus Neoceratodus; species Neoceratodus forsteri. The sequence goes on along the minus strand of CM057455.1, from coordinate 1,646,374,323 downwards.
GTGCTCATGTTAGAGTTTTAACAAAATCTGTAAAGTGATTGGGGGTGGAGAGCAGGTATTTGATTGAACTGAGAATAATCTGAGCCTTGTATGGCTAAAAGAGAGAGAGATAATTTAATCCCAAAGTCAATCATCTCAGATCTTAGCTGTGAAAATCTTCTCTGTCTTGCCTGGGTTTGCGGTCTCATGTCATTATATGCAGTATACAGGGGATATGTCATGGGTGAGCATGTCACGCACTTTTTAACTTCATGAGAGGTCTGTGACATCTTGATCCCTCACAAGTGGCATAGCCACGAGTGATGGAGCAAGAGATCATGGATCTCTCACAAAGATAAAAAGCATATGACACAATCACCCATGACATAGCTGGTTTACACAGTGAGCATGTTGCCAATTGAAAACAGATCTTCAAGGTATTTATGCATTTTATTTTTTACGATTTCAGATCATTACAGTATCTCCTTTTCAAATGTGCCGTCCTACACCATTCAACAGATGCTCAGGCATTCAGAAAGAGTCTCTATAGTCATGGGGCCCGATTCTCAAAAGCGTACGCCAAGCATAACACAGTTTCACCAAAGAGAATGGCACAAATTGTGAGATGCACCAAAAAGTTGTGACATGCTTGATTCTAGAAAGCGGCATGCACCATGTCGGAAACCCATTATGCCACACTTGCGCCAAACCCCCAGATACACAGTGACGTAAATAGACATATGCCCAAAATAGCAGCAGGATCTGCAGTAGTGGGATTCTAGATGCTACCAAACACCAAGATACACCAGTTGCAAATGGCGTAAGTTACACCAGGGGGAAGCAGGTGTAACTTACACATAGTATAGAAGGCGGCCCTGTGAGGCAGTCAGCAGAGCCACTGTTGAGCTAGCAGTGTGAAGACACCCATCTGAGAGAGAGAGAGAGAGAGAGAGAGAAGAGAGAGAGACAGAGAGATGGCAGCAACAGTGGCTATACTGGGAGCATTCCTACTGGATAAGTGGCAGAGTCACTGCAGGCAGTACAGTGGCTGGAACCAGGGGAACAGGCAGCAACCAGTGCAGCACATAGACACCAGGCACCATGCACTACATGTGCACAGAGTCAGGAAATCATACCTGGACCTCACGGAGGAGCAGTGCATTGCAAGCTATCGCCTGCTGAAGGCCATCATTGCAGGGCTGTGTGATGACCTACGGGAAGAACTACAGAATGCCACCCATAGGGGGTATCCTGTTCCAGTGGATGTGAAGGTGAGTGCTGCCCTGTGCTTCCTCACCACTGGAACATTCCAGACCCCTACAGGTAATACCATAAGCATCTCACAGTGTGTAATGTCCAGGTGCCTCAGACAGTTCCTGGATGAAATGATGGACCAAACAGGGGAGTACATTATCTTACCCAGAGATGCACACCAACAGCAGGCAGTGAAGCAGGCCTTCTATGACATTGCACTGTTACCCGTGTGCTTGGTTCCACCGACTGTACACATGTGGCCATCAGAGCACCACCAGGCGAGGTGGATGTGTACGTGAATAGAAAAGACTTCCACTCCATGAATATGCAAGTGGTGTATAACAGCCAGTGCCACATACTGGATGTGGTAGTCCAGTACCCTGGTTCCAGCCATGACTCATACATCCTCCGCAGCTGCGGCCTACATGAGGCATTCCAGAGGGGACAGTTCACTGGCAGATGACTCCTTGGTATGTGCCACCGGCATACAGCCAAGCAGGTCTGTACCACTGTAGACAGCAGACCTACATGAGTAGCCTGTGTCATGCACACTAGTGTTGTACCTTCCATCCCACAGGTGACAGTGGATACCCACAACTGCCATGGGTCATGACACCATTACGGCACCTACGTACTCCTGCTGAGGTCCAATACAATGATGCCCACACTGCCACCCGGTCTGTCATTGAATGGACATTTGGTGTCCTTAAAGTAAGGTTCAGGTGCCTGGATAGATCAGGAGGGGCACTGCAGTATAACCCTGAGACAGCATGCAAGATCTTCATGGTGTGCTGCATGCTGCACAACATCGCAGTACGGTACCATGTGCCACCACCAGACATGGAGGAGGAGAAGGAAGATGAGCCTGATGACCATGGCAGACAGCACCAAGACCAAGCTGCATGGGCCTAGGCAGGGCAATGTTCATGACATGAGCTGATAGCACAACAGTTCAGCTAATGGACAGCAGCCCACTATCAGGTGTCACTGTGGGTAATACTCTATCTGGCCATGGACAACACAGCACCACACAACCATGCCACCTGCTGCTGGACACCTAACACGGTAACACTGTAAAGTGCGAACAGTGGCCATGTGAGGTGGCAGCACCTGGTGGTCCTAGACATCCACTGTAGTGAGTGAAGGACACATGTCTGGTATGAAGACAGGACAAAAAGCACACAGCATGGCCAAACACAGTGATGTGTGACTCAAGGGGGGTGGGAACACAATCACATAATGATCCTTGTGTAGTAGTTCACTGGTGTGTGTGATGGACTGTGAGTGTACATTACTGTGGAACTACCTGTGTGGACCATGCACAACAACCATGAAAACCAGGTGGGTAACCTGCTCCACCATGACTGTGGTGTATGTGACACACAAAGGTTAATACGACAACCAATGCCAGACATGCCATATGCCAGTACAATGCTGACCATGTACAGCTAGGCGCTGTCCACCAGCCATGGGCACTGGACTGTAAACAGTGCTGCCATGTCTGTTGTGTTGCGCTGGGGTGACAGTACATGCTGAGGTGGGCTGGCAGTTCATCTCTGACATGGTGTGGGGTATGGGGGAGGCCTGTGTTGTGGGTGTCTGAGATGGGTGTCATGTCTGGTGGCTACGGACATCATCATGTGGTTGTCATGCACTGGGTGTTGTTTAGGAGGTGCGTGCTGGGATGCAGCACAACACCCAAAGGGTTTGGGTTGGTGGGAGCTATGGCACTGGTGTCTGTGATTGTTGGTGTACACAGTGTGGCATGCACAGGACATCAATGATATGTATCACCAACCTTGCCACAACATAGCTGCGGTGTCAGGAACTGCATCTGTGTGATATGTGTGCATATTAGCAAGCAAGACGCAAATGTATGCAAACTGTGACTGTGACAACACATGCACATGCATATAAAATAACATGCAAATGCAGCAAGACATATATCACTTATGCAGCCTACGTCAAGGAGCGTCGCACATGCGACCTGCACGTATCACATGTGGAAACATGTGCGGCCACAATTTAAGGATGCCACAATGCAACAGACAGCATAAGGAAGCTGTACACTGCTAGCAAAGGCCCATATAGACCACATAAACCAGTATAGCAAAAAAAAATGACCACCTTAAGTGGTAAAGCCCTAATTTTTCAGCTTCTGAGACAGCACAACTTGTGAATCTTGTGCCGCAGTGGCACACTACACTGCTGCCACCTGGGTGCAGGAACCACGGTCCAAGAGAAAGGGACAGGGTGTGGCGGACCATAGGGGCACTCCTGGAGGAGATCTCCAGCGTGAGAAGCACCCCCAAACAGCTCAAATACAGGTTGAAGGACATGACTAGGTGGGACCCTGAGATCCTACCCCACCTCATCCACATGGCTGCCAGGAGGGACACTGAAATCAGGACTGGACAGCAACCTGCGGAAGGTGAGTATGGCACAATGTTGCCACACTGGCGGACACCATTGAAACTCATAGCATGCCTGTGTGCACTTCATACTAACATTTGTATTACCTTTGTCTGCACAGGTCATCAGAGCAGTGCCAACTAAAGTGCAAGAGGTGGACGTGTGGCAGAAGACCAGCATGTGGGGAGACAGCAGGATGTGCACAGCCATCACCAGCAAGGTAAGTGGTGGACAACTGGAGTATGGGGCAATGGGTTGACTGTGTAACAGTGTGTAGCATGTTGTACCAATGATGGATACATGTGTCATGGTGTGCTGTTGCCTGTGGTACTGTGTGTCAACTGTGGGGTGTTCTGTAGCCAACATGGCTACCCCAATGCTAACAGGCCATGGAGGGAACAGAGCAAAATGCTGAGGAGGATGCCCAGGACAATACTGGTGGTGGCATGGAGTTTGGCATTGCACCTGAGGACAGCCAGCAAGGTGGCAGCCATGCTGCAGAGGCTGTGGACACTATTGAGCAGGAGGGGCCAGAGGACATTGGGGACATGCGGGGGCCAGAGGATGTTCAGGACAGCAATGCAGGTGCAATGGACACTGACATTTCCCCAGAGAACAGCCAGAAAGGTGGCACCCATGCAGCTGAGGCACTTGACTCCGGTGATCATGACGAGCCGGAGGACCGAGGACGCGTGCAGGACCCGGAGGCACAGCCATTGGTGGCTGTACAAGAGGGACAAGGCAGTCCAGCCACGAGGGTGGGATTGGGTGCTGAGCCACCACAACAAGGAGAGGCTTCCCAACCAGCAGTGGTCTAGGGCCAGGCACAGCAGGCCGTGGTGAAGGACAAGGGGCAGCAGGCCCCCAACCAACCTGCACTGCCCAATGATTGGGACAGGCTCCTTGCAAACATGGTAAAGACCATTATGGGGGATGTGGCCGGCTCCATGGTTCACATAGGGCCCTGCTGTCTGCCTCGAGAGACCGTTAGTGGGCCACTAGTGCTGTTGTGGTAATTGTGGGGTGGTGTTGGACATTGTATATCCTGCTCGTGGTGCTATCTGTGTATGTCTATTCATTGGTCTATATGCTGTGGGGGGTTTTAACTGTTTTACTGCTGTTATGCATGGGTGGTAGGGGTTTATCAGTTGCACTGTTGTTGTTTATGCTTGGTGGGTGTACCTGTACATATGTTACACTGTTATTTGATAAGCTGGGATTGGGGGTTGGGGGATGGGTTTACCTGTAAATATGTTTTGTTGTTGTTGTTTGTGTCTTCTGCAGGGGGGTGGATGGTGTACAGTACAAATGTTGTTTTTATGTTTATATGGGGGAGTTCTATACATATTGTAGTGTTAGTGTTTGAGTGAGGCCTGTACAGTTATCTATGTTCTGTATATGTTGTGTGGGTGGGGGGACCTGTTGTGTTTTGGGTATATTGTTTTAAATATTTTACAGTTGTTATTTAATTAAAGAATTGAGTTGTGTCACACATCCACCATGTCTCTGTGTGCTGTCTGCATGGAGATTACTGTGTGTAGTGCATAGGTGGCTGACATTGTACACATGCAGTCACATGCATGCGGCACTACAGTGGTGTTGTATGTGTGTCTGCAACCACCAAATGGACAATGTGTGACGGCTGTACACTACACAGCTGCAGTCACAACACATGGTGTGAGACACCATGGTGCACTGCACTGGCAGCATTGCACTGTGGTGTGCTATGTACACATACCCCTTCACTGGGTGAGCCATAACAATGTGCTAGCTGTGGGCCTGTATGGCACCACCCCACCTGAGGGCATCCATGGCCCTGCAGGTGGCACCAGTGGCACTTGGGCCTGGTGGTTCAGGCCACTGTCCAACACCAGAGATGTGCTGCCCAGTGCGGCGCACCTGTCGTAGCGACACTGTACACATAACTCAGTGGCCATGGCTTTTGTATAGTGCCTGGTGGCTACAGCAACCAGTTCTGGTGACAGTACCTTGCGCATTGTTCACACAGGCACATGACATGGCCAACAAGACCGATGACAAGGTGGTTACATGCGCCACAAGATCTGTTAATGGGGGATGTATTGTGCATAATTGTAGGTGCATGTGAGTGGTGGGTATGGGTATGGGTATTGTTGTATTACTGTTGTATTACTGTTTCACAGTCAAGCTGTTATGGGGTGGTGGTTATTCACTGAGTGTATACAGGTGTTCTGCTGGTGGTGGGTGGGAATTGTGTCATATTGTATTGTGTGGGACTGTTGATGTAGTGTCTGGGGGTGCGGGATTATGCGGTGGTGTTTGTGTACTAGTTGTGTTGTGGGGGGGGTGGACCTGAGTGTATCCTACAAGCTATTTCCGGCACATGCAAATATATCCATCACCAGTTATGGCCAGCAGCTGGGTGTTGCACATGGATGCCCATGCCTCCCCACCAACTAGCCAGCAGCTGAGTGTTGTACGTGACTGCCCCTGCCCCCCAAACCCACACTAGCTAGCAGCAGAGTGTTGTACATGACCGCCCCTGTCACCCCATCCCATCGCCAGCAGCTAAGTGCTGCACACATGGGCATCTGTTCATGATGTGCCCAACATTGTGATGGTTGTAGTACTGGCAGCATATGCTTGCACAGAACCCCCTTCCATGGACAACTGCACAACTATTGCAGAGGCCTGCACATGGTGGAGGCCAGTGCTGTTGATGGCCATATTTTGTCGGCAAACACAACACATGACAACACTGTGTGATCTGATGTACTTTATTAAATGTGCTGTGATATACTGTGCTCCCCAACACACACACACACACACACACACACACACCCTCTGTGTAGTGCACAGTGCATTCCCCCATCCTACTGTATAGTACAATACTGTTCATGGCCCTCTGGGCATCTATTGCTGCATGCCCCGCCCACCAAATGTAGGACACAGCTGTGCTGCCTATTTCATTTTTCATGGCTGCACCTTGTTCGAGCACCCGTGACCTGGGCTGTCGGGGCTTCTGTGTTGCCAATCCTGTGCTTGTGTGCCGTATATCCCCTTGCAGGGGCACACTCGGGATGCTGTCCTGTAGCCCTGTGTCTGTCCCCTCCTCGGGAACATTCTTCCTCTTCCTGCCCCTCCTACTCTGCTGTGTCACCATGGACACTGATGGCAGGGCCTCACCACCGTTGTGGTTGCCGCCACCATGTGGTCCCTGTAAGGCTGCCTATCCGGGCTATGTGCCCATGGGCACTGGTTGTTTGCTCTGCAGTGCCTGCATAGGACTTGTCACAGTGGTGGTGGTGCTGGGACCATGGGTGGGTGTACTGGTGGTGGGCACCTGAGATGGCTATGACTGGTGGTGCTCTGGTAGGCATTACAGTAGGTGTGTTGACAAGGCCTTTGTATGCAGTGTCTAGGGCCGATGTGCTGTGACTGGACTAAGCCACCACATGCATGGGTGTGCCTGGCCCTGTGTGTACTGATGGTGTAGCACTTGGGGGCTAGTGGAGTGTGGTCACAGGTGTCTGGAGATATGCCTGGGCCACTGTTGGCATTGCCCACCAGTATGGCATGGGTGGCTGCTGGTGCTATACATGCAGGGCATCCACTATTGCCAGCAGGGCGGTGGCCATGGCTTCATTGTGGCTTTGTTGCAGTGACAGCAGCCATTCCATGGCCATGGTGCAGCATTCCATGGCTTACATCTGCCCATGGGCACATGATTGTAGGCCATTGCTGCACCATGTTGTACATGACCACTGTAGTGTCCCGGGCGCTTGCCTGCATGGTGTTGGTGATGGCTGACAGGTGTCCATCCAGGCTCTGCTGCTGTTCCTGGAGGATCTGCCTGATAGCGATAGCAGTTAACTCTTGTTTGATGTCCCCCTGCCCAGACACCATTGACTGGCAGTAGTTCCCAATGTAGGCAGGCAGGGACAACTGTTCCTGTAACTCCCTTATGGCGTCATCCTGCTGCGCCTCTAGCCCACTACAACTTATGGGGCTCATTTCCCCTACCACTGGTCAGTTGTTGTAACAGTTCCGTTGTTGTTCTGTTGTGCAACAGTCCCTTCACCACTTTCTGCTGTTTAGGTCTGGAAGTCATCACCCACATCGTGCCCCATCTGGGTGCTGTGCTGTCTGTCGTCCACCCCCTTCATCAATTGCACCCTCCTCGGACACTGTCCTGGCACTGGCATCACTGTCATCTGCCTCCACTGCATCCATGGGTGTATCTGGTGTTGAGCTGCTTGATGTAGTGCTGTTGCTGTCATCACTGATGTCCACACCTTCCCTGCTGTGCTGCTGACTTCCACTCGGACCTACACCGATGATCCCACTGTCACCTGGCACTTGTGCAGTACCTTAGGGATGGACATGCTGTCAGTATTTGCTACACACATCCCTTTACTGTACCCATACCCTGCTATCCGCTATGCTACCTAGTTCTGCTCAGTCCCGACACCACCCCCAGCACATAGCAACATGTCCTGCGACTGGTGGTCACTTGTGTCCTACCCCACCCACATATCCATCAACAAGGTGTGACACACATGTGCCCCTGGCCCCTCTCACACCAGTCCTTGTACTAGGTGTTGTACATCATTGCCCCTGCCCCTTCCCCATGGCCAGCGACTGCCATACCTCTTGACTGCTTTGACATTCGCAAGGCACTCTGATTTTCACACTCAAATGTACCCTTGCTCCACATAGGTGTACTGAAGTTCCTCATAATGTTACAGCTATATCTGGACACACAAAATATTACATCATTGAAATTAGTTTATAGGAACATTCCTTATCCCTATCTACGTGTGTCCCACTATCAGAAGACATGTCATTGTTTTAAATAAGACTATGCTACACATTCTGACCCTTTGCTATGCAGTTTGAAGGCTAGTGCTATAATTATTAATGCTGAGAGTTTGAGTGGTATGGTGGCTGCATGTTGCACAGCCTTGCCACTGGCCCCTCAACACCACACATGGCCTGCACCTACAGTAGGTGGTGGTCATGGGTTCCCCAGGACTACATCACACAATCAACAGCAGGGCCAGTTACTGTGGGGATGCCTATCCACCATGCTGCATGCACACTGTGCACTAGGCTGTTTGTGGCAGCCCTACAGTGCCACAGCCAGACATATGCATGGCTGTCTGTGTGTCTGTTGTGTCAGGGTCTACCAACCCTGTTCCACATGGCATCACTGCCCATTCACACTGTTGTTCCTTGCTTTGGGGTGGGTGGTCCACTACTGCACACATGCTCACCCACACAGCAGCCTTCTCATGCACAGTCAGTCACTGTCCCACAGGGCAGTCACATATACAGCATTCAAAACGCACATTCATGTTGCATGCATTGCCCACCACTTCACATACCTGTGCCACTTTGCTGTCTGAATGTGTCCAGGTCAGTGATCCTGCTGATGCTATACTGGCTCAGGTGTCTGGCTATCCTCTTCTCCAGGGTGTTAAGTGGCCGCTGCTGGCTTGGTCCACCCCCTGTGGCCTGGGCACAGTGGCGGTTGTGTACCAGCTCCTGTTTTACCTGCCACTGGAGCAGAGGTAATTATACTTCTTCTGTAGGTCCCTTGCAGTTCTTTTCTGAGTTGCCATTGGATTCACCTTCCCGGCCACAGTGTCCCATGCCTTGCTTCTTTTGTCCTTTTTTGCCTTGTCCCCTCCATGGCTCAGCAGTAGGGTCTGCTGCTTGTCAGTTTTGGCTACCAGTATCTCCACCTTGTCATGGCTAAAATACCTTTTTCACCTCTGCCTCACAGTTGCGGTTTGTGGCATATTCTTGTTGCCTTCTGTGGCCTGGTTTTGTTCCATTGTTGCTTGGCATTCTTTATGCTCGTCTCATGATTTGCGACCTTTTATATGGCGCATGTTGGGATTTGCAACATTCTGGATGATTGGCGGCGTAAGTTGCGACTCTTCTACAATTTGACACAAGTCGCATGTCACTTTGGCGTAATTTGAGCATGTGCGTAATTTGTGTCGGACATATCTGGGCTTTCTAGAATCGGGCCCATGATGTTGTAACCTAGCAATCCTGTTGCTAGGTTGTTTGACACACAGCTGCCCTGACATTCTAAGCTAATTGCGCTGGTTGCCATGCGATTCAGTTGTTATGATGGTTGCCAGGCAGTCAGTTCAGTTCTATAGGCCCACATAGCATGGGAAAATGCATCCCATTAGCTGTAGTAAACTAGTGTGAATGTCTAAATATTTGCACGGTGTGCCGCTGAAAGTTTGCGTTGGGGCAAGGTTTAATTTACATTTAGATACCTTGTGTCATGCGTGGATCTCATGTTCCTTTTTTTGTTTAATTTGTCTGGTGACTGTCAGGAATTGCACATATTCAATTAGGTTAGTATGCTCACTTGTTGACAGGTCGAAACGCAAGCCTGCATTTTATTTTTGATAACTGTCACTTTACTATTTACTTTGACTGCTGCCTGTGACTGTGCTGTTTCATTTAGTATGAGAGAGTTTAAATGCCGCGTGTCATTGTGGCTTGCCACAAGAGAGTGACAGCTTTTTTTTTTCAGGTGACCATTGGGGGGGCACCTGCCTGGCAGCCACGCCCAGAGGGTAAGTCTGGGCATTGGGGGCAGTGTATGGGGCAGGGGCCAATCCCCTGAAGGGGGAAGTGGGCTGGGACAAAAATAAATAAATGGCCCCGCAGCCAATAGCACTCATGCGCTAAAGTGCTATTCACAAAAGTAGCCATGCAAATGAGCCCACTGGGCATGCAAGGTGCTAGTGGCCATTAGCATGCCCATTATGGGCTCATTTGCATGGCTTTCGGGTGGCATTGTGTACCCCCCCACCATTCCAAGCACCAAGCAGCCTCATTCCCTGGTAGTCTAGTTGTGCCCTCCCCTGCCCCGATCACCGACTCAGATGTAATATCAAGTTTTCTATAGTGTAGTGTCTCACTCCATGCCCTGATCACTGATCCCCACAGAAATAGCTCTTTTTCATAATGTCCTGTCCCACCCCATCCCGATCTCTGACACATATAAAAGTATCCCAGTTTCCATAGCGTAGTGTCTCTCCCCGATCCCTGTAGAAATAACCCTTTTCCATAGCGTAGTGTCCCTCCCCCCTCTCTGATCTCCATAGAAATAACCCCTTTCCATAGTGTGGTGTCCCACCCCCTTCCTGATCACTGATTCATGTAGAAATAACCATTTTCCATTGTGTAGTGTCCCACCTCCCTCCTTGGTCACCGATTCCCATAGAAATAACTGCCATACTCTCATTAAAGAAAAAATACAACTATGGATGCAGACAAAGGACAAAAGCCCAACAACAAACCAGGCATTACCATAGAAACATAGAATCTGATGGCAGATAAGGACCGCTTGGCCCACCTAGTCTGCCCATTTCCCTACCTAACGGATAAGCTGCAGATCCTAGTTAAACAACAGCCTATTTCCTCCTACACCCCACTAGAATTGCCTTATGTCTGTCCCATGCATTCTTGAATTCCCCCACTGTTTTTGACTCTACGACCTCCTCAGGAAGGCTGTTCCATGCATCTGTAACCCTCTCTGTCAAGAAATACTTCCTTACATTACCTCTGAGCCTTCCTCCTCTATCTTCAAATTGTGCACCCTTGTTCTTGCACATCTCTTTTTCTAAAATATGCTACCTTCTTGGGCTTTGAGGATTCCCTTGAGATATTTATACGTTTCTATCATGTCCCCCCTCTCCCTCCTTTCCTCGAGGCTATACATCTTAAACTCCTTTAGTCTTTCTTCATATGTCTTCTGGTGCAGACCCTGCACCATTTTGGTTGCCCTCCTCTGGACACCCTCCACCCTGTCTATGTCTTTGTGGAGATGGGGTCTCCAGAACTGTATACAGTACTCCAGAGGTGGTCTTACCAACTGTCTGTACAGAGGGCCAACAACTTCTTGTTTTCTACTGGTGATGCCTCTCCTATGCATCTCAATATCCCCCCAGAGCTCCTTACTGCCTTCTCACATTGCTGGCCCACCTTTAGGTCATCTGATATGACTACCCCCAGGTCCCTTTCAATTTTGTTGTTGTCAGTATCTCACCTCCCATTGTGTACTCTTCCCCTGGGTTTTTGTTTCCCAGGTGCATTACTTTGCACTTCTTTGCATTGAATCTAAGCTGCCATATATTTGACCATTCCTCCAACCCTGAAAAGTCCCTTTTTATCTTTTCCACCCTACGTCGCGTATCAACCCTGTTGCAGATCTTTGTGTCATCTACAAAGAGACATACTTTCCCTTCCAGTCCCTATGCAATGTCACTTATGAAGATATTAAAAAGGACCGGCCCCAGTACTGAACCCCATGGTACCCCACTAGTAACCCTCCTTTTCATGACTGTGAACTCCATTTACTATTACCTGCTGTGTCCTGTTGTTCAGCCAGTCTTTTACCCAGTCTACCACCCTGAGACCCACTCCCAGGCTGGCTAATTTGTTTATGAATCTTTTGTGCGGGACTGTGTCAAATGCCTTGTTAAAGTCTAGGTAGGCCATGTCCACAGCCCCTCTCTGGTCTACTACTTTGGTCACCCAGTCAAAGAAATCAATTAGATTTGTCTGACATGACCTTCCTGCTGTGAATCCATGCTGCCTTGGGTCCTGTGCCCCACTGGCCTCTAGGTACTCAACAGTTCTTTCCTTCAGAAGTGATTCCATCATTTGCCCTACCACTGAGGTCAAACTGACAGGTCTGTAGTTTTCTGCCTCTGTCTTGCTCCCACTTTTGGGAAGGGGAATCACATCTGCCCTCCTCCAGTCCTCAGGTGCCACACCATCCTCCCATGATTTATTAAAAAGGGTAGTCAGTGGTGTTACTAGTTCTTCCCTTAGTTCTTTTAAAATTCTGGGGTGAATCCCATCAGGCCACATTGCTTTATCCACCTTCAGTTTTAAGAGTTCTTTCAGAACCCTTTCTTCTGTGAAAGGACTAATATCAACCCCCTATCCAGAGTGCTTCTATTGACTGGATTAGGTATCTCCCCCTGCTTTTCCGTTGTGAATACTGAGCAGAAGTATTCTTTTAGTATCCCTGCTTTTTCACTGCCGCTCTCTGCCCAACCACCTTCCTCTTTATTCAGCCTCAGTATCCCTGTCTTAGTCTTTCTTTGCTCCCTACTGTACCTATAAAAGGTTTTATCCCCCTTCATAACCGAGTTGGCTATCTTTTCCTCGATTTGGGCCTTTGCTATTCTGACTGCCTTCCCCACTTCCTTCTGCTTTAACTGGTACAGTTCTCTGTCCTGCTCTGTCTGTGTTTCCTTAGACTTCCTGAATGCTATCTTTTTCTCCCTTATCTTCCCCGCCACTTCTTTTCAGAACCATAGTGTTTTTTTATTTCTTTTTGATTCATTTATTTGCTTCTTACAAAGGCTTGTTGCCTCTGTGATGGCGGTTTTGATGTTTCCCCATTGTTTCTCCACCCCACCTTCTTGCCTGTTTGCTAGTGCTTTTCTGAGGCACTCTCCCATTTTGACGAAATCAGCCCTCCTGAAATCCAGTACCTTCACTTTTGTGTGGCTTGACTCTACAGCTAAGTTTATTGTGAACCACGGTTTGGTGGTCGCTTGTTCCGAGATGGCTACCCACTTCAAGATCAGAGATCCTCTCTCCATCCCCATTTGAGAGTACCAGGTCTAAGATTGCTCCCTCCTGAGTGGGTTCCAAAACTAGCTGTCTGAGGCATGCCTCTTGTAGGGCATCGAGAATGGCCCTGCTCTTGGATGTGGCTGCAGCAAAGGTGCTCCAGTTAACATCTAGCATATTTTGGTCCCCCATCAGCAATATCTCCCCTTTCTCTGCCATCCCAAGGATGCCTTCTATCATTTCCTTTTCTATTTCCTCCTCTTGAGACGGGGGTCTGTATACAACCCTTGTGCGGATTGTGGAGCAATTTCCTGTCTCCAGGGAGATCCACAGTGCCACCTTTCCTCCCTGTTTACCCTTTAGTTCTGTTACTTTGATCCCTTCCTTTACATAGAGAGCTACTCCTCTTTCTCTTCTTTCCTCCCTGTCCCTCCTGTAGATTGTGTACCCTGGTATGTTGACATTCCAGTCATGGTTCTCTGTGTACCATGTTTCTGTGACTGCCACAATATTCAGGCATCCCTCTTCCATCAAGGCCACCATTTTGGGGAGCTTTTTACCTAGACTATGGGCATTGGTACTCATTACCCTCCATTTTTTATGACTTTATTTCTTTTTGCCCCATCCCTGTCCTTATTGCCTTTGTCTTTTTCTCCATTTTCCCGTGCCCTTCTCCCTATCGACTGCTCTATCTTGGCGTTTACCACACTATCTACCCTGATTCTTTTGTGGGAGCTGGGATTTCCCTTCTCCTTTTCCTTGCCCCCCCTTTGGCTGGTTTAAATGCTTGCCAATGAAGCATTTAAACCTGTCACCTAGGATCCTAGTTCCCCTCCTGGATAGATGCAGACCATCGCGCCTGTATAGGCCTGCATCGCTCCAGGTGGAGCCCCAGTCCCCAATGAAGCCAAAACCCTGAGCTCTGCACCAGTTTTTCAACCAGTCATTGAATCCCATGGTGTGGAGTACCCTAGTCTCATCCATGCCATAGACAGGTAGCACTTACGAGAAAGTTACCATGTGTCTAAGGCCCCTCCCCAACTCCAAAAACTCCTGTTACACTGCTTTGATCCCATTTTCAGCCAGATCATTCATACCTAGGTGGATAATGACATCCAGCTCCTTCCCCCTTGCATCTGCTCCCACGATATTGAGGAAAGGTTTCCTGTCCCTCCCAGCCATGGTGCTGGGCAGCCACCTTACCTCCCTTTCCCCTCCCTCCCCCAGTTCTACCCCTAACAATTGAGTCCCCCACCAGTAGTTGTTTCCTTCCCCTGTGGGGTCCTGTGCCACCCTCCTGGGGGTCTCCATTGTGGAGGTTCCCAGCATCCTCCTTGGTCTCCACTGTGGGTGCCTCCATAGAGGAACCATGCCTCATCAGAGAGGTGAATAAATTGTGGAGAGGCACAGCAGGAGGGATGTGCCTCTGTTCCACTATCCTCACCCTCCCTGAGTCCACCATGGTCCAACCACTCCTCTTTCTTGGCAACCTCTGAGGTAGTGGCGGTGGCCTCGGTGGTCCCTGGGTGGGGAAGCAGGTTTCCCAAATCCTTGCTAGGTCAGCATGGAGACGAACAACCTCCTCCCTCAGACCAGAGAGTTGCCTGCAAATAGGGCAGCAATGCCGTCTCCAGAATGTCTCCCGTAAGACTGCTGCTCCACAGCCAGTGCATTGTACCACTCCTCACATGTCTGTGTCCCTTCCTGTTAGAGATGCTTTGCTTTTGTTGTTTTTTTGTTCTTGTTTTAGTATGTGCAAGCTTGTGAGTGTCTCTGCCCCCTATTCAGTGTGCTGTGCCTTTAAAGATATGAACAGGTGTATGTTGTTAGCAGTTTTGGGGAAGTGATGTCAGAACCCCCGCTATAAAGGAAGTTATGAACTTGGGGCAGATGAGGTGGAGTAAACCTATGCAATCCAGAAACAATCAACTACAACTCCATTTCATAAGTGCAATAAGACACTCTGGGAGTGTTCATGGAACATATTTTACTGCACGTCCAGGGACTGAAGGCACACGGTCTGTGGCCATGTGCCTCACTACACCTCTGGGCATGCAGTAAAATCTGTTCCATGCACACCTCATCATGTCTTCTTGCTTACATATAGGGCAACGCCTCCTCCTTTCCTTCCAGCTTTACCCTTTCTGAATAGAGTATATTCTGCTATTTCTTTACTCCATGTATCTTCTAGGCTCCACCGTGTTTCCATAATGCCCATGACCTCTGTTTTTTCTACGTACAACAGTGAATCCAGCTCTCCAGATTTTTTCCTCAAACTCCTTGCATTGGCTAGTAGTATTTTCCAGTTTTTATTATTAGTATTTTCACTATGGTTTTATTAATGATCCTAGTAATCACCTCCGAAGTTCCAGATCTTCCAGCTGTACCCTCATCAGAAGTAATCTTATGATCACAATCATTATCCCCTCATCCATTTCCCTTGCCAATTAGTTTAAATATTCCCATATCTTTTTATTTACAGTGTCACCCAGCATCCTTGCTCCCAACTATTTAAATAGAGACCATCACCTCTGTATCAGTCCTTCTGATTATTCAAGTTGTGTCAATTTGTAATGAATCCAAACCCCTCTTTTTAGTCCAAGTTTTTAACCAGTTGTTGATCTTTCTTATTGCTCTAGTCCTTTTAGCTCCTGCCCTTGGTACAGGAAGTATTTTAGAAACAACTACCAAACACTCTTTTTGTTTCAAACTATTACCTACACTTTCAAAATCTCTTTTAATATTATCCATCCTGTGTCCCACCATTGCTCACCTCTACATGGAGTGTCACCACTGGTTTCTCCTCAGATCCCTTTGGTAAGCCTTCCAGATTCTCCCTCTCATCCTTTGCATAGAAACATAGAAGATGACGGCAGATAAGGACCACAAGGCTCATCCAGTCTGCCTATTTCTTTTTCTACCTTATGAATGTGCCATAGGCCTTTGCTCTGTCAATGGCCTATCTATTTATACTCATCTGTATTGCTTCCTTATGCCTATCCCATGCCTGTTTGAAGCCCTGCACTGTATTCATATTCACCACTTCCTGAAGTAGGCCATTCCATGCATCCACCACCCTTTCTGTGGAAAAGAACTTCCTCACATTACCCCTTAATCGGCCTCCCTCTAATCTCATGCTGTGTCCTCTTGTCCTGCTATTTTTATTGTACTGAAACATGTTAGACTCTTTCACCTTGTTAATGTCCTTAAGGTGTTTGAATGTTTCAATCATATCACCTCTCTCCCTCTTTTGCTCTAGTGTATACATATTGAGTTCAGTTAATCAGTCCTTATATGTTTTCTGATGCAGTCCCTGCACCATTTTGGTTGCCCTTCTCTGGACTGCCTCAATTTGGTTAATGTCTTTGTGAAGGTGTGGCCTCCAGTACTGCATGCAGTACTCCAGATGGGGCCTAACCAGTGTCTTGTAAAGAGAGAGAGATTATTACCCCCCTCTTCTGACTTGTGCTACCCCTACTAATATACCCCAACATCTCTCTAGCCTTACCTACTGCTTTAGAGGTCTGCTTGGATGATTTCAGGTCATCGGTGATGATGACGCCCAAATCTCTTTCTTTCTTTGTGACTGCCAGCATCTCCCCTCCCAGCCTATAGGTGACTTCAGGGTTTCTCTTCCCTTTACCTTTGCCCCTGAAAGGCAACAATCTGTTGTTCTTTTTTTAACCCTGCAAATAGTTGTGTCAATAGATGTAATTATAAAGTCACCTATTATAAGCAGAGTTGGCTCAGATTCCTTCATGGTGTTTGCCTGCTGTATGTCATCTTGATGTTCTAAGCTGTCACCTGGTTGTTGTAGAGGGCCATATCTATTTCCTAAGCTTAAAGGTGATAGGAGACAGTTTTTACACCTCTAGATACCCTCCAGTTGTTCTTTTATTGGCTACCCAGTATTCTGATATATTTTTGACCTTTTTTGTTAAATTAATAAACTAATTTTGTTGCCTTTGTAACTACCCTGAATACTTCTCTCCTCAGCAGTTGCTGCTGTCTCTTTTCATATTGCCTGAACATTCTACAACATCAATAACACCCATTCCAGGCCATTCAGATGAATAACATGGAATGGGAGTTACTGATGTTATAGAATGTCTCAGAAATATGAAAATAAAGAGCAGTAGCTGGTGAGGTGTGTGGAATTCTATGTAGATCCGAGGGCACCCCAAAGCTAGTTTGATTATTTATCAAAAAGTCATGAAAGCATATCAGAATACATAACTGGGAAAGGAAAATGGAAGGGCAGTTAACTATGCAAAAATCATTTCCTATCTCCTTTAAATAGCAGTGGGCATCAGCAATTCTTCCTAATTTGCTGCTATGCTTACCCTCCAAATGTATCCATGGTGGTAAATCTTGCACTTCATCCTCCTCCTCCTCATGACTTTCCTCCTCTAATTCATTCCTTTTCCTCTTATCGCCTCCAGCTGATGTCAAACCTGTCTCAGACTGAGCCTTTAAATGTTGATTAAGTCTATTCTGATTTGCTACTAAGACATCTGTGATCTGATATTCAATATGTGCAAAGTGCAGTGCAAACATTTGCACTGCGCCTTGTGCTTGCCTGGGTGCCCAAAGATGCTATATTCAGTGGAATAGCACACTGGCACTATATGACTGAATATAGGGTCATGTCAGCCCAGCGCTAAGCCAGTTAGTGCTGCCCCAACAGGACTCTCGAAGTACATTGCCAGAATGGATAATGCTGGAGCACTATTTCCAATATTCAAAGGGACCCATGCAAATGAACCCATTGGGCATGCAAGGCAATAAGGGGCCTTTTGCATGCCCATTGTGGGCTCATTTGCATGAGTAGTGAGGCATGCTAGTGCAGCACTCCCTTCCCAATTGCCCAGTCCCAGCCATGTATACATATCCTAGTGCTAGTGCCCTCCCCGCCAGTCACTGGCCTGTTCTATACATTACAAAGAGCCATAATGCTAGTTGTCCTCCTTGCCAATCACTGGCCTGTTCTGTACATTACAATCTTCCCTGATGCTAGTGGTCCCCCCACCATGAATCACCAGCCATTCTGTACATTACAGTCATCCCTGGTGCTAGTGATACCCCCTGCCAATCCCCAGCCTGTTCTGTACATTACAATCTTCCCTGATGCTAGTGGTCCCCCCACCATGAATCGCTAGCCATTCTGTACATTACAATCATCCCTGGTGCTAGTGATCCTCCCTGCCATTCGCTGACCCATTCTGTATCTTAAAATTACTCCTGGTGCTAGTGGTAACCCCCTCTCTAATCCCAGCCCTGGCATCCATATGTATAACCCTGGTGCTAGTGGTAACCCCCCCATCTCAGCCCCGGCAAAATTAGTGATATCCCTGGAGCCAGTGATGTTCTTCCCCCTTCCAAGCCCAGTCCTGGCAGCAATATGTACTGTATATCCCTGGTGCTAGTGGTACCCTCCCAATTCCAGTCCTGGCTTCCATATGTATATCCCTAGTACTAGTGATAACCCTCCTCCCTCCATTCCCAGCTCTAGCATAATTAATGTCCCAGTGTCGGAGGCCTCCTCAGATCCCAGCCCTGGCTGCACTCGGGGAGGTGTACCACTAGCACCAGGCATATGCATACAGAAGCTGAGGCTAGGATTGAGGGGAGTTTATCACTAGCACCAGGGTTATACATACAGTATGGAAGCTGGGGCTGGGGCTGGGATGATC
Source organism: Neoceratodus forsteri (assembly GCA_016271365.2). Classification (NCBI taxonomy): domain Eukaryota; kingdom Metazoa; phylum Chordata; order Ceratodontiformes; family Ceratodontidae; genus Neoceratodus; species Neoceratodus forsteri. Next base: position 1,646,355,382 of record CM057455.1, on the reverse strand, counting down.
TGATGGAGCATTGCCACTAGCAATAGGAATATACCTATGGAAGCCAGGGCTGGGATCGGGGGGGTACCACTAGCACTAGGGATATAGATATGGAAGTCGGGGCTGGGATCGGAGGGGGGTGGGTTATCACTAGCACCAGGGATATACATACAGTATGGAAGCCGGAGCTGGGATCGGATGGGGCATTGCCACTAGCACCAGGGATATATCTATGGAAGCCAGGGCTGGGATCAGAGGGGAGTTACCACTAGCACCAGGAATATACCTATGGAAGCCAGGGCTGGGATCAGAGGTGGGGGTACCACTAGCACTAGGGATATACATATGGAAGTCGGGGCTGGGATCGGAGGGGGGTGGGTTATCACTAGTACCAGTGATATACATACAGTATGGAAGCCGGAGCTGGGATCAGATGGGACATTACCACTAGCATCAGGGATATACATATGGAAGTCAGGGCTAGGATCAGAGGGGAGTTACCACTAGCACCAGGGGTAATTTTAAGATACAGAATGGGCCAGCAATTGGTGGTGGTGGGGAACACTACCACCAGGGATGATTGTAATGTACAGAACAGACCAGCAATTGGCAGGGAGTGGAGCTACTAGCACCAGGGATGATTGTAATGTACAGAACAGACCAGCAATTGGCAGGGAGTGGAGCTACTAGCACCAGGGATGATAGTAATGTACAGAACAGACCAGCAATTGGCAGGGAGTGGAGCTACTAGCACCAGGGATGATAGTAATGTACAGAACAGGCCAGCGATTGGGGGAGGGTTACCACTAGCACCGGGATAATTGTATGAAACAGAACAGGCTGGCGATCAGCGGGGGAAACCACTAGCACCAGAGATGACTGTAGTGTACACAATAGGCTAGCCTGCATGCATACATTATGTTTTGCATGGGCACTAACCCTCTTTGCCTACGCCAAAGCCAGTTTTGAATATGGGACTCCAGTGTAAACCTCAGTTTGCATGGGCAAAGACCTGTTAGCACTCGTACAAACTTTTGAATATGGGGCACCTAGCATACCGTCCCTGCTATTTTCTGATTTAGCTCCAGGGTCACTGATGCTATAATTTTATTTAATATTTCTTCCAAGTTATTACTACAAGATTTTTGATGCAGCAGTTTTGGGGTTATTAACTTGGGATATTCAGTTTCAAACCCTAACATCTTTAACTGGTACCTCCTTTCCCAAATTTGAAATGTTGATTCAGTATTATGGAAAGAGATTAGAACCTCCTGTTTCCCCAACCTTGACATGAGTTGTTTATGTGATACGTGAAATAACTCTAATGAGTCTGTGATTCTAAGAGATATTTAACTTTTGCTTTTAGGGAATCAGGATTTTCTTCTCTAGCCCGTAGTATTCCCTTTGCCAATAATTTAGTTCTACATTCTTGAATAATGACTTTCTGGTCTTTTGGAATATTAATTTCATAAGATGTCAGGTCTAACTAAATAGATGGTTCTATAGTTAGACCCATCATTTGAAAAAAAATCTCTCCTGTTCAACAGTTCCTGCACCTTTGGGTTAGATTTATTTATTTAGGAGTTTAACCAGGCAGGCATACTAAGTGGAGAACCACTCGTTTCCAGATGTGACCTGGGGGAAATTAGGGTACCAGGTAACATAGGATGATATTTACATATAGTACAGTTTTTACATATAGTACAGTATATACAACAAAGAGAGCAGACATCTTTAACATTGATGACCCTAGCAGTGCAGCAGTAGATTTTAACATTGGCTAGTAGGAGGCAGGTACCACAGGATGACATTTACATGCAGTACAGGATATACAATTATTGAGTGCAAACAGATTAGTAGAGCTGCCAGGGGGAGCTGCAGCAGCATAGGGTACCACAGGATGACATTTACATGCAGTTCAGGATATACATTTATTGAGTGCAGACAGATTAGTAGAGATGCCAGGGGGAGCAGCAGCAGCATTGAGGCAGGAGCCGCAAGACTGATGTGAAGTGCCAGGAAGCTGGGTAGCGGGCACCCAGCTTAACCAGGACATGAGGGCTTTGGGCTTATGGGTGCTAGGAGCAGGTGCATGTGGAGACGAAGTGTGCGCGGAGGAGTGGGTTGAGATGGCTGTGGTTTGTGGAGTGCCTAATGTCCACAGGCAAGTCATTCCATAATTTGGGCATGCAATATTTGAAAGCCGATTGGCCTTTGGATGTGTGCATGAATGGGACTTGGAGAAGCCTGGAGTCTGTGCTTCAGAGGGAGTAGGCAGGGGAAGGCAGAGCTGATATGGAGGAACCGAGATAAGGGGGAAGGGACTGGGACCAGAATTTGACAATGACTCTGGTCCAGTGGATCTGTTTGCGGGCCAGGAGTGAGGGAAGGGCTAGGGAGCTGTATAGGTCACAATGGTGGGTCATTGGTGGGCAATCCAGGATGAAGCGACAGAAGGAGCAGAATAGCGTGTCTAGGCTAGCCAGGGTGGATGGCGGTGTGGCGCCATAGACAACGTCGCCATAGTCAAGTAGTGGAAGAATCATCTTTTGTACAATCTCCTTCTGGACCGGTGTGGGCATGCATCCTTTGTTGTGATATAGAGCGCCAAGTTTGAGGTGGAGCTTCTTGTGTAAAGATTCGATGTGTGTGGAGAAATCTAGGTATTGGTCAAGCCAGACTCCCAGGTATCTGAATGAGGTGCAGGACTCCAGAGGGGACCTGTCTAGGGTTAGGGATGAGGGGTGAGCAGCTAGGCGGGAAAGTCGCTTTTGCGAACCGAAGATTAGTGAGACTTTTTTTTTTGCATTTAGGAATAGTTGGTTTGACCAGAACCAGTGCTGTACTGCATTGAAGTCCCGTTGTAACACATTGGACACCACTCCAGTGGATGGGCATGAGGCGTACAGTATGGTGTTGTCCGCATACATACGCATAGATGAGTGTGTGCAGGCCAACTGGAGGTCATTCAGGAATATTGAGAAAAGTAGCGGGCTCAAGACTGAGCCTTGGGGGACCGCCATAGTGACTGGGAGGAGGGTAGAGATGTGGGGGCCTATTTTCACTGATTGGTGTTTGCCTACCAGGTATGCATGAAACCATCTTGTGGCATGGCCGGGGAGGCCAGTATCATTTAGTTTGGCTAGTAGCATAGGGTGGGAGATGGTATCGAAAGCTTTGGCCAGGTCTATGAAAATGGCCGAGGTGATACGCCCTTTGTCCATTCTTGAGAGGATGTCATCGGTGAGCCTTATAGGGAGGTGATGGTAGAGTGAGATTTATGGAAACCAGACTGATAGGGGGTGAAGAAAGAGGATGTGTCTAGGTATTGGGAGAGTTGTGCAAAGCAACGTGTTCCTGAATTTTGGCCAGAATTGGGAGTAGGGAGATGGTTCAGTAATTACCCAGTGTGGAGGGGTCACCACCCTTAGGGAGGGGAATAACAATCACCTGCTTCCATGCGGCTGGAATTTTGGCCAGGGAAAAGGAGAAGTTAAGGAGGTCAGCTAGTGGTGCGGCTATGACAGGGGTAGTAAGTGTAGCAATTTGGCATCCAGGCCAGAGGGGTATTTGCCTTTGTTGGGGTTGAGAGCACTCAGAGCTTGGAGCACTTCGACCGGGGTGAGTGGACGAAAAGAGAAACTGTGGTCTGGGAGGAGTTCTGAGATTCGGTGAGGTACTTGGTGTGTGTGTGGGGGGCAGGAGACCGGATAGGAGAGAAGCTGCGCAGCTGGTGAAGAAAGTATTGAAGGTGGAGACCACTTCTCCAGGGACAGTGATGGTTGTGCCTAGGATGGATAGGGTCAGGGTTGGTGGTTGGACAGGTGGGCAGAGGAGGGATTTGATAGTTTTCCAAAAGTTTGTAGGGTGGTTAAGGTTTGACTTCAGAGCCGACGTGAAGTAGTTCTTTTTGGGCTGGCATATAAATTTGGTGCAGGAGTTGCTGAGGGTACGGCAGCTTTGTAGGGATTCTTGGGAGCTTGTTAACTTATGTTTTTTCCATGCCAGGTCCCTGGTATGGCATAGGCTAATGATGTCAGCAGAGACCCGGTGGGAGCCCCTTACTCTTTTACTTTTTAGAGTGGCATGGTACTCCCATATTGTGAGAAAGCTGGCCTTGAAGGTTTCGAAAGCGTAGTCAATGGAAGGTGCCTTCGGTATGAAGGACCAGTCAATGTGAGACAGGTCATGCAGGAGAGAAGGTAGAACTAGAAATTTGTATGATCTCATGAGAAGCGTCCTTGAGGGGGGTTCTGTGGGTCTGTGTACTTTCCTGACCATGTATATCATGTGGTGGTCACTTAGGGAGTCGGAGAGAAGACCAGCATTAATACTCCTGTGTGGGTGAGAAGTAAGGCCCCAGTCCAGGAGGGAGTGGTTAAGCGTTTTAGGGTTTAGCCGGGTGGGTTGGGAGATTAGCTGGGAGAGGCTTAGGGCGTTTATTTTGGTGCGTAGTTTGGAACAGTCTTTGGCGAGCCAATTGAAATTGAAATCGCCGAGGATATGGAGCTCACCAGCTGTGACAGATGACTTTAATGTGGCCAGGTGGTATAGGATGCTGGGCAGGGGGGTGCTAGGGGTGCAGTAGAAACCTGCAACATACACAGGGTTGGAGTAAGGGAGTGCTAGTTTGATTAGTAAGGGCACTATTTCTGATGAAGGTGCGGGGATTAGGACCGGGGTGAACTGTAGCCTGGTGGAGATAAACATGGCAATGCCACCACCTCTTTTCTTGTCCTGGTGGTCTTGCCTGATCGAGTAGCCAGGGATGGTTACAGCAGAATCTGCATGGTGTGGCTTTAGCCAAATCTCCAATAGTATGAGGACGTCTGGTAGTAGCGATATGGCAGTAAGTTACAGTACTGGTATTTTGTTCAGGATGCTGCAGATGTTGAGGTGCAGTAATCTGAGGCCCTTGGGGAGATTCAGTGAGGTGGGGGGGATTGGGAGGGGTAGCACCAGGGCTGGCTTCAATATCCCCTGCCAGTAGAAGAAGCAGTATTAGAAATTGTTTGGTTTTGTACCAGGAAGGTCTAGTCATATGGCAGGAGATGGATTCATGAGGGGTAGGCGCAAAGACAACAGCGGCTATGTTACATACGACAGATTGCCCTGGATGAAAGGAAGAAGGTAGGATGGTTGCACCAAGTACCCAATTATGAAAGCGTCCATGTGGCAGTTGTTGTAGGAAGGTGGTTGAGGGAAGGGACAGGGGAGTTGTGAAGGTGTAATAGGGAGGGCAGTTTGGGAGCCATTGTGGATGGGTTGCTGGGGGGGGAGGGAGGCTAGAGGAAACGACAGGAAGAATAGTGGGAGGAAAAACAGTAGCATTATGCCTATTGTTGTAGCAAGCAGGGGCTGAGTGTAGCGGCCACTAGTGGTGACAGCAGATAAGCTGCAAATGGGAGAGTGGACTGATTGGCTCTGGCGAACTCGAACAGTCACGTGACAAGTAGTGTAAAACTGAAAGCTGACCAAGTGTGGTGGTGGGAGTGGGGCAAGCACATGCCGACTTCTAAAAGGTGGCGCTGGTCCTGAGAGTGCATCCTGTACCTTGTTCGGTCCGGGGGGTGACTGGCGATTGCTCTGGTTGGGGAGGACAGGCAGTTTGGAGGCCCTCGCGACCCCTCGTAGTCCTTCTGGGGAACGCTGGCGTCTACAGGCCCTCTCGACCCCCTACAGCTGAGAGACAAGGATAGAGAGAGTGGAGAATATTTATATGCAGATGGAGAGGTGGGGTAATACTACAGGTATGTTCCAATAACCATGCTAGGCCTGAGTTTTAGCTATACAGCACAGCATGTAGATGTAAGTTGAAACAGTAGTCTTTAAGCAGTACAATACTGAAACTAAGTAAATCAATCATCTTAAGATAACGCATAGATTTCTGATTAAATACTGTTGGCTATGAAGACTTTAAGCAGTACAATACTAAATTAATTATCTTAAGGTAACGCAGAGATTTCTGTTAAATACTGTTGACTATGAAGGCTTTAAGCAGTTCAATACTAAGTAAAAGGAATTCTCTTAAGGTAACGCAGAGATTTCTGTTAAATACTTGTGGCTCTGAGGTCAAAAGCACAAGAAAACTATAGATAGTGCTATGCCGACAAAAAAGAGGCAAAGTTCGTTTTTGAATTGGGTATGTTTGGTGCCAAATGCACACACGCTGACTTCTAAAAGGTGGCGCTGGTCCTGAGAGCGCGTCCCATACTTTGTTCGCTCCGGGGGGGGTGACTGGTGATTGCTCTGGTTGGGGAGGGCAGGCAGTTTGGAGGCCCTTCTGACCCCTCGTAGTCCTTCTGGGAAGGGTTGGCATCTCCAGGCCCTCTCGACCCCTATAGCTCGTTTGCTCCAGGGGGAGGAGGGTGACTGGCGATTGCTCCGGTTGAGGAGGGCAGGCAGTTTGGAGGCCCTTGTGACCCCTTGTAGTCCTGGGGAGGGCTGGCATCTCCAGGCCCTCTCAACCCCTATAGCTGAGAGAGGTCAGCCATTACATTTTTCATTTTGTTATCTGAAAGCTCTAAGTATATTCTTGTCCATGTTGCTGCAATGTAAGTAGTGCATAACTTTCCATACAAGTACAGTGTCTGTCTCATATTTGTCTTTTGGAATTCCTTAACTTGCAATAAAGTCACGTCTGGCACGCTATTCTATTTCAATGTATTACATGTTAGGTGAATTCCTATTCAATGGTTGGGATGGTTTGTTTACCTCTAATATTGTAGCCTGAGTTTGAATGATATTACTGTCATTACCACATGGTTTATCTCTAGTTGCTTCCTGATCTGTCCAGATTGGCTCTATATCTGTCTCACCTCTTTTATAAACCAGTTCATGCAGCAAATTGGGCTTTAGATCCTGTTTTGGTTTGGGGTTATTGACTTTTTTATTATTCGTTCTCCCCGTTTTCTTTTTATTGTTCATTTTTGTTTTGTTTTTTATTTTTCTTTATTTTTCCTTTTCCTTGTTCCTCTAAGACTACCACCAGGTGTTCTCGTACAAAAGGTGGAGGGAAGTTTGTTTGAATGCATTTACTTTCTGTTGGTATTTTCACACAATATTTATCTTTGTTGTTTTTTTTATAAAGCGACCCTTTGTCATATCCCTTATAGTTTTGCTTAACATAATTCTCCATTAACCTTTTTATATTACATTGATTTTACATAACGTTGGGTCTCAGTCCCATGATTTCTTCCCTAATTACCCAGAATAACTCCAGAATTACTATCTTTGAATTATAAGGTGACTCAATGAATTTTAACAGTTCTGGTGACAAAACAGAAGCAATCAAACCATTTCCTTGTTGTGAACATTGGGAAGAGATTCTAATCTCCTGATCTCCTTGGTTTATTATTCCCTGAAATTTATTAGGGGAAGGTTCCCAAGTGAATTTGGGGTATGAAATATCCACTTCTGGGAAACAAAATAGTCTTACTTGTTGCCAATTTTCTTTCCTCTTTCGATGTGACTCCTGTTTTAGATCTTTTTTCAGTTGATTATTTCCTTTCCATAGTCCTTTTAAACCACTGATCGTTACCACTAATATGTTCACTACTTCTGTCAGATTAGTTATACATAGAACAAAGAAACTGATGGCAGATAAGGACCACTTGGCCCACCTAGTCTGCCCATTTTCCCTATCTACTGTAATACTGTAGACCCTGCTTGAACTCTGGTTTCATCTACCCTTTCCTAACCATTAAAGTTCCCTTATGCCTATCCCATGCATTTTTGAATTCAGTTACCATTTTTGTCCCCATCACTTCCACTGGGAGGCTGTTCCATGCATCCATCATGCTTTCTGTGAAGAAGTACTTTCTCACGTTTCATCTGAGTCTACCCCCCCTTCAGCTTCATAGCATGACCTCTTGTTCATGAGCATCTTTTCCTCTGAAAAATGCTTCCCTCTTGCATCTAATTTATACCTGTGAGGTATTTGAAAGTCTCTATCGTATCCCCCCCTCACCCTCCTCTCCTCCAGGGTGTACATATTGAGGTCCTTTACTCTCTCCTTATAGGGCTTTTAGTGCAAACCCTGCACCATTTTAGTTGTCATTATCTGGACTACCTCCACTTTGTCTATGTCCTTCTGGAGATGAGACCTCCAGAACTGGACACAGTACTCTAGATGAGATCCCACCAATGATTTGTATAGTGGTATCACCACCTCCTTCTTTCTGCTGGTGATACCCCTCCCTATGCACCCTAGCAATGCACTGGCTCTCTCCACTGCCTTGTCACAGTGCTTGGTAATTTTTAAGTCATCAGATATGATTACCAACAGGTCCCATTCCTCTTTGGTGGTTGTCAGTACCACACCCCCCACCATGTACTCCACATCTGGGTTCCTGTGCCCCAAGTGCATGATTTTGCACTTCTTTGCATTGAATCTCAGTTGCCACATTCGTGATCACTCCTCAAGCTTACCTATATTCCACCTTGTTCTTTCCACCCCCCCACCCCTGAGTGTCAACCCTGTTGCAGATCTTTGTGTCATCTGCAAACAGGCATACCTTCCCTTCTAACCCCTCTGCAATGTCGCTAATAAAGAGTATAGTTGTAATGTTTTTAATCTGGTACCATAATCCATGTCAGCCATTTTATCAGTCCTTTTAGTTACCCTACGCTGTACTCTTTCTGTCATTTGCTGATAGCCAATAGAAGTTGAGGTACAAAATGAAGCACAGTAATCTAAGTGAGGACAAACCAAGCTTGTATATAAGGGCAATATTACTGATGATTTTCTACTTTTGATATGTCTCAAAATATTACTTATAATCATGTGACATTTTTTAACAGTTTTATTAGTATGAGAATTAAATTTTAAATCATCTGTAATTGTTATACCCAAATCCTTTTCCTCTGTAGTGGTCGTTAATTTTACATTTTGTATTAAATATTTGTACTTTTTATTATTATTCCCCGTATGCATAACTTTACATTTTGCAGGGTCGAATTTCATTTTATTTTTTACTGCCCAATTTGGTAAATTATTTAAATTATCTTGTAATATATTTGCTGATAAAGTGTTATTCACAATACAACTTATTTTACAGTCGTTGGCGTATTTATTTATCCAGACGTCTTTAGATGTTTGCATACTAGTAATCATTATATTAAAAAGTAGAGGTCCAAGGACAGAGCCTTGTGGTACACCACTGGTTACTAGACTCCAGTTGGATCCATGACCACGAATAACCACTTTTTGATATCTGTTATGTAACCATGATGAAATCCAATTGATAAAATGCATGTCCAGATTTAAATTGTGTAGATGTTCAATCAAAATTTTATGTGAGACAGTATCAAATGCCTTTTCAAAGTCCAAAAATATGACGTCCACCAGAAAGCCATTATCCAGCGCATCACTAACTGACTCAAAGAAACTAAGGATATTTGTGAAGCATGATCTACCAGTGGAGAAACCATGCTGAAAAATGTCTGTGCTACCCGAAGTTTTAATATGTTCAGAAATTTTAGAATTAATTAATCTTTCAATAATCTTGCTGATAAGTGAGGTTAAACTGATAGGCCTATAGTTAGTTATCTGTCTGTTACCACCTTTAAAAATAGATGTAATGTTCGCCATTTTCCAGGCTTGAGGAACTCTTCCTTGATTTATAGTCATATTGAATAAACAGGTTAGTGGACCAGAAAGTTCTTTAGATACTTCTTTTTACAAATTCAGGGTGAATACAATCTGGACTGGGAGAAGTATTACATTTAATTTTGTTAATGGCTTCTACTATATCCTGTTCTGAAAAAAATGATATGACATCTGATGTGTGTTGAGTGTTCAAAGGTATTAAGTCTGAATGACTAAATATACTTGTGAAATACTGATTAAATTCTATAGCCATATCTTTTTTCACTAGTGATTATTTAGTTGTCTAATTTTAATGGTCCTATCCCAGTATGAGTTTGTTTTATTGAACCGATATAATTATAACATTTTTTCTTATCTTTAATGTTTTTAGCTAAATTTATCTCTAATTTTTGTTTTGATTTTATAATCATTTGTTTAGTTTTCCTAGCAAGTTTTTTGAACTTACACCAATCAGAGGCCTTTTTCGACTTACTATATTTATTATAGGCATGATGTTTCTTGTTTATGATATGCTTTAAATCTTTAGTCCACCATAAAGGTATTGTTTGTTTGTTATTATTATTATTATTATATTTTACTCTGTCAGGCACCCAGGTGTTTAAACAGTAATCTATTTTGACTTTTATTTTTTCCCACACATGCTTAATCTCAAGATTATTTTGGTCATTAGACCAATTCCATGAAGTCAAGAATTTTTTTTATATTATCATAATCTGCTTTATAATCATTTTTAAACCTACTTATCCCTTTGTTGCCATTTACATGTCTTATGATATCACATGTGATCATGTTATGGTCACTATTACCCAAGGGTGGCAAAATGACGGGAGTCGAAAGGAGGTCAGCATTATTTACGTCAATAGCTGAACAACCTGCCAACAATTTAAGCAGGCCCAGCCAGTTCCCATTCCCAACCTGCAATTAAGCTCTCAAAAACCCTGGGAGAGAATGTATATTGATTTTGTGGGACCATTACCTCCCAGCGAAAATAAAAAGTATCTTTTAGTAATCATTGATCACTTTATGCATTACATAGAAGCTTTTCCAGCACATGCCGCTACTGCTAAATTTGTGATTGATACATTGGCCAAATAAATCTTTCAAATAGGGTGTATCCCACCTCATATACATTCTGATCATGGCTACCACTTTAAAAACTCACATGTGGAAGACCCAATACAAAAATACAATCTAAATTGACATTATGGGACCCCACATCACCTGCAATCCCAAGGTCTTGTGGAAAATGTTAACAAGCAATTAAAACAGTCCCTGATAATGGGACAAAAATAATTTTGGACCTGGAGTCTGCCGAAGGGCACTTACACATCTTAAAAGCAGACCACTTACAAAGAGTGATCTTTCACCTTACCAACTCTTTACAGGAGCCCAAATGCAAACCCAAACCCTTCTGGATGATACCTCCAGACAGGATCCAATCAAACTCCAAGATAAGGTTCAGCAACCAGTAAATCCATATCAAATTGGAGACTGGGTCTGTTGGAAAAAGATTATTACTACCCCATGGGTCCAAAATTCATTAAACTCATGCAAACTGAACAAGTATCCAATAATGCGGTCCTTATAATGGTAAAATAAAAACCAAAATGGGTCCATGTATCGCAATTACAGAAGTGCTCTATTCCAGATGTCTGATAACATACCTGAGCTTCCAGTCAACTGGCACCAACTACCCAGCATAGAAAGAAGACGAGCAAGAATTCTGTTTAACAGACAGCACCATCCAAACTGTTACACCAATGTTGCTGAAGTTCGCGTACTTGAAAGAGGACCACTACAATCAAGAAAACAATGTAGATTGGATATTCAAGAACTAATTACAGCCAAATAGTTTGCAATACGTATTCTTTTTTTGTTATGCTTCCTTTGCATTTGCCTTGGTTTTACATTAGCAAAATTGTTTACTTAAATGCTTAAAAAATCCAAAACCTGCTATAGAACAGGCAAAATCCCTCGGTGGAAAGCAACACCAAGGCTAACCTATCACAGAAGTCAAACTCTCCATGGGAATCTCTATTGGAGCCTGTTGAGACTGGTTGCTGCCTTATTTACATACATGCTCATGTACATAGTGTTCTTATTATCTGCGACATTCCTGATCTCTCCTTATTCCTGGTAATTTCAATATTCCATGATGCAGTGAGTCCAAACCATTTTTAAAGACATCACATACCCCTTACACCATGCTGGATGAACCTGTTAAGGCTCATACAGCATCGCGCAAGGTTAAAAACAAACCACCAAAATGCTCCACATGCAAACTGTTAATTACTACAGTGCTTTTTATCACTATACTCACTTTTTTAATTTATGCTTCTGATTTACCACACAGTACTAATCCTACTGTCTTGCTGACCCAAGACATTCCACAACCCAAAATACCTACTCATAACAATCCACAACCTCAGAAATTCTATCAAATTAGTCCTGTGAGTACATGACACTTAATAGTACTGCTAACACAACATCAATGCCAAATATGCATGCACACATACATAATCCTTCTGGAAACATAACACACAAACCAAAGCAGAATGTCACCAATGCAAACAAGCAATTCCCTAAATGCATACCTGTGGCAGTTGAGCCACACCTGTATCAGTACAATCTCAGTATGGACATCAGAACTTATATGGATTATTTACCACCACAATACACTTATCATTACTTAAGAGACTACAAGCATTCCTAAAGAAGGTTAGGGTACATTGCAACTCATGCTCACAATAGATTGATGATCAACCTACCATGTCCATCAACGTAACAGCAATTTTGCCAAAAATCACACATCCAACTGGTTTCAAAAATTACTCTAGAATACATTACCTAGTTTGAACCAAGAAAAATGAATCTGATGACCCCTTACAACATCAGTCTTGTCCAAAGGACTATCTCCACTATTCTAAAAACCTTAGAGCAGAAGATGTGGGAAAATTTGTCAAGAAAAACAGAGATTATTATAGAATAATGCACAAATACTGACCATTGAAGGATGTGACACTGTCCTCACTCTACAGTGACAAGACAATTGATACTATTTGCAAAGGATCTGCCTTGACACTCCTCCCAAAATTAAATAGAGCACCAAGGAACATAACGGTTAAAGATGAGGAAGTCGTGTTAGTTTAGTTCAAACAAGAAGCTGTGAAAATATACCTCTGTACAAAACTTTTGCAAAAGCCCAGATGTACAAGAAGAACAATATAGAAAGGTCAGTAAAATTCAAACCGATTTTCAAAATACTACTCACTGTATAGTTGATTACATTGAGGCACTGACGCTATAATCGCACAATGTATACAGAACTATATCCCAGCTTATGTATGTGCCTTGCAAAGAGACTATGCCCTGTGACAACCACCTCCAAATAAAGCAATATGCAACCCCCTTCTTTGCAATAAGACTGCAGGCTGCCCTGAACCTGTAATTAACCTACAAATGCATGCAGTACATAGAGAATAATGTATGGGTAGTGGGTTTATAACAAGGATTTTGCATCCCTCTGAGGGGTGGGATGCCACATAAACCCCGAGAGTAAAGCTCGAGGCATTTATTTAGGCATGTCACACTGAGGGTGTGTGTAAAATCCCTACCCATCCTTTATTTTGTACAATCATGGGGATCATTTTGTCACCACAACAATTATACAAAAAAAGTGGATTTGTTACAAGCCGTGGACTGTTGGGATTTCAGCACAGTCCGTGGTGGCTTATAAACTAGTTCAGTTTTTTTTTGTTTTATTAAACCCTATCAAGGATTTCTGTGCCCATTTTTCCTTAAAAAAAAGAACTTACTGCTGACTGTGTGTTGGGGAACTGGAGCAGGTGCGGCACTGAGGAGTGGGGAATGAAGCACAGAACAGGAAGGTTGCCACAGGTGCATGCGCCCAACTAGGGAAACCGGCCAGTTATAACGACAGAATTATAACCTAGTTTTCCAATGGGAAAAAATGATTACCAGTTATTATAATGGTATAATGAATTAAGGGACATTCAAAATGTGGGAAAACCAGGCACAGCCCTAGTGCAAAAACTATTGGGACGTGCTAGCAACCTGCTCTCTTGCAAAGAAAACACCCCTCCATGTCATGATGACATATATGAATATGAATTGGGATACAGCATCAATTTCTGCCATTGAATACAACAACCACAGTCAAAACACCACAAACGATCATTGTCAGAAGCCTATCAACAAATCACCAATACCAATCGGGAATATCAGCAAGCTATGGAACATCTAGGGAAAAATCTACAGGACTTAATTGCCTATCTTAATGACCAGCACCTAAGATTGGTGGATCAACTAAATGGGGTAGAAGGCATAAATGAAGCAGCAAACATGCATTTAAATGTTCTCTTAAAAGGTTTATGTCCAGAGTTGGAACAAGCATGCAAGACAAAATTCTGTTTTGACCCTGTTGAGTATCAAATTCAAGTAACAAAACTCAGCCACACTGTTCACCCATACACAGGCACCTTACACGTGGTTCCACCAATACCACTACAGTCACAATTATTCTTACTCACACAGCCAATTATTTGTGTCCAACACACACCTCATTGCTCAAATGGTGTTGGCCAATTCAAGAGTTTAGTTGTATATGTTATCTGTATAATATGCTGCAAAACAACACACTGTCAAGCAGTAAGACTATAGGGAACCTTGATGCCCCCATCCTTATGTCTGGTTATGGTTGGAAAAATATTACAGATTTCTGTATAAAATACTATAACTGCACTGCCGAGCAGTTAACAGCCCCCTCTTATTACAATCTTACACATTTGCCAACACACAAGAAGGCCTTATTCAACATACTATATCCAAATTAACCTCTGTTTTAGGTACTATGCAGTTCCTAAAGTTTACCCTAAAACCCCAATACATGGCATTCTAGCAAGAACTAAATAAGGCTGAACATACCATTCATTAAATAGTAAAAAAAAATCATTTAATACAAAATGACATAAATTCAATAGAAAAGTATATACATTCAATAAAAGGTGACACATATTAAATTAACAATGCCATGCATTCAATGCAGTGACTCTACAGGAGCAAATAGTGAAACTCGAAGTAGCTCAATCAGAATTAGAATTTTCAAGTTGGAAATGTAAATTCAATCATGTCCTTTAGCCAATATTCAGGGGGCATGAATAAAGGGGCCTTAAACTGGTTAACTTGCTAAGCTGGGTAAACTGGCTGTTAGACTGGTTACTATCACCATTTAACCAAATATTGGTGGTTTGGGGAATCACTACTGTGGTCTTAATACTCTGCTGTTACAAAAGATTACCTATGCCATTATTATTGTCACAAACCCACTCCTGGGGTCAGGCCCTCTGCTACCACAGTGCCTAACTTTTAAGTGCGATTCATGAACAGGGGACAAACAGGGACACCCTCCTGTTTGTTTTGGGTCCAAGTAAATTACCAGTCTCAAGTCCTGGGGTCAATTTTGAACCCTTTTTAGCTAGCACACCCAGGTAACAGGTCCAAATATCACACTCTTCAGGGGACCCAGCGGGCATACAACCAACCTGGTTCACAAATCCCCCCTTCTGACTGAATGAGATGCGAGTATTTTTCTTACTTTGCTGGATCTTTATACAGATCCTTGTTAGAGTGGCTGCATAAGATGACACAATAAGCATTTAACAGTAGTGTTAGAATATTAAGGGCCAGATATTCAAAACTTAGCAAGGAGCGCTGTTTGCACAGGATTAGCGCGGGACTGCCATATTCAAAGAGGGAGATAGCGTGTGCTAAATGCAATAGCACCGGGCTAAAACATAATGTATGCAAGGGGCAAAGTGGAGGAGTGGGAACCTGCATATGGGTGCAATGGGATATTTAGAGACATAGTGCTGCGTAATGCACCATTGCGCGGCACTTAGCGCAGCACTACTGACTGTTTATAAAAGGGAGGCCTAATCCCAGGACAATCCACAGAGAAGGGTGGCCAGACCAGGAAGTGTAACACAATGGCTTTTTTAAGTAATGATGTAGTGCTGCACCTGATGGAGCAGGTTGTGGAGGAGAACAAAAGAGAGCAGGCTCAACAAGGCCCATTACTCAGACAAAGGAGGAGATATGCTGCACACAGATGGTACCGGCCCAGAGCCTCCTTTGAGACCCTGCCTGTTGACCACATCGTTGGCTGGTACAGGTTGGATGGGGGAATGTTGAGGCAGTTATGAGAACTCCTGCATGAGGAGCTGCAGCCGAACATCAGGCATAGCCATGCCATGTCAGTCGAGGAAAAGGTGACGGCAGCGATGTGTATCCTAGCCACTGGGACATTTCCGCACCCAATGGGGGACACTATTGGGATATCGCAGTCTGCCACATCGCATCTCCTAACCCAGTTCCTTGATGCTCTCCTGTCACATGCTGGTGAGTTTATAGCATTCCCCAGCACAGCAGCAGAGTGCACAGCAACCATGCAGCAATTCCACTGAGTTGTGCACCTACCCACTGTACTCTTACCTCATCTGCAAGGCTTGTTTGACTCAACAAACTCGGAGTGCATTCTTATGGGGGACTTCAACCTTAATTGGAATGATGACAGTTCAAAGAAGCATGTGGACTGTCACAACTAACCTCTGCACCCACTAGACCTCACAGAGTCAACCCTAATCAAAGCACCCTGCTGGACCTCATGCTAGTTAATAAACCACACAATATTACTCACACCAGGTGTTCTTCAATGATATAAGTGATCACTGTGCCATAGCCTGTATTAGACACTCTCCTCAGGAAAAGTCGGCTCCCAATGCTGTATTGAAGAGATGCTTGAAAGGTTTCTGTCTAACTACATTTCTGTAGGATCTGGGCAATTTTGTTTGGCAGGACGTTTACCTAGCCCCATCTGTCAACGAGACGTTCAACATCTTCCACAAACTACTAAAGGAATTGCTAGACAAACACGCCCCCTCAAGGCTCTTCAAGTCCAAAAACAGACCATCTGGCTGGTTCTGCCCTTTACTGAAGAAAGTTCTTAAGGATAGAGAATGTCTTTGGAAAAAAGCCAGGAAATCTCATTCAGAAGCCGATTGGCTCACATTTCGTGCCACCAGAAATGCCTGCACCAAACTTATTAGATCCAAAAAAGCTAGCTTTTTCCAAGCAGCATTGGAAGATAACAAGTACAATGCTGCCAAGTTTTGGAACATCCTCAAAGAGGTTGCAGGCCACACCACTGTAGCCTCCCTCCCCACCAAAATAGTGTCTGTGGACAATGTCTTCACTGGCAAAGCTGAGATCCTAAAACACCTTAATGATCATTTTGCTACTGCGGGGCTAGCATTCGACACCTCCCCAATCAGCAAACTGAGTCTACACAGGGATAGCACTGGTGTCACTAGACCCAATGCTAACTCCATTCAGTGTCACTCCGCTACCTTCAGCTTCTGACCTGTTACCTTCAAGCAGATTGAGGACCTTCTATTGACGCTGGATACAAAAAAAAGTACTGGTGCAGACTACATCGAACCCTCCTTCCTAAAAATTGGTTACTGTCACCTGACTGCCCCCATTACCCATCTATTTAACTCCTCCCTTATGCAAGGCATGCTACCCAACCTATGGAAAACTGTACACATCATCCCCTTGTTTAAATCCAGGGACCCGAGCGACATGAATAACTACCAGCCAATCTCCCTACTACCAACTCTCTCAAAATTACTTGAAAAAATTGTTAACATCCAAATCAGGGAGC
This sequence comes from Neoceratodus forsteri, assembly GCA_016271365.2. Taxonomy (NCBI): domain Eukaryota; kingdom Metazoa; phylum Chordata; order Ceratodontiformes; family Ceratodontidae; genus Neoceratodus; species Neoceratodus forsteri. The sequence goes on along the minus strand of CM057455.1, from coordinate 1,646,338,052 downwards.
ACCTGGACTCACAGAATCTGCTAAACACCGCTCAATTGGGCTTTAGAGCTACAGCACGGTTTCTGCCCTTACCAAAGTTACCACAGATTGGCAGATGGCCTTAGGCTCCAAGAAGCATGTGTTTGCCCTCTTCCTTGCCCTCAGCAAGGCATTCGACATGGTGGACCACAACATTATGCTTAATGCTTTGAGTGACATTGGCCTCGACAGTGCTGCCATTAAATGGTTCACTTGCTACCTTACTAGCAGACACCAGCAAGTCAAAGCCTCAGGTGACCTGTCTCCTCTAAAACCATTGCTATGAGGTGTCCCACAAGGCTCCATTCTGGGCCCAATCCTATTTACAATCTACATCAACAAGCTTGACTCAAATATGTGCACAGCTAATGTTCACCTATTTGCAGATGACACTGTCCTCTACACCGTCAGCCCCACTCTGGACTTGGTATTTGAGGATCTACAGCAGGATGTTATTTCTCTGCAGCATAATCTAATTAAACATAAGCTCCTACTCAACGCTAAAAAAACTAAAGCTATGATTATCTCACCCAAGGCAGCCTCTGGCCCCTCTAGCAATCACAAGATCCTAACTCTGCTGGGTGAACCCCTTGAAACTGTGGACAACTTTAAATATCTGGGGTTCTGGCTGGATAATAAACTCAACTTTCTATTTCACCTGAATGAGGTCACCAAAAAACTAAGACAATGCTTAGACATATTCTACTGCATCAAAAACCTCCTACCAAAGATGTCAGGAAGAGGCCAGTGCAATCTACATTCATGCCTCTCCTGGACTATGCTGAATTCCTGTACGATAATTGTCCCTCCTCAGCGCTTAGTAAGCTTGACACCCTCTACCACAGGGCCTTGAGGTTCATCCTGAATCTACCTTCTCACACTCATCATTGCCTGTTCTACCATGAGCTGGGATGGTCCTCCCTCCCCACAAGGAGGAAAAGAAATGCTCTTCTCTGGCTCTACAGAGCACTGTCGGATAGGCTTCTGGCATACATCTCGAGCCTCTTCGAGTGTGCCAAGGGTGCTCACGGTTTGTGACGCTTCTCCCTACTTTGCCGTCAGACACCAAGACTTAAAACATCCTATGGCTCAATGGCAATCACTTTCTCCTTCCCTTCTCTATGGAATTCCATGAGTAACTGTTTAAAAATGTATACCCTCCCCGGTCCATTCACCTTCAAAGCAAAGATAACCGAATACCTAAAAGATACCTGTAACTACTTTAGGTGACCTAACTTCCATAACCTCCAATACTTTTTGCCTTTACTCTGGCACTTAGATCGCCTAGTTCCCTAGCTAGGGAGCTCCCAGTACTTGCCCTTCGCTTCTCCTGTTCCTCACTCTTTTTCTCCCTCTGTCATTCTCTCTCTCTCTATCTCACTCCCTCCCTCCCTTTCTCGCTCTCCCTCTTTCCCACTCCCTTTCCCTCTCTCTCTCTCTCCCTCCCATCATCACTCTCTCATTCCCTTCTCCCCCTCTCCCTCACTCTCCTCCCTCCCTCCCTCTCTCTCATTCTCTTTCACGCTTCTCCCCTCTCTCCCTGTCTCTCTCACTCACTCTCTCACTCACTCTCACTCTCACTCTCATCTATCCTTCTCTGGCCTGGTATATATATACATGCAAATAATTCTTATTGTGATATCTTTGCTAACTGCGTGTATTATGACCTCTGTATTCTTAAGATATATTCAATCTACTCATGTACTCCTGTGATTGTCTACCTGTGTCTGTATACTGTTGATATCCAGGATCACCTTGAAAATGAGCTTGCTCAATGGTGTCTATGCCTGGTTAAATAAAGTTGATTGATTGATTGATTGAGTGACTTGGTGCCATTGACTTCACCCATGTCCCCATCTGTGCACCACCTGGTGATGCCAGTGACCTGAACGTGAAAGGGAAGTGTTCCACTCAATTGATTTCCAGGTGGTGTGCGATGCGACTGGGTGCATTACCAGTGTCTTTGCACAGTACCCTGGCAGTGCCCATGATGCCTTCATCTGGCACCAGTCCTGGCTGTGCTGGGCATTTGAGTAGGGTAGGATTCCAAGTGGGCATCTAGTCGGTGAGTATGGGCCGCCACAACAGGGTGACAGCAGGGGGGGATAGGCAAGGGTAGCCGTGGGAGGGGCAGAGAGCAATGGTACAGAGCAGCAGTGGGCACTGTGCAGGACAGCAACACTAATACCTGATTGATCTCCACAGGGGACAGTGCCTATCCCCTACAAACCTGGCTGCTGACACCAGTACCTCGGCCAGCAACAGTGGCTGAGGAACAGTACAATGAGGAACATGCTGCTACAAGGAACATCATAGAGAGGGTCTTTGGGATGCTCAAGATGCGATATCGTTGCATAGACCAGTCAGGTGGTGCCTTACAGTATAGCCCTCAGAAGGTATGCCGTATCATACTGGTGGTCTGTGGTATGCTACACAACATGGCACTGAACCATGGGATATGTGCACCTGAACCTGAGGTACATTCTGAAAGTGAGCCAGAGGCAGGAGTAAGGAAGATAGTAGAGCAACTCAAGTGGTGGGATCTACGCATGGTCCGCCGGGCCATAGAGCACAGGAGCAACATTATCGAGACACTGAACCAGGGTGGACGGTGAGTAAACATAACACAGACAAATAATATGGTATCAACAGTACATTTAATGGTAGTGCATATACAGTACAGTGAAATCAGTGTAATATATAGGTGCTGTACAAGTTGCCAGTGTGGTTATGTGATGTGGTGCAGTGCGTGTCATGTCTGTGGGCCACCACCACCATACCCCTCAACTGTAACACAGTACGAGGAACCGTACTGCAGTTACATCACTGCAGCTCCCTTTTCCAGAGTGTGAGGACCTGTCCCACACTCAGTGGTAACACCATAAAGAAAATCCCCATCGTAGATGATGCCAACAAAACAGGCAATTAAGAACAGATGGCCTGAACAGACATGCAAAGATTGTAACAGTCCAGTTAGCTGCTGAGGGAATGCATTGAGAAAGAGTCCCACATTCTGCTCAGTAGTATCACATCCCAAGAGGCACTATTGTACGGTTGGGGGATAAAAGGTTGAGAGGTATGGCCACCACCCAGGTGCACACAAGAAACAGCAATGTAGATATGTGATGGCAGGGGCTGTGGCATGGGAGTGAACAAGGACCATGGAGGACTGTGTGTGTGTGCAGGGGACATGGGATGTGGCTGTGTGCATAGGCATGCAGGTGAGGGAGACAGGGCCACAACACGCATGTGGTGGAGCACGTCAGCTGCCCCTGTCTCCGTGCACACGTTGCACACCCTGTGTTTGGAGCAAACTGCTGGGCATGCTACATGCTGAGGACATAGTTGGGTGGATTGAGGTGAGGCTGGGAGGGCAGGCCATCCATGGCCATGCCTTGAGGCCAGCACAGGAGTGGAGGGAGGATGGCCATGATGACATGCATGTCCTGTGGATGAACGGGAGGTAGGAGTTGAGGAGGTTGCGCCCACCCTGTGCACAACTCTGGCATGCAGCTGCCCATGTGGTGTATGGGTGCACCCTGCAGTGCTGTGGCAATAGTGTCCTGCAGTACCACAGCATAGGCCTACACAGCAGCAGTAAGGCTACCAAAGTCATGCTCAATGGTGGCAAGAACATGGGTTATTCTCTCTTCTGACTGCTGCTCAGCATGGGCAAGACCAGTGCTCACTGTCTCCCGCAGCTGTGACAGCTCATGCCGCAGCTCCCTATGGAGATCATGCAGGTCCTGCTGGGCTGCATACTGTGAGGCCAAGGCCTCCTGGAGCATGGGCCACACACTCTGGCCATCCTGTGCAGTTGCAGCATCAGCATCCTGCACCTGTGGCAGGGGTTGTGGCTGGCACTGGGCAGTGTGTTGTGCAGGTGAAGAGACCTGTGGGGGTGGCTGGCGGTGCGTTGGCCACTGCAACTGTGGCCTCACAGGTGACAGAGCATGCTGCTGGACTGGCCCTGCAGTCAGTGCCCTGTGGCACATGTTCAGTGGGAAAGACTGTTCAGGCAGGGGAATAGAAGCTGTGGGCAGAAAGGTGGCATGTGCCTGAGTACCCCTTGTCCCCATTTCAGGCATGGTGCCGTCCCCCATTGCATCAAAACCTCTGGTGCCACTAGCCGCAACCAGAACTGGCATGTCAGGTTCCTCCCCTGCATCCTCTGAGCCATGGTCACTGGTTACAGTCAGGATCACCACCTGCTCTCCACTCAAATCCTCCACCTGGGCATACTCAGGTGGATTCAGTGACTCCAGAAAGGCTGTATCCTCCTCTTCTGAGGTTTCTGCATATGCCATTACCTCATAATGTCTGTGAGTGGACATTGTGCAGACCATTATTGCCACTGCAGGTCTACCTGTGGCTGCCATGCCTGATGTGGAAGAGCACACCTCTGCTATGTTTGAATCCTCCACCTCCTGTACCACTGTGCCTGGCCCCACCTGGGACATAGCCTGCTGGGCATGTAATGCTGTAATGGAAGAGACAGATGTCAGTCACTGCTACAGTGACCATACCACCCACCACCACCCCACTCCCAGCAATGCCACATGCACCCCCAGCAATGTGTGCTCCCCAGCATGCCCATGCAGACCCCACTGTGCATTCCATGCAATTGCAGCCTGTGCCCTAGGAGCCCCTGCACCATGGCACACATGCACTCATGACATGTGCCTGCCAGCAGATATCCACCACTGTGCAGCCCCAACACCACCCTTACAATGGAACATACCCATGTGGGCCCTATGCATGCACCATGACAGTGGTGATGTGTGCCTCAGTCCCCATGATGTTGCTGTCCACTGAGTGGTGGATACATGCCACGAACTTACCTGCTCTGGGTGGTGTGAATGGTGTCTCGCACCCACCGCCTTCAACCCCACCAACTACCACTGCCTGCAGGGTAAAGGCTACCATGGCCATTAATGGGTCCCAGTCCCGCTGCTCCATTGGTTGTGGTCCCCCACTGGTCTGCAGCCTGTCCCTGATCTGTTGTGCCTCCTCCTTTGCCCTACATAGCAGGTCATTCCACCGCTTTCGGATGGCATTGGTGCTATGGCCATGACCACCTACAGCATTTACTGCTGTGGCAATCATCTCCCACATCAGCTGAACAGTGACATCCGTTGACTTATTACGGCATAGGACCATCTCCGGCTCCATCACTGCATGTACCAGGGCACGAAGCTCATCTCCTGCAAATTTGTGGGCCTTGAGCTGCTCCTGCCCTGCAGCCTCACCTGTGTGGGACAGAAGGCAGGGAAAGGGTTATACAGAGTTGTGATCAAACATTGCACAGCTGTAACAGTATCATATGGCCACGATGCAACACACAGATGCTACACATGCCCCCACCTCCTGAGGAATGCCAACAGAACATGCACGATGCACCTCAGTGTTGTGAAGTCCTGCCAGCCAACACAAGTGGAAGCCAGCTGTGTGTGCAGCACACAGCTGTGCTGCCCATGCTGCTGCCTGTGGCATGTGAAAGGTGGCCTGGCTGCATATGTGGCATGGACATTGGTACACTGCAAGGCAATTACAAGACCTACAGCCACATGTCTAATGTGCACATGTGTGGGATTGTGCAGCCATGGCTGTAAATGCCTGACTTATGGTGCTCCCTAGCACATCCAATGCCATGCTGGGCCTGTATACACCAAGCACCATGGAACACATGCCGTGGATGTAGGGGTTGACTCCCAACAACAGGGCTAGATGGCTGACCAGGACACATGTTCCACTAGGGGTGCATCCTAGGCACCATTGCATGTAGCAGAGCATGTATCAGTACAGCCACATTGCACACACATACAGGCATGGTGTGTGTATAGGTGATCCTGGCACAGCTGTGCATAAGGCCTGTGTGTGATCCACCATGTTTTGCAGTAGTGGGTACTATACAACAATATGTCAATGCATGTCATGCAATGGTCTGGATGTGCACACTGTAGATGGACTGGTCTGTCATGGGGGTAGACACCCTGGACCACAACAACATTGGTACTGTCCCTGCCCCTGGCTGCACAGCGCTGTGCACAGACAGACACCAGCTGGGACCGCAGTGTACCAACTCTATTAACTGCATGAGTACTGTCTGCTGTGACCCACGTACATCAGACAACACAATACAGGGGTGGAGGGTGGGCTGTCTGCGATGCAGATGTCAGTCAGTGACATGGGTGACAACACGGGTACCTGTGGCAGTCGTCACACTGGAGTACATGTACCCTACAGTCACAGTGGACTACTGACGCACTCCAGAGTGCAGCCTCCACACTGCTGATCACATCCCACTGCCATCTGCAGCACCACAGCATGCAGTCAGTTAAGCATGGCCTGCACAATGGGCGTTGGACAGTGCATAACGCTGGTGGGGCACCACTACCTACACTGGGGCAGCCAAGAGGGTCAATGGGCCACCCAGCCCCCCCAGCACCACTGCATACATGCCCAGCCACACTGCACCAGTTAGGCATCAGCTGCAGTCCCAAGGCCATTACCAGTACTCCACTGTTGGACGGTTCACAGATACAATAGCCTGCCACATACAGGCAATACAGGAGCAACCTGTGCATGGCAAGGACGTTACAGCCACACATGTGGTACTGCTACACCTGGAATCTAGTCCGTCCTGTCATACAGGCAGGTAGCTGGCATTGTCTGGGTCAGCCTATCATCCATGCAGAACAGTACTATAAAGTATGGGTAGCCCTGATTACCCACTGACATCCAGCAGATTACAACCCTGGCATCCCAGTGGTGTGATATCAGGACCATATGAACTCATCTCAGGTATGTCTTAGCAGTGGGTTAACAAAACAGAATGCCACTGTTAGTCAGTATTCTACACACCTGGAATGTGCTTGGAAGCCTCAGTACAGTAGTCCTATAGCATTCCAGTTGTCACTGTGTACCGTCACTGAGTCTAGCAATTTCCATGTCTGATAGGGGTTAACATTGATACTTTGCTGGCCCACAGTCATTTGATCCATGTATCCCAATACTGTGTGCACAGTACCTACACATACATGTGGCTGTACTGCAGATTCATTACTAGGGTAAGGCTCACTTACATGTGTTGGTGGGGAATTCCTATGACAAGTCCCATTCACTATACCTGACAATGCCTGATGTACAGGTGATAACCATGGTGTAATCATCTCTTGTGGTTGCTAGGGAAATTGTAAACCTCTCGAGCTGCACTCTCGGGGTTTACTGATGTCCTAGCAACCACTCAAAAGTAATACCATGGTTATCACTGTATCAAAGCAATATCTCCATAACATCACACAGATTGCACACAGTACTATACACTATAATATCGAGGCTGGCTCGCAGTTAACACAGATGCCTCTGAGGCTGGGAGATCAGAGGCTGTGGGTTCCTAGCCCACACACAAGGCATTTGGGTTACTATCCTAAACTGACACTGCAGTGCAGCATGAGGGGTGCTGCACTCCTAAGGTGCCGTCTTTCAGATGAGATGTTAGACCAAAGTCCCATCTGCCTGTTCTGGTGGTAGGTCAGTTGGACGTAACAGATTCATGGCACTTCTCTAAAATGTGTAAGGAATATCCCTGGTGCTATGGCCAAGTTCCCCCCATTCACAAGAATACCACAGGCAGTGTAATCTGGTTCAAAGTCAGTTGGCATTCATCTGTAGCCCCCTCCCCCTGGGTTGTGGCTGAAACAGGCAGGATTTGTTTACAGCACATACCCGGTCAACAAACACTATAATAATCAATATATATGACAAGCAGAGCATCGCTATGCACAACCAGTGTGCCCTGCCAGGTCGGGGTTCCAATTCCTATGGACCTCTCAAGCTGTGCTCTCAGGGTCATAGGGCCTCAGAATCCTTCTGTAGCAGAACACACTGGTGCTGCAGAGTTCCCCAACCAGTATCTCCTATGTGCTGCTGCAGTAGTGCTGTCATTATGATGTTCTGCTGCAGTACTGATGTCACCACTGCTGCAGGAGATCATGGCTTGCTGGCACAGTGTTACCAACCCTCACAGTAACTTAGTGGTGCCAGTAGTCTTGAAACCACCTATGGCATCATCACATGTCAGTTAGTATGGAACAGAGTGCAGAGTAACACACTGCACACATGTGACATATACCATATCTACACAATATATATCACATATGATGCCACTGTTATGCACAACCTGTGTTCTGTCACCTCAGAGCATTTGTGCTCTCAGGTCACGGACTGAGAACCCCTCTGTGGCAGTACATAGGGATTGTGCAGACCGCCTATAACAAGCAGAGTAGACATGTACAGAACTAACCTGGATGGCTGCCATCATCCAGTGCTATCAAGCCACGACATGTGACATGAGGATGTCCAACTGTTGTCAGCATGGTGATTACAAGAACATTCATGAGCGCAGCCTCAACAGGGCACAACCAGTTAGCAGTCATCTGTATCCCCCTCCCCCAGGTCCATACCTCTCAACTGTACCACAATACAGGAAGCGTTCCTCATTTCGTCACAAAAGCTCACTGTTCAACATTGTGAGGGTTGTCCCATATCCAGTGGTAACATTGCAAGGCACTATTCCATAGTAAATGATGCAAAATATATAGATCAATTACCAACATGACTTCCTGAATATAAATGCAAACAGTTTAACAGTGTTCTGAGCTTCTTAGTGAAAATTTGATTAAGTGTTCCACGTTTTGTTCATGTTCCCACATATTGAGAGGCTATGTTCCACATTTGGGGACAAAACGTTGGGAGAGTATGCCCAGGTCGCCACCACACCACTGGGAGCAGCAAGAGGGTCCAGTGATTACCAAAGCCCCCAGCACCACTGTATTCTTGACCACTGCACCAGTTGAGCATCGGCTGGGGAGTCCCAAGGCCGTTACCAGTACTCACTGTTGGACGGTTCACAGATACAATAGCCTGCACATACAGGCAATACAGGAGCAACCTGTGCATGGCAGGGCGTTACAGCCACACATGTGGTACTGCTACACCTGGAATCTAGTCCGTCCTGTCATACAGGCAGGTAGCTGGCATTGTCTGGGTCAGCCTATCATCCATGCAGAACAGTACTATAAAGTATGGGTAGCCCTGATTACCCACAGACATCAACCAGATTACAACCCTGGCATCCCAGTGGTGTGATATCAGGACCATGAACTCATCTCAGGTATGTCTTAGCAGTGGGTTAACAAACAGAATGCCACTGTTAGTCAGTATTCTACACACCTGGAATGTGTGCGAAGCCTCAGTACAGTAGTCCTATAACTTGTTCCAGTTGTCACTGTATTACCGTCCTAAGGTCTAGTTTCCATGTCTGATAAGGTTATGATGATACTTTGCTGGCCCACGGTCATTTTGATCCATGTGTCCAATACTGTGCACAGTACCTACACATACATGTGGCTGTACTGCAGATTCATTACTAGGTGAGCTCACCTACATGTGTTGGTGAAATTCCTATGACAGGCCCCATTCACTATACTGACAATGCCTGATGTACAGTGATAACCATAGGTGTAATCATCTCGTGGTTGCTAAGGAAATTGTAAACCTCTAGGCTGCACTCCGGGGTTTACTGATGTCCAACAACCACCAGCTAATTACACCATGGTTATCACCTGTACATCAGTAATATCCTCCATAACATCACACAGATTGCACACAGTACTACACTAGTAATATCAGTGGCGGCTCAGCAGTTAGCACAGATGCCTCTGAGGCTGGGAGATCAGAAGGCTGTGGGTTCTAGCCCACACAAGGCATTTGGGTTACTATCCTAAAACTGACACTGCAGTGCAGCATGAGGGGTGCTGCACTCCTAGGTGCCGTCTTTCAGATGAGATGTTAGACCAAGTCCCATCTGCCTGTTCTGGTGGTGCAGGTCAGTTGGACGTAACAGATTCCATGGCACTCTCGAAATGTGTAAGGGAATATCCTGGTGCTATGGCCAAGTTCCCCATTCACAAAATACCACAAGCAGTGTAATCTGGTTCAAAGTCAGTTAGACATCTGTAGCCCTCCCCTGGGTTGTGGCTGAAACAGGCGGACGTTTACAGCACATACCCGGTCAACAAACGACTATAATAATCAATATATATGACAAGCAGAGCATCGCTATGCACAACCAGTGTGCCCTGCCAAGTCAGGGTTCAATTCCCATGGACCTCTCAAGCTGTGCCTCAGGGTCATAGGGCCTCAGAATCCTTCTGTAGCAGAACACACTGGTGCTGCAAGTTCACCCATCAGTATCTCCTATTGCTGCTGCGAGCAGGTGCTGTCATTATGATGTTCTGCTGCAGTACTGATGTCACCACTGCTGCAGGAGATCATAGCTTGGCTGGCACCAGTGTACCAACCTCACAGTAATTTAGTGGTGCCAGTAGTCTTGAACCACTTGCGACATCACATGTCCCAGTGTTAGTATGGAACAGAGTGCAGAGAACACACTGCACATGTGACATACTACATCTACAAATATATCACATACATGATGCCACTGTTATGCACAACCTGTGTTCTGTCACCTGAGCATTTGTGCTCTCAAGGGTCTGAGGACTGAGAACCCTCTGTGGCGGTACATAGGGATAGTGCAGACCGCCCTACAACAAGCAAGTAGACATGATTTACAGCCCTAACCTGGATGGCTGCCATCATCCAGTGCTATCAAGCACGCACATGTGACATGAGGATGTCCAACTGTTGTCAGCATGGTGATTACACAGAACATTCATGAACGCAGCCTCAACCAGGGCACAACCAGTTAGCAGTCATCTGTATCCCCTCCCCAGGTCCATACCTCTCAACTGTACCACAATACTGGGAACGTTCCTCATTTTACGTCACAAAAGCTCACTGTTCAACATTGTGAGGAGTTGTCCCATATTCAGTGGTAACATTGCAAGCATCTATTCCATAGTAAATGATGCAAAATATATATAGATCAATTACTAACTGACTTCCTGAATATAAATGCAAACAGTTTAACAGTGTTCTGAGCTTCTTAGGTGAAGATTTGATTAGTGTTCCACGTTTTGTTCATGTGTTCCATATATTGAGAGGCTATGTTCCACATTTGGGGGACAAAAGTTGGGAGGTATCCAGGTCGTTCCTGGCACTAGGCACTCGGCACTCCCAGTCAACATAAACCACATCACAAACTTACTGATATGTACCTGGAAATGTACCTCTGTGTCAGCCCACATGCAATACATACCTGGCTGGCTCTCTGATTGTTCCAGTGACATCCTGTGCTGCAGCAGTAATCCCACATCAATATGTATTACTATCAACAACACAGGTGGGGCACTGGCCCAGCATATATAGCATAGCCAGGCAAGCAAGCCTGTTAAGCATTAACTAATGGGCCATTAATGATATGCTAAACACCATGTTAGCTCCATGCACATACTAATGACCATCATTTGCATATGCTGTTGAATATGACAGATGATAGCGCTGGGCAAACTTCATATAGCGCGGACTATCGGCTATGCTTAGCGAATCATGTTGCTATAGTGCCCACGCTGGGCTGATCAGCCCAGGTACAGCACATGTGCGGTCCGGGGCAGTGCACGCAAGACTGGCGACGCTATTGTGCGTTAGCGTGCTAGTGCTGTGCATGCCTGAGTACATCTGCACCGGGGTTATGGCAGGGTTACGCTGTCGCGTGTGCATACTTCCGGGAAGTGCAGCGCCATTGCATAAGTCTGCACGGCACTAGATGCAACTGTTTGGGGTACGGTTCGTGTGTGGGCCATCTGTTGCCAGCACAGCAATACCTTTCCCTCTTCATGTCAGCCATGTCTGGAGACACAGGCAAAGGGCGGTGGTGGGCCGCGACAGGTGCTGGGATGTGGTGGAGATGGCCAACCTCATGCAGCTTCACGCACAGTGCCATAGGTGCCTGTTTGGAGAGGATCAGGAGGGTGACCGCCTCCATAGCCAGGTCACAAGCTAATTGCCGTCACCTCCCACAGCACTCATGGGGAATACCATGTAGCGGGGAGAAGTGCTGCCGATACCCGGACTTCAGGTGCAGGCGGCGCCCGCTGCTGGAATGATGTCGGACATGATTCAGGAGGGACTGTGCTATTGCCAGGTATGTGATGCCTCTCACCACGGTGATGTGATGGGGAGGATGCATGTTGGGTGGTGTGCTTGTGTGCATGCGGTGTGTAAGTGACATGGCCCATTCACATACCATCCAGAGGGGCTGTGTTACTGTGCTGGTGGGGTTCGCACATATCTACCATGCTATTAATGTTGTGTAACTGTGTAATGTTATGTGACACAGGTCCATATTGACATGGGTTTTAGTCCCAGTGAAGTATTTCCATTTGCTACTTGTACAAATGTACTTTTACTACTGCTACTGCTATATGTTGGTCTTCTGCCAGTGGTCCCTCATTCAGGAGTGTGGACTGTGTGGGTCAGGGGACGAGGCATCTTGGGAGTGTTGTCTGCAATGTCCTGTCACCATGGTAGTGCACTGCCCCACACCACTTACTGTGCAGCATGGACCCACGGCACCTGGCCCCTGCCACATCCACTGCATGACTGCCATGCTGCCAGGGCAGCGGCAGCTGTGCCTACTTGTACATCCACAGTGTGTGTGTGTATTGGGTGTCTGGGCCAACATCCCAACCATTCTCACCCAAATGTGCATTGCCTCTTATTATGCGGTTTAAATGAGCCAGCTGTGGAACACTTACACATAGCTTCACCTACGCTGCTCAGAACACTGTCACAATGTTTGCATTTATGTTCCAGAGGCCTGTTATTCATTGTACGGTATATGGTTCACATTATTTACTATGGCTCTGTGCTTTTGTATGTGACCACTGCATGTGGTCGAGTCCTCACAATGTGGTACAGGGAGCTTCTGTGGCATACACTGAGGACAGTTCCTCAGAATGTGGTACTGTTGAGAGGCATGTGTCTGGGTGTGGTGCACTCCACCACCACTGCTGTGTCTGTGCCATGACACTGGTCAGTGACTTAGTGAACAACCATGACATTGGTGCCTCTGCTGTGCTGCACACTGTCATGGGTGTAGAGCATACACACTGTACTCAGTTGTGTACAGTCATGCTGTGTGCATGTCACATCCCGTATGCCTTTCTGTCATCACTGTCATTCTATCTGTAGCCTTTGGGTTGTTGTATGCCACTGGGTCGTGGTCTGTGTTTCCACATCTGTTGTCGAGGAGTTAGATACTTGTGTACCCTCATTATGGGTTAGAGGACCTCTGCTTACATTCTGCCTTGTTTGTGAGGGGGACCATCCAGAGGGCTGTGTACATATGATGGATGGGGGCTGTTGCAGCAAGTGTACAGGATGGTAATGTCAGGCTCCACCCCTGCACACATTGGCCATGCACTGTGTGGTCTGCAGTGACCTGTGTCTTCTAGGCATGGCTTCGGTGGTGCACTGTGCCTGGGTGCCAGTTATGCGTGTGTTGCACCATGCCACCAGGGTCAAGGGTGGTTTTAGCATACCGTGGTGGCTGACATTGTAGTAATGCTGCTGTACCATCTTCCCAATGCAGAGTGCAGAGACCACACCAGAGATGGGAGGAGCAAGCAGCAGGCCGACCAGAGGCCCACAATGGACAGGCAGAGGGTGCCATTAATGCCGAGCGTATGGAGGAGAGCAGTGACGGGGACAGGAGTGTGTTGTGTGAGTACTGTGTGCCATTGTGCATTTCTACTACGTGTCTGTGTTGCCACTGCAGGCATTGGAGTGCTGTGTCTGTGTCATGGCACAGTCGCCTAGGTCATCCAGGCCTGATGTGATTTAGCTGTGCTGCATTTGGATTCCAGGTGCTCACTTAGAGGGACCCCCATTGTGGCTACACATGTATAGCCACATGGGGCCACAAGGTTCACACCTGACTATGTGCTGGATGGGGAACACTGGATGCTTGACACCAGTGGCACCATTCAGCACACCCATGACCATTACATCAGTGGGGCCTGATATGCTGGCTGCGTGTGTTTGTGTTGTCTTCCCAGCCTTCAGTGCCCTGCGCTTCTGCTGCGTGGCCTGTGACATGGCTGGCTCTATGTATGGTCTACTGTTGACATTACTGCCATGTGCACTGCTATCTGCCTTGTACTGTGCATATGTGCAACATGTTGCTTTTATGTCCACCATTGTGGGAGGATGCAGCAGGTCTGTGCATGGCCTCAGCTATTCACTATGCCTAGAGCTGGGGATTACTGGGGTCAGCCTGCTGTGCTGGCTGTTTCTGCTGCTGCTGCTGCCCTGTCTGCTATGGCATCACTGTTCTGCACTTCTCATGGCATGTCTCATTCACATTAACATGTATAGTGTGTCAGTGTCTATGCAGGACATGTTGTTGATGCCTGCCAGGGCTATTCATGCTATGGCAAACAGGGGCCCACAGTGTCATGTAGTGCCATCTCTCTACCAGTGTGTTGCCATTGTAGTGTGGACACTGGTATGTTATTGTATGCCCTTGTCTGACCTCCGTGGAGTACATGCACAGGGGCTGTTGTGGGAGCCTCTGAGCCTATGGTGCCACATGGGCCTGTGTGGCTATGCACGCTATGTGTGTCTGTTGCAGCATGGGAGTAGGCAGGCATACTCCAAGCACTCCATGGTTTGCTATTTTATTTCGGGGTAGCAAATAGGCTTTGAACTGCTTCCTTTCCATGAAGCTTAACAAAGACAATGCTGAACCTTTCTGTGATTTCATTCATAGGAGTCTACACTAGGACTGGTCACTAAGACTGTCTTTGTATCCCATGAGCAATACAACTTTACAGGCTGTGGGCTGGTATGTGGGTGTCTTAGGGAGCAATGCATGGCATTTGTATTTACCCATGCATGGCAGCAACCATTGTCATGAGATACATAAATTGCATTATTATGCCACAGGTGGCAACAAACACAGTCCTGGTATGCGTTTGTATATTGTCTGGCTACACCCGGGTGGGGTAGCTCACCCTAGCAACGGGAGAGGGGTAGCAGTGAGTCCACTAGCTGTGCAGATGTGAACTCCTGGCTACACCCCTGCCTGTTGGCTCCAGCTGGGTTGTGGGGACCATTGTCCCTTACAGGGTGCTGTCCCTCAGTCCCTGCAGTGTATGGTGTTTGTGCATGGGATATGCAGGTGTGATGCAGGGGTTGTTCAGTGGTAGCATGGTGTGCTGGGTTTCAGACCCTGTGGCAGGTGCTGCTCCCACAAGTGGGGGGTCCGTCTCGCCATGCCTTGGCCACCAGGGGTGGCACTGTCCTATGCATATCATTGCCTACTGCTGCCTGCCACTGATGGACCATGGCCTGTGTCCCTGTTTCACATGTGTGTGTCTTCTTACATGTGCGACTTCAAGGTGCTGCCACTTTGGGTGGTGGACAGCCTCATGCCATGCTCTTCACCGTGTGGGCTCCTCATCCTTCTGTTATGGCAATGGTGTGGTAGGTATTGGCACTTTCCCTGGTTGTGTACTGCTTGGTTACCTGTCCTGCAGTCCCTACTGTACTGTTGCCAGTGTCATTGTCCTCTGTGGTCATTGGGTCTCTGTGGTCCATGTTGAGTCTCTATCTGTGTCACTTGCCACTGTTCCACACTCTATGTCAGTCACCCACCTGTTCAGGGCTTCCTGACATCATTTGTACAGCTGCTGTGTTATAGCATTGTGGGTGGCAGTTTTGGCTGGTGGGCAGCAGTGGTGGGCCACTGTTGGGGGGTATGCAGGACAGCCATGTCTGGTTACACACCTAGTTGTGGCTGTGGCACCTTCTCCAGTGGGTGTCATCTATGTTGTGTATCATAGCTGTGTGACCGTGGGCAGCATGTCCCAACATGTGTCATCCCATGTGCATGTCATTCAGTGTCCACTTGTCATTCACATCTGAGGGGTGGCTGTTTGTTTGCACTGTTACAGTTTGCACACCGCTGTGCTGTGTGGATTCCACTGTGTTAGGTTTCTCAGCATACATCTATGCATGTCCATGTACATTGGGGTAGTGCATGCTGTCTGTTACATACTGCCTTGTCCTGCAGGCACATGGTGTGCATTGTGGTTTGTTCTGTACTGGCACGTGGGCATGGTTGTTGGGGCATGCTGTCTGCCATGTGGTGGTACATGGTGCCTTTGTGTCATCATCATGCCCTGATATGGTCCCCTTTCTCCTGTAGGTCCACGTTGGACATCACTGTGGGCCACCCGTCCAGAGAATGCTGAAGGCAGGGATGAGCTGTTATGGAGGGTGGTGCAGCTAGCAGACACTAATAGAACAGCAGGCTGTCCTGATTGCTGAAACAAGATGGGTTGCAGCCATCCTGGAGAACGTCTTCCAGCACCTGCCCACACCTAAATCCTACCTCCCATTCTGTTATCCTGATTCCTGGCCCTGCCCACTGTCCCTAGCCCTATTTCTGTCATCCTGTTTCCATCCATTACTTCCTGTGTCCATGTCCCTCTCCTTCCACATTCTTTCCCCATTCCACTGTAAATATTGTACATAATTGCATTTTGTACTATTACTGTTGTTTTTTCCATTGTTTTCAGTCTCTTTGTTAAGCCTGTCCTTTTCCTTTCATTATGTTTGTGTTGTACCCCATTTTGCATATTGTGTTCTGCTGTTTTGCTTTATTTTTCTGTACATTTGTTCCTGTTGCCTTTCTGCCATACCTGTTCCCTTTTGAATTATACTTGACATTCCTGTGTCGTGTGTCTTTTGGGGGATCGGGACTTGACAGTGTTCTATGGTATTCTGGTATCACTTGTGGGTTCAGGTTATTCCATGCCATTCACTAGTACTGCAGTTGTGTCTGGCAGGGCTATTTTGCTTTCCTGTGTTCCTGGACAGCTTCTTACACCTCTAACACTTTGTTTCTGTAGGTGTTTGCACTGCCTCTGTCTGAATGCTATATTCAGTGCTGCCTTATTTGCTATATTCAGTACTGTCTTAATCCTGGGCAATTTTTGCCCTGCACTCCTGGGTCTGTTTGCCCGGCTTCCTTAGCTTGCTATATTCAGCTGGCTTTTGCACCAGGCTATTTCCTTTGAATATAGCTATGTTTTTGCTCCGAGCAAAGTTTGCCCGGGCAGTGCTAATTTAGCCCTGGGCAAAGTTTTGAATATCTGGCCCCTGACTGTTCACCATTCACACACAAAATGAGCATGTCTCAGGCAGTGTTTTAAAGAAAAACAAAGTTTACTAAAATTAAAATAGTAAATAAAATATAAAACACAGAACATATACATTAAGGGTACAGTCAGAAAATAAATGGACAGTTATAAACAAAGCTGCACCAAATAATTAAGCCTACCCTAGTTTCAGTTGGTAAATAAATGGAATGAAATTACCTATTTTGGCAGAAGTGCCTCTCTTTGAGTCCAGGAGCAAAAGTGTCCCTTAGAAGTCCAGAACACCAGTGTCAGTCCTTTCAGCAGGCTTGATAATATCAGAGGCCAAAATGTCCCTCCCATCCTGTGATGTCACAGTTCTGAGCTGCTAGTGTGAGATCTCCACAGTCCTGCATACTTAATTTGCAACATGCAGTTATATTGGCGAACAGGTCAGATTACCACTGGATTGGAATATGCAAATACAGCAAAGTTTTTTAATTATAATAAGACAGTATGTCTGCCTCAGTGTAGGGTTTACAACACCCTTTGATGTTGCAGAAATATCCTGTAAGGTTAATTCACATATGCTTTCCAAAACAATCTCCCTCTTGTTATTCTATAAAATGTAACCTTTATGGCAGTCTTCCTAAGGTTTAAGCAGTTGTCTTTTACAGACTGGTTGTATAGCAGCTACCCAGGCTCTGACAGGTAGGCGTCAAAAGAGCTCTAACTAACTTATCCTCTAGGTCAGTGAGAGGGCAGACAATTTTTTCTTTTTAAAATCCAATGTCCCATGAGGCTCTGCTGCTTGGCCTGTTTCTAAGCAGGACTGCCATACAAAACAGATTTATAACAAAATTATATATGCATAATAACAAGCAGAGAGCTATTACTACAATCATGTTCTTTATTTTATTTCAGAATGATAAGAAATAACCATTACTTCAGTACTGTCTTAACATGGTTAAGACATTACAGAGTTTGGCCCTCCTTAAATCGAAGCAAGTGGATGATCACAGCCACAGCACTGTTTATTCAGCCATTTTCTGGCAGTTATGTCCAATGCATGCTTTGTGATGAGGTCATCTTAGTCTACAAAATCTGACTCCGTAAATATATCAGAAACCATATGCTCACCTTTCACCCAGAATATAACTATTGCTTATCACTTCAGTGTAATGAACACACTTGTTTGTTAGCTGACATGGTAAACTTTATCCCTTTCATGAGCTTACTGATGCATCTTGGTGCCTGCCATCCATCCTCATCCACATCTGGACTACTCATCCCAAATACCCTAACTGATGAGGAACTGTACCAAGGAATTGAGCAGATAATGGCAGACTGTCCTTCCCTGATACACAACAACCAGATCAGCCATTGGACTTGTTAAATATTTTGTCTGAGCAAAATAATGAAGAATAAATGATCTTGTCTTTGCATGTTTGAAATATTTCTCAGGTTTAAAATACTGTTCATTTTATGCTAAACTCCTCATACTTGATTTTATACTAAGCTCCTGATGCTTTAGATATTGTTTTACTTAAACGGTAAGGTTTAAAGACTAATTTTACATTTTAAAATACTGGTTGATTTTTATATTGAAGTATACTATTTAAAATACTGTTTCATTTTCTATTGAAATACAAGGTTTTAAAATATTTTTCTTAACATTGACTTTGTAATAAGCAAAGCAGCATCCTAACAGCTTCTGAAGCAGAGTTCAGGCCTAACCACATACCACATCCTGTTTTGAAGCAGTCTGGTAGAACCATTCCTACATGGACACATGCCCTCTGCATGTACCGAGTTATCTTATGCCATTTTACCATGATGTCAATTTTGACGTGACATTCTGCTTTTAAACAAAAATCTTTTACTGTGTAAAGCTACCTTGCAACTATGATATAGTTATTAAGCAAATGTAAAATGTCAAACCACATTAAAAGAACATAGCAGTCCCTGGGAAATACTACGGTCCCTTTCTTATGTAAAAATATAATAACCACCAGTAACTATCAATAATTAAGACACAGATACCTAATAACGAAGACACAGAACCGAGCAAGCATTTTCACAGACTGTTTAAAAGCCTCTGCCCAATTCAATCAAGGTAGGAGGAGTAGGGTATCAGGCGAGGACCCAGTCTCTCAGGACCTCACTTGAAGCATCAGGTGAAAACTATGGTGTGCTGATAAATTGCCTTTTAATCTCTAACATCAAGAGTGGAGACAGGATACTGCTTGGGAAGATTTTATATTTTTATACTTATTGCGTCTATAGTAGAGGACTTTCTCCCCATCGGAATTATATTGTTTGCTTGCATTATTGATCAGAATATTGTTAACTTTGCATAGAGATATTAAGTAAAAATATTATCAAGTCAATATGACATCTCCGGTATTCCTTCTCAACTAAACAGCCTTACTTCTTAGTATTCTTTAGATACATTATGTAAAGGCAGGCTAGTTTACAATTGTTGTTACATGTGTCATGCAGGTACATTGAAAATAACTGGAGGGTTTGGTCATCTACTGAACTGTGAGAATTTAGAGTGTAATGTACTATTACATCAATATGTTGGATGGTGTCCTTATGACTTATCCAGAACTAATATACTGTATGTAGGATACTTAATTGCCCCAGCCACCACAATAAAACTATGGACAGTGTACAAGTTAGGGTCTTTGAACATCTGGGCAAATCACACTGTCCCAAAATAAATACCCATGACCATGAGCATGAAGGTGATTTTGGAGAATATGACATCTACACTCGTGGAGCTAAAATAATTTTAGTCAGGCAAGCAGATGGAGACATACAAGACCTGGGCTGGCTACAGGATCCTAATAACCAATTGGACTCCCAGCCATGCAAATCAGCACACCTGTTAGGCTTTATCCTAACCTTACTGAAATGTTAGATGGGATGTCATCTCCTGACAGTCAGGATGAGTCTGAGAGGCCATCCCTGGATACAGAGGTGACAATGGAAGCCATGCCAGGGCAGGCAAAAATGCAAGTACAACAGTTCCAAACAGAAGATTATGACTTCAGCAAAAGATTAAGCCACAGAAGCAGATGAACTGTAGGGGGCAAGGATCCCATTTTCATACAAGCTCATTTAATAATGAAGAAAAAAGGAAAGAAAGCCCAGACTTGATATAAAATGTGAGTTGAATTGTGACTAAATGTTAGGTAAACCAAAGTATTCTCAAGTGTCAGACTCAATTGAAACAGAAAGTTAGGGTCCAGCTGTACTCTTAGAAAACCTCATCCAACCACAGCAAAGTGGGTGTTGCAGGCAGAGCACCCCAAATCACTTCAGAGAACATCAGCACCTCACTGGGACCTTTCTCTCTAGTGTCCATGGAGTAGTACAGCTGACAGGCAGGGAACTCTCTAGGGATATTGCAGAAATGAAGCAATAACTCACCATGTAAATTTCACACTGGGAGATCATCATATAAATAGTATCCACCTCTCTAAAACTCTGTAGCCCACTATATCTTTTTAACCAGTATCATTTGGCAAAGAACAAATCCAGGTAAAACAGAATTGCTTGACCCTCCAAAAGCACTGATTCTTGTCTTCAGACCAAAGAAAGGAGTATGTCACAATAGTCTGATCTGTCAAAAGCTCAAGGGCTCTAAATACATTTTCTATTTGCTGGCAGGCCCACAGGGAATCACATGCACTTTTGGAGAAGAACACCTCCCTTCCTCCACAATAAGTTGCAAAGTGCAAGACAGCCAGTTTTTGAGAAACAGAACTGGGTATTCACCCTCCAGCCCCTCGGACAAAATAGGAACTTTCACATTTGAGCATCATACTTGATTTTAAAGCATCTCCCACTGATTTCAGATATGGGACTTCTTTGTAACAAGCTGCTGTGAAGAGTGCATAGCAGAGTCTGTTTTTCCCGTGTTGGCCATATCTGACTTCAGCACTTTGACAGAGGATTCCATTGGGGTTACCTGACTACACAGACCATCTAATTAATAGACTGACAGAACAGGAGGCAGCGCACTTAAGCAGGCAAAGGATATATCAAATCACAGACCAGACTGTGGTTGAATAAAGGGTTTATTCATTCAGTCCAGGGTGGAAAAGCACACTTGCGGACACTATGGCACTTCACAGCACACTTCCACTTTGTCAGGGGCCCCCTCAAGTGCTCATGTGCGCTGCATCCTGTTGTGTCTACCATCTTTACCAGAGCTAGCTGTTCCAGTTGTTGAAATGAACCACCTTGCAGCACATTATGTGTATCATAAGTTGGTGAATTTCATGGCCCAAGCTCTGAAAGTTTCTTCAGGTTGTGATTATCTATCAGTCCCATGGCATTCTTAATTTATGATGTCATATCACTGGTGTTATGGATTTAAATGTCCTTGTTCCATATGGTAAAAATAAATGACCATCCTTTACACATATAATTATTGATGGCTAAGGGTGACAAGGCTATCTTCTCATCGAACAGAACCTTGTGACACTATAAACCATGATAGCAAATCTTGAGTCATCTCTGACTGTACAAGGTTCCTGAGAGGGATGGGAACTCAGACTTTTTGGGTTGGGGTACGGGTGAATATAGCATGGACAGAACACGTATGGAATACCCGCTGTGAGAAGTGCATTTGGTTTTACAGAGATAGGGGTCCTATAAGCATGTGGTAAGAACTGCTACCCTGTCACTGTAATTTCACATTGGAGGTGTGAAGAACACTGCTGGGGTGGTGCCTGGTTGAGTTGCTCCCTTGGTGGAGTGGCTAGAGCACCAGCCTCCAGTGGCATCAGGGACCTGGGGCTGTGGTTCAATTCACTCCAGGTCCCAGTTTGATGCTGCTATTTTTGGTTGAAACAAAAAAATCCCGCTCAGATTTTTGTATGTTCTGAAGTCCACAACCCCAGAGTTGGTAATATTTAGTCCAGGGGATATGGGGGGTGAAGCCCCCACACGTAAGTGCAAACAAAAGGTACTGCTCCAGTGTGCACAGAGGTTGTTCTGGTTTGCGTGTTGTGCCGACATTGTTATGCTGCATGCTGATTTGCATGCAGCATTCTTCACTATCACAGTTTTAACTGTGATGGTATGACCCGTGCCCTTTTTGGGCATCATTTGACCATTTGTTGTTTTGTATAAGGTAGGTCTGGTCACTTTCCATAAATCAGAATGCTAGTTTCTGTCAGTTTCAATAACTAAGTGTGGATTTCCTTTTGCATATTCAGTTATGATCTGACATCAAGATATCAATACTTCAGACTGATTTGTAATGTTCCTGTAACTCTAAGGCAATCTTCCTGTGTTTTCCGATAAATTACATTTTCCCATGGAAGTCAAATTGCTCTGTTTTCCTGTATAACCAGTGTAAGTCCATGGGAACAGTTTCATAGAAACAGAAGCTGTCGGCAGATAAGGACCTCTTAGCTCACCTAGTCTGCCCTATATTCTCTTTCTTCTGTGCCACCGCAGACCCTACTCAATCTCTGGCCTTCTCCCCTTGCCTTGCTTCTGAGGTCCCTTGCATGCTTGAATCCAGTTACCATTTTAGCTCCCACCACCTCTGCTGGGAGGCCCTTCCAAGTATCCACCACCCTTCATGAAGAAGTATTTCCTCACATTTCCTCTGAGCCTCTCTTCCTTCAGCATCATGGCATGACCCCTGTCCTGGAGCACCTTGTCCTGGAGCATCTTTTTCTATGGAAAATGCTACCTTCCTGAACCTTATTAATACATGTGACATATTTAAATGCTTCTTTCATAGCCCTGCTGTCCCTCCTTTCTTTTAAAGAGTACATATTCAGCTCCTTGGTTCTTTTTCATATGGTTTTGATGCAGGCCCTGTACCACTCTGGCAGCCCTCCTTTGTACTGCCTCCACTCTATCCATGTTCTTCTGGAGGTGGGGCCTCCAGAACTGGACTCAGTACTCGAGGTGGGGTCTTACAAGTGATGTATACAGGGGTAATACTACCCCTCTTTCTGCTGGTGATGTCCCTCCCTATGCACTCAAGTATCCTGCTAGCCTTCCCACTGCCTTATCACACTGTTTGGCTAGCTTCAGGTCATCATAAATTATTACTCCTAGGTTCCTTTCCTGTTTTGTGGTTGCTAATACCTCCCTGCTCAAGTGGTATATTGCCCTTGGGTTTCTGTGCCCCAAATGCATGATTTTGTTCTTTTTACAATTAAACCTAGCTGCCATTCCTCTGCCATTCGTCCAGTTTTTTAAGATCTTCCTCATTCTTTCAACCTCCCTGCTGTGCCCACTCTTGCAGATTTTGTGTCATCAACAATCAGGCATACATTCCCCTCTAGCCATTCTGCAGTGTCACTAATAAAAGACATTGAAGGGACCAGGCCTAGTACTGACTCTTGTGGCACCCTGCATGTCACCTTGCTCTCCAGAGCAGACTCCATTTAACATCACCCTCTGACTCCTATTGTAGCCAACTTTTTACCCATTTTACATCTTTTGGACCCTGCCAGGTTGCCCAGCTTGATCACCAGTCTTTTGTGTGGAATGGTGTTGAAGGCCTTACTGAACCAGATAGGCCACATCTACTGTTCCTCCCTGGTCCAGTTCCCTGGTCACCCAGTCAAAGAACTCAATCAGATTTGCCTGGCAAGCTCTCTCATCTGTGAAATCATGTTGCCTTGGATCCTGTAAGCCACTGGGTACAAGATATTCCTCAACCCTTTCCTTCAGTAGCGATCACTACTGTGTGAATAGCACCCTCCTCCATGTTTCCAGGGTGACCCACAGTACTCAGCTCCTCCCTGTTCTCCCTATATTTCAGTAGCTGTTATGTTGTCCCTGACGTAAAGAGCCACTCCTCCACTTTTTACCTACCCTGTCTTTTCTGAACAAAGCATACCCTGGTATGGCTGCATCTCAGTCCTGGTTTTCATTGCACCAAGACTCAGTAATTGTTGCTATGACCAGGTCTGCATCTGCCATGGTGGCCTCTAGATCTGCAGTCTTATTGTCTAGACTTGAGCATTTGCACACATGGCTCTCCAGATTGTCCTGCCACACACCCCTATTTCCCATTTGCCTTCCTTATTTACCCTGCTTTTTTACTATCATTTCTTTTTGCCACTTAGTTTCCTTTATTTGGTTCCTTTGGGGTTTCACTCCTTCAGGCTTCCATTGCTGACCTCATGAGCCTGCGTGTGGGGGAAATTTATGTCTGCCTGCCTTATTCTGCTTCCCCTTGACTAGTTTAAATGCTCAACAATGTAGCATTTAAACCATTCACTAAGGACCATGGTTCCTCCCAGATGGAAGCAGGCCATCACCCATGTACAGGCCCTTATCCCTCCACATAGAGCCCAGTTTCCAATGAAACCAAAATACTCCTCTCTGCATCATTACCTCCACCATTCATTGAAGATACTGGTGTACAGAATCCTATCCTCTTCCTGTCATTAAAAGGTAGCACCTCCAAGAATGTCACAGATCATGATACTTGCCTAAGACCCTCCCAGTTCTCTAAACTCCTCTAGAACTATTGCTGGCACATCCCATACAGGTCATTTGTCCACAGATGGACAATGACATCCAGCTCTCCTCCCTTCCTTCCTGCTGCCCGCAATCTTTTGGATCCTTTTTCCATCCCTGTGAGCTGTGGTGCCAGGAAGGAACCCAACCTCCTCTCCTCATCCCTACATGCCCCCACCTGTGTCCTCCTCACTATGGAGTACCCATCAGGATTTGCTTCCTCCACCTC
Organism: Neoceratodus forsteri; assembly: GCA_016271365.2. Classification (NCBI taxonomy): domain Eukaryota; kingdom Metazoa; phylum Chordata; order Ceratodontiformes; family Ceratodontidae; genus Neoceratodus; species Neoceratodus forsteri. Next base: position 1,646,313,188 of record CM057455.1, on the reverse strand, counting down.
CTCTGGGGTCCTCTGCTACCCCTTGAGTCTCCAGTATGAAAGACCCCACATCCCCCTCAGTAGCTACTCGGGTGCCCCTGTGAGACATTCCCACTCTGCCAGTGTCACGCAGGTGTTTTGTAGTGGTACTGGATGGGGATGCCTATCTCCATCACCCTAACCCTCCCTGAGCCCACTTTCATCCAGCTGCTCCTCTTTCTGGACAATCTCTGAGGAAGTGGTGGCAGACTAGGTGGTCCTTGGGTGGGGAGTAGGTCCTTCGAACCCAGACCAACTCAGCCCTGAGTCTGGCAACCTCCTGCCTCAGCCCAGAGTGGAGTATGCAGATGGGGCAGTACTGCAGTCTCCAGAAAGTCCCTGAAGACTGCGCCTACAACTGCTGCACTGTACCACTCCTAGCATAACTACTCACCTATTTCTACACCTTAACCCACTACCTTCCCTTTTTTTCCTACAAACAATCACAGCCTCAGGATAATAACCCCTGTAACAGATCTAATATCAAACTCAAAACCTCAGGATAGCCCCAAGTACTTTGGCTATACAGCGCTGTACTACAACAGAAACACTAGCAGCTAAAAGGAACAAAGGGCAATTACAAAAGCACAGCCTAAGGATAATTTCCCCTGTAACAAAGGCAATTAGGATGACTGATTAGCTAACTAGAAAACAGCAATAGAAACAGAAACCTTACAGCTAACAGAATCACGATAGGCAATATTAATGGCAACCTTAGGATAAAGCCCCTGTAGCAAGGGAAAGTTGTTAGACAAATTGGTTAACTAGAAAATAGCATTTCCTAGGTAAGGGTGTTGGCTATGTTCTGCAGCACAGGCAATCACAATGTCAAGATACTATCCCTCTGAAATAGGCTAAACAGGGTGCACTTATCTGAGTTTAAAAGTTATCTAAGTGCTCTGGTACAAAGGGTGAGGATGAGTGATTCTTTATCAGAACCACCGAGCATGAGGGTAGGGTTCCCCAGGGATCAGTACTGGACTCTTTATTGTTTTCTATTTTTGTGAATGACTTGCCCAGAGAGTTTGTAAACATGAAATATATTTTATATGCTGATGACATGGTCTTCTTCAGCTTAGGCCCCTCTGTACACACAATACAAGGATTATTACAAGATGATTGTATAAAACTGACTAAGTGGCTGATTCAGAATAAGTTGAAACTGAATGAAAAAAGACAGAGGTGATGTTGTTTGGAATAACACAGAGGCTGGCCCGGAGGAAGAGGACTTGTGCATTATGGTGGTAATGGTAATGAGAACTCTGGGTGTTATCATTTAAGTATTTGGGCATTCACTTGGATCCCACCCTGAATTTACTCAGACATCTGGATGTAATTGGTAAGAAAATAAACCAAAAGTTATGTTTCTTTTATAGGGACATTAATGCCCTAACTGATGAGGCCCGAGGATAATAGCCAGATACTTTTACCAGTCTTAGACTATGGAGCAATTCTGTTTGTCAATTAAGGTAGTATATTCATCTTAAAATACCAAATGATTCTAAATAATATTTGTAGATTCCGATTAAGGGTTCCTGTGAGGACCCATCACTGTATTCTATATGAAGGAATGAACATTTTCCTTCTTTGCATAGAATAGAATATCCTGCTGTTGTTTTGCATTTAGGATTTACCAGTGTTTATATAAGAAATTTATTCTCATGCCTGGGATCATATTTAACAAGGAACAATATGGACACTGTATTTTATCCCAATTGCATAAAATTGGCCATTAGTAAATGCACTTTCACTTGGTATGCTCCCACCCCACTAAATTGTTTAACAGCATTAATAAAAACTGCAAACAATCTAAAGCTCTTTAAAAATTACTGAAAGTACATTATGACAAATTAAATTCCTGTTCCTGCAATGTTAATTAAGAGTATATATTTGTTCATTGTCTGCAATGTTTATTGTTGTATTTTAATGTCAGGCGTGTCTGAAAAGGGCTGTGCCCAGTGCACCTCCTGATTAAAAATTAAAATGAAAATGAAAAATGAGTCGGCTGCCTCTGGCATTCTGGTCCCTCTGACATGGATCTTGATGTCCTTGGATGTAGGTGGTTGTTAAGGTGAAAGGAGCAGACTGGCAGGCTGTCTGGTGGACTACAGCAACTCTGGCAGACTTGGAGGCAGATGTTATTCTTTGAGCTGTGGTCCTCGGAGGGAACTGCTGTAAGAACCTTCCTTTAAAACTGTCAGAGAGCTGCCTGATAGGCTTCTGGTTGCCTAGTCCCACTGCCTGGTTTCCTCCTTCTTCTCAGACCTGCAAAACATCAAAAAAAGCCCCGAACAAACAGATAAGACTGGAAATCAGGATAGCAGGCAAAAGAATCAGTTAGCACTCCAAAGGAGTGTCTCTGCAACAGTTCGAAAACAGAGCTTTTAAAACAAGCTCCACACCCTCTGATAGGCTCCTGGCTGCCTAGTTCTGCATCCTGGTTTCTTCCTTTTCCCAGACCTGCAAAACACCAAAAAGCCCCAAAACAAACAGATAATGCTGAAAATCCATATAGCAGGCAAAAACATCAGTTAGCATCAGGGCTTTAGACAAAAAAAAATTGGTGGAAGTCAAATATTTCCATGGGTTGAAATTTGGAAGTCATTTCAGTTTTACTGCAGTCAAAATACTTCTAGCTGTCAATTTTTGGAAGTCAAAATAATTCCAGTCCACAAATTTTGAAAGTCGAAATACTCCAAGTGTTATAGTTTTTGAAGTCATTGAGGCTTTCTGAATATCTCACTGTAACCACATCCACAGCACACCCACAGAAATACATTTCAGAATGCATCTAGGAAAAGAAAAGCACAGTAAATCAGTTACTTACAGTATTTGTTTATTTCATGAATTGTTCTTGTATTTCCAAGAAACCTCCATCAATCTTGTGTTACATTGCTTGCAGTCAGATGCATGCTCGGCACATTCAAAGTCTGGTGATCATACACTAACACACAGATATCACCTTCCTATTAAAGCTGACAGATGTTTTGACATCAGATCTCATTTAACATAGAAACATAGATTTTGACAGCAGATAAGGACCGCTGGCACACCGAGTCTGTCCATTTCACCTATTGGATAAGCTGCAGATCCTAGTTAACCTACAGCCTACTTCTTCCTACCCCCACCAGAATTGCTTTTATGTCTGTCCCATGCAGTCTTGAATTCCCCACTGTTTTTGACCCGCTACCTCCTCAGGAAGGCCGCTCCATGTGCCAACCACCCTCTCCATGAAAAAATACTTCCTTACATTGCCCTTCAGCCATCCCCTCTATTTTCAAATTGTGCCCCTTGTTCTTGCACATCCTTTTTTGAAAGATGCTACCCTCCTGGACTTTGTTGATTCCCTTGAGGTACTTGAAAGTTTCTATCATGTCCCCCCTCTCCTCCTTTCCATGAGGGTATACATATTATACTTCTTTAGTCTCTCTCCAGATGACTTCTGGTGCAGACCCTGCACCATTTTAGCTGCACTAATAAGGTTCCTATTAGTCTAGTGGTGGCTTCCTTTTCCTAATGTGTAGTATAAAGTATGCAAAATCGTTAGGAAAAGTAGCCCCATATACTTCTGTGGTGCACGTCAGCGTGCTCCCTGGCTAACGTCATGATATGGAGGAGCGCGGGCAGAGCGGCAGACTAGGAGTTGGAAGGATCAGCTGGCTGGCAGCTCAGCCAGAGTTATGATCCTTCCAAAACCTTACACAGTATAGTCAAATTTTACTCTTGGCACAGATGCGCTTATCGCTGCCCCAGGGTACCAGGCTGTGAAGCCTAAAGTCTTAGTAAGGTGAACTTACACCTTTACTTTAATCTTTGTGTGGGACTGTGTCAAATGCCTTGCTAAAGTCTAGGTAGGCCATGTCCACAGCCTCTCCTGGTCTTCTACTTTGGTCACCCAGTCAAATAAATCAATTAGATTGTCTGACATAATCTTCCACTGTGAATTCATGCTGCCTTGGGTCCTGTGCCCCACTGGCCTCTAGGTACTCAACAATTCTTTCCTTCAGAAGTAATTCCATCACTTTTCCTACCACAGAGGTCAAACTGACAGGTCTGTATTTTCCTGCCTCTGTCTTGGTCCCACTTTTGTGAAAGGGAATCACATCCGCCTTCCTCCAGTCCTCAAGTACCACACCATCCTCCCATGATTTGTTAAAAGGGTAGTCAGTAGTGTCACTAGTTCTCCCTTAATTCTTTTAAAATTCTGGGATGAATTCCATCAGGTCCCATTGCTTTGTCCACCTTCAGTTTTAGGAGTTCTTTCAGAACCCTTTCTTCTGTGAAAGGATTGGGATCAACCCCTATCCAGAGTGTTTGTGTTAATTGGATTCGGCACCTCCCTCCTCCTCTTTTGTGAATACTGAGCAGAAGCATTCATTTAGTATCCCTGCTTTTTCACTGTCCCTCTCTGCGCACCCACTGTCCATTCTATTCAGCCTCATTATCCCACCCTTTGTCTTTCTATGCTCCTGATGTACCTGTAAAGGCTTTATCCCTTTCTTAACTGAGTGGAGGGAGCGATTAAGTTTTTCTTTTTACTGGTTGTGAGTAAGTAAGAGCCTGCTAGGCAGAAGTGCCTGTTTTCAGGGGTGACCTGGGAGCTTGGGGAGATTAACTGACTTGCTCAGAGTCACACTATATGCAAGTGCAGGTTGGGAATCAAACCCAGGTCTGCTGAATGTACTGAGTTCATTCATAGCTTGTTACTCTAGCCTCCAGGCTATACCAGCTTAAATAGACAACTGCAGCTATCTCTTTACAAGTTTCACATATTTGGCATTTTAATGATTAATTTAACAAAAGTGAGCACACACAATTGTGCTACATCTTCCCACTCCTTAGTTGCTACAAACCTCTTCAAATCCACCTGATGGAACTACTGTCACCCTCAGCCCTCTTGGTGCTATGTTATGATTCAAACTATGACAGAGTGACCTCTGTCATTGAAGGATGCCCTGTATTTGAACCCCCACCCCTCTTGTTAAACTCCAAAAGAGAAATGGAGTGAAAAGAAGGAACTATACTGTAATACTACAAACATTTGTTGTAGTGTAAGTAATTGTCCTAGTATATACAGGAGCCAGGAAGGAGTAAAATATATGTAAAGTGCTGGTATATTGCTGTATTGTTATAAAGGTTGCCCAAATCTTAAAAAGAAAACCTTTTGCCTCTTGGTAACTGCCCTTTGTGTGTGCTGAAATGAAGCACTACATGCTATGTGCCCAATAATAGAGAATGAGATGTAGAGTAGAGGAGAGCAGAGCTGCATGTGGAAATGTCAGCCACCCACCTGAAAGGGAAAGTGAAGTGCTTTCACTTTTCGAAGTCGCTGCAGGTGACTCATGCAAAAAGAAGCTACATTTTCTATCCCTACCCACCTTAGAAAGCCCAAGGACATTGCTCCGATGTGGGAGTTGCTCAGGTGAGTCAACAAGTTTTGCTCTAGTAAAGCAAACAATGAAGTAAAATGGACAGACAGAAGTGACGGCTAAAAGCAAAATCGGAGTTTTGCAATTTCAAGTCATCTCTCCTGCACAATGCAGAGCACTCCAGACCTATTGGCTTAGGCAGAGATATAAAAACCCAGGGGACCCATGTATAACCCCCGCCCCAAAATACACTAGTTTACTGAATGTTAAAGGCTCCTTTTGCCTGAATTACAAAATGCAAGTACATGAAATGTAAAGCCCTTAGGTTCTGTACATTTGTGTTAGACATACCCAGAGAATCAATAAAGACAGCACTTGTTAGCTTGTGTGTCAGAGGAACTATTTGTAAAAGCATTACCTGAGTATTGTAGATTACAGTGCTGCTTCTGTTGTCAGACTTTAGACTGTAATTACTGCTGAAAAGCAGAGAATTGTTTAAACTGTTGAATTTAGAGCTGATTATACAAAATTAAGTGATTACAGCCCTTTCTGAATATCTGTCTCTGCTCAGCCCCTTTGGCGCCTAAAACCCTTTGTCTTGCAATTTCCCTGCTGCGACTGTCTGCACACAGCTCTCAGCTTGCTGTTAAATATTTCTGTCTCTCTCTCTTTCTACTGAAGCTGAATTCTGCCCATGACCAGGGCTCACAGCTCAGCTGGATCTTCAGGACTCGGCCCCCAGACGGACGGCATCCCTGGAGCCACCGCCTGAGACCACAAGCCCTGCCACAAAACTTGCACCAGCTTCCTACCCACCCCATTCTCCCACCTTATTTCAATTATTTTATTTATAGCTGTAGCAAGTCACATGAGCTGAAATTACTAACATTCTACTTTCCCATTGGCTCCTATATTCACTCACCACTAGAGGGGACACGGGAACCTTTGCTCACCCTACAGCTATCTCTGCACTTCCCTCATAGGCACCTAAACCTATTTCCTGCCACTATGCCTCCCACAAGCATATGCCTGAGATACCCACATCACCTACTCTTGGCGTTATTGATCTGCGCCATCCTAGGGCAGGCAGTTACACCTGCTTCACTGACTACATATCCAGATAGTCACCCTGAAGCTGCCACCTTAAACTGCACTGGAATGCTGCCTTACACCCTGACTCTGTGCCACACATCTACCCGCACCACCCATCACAACCTTGCACCTCTCTTCCTTGCCTGCCTGACCTACTGATCACATTTCTCAAAATATCTTCAACTGCTCCCTGTAGTGTACAACTACCCAGATGCCATGCTCGGTGCTACTCAGCAGCCCCTAAATTAGGCAAAGCTAGAATCCTCACTTTCCTGCTCCTCCTCCTGCTTGCGGTGATGTCCACCCCAACCCTGGTTCCCTTCATCAAACTCCACTATCCCCTTCGCACTCCCTCTACTCCCCTAGCCCACCTGAACAGCCTAAAATTACCCACCTAAATGTCTACAGCCTTACCAATAAACTACCCATAATGCAGGTCATGGTCCTTGAATATAAACCTGATGTCATCATCATCTCAGAAACATGGCTCTCGGTCATATCACGGACCAAGAAGTCCTTATTCCTGGATTCACTTTAACTCTGATGTACAGACACAGATGAGATGGCAGAGGGGCGATCCATGTCTCTACCTCCACACAGCACACAGTTGTGTTGAAAGTCACCTCTCCTCCCTCTCAGGCTATCCTCCTCAACCTGAAGCTTCTTCCCTACTCCTGCCCTCTATTTATCGCAGGGGTTTACTGTCATCCGGCCAACCCCTTCCCAAGTCACGGATCTGATCAAGAAACTAATGGCCCCTGCCCACTCAGGTGAGCTGTACATACTGGGTGACCCTTAACATCAACTGGCTGTCTAACACATTAGCCAAAACTCGCTCAGACATAGTCACTAAACTTGACACAGCTAATACAGAAACCCACGCCTGAACAACAAAACTAATAATCATTCCCTTTGTGACCTAGTCCTCACATTGCATCCCAACAGGGTCAAGGCCACTGGCCTCCCACCTGATGCACTAGTGACCATCTTCCCATATACATGTGCAAAGAAATACATAGGCAAATACTGCCCTTTGTGTAATGGAGAAAGTCATTATCCAGGCTGGAACCTCTCTTTAACTCCTTCTGCTGGTTTGCCTTGGATGCCCCTGCTCTGACACACCACTGCACTCTTTACTGCTCTCTAAATGTTCCCTCACTTGTTGGCAGGAGAACTTTGCACACGGCAATCAAAATTCTGGCTAGGCTCGCTGCCTCCTTACTTTGCTGCCTCCTTATCTGCCCTCACCCTTCCAGTTACACCTCTGTTCTGATGACTCTCATTCTCTGAATATACCATACAGGAATACTACATCCGCCAAATGGCATTCTCCCATCACCTACCTAAGCTCTGCTACCGATCCAAATCTGCCACTCCTCTTCGCCTATTCTCTCTCTACATCCCTAGCAAACTACCTAATGATGAACTGCAACTGCACTCTAGCCCTGTGGGGCCCTGCCTGCTGTTGGTCTATACCTCCTCCTTCCTCCAGCTGGGTCAGATATGGCCCTTCCTAACCCCTCTTGCAACCCTAGCACTTTCTGTCACCACTCCTGTATCACCCCTTGCTGAGTGCCTTATTACTATACCTCCTGCCAGTCTCTCTCTCTGAGTATCCTAGTCTAGCAATGGCATTAGCTATTGATGGTTGCAATCCTGTACTGTCTGTCTAGATGCTGTTAAGCTACTTCCTGATGTATGTATCCTGTTGGTTACTTATTGTTTCACCTGCCTCTCCCAGGACGTCCTGTGAGACAAGCTTTTGTTGCTCAGTGTAACCTTCCTGGTGAAACATTTCAATAAATACAAAAAATAAAAAGACTGGAGGGATTTCCTAGGACTGAGCACCCTCTAATGTCCCTGCTTTATGGGATAGTCTGATTGATGTCTGTCACTCTTACAGTAACCAGGGTAGCTACCTCAGGGTTGCTAGGCAATTAATGTCCTAGTTACTGCATTTTCCTAACATAACAGCTCCACTATAGTATAGTGTGAAATAGGTTGTTATGGACAGGATAGAAGGTGTTGAAACATTAAGGACCCTTTTATTGTTCAAATCTTTTCCACAGAACAGGAAATAGACTTATTTTGTTGACCTCTGATCCCACTCAATCCATCCCTGTGCACTGCCTGCCTGAAACTAATTGTCTCACCTTTGCTCATGTTAACGTTAGGAGCCTGCTGGCCAATCTCCCCAACCTCGAGGCATGAATCAGAGTGAACAGCCCAGATATCTTAACCATATTGAAATGTGGCTTAAGCCTCTGGTTACTGATTCACAGTGCTACCTTTATGGTTATAAAATGCTTCATGTGGATCGCACAGGGGCTAAAAGAGGTGGTGGCCTGGTGCTCTACCACAAACCTCACCTGAACATCACCTTAATGAACGACTCCCCTCTGGCTAACTGTGAGGTTCTTCTATCCTCCTCCTGCCTGAGGTGTTAAAACTACATATTTCTGTATATATATATTTCACCCAGGAACTCTAGACTGGGGCTCAGTGACTTCATGGAATATTTGCCATCAGTTACTGGGAAAAGTGACATAATCTGTCTTGGGATTTCAACCTAGACTGGGCTGGTCCTAGCTCCTCTAACCTATCTTCTATGCTAAGCAAGGCCAACCTGTCTCAGATTATACAGGAACCCACTAGGATCTCCCACGGTGGTGCCTGCACCACCCTTCTTGACTGGATCCTGACAATAGGAAGGAGTTCATCACCTTGGCAGGTGTACCCAGGACACCATAAGTGATCATTATCCTGTGTACTGTATATGGATACTTCCCTTCCCTTCAAAAGTGGTAACTTTCTAATCTCTCCAACCTTAATAAGGATACTTTCACCATGATCTTGACCTGGTGACTGGTCTCCCATCTACTACTCTGATGATATAAACTTCGCTGTAGGATTTTTCAACTCTGCCTTAATTTGCTGCAAAACAAACACATCCCTGTCACCATGAAGGGTAAAAGGAAGGTTACCAAATGGCTCACGCTGCCCCTACTCCACCTTCTGAGACTCAGGGATAAGCTGTGGTCTGTATAGAAGGCCTCCCACCACTTACAGACTTTGAAGCCTATAGAGCCTTACAGAACATGTGTAAAAAGAGATATGCCTGGCAAAAGTTCTTATTATAGGAATCTCCTTATGTCCTCTGCCTCCAGCCCCAAACAGTATTGGTTCAAGATCAAGGAAATACTTGGTAACAACAAGCCGCTGACATCTACAGATATGTATATAAATGGTTCTCACTGTAACCATCCCCTCACCATTGCCAATGCTTTTAAATCACTCTTTTCCTCGCTACCTTCTCCCTCACCCCTGGGATCCAGAAACCCTGTCTTGTTGCCTCCTCCATTACCCCTCTCTCCCTACCCTGGAGCTGGCCCTGGTCACATACTTTGAAGTCCTAAAGCTTCTCAGAACTATTCTGGCTAATGGCTGCCCAGGCTCTGATGGTATTCATCCTGGAATACTTAGACAGTTTGTTGCTTGTTGCTGCGCCCATTACTAGACTTTTAACCTCTCTATCAGCACCACTTCTGTCCCCTGGTCTGGAAAACTGCCAGAACAATTCCCATTTTTAAGAAGGAGATGATAAACAACTGTTCAACTACCGACCCATCTCACTTCTCCCCACTCAGCAAGCTACTAGAGAAACGTGTCTATCGGCAGGTCACTGGGTAACCTCACCAATTTCAAACTTCAATCCCTTTTCAACATGGCTTTAGAGCTGGACACAGTACCACCACTGCCCTGACCCAACCTACCAGTGATATCAAAGGTAACATGGATAAGGGCCTACTCACAGGAGTGTTTTTATAGACCTTTCTAAGGCATTTGACATGGTCAACCACCCGCTTATACTGATGAAGCTACAAACCCTAGGAGCTCTCAGATTCCACCCTATCCTGGTTTGGCAGTTACTTTGATAACCAGTCTCAGGCTGTTGCCTTCCATAAGGCTCTACCCCCATTTCCATCACACGTGATGTTCCGAGGGTTCCATTCTCGTCCCTCCTCTTTCCCTATTCCTTAATGATATTCCCAGTCCTTCTATTTGCAGTAGCATGCTCATGTACGCGGATGACCTGGTGCTTTATTTCTTCTTAGTACATTAATGACGTTAACCACAGTCTTTCTCATGATGTTAAACCTTCAGTCTTGGCTTTTGATAACCATCAGATCCTAAACATAGGTAAAACTCAGGCCATGCTTTTGGATCCTTTAAAAGGTGCCTACTAGGGCCCTAAGCTCCATGTCCACTGCATTGGTGGGTCCATGGTCACTAACACCTCTACCTTCAGATATCTTCCGGGTTACCCTTGACCCTCGTCTTGATTTCTTGGCTCATGTCATTGTGGTTTGCCGGGCTGTTAATGCAAAAATAGGCTGCCTATCATGTATGCCACTCATTCACTCCATCAGCCAGACTGTCAGTAGCTAGAGGAGTACTTCTCCTCAACTCCTTTATGCCCTCCCAGTTCTTTACCCTGCCAATGCCAGTGTGCTCTGTAAATGGGACACTTCCTACAATAATATTTGTAGGTTCGCCTTATCGACTCCTGCCCTAACTCATCTGCCTACTTTATTCTGGCCTAAACTGGCTGTCACCTAAGACTAAAGGCTTATTCCCTAGGTTGTATTATTGACTCCTTACTAGACCACCTAGTCTGGCCTCTTTGATGACCTGCTGACCCTGGTCTCCCAATCCCACACCCTCAGGTCCTCTTCTGTCCCAATGCTCTCATGCGATTCTGTGCTACCAAAATGGGGACAGGTGTTCTCTAATTTTGCTCCTAGGTTCTGGAACTTGCTCCCTGCGGATCAAAACTCCTCCTCCCACCTCGTGTTTATGCTGCCCGCTTGTTCTCTCACCCCACGCTCTGGAACTGCAAATGCACGAGATGAAATTGACGCTTAGTTTCCTTTTGGGCTCTAGGTCTATTGCATAACATACCTCATGGTATTTTACTTTAGTGTGTCTTAATTGGTATACTTGACTTATCTTGAAGTATCTCAACCTGTACTACATTGTCTGTAATATGCTGTTTTACTTGTGAATTGTATAACTGTGCATACCTATATTATGTCCTGTACTGTCCCAGGCCATGCCTGAAAATAGGCAGGATTGTTGCCTAGCACACTTACCCGGTAACCAAAAGCTAATAAATAAATAAATAAGGGTCTGAGTCATGTGACTATGACCCAAGGGTATAAATATCCTCTTCTGGACATTAGGCAGTTGAGCCAGGAGAGTGATACGAGAGGTCAACTGGTACAGTGAGAGTAAATACAAGGTATAGAGATTAGAGCTATTTGACAATCTAGAGACTGTATTGAACCTGTGTGAAGTAAGAAACCACCAAAGAAGCCATTGTTGGGAATCGGATTGGTCTATTCCACAGTGTATGAAGTAATACCTGACTTTTTATTTTCCGTTAATTTTATTATTTTAAGAAAAATAAAATGATAAGTGCCCACTAGGCACCTTTTTGCACCCAATCTAAATGTTTACCTCTGTGATTGTTCCTTGAATGACCCCAGCCATACAAATATTATTGAAGACTGCTTATGTTGAATGTTAAGTTTATTTCTGAAAATAACTGACGCTCTAGGGTTGTGAAAAGTGTTTTCAGCTCACCTGTGTCTGCTGTTGCTTCATTCCCTGGTGTTGTAAGTTTTAATTTGTCTGTTGCCAAATGTGTTGTCAGATCATCAGTTGCAGAAAGACAAATGGGCTGGATATCAGTAAGCTCACCGTCTGATGAAATGCTTTGATTTTCAGTGTTCATACTGAAATCCAAATACTGTAGATAGTTTTCTTAAATATATCAGCCCACTTGTGCCTGTTACCTGGTTCCTTCACCTCTTGTCACTGATTAAGTGATTCCCATACTGTGATACAAGTGCACAAAGCAGAACTAGAACAAACAGTACCGCGCTACTAAGCATGGGTAGGATGCAGGTGAGGGCGTGCCCTGATTAACTGAAGGAAAACAAAAATCACACACACTTCAGAGCCAGGAGAGCTACTAATCCTCCAGCGAAGGTAACAAATTGTACGAAATCCTTGCTGTTGCAAAATATGGAATTTATTCCAAAAGAGAGAAAGTAGAGGCACATACAAACTGCATGCAAGGGCCCGGCTTTGCCAATTAAGGCTTTGTCAGGGGATGGTCATTGCAGGTAAGACAATCAATTTATACCTTGAAAATTCAACTATGGTGATGTCAGGTTTTTCAAACAATCACAGAGCTCAGTTGCAAAATATACAATTAAGTGATTCATTTCATGGTATAATGAATTAAAAATCCCTAACATGATCTCAGAAGTAAGGACAGCATGACAGAAAACCTGATATCACCATATTTGAATTTTCAAGGACCTGCAAGGCCACCTCTGATGAAGCTCTTAATTGACAAAGCGTGGGGCTCTTGCATGCAGTTTGTATGCACTCTACTTTTTCTCTGTATATAATTTAATTCACAACAGTGCAATGTATATATTTGGGATACAAACAGAAGTATGAAAGAAATTAGTGTCCCAGTTGAGATTTAAACTCAGGGCACTCAGAATACCATTCTGCAGAAATACCTTCTGTGGCAAAGGACAACTAGAAATACGGAAATCATGGAAATGCCAGTTCTGTCTCAAATGCACAACCTTAAGTTACACAAAATGTTTATTAAATAATCCACAAGGATGTGGCATGCATAGATTTGGAATACAAACAGACATACATGAGAAATAAATAAGTGTCCCCACTGGGATTTGAACCCAGACCACTCAGAATATCATTCAACTGCATTCCCAGGACAACTGGAAGCCTGGGACTCCTAGAGACACCTATTCTTTCTGAAATGCACAACCTAGAACTGCCCAAACTTTAATTTGGGTGCAATGTGTATAGTTTTGTGAAATAAACAGACAGATGGAAAGAAACAAACGCCATAGCTGGGATTTGAAACCAGGCTGATAAGAATACTATTATGCTGAGTTACCAGCTATGCCATGAGTACAGCTGGAAACCTGGGACTCCCAGAGACATCAGTTCTCATAGAAACACAACATTTTAAGCAGAAAAGAACTGCTTGGTCCACCCAGTCTGCTCATTTGTTCCCTACTTTACTTGTGTCCATCCAGGGTGTTGCTAGCTATTTATGAATACAGTGTATAGCAGAGCATGATAGCGTATGGTGGAATCGATTACTGTGAATAATTGGTTAGTGGAATGCACTTGTTGTGTTGCACTGGCTGTCTCCTGGCGTTGTGCTGCACTAACTATATCACTAGTGCAGCACAACAACATAGAATGTCTTCACGCTTGAGCAAGGAAGTGGGCCACGGTGGTGAGAGCTGCCCGGAAGTAAATGGCGCTGGAAGGAACAGCACCACTGTGAGTCATTTTAACTTATGATGGGACATTTTTCAGCTAGAGGTGCAAAATAATGGTTGCCCATACACTATAAAAGATTATATATGGAAATCATAACACACAAGGTCATTTTCTGTTCTTGAGGTTTCTGTGGTAATGGGACCTCTCAGCGCCTCGAGGTTGTCTGTTACCACGGAAACCTCTCAATTGGAAAATGGCCTTGTTGTGTATCATTGCTCATACATAATCCTCTATGTCCTGTATAGAACTAAATCCTTCAAAATGCTGTTGTACCACAGTTCCAAGGTCATGGAATGTGATTGCACCCTTCTGTGTTATGACAGCATTATGAAACCTCTAGACTGCACAAGCTGCTTCATTCTGAAAGTGAAAGAACCACTGCCCACATTTCATGTAACACTATACACTATAAAAATACAGGATGAGCAATTTTATGCATAGCCAGTGTGTTCTACCACCCTGAGGTTCTGACTTCCACGGACCTCTCAAGCTTTGCCCTCAAGATCAGAGGGAATCGGAGCTCCTCTGTGGCAGAATACACATTTTGTGTATTGTTGCCTATCTAGTATGTCTATATTTACATTATCTGGCCAACCTTTGACTCTTCCACGCTAAAATAAATGTCAGTGATTCACAGATCCATTTTATAAGCACAATAAGACATGACAGTGTGTGCATTAGACAGTTCTAACCACACTTCTAGGTGCCCATGGCCTTGTGCCTTACTACGCCCTTGGCATGTGCTATTAGAGCTGTCTAATGCATACTTCATTGTGTCTTCTTGCTTAATTATTGAATACAAAGGTACAATTTTAAAATAGGTGCCCATCATCAGCAAGTACAGTAAACGATTTGTTCAGCATTCATCCCTCCAGACCCCTCCAGGTAACAACAGTTATTGGCAAACACATCCTTGTCACCCATGTCAGAAGACAATCTCACTTTGTTTCTAATTGAAGGGTTAAACTCTGCAACACATCAGGACAGCTCCTACTACTGAGACTTTGAAAGCCACCCAATCCTAAATTGGGTATTAGTAAATGTACAACTTATAATACTCTATTTTCCATAGTACGCTCCCCACCACCAACACCAACACAATGGTGACACCAGAAATATGTAATCTTTCCAATATTTATGTTATACACCAGCCCATTTTGCATGGTGCTGTTTGATCAAATAACTTACTAAGAAGTAGAAGACACAGCAGTAGCAGCGAATAGTAAGCAAGTTCATACTCTTTTTCTATTTTGCATCCCCCAATGCATTTCAGTGCCACAGCTGCAAGGCACTCCTGACTTACAGAGAAACAGAACTCTTGTGCACTGGTGTCCATTCTCTCCCCCACCCAGCAGACACTCAGCAATGAATTAGAGACACAGATCTGTTATGCAATGCTGTCCATACACCCTTGCCCTCAATTTCACTGCTACAGTTTGCAATCTGCCTTCATTCTACTATTATGGAAAGTCTGAAGATGAGCTACTTTCCAGTTACAACTTAATATCTATGAAACAATCTAGCAGAGGAACGAAATGGGCAAAGCTAATGTCTTGGAAACATTTTTTCAGGATGATTCAGTAAATAAATAGCTCAAAAACACTTTAACATTTACTCTTGCTTCAACCCCCAACCTCCCTGCACATCTTGATATCTAGCCTGTGCTGAAGCAATGTAAAATGCCTTGGAAATGGGGACTGTAATTGGAAGTGGAAATGCTTACTAGTAAATAGTTGTCAGTGGAAATAAAATGCCATTTTAGAACAGTTGCACATCAGATCTGACCTACGTCAACAAAAATTATGTTGAATCATTTATGTTTAGCAGTGACAGTAATGCAAAATAGAACCTTATTCTGAGAAACTGTATGAAACATATGAGTGATATCCACAGTAAGAGTTGACAAAACAAGCATTTAACCACAATCCCAGATGAAATATTTCCAGGACTACATTTAAACCAGCTGCTCTGATTCTCTTAAACAAAAAAGTATTGTTAATTGCAAAACGTGGAGACACAGAATTGTTTTGTCAGAAGACAGGGACAGAACAGATTCAAGTCAGCAAGTGGCATATTGAAAATAACTGCAACAAATAGAACAAACTCTGGCAAGAGGTGATAAGACTGCAGGTGAAGAATTTGGGGTAAAAATATTGAAATTTATCAAAGTTAGAGCCTGCATTCGCAAATGTAATGTAGGCTAATAAATCTGTTGTTTTGTAATATTTGTAAACCAAATTTTAAACATAGCCTAGTAATGACCTTGCCTCATAAAGAAGGACATAGAAAATGTTAAACTCCTGAACTAAAGGTGATTTTACAGGGACTTCAAAATCAACTTTGGGATGCAAAAACATATTTTGAGTAGGAATTGAAAATGACAGCTGTCACAGTCATGAGGTGCTGTAAAGAAATGCCTATGTCAAAATTTGGGATAAAAATATTGAATATTACCAAAGTTACGAGCCTACATTTGTAACATTCAATGTAGGCTTCACAGTGTCAGTGGCTCAGCAGGTTGCACACCCACTTGTGAGGCTAGAAGATCAGAAGGCTGTGAGTTCTCATCCCCATACAAGACACTTGGGTTAAATCAATATGACACTGTAGTGCAGCATGAGGGGATGCTGCACTCCTGAGGTGCCGTCTTTCAGATGAGACATTAAACTGAGGCCCCATCTGCCAGTTCGTGGATGTTAAAGATCCCAGGGCACTTCTCAAAGAGTAAGGGAATTTCTCCAGTGTCCTGGCCAAATTTCCCACTTACTAAAAATACAATGCCTTCAACAGTGTAATCTGGTTCTGGGTCAGTTGGCATCCATCTGTATCCCCTTCCTCCTAGGCAGACTTGTCTAGTCCTCCTTTCCTGGTCAACAAACAAACAGGTCCACACTGATCCTGTAGGGATGCAGCCTGTCAGGAGAGCAGTAGTCAGGGCTGCAGGTTGACAACCAAACAAAAACAAGCCTGAGGCCTGTGAGGACCGAAGGGTAGAAATACAATCTCAAGGAAAACAAAAGGGGGACTCTGGACCTACAGTAGGGCTTCATCTTTTTAAAAGCTGTAAAACATCCAGCATACCCAGCTCCCAAATACAACCTCCTTTCCAGAAGGACTCTTGTGCTGTCTGTATTTACTTCAATTTATTTCTCTAGGAAAGCCCAGCTGAGTCTAGACTGCCCTTGGTTATGATTGAACGTTCCTCACTCCTGTTGAGATACACCGCAGTTCTGTTTTTCTTCTTCTTTCCGTGTATGTCACCACACAGTCTGTATTTACTAATGAATAGTATTTGTATGAACCTCTGTACTGTTTTTGCACTGTCCCTCCACTCTGTGACCTGTATGTGCACTTGTTCTCTGTTCCAATTTACTGTACATGTAACTAACTCCGTGTTGCCCTAAAAAGAGTCCCATGGGATGCATTGGGCCTACCCGGTTAACAAAATTTAAATAAATATTATCTCAATAACAAGGTGATCCTGCTCAACACGGTTTTACAGCTGGGGCGACTGACAGGCAGGAAGCCAAGTAAAATATTTAAGGTTACACAGTAGGCCCACAGCTGAAGTGGGATTTGAACCTGGGATCTCCAGTTTTATGACTGTATGCTCCACTCACTGGACCATGCTACTTCCCTTCTGCACTATCTCTGATTCCCCACCACTGGATTTCAGTATATAAATGAGTCCTCCCATCAATTAGCTCAGACCTACAGTATGCTGTAGTTTATTATAATTACTGGCTACTGCCTCCCTATTATGCAAGTAAAACACAGTGTATAATTTATCATTATACACTGCTTTCCATGTGTAATGGCAATCATGTGTCTTTCACTCCAGTGGTTCTTAATGAAAATACTATGCACTTCGTTGTCAAACATGCTGACATACATTTCTGCCCACCACCCACTCAACTTGATCTCTCTCACCAAAGTCCTTCTGCCCCTTCTCCTCCTCTTTGAAAATTCTAAGTTCCTAGCAAAAGCAGTCCATTTTTAAAAGGCATTTTAAAATCCTAGCACAAGCAATTATAAATTATGGTACCAAAAAGGCACCAAACGATACCTGTCTTATCATTGGTATCATGCAGCAAGATGCAGATGCCCGGATCTATCTTGCATCATTAGCACATTGTTCTAATGATTTTATTTTAAGGGTCTTACTTGTATCTGAAGATGAACAGATCATAAAAAGACTGCACTTTATCTTGTAACATACAAAAAGTAAGGAAAAGAATGTTTATGTGCCATACAACTTTGAATAACTATTAGTTATACTGTATTTATTTTACTATACTTTTGCACAGATCGCTCTGCTCTGTGATTTTAAATCTATGTTGTATGTAATATTTGTCATGTATTTATGTTTGTGAAAATCTGTTTTATGAATGAACAAACAAAGAGACTACTACTACAGACTGGTACCTGTCTTATCAGGAAAAGGACTTAAAATTGAAAATGCAAGTATAAAAATCTCAGTCCCTGTGATATAGTTGATTTTGTTACTACACATAACGTAAATACATAATAAACACACTCTGGTCAGTGCTGATATGGCTGTGGAAAGCTTTTAGGAGTGGCATGAGCATGGAAAAGAATATGCAGTGCTTTGCTGCACCACAGTCAGCCATAAGTAATAAGAAACAGAATCACTGGAAACTATGTCGGAGCACTGTGGCAGCACATCAGACAGTGGTCCGTTAGGTGCTTTCCACAGTGCTGTTATACAAATCTGATGATGGCATAACATCCGTGGAGCTTGGACCATGCAGCTGTACAAATCAGACTCAGGAGGAGTCTATTAACAAACTAGAGATCTGGTCTGGGACTCGCCTGGCCATCACAGTCACTTTCTCAGTCTTTTCTAAGCAGTCATTTCTGGTAAATGTGCTTTAACCACATTGGTACTGGTAGACTACTTCTGGTTTTCCCCTGATTATACTAGGTGGGGTAAGTAGCAGTCTTGAAGTGGTAGCTGCCAGTGGTGGCATGCTCTGGAAAAAGTGGTCCCATGTTCGCCAGCACATTTTAGAAATTATGCCTTTCCTTGTTTTTGCTGTAAAGAAACTGACCCTTTAACACAAAAACAAGGAGTCAGTTATGGCCTCCACACCCTCCCTTTTTGGTTCAAGTGAGGAACATCATAATGGGTTTACATTAAATGTACAATGGCAGCCATAGATACAAATGATTGTTAAACAGTAATCATCTGTATGTAAGAGCTCTGTCTTTTTAATGTGTACTTTCTTAATGTTGTTAGTACCACTCACCCATGTGTACTCTGTCCCTGGATTTCTGTACCCCAAGTGCATTATTTTTACATTTTTGTGTTCGGGACAAAAATGGCTTCCAGATGAGGGTAGCCACTAATCTAAATTCTTTATAGTTTTTATGTTTCCTTGCATGAGTGCAAGAAACATCTTGTGGTAGAATGACATTTCAGAGGTGTGTCAGGATGAGTCTTATGCACAGCACTCTACAGTGGGCTCGTCCCTGACAGACCAATGAGCACTAAACCAGTCTGTGACACTAGTCACAGTTTCACAGCTGGAATTAATCTGTTCTCTATTTGAAAGAAATAAAGTGCCTGAATGAGAGTGCTTCATTCCTTTCATTCATGCCCTTACTGATCTTACTGCTTGTCTCCCCATCCATCCTGCAGATGTCTGGGTACCACCATACATTGCATCCCCCACTGTCTGTGACATAAGCAGTAAACAGTCCTAGCAGTAAAGAACAAATAAATATTATTTATCCTTCCCCAGACAGATGTCTCATGCTGAACTTGTTTCTGTCTCTATGTGAATGACAGTGTGTGTGTTCTTGTCCCTGAGCTCCTCTCTCCAGTGCTTCATGTGTACCACAATGCACAGTCTGAGCATTGCTCTCTGTGATGGTACCCACTGACCTGCCTCTGTATCTGCTAGTGTCCATGCTACTCAGTGTACCCCCACCACACCACACAATACAAGGAGCAAGAGTGCTGAGAAGTGAGGCAATATTGCCTGCAGAGCTGTAG
Source organism: Neoceratodus forsteri (assembly GCA_016271365.2). Taxonomy (NCBI): domain Eukaryota; kingdom Metazoa; phylum Chordata; order Ceratodontiformes; family Ceratodontidae; genus Neoceratodus; species Neoceratodus forsteri. The sequence continues at coordinate 1,646,293,289 of CM057455.1, read as the reverse complement.
CTTAAATCTGGATGGCAGGGAGAGAGAGACACACAGGCTTTTATTTATTCCTTGAACCTGGTGGGCAGTGAGAGTGCCTTATCTTGATTTGGACATCTCATAATAACTCTATGTACTGTACCCTGATCTAGGTGGGAGATAGGTTGGGGAGTCAGTATTTTTTTCTCTAGTGAGGTGAGAGCTCCTAGAGATTACAATCTGTTCTTTTGGAGAGTTGTGGTTACTATTTATTCTGTAATTTAATTTTATTTCATATCATCAGTAATTCTGTTTTGGTTTTAATTTGCATACATCTTTTGATTTTTTTGGCACTATCTATTAAGTGTGAGTGTTTGTGGGTGTGTGGTGTGGAAGCCTGAGAGGTTGATTGAGTAGTTGTGTGTATGTGGTGGTGAGTGTTTGAGTGTGGTGCGATAATATCTGTAATGTTTGTGATTGTTTATCTTGGGTGTCTGCAGAGTGTGGCAGAGATGTGCTGGAAAGGCATAACCTCCTCCAGGCTTAGGGACCTCCATCTCTTTTCTAGTACCCCATTATCCCCAGAGGTTTATAGATGGTGCTGGGATCTGAGGATTGTTAGGAGGAGGAGGAGGAGGAGGTCGAGGATGGGCCTGGAGGGGAATGGAAAGGAGTGGTCGGATTGGGATAGTGGGGACAAGGAGAGGCCCTCGGTGAAATGGGTCGAGGAAAGGGTTTTCACTGTCTGGTTCCCTATACCCAAGGGTTCTGCTTGTAGCAGGCAGGTAACATGATCTTCCTCAGTTACTCATCCTACTCAGGCAGTGTTATGTAATGCCAGGTCCATTAAGAACAAGACCGCTATAATAGATCTTGTTGGATCATCAGACCTGACTTGCATCACCGAGACCTGGCTGGATGAGAATACTGGTCCAGTTTTGGCATCAGCAATTCCAGCCAGGTACTCAGTGATACACTGCCTGAGGATGGATCATAGGGTGGGGCAGTTGCCATTTGTTTTGGATCAGAATTGAACCTGGTGGAAGTACCAGTGGGGACCACCAATTCCTTTGAATGTATCCTGGGTGAGGGTGTGGGTGCAGGATTCTTCTTATCTACCATACATCAGGAGAGGAATGCTTTCCTGTGGGAAGTCGCTGACTTCATTGTCAGCCTGACATTGGGATCCCCAGATGGCTGATCTTGGGGTTTTAATGCCTGGCTCGATGATGAACTCTTGCAGCATCACACTGGCAGTGTGAAATTGGGGCAGTGCAATGTAGTGACCATAGCCACAATGACCGGTGGCTCCCAGACCTGCACCTGAACAAACATTTATTTAAATGGGTGGCCTGTCTCCTAGTAGTGTATTCTCCTCCTCCACCCCCAGAGAGAAACACAGCAACAGCAAGAACAGCTTCCAGTGTGGCATATATGTGCAGGTCCAATCTGTTCCTGTCAGAGATGTCAACTCCCTCCTCACCAAACAGAGAAGTAGGTACAGTGTGCACCTGAGCTCAGTTGTCATCCATTTTATTTCTGCTCACTCTTCTGGCACCTTGCTGTTGGTCTGGCTCTGTTTGTCTTTCTGAAGCTCAGTGGAAGCAGACAGCACATACAGAGAGGTAGAGAAAGTGGCAGCAGGAGTGCACTGGACAGAGAGCAGTGCTGCAGAGTTTTCCTTCCACCTTGGGGAGCAGACGTTAGAGAGAGAGAGAGAAGTGCCAGACCAGGAGAGATACAGTGTAAAACAAACTTGGTGCACCTGTTCTACCACTGCACAAAAGGAGCACCCAGATAGAGCCAGGGTGGGTTCAGGCAGGTGGCTCTGGGAGAATAATGCCCCATCCCCCAGCCCACCTCCACACCAGGGTAGCATCCTGCAGCAGCCAGGATAGAGCTGCAAGTTGCACATCAGCCTGCTTCATACTGGCCTCCTGCTCCACCAGAGCTAGCATGAAGGTTGAAGTGGGCTTTGGGTGACTGGCACTCTACTCACCCTATGCCACACCTCTACACTTGCAGAACACTCTGCTTCAGCCAGAGGCACTCCCACCTAACGTGTTCTGCACATGGAGAGCACTCTGAGGTACTGAGATATAAAATGTGGATCTTGTATCTGCCTTCCACAACTATTCCCACTCTACTGGTGGGTGGGGGTCGGATACAGTGGGTGCTCCTGAGTGACTGGTGTCCCTCTTGCACCCCACCTATCAACCCAATACATTACAGCTGCCAGAGAAGAGATGTGGATTGCACATCTGCCCCATCATAAACTATGTCCATTCCAAAACGTTTCACACATAGGCTGGAGTGGGGTCTAGGATGGTGGCCATTAAGTGACTATTCCTCCCATCCCACTCCACACACGGGAGCACTCCTCCTCCATACCTCCTTTGCATATGGGGAGCAATTCTCTTTCTCCAGCCCTCTTCCACATGGTGGACATAGTGTCTTATGTAATCATATTTGGTCTCAATCCTTGTTGAATGCAACATTGTACATATTGTATATACTAAAGTAAAGAAATTTGCTTTTATTTTATTTTAAATTATGTGTCCTTACTTTTGTATCTCTCACTATGTATTGTCTTTATCATTGCTTGTACAAGGGACCTCCTGCAAATGAGCTTGCTCAATGGATTTATCCTTCACAATAAACTTGAACTTCCTCCATTACAGCTCCACACATAGGTATCATTGCTCCACCTCCATCCCACCTCCATACATTGTGAGCACTCATCCCCTGACCCTCCAGTACTTATCCCACTACATTTCTTCTCCCCACATGGAGAGCACTTATCCCACTGCATCCTACCTTCTGCACATAGGGAGCACTCCTCCCTCCATTTAACCTCCACACATGGGTAGCTTTCCTCCCACTTCATATCAGCTCTGTACATGGGGAGCAATCCACCCATTCATCTCACTGTTCTCTACATGGGGAGCATTGCTCCCCATACATCCCACTCCTACACGTAGGGATACCTCCACACATTTGCATCACTCCTCCTCTACCACCATCCCACCTCTGCATATAGAGAGTACTCTAACCTCATCCCTCCTTTGCACATGGGAGCACTCTGCAACAGCCAGAGACAAAGATGTCAGTCAGGATTTTCCTTTCCACACCTATTCCCACTCCACATGATAAGGTCCAGGTTGGCTAGAATATTGGTGGGGTTGAGACGTAATGAGTGGGTTGCCCTGGGAGATGGTGCCAGTACCCCTCACCACCTCTCTGAATGAGAGAAGTCCCTTCCCCAAATCAATCTCACCACTTTTCTGCTCATTATCCTTCTGTTGGCTTGCCTTAACAATCACTGTCCTCCCAAGACAGGACTACAGACCACTAGGTCAGGGTAGATTTTTCTCAGCCTCTCCTGTCTTCTGTTTGGACCACACCACCAGTCCAGCCAGTGTCCAGCACAGTCAAGAAGACGTGCTGCATGTTGCTCACAGCTCAGCTCCAGATGGATCTGATTCTCTTATGTGGTAGACCTTACTTAAGTTCTCCCACAGTTCAACTGAGGCTAGAGAAGAGCAGCACATAGTCCACCATGACAGTGAACGGACACCACAACTTGCTCGGCGCTGTACAGATGATGCAGCATGGCAGCATGCTTACTAGTCTGTCTCACCAGGCTTCTCCCACTCTCTTTGTTGATGATGTACCTGTCTCCCTAGCCATCAATGGTCCTGTGCATGCACACTGTGTTGCAGCTAGCTCCATCCACTATGGAGACTGTTGAGACACTGAGGTTGGATATTCAAAGGGTTGCGCCATGCACAACCCACTGATGTGCCCTGGCATGATATTCCAAGGGTAGGTTGCGCTGCACAACCTCCGATGCACTGGGGCACACCAGTAATGTATGCGGCGCAAATGTGGGGCGTGCCCATGCATATGTGGCACATCCCGATATTCAGCCCGGGATGCGTGCATATGCAGGCATAAACCCACCTTGCACCACAATAGGGGCGCAAGATATGCCTGCAATAAATAGGAGCATGTCGGGGACACTATTGGCAGGCTGCCGATGTTGTGGTGCAACACGGCAGCCGCCTGTTGTGGGTGACCACCCGACCTCCAGAGACACAGTCCGGTGTCGCTTTCCCCTTGCCTTATCACAGGCATATAAATATAATAACCCTGGTGGTCCAGTGGACCCGCTCCCTGCCCACTCATGGGCATATTAAGAAATATCCTGGTGGTCAAGTGGACCCTACCTCGCCTGCCTGCGTGGGCATAGTTAATGACACTCCCGGTGGTCCTGCCCCCTGCCCGATCGTGGGCATATGAATAACTGAATTCCATGGTGGTCCAGTGGATCCAATCCCAGCCCGATCATAGGCATATGTAGTAATGATAACCCTGGTGGTCCAGCGGTACCCCTCTCCACCCACCTACTGAGATCTGCCATCCCACACCCTCCCAGTCAGCGGTGGCAGCTCCCCACCCACAAGCCGCCCAGCCATCCGCCGACTGACAGTGTACAGTGCGGCTGTAGCCGATTGGTCCACGGCATGGGTAATAGGTGTGCAGACTGATTTCACCACACAGTCCCAAAATGTGAATTCATATTCTCGGACTATGTAGTACAGTATGGTCTGCACGCCCATTGGCCCACGTGGGGACTAACAGGCATACAGCCTTACTGTATGCTGTCAGTGGGCAGGTGGCTGGGTGGCTTGTGGGTGGGGGAGCTGCCACCGCTGCTAACTCGAAAGGGTATGGGTCCCAGTGGGCGGTGGGAAGGGGGCACCGCTGGACCACCAGGGTTATCATTTAACATGTATGCCCACAATTGGCTGGGGATTGGGTCCACTGGACCACCAGGGAATTATGTTATTCATATGCCCGCGATCAGGCAGGGGTAGGTCCACTGGACCACCAGAGAATTAGGTTATTCATATACCCATGATCAGGCAGGGAGCATGTCCACTGGACCACCAGGGATATAATTTTATTATGCCCGCCATCGGGCAATGGGGCGATTGCTGCCAAGGGCAGGGGCATTGGTCCTCGATGGCTGCAGCCTGGCAGGCGCCAGGCGCAAGTCACCAGGATCAGTGCACCGCATGCAAATGGGACATAATGAATGCAAATGGCCCCATTTATGCCTTGTATACATAATGGCCTCATTTGCATGCCCAATGCTGAATATTGTGGTTGCTGCACCTAGCGCACCCGCCTTGTGCTGGCACATCCCCTGCTGCTCACCTGCCACTTGCACTGGTGCAGTGCCACTGCACCGTGTGCAGTGCGTGTGCCCCCAGTGCCATATTCAGAGGTGCTGAGTCATGGTGCAGCACCATTGAACATTGCCTGGACCATGCCCTGGTGCATCCAGTTGTGCTGCACCCAGGCTTGCACCCCTGCCTGGCGCAGTCTGAATATCCCACCCTGAGTGTTTTAGCAGCTGAGTTTGAAGCAACCCAAAAATAAAACACAAGAATTTGAAAATTTCTGTGGTTATTTTGGGGTGGGGTTGAACACCCTGAGCACCTCCTCGCCTACGCCCATTCAATCCACAACAGTTCAGACACATGAAATCCTTACACTTAAAGGCACTCCTCCCAGCCCAACCTGCTCCCTGCCTGCTCTGACACACAGATGAACACCAGCTGAAACATAGAAACATACACTTTGATTGCAGATTAGGACTGCTTGGCCCACCCAGTCTGCCCATTTCCCTACCTACTGGATAAGCTGCAGATTCTAGTTAACATACAGCCTACTTCCTGCAACCCCAACTATAATTGCCTTGTGTCTGTCCCATGCATGTTTGAATTCACCCACTGTTGTAGACCCAACGACCTCCTCAGGAAGGCTGTTCCATGTATCCACCACTCTCTCTCTCTCTGTGAAAACAATTTCCTCACATTACCTCTGGAGCCTTCCCCTCTATCTTTAAATTGTGCCCTTTGTTCTTACACATCTCTTTTCTATGAAAGATGCTACCCCTCCTGACTTTGTTGATCCCTTGAGGTACTTTGAACATTTCTATCATGTCCCCCGTCCCTCCTTTTCATCAAGAGTATACATATTAAGCTCTCTAGTCTCTCTTCATATGGCTTCTGCTGCAGACCCTGCACCATTTTAGTTGTCCTCCTGACTACTTCCATCCTGTCTATATCCTTGCACAGATGAGATCTCCAAAGCTGCACACAGTACTCCAGATGGGGTCTCATCAACTGTACAGAGGATAAACTTCCTTTTTCTACTTGTGATGCCCTTGCTATGCATCCCAGTATCCCCTGGCTCTCCTTACCAATTTTTCACATTGCTTACCCACCTTTAGGTCATCTGATATGACTACCCACAGGTCCCTTTCCATTTTTGTTGTTGTTAGTACCCTCCTGCTATTGTGTACTCTTCTCCTGGTTTTTGTTTCCCAGGTGCATTACTTTGCACTTCTTTGTATTGAATCTAAGTTGCCACATGTCTGACCATTCCTCCAACCTTGCCAAGTCCTTCTCATCTTTTCTACCCCCTGGTGTATCAACTCTGTTACAGATATTTGTGTCATTTGCAAAGAGGCATACCTTTCCTCCAGACCCTCTGCAATGTCACCTATAAAGATGCTAAAGAGGACTGGACCCAGTACTGAGCCCTGAGGTACTCCACTAGTAGCCCCCTTTCTTCGGAATGTGTTCCATTCACTATTACCTTCTGTGTCCTGTTGTGCAGCCAGTTTGTTACTAGGCTACCACCCTGGGACCCACTCCCAGGCTGGCTAACTTGATTATTAATCTTTGTGCAGGACTGTGTCAAATGCCTTGCTAAAGTCTAGGTAGGCCATATCCACAGCCCCTCCCTGGTGTATTACTTTGGTCACCCAGTCGAAGAAATCAATTAGATTGGTCTGACATGACCCTCCTGCTGTAAATCCATGCTGCTTTGGGTCCTGTGCCCTGCTGGCCTATAGGTACTCAACAATTCTTTCTTTCTTTCAGAACTGATTCCATCATTTTCCTACCACTGAGGTCAAACTTACAGGTCTGTAGTTTCCCGCTTCTGCCTTGCTCCTACTTTTGTGAAGGGAATCACATCTGCCCTCCTCCAGTCCTCTGGTACAGCCCCATCCTGCCATGATCTGTTAAAAGCGTAGTCAATGGTGTCACTAGGTCCTCCCTTAGTTCTTTTTAGGATTCTGGGGTGGATCCCGTCAGGCCACATTGCTTTGTCCACCTTGAGTTTTAGGAGTTCTTTCAGGACTCTTTCTTCTGTGAATGGACTGGTGTCAACCCCTACCCAGAGTGCTTCTATTGTCTGGTTTAGGTAACTCCTCCTCATCTTCTTTTGTGAATACTGAGCAAAAGTATTCATTCAAGTATCTCTGCCTTTTCACTGTCTCCCTCTGCCCACCTCCCTCTCCTTTATTAATCTTCACTATCCCTCCCTTAACCTTTCTATGCTCCCTAATGTACCTATAAAGGTTTTATCCCCTTCTTAACTGAGTTGGCTATTTTTTCTTCGTTTGGGCCTTTGCTAGTCTGACTGCCTTCCCACTTCTTTCTGCTTTAATTGATACAGTTCCTGTCATGCTCCTTCTGTGATTCCTTATACTTTTGAATGCAGCCTTTTTCTCCATAATCTTCCCTGCCACCTCGTTTGAAAACCATAGTTGTTTTTTACTCTGCTTTGTTTTCTTTATTTGTTTCACAAAAGGCTTGTTGTCTCTATGATGGCAGTTTTGATTTTTCTCCATTGTTCTTCCACCACCTCCTTTTGGTCACTTCTAGTGCATTTTCAGGTATTCACCCATTTGCCAAAGTCAGCTCTTCTAAAGTCCAGTATCCTTGTATCCTTGTTTTTGTATGGCTTATCTCCATGTTGTGCTCATTGTGAAACACACTGTGCAGTGGTCGCTTGTTCCCAGATGTCTACTGACTTCTAAATTTGTGATCCTTTTCTCCATTTGAGAGTACCAGGACTAATATTGCTCCCTCCCGAGTGGGTTCCAACACTAGCTGTCTAAGGCTGTTCGCTTCGCAGGCATCGAGAATGACCCTGCTCTTGGATGTGGCTGCAGTACCTGTTGTCCAGTTAACATCTGGCATATTCAGGGCCCCCATCAACAGTATCTCCCCTTTTTCAGCCATTTTGAGAATGTCCTCTATCATTTTGTTGTCCATTTCCTCCCTTGAGATGGGGGTCTGTATACAACCCTGTGTGGATTGTGATGCCATTCCCTGTCTCCAAGGTGACCCAGAGTGCCTCTTGTCTTCCCGTTTACTTTTCAGTTCTGTAGCTTTGATCCCTTCCTTGTGTATAGAGCTATTCCACCTCCTCTTTTACCTTCCCTGTCTCTTCTTTAGATTGTGTACCTGGTATGTTGACATCCCAGTCATGGTTCTCGTGTACCATGTTTCCGTGACTGCCACAATATCCAACTGTTCATCTTCCATCAGAGCTACTAGCTCAGGAAGCTTGTTTCCCAGACTACGGGCATTGGTACTCATTGCCCTCCATTTAATGTTGGCTTTATCCTGTTTTCCCCATTCCTGCTCTTACTGTCCTTGTCTATTTTTCCATTTACCACTGCCCTGCCCTGTGTTGAGCTCTGTACCTCAGTGTTTACCTTACCTGCCATGTTTTGTGGGGAAGCTTGAAATTTCTGCCTTTATCAGCACCTCCCTGTGGCTAGTTTAAAAGCTTGCCAAGGAAGCATTTAAACCTATCACCTAGGAGCTTGGTTCCCTTTGTGGACAAATGCAGACCATCATGCCAGTATAGACCTTTATCTCCCAGGTGGCCTCCCAGTCCCCAATGAAGCCAAAGCCCTGTGTTCTGCACCAGTTTTGCAACCATTCATTAAACTGCATGGTGTGCAGTACCTAGCCTCACTCCTGACATGGACTGGTAGCACCTCTGAGAAGGTTACTGTGCTTGCTACCCATCTGAGGCCCCTTCCCAACTCCACAAATTCATTCTGCGCTGCACTGATCCCATGCCTAGCTAGGTCATTTGTCCCAAGGTGGACTATGATATCTATTTCTTCTTCTGTGATACTGTTTCTGCAATCCTGAGGATTCGCTTGTGTCCCTCCAAGCCATGGCACAAGGCAAGCACCTTACTTCATTCTCCTCTCCCATTCCCAGGTTTACCCCCTAACAATAGAGTCCCCTATCAGAGCTGTTTCTTCCTCTGTGGTGTCCCTTGCCACCCTTGTGGTCTCCCTGTGGATGTCCTCAGCATTCTTCTGGGTCTCCACTGAGGGTGTCATCACAGAGGAACCTTGCTCTGCCAGAATGGCATATGATTTGTGTAGAGGTACAACTAGGGAGCTTCACCTCTGGTTCACCACCGTACCCTCCCAGAACCCACTGTGGTCCAACTGCTCTTCATACTTGGCAACCTCTGAAGCAGTGGTTGTGGCAGTGGTGCTCTTTGGAAGGGGAGGCCTCCTTAGTCCTTGCTAGTTCAGCCTGGGTGGGCAACCTCCTCCCCTCAGAGCTGACAGTTGCCTACAAATAGGACAGCAACGCAGTTTCCAGAATGTCTCCTGGAAAACTACTGCCCCACAGCCAGTGCATTGCACCACTCCCCACATGTCCTCTCCTTATAATATACAATATATATTTTTATTATTATTATTTGTGGTGTGTACCTACCCTGTTTGCACTGTGCTGAGTTGTTACGGATATGACAGTTCTGCCCAAGACCTGTTGAGAAGTGATGTCAAGACTGTGGCTGTAAAGGAAAGCTGCTACCCCTCTCACTTTCTTTGCAAGCAGCGAGGATCCCTTGCTCTCAAGCGGTCAATCCTGTACAAGCAGCAGAGTTGGGGGTCCAGGGCAGCAGTCATGCCAGTTGCTGTAATGGATCTCAAGCCTGCCTGAATACAACAGGACAGCTAAACTGAGTCCCTTAATCCCTGCAGATGGAGGGCTGCTGCAAAGATGATTGCTACAGCCACTCAGGCACCAGCAGGGATTTAAAACAAGAGCTGGACTATAGCAGGCAGCCTGCCATCCACCTCCTCCTCCTCCTCCTACACTGACTGCTTGCAGCTCTTGCCCAGTTCCTCCTCTGCTACCAGTGTCCACCAGCAGTCAGCAGTGTCGTGGGTGGCCCCTGTTGGAGTGGCCAGTGATCTCCTCAACTTGCTACTAGCCCCACAACCAATATTCTCTTTTACTTCCTTCTATGTCTGGTTGCATTCACCAGTTTCCAAACACCCAATAAACTTTTTTTCTAGTGTCTACTTAGATACAGAATATTAAATACATCAAATTAAATATAATTGCTTTGAAGAAGATAGAAGTCTTTAATATGGCTTGGCTTCATTGTATGGTTGGACAGCACTGAAATCTCAACTTGATAGTTTTACTTTCTTATTGCTATTTTGTATTTTCAGGTTAAATCAAATATAATAAAATATAATTGTTTTTTTGAGAAGATAGAAGCTTTTATTATGGCTCTTTTGGGTTTGATCCACACACACTGAAGCATTGAAGCAGTGAGAGATCACCACGATTTTGGCAGCCTTGCACCATTCCTCTGATCCTAAAAATATGTATCACAATGGTTGTATAATTGTAGGTCTATATTCAAATGTCTTTAATTCATTATAATTACACACTAAGAAGAATGGCCTTAATGAGTGCATTTAAGGTTTCATAATTTGACATTTTGCAATTTTAATGGCCTCCCAATCCTGCAGTCATCAATTTGCTTTAGCCCTTTGTTCCACTTGAGGTTGGTCAGGAAAAAGAGGTCCTTACTACCCTCAAAGCCCTTCCTCTAAGAGGATCTGGGGCCTTGATGGGATCCAAACAAGAATCCTAAAAGAGGGAGCCCCAGCCTTAGCTAAACCCCTAACTTGGCTGATCAATCGGTCCATAACGGAGGGATCAGTACCCAAGCTCTGAAACAAGCACTTGTGTATCCTTACACAAGGGAGGAGCAGCAGAGCCCATTGAGAATTTCAGGCCTATCTCCTTGCTGTGTTCCATAGCTAAGGTACAGGAGAAGCTTGTTTACTCTCAACTCCGGGACTACCTAGAAACTCACCGGGTAATCTCACCATCTCAGCACGGGTTCAGGGCTAACCATGGAATGGATACTGCTCTAACTAAATTCTCAGCTGATGTCCTGAGTAATAATGATGGAGGGGCCAGCACAGGGGCTGTCTTCATTGACCTATCCAAAGCCTTCGACCTGGTAAACCATAACCTCCTTCTACAAAAAATGTGTTCTCTTGGCCTTGACTCTCACTCACTGGGATGGTTCCAGAGTTATCTCTGAACGTACTCCAGAGGGTAAAGTGGGAGGATAAAGTCTCTAAGCTAGCTCCACTTAAAGAAGGTACCAAGGGTCCATCCTTGGCCCTTCTCTTTACACTGTTCATTAATGATCTGCACAAAAACTCCGAGTAATAGCAGTGCTATTCAGTACGTGGATGATGCAGTCATTTACAGAGGCTCCATAATTTACCCGAGCTGCAGACAGCCCTCCAAGAAGACATCCACCTGATGGAGTACTGGCTAACTCAGAACAAAATGGTTCTATACACTAGCAAAATGAAGGTAATGCTCTTTGGCCCTAGATCCCTGGGAACAGAGAGGTCTCACCACCTACAACTCCATTCCAGGGTAGGTGTAAAACTTGAGGTGGTCTCTCTACCAAATACCTTGGCTTTACCCTGGACCAAGGTTTTACCCTAAAGAATCATAGATCTAATCACAAAAGCCATACACGTGAAATTGGGCGTCCTCTATAGACTAAAGGACCAAATCATTCCTGAAGCCAGGCAGCCATCGCCACAGCGTACTCCTCCCAAAGCTCACATTCAGGGCCCCATCCTCCAGGGTGTAGCCATGATGGAATTAGGAAGGCTGCAGACTCTGTACAATAAGATAGTCTGCTTTGCCACCTTGTCTCACCCTAGGACTCACCACTGTGAGGCCCAATCCAAGCTCAGGTGGCCGCCGCTGGATGCCTGCCTAGCCTACCCTTCCCTCTGCCTTACTTACAAGATACTTGGTCCCTCTCCCGCCCCTAGCCTGGTTGGGCTCATCAGGGCAAAACCCAATCCACGGTGTCTACGCTCATCAGGCCAATCTCTCTCCTCGAGGTCCCTAAGATTAGGTCCAAAGCCGGGCTAGGTCCTTAGTACACCGCCCCTTCCACCTGGAACAACCTCACCTTGGAGGTCCGGGAGGCGGAGACGGTTTCTAGCTTCCAGACGCTGCTGAAGGGACATCTGCTCAATAGGAGCATATGTCTATGCCACAGTACCTGACCTAGCTCAGCCTCTTGAGCAGCTCACTTGCCCTCCCAACAGCCATCTTGGAAGGACATTTCATCCTCTTCTCTTTGAAGGGTGCACTTAGGTCCCTAACTTTCCCCTTCCAACCCTGTGTACTTTTCAGTTAACCATAGGTCTACAGACGCTGCCCACTATTTCCTGCAGACCTGGTATCTAATCTACTATTTAGGATGCAGAATGCTTAACATGCTCACTATTTGTTACCTTCATGCTTTCCATGCTTTTGCATCTGCAAAGATATGTACCTCTTTTTTAAAATACTATTCCACTCTCCAGCTTGTACTGAAATGTTACCTGTATGTTGTTGCACCCAGGTCCTCTGAAAAGGGGACTCTCTATCGGCCCAGTGGGCCTACCCGTCATCAAAATTCAATAAATAAATAAATAAAATAAATAAATAAACATTTCTTTGCTCAGTTCATCAATAGTCCAATAAAATTTGGAATAACATTACTTAGAACAAAACTGTATAAACTTTGGGTTTGATTTTGCACAAATATTAAATTCTCTGAGTTGAAAATGCATAGGAGATTAGTTGTACATACTTTTCTATTTCTCCACACCTTTACTTTGGAAATTTGTAAAAAAAAATATGAAAAATAACGCTTGACCTTTTGCACAGGTCTTGACCTCCCATAAAGAGAATGGCTTAAAACGTATTTAGAATCATTCAAGAGTTATCCCAAGTTCAAGATTTAGTAAGCTATACATTTAATGCATTTAAATAGTAGAAATTGCCAAAGAGGATGTAATAAAAGAATAAAATCAGTGGCACAGCATACAGTAGATGCCTAAAAGGTATCAAACCATTTGCTTCTAAATGTTTCACAGACAGCCAAGGCTTCTTTATTGTGTAAGCATTGCTTTCTCCTGTGTCTTCCTTCTTCCACCTATCTGGTCAGTGACAGCTTCATATATAGATATTGCTGGCTAATAATTACTAAAATTAATGTGCTGCTTTTTCCTGAAAATATTTAACATGATCCCATCCTGAAAAGACCTAATGTGCCCCAATAAGCAGATCATTTTGTTTCAAGTGTTTTTGTTCATATTAAGAACTAAAGAATTCCATTGATGTGCTCTACATTGCTAGAATAACTTCAGTATCTGCTGTTAAATTAGGCTGAAAAGATAGAAACCATATGTTCTGGTCTCAGTGTAGTGGTTTCAGAAATAATGCTATCAGACATACAATAAAAGTTATGCCAAATAACAAATGTAAATATTTCTGAAAGTATGGAATTACTCATAACCCATCTTATGAAAGCTGATCAGAAGAAAACTACCTTTCAAATGAGCCTATTTGTTTAGCTGCACTAATTATATTTTTTAAACTATGGCCATCTGATTACCTGAATTTTCATTTTCTTCACAATTTTCACCTTTCAGAATGTTATATTTCAAAAATGTAATGAATTCAGATTAGTGACTACCCTGATTTGAAAGGTAATTTTGTCCTGAACAACTTTCATGTTGTTTGTATATTGTTAACTTGCTTACTTTCCAAGATATTTACATTTGTTTGTCATGACTCCTACTGTGTTCACTCAGTGAAAGAGAGAAAAAATGAGGTTGTTTGGAAGACCATATTTTACAAAATATAAAGAATTCAGATTAGTGACTAGCCTCACGTGAAAGGTCTTTTTGCCCTAAACAGCTTTCACTTTGGTTGCTTTTGCAAACTTTAAATGATTTTAAAGATATTTAGATTTGTTTTGGAAGGTGTGCACATTTGCTCTAAGAGAAAAGCAGCTTTGAGGTTTGTGTCCATCACTTTAAACAGAAAGAAGGAGTATTTTTTAACAGTTTTTGCAGTGTTGTGGAAGGATACGCTGAAAACTACTAAAAGATTTGTTCCACAGAAACCCCTTTTCAAGCTAATGTAATATGGCTGTAGGCTCTGCCCACAGTCATAAAAGGAAGAAAGTCCTTCCTAAAGGAAGAAGATGATTTATGTCCCAACAAGGGAAGGGGAATGTCAGTGACTAAGACATATGCTACACAGCTTGTTCCTGCAGCAACCTGGAGATTGCAGTGATATCTGCAACATCTGTCATCCAGATTTCAGGTTACAGGTGAAGGGACTCTTCCTGACCAGAAAATAATTCTGTTCCTTTGCTGAAAACACCTGTAAACAAGATTCCTTGGTATTTCTGAATGTTTTCTCCTGCATTAAAGATAACTGAATGAATGGCATGAGTGACAGGCAAAGGCTGATGTGTTAAACAACTTCTTTTGCTCAGTATTCACAGTGGGCAATGCAGGGCTGTTACCAAAAAGTAGTGTAAAGGCTTCCCCTAGAGGTGTGACAGTAATGAAGCAGAAAACAATTTCAGATAAGGGGTGAGTAAAGGCTTGCAGCCCTCAGGGTAGACAAGGCACCAGGTTGATGGTTTACACCCAAGGGTGCTGAGGAAATGAGAACAAAACCAGTACTGCCCTTGGCTGACCTGTTAATAGTTACAGTATTTGAAAACAGGGACATACCAAGGAGTAGAGATCTGCAGTGCGGTTCTGCTGTATACGGTGGGGGACAGACGTCTAGGGTAAATACAGGCTAGTCAGCTTGCCTTAGTTATTGGTAAGCTAATGGAGACATCGATCAAGAAAATGGTGAAATATCTAGAGGCTAACAGGTCACAAGACAGTAAACAGCATAGATTCATTGTTGGGAGATCATGCCAGACTAACCTGTTAATATTCTTTGGTGGTGTCACAAGGGCAGTGGATCAGGAGAGGTGGTGATGTGCTCTATTTTTACTTTAGTAAGGTGTTTGATTCAGTGCTGCATAGGAGACAACTAAAGAAGCTGGAGGATTTAGGGATGGGGAAAGATCTTGTAAGGTAGACTGTGAACTGATTAGGGAAGGCTAGTAGCAAGTAGGATTAAACCGAGGACAGAAAGATCAGAAGTGGGTGCCACAGGGTCAGTCCTGGGTCCTGTCCTTGTTGTCATGTTCATCAGTGACACAGGGAGAATATCCAGGATAAGACATGTCTCTTTGCAGATGGCACAACACTCTGTGTCAAGGTGAACAGTGAAAAGGAGTAAGCAAATTAAAGGAGTATCTGGAGAAATTGGAAAGGTGTTTAAAGTCTGTCAGCTAAGCTTCAATGTTAAAAAGTAAAAGTGATGCACATTGGTTAGAAGAACCCATGCACTCTGTACTAGGGTGTGGGGGTGACAGTTGGGCACAACAATGGAAGGGAAGGATCTGGGTTTATCATCAGCAACACCCCAAATTATGAAGGCAATGCAGCCATGAATATGGCATGGTAACCAGAATGCTGGGAAGCATAGAGAGAGTCGGGAATTTGACAGTTGGACACGAGAGGTGATACTGCCCCAGTACAGGTCTCTGGTGAAGTCATACCTGGAATATTGTGCCCAGTTCTGCCGCCAGCACCTGAGGAAGGACAGGGATAGGCTGGTGGCTGTGCAGTATAGGGTCACCAAGATGATGATCCAAGGGCAGAGGGCCAGATTACACAAAGATTGTCTGGTGGACCTAAACATGTGCACACTGGAGGTCAGGAAAGAGAAGAGATATGTTTGAGACTTACAGAATGGGATTTAGGCATAGGCAATGAGGACCTGTTCACCAGTAACAGAAGTACACTGATTGAGCATGAATGGAAACTAGCCAGCAGGGGATTTAAGAGGGATGTAAGGAAGTTAAACCACTAAAAAGATGAGGTAAATATGGAACGGATTACTGAAAGAAGTGCTGGGGTCTATTAATGGGTTCAGGATGTGATGGGACACATACAGAGGACTTGTACAGTAGCATCAAATGGATGGGTAAGGAGAGGGGTGGATGTCAAAGGGGTCATTCAAGGTAAGACAGGAGTGTATCTCAAGGTAAAACTGTCTTGACAATGGATTAAGGTGGAATAGGTAGTAAAACTGGGCAGACTGGATGGACCTTGTGTCTTTCCTGTCATCATTGTCTGTCTCTCTTTCATTCGAACAGGGCTTGTTAAACTCCCAATTGATGTCTCCAATCTGGACTTTAACAGGTGCCATCAATCACACAAATTTATTTTACATGATTCATCTGCAAAAAAGCCTTTGCAGCTGAAGCTTTGTTCAAAACCAGACAGAAAGCATCTTTCACAATGCTGATGACATCACAAAACCCACCAGTGTAACAGGAAAAAGCTTTTTGTTTTCTCTCGCTCACACTGCAAATTGAGCAGCACTCACTCTCAGTGGTGCTACAGGAATCCAACACATTCACTTGTCTCTATGATCCTGGCTCCACTTGCTCTGCCACTAACCTGAATCATACCCAGTCAGGTACAGGTTAGCAGGTTTCCTTTCTCGTCTCCAGTTTGGGTTTAGCAGTGGAAGTCACAATTGATCTGCTGTCTAACTGCAATTCTGCTGATGCTGCTGTTGATTCCATACTCACCTTAGTTTGTATAGTTATGGTTGTAGCCGTGGTGGCTTGAAAATACCTTTCTCAACATAAAATGGGATATCTTAAACTGCAGGATGGTGCTCCACACTTCCCTGCCCATTTCACATTACACTCTCTGCTCCAACAGTTAGGATGCATCTCACAACTAGAAGGCCACCCAGTAACATGTGCTCCTTGCTAACACAAAATGTCAAGAACCGCTCATACCCACAAATGTAACAAGAAGAAGCTTTTGCTTTCTTCCACTCACACTGCAAGTGGAGCAGCACTCTCTCTCTCAGTGATGCTACAGGAATCCAAAACCTTCACTTGTCTCTATGAGCCCTGGAGGGCTCACAATAGTCAGTGTCAGTGTGGTGCGAGATAGGGTCGAAAGATCAGGTGGGAGGCTGGACTGTTACCTTCAAAAACATTATTGCCAGAAAAGTAACAATGATTAAAAAGAGCACTGAGCCACACATAAAACTGAAAACAGTCCAAGACAATTATTTCTGTAGCGTTGACAATAATCCATATGCCTGGAGTCCTGGCTTCCCATTTCTAACCTCAGAATGTTTATTTTCGGTTACCACTAACTTTGCCCACCTCAGTTAAACAAACGCCTACTTTCAGAAAATGTGTTTCACTCAACTTGTGTAAAAATGCCCAACTCATATATTCACAGGTTCACTGGAGGTTTTGTACAATTTTTCTATTGCAAATAGGCTAGAGCATCAGGCAATGGAGCTGCGCTGCAATAAGGTCAGGTGGCATCTAATTCAGTTTTATTAAAAAATCAAATACAGGTATCAATCAGATTGGTGACAATAGATGCCATCAGAAGACATTGATAAAGCAACAGGCACCCTGGTCCCACATATAAAAAAGTAGCTTTGAAAGCCTTTTGACGTTTGTGAGAGTTCACAAGGAAAAGATCTGATATTCAGTCATCAGCAGCTGACATTTTATCGGCTACAAATAAAATGGACTTAAATAGTTCATGGTCTATTTGAAATCCTTTGGAGTTTGCGAGTGCTCAGATTAGTGCTTTCAAACTCTAAGAGAGTTGGAGGAAGGAAATCATTAGGAGACAGCAGCAGCATAAGGGGGAATAAATATATTAGTAAAAAAGCACCCACAGCACAAAAAGAGCAGGTATTGGCAGTGGTAGAGAACAAGCTGAAGTGTTTCTGTCTTTGATCTTTAAAAAAAGTACTGTATTCACATGTCTACAGAACACACAGCATATCAGAGCTGTACTTGTCTAGTCTGAGACACACACCAAACTGGCAGCTCTTGGGTGTTTGTTATTTTTCCTTTGTTTAAAAAGGTGAACCACAGCATAAAAGAGCAGGTATTGGCAGTGGTTTAGAACAAGTTACGCCTCTATGTTTCAAAACTCCATTGAAATACATAAAGTGGACTTAAATATTTTGTGGTCCATCTATTTGAAAGCCTTTTGGACACTGTGAGAGCTCACATGGAAAAGGTCTGCTTTTCTGTCATTGGCAGCTGACGTTTTATCAGATACAAATAAAATGGACTTAAATAGACAGCAGCAGGATAAGGGGTAAATAAATATACTAGTAAAATAGCAATTGTTATTTTTGTTGTTTATTTTTTTTCTGTTAATAATCTTTATTGAGTTTTCCACACAAGTATATATGGATAAAACAGCATAGGCTGTAAAATGCTGGCAGAGAAGGATCAAGCATACATATAAAGCCATAATCCATAGACAATGATGTACAGCAAAAATAGCAAAGGAACCAAAACATGGCATAAGGGGTAACCCCACGTCTGAAACATGTAAAGACCGGGAGCAAAGCTGGATACCTAGGAGGTCTGAAACCACAGCCCAAGATGGCTGGGAGGGATTCTCTGCTGCATATAACATTACCATCAAAAGAATCAAAGTCTAGAAAACCGGAGTTCAGAAATGTCAGATAGTCTCCTAGAATACAAGATTAGTGATAGGGTACTTGGTGATTCTAGCCTATCACAGGGCTACATCCATGAGAGTGCATAGAGGGAAAGTAAAGAAAAGACCAGGCAAAGCCTCACCTAATTCCAGTCCGCGACTTCAGGTATGTAAGGAAGGAGGCCCAACAGGCAGCATAATCATTGAGTTTGTTGGTCATTACATGGGACATATGTTCAGCGATGTCAGCAACACAAGTGCATGGTGGAGCTCTGAGGCAGAGGGACTTCACTAGTTCTCCAGTGACATAAGATGAGTGCTTGGCAGAAATGCTAAGAAGTACAAGCCAGCGAAGTTGCTGGGCTTTTAATCGAGTTCCTAAGGGAGGAAGGCCCAGTATCCACACCTATGGTTCCAGCAGGATCGTACAGCCCAGAACTTGGGAAGCTAGCTGAGCTACCTTTGCCAGAAAGGGGCCAGCTGGGGCACTGCCAGAAGAATGTGACATAGATCCCAGGGTGGGCATTGCACCTCCAACAAAAATTGTTCCTCAGAAGCTTGGCTTTGTGCAGCACCACTGGGGTCCTGTACCAATGATGCAAGATTTTGTTCAGCATAAATTTCTGTGCATATCTGGGTAGCTTGAGTGTGCCAATTTCCAGCATAGAGATCAGCGGCCTCATCTAGCTGTAGATTCAGAGCTCTTTCCCATTTCCACTTGTATTCACTAGATTGTGAGGATGCTTTAGTATGTCTCGTATAGTTTCCTAGCTAGGCCCTTAGGGGTCTTGAGCCAGCTGAGAAGTTTCTGCAAAGTGGTGGGGCAGGAAGGAAGGTTTTAAATAGTCAGTTATGGAACCGTGTAGTTGCAGGTACCTCAGAAATCTCTCCTGGGGATTCCTTTAGTGTTAGCAAGCTCTTGAAAGGACTGAATCCTTTGCCCTGACTCTTCTAGGACATCTGCCAGTGTTTGGATGCCATGATGCTACCATTGAGGCCAAAGAAGAATCTTGTTGTCCACCAGGATAAGTTTGTTACCAAATATGGGAGCAAGACATATGGGTCTAGGGCTGGCCTTGAGTCTGGCATGTACTTTATTCCATAGCTGGACTGCCGGAGCAATCTTAGGATATCCTTTCAAGCCCTTACGCCTTATATATCAGGAGAGGAAGACTGTGCACCAGAGCCATATATTTTCTATGTGTAGCCATTGTGAGAATTACACAGGCAAGGCACAGAACCATTTAAGAGACTGGGAAGGAGTAGGCCACATATAGCCTCCAGCCATGGGAGGCCCCACCCACCATCCTCCAGTGGGATCAGAGCTTGTTTCTACTGTACGCATTTTTATTTTCCCAGAGGAAGTTCCCTCCTTGTATTCACAGAGCACTTCTTCTGCTACCACGCATCCTATGACAGCTTCTGACTTTATGGCGGCAGGGGCCAGTGGCACTCCTTCCTCCGAGGCATCTTCTGGTAGTGTGAGCAAGAGGAGAACTTGTTCGGGAAATGGAAGTGTGCCAGACTGTTGGAGAGTTGCTTATCCTGCTGCATCCTGGGCTACCAATCTTGCAGATGCTGGCACTTCTCATGCTAAAATGGTATGCAATGTTTTCCACTGTGGGGAGGGAGAGAGGCCTCAAAGCGGTGGACAGGGGTCTCAAGTCCCGCGCAGGCAAGGCAGGTGAATCATCGATGCACTGGTCAGCATCAGAGGAGTGAGGGACGAGCCAAAGAGACCCAGGTCTTGGAAGTCTTTAGGGAACTCTCTGTGGAGGTAATCCATGAGGCTTTCTGGGGTAGCAAACAGCATGGGGTTCCATTTACAATAACCTGCATGGTCGCTTGGTACCACAGGAGAATTGCACCGATGCACATGTTGTATCCTCCTGCAGTCGGAGTAAGCTTTCTGTTTTCAGACAGGTCCCTCGAGTAGTCTTGGAAGATTTGGATAGTTCTCCCATTCCAGGAGAGCAAACCTTTTCCCGGGCTGGGCTGTGACCATTCCTTTGCCTGAAGTCAAGGAAATGGGCCAGAATAGGATGTGGGTGCTCCCCTGGTTTGGTGGGGAACAAGTGAATGGTGAGCCCACTCAATTTGTAGGATAGTGGCAAGTGGGAGTGTCCAGAATCTGAGGAAGCACATTCTGGCCACCATGTCACGCTGCTCAGCCCCTCTGGGAAACCAATTAATTGCAGATTATTATAGCGGCTACGATTTTCTAAGTCATCCTCTTTGTCCTGTAAGATGTGAATGTTATGAGACGGGCCTATTCTCTGGCTGTAGCAGTGAGATCCTGTATTGCATCATGGGTTTTAAGATGCCTTTCAGTGTGAAAAGCCGGTTTCAATTGCTTGCAGAGTTTGAGTAGTATTAATTAATGCAGTAGTCATCTGTGCCATCTGAGCCAGCAACTGATTAAACATCTGTTCCGTTTTTGCAGAATCTGCTGTTACTGAGGAGAGGAGGCCATCTTGCAGGCTGCAGAGAGCTGAGGAGGATTCCTGTATCAGTGAAGAGCTACCCTTTGCTGAAGAAAATAAGGACACTAAACTGCAGCAGGTAAGTCCCTCTTCTGTATTTTGGAGGAATAGTCAGGAAGATCAGTCCCCAAAGGTCGGATGTTGAAGGATGCAGTTCCACAGTCAGGGAGCTAAGCACCTAAGCTGCCATTCAGTCTAAGGCCAGGCCACGCCCCCTTTTGTTGTTTATTTACAAAAGGTGAACTACAGCACAAAAGAGCAGATACTGGCAGAGTTTCTGATCTTTAAAAAATATTCATATGTCTACAGAACAACACACAGCATATCAGAGCTGTGCTTTGCTAGTCTACCTAATTAGAGACACACCAAACTGGCGACTCTCAGGTGTTTATTATTTTTTTGTTTGTTTGTTTATTTATTTAAAAGGTGAACCACCGCACAAAAACAAGTATTGGCAGTGGTATATAACAAGCTATGCCTCTATGTTCAAAACCCCATTGAAATACATAAAGTGGATTTAAATATGTTGTGGTCTGTTTGAAAGCCTTTTGGACTTTGTGAGAGTTCACATGAAAAAGGTCTGATGTTCTGTCTTTGGCGTCTGACTTTTTATCAGATACAAAAATGGACTTAAATAGACAGCAGCAGCATAAGGAAATAAATATATTAGTAAAATAGCAATTGTTATTTGTTGTTGTTTATTTACAAAAGGTTAACCATGGCACAAAAGAGCAGGTACTGGCAGCAGTACAGAACAATCTATGCCTTCAAGTTCAAAACCCCATTGAAATACATTGAATGTATACCTGTTTCTTCAGTTCATGGTTGTGCTCCCCTCACTGAAGTACTGGAGAATCTCTCTGCACTGTGTCACAGATGGCTGTGGGTTGAGGAGACAGGTTCTGGCACGCTGGACGGAGGGAAGAGGAAGCGAGAGTGCATTTATTGATAGAGTTCAAAAGCTCTTTTAAGCTCATCTTAAAAGATCATCTATCAAAAAAGAAAAAAAAAAAGAAAGCCAAAATATGGTTAAATTATAACTAAAAAACTGGGGAACATCTGATAATAACAAAAAACAAAAGGCAGGCTACAGAGAGACCAAGTGACTGTTCACTCACTGAGGAGATTGAAGCAAGAGTCTCCAGAGCAGCAGTTAGTGCACAGAACATTGGAAACTGCTATTTACAGCTGCCTTCATTAAATTCTTATCCTGACCATTACCATCTAAAAAGAAAAACAGTTAATCAACAGTAGCTAAGAAGAGTTTCTGTTTTCATCTTTAAAAAGTATTCACATGTCTACAGAACAACACAGCATATCTGGTCTACCCAAAGAGACACACACCAAACTGGCAGCTCCAGGGTATAAGTGGTGCTGTGCAGAATTAATGAAACAGTTCAAAAGCACCAGTCAAAGCACTTGCAAACTCCAAAAGGCTTTCAAATAGGGCCTAATCAATGCACTACTCCTGAAGGTGGATGATCTGGAGCGCAGCAGAAGGAACACCCTGTGCCTGCTGGATTTTCCTGAGAGGACTGAAAAGACACTGCACAATTCCTGCAGCAGGTCCTACCCAGAATCCTTGGTTTGCAACAAGGGTTCTACTTGGGATAGAAAGGGCCCACAAGACTCGCTCCTGGCCCATGCCAGCGGGAAAAGCCCAGAGCCATTATAAGCTTCTCAGCTAGAACACACAACAGCTCCTTCTAACCAGATCGAGAGAGATGGGACGCCTGGTCTAGCAAAGGTCACCCAATATCTCTGTATCAAGACTTCCAAAGAACTCTCAAGTAGAGGTGAGAATACATGCCACGTGACATGCCATACAGAGAATAGGGCTCAAGTACTCTTTTATGTTATCCACTTCCACAATGGGGTGCCACTGTTCTTTGCCACCCCAGAGGCACTGGATGACTTTCTGAAAACATACTGGCAGAAAGAGATGCAGACACAGAACCCCCAGGTGAAGCAGTCCCAAACCACCACAAGAGGAGGAGCAGGAGAAGGGCCGAGAACTGGAGGACATGGAGGCTGAAGAAGGGCCTAGCAGAGGGACTGATTGGGCCTACGCATGTCAGAGCAGGAAGTGCTCATTGAAGGGTGTGCATAAGAAACAAAGCTACCCACATGTGAGGACTGGACCTAGCATCTACCATGAGGGCGAGATCATCAGCGGAAAGAGATGGTGGCACTGGTGCACCACATGACCAGCAATAGATATGTGCCCCTGATGACCAAAGGACCCAAACTACACACCAAGCCACAAAGCACCCTGCCAACACTCCTGGAAGTGACCACCTTGAAGACTGCAAAGCCAATGCATGGAGACTGAAGCAGAGAGGAGGAACAGATCGGGGCGAAACAGCGATCCAGTGCCAGTATACGGAGGCTTCAGCTACACCTCTCGAAGAGTATGGATAAATCCACTTCAGCAAGACCCACAGAATGATGAACCTGCCACACTGGATCTACAGGCATAGATAAGTAAAAAAAATCCCTTGTATTGGTGTCCTTTGAGTCAGGAAGGGAGCAGGAGGAGGAGAGGAGGCGGAGACTATATTCTACATACTGATCATCTGATCTATCTCACTGCTTTGACTTTTTCCAACATTTATGGTGATTCTCTCTCTTACTCTCTTTCTCTTGCTCATGAGTCACACCATGCTCTAAGAGGGCAGAGAGAAAGAGTAAGAGTGAGTGAGTTTATGTTTTTAGTTTTTCTTGTTCAAGCATCTGGTGATCTGAATAAAAATATTACATGGATTTGTGAATGGGGATGAATTGTAGGTAAAAGTGAAAACAGAATAAAACCAGCTGATCTTCTGGAAGTGTGCGCCTGCACAACTGAGAGAGAACAGAGCACACACACTGCTGACTGCCTCCCACTGTTGCAGCATCTTGCACTCCATTACTGTTCTGTCTCTCTCTCTCTCATGGGAATGGGTGATGGGGACGGGAGGATGTAGACAGGAGAAACAGGATACATTAATTTCTCACTCACTTTTTCTGTATTGCCTGTTCTCCATCTAATTAAAAGGCTTGTGTTCCTTGGTCACCTCACCCAGTCTCTATACTCTGGACCAAGGACATGGACCATAGAAAACAAACAAACAAAAATACCTTGCATTGTTCCAGAAATGCTGTTGCAGAAGTGACTTTGTCATGTCTTCATGCTGTGCATTCACAAGGAATGTGGGTGTAGCTGAGGTGCTTTTCTACAGCAATAGGTCTGCAGGGCTATGCCCTGTAGCCCTAAAAATAGTTAGGGGACTGTGGTGTTACAAGGCTATAATACCATCAAGGGGTTCTAAGAGCATGTGAACCTCAAGAGTGAAGCTCAAGAGGTTCCGACATGTCACCAGAAAATCGAGAGGAGATTATAGCCAAGTGATACACAGTCCCCTATTTTATAATACATGGATCCAAGGAGCCATTATTTCCACCTCTGTAGTTAGCGGGAGTTGGCTTTAACTGTATTCAGCAGGTACAGTAAAACTGACTTTTGTTGATCATGAGGATTTGTGCTGTTCTTGCTTTGGATGGAGTTCTGTGTCAAGTGGGAAGTGCTGATAAAAACATAACAGTGTTAGCTTGGAGCATAGTTCATACTTCACAGTATACCAAGAAAATTGGCAGCAGTAAGCAGGAAAGTAGTCAGTGTAATGCCCAGGTGCCAACCAACTACTGTACTTGGACAAGTTACAGTAAAATCCAGCTCACATACAGCTGTGTTAAGTGTGTGCAGTGTGAGGGAAGTCTCTGATCTTGTAGCACTTTATAGAAAAATCGACTGCTGGTGTTATGAGATCTTGTAATTCTATCATTGAACAGCCAACAAAAGTATTATGAGATCTCATAATACTATCAATTAATTTCTATGATAGAATTACAAAGTTCTTTTTGTATGACTTTTGATGGTATTAGAGATAGTCATATATTATGACACAATTTTATAATATAGCCAAACCCATTTAAGTAAATACTGGATAAGTGAATAAACTGGATAAGTGAATAAAGTCTGAAATCCCGATTATTTTGCTATCTGTTTATTGTTAAAATGATCTGTTAAGTAAATAGAGCAGTTCATTTAAGTGAATATTGTTTGATTTTCAGTCCCTGCTGATAGCCTATCATCAAATCTCCACAGACAACCCCTCTCTGCCACACTCCTCTTGCTACTCCTGGACTATATGCCTACATTTAGTAGTGTAAGGTGTCAAATTCCTGTTTCTTGCCTTTTGTTCTTGATGGTGCCCCGACTGCTAAAGACAAATTTCACACAGATCCACAGCAGGCTCACTGACACGATGGATAAAGTACTTACCTTAAGCGAAAAGGATGAAGCTGTTCAGCCTGTAAAAAAGATTCTTTGGTTCCTTACAGTTACAATGTCACATCCCAGGGCTTCAAGCACTATTATGAGCTCAAGGACAGAGGCATCAAACTGCAATTATCAAGCAATTTTTCAAGCTCCAACAGAATGTAAGAGGCGAATCCAGTGCAGCAAACTGCTGTATAAGTAAAACCTCAAGACACACAAATTAATGTCACCAGATAAAGTACCTTGGCTCAATTTTCAAAGCCCTGAGAATGCTGCAAACCCTTGGTGCATTGATCATTTGGCGCATGGGCTTGCATCATTCTCTTGGCTGGCAATCAGATTTTCAATCCCGAGCACCAAATACTGCAAGGTAGACCAGCTTTTTCCTGCTCACTTGTGCCATTTGGGATCTTTTAGGGGCTTGCACCAAATCTTTGGCACAAGCTGCTGTAAACTGAAATGGTTGCAACTCGCCCAATGTACTAAAATTGGGTGTAGCTAGTAATCAAAGATTTTGGCGCAGTTAGCCCAAAAATGAGTTTAAAGCAGGGACTGATGCAACCTGCATCACCCTTTGAAAATTGAGCCCCACAACTTAAAAAATTGCTTAAAGCTTTTTAAAGCTCTGTGTCTTGACATTGTCTTTGATTGCTCTGTTTAATATAAACTAACTCTAGGTCGCCCCTTGAAAAAGGGGTGTCTGTCTCAGTAGGCCCACCTGGTTATCAAAATTTCAGTCAATCAGTCAATCAATAAACAAACACATACATACATAAATACATACATACATACATAGACACATACATACAGTACATACATACATAAACACATACATACAATACATACATAAATACCTAAATACATACATACATAAATAAATGTTATGCCTATTATATGCCTGACTCATGAAATCTACACAAAATTATCATGTGGATTCCTTTTAGCCTCTGCTAATGAAAACAATGGCAATGCTATTTAGTGAATAACCTGCTTAAGTGAATATTCTATTTGTGGCAAATTAGGTATTCACTTAAGGGAGTTTCACTGTATACAATACCAGGTCCATCTGCAAAATGTGCAGGTAGGATATGGAACAGAGAGGGTCCAGAGTAGATCTGACTGAATGATAAGCCCTAAATTTGCTTCTCAGAATAAGATCCTATCACACTAGGCCTACAAACCACACGGCTGGAGATCCAACCTTCTACAAACTCTAATGATAAACCCCATATCCCAACTCTGGCAATCCAACCTCCCCAACTCTGTTGATCCAACCCCCATACACAGTTTACTGGCCAGCCCTGAAACATACCTGTTAGCAGATGAATCAACACACTGCCAGTGCCTACAAACAGAGATGGATGCTGCTGTGCTGGGATCTGCTGCTGAAATTGTCTCAGCGATGTCTGAACTGGTGATGTTCACTTTTCCTGATTCCATATCAGCTGGCTGCGGTGATGCCACCTAAAACACTGTTGAGAATCTCACATCCTCAGCCCAGACTGCTGCTTCTTTCTGTGGTTGCTCTCTTTCCTGAAATGCCAATGCTACCAGTCACACTCGGGCAGGGAGACCACAAGTGACTGCCACCAAGCGGCTGTTCTAGAAGGAAAAGGGCCACTGCCAAACTGATTTCTTCTTCAGTCGTTTTCCTCTTGACCTCTTCTGTGCTCTTCAGTTGATTGTACTAGAGTCTGAGGAAGGATTCGAACATAGTGCAGCTGAGCTAGCCACCTCCTTCCTCAGGAAGAAGTTTTGTCAAGCAGAGCAACAATCAACAGTCCTGCAGTGTAGCTAGCAAATTGTCCAGTTCCAGCAGTAAGTAAAGGAAAAGGAGAGGAGGGAGGTAGGGGCTACAACACATTAAATATACAGCCCGAATGATGGATGGGAGAATAGACCAAGTGCCAGAGAACATTGTGGTAAACATTGCAGATACACCTTTGACAGTGACACAATTATCTGTTTTACAAAAAAGACTATCTTTATCTAAAACAGATGCTAAACCATTTGATTTATATAGACTTACACAGATTTACTGAATTTTAAATCTTGAGGTCCATTTGAGAAAGCCAATATGTGTTGGGTGTGACAGAGTGACGTTTGTCAGGAGAAGGTGCCAGTGATGGGATAGGTTTCCCTGGTCCCCTTGTTCACCTTTTTCCAAAAATATAAAATAAAAGTGCCAGCAAGCCTTAAAATGAAGAAAATGTGCACCTTTAGGATTTAATAGGTGTTTTCATAAAATATGTATGTTTCTACTGTGCAATAGCTCTAAAGGTAGCATGAATCCCCTGGTTTAGGCAGTGAAAGTAAAGGGGCTGCACTGAAGTATAACATGATCCATATCTGGGGTGTGACTTAAAAAGCTCCCAGCTACTGGCAATGAAAGGACTTTAAAACTCCTTGGCCAGCCAAGCCATGGAGGAGCTGGTAAAATATGCAGCTAAACCAGGCTGTTATACATGGGGTCAAAATCCTGCTTGATACAGGATTTCCACACAGAAGCGCCAGTAATAGCAAGCAGTTGGCAGGCTGTCAGAAAGTAAAAGCAGCTATCCGCTCTTTAGGAAAAGGAAAAAATGCCTAGGGTATAGAGAAACAGAGGAGAGATAAGTGGTGGTGGAAACCATATGGTCCCTTAACCCCCATATGTGTTTGGGCAGCTTTAAAATAATGAAATATGAAAATGAGTTTCTGCAGCCCCAGAGATGCTGTAACTGTGGCTGTCTGTAGAAATTAAGCTTATTTGGGCAAAAGGGCCAAAATAAAAAACCCTACATGCTGAAGTATAGGGCAATGTGGAAACTCCCCATTATGAAATGCCACAGCAAATGGGAATTCCCCAAAAGTGTGATGTAATCACAAAGGATATAAAAGCTTCCACTAGGGACAGAAATGTTAGATAGGGAGTCAGTCTAGAGCTGGCTGTGGAAGACAAAGAACTACTGGAGAGTGTGGGCTCACACAAACTTGCTAAACAGGCTGAAGGAAAGCGCCTGGTGACCCTGTTGGGAAAAGCAGTGGTTTTGTTTATTTGGACGCATTGAATAATCTTCTTTATTTTTCTGTATATATTTTTCTTTCAATTTTAAAGAAAATAAAATAACAAATGCCTTCAAGTGTTTTATGCACCTAACATTTTGTCTGCCTGTTCCTGTGTTTGAAATCCATGTTCTCTGCTACATTGAGGTGTAGCAGCCATGGACAACAACTTCAGTATTGATACATCAACTCCATCACAGGATGTGCAGAATCTCTGGGAAGACCAAATCAGATATTTTCATCTGGTATCCAGCTTTATGCCACCCTATAATTAAGGCCTACCTTACTGACAGAACCCAATCAGTTAAGATAGCAGATGTCATCTCACCACCCCTCCTGATCTGCACTGGCATCCTTCAGGGCTCCATGCTTGGTCCCTTCTATTCTCCATCTTCCTTAATGATCTGCCATCTGTCTGCCCCCCTCCTCCGCCATACACATGTATGCTGATGATACTGCCCTGTATGCATCTGGCTCATGCCCAGCTGAGGTTACATCCAGCTTGCAGCATGACTTCAACAAGCTCTGGTTTGCAAACCATCAATTATTCCTCAGTGCCAAGAAGACAGTCTCCATGACCTTTAGCACAAGACAGAGACTCTTTAGGCTTCCCTCCTGACCACTTACCGCACTCTTGATGGGACTTTACTTTAGGACACCTCATCCTTCAGATACCTTGGGGTTTGGTTAGACCAACACCTCAACTTCTCTGGACACATTGATGCCATCCAGAAAAATTGCACCCCAAGTTCAGTGCCTTGTTCAGGAACCACAGTTGCATCCCTCCTGCGGCTAGGCATGAGCTTGTCCAGAAGATGATCCTCCCATTTTTGACTACTGTGGCGTTGTCTATGGTGCTGCTCCTAAGTCCTCCCTGACCAGCTTGGACCTCTCTTCAACTGCCGCTTTGCTCTTGATGCTCCCTCTTGCACCCATCACTGTGACCTCAAGTTAAGCCCTTTCCTTCCCTCCCTTACAAATAGATCCTCACACTGCACTAAATTCACTGCTAAATGCTGGCTGGGTGAACTCCCTTCTAATGCTCCCTCTCATTTAGGACACTCCCTCCTCCTTCCACTCCCTCAGATCTACTGACACTCACATACGAACTGTCCCCACCACTCCATCCTCTCCGCCAGTCTGGGTACTCTCACCATTCCCCTAAAATATGGAACTCTCTACCTTCCAAAATCTGACACTCCTCCTCCCTCTATTCCATCAACACTGCCCTCTCCAACTATCTTGCATAACTGTTCCTGTTATGACCTGCCTTAATTTCCTTCATCTTGCTTCTTACAGTTTGTCCCCTTTGGAATTTACCTAATGCCTCTATCGACTCTACTGCCTCTACTGACCATAGCCCTCCTAGGTGCCAGTTCTCATACCTTTCTCCCTTTCCCTACTCTCCTCCTTTTCCCTAGCCTTCACACTCCCTTGCAGGGTTCTCAGCACCTTAAAATGTCCTAAAGTGCCCAGGCTTGCCACCTTTCTTCCCCATCTACCTATCCTTGGCCTACCAGGTCTCCTTGCAGGGTTCCCAGCATCCTGGATGGTTCCTTGTATCAGGCCTCATCCCTCCCAGGTGTTATTTCTCATTCCCTCCCTCTCACTATCCCTCTGTAACTACAACTCCTAACCGCAGAAGGGTTTACAATCGCCTGAACTTTCCTGCCCCTTGCAGGGTTCATCACATCCTGAAGGATTCTCTTTTGGGTCATGCCTTATTTCCCCTCCTAGGTGTTAATCACACTTACTCCCTCGCTCTCTTCCTCTCTAATCCCTACTCCAGTCCCTGTCCTCTTGCAGGGTTTCCTGCATCCTGAAAGGTCTCTCCGGGACATGATTCTGCACTATCTGTCATCTCATCCTCTCTCTTCTTCACCCCCTTATTTCACGATCTTACAACTCATTACCCCAATCTTCTCGCTACCATCCCCATCATCTAATCAATAATATTCTCAAAGCCCAATTCCTTACAGTATGGAGGAACTGCAGTGAGAACCAGGATTTTGAAAGAAATGAAAGTTGTGTCATAGATTTAGAGACAAGGGCTATAATGGCTTGAAAGTGCAAGAAGCACTTGCACATGTGACTGCGATAGGCACGGAATTGTTAGCAGTCAAAAACACACAGAGGTTCTCGGCAAATACATTTTGTGATGGCATATACTAATCAGGTCACAAATTTAAAAAATGTCAGAACAGAACTGGACTATTGTATATACAGAACCTCTCTTGAAATAATGCACTGCTCCATACCCCAGGATGGTTTACAGGCATGGCACCAATCTTTGTGATAAATTGGTGCATAGCCTTCAATTAGAAAGAGATCCCCAGCAGTTTAGGAACTAGTTGCCACCTCTATCATGTGGTAATCATACCTGTGAAAACTGTAAATTTTGCCCTCCATCCTAAAATGCACTACTTTCACTACAGTGAATGCAGATAAACTTATTAAGATTAGATCCTTGATTAATTGTGTGATCCCAAATCTAGTGCATCTGGCTGTATGTGACTGTGGAGCATTTTATTAAGCAATAAGGTATGTACAGAGGTTAGATTAACAGTCTGCTATTACCCTTGGGCTAATGTGGCATGAGGTGCAGCTGAGTGCCATGTTGCTGCAAGGGTGATTAACTGACTGTTACCCTAACTCTTGCACATACCTTATTGCTATTATTATAACTGGGATTTTTTTAAATCAGATTGTCTCATTACGTGGCACATTTCATCCAAAAACATCCATTTTACAGTTAAATAGTCCCTCTGCCTTTTTGTGTGCTCGATTTTGAACAGAAGTCTGTGAAGAGCTGGCAAACAAGCTTGTTCACTGTCAGTAATGATTTTCCAAAGCAGGCTGTATAATAGCTTCTGTCTGGCAGTAATGGTTGTTCTGTACATCTGCTTGACATTCAAATTTGTAAACAATCCTTGGAAATTGTATGTTTTAGCATATTTTAAAAGTCTGTTTAATAACGAGCATGCATGAGTAGCTCAGATGAGCTAAATGATGTGACCATGCATCTGAGGACAGTTGCTTCACTCTTTTTCTGCGATCAAATTCTTTAAAACAGTATAGAGCAAGTAAACAGTCTGAAAATATATATTATTCTGTCACAGTGGATAAGATTCTTTTTATAAATGAGCACTGCAAGTGACTTTTTCAACACTTTTGTCATAGGCATGCACATTACAGTCAAGTAATCTGTTCAGCAGTCTGTAATACTGTAGGTATAGACATACCTTTGAGCAGCAGTATTCAAGATTCAGTTACTGAAGGTCGAATGACGGAGAATGTGTGCAACTAGGGTGAGATAGAATGCCTACAGAAAGAGATGTTTCTGCTCTCATTTTAAACTAAACGTTGGAAGCATACTGTCATTCTATCTGGTGCGCTAAAGTGACTGAGCATTGGGAGCAAGCGTGAATGTGCCCAGCCTGGCACAGGAATTGGCACTCAATTCTATGACATGGAGCCTGTCTCAGGGTGACATGCAATAAACATATTTTATTTTAAAACAAGCATCTGATGGATGAAACAAAAACAGAGATGTTAAAAAGAGACAGAACAGCAGTCAATCAGAGTTTATTTATAGAGCACAATTCTCAAAAGACTTAAAGCACTTTACATACAATAATACTATTAAAACCATAAAATGCATATCAACCCCATACAATACAATAAAACCCAATTATGTTATACTGTAGTCATTTTTAAATTATCTCAGGAAGTGCCTGGCTAAATAAGAATGTTTTCAGCTCTATTTTTAACTGTGGGTGGTCTGGCATTCTCTAATCTGACCAGGTAGAAATTCCACAGGAGATGTCTTTAGCCTGACCCTGGGAATCTCCAGCAACCTCATCAGTGTAATAGAGTGGGGTGGTAGGGGTGCAGGAGATCTTGCAAGTAACTAGGTCCCTGGCCGTGTAGGCTTTATAGGTCAGTAACCTGACCTTGAAGGTGATTTGCCACTTTACCGGCAGCCAGTGCAGATAGCAGATAATATTGATGAATTGTGGCAAAATGTTTAAATTGAAAAAAAAAGAATTGACTATGTATTCTGACAGTTTCCTTTGAAGCACAGATTGTATTTTTCATTTAATATTTGACTGACAATCACGACCAGCGCTCTCTAATTTCATGTAGCTAGTTAGTCATGCTGCCTT
The DNA here is from genome assembly GCA_016271365.2 of Neoceratodus forsteri. NCBI lineage: Eukaryota > Metazoa > Chordata > Ceratodontiformes > Ceratodontidae > Neoceratodus > Neoceratodus forsteri. Next base: position 1,646,260,712 of record CM057455.1, on the reverse strand, counting down.
GTCTGATTGAGGCAATCAAGAAACCTAGAAACAGAGTATCTACAATGTGAAATTGTTCTATTAATCTGAAAGTGGGTGGATGGTGGATTTTATCTATACAAATGACAGCAGGATTTCTTTTATTTCTGTTTAAATACCTACAAATTAGATATGATCGACGGCAGTCACTCCATGTATGGAAATTATTTTTGTTCTGTTTGACATATGTGATCAGTACCGAACAGCCATTTTTTGGAAAATTAACAGTTATGGTACACTTGTTGGGACTTCATTCAACAGTATGCCTAAAAAGCATACATAATCAGTAGGCTCTACATGGTAGGACAAGATGAGTTAATGTTCAGACTCGGACTTTGTCCAAGGGACTCTCATTTGTACCTTGTCCTCACCCAAGAATTTTTATATTATTGTTGATTTAGAGAATTCTATAGGAAACTGGAATTGAAGGATTTTTGTTCGAATCCTCCACAAACTACTGCCACCATGGAACTAGATATGATTGTTGCATTTGGTGAAAGAAATGAATGTGCACAAATGGAACCTCAGGGACAGGAGGTCCCATTTGATTCCGAACTTATGGAGTATGGACTTGATGAGCAGGGTTATCAGAACTTATTGTTATTGGAAGACCTTTTCTGGGGAACCAGGGACAGGCAAACAGGTATATAAATGCAGCACTATATGATGTAAATCCTGCACATTTTTGCTGTTAAGGAAGGATTTATTCAAACCAAAGTTTAAATTTATGCCTCCTAGTAACAATCAATATATTTCTGTGTATAAAAATCTAGTTACTAAGACGGTAACAGCCTTGTTGGAAAACCACAGCAATTTCGCCATACAAACCTGACCACAGTAGAAGTAGAGACAATTAAATATCTTAAAAATAATAACACCATTATTATTAAATTTGCCAATAAGGGTGGTAACCTTGTTGTAATGGACAAGTGGTTCTATTGTGAAATTGTTATGGATCTTCTATGGAACACAAATAACTATTCACATTTAAGATGCAACCCCTGTCCAAATATAAGAGTGAGCTACTCTGTACATTATAAGGTGCCAAAACAAGGAATGAAATAACAGAAAATGAATTCAGATACCTTTTTCCCTGCCTTACCTATCACACCAGTCCTTTATATTTTGCCAAAAGTGCAAAACATGCCACCAAACCCCGAGGAGATCAATAGTGGCTGGCATTGGTTCATTAACAGACAATTTGTGCCATTGTATATAGACTTCTATTTAAAAGAAGTATGGAATGTATCCCATCATATTTGAGGGATATGATGCATGTTTTGGAGAAATATAGGGACTTTGAATGGCAAGAGGGTGGCATTGGTTGACAATAGACATAGAATCATTATATACATCTAACCATCACCAAGATGGGATTAGAGCCTGTGAACATTATCTTACTAATGACCCCTTAAAAGGTTGATGCCACTACAGTTGATTTTGGATGGTTTGAATTTGCATTAAACCATAGCTATTTGAATTCAACGGTGATTACTATCTTCAGAAATGTGGTACAGTGATGGGGCGCTATGGCCCTCAGTATCAAACCTGTTTCTTTGTTATTGGGAAGAGACAGCGATATTTGATGCAAAACTCAACCCACATTCACATAATATTATTAGTGGTCGCGTTTATTTATGCTATATTGTGTGTATGGTCAGGAAGTGTAGATGAAATTGATGAATTACTGTATGTATTGGTTAAATCAGAATGATTTGAATCTTAATTTTACCTCTAAACATAACCCTAAGGAGATTGAGTTCCTGGATATAGTTTTGAATGCTGACCCAGATAATAAAGTATTCACCAGAGGGTTTAGGAAACTGACGGCAACAAATAGCCTTCTCCAACCCAATAGTTCACACTACAAAAACTGAAGGACTCAATCCCTTATTCACAATTTTTAAGACTGAGATACAATTGTAGTAGTCCTGAGACTTTTAGGAATCAATTGAAGGAATTAAAGAATGTTTTGCAACCAGAGGTTATGCATTAGAGGTAATAAATCAAGCATATGAAAAGGCCTTAGCACTCAACAGAGATGATTTGCTAACTCCAAAACAAGGACCACCAATCATGATAATCAAATTGTAGTCAGCACAGAATTCAATCAAATGTCAGGTGATCTGTGCCATATAATAACCAAATGTTGGCTAATATTAAAGAATGACCCTCAGCTAGGAGCCCAGATTGGCGATAAGCCAGAATAACATTTAGGCGGGGCAGAAACCTCAGGGATGAACTAGTGAGAAGCCAATATATTGAATCGCAAAATGTTATATGCACATGGCTGCCCATCAAACCAAATGGCATACACAGATGTGGCAGTTGTAACATCTGTACATACTCGCCATCAGGGTACAGCTTTGAGTCACCGGTAAATAAGAGGAATGTGTATATAAGACAGTTTATATCCTGTGTGATGACTTATACAGTATTGTATATTCACTGTGGTGCAATTGTGGCAAACAATATGTAGGAAGGACATTGCAGCCTTTAAAGGTCCTCATATAAGAACACAGGGATATAAAAATAAAGATGTTCATAGCTCAGTAGCAGTACACTTTCATGAGCACCACAACTCTGAGCTGACATCATTTAAATTTACTGGCCTTGAACAAGTAAAAGTAGGCAGGAGAGGGGTGACCGACTGAACAGGTTATCACATTGGAAAGCGTTTGGATCTTTTGCAAAAAGCATTATGCCCAGAAGGTATGAATCAAGAATGGGATCTAAAGCCATATCTGTAAAGGAATAGATTAATTACCTACATATGAAATAGTAAATCTATTTAAAATTCATAGTAAATCCTTCTCCTTTTCACAAAATTCCCCTCCCCTAATGGGTAAAACAACCCCATAGTTTAGTAGGTTGAAAATATTTCAGTTTATAATCTTCATCTCTTTAAATGACTACAAATTTATGTCTAAAATGATTTAGGCTGAGCAGGGTTAGGTCTTTGCCCCTCTCCCCTTTCCTGCCCCGCATCCGATTCCAGATTTTGCTTTAAAAACAATTTTGAAGTTTTAAATATCTATATATTTAAGCACTAAAGGTTGATAAAGTTTTTTGAATTATGGCTTGATTAATGATGTTTTTCTATTTTTTTTCAGCTGGAATTGGTTGAGGGCATTGGGATACCAGGAACCACACTGATTATGACCAATTTGGAGTCACTAATTTGTGGAATTGCTCCTTCTCCAATGTTACCATAAGACTATGCATGTAAATAGTAACAGTAATTGGAGTCTAAATACAAGACTGAGGATTACAAAGTGTTTCTCATTGTAAATTCCCACATTATGGTTTACCTATATTAGATACTTTAATGGCTAGGTCTGAACCTTTGGTATATTTCAGTCAAACTTGTGACAGTAATTTTCTAAGAAAGCTTAAGCATTAATAACTTTATTTGATCCATACAAGGGACTTAGCGAGGAAATATTCAGTTTTATATTATTTTATTTTATTTAGATAGGGACAGTATCAATATTGGTATGTCTCATAATATTATGTAAAATGAGTTTCTTTAAGGCAATTGTATCCGTTTCTTTAAGTAATTGTAAAATGATGATGTCATTGTGATTGTGTATAAAATAAGGATTGATTGGTTAAGGTACCCTCTCCTATGAAGCCTTACATGGCGAGGCGCATGGGCTTCTTACCATACGCTTCCACCTCGGTTTATGCTCTGTATATCAACTTTGCTATTTCAGCAATAAATACAAATTCTGCATACCTTATGTTTGAGTTCTATACTTCACTGGAGCTCCATTGCTCCTGGCTCTGGAGTGCTAGTGTGACTTTCAATTGTTTGCTAATAGGGTTAATGTAACCCTCCTAGAACTCTGGCAACCAATCAGAGTTGCTGAATATTTCTTGCCTTATAATAATGTGGGTAAAAGCACAAGGCCATTTAAGATTCAGATTGGGAACATCTTAGAAGCATTGCAAGGATGATACTGAAAATGCATTGATGAACCACTGTAGGGACAAGAAAGGAAATGGAGGATGGAGGCAACCACAGGTTTCAGTTCTGTGATATAGAAAAGTGGGGTTGGGACCATGGGGAGTGGATTAGAAGCAGAAAAATTCTAAAAAGGAATACGTCTGGATTTTCACTTTGGCAGTTTTGTCTAGACCTGATCTTAATGATAGAATTGCACTGCTGCCTTTTTGAGGAAGTGAATGAATATGCTGTCTTTATAACTGTTAATGTAGATGTTGAGTGAAGTTTTCTCTCTCTGTTTCAGAGTGCAGAGATGAGAATCTGAGCCACCTCCAGTATCTGAAGTGTTGTGCTTTGTGTATCCATACTGCCCTGTGCTAGTAGCATTAGAGAGATTAAAACTTTATTTTCCCTGCAGTGATGTTTTTAACATATGGGTCATTTTAGTATTATTATCTGTATGCTGATGCTACAGCATAAACTTTACAACAATCTCATCGATACCAATAAGATCAACAGATTGCTGTAATGTCTCTCGGACCCGGCATTGCTTTACCAGGTGTACCACTCCCGAATCAGCTTCGACTCAGAGTTGATCATAAGTTATGGGGTGCAAAACACATTAAATTCTGATGGCACAATCCTGATCACAATTCACGGTAGACATAGTACCACTAATGTAACCTGTGTTTACAGTATCGGTTTTGCTGGTGTCGCAGATCCATTATTATCACATAGTTAGCACAATAATGATTGTTATTATATTTATGTTATATTGCACTATGTAAGCACTTTGGGGTGCATAGCTTTAAGTACTAGGTGCTATTTTAAAGGACCCCTTTCTGAACACTCTCCACTGATGGCTGTGATAATGAAACCGGTCAGGGGTTCACTTGGACCATTGTCTGCCTGGCGGTATGTAATATTGTGAAGTGAACTTAGTACAGTTAGTTACTTTTTTTTTAAGCTGAGTGTGGTGCCATTTTTGCAGTTTGGGCTCTCCTTCCTACAATGTAGCCACTGACTAAAGGCACAGACCTCACTGAACCTCCATAGTCTGATCTGTTGCTATTTAAGGTGAGCTAACAAATGAGCCTGAGGAACAAAGAAAAGAATGCCATGTGGCTGTTGGCCAGCTGAATGGTTTTCTGCCATAGTGCGTGGCCATTTAAAGTTGTTGACCCTTTCTTTTGGTTATGTGCACCATGGCCTACTTAACATATCTGTGGCTATGCCTTTGGTGTCCTCAGGTCTTAACTGGTCTCCGCAACCCTCCTCCCTTCCTGTTTTTAATACACTCCTATGTCTATCCAATGCATGCTTGAAGCCCCCCACTATTTTACCTCCACCACTTCGCTGGCAGTCTGTTACAGGTGTCGCATCACCTTTCAGTGAAGAAATATTTCCTCATCTCTATTAACCCCCCTTCAGCTTTGTCACATGCCCCTGGTCCTGGCGCCTTATCATTTGAAAGAGACATCTCTTCTGCACCCTGTTCACCATTGTGAGGTACTTGTAGGTCTCTATTATGTCACCTCTTGATTTCCTTTCCTCCAGGGTGTATATCTTGAGATTCATCAGTCTCTCCTCATAGGGCTTCTTGTGCAACCCTATACCCTTTTAGTTGCTCACCTCTGGACTGCTTCTACTCTACTCTTTCTATGTACTTCCTGAGGTGCAACCTCCAAAACTGGACACAGCACTCCAGATGGGTCTCACCAGTGAGCGATAAAGTGGAAACACCCTTCCTCCTTCTGCTGGATATACCTCTTCTTGTGGACCCCAGTAACCTACTAGCTCTACCTGCTGCTTTGTTACACTGCCTCCTACCTTGAGGTTGTCAGGTATAATAACCCTAAAATTCCATTGCTGTTTAGTGGCTGTCAGTACTTCCCCATCTAATACTCTGTACCTGGATTCCTAGGGCCTAGGTGCATGATTTTGCCCTTTCTAGCATTGAACCTCAACTGCCAGGGTTTAGACCTCTCCATGAGTTTCCCAAGTTCCCTGCTCATTCTTTCCACCCCTCCTGAGTGCCCACCCTATTGCAGATTTTGATAGCATCTGAAAAAAGACATACCTTTCTTTCCAGTTCCTCAGCAGTGTCACTCAATAAGACATTGAAGTGGACCAGTCCAAGTACTGAGCCCTGCAGCACCCTTGGTCACTCCTCCATCATTGAGTGAGTGCTGTTTACCACCACCCTCTGTCTCATGTCTGTTAACCAGTTCCTAACCCAGTTCATTACTTTGGATCCAACCACTGGGCTGCTCAGTTTCTTTAGCAACCTCCTGTGTGGCACAGTGTCGAAGGCCTTGCTGAAGTCCAGATAGGCCACTTCCATTTCCTTCCCGATCAATTTCCTGGTTACCCAGTCAAAGAAATCCATCAGATTTTTGGCATGACCTCACTTCCCATCAGTCCATGCTGCCTATGGTCTTGCAACCCACTGGATTCAAGATACTGTACCAATATATCTTTTAGCAGAGTTTCCATTAATTTCTCCACCACTAAAGTAATACAGAATCTTTCTTCTGAAAATGGACTTGTATCCTCCTCCCTCTGTTCTTGCTGTTCCCTTGTGGTCCACCCCCTTCCTCCAATGTGAAGACTGAGCAGAAATACCTGTTCTGGATGTCTGCTTTTCTTGGTTCTCTTATGTGCAGTCTCCATCCTCTGCCCTTCTAATCCTCATCATCCCTCCCTTGCTTTACTCTTCTCACATATATATATATATATATATATCTCAGACTATCTGAAATACATTAACCTGGAGCTGCATTTCCACAACATATAATCCACAAGGGTGTGATCTGCATATCTTTAGAATACCAACAGACAGAAGTAAGAAAGAAAGAAATAAGTGCTGCAGCCAGGATTTGAACCCAGGGCATTCAGAATACCATTTCACTGCACTAGCAACTACACCACCAGGACAAATGGAAACCAGGAACTCCCACAGAGACCAATTCTTTCTCAAACACACAACTTAGAGTTACACAAATTTCAAATACATTCAATTCACAAGGATCTGATGTACATATATTTAAAATACAAACAGACAGATTGAGAAGCAAAGATTGCCCTGCTGGATTCGAACCTGGGCTGCTAGAAATAGTGTTCTGTTGGGCTACCAGCTACACCACCGGGACAACTGTCAACCTGGGGCTCCCAGAGATACCAATTATTTTTCAAATAAGCAATCTGGAGTTACACAAATTTTAATTACATTTAATCCATGAAGGGTATGCGTGTTTAAGTAAGCAATAACCCACAACAGGGTGTGGGGTTATGGGCATTTAATCCATGCCTGGGGTGCATTATGAGGCATGAGACTGCAGGCCAAGTGTCCTCACAGTGCCCCCAGGCGTGGAATAAATGCCTATAACCACACACCCTGAATAGGTTATTGCACTTCTAACATGGGTTACCTTTCCCATAGGACAGAACCCCCAAAAGAATGTTTTGCCCTCTTTTCCTGCTTGATGATTTATTATTCTTCCGCTGTGCAAAACAGTTCCTTAGTAAACATCTCTTGTTTTGTTCTTATGCATGTTAACATGTCATTATGTGTCTTTGCTATGGATAACCTACTTTGTGATGCTTTAAAAACTTATAGAGGACAACAGACTGCAATGCTCTGCCTTTCTGGTACACTATCACTGAATACTTGTCTATGAAGACTTAGGTATGGATTAAACTGCAAGTGTAATTGCTACTTGCTATGTATTGTGTAGCGCTATGTACAAGTGTGTGAAAATTGGCTGTGTAATCAATAGCACTGTAAGTAGACTGTAGCAATCATGACTTGTGACCTATGCAATGCAGTTCACAATTTTAGGATTTCTGGAGATTTTGATGATAACTCATTTTTTACAATCTCAAGTATGTGACTGCATGTCTAAAGAGTGGTCATGACTGGATTGTAGCACTGTCTATCGAGAGAACTCTAGCTTTGCAGGTTAACAGCTCAGTTAAAGCTGTAGGTTTGCAGAAGAAGAACTCCAATTGTTGAGACTACAACATACATGTGGTACAGTTAAGGCACACTGCTGCAGTGCTAGGCACTCAAAACATTGTTATGTAGAAATGCAAGACCATTCCGTAACTGGCGATTTACGGTACATTTAGTTTCCACTTGTGGGGGGTGTCTCTCTCCATGCCTGCACTGCTGACACACGTAGATTTACTGATGTTGCTGTGAGTATGTCTACTGCTGTTTTCTTCATTCAGCCACTGTTAAATGACCAATTTGGTGTATTCTTCCTGCGGCACGCCCCAGAGACCACTGCTGTGACATATCCATAGTACACACGCCACTGCCCAGTTCACACCCTTGTACAGTAACACCATCTGCATTCTCTACTACTGAGAGACACTCCATGTTTTGGAAACTATCAGAAGGTGGACTACTGGTTTATTAAGAGCATCTTCTTTAGTTGTACCAAACTGCTGGCAAGCTTCATGTGCCACTCTACAGTACCCCAACGCAATTCTCACTCGCTGCACATCACCACTTCTACATATTTCCTCGTTGTACCACCATTCACTGTAATCTTCTTACAGTGGGCTGTACACAACAATATAGTGGTATACATCTTTTTTTTTTTAACCAGGAGACACACTAAGCTGAAGCTTGTTTACAGGTGTGACTGAGGAGCACAAGAAAGTTAAGTGACTTACTCAGGGTCACACAGTATGCAAGTGGAAACTGTGGGATTCAAACCCCCTGCCAAGGTTTGCAGCTTAGAGCCTTAAACCACAGTGCTATTACTTCCTTTGTGGCTATCTCACAATGAACTGCTACTTAATGGTTAGGCGAGGGAGGTGGGCGTGACATACACAGGGGACAGAGGTGTGACTCTCCAGTGCTGACCCATGTACTTCACATGCACTATGGTAATCCTTAGATGGAGTTCTACTATGATCTTTTACAGAGTGCTACAGTAGCAGAAAGCAATTCATTCTGGTAAGGCTCTTGCAGAACTTGAGACAGTGCTACAGCTGGCAGCAGTGTCCAAAACTTTTCTTTCTTCACTTGGCCGCTAAGGGGTTCCCCTTTAGGACAGTTAACTTTGAGTCACTCATCTACATTTTGGTGACCAAATAAGGATGAAATCAGTCTGCGTTACTTGTTTATTTAATGCAGTGTGGTTGGCTCACTAAGAAGGAAATAAAATGGCTACTTCACATACCGAGCAGAGTAGACTGTGCAGATCACTACACCATGTTATGAGCCTTCCTCACAACTGAGAAACAGGATCAGGCTACTGAACCATGGATTAAATAGAGAATTTAATCAATGGTCACCTGCCAGCTCCTACCCAATCACTGCTGCTCAGCAAGGTAACCCATGTTATAATCACATTTAATCCACCATGATGTGACATGAATATATTTGTAATACAAATAGACAGTTCAGTGTTTAGGTGAAAAGAGTATGGGGTTGGTAATGCTTATGTAAATGTAATTTACTTTTGGCTTTTCTCTGTTCCTGCCCTTGGTAGGTAAGCTGGGTAGTAGTAGGGAATAAAGCCCAGCACCAAGAGTGAGTAGAGTGCTGGAGAAGGAGGAGGCAGGGTGGATGGTGGGTGTGTCACATCGTGCTAAGCAGAGAAATGCCAAGGGAGGCTAGCCTTTGTATGGGATGTGGGAGGCTATTCTCCACATTGAATCTCGGCTGTAGCCCTCCATTCCATGTTTGGATGAATAGAAAATGGGGTTGGTAGATCTCCTACCAGGTTAAGTCAGCTAACACAGCAGAGTGCATGAAAAACTACTGAGACACCTAAGTGCATGATAGTAATAGCGCATGGTGCATTTCAGTGCATGCAGGAACAGTGCAGGGGAGGCAGAATAGCATAGTACAAAACAGCTTGGGGGTGCCACATGAGTGCATGGTCATACAGCACATGGCAATACAGTACTATGTTACAGGGAGTAGAACTAAACAGCCCAAACTGAAATAACTCTCTTCCGTTGTAGCTCCCTGCCCCAATGTCTTCTTTCCAGGGGGTTACTGCACGTGACCCCAGCAGCCTTGAGGAGGGAGGTAGTGCAGTGGCCAGCAACACCTGTGGTGTAGTGGATGTACACACCACCAAACACCACCGACCACCATCGGCCATGGATTCAGGACCCACACCTGCTGCATCCCGCCACAGCCCAAACACAGCTCCTCTGAAATGCCACATCCACTGCAGGGATTGACTGGTTCTGCCAAACATGTGCCACAGGATGTGAGCACTGGTGCACCACCACTATCCGCGGGATCACGGATGCCCATCACGGCAGATAACAGTGCCATCTCACTGCAGCCCCAGCCCATGGGAGGGCCATTTTTTTACAACCCCTGGGAGCACCAGTGAAGAGCCCACAGAGTGTCACCAGGAGGTGTGTGCCCAACAGACAACAGTGGCAGCAGTAAGCATCCATCTGTCTGCTCATCCTTTAGCCCCATGACACAACATTAGCCGGGTGACACAGAACAGGACATGGAGACAGGCAGGACTGCTGCACACAGGGACGGTAGTGAGGGGGTGCAGACTGTGGTCTGGGGGTGGTACCATGGCAAGCACCACTGATGCACACTGGTGTGTGTATGTCGGGAGCCCATGGGCCAGGGGCTCCGTGCAACAGGGTATGGAGTTGGGAACATGTGGGCCACTAAAGCTGTGCACCAGAGGACAGGAAATGTGTGCGGGGGGATGCAGGCAACATGCAGGCCCATTCTCCTCCCTGGAATGGCCACAGGTAATGTGAACAGGGGACAGGCCAAGCCCAGGCTGGGCCTGTACAGACACATGGCTGCTGTAGCAGTGACACAGGGCATGGGGCACTGTATTGGACAGGGCATGTGCCACAGGATCATGCATGCCTACCCACCCAGTTGTACATAGCCTCCAGGCCACAGCCATGGTGTGGCCCCCACCCCATACTGGCTTGTCAGGGATGTGAGACAGTGGTCCACACATGCTGTGCTAGGGTTACCAGATGTTGGGATGCCAAACAGAGGACTCTGAGTCCCTCATCTGCTGAGCCCTGGTGCCCGACCAGTACACCCACAGCTCATGTACAAGAAGGTCCTGGGTAGGGGAGAGTAAACACATATGGATGGGAAGACAGAAACACCAGGTTAGAGATGGTACCTCAAAGTAAAACAGTTCAAAACAAGACCAGCGCTCCAAAGGACCAGATCCCACAAACATAAACTTTGCAAATGACTGAAGACAAATTTCATAAGATTTATTTCCAAGTGCAGACAAACAGCACACGCACACTGCCCCAGCTCTTTGGTAACTTGCCTTCTTTAGGGGTGTGGCCAAGGAATACAAACTGTTCCTTTATATAGGTTACTAATACCTGATGTCACTAATACATCTTTACCATTACAATCAATTTCTCTGATTTCATTTCATTATCATTATCAGTATGTGCATTCATAACTCAAATAATTCCACATCTAATATAAATAAATACAGAAAGGTGTCCTATAACATAATTAATCAAAACAATCTTTGATAACTAGAACAATATAAATCAAGAACAAAGATGTTTCAGTATCAGTTTAGAAAAAATATTTAAATAAATCATGTTTTATAACATCCTTGCACACTGCAGGAGATTATCGGATACAGTTATTCTCACGTCAAGCACACTATGACTAATCTTTAACTGCATTACAGTACAAACTCTTATAAATCATTCATTAATTAGAATATAAGCATATAGATAGTTAGACACTGGTCCTAAGAGTTCTACATAAAAGAGAAAGAGTTGGGGGTAGAGAAAAGAGGGAGGAGGAAAGGGGAAGGTAGAGGAGGGGAAGGGAGGAAAGAGGAGAAAAAGGGGAATAAAATAATTTACTTGTCCTTATTTGATGTTCTTATATTTACTACATTAAACCTAATGTATAGCACCAAAGTACATCAAATAAGAATAAAATCTATCATTATGACTCTAGGTCATAAACATTCAATACTTTAAGAAATGTTTCAGGTCCCAAGAATCATTTAATCCCTTAGGTTAGGGAGGGGGGAGGGAAGGAGAAAGGGGAGTTAGGAGAGGGGTAGAAAGAAAACAATTCTTAATAACAATGACTACATAATCATAACACCAGATGAATTCACCAATACTATTCTAGCTTGTCCTAATTTAAAGGTTCTCAAATTTACTTTACTAAACTTAAAAGTATTAGCACTTGAGTACATCACATAAGAATACAGTTAAATATCTATCACTATAACTCTAGGTCTCACATAACTGTTCAACATTTTCTGGATTTTAAGAAGGGTTTCAGGTCCATAAGAATCATTTAATCCTTTAGGTTTTATTGTGTCCAACTTGCAGATCCAAAATCCTTCTCGTTTCAGCAACAGATTCTTCCTATCCCCACCTCATAAGGGAAGTTTCACATTCCAGGCCCATAAACCACAAGCATTTTCGGTCAGAGTTATGGGCTTCGACATAATACCTACCCACAGGGGTATCCAATCGTTGATTTATGATTGAGTGTATATGCTCTTGAATTCTTTCTTTAAGCATTCTAATTGTTTTACCAACACAGTACAGGCCAAAACTACACCACAAAATATATACCACAAATGCAGTGGTGCATGTAATGAATTCATTAATAATTACTCTCTTTCCTGTTCTTGTGCTGGTAAATTCCTTCCCACATTCATGTGGTTACACACATTGCATCTGCAACATTTATAAACCCTTTTGGGTGTGTGGGTAACCATGTGGGTGCCTTTTCTTGTGGGCTGTAGAATTGGCTGTGTACCATTTGGTCTCTTAAAGTAGAAGCCTTTTTGAAACTAATTCTTGTTTTTACCTATTACTTTCTCAAGTACTGTATCGTTTCTTAGAATGTCCCAATTTCTCCATTTGACACTCCTATTTGTCCAGCTACTGTATTAAACAGTGCAGAGAAAATGACCAATGCATTACTTTGCTCATCCTTAATTATTTTCTTATTTAATACTTCATCCTGTGATAAGTCTTTAACTCTTTCATAGGCTTGCTTCAAGATATTTTCCTTATACCCTAGCTTTAAATCTTTCCATTAATTCCTTAGCTTGGTCCTCAAAATTCCTATCATCTGTACAATGTCTCCTTATCCTAAGAATCTGACCATAAGGGATGGACTCCTTCAATTACGTGGATGGAAACTATTATTGTGAAGCAGCGCATTCGTTGCTGTGGACTTCCTGAAACCCTTTGTTGTCATATTCCTTGTATTCACATTACCAACAAGTGTTATGTCTAAGAAATCAGTCTTACTTTTATCTATCTCTTGTGTAAATCTCAAATTCCATTAATTTCTGTCTAACCATTTTATAAATTCATTACTCCCTCCAGGGTTTGCCATACACACAAGCAATCATCAATATATCTACCCCATCTAATTATGTTATTTTACATGGGTTAGTTCCTCTTTCAGTAATACTTCCTGTTCCCAAAATCCCATAAAAGATTAGCATAAGAGGGGCCATATATACCCCATCAGCTGTACCACATCTTTGTTCAAAAAGTTCCATTAAATTCAGAACAATTATGAGTCAGGACAAACCTTAAACTATCCAAGATAAAATCTATTGGAATTTGGAATTCATTAGGTTCTTTACGGAGGTAGTACTCGATGGCTTTTAGCCCTAAATCAAGGTCAGTAGCAGTATATATTGCTTCAACCTCAACTGAAATCCACCAGTAGTTCTTCCATTCTAACCCTTAAACATAGTTATAGCTGCTGCTGTGTCTCTTAAACAGGCTGACAAGTTGCTAACACATTTTGTAAAACTAAATCTATAAATTCACAAAGTGGAACTAGTAGGGAACCCACCGATGATACTATAGGTCTACCAAGTGGTTGCTGTGAGTTTTGTGTGTTTTGGGGAGGGAGTAAAAGTAGGTGTTATAGGGATATCATTGTAGAGATATTCAAACTTCTCCTTCGTAATTTCATTTTCTGATAGTGCTTTTCCAAGAGTGTCAGCAGTTCCTGCCTATATTTACTTGTGGGATTCCTTTTAAGTATCACATCATTTTCCTTATTATTCAAAAGTACCTCAACCATCTTCTGATAACCATCTCTATCCATCAATACAACATTCCCACCCTTGTCCTGAGGTTTTATAACTAAATTTGCATTCTCTGACAACTAGAGCTAACTTCTTCTGTGTTGCATCCTGCACTGCCCAAACACAGCTCCTCTGAAACGCTGCATCCTCTCGAAGGATCGACTGGATCTGCTGACCATGTGCCACAGGACATGAACACTGGTGCACCACCACTATCCGCATGCTCACGGATGCCCACTCGTCGGACAACAGTGCCATCCCACTGATCATGGGAGGGCCCTCAAGGTATGCCCATTTTTTACAACCCCTGCCAACACCAGTGAAGAGCCCATGGAGTGTCACCAGGAGGGTGTGTGCCCAACAGATGGCAGAGGCAACAGAGCGCCCATCTGTCTGCTCACCCTTAGCCCCATGACACAACATTAGCTGGGGTAACAGAGCAGGACATGGAGACAGGCAGGGACTGCTGCACACAGGAATGGTAGTTAGGGGTACAGACTGTGGTCCAGGGGTGGTACCATGGCAGGCACCACTGATGTACAATGGTGTGTGTATGTGGGGAGCCCATGTGCCAGGGGCTCCTGTATAACAGGGCAGGGAGTCAGGAACATGTGGCCACCAAAGCTGCACATCAGAGGACAGGAAGTGTGTGCAGGGGACAGGCAACATGCAGGCCTCAGCTGCCCTGCTGGGAATGGCCACAGGAAATGCAAATGAGGGACAGGCCAAACCCCATGCTGGGGCCTGTATGGACACATGGCTGCTGTAGCAGTGACACAGGGCATGGTGCACTGTGTTGGACAGGGCATGTGCCACAGGATCATGCATGCCCACCCAACCAGTTGCATGCAGCCCCTGGGCCACAGCCGTGATGTGGGCCCCACACCATACTGACTTGCCAGGGATGTGACACAGTGGCCCACACACACTGTGCTAGGGTTACCAGAGGTTGGGATGCCAAACAGAGGACTCTGAGTCCCTCATCCACTAAGCCTTGGTGCCCAACCCTAGTACACCCCACAGCTCATGTCACGAGAAGGTCCTGGGTAGGAGAGAGTAAACACATATGGATGGAAGACAGAAACCCCAGGCTAGAGATGGTGCCTGTAGAATATTGTGCAGCTGGAATACAGGGCATGTCCCAGTAACAGAGGATGTGTGGTACCCTATGCTGTGCAGACCATGTATTGGGGGCATGGGGCCTCTGGGGACCCTTTAGTAGTGCTACAGTCACACCTGTTGCCTAGTTGTGCAGGTCCCACCCACACAATCAACAATCAATGAGCTAGGCCAAGGGTCTGCATCTTCCCTTGTTGAGTCCTGCCTGCTCATCACAGTGCCACAGTGCACACATACCAGCACCACATGTGAGTATCTCAGCCAGAGGATGGGGTCCACACCTCCAGAGGTGCAGCCACTCTGCCCCAGCCCAGGCCCCCAATTAAGGCAGGCCACAATGTGGGGTAGGCATCCAGTCTGTGGTAACCGCCTGTGCTGTGAACATGCAGCTGGCCTATGTCTGGTCTCAGAGGGGTGCATCCCTGCTGCACCACCCGGGTACCTCTACTGGCATTGGAAGTGCATGGAGTATGACAAGACACGATGCCCGGCATGGGTTCATATGGGGAGAGGTAGTACATGACACTGCCAACCAGAATCATGTACCAGACACCACCAACATTGCTGCCTGGGAGGTGCTAGTGATGGTGAAGGACCATGCCCGATGTACCAATGAAACATGCAGTGCACTGGTGGCAGCCTGCATGTCTGGTGTGCCATTGGCTGTTATGGGAGACTGCCTACTATGCCCCTCATAAAGCATGTATGAGCCAGGGCCAGGACCATGACTCACAGGCTGCCTGTGCAGCCTACAACCCTGAAGGACCTGGGGATACCACCCGAATACACTGCCCTGGAGTCAGGGACTACCTTCCTCCAGTAGGACAGTGGCCCTGGGGACCACAGGCTTCTCATGTTTGCCATGCAGCCAATGCTTGCACCCTTTGAGGGATGTTCCACTATCCTGGCTGATGGGACATTCCGTGTCACACCACTGCTCTTCCATCAACTGTATACAGTCATGGACTGCTGGCGGGAACAGTGTTTCCAGCCGTGTACCTACTCATGAGTGCCAGAACCATGGCTGCGTGCACAGCAGCATTCCAGAGGCTGAATCCTGTGCCTGGGCCTTGTGCCTACAACAGTACCCATAGACTATGAACTTGCAGCCATGAGAGCCTTTGGCATGGTCTTTCCTGGGTGCCAGCTGCAGGGGTGCTTTTTACATCTGGCCCAGGCAGTCTGGTACTGGTGCCAGCAAATTGAAGGATTTGTGATGCACTACAAGGAGGACTCAGAGTTTGCCCTTCATATCAGAATGTTGGTGGCGCTTGCCTTTGTCCCACCAGCTGATGTGACTGATGCCTTTGATGCCCTACAAGACCTTGACTATGTCAGGTCCAACGGGACCTGCTTGCTGAGCTCATGGACTACTTTGAGGATACCTAGGTGGGTAGGCCTTTGGGCCATACAGCAAGATGGAGGCCTCTGTTTGCCATGGACACCTGAAATGTCTATGAGGCTGCACAGGATGGCACACCATGTACCACAAATGCCGTGGAGGCATGGCACAGGGATTTGGGGCATGACTTGGAGCATGCTATCCCAACATCTGGTGCTTCATCAGGGCACTGGAGGAAGAGCAGCAGCTCACAGACATGAAGCTGGTACAGCTCAACAGCATGGAACACCATGCCGACAGCAAAGGGCATTACAAGGATTCAGACAGATGTATTGCAGGCACTGTGGCTGCCTATGCATACCAATGTGGACTACCTTGAGGGGCATTGTGTTCAGCTTGTCCCTACAGGTCTAATGTGATTTATTGGGATTGACCATCTGTTGGGGGTGTAGTGGGGGATTGCTGTTAGGGTTGTTGTGTGTCACTGTTACTTTTGCACTGTGTATTTGCATGATATGCACCAGTAAACATGTTTTGCACATGTCTGCTGCCCCACCTCTTTCTTTCTGGACACACTGTGGGCCTGCTTGCACTGTTCCTGTTCACAACATTTTGACTGCTAGTAGTTCGGTGTTAGCTGTTTGCATTAGCTATTTATGTATTAGCTGTTTTGCAGTCTACGTTATGACCCCATGCTGGTAGTGCTTATGTAACTGTAGTTTACTTTGACTTTTCTATATTCCTGCCCTTGATAGGTAAGCTGGGTAGTGAGTAGAGAATAGAAAGCCCAAAATAATTACCAGTGAATGTTCAAAAAATATGATTATCTCCTCCAACTCTCAGAGAGAATGATCAGTAGCACACAGGAGGGAAAACAACCCTTGAGGACTCATGGCTACTGACCTGCCCATCCTCCAGGCAAACTAAGAGATGAACCTAGGTTCTAGCAATCATAAGCTAATTTTTCAAGGAAGGTAACCTGCTTGGAGAGATGATGGTCCATCTTCAAATCCATGGATGATGCATTCTGGAAGTACCATTCTGAGGTTGAAAGGTAGGTCTATTCTGAAGGAGCATCTGAATCCTGAGAGTGGAGTAGGTCCAGTCAAAAAAAGGGGAAATGTAGTCCAGGTTTCCTAAATGATGATGGATGATGTCCAAAGGGATTACAGAGACAAATGAGCAGGTAGAACATGGTTTGATAAATATGCTACCAGACGTTGAACAGTGGAAAATATATGTTATGAAGTCATAAGGTAAACAATCTAAATTTGTAGAAGGTTTGACATTCAAGTTAGAGTCTGAGGTGAAGAGTTAAGCAGTGAGCGATAAGTTGCAATGTAAGCATCCATGAAGCAGATGAAGGAGGTCGGACAGAGTCTTTATGTGCCTGGTAGGAGTAATCGTGAATGATTTTAGACCAGTGAAGGAAGACTGGTTTATGCAGTAGAGATGGTAACTGAAAATATATATAGAATAATTAAAAGTTCAGTATGAGGAATTTGAGAGTTGATTTGGGTATGGATGTCGTAATGATACTTGTATAGGCCCTTGCTGTTTCGCGGTAGAAAAGTAGATATGGGTATTTCTGTGGCATAACTGCCATGACATGCGCTGAGATGACCTTGACTGTTTTGCCTTACAGGTAATCCAATGTCTAAATACTGTGAGGGCCCAGAAATGGATATATTAAACAGTCTATGGACTGATGTGGCACGAAATCGAGTGGTGTAGAATGCCAGGGTGCCTAACACTGTAGTCAAATATAGATCTGTTGAGAGGCAATATTAGGATACTGAGACAGCCAGACCTGTTGCGGACGTTCAGATTAAGAACCAGTAGAAGCCTGCTGTTGATAAAAGTCTTCACTGGAAGGAGTATAGGAACTGAATCATGAGGGATGATCTAGAAGGACTGCTGGATGGCAGCTGACCTGATTGATGGTAATTTGATGAAGGAATGTAGATGATTGTATGAAGTACAGTGACATCCAGGGGCTAGAAAACAGTGGTTTGGATAGAATGCATTTAGTAAGGCAGCTAGGTACCAGACAGCCAACGATGGGAGTTCTGTGAAGGTAGCTGTGAAGTTCTTTGGACATCCAATGGCTGTTGAGGAAGTAGGAGTTGATTAACATGATCAGCAGAGTCAGTGCTCATAGGAGAAGCTGCGGAAAGGTAAAACAGATGATGTCATTACTACTATGAGGTATCTTATGGTTCCCATTATCTGTAAGCGATGATGATTACAGAGTCAATACATGATGGAAGGAATTAGGTCACTTTCCATGTAAAAGATATCCTGTGAGACATGGTGGATAGGGAAGTCATAGTGCTTGAATTGACGGATGCGTTGGAAGTATCCAGTAGAGTCAGACGAAGGATGAGATCTTTCTATAGTTCAGTGGAATGGGATTCCAGAACTGATCCTGGGAGATGATTGGGAAATGTACATAATTCTATGGTGACATAAGAGTCTATGAGGCATGTTGTCCAAGGGATGTTTTGCTAGAAGTTTTTCCTCAGGTGAAATGAACAAGTGCTCAGATGAGTAGTGGATGAGAGCTGTTAGAATGGCTACGTAGGAGTATAAGATGGATGAACCAGGGTGTAGTTGACCCGGTAGGAATATTGGCCTGAGATAGACATTAACTGCCCAAAAGAGCCACAGCAAACAGGAAGGAGCCACAAGCTGCCAGGGCAGTAAGGAGAAGGCACCTGTCCAAGGATGAAGGGAAAGTCCGAGTGGACGTCTGCAGACTGGAGGAAGAGTCTGAGAATAATACAGCATAGGCCAAGAGTACTGACTTCAATGGGTGCAGACAGGAACAGAACTGGTGTCAGCACCACAGCAAACTGAATCAGAATGGAGGAAAACAGCTGCGGGCTGTGAGGCTGATCCATGGATGATAAATAAGTAAATCCAGGTACCAAGAGCAACAACGTTGAGAAGCGAGTCGCAAGTCAGAAGATGATGCCAAACAACAAGTGCAGGGACAGAAGGCACTGCAGCAATGAAACACGAGGATCCACTTCTGAAAAGAGAACTCGCATGGTTGTTGGGGAGGGTGACCAGCAGTAAGAAAGTCCAGGAGGCAGTTGAACTGACTGGAGCCAGAGACTGAACAAGCTGGTGGTGTCCAAATCCAGAGCACGAGGAGGTCAAAGCAGGACAAGCATGAAAAGTCCATGGAAGTGCATGATGTAGACTGGTGAGGAAGAATGTGGAAGGCAAATAGGCGCAGGGGTCCCATTCCCGAAGGAAGCGGCAACTGGATATCAGGTGGAGAATGCATAAGGGTGAAACAGTTTATTGCAGAAATAGGCTCCCATCCCTGGTATTTGAGGTGAGAAGACCATCAGTCCATGCTGCCAGGCAAAGGCAGACTGTTGAATTCAAAGGGTACAGCAGTTACATTCCTGAGGTGAAGTGGCAGTTGGGTGTTTTAACCTTGTACATTCTATTCTTGAATCCCTGGTAGTCAGTGCAAGATGACTGCCATTCGATGCCTCCATGCAAAGGGAGGATGTTGAAGTCAATGGATACAGCGGTCCCATTTCCAAAGGAAGCAGCAACTGGGTATTCAAGTAGAGAATGCATAAGGTTGAAACAGTCCATTGCAGACACAGGCTGCCATCTCTGGTAGTCAGTGCGAGGCGATCTTCAGTCGATGCTGCCAGGCAGAGGTAGGATGTAAAATGCAAATGGTGTATAGTGGTCCTGTTCCCAAAGGGAAGTGGCAACTGGGTATCAAGTAGAGAATGCATAAGGTTGAAACAGACAAATGTAGATTGAGGCCCCATCCCTGGTAGTGGAGGTGAGACAACCTTGACTTGAGGCCGCTAAACAGAGGTGTGATGATGATGAAGGCACGTGGGGTCAAAGGTCCTGTTCCCGAAGGAAGCAGCAACCAATATCAGGTAGAATGCAGAAGTATGACACGGTAGGTTGCAGACATGGCTCCCATCCCTGGTAGGCAAAGCGAGCTAATCTTCACTCGATGTCACCTGGCATAGTTAGGGACAGAGGAAACATAGAAACATAGTAGTTGATGCCAGAAGGAGACCGTTAGGTCCATCTAATCTGCCCATTTGTTTTAGACCTATTTTGATGCTCTAGTTGTCCTTTGTTATCAGGGCTCCCTTGTGTCTATCCCATGCATTCTCCAATCCCCCACAGTGTTGACCCTCAACCTCTTGGAGCAAGCTATTCCAGGCATCCACCACTCTTTCTGTGAAGAAAAACTTCCTGGTGTTGGTAGAGGACCTCTCCTTACAGACTGAGGTCATGTCCTTGGTTCTGAAGCCCTTCTTGAAGTGAAAAAGTTCCTGTGCTAGATGCTGAAAAAGCCTTTGATAAAGTATCGTGGGCCTTTTTAAGGTGGGTCCTTTCCAGTTTGGATTCCACAGGAATTTGTGTGTAAGCCTGTTTATACAGATGCCCTTGTGCTTATGTCCCGAGCAAATGGTCATATTTTCAGGGCTGTACAGCTAGGAAGAGGGATGAGACAGGGATTTCCACTGTCCCGTTAATGTCTGCCTTTATATAGAGCCCTTAGCTCAAAGTATAAGACAGAACAAGGGGTGAAAGGGATCAAAATAGGGAAAAGAACATAAACTAGCATTATATGCTGATGATGTTCTTTTATATCTGTCAGAACTTGACATCTTGAAGGAAGTGTTCCGCAAATCGAGGAGTTTTCCTCGCTTTCAGGATATACCCTAAACAAAAGTAAAATGGAGATCTTGAGTTTTACTATACTCCAACCCCAGAAACTAGGCAGATATTCCCAATGAAGTGAGATATGAACACTATTAAGTACTTAGGGATTGAGATAGGTAAAAATATAGCTCAATTACTAGAATTAAATTACCCCCTCTGTGCAACAACTGAAGGCAGACCTTAGGAGATGGTCACTATTACCCCTCTCAATACATACTAGAAATCAAACTCTGAAGATGAATGCTCTACCTCGATTACTTTATTTATTGCAATGCGTCCCTTGTATTGTCCCTTAGAAAGATCTAGAGGCCTGGCAAAGCATGTTTGTTAATTTCCTGTGGGATCAATGAGGCCTAGGGTGAAGGAAAAACTCATGTTTCTTCCCAGAAATAAAGGAGGGTTGGCTTTCCCTCAGCTACAGGGCTATTGGACAGCAGATCAAATGAAGGTGGCATTACTGTGGGGAAATCAGAACTATGATTCACATTGAAACAAATTGACCTTGGGGAAACCAGAAAACTTCCATTTTAGGCAATTTTGTTCAGGGATATGAGGTTCATAGGTGCCACAAGGTACCAGGAACCACAGCAGTTCTAGAAGGATGGAAATGAGGAACCAATAAGGGTAGTACCAAACAGCAACTTTGGAAGTTTCGAGGGGCTTATGACCCACAATTCTCCCAGCAAGGATTGACCAGTGGTTCTTGAGGCAAGCAAAGAGGGGCTTACACTCCCCTTTCAACTACTCATGGGTTCCATGATACCTTCATTTGGGTGATACAGCTAAAATTTGGCCTGGACCCTGCTGATAGGATCAGGTACTATCAATTATGGGATTATTTGGGTGGGCAACTGAGAGGAAGTGACTTAGAAATACAACAGGAGTTGGAAGTCCTGTTAATGGATCTGGAATTCACTGAATGCAAAACATGACATATCACTGTTATATTCTATTTTATATAGCTGATCTCAACCTCTTTTCTCAATATATAAAACATAAATGGATGAGGGACCTAGAAATTTCCCTCACAGACCTTCAATAGTCCTTAATCTGGAGGGGCAATTGGAGCACCTTGACCTCCCAACATGGAGAGAATTCAATTGGAAAGTGAGGACACATATTTTCCTGGTTCCAGCCTAACTTGCTCATGCCAATCCAAGAGCCAGAGCAGAATGTTGGCAGAGATCGAAGAAGGACACACATCTCAAGCTCACATCTTCTGGGTCTGTCCACAAATTGTACCTTTTGAGAGGGGGTTAAATGATATATGACCCAGATTTTTGAGGTCCAGGCACCTTTAGGTCCTGAACAGTTAGTTCTGGGAGTGGCACAAAAGATATAAGGGTAAGGAGTCTAAATATATGTGGTCAATTTTAATCATTGTGGACTGAAAGCTATCACGAAGAGATGGTTACAGTCTGACCTACTGGAATTATCTGACTGGCTTAAAATAATAGATAGTATTATGAGACTAGATAGACTAGCATTCAGTCTTAGACAATACGACCACTTATACAAACATAAATGGACCAGATGGCTCCTCTCACAGGGGGGAAGAGTCTTAGGGTAAGGTACTGGATTGATCTGGGGGAACCAAGGGGCATAAAAAGAGGATGTGATATATATAAAGTATGGGTCTGGGTGTGTAATGAGAATTTACACACGCCCGAGGGTTTGATGCTACATAAACCCTGACAGCAAAGCTGAGGGGTTTATACGTAGCATCTAACTCCCAGGTGTGTGTAAATTCAAGTTAAACACACCAGACCCATATTTTATTTTATATAATTGCTGGGATTTTTTCCCCACAGCAAGTATATAAAATAAGAAAGGTGGTCTGCTTTGGTGTAAGCACATGCTCTATCGGTCAGTTGGTCAGTTAGTCGCTCGCTTTTGTGAAGTTTTTTAATAATAGTTTAGTTGGAGCCAACATTTTGAGGAGTATTTCCTCATTTCTATTACTGTCTGCCTGCCAGCACTTACCGTAGAGTTTGTGCTGCGGTCCAGAAAGGAAAAGATGATACGGACAGTAGTTGGGAGAAACAGCTTCAGAGGCTTTGGCTGCCTGTGCAGTGTGTGAGGGTAACTGATATGTGTTCACCATTATAAATGCTCCTTTATAATGGTGAATTATCATGTTTCCCTATAGGAAAAGTCATCCAGGTTATTATATATTTATATATATATATATAGAGGCATTGGTACGGTACATGATACTAATTTTAGCTAGAATGAATGGAATTATCAGATTGGTCTTCTTTGACAAATTTCTCGGAATGCATTGTGTATAAGATGAAATCACTCAATACGTTTATATAACCTGGTAATAGTTTAAGGTTGGTTTAAACTAAAGTTATTTTATGTTTTAGAAACATGGCAAAAATTGTAGAAGCTACAAAGGAACAATGGATGTTCTCTAATGTCCATATATTTCATCAAGTGCAATCAGTCTCTATAAGAAGAATGATGTGCATAGCTTATAACTGATTGATAATAAAGCAGGTATAAAACAAGAAAAAGTTCCCGTGCCTGTACCTTGTTAATGCCTTTTATGTACTTGAATGTTTCAATCATGTCCCTCTCTCTCTTCTCTGCTCCAGGGAGTACATATCCAGTTCCTAAGTCTTTCCTCATGGGACATGTACTGCAGACCCTGAATCATTTTGTTGCCTTTCTCTGTACTGTTTCCATCTGGTCAATGTCCTTCCTGAGGTGAGGCCTCCAGGAATGGACTCTGTATTCCAGGTGAGGCCTGACCAGTGATCTATACAGTGGTAGTACACCTCTCTTCTCCTGCTAGTGATTCCCTCCCAATGCAGCCCAGCATTCTGTTAGCCTTTAATGTTGCCTTCTCACACTACTTACTAACCTTTAATTCATTTGAGATTATGATTTCCAGATCTTGCTCCTGGTTTCTTTCACCTCCTAGGTAATACTCCTTTCTTGATTTTTCTTTCCTATATGCATAATCTTGCACTTTTGACATTAAATCTCAGCTGCCACTCCAGACCATTCTTCTAGTTTCTTGAGGTCAGCTTCCATCTTGCTCACTCCTTCTGAAATGTCCACCCTGTTACATATCTTGGTGTCATCTGCGAACAGACACACCTTTCTTTCCAGTCCATCAGAGATGTCTGCTATAAAAACATTGAAGAGCAGAAGCCCCAGTACTGAGCTCTGGGGCACCTCACTGGTCACCCTGCCTTCCGTTGATTGCATTTCATTAACCTGTACCCTCTGGGTTCTGCCTTGTAGCCAGTTTTGTACCCATCTGACTACTTCTGGACCAAACCCTGTGAGATCAAGCTTCTTTATCAGCCTTCTGTGTGGAACCGAGTTGAAGTCCTTGCTAAAGTCTAAATAGATCACATCTACTGCTCCACCATGGTTCACTATGTTTATAGCGTAGTCAAAAACTTGAGCAGATTTGTCTGGCATGACCTACCTGCTGTGAAACCATGCTGTTTAGGGTCTCATTGGCTGCTAGTTTTGAGGAATACTATGATCCTCTGTTTAAGTATTGTCTCCATTAGTTTTCCTACTATAGATATAAGACTTGCTGGTCTGTAATTACTAGTCTCTTCACAACTGCCTGATTTATTGCCTTTTTCCAGTCTTTGGGTACCACACTGCTCTTCATGGATTTTGTGAATAGAAGTCAGGATGTCAGGTATGGAAGTAGTAGATAGTAATGAGTGTAACAGAATCCCATACCCAGTAGACAGGGCAAGCCTACTTTTGCTCAGTACCTCAGAAGGGTATAAGATTTGGGACAGACTGCTGGTATGGGCTAAGCACGGAAAAGGCAGCTGGCTGCAGGAGTCATATGATAGGTGAATTTTGAGGCAGTATAAATGGGAAGGAAGCTAATCAGAGTAGAAGAATGGAGTAGAACTGATTAAAGAAGGAATAAAATCAGAAAATTATTACTGGTGTACTCACACTAAAGTACAGAATGCAGGCAGGATTGGTTACACTACCTTGTGGGGAACTAGGCACAAAATGAATACTCTGCAGTAAATTTAGTTTGGACTCAGCATCAGATTTTGAAGCGTTAGTTGCAAACAACGACAGAAATTAAGAAACTAATTGTAAAACTAAGAAGGAGTCATCAGGAATGACTGTAAGGGGAATGTAGAGAATCCAGGAAGGAGCACACTGATAGCGATGGAATGCAATAAATGATGGAAGCCATGAGGAAAGCCAATGATGAGGGGTTATGGGCACCATGAGGGGTGTGGAAGAGGGAGCAGGTAAGAACATTGCAGGTAACAGGTAAGCTAGAAGGTGAGAAGCACCAAGGGTAGAATGAGGAACATAATTCTTGAAACTGAGCAGGGTATAGGTGCCAGGAGCAATATGGTGAGGATGGAATCGCTTTTAAGCGAAAAAGATGTTTCAGGACCAGAGGGCATGGATGAAGTTGGAGGGAGGACGATTCAGAGGAAACATGAGAAAGAATTTCTTCACAGAACGGGTGGTGGACAAGTGGAACACCCTGCCAGAGGAAGTGGTGGGGGCTGAAACAATCACGAGTTTAAGAATGCATGGGATAGACATAAAGGAATTCTAGAGGTCAGGGGTAAGGGAAATAGACTTCTAGGAAAACAAACTGAACTTACAAGCTCAAATGGGCAGACTAGGTGGGCCATAGGCCCTTATCTGCTGACACTGTCTATGTATCTATGTATGTATATGGACTAGGAGTAGAGGTAGCACAGGTCTGGACTGTAAAAGGTGTAAATGGAGATGGAATGTCAGGGAAAGGAGAAATGCCCAAAAGGAAACCAAGGAAGCATGGGACAAGGGCAGGAATGGGAGACAGGGGACAGAGCAGTTGGGAATACAAGTGTTGCCATCAGGATACAAGGACAATGGGGAAGCATGGGACAAGGGCAAGTCAGAACACATACAAAAGCAAAACAGAGGGGTACATGAACAAGGCCAACTAAGGCGCAGCAGGCGGGCCAGATAGACAGGGAGCAAGCAAGGGAAAAGTGGATGAATGTAGGAATGGAAGGATCATGAGTCTGGAAATTCCAAACATGCACAGAGGAAAAAAGCCAAAACACAATAAGAGTGGGAGGAGAGTTAATCGTTGCAGCAAGATCTGAACATGGTGGAGTGTTAGCTGCATTACAATGCAAGGTTATAGTGCTGGCTGTATGAAACCAAAGTTAGACAGAGCAAGCACAATAGTGTCCAAAATAAAGCAATCCAGAATTGTATGGCAGACTAGAAAGCGGCCTTGTCCCTTGTCGGTACAGCCCAAGTGAATGCCTGGGAAAGGGGCAGCACAGAACACCGCCTGGAGGAGCAGAGGAGGCAGCAGCTCCTGGAAAAGGCAGACATATACAATGCAGAAATTGATCTGGGGGTGGGGAGAAGTAGAGATCCAGGCTGCAAGCACGCCAACAACATAAAACAACATATGAACCACGTGGTAGGTATGCATAGTCAATTAGGTTAGGTGGAAACACTGCAGGGTCTGGAAAGTGCAGCTCAGGAGCCACGCTACCACAGAGCACTGCAGTTGGAGCAATTAGGGAGTAAAATGGGAAACAATGCCAGGAGCAGCAGAGCGAGTTCATTTCTGCCCAGCTTGAGGCGCCGTATAAGTGTAGGACCAGCAAAGCAACTGAAACCAAGGCAGTAAAACTTACTGATAACAATCAAGCGAGGCAGAAGCAGAGATAGAGATGGTGGCCTTGCAGCTGCGAGGGCAGAAAGTCATGCACAGAAGGTCAAGATCTGGGTGCATTGGATGATGATGCATCCTGGAAGAGCAGGCAAGAAATGGAGCAGCGGCTCTGAGTGTGACGAGGCCCAGGACTGAGGGACAGCCAAAGTACCAGCAATGAGGGAGAGAAGCACTGAAGAGATATGGGAAGGGAGGGAGGAGAAAATGGACAACAGACAGGAGGAGGGATAGAAAGAAAAGGGTAGTGTAAACAAACGTAGGTTAAGACAGACAGGGAGCAGCAGAAGCCAGACAGAGCAAAAGTCCAGGAGCAGGCTTCTGGGTGCAACCTCAGTGAGTTCAGGAAAGAAGGAGCAGACTGAGGAGGAGGCTGAGCCCATGCACTACACAGGAGCCTAGGCACTAATTGTGTCACAGTGCACTAAGCAGAGAACTGCCAAAGAAGGCTAGCCTTTGTAGGGGATGTGGGAGCTATTCCCCACATTGAACCTTGGGCTATGGCCTCCCAAAGTCAGAAATAAGTGACCCTAGCAGGGATTTAAACCAAGGCCACTCAGAATACCATTCAGCTACACCACCCTGGACAAATAGATTCCTAGAACTCTCAGAGACACCAATTATTTATAAATGCACAGTTTGGACCTACACAAACTGTAATTATGTTTAATACACAAGGCTGCAGTGTTTATATTTGTGGAATACAAACAGACAGAGGTGTGAAAGAAATAAGTGCCAACGCTGGGTTCTGAACTCAAGCTGCTTAGAATATGATTCTGCTGGGCTACCAGCAGTTCCACTGAACAACTAAATTCTATGACTCCTAGAGGCATCAATTATTTCTCAAATATACCTGGAGCTACACAAATTGTAAATACATTAAATACAAAGGGTGTGATGTACATATATTTAAAATACAGAGTGAAGTGAAAAGAAATAAAAGCCATAGCTGGATTTGAACCCAACATCTAGAAATACTGTCCATTTGGGTTACCAGCTGTGCCATTAGGATAATTGAAACCCTGGGGCTCCTAGAAGCAGTAATTATGTCTCAAATACACCTGGAAAAACTCAAATATCAATAACATGTAATTCACAAGGATACAATACGCATGTATATGGAATACAAACAGACAAAAATGAGAAAGAAGGAAGAGTTTCTCGTATAGCTACAATCTAGAGGAGGCAACTAACATGGTGCAAGGGTTACATCAAAAGCTCTACAGTACAATGAGACACTGAGGGATCTCAACATGTACATGCTGGAAGAGTGGAGAGTGAGAGGGGCATGATACATACCTATAAGTATCTCATGGAGATGAACAGGGTGTGGGGGTCTCTTTGAAATGAGAAAGAGCACCAGGACCAGAGGGCATGCAATGAAGTTGGGGGTTAAAGGGATGCGAGGATGTACTACTTCACTGAAAGAGTGATGGACACCTGGACAAGACTATCAGATGAAGTGGTGGAGGCAAAAATAGAAGGGGATTCAAGCATGCATGGGATAAACACAGGGTGATATTAATAACAAGCAGGGAGGAGGGAGGGTCGCCAGAGACCAGTTAGACACTGGGCAGAGTGGGTGAGCAAAGCAATCATTTTCTGCCAACAAATTCTATGTTTCTAACTGTATTAATCTTGCATTTCTTATGGATCCTCAATGTGTGATACCTTTATAAACAACTGACACTTTGCTGTCATGGTATATGAGGGCATCACACACCTCTGGTGTACAAAACATTTATACTCCCCATGAATTATTTTATATATCATTTGTAATGGCAAAACTTTACAGTTAATATTTGTATAAATGATTGAATAATATAAAATACCTTTAATACCTTTAGAAATCATGTCTGTTTTCCTTTCTGGTCCTTAATACCACTATTGGCTTTTGTGTTTGTCTCTTTTGAGTTTACATACTGGAAGTCTGCCTGCGCCTCCAGATTCCCAGTATTATTGTATAAGAGGAACTGAGGTACATTCAGTCTGATGTTTTGAATTATATTAATTTCATATTTTGGTTTAGTCATGTCATGCAAGAATAAATTTTGGGTAGACAGAGATTACTTGTGGAAATTTAAAAAGAGTTGAGCTTGTCTTGTTTTTATTAAAGTTCCAATTTTGTTTCTTTCCAATGAATGAGCAATAGCTTCTAATTTTCCCTAAATGAAGACTTTAAAGGAGAACTGTGTGACACACTGCCCATCCACTTGTCATTATATTATATTATATTATATTTGTGATATAAATATATGTTCATGTGAATGTCTGCTTAGAAAAGGGCAGCCAACAGTTTGTAAAGGGCCTGACCTTTTGACCTCACCACAGTAACTGCAGTAGCAAATGGCTACTTTTCTTCTCTGTTTGACACATAGTGCTTCCTTCCAAATGCTAAGTTATAGCACATTGTAAAATATCCCTACTTTGATCTGCTGAGACCAAGTATGCATTTTTAACCTCTGAAAAAAGGCAGTTTTAACAGATTCCTGTTAAATTGTAAACTGGCAATCACTTTGTATGCAGGAAGCTGGTAGAAGAGCAAAGGGATAATTCTTCTGTCATAAAGCCTCACTAATTAAGAAGATAGAAATATATTTTTGAAACCTTTTATACAGTGGGCTGAGACATGTGACTGATAAAATTAATTCAAGTTCTCAGTTTGAGTGACCTCACAGCCAGCATCTGTGAGCTGTGCCATCAGGGAGGAGGAGTCTGAGAGAAATATACTACCAGCCAGCTGGGAGAAAAGATTTACAATTGACATTTGATTTTTGGTGTGGGCATTTGAGAAATTTAGCTGGACTCAGATAAACTCTCATAGCACTTGTAGGTAATTTCAACCATCTGTTATTACTTAAAACCTAGGATAGTAGAATGTCAGTAATAAAGCATTGTTTTGTATAATTATCCATTAACTTTAAAAGACTGTAAATCCAATTTTATATGTTCTGTGTTTTGTATTTTATCTATTTTAATTTTAATAAACATTATTTTTCTTGAAATTCTGCCTGTGCCTTTCACAGTTTCTTTTGCATGTGAATGCTGGAAAAGTGTTAATAATTCTGACAACAGTTAAGGGCTTAAAAGTGTGTTCCTATCTTGCTAAGGTAAGAATATACCTAGATCTCAAATTGAGTCATAATGGTAGACTTGTGAACAAGGCTGGTGCCCACTGGGTGAAGTATTGCACTGCATCCCCAAAGAGAGTACATATCTCAGCCTGTTAACTGGGTGTACTAGCAGAAAAGAGTTCATACAGTATTTGACCCCAGGACTCGAGGCTAGTAGGTGATTTGGACCCAAGAAGGATTACCCTGTTTGTCTCCTGTTCACATATTGCACTTTGAGATTTGGCACTGTGGGAGCAGAGGCCTGACCTGCAGGGTGCATTTGTGACAGATCTGGGTGGCAAGTGGGATTTAAAAGTAGTTGGTGACACAAGCATTAACAATCAGTGTGTCAGATTAATAACTAACAGCTCATGTGCAAAATAAGGCAGTGATTTAAAAAGTAAAGAACTATATCATTGTGCTTACAGTCTAAGTTTCCTACATGTTTTAGTTTTTCAGGTGTAAGCTAGTGCAGCTGTAGCTTAAGGAAGAAGATGGCTTCCAACTACAGTGAGTACACTGCAGACTACCTGAGCAGTTGTGCCAAGAGAGGAGTCCAGCACAAGGGGTGAGCCAAAAGCATCTCGTGGAGGCTCTTGTGGCAGCCGATGTCCAAGACCTCAAGTCACAGTCTGTGACTGGAAAGGATCAAACCTTGGGTGTGGAGGGCCAGGGTCCACAGCAGTTCAGACCCAGGGAGGAGGACAGCAGGGCCAGTGCAAGCCAAGAGCCACAGCAGCAGGGGAAGGTCACCAACATTCTGGAGCCAGAAGGCATCAGGCTGCAGATGAAGTTGTGGAGGGTGGAGCTGGAGTTTGAACAGACAAGGTTTGAAGCTCAGCAGTGAAGGGAGCTTAAACAGAGGAAGCTGGAGATGGAGAGAGAGAGAGAGAGAGAGAGAGAGTAGAGCGAGAGCAATGAGAGACTGAGGAAAAAAACCAATGGTGGAGAGAGAGGCAAAGGAAAGAGAGTGACAGCTTCAGAGAGAGGCAGAGTGAGAGCAGCAATAGGCTGAGTGAGAGCACCAGAGGAAATCTGAACTGGAGAAGCTACAATTCCCCAAGACCAGCGCCAGAGCAGGAAAGTGTTCTGGGTGAAACTGGAACTCCAGAACTGGGTTACAAATTAAATTCTAAATTGATAGCTGAATTTAAAGAGGGAAGATATGGATGCATTTCTAAATTCATTTGAAAAGTATGAATTCAGGTAAAATTCCCAGAGAGTCCTGGAGCTTCCAGCTATCCCCACTACTTACGGAAAGCTCGTGACACATTGACTCAAATGGACAATCAGGACAGTAATGATTATGGCAAACTAAAAGCTGCCCTGCTAAAAGAAATATAATTTAACAGCAGAGGCATACAGGATTAAATTCCATAAGCTCGGAGAAGCCCTGACATGAGCTACAAGGAGCTAGCCACTAAACAATGTCGGTTTTAAAGCGTTGGTGGGAAGGGATTGAAGCAGACTCTGTTGAGAAATTGAAAATGTTGTAGTGTTAGAACAGTTTTTGGGCTTGCCCAGTAGGGCTGAAAACTGACTAGAGGATCAAGATCCAAAAATAGTGCAGGAGGCTGCCAAACATTCTGATCGCTATGCCAGGAGCAGACATGTCTGAGAGGAATGGTGGGCGTGGCTGTGCAGAAGGGGAAAAGCACACCTTCAGGGCAGTTAAAACCCTCCTGCCACCACCAAAACCAGGCAGCCCCAGGTTACAAAGAAAGATTTGCCTGATAAAGAAATGAATGTTGGGTTTGCAGACAACCTGGACATCTTGCAAGGCAGTGTCCAAAAGGGCAGAGAGTGCACAAAGTGGTGCTAGAAAAGAAGTGGGTTGTTTGTGTGTCCCTGAAAGCATGCCAGTAAACACGAGGGAACACATACACTCAATCACTGTGAATGAGGTACAGACCCATGGGTTAAGGGACATGGGGGCATCCCTGAGTTTGGAAAAGGGGATTTGGTTGATCCAGAACAGCTTATACCCAATCAATTTGTGACTGTACGGGATTTACTGAGGAGGAGAAAACACTTCCACTTGCTAGTGTTCTCTTTGACTGGGTGAGACAGGAGAGACTGTGCAAAAGTTGCAGTCACAGAGAATCTTGCTTTAGATGTATTATGCAACAGTCTCTAACAGGGAATGATGTGTGCAGTTACCTGCAGTCAAGCAGCAAAGGTAAATTGTAGTTCCCTGGACCCCAGAGAGCCCCTGTGAAAACACTGGGAGGCTGGTTCCCCAGCCTGTGTCTCCTGATACAGAGACTAATAAAAGGGGGTAGAAATTCCCAGGTAGCAGTTAACAGAGCAGCTACAGAGGGTTACTCTGCGGAGGGGGAATAACCCATAGTCAGAGGTTAGGGATGGCAGTGATCCTGAATGCCCTGATGGTAGAGCTAGGGACCCTAGTTTAGAAACTGGAGGGACCTGTCCCATGCCTTGGGAATGTGTAAGGATGTTGCAGCTGCTCAGAAATGTGACCCTAGTTTAGAGAAGCTGAGGGCTTGGGCAGACTCTGATGGAGCACATCGAGGTGATGGGAAACATAACGCTTATTGGGACAATGGACTGCTGTCGCGGGATGTAAAGAGGCGGAAGGCGTGATGGGCAGGCAGCTTCTCATTCCCCATGTGTACCGTGAGTTGCTCAAGATTGTACACTATATTCCCATGTCTGGTTATCTGGGAATTGCATGCACTACACAGTGATTGGCCCAGAATTTCTATTGGCCCAACTTTACCCAGCAGGTGAAGGAATATTGCAGGTCTTGTCACTGGTGCCAAGAAATAGGGAAGGTGGGTAAAAACCCAGCTGCCATAATTCCTTGCCCATAGTGAAGGAGCCATTCCAGAGGGTAGGAATGGATATTGTGGATCCCTGAATACCCCCAACTCCTCTGGGAAGAGGTTTATCTTAACCATGGTGGATTATGCCACCCAATACTCAGAGGAAGTCACCCTATCCTCACTGAGGACAGACAAATTGGCAGATGCCTTGTTAGGGATTTTCTCCATGTTGGGTTTCTG
This sequence comes from Neoceratodus forsteri, assembly GCA_016271365.2. Lineage (NCBI taxonomy): Eukaryota > Metazoa > Chordata > Ceratodontiformes > Ceratodontidae > Neoceratodus > Neoceratodus forsteri. Next base: position 1,646,227,643 of record CM057455.1, on the reverse strand, counting down.
CAGGAGGTTATCACCAATCAAGGGGTTCCTTCATGTTGGACCTGATGAAATGTTTGTGGGAGAAGTGTGGGATGGTGCAGAGATGCATGACACCTTATCACCTGCAAGCCAATGAGCTTGTGGAAGATTCAATGATACCCTTAAATTGATGCTCCAAGTGTTTGCTGAACAGCATGGGAGGAACTGGAAGAAATACCTTCCCTATCTGTTGTTTGTATACAGGGGTGTCCCAAGAGTCAACAGATTTCTCCCCTTCTAGCTCTTATATAGACACAGGGTACATGGGCCCCTAGACTGTATCTGGGAGGACTGGGAAGGCAAGCACGCCACCCAGGAGCTTCCATAGTGGATTATGTCAAGTTTAGGAAAGCTGAAGGAGTTTATGGGGACAGCCCAGAGCAACCTGACAGCTGCCCAGCAAAAACAAAAGGTATGGTACAACTGCAGAGCCAGAGCTTGCTCTGACACTGTGGATCAGGATGTAATTGTCCTAATTCTGGTCCAGAAAGATAAACTGCAGGCTGAGTGGGCAGGACCGTACAAGGTAATCAGACAGGTGAATGATGTAAACTACATTATAGAACTACCTGACAGGAGATGTACCCAATGAATGTACCATGTCAACATGATGAAGCCATATGCCAATAGGGCTGACATGGTCTTTGCAGTGTGTAGTCCTGGGAAGGAGACCCATTTCTGGACTTGCTGGAAGAAAGTAAGTGGGAGTCCTCTGTGGAGGCAATAAAAATGTCACCCCAGTTGGCCCTGGACCAGATCCAGGAAGTAAGGAAGGAAGGTTTTAGCAGACTTTACCTCATTGTTTAGTGCCAAGCCTGGACTAACCCCCTATAGCGGCGCTGATGTGGAGATGGGGACGCAAGTGCCCATATGGTGGATGGCATGTCGGGTGTCAGTGGCAATCCAAAAGGACATTAGGAGGGAGGTGGAGGAAATGCTGGATTTGGAGTATTCCAGAAATCCCACAGCCCTGGGCCTCACCTGTAGTCCTTGTTCCCAAGCCAGATGGCTCTACTAATTTTGTTTGGACTATCATGGCCTCAATGCAGTCACAAAATCAGGCATGCCCAATGTCACAGACAGACTAACTCCTAGGCAAGTTGGGAGGGTGACATTCCATACCATGATTGACCTGACAAAGGGTATTGGCAGATACAGTTAACTGCAGAGCTAGGGAGAGGTCAGCTTTTATCATTCCAATAGGGTTATTTGAGTTTAAAGTAATGCCTTTCAGAATGAAGAATGATCCTGCCACCTTCCAAAGATTGGTGAACCAGGTGTTAAATGGTGCTCAGGAGTACACTGTGGCATACCTGGATGACATTGCCATCTTTAGTACCAGCTAGGAGGAACACCAGTCCAATCTTATGGAAGTGCTGGTAGGATACAGAGGGCCGGACTTACTGTGAAAGCTGAAAAGTGGCAGGTGGCCATGGCTGAGGTGACATATCTCAGGTATGTAGTAGACCAGGATGGTTCTGTCCTAACCAAGGAAAAATTGAGGCAATCAAGGCATGGCCCAGACCTGAAACACAGAAGCAGGTTCAGAGTTTCCCAGGGACAGCAGGGTACTATAGGACAATTGTACCAAACTACAGTGCTCTGGCCACTCCCATCTGGCCTGTTAAAGAAAATGATGCCAAAAAGGATTAACTGGGAATCAGCCTGTGAATAAGCCTTTATACAACTAAAGGAGGCACTGTGCAGTGCTCCTGTATTAGTCAGTCAGACTATAGTAAGCCCTTTGTAGTCCAGGCGGATGCATCAGATGTGAGTACTGAGGCAAGGAAAGATCACCCAATAGTATACCTCAGTAAAAAGTTACTTCCCAGGAGCAGGCTTACTCTACAATGGAAAAGCATGTCTTGCCATGGTGTGGGCACTAAAGTTAGACCTATACCTATAGAGGCAGCATTTTGAGGTACAAACCAATAAATCCCCCGGTTTGGCTGGCACAAATGGGTAAAACAAATGGTAGGCTGTTAAGAAGGAGCCTTGTCTTGCAAGGTTATGACATGATTGTCTCACACAGGGCTGGAGCAGCAAACAAAAATGCAGATGGGCTATCCGTCAGTTTGAACAATGAACTGACTTTGGGAACTCATCCCATGCGGAATAGACCCCCAAATTCAGTCTAGGAGGGAGGATTATGAAACTCTGCCCATCTACTTGTCATTATATTGTATTATATTTGTGATATAATATGTTTATGTGAATGTCTGCTTAGAAAAGGGCAGACAACAGTTTGTAAAGAGGCCTGACCTTTTGACCCCACCACAGTAACTGCAGTAGCAGATGGCTACTTTTCTTCTCAGTTTGACACATAGTGCTTCCTTCTAAATGCCAGATTATAACACATTGTAAAATATTTCTGCTTTGATCTGCTGTGACCAAGTATGCATTTTATAACCTCTGAGAAAAAGGCAATTTAACAGATTTATGTTAACATGTAAACTAGCAATCACTTTGTAGGCCAGGAAGCTGGTAAAGTGATCAAAGGGATAATTCTTCTGTCATAAAGCCTCACTAATTAAGAAGATCGATTTTTTGGAATGTGTTATGCAGTGGGCTGAGACGTGACTGATAAAATTAATTCAAGTTCTCAGTTTGAGTGATCTCACAGCCAGCATCTGTGAGCTGTGTCATCAGGGAGGAGAAGTCTGAGAGAAATATACTACCAGCCAGCTGGGAGAAAAGATTTACAACTGACATTTGATTTTGGTATGGGCTGTTATTGCTCGAAACCTATTATAGTAGAAATTCAGTAATAAAGCATTGTTTTTGTATAATTATTCATTTGCTTTAAAAGACTATAAACCAAATTGTTTATGTTCTGTGTTTTGTATTTTACCTATTTTTAATTTTTAGTAAACATTATTTTTCTTGAAATTCTGCTTGTGCCTTTCTCAGTTTCTTTTGCATGTGAATGCTGGAAAAGTGTTAATAATTCTGACAACTGTCAAGGGCTTAAGCGTGCGTTATTATCTTGCTAAAGTAAGAATATATCTAGCTCTCAAACTGAGTCATAGGATAGACTTGTGAACCAGGCTTGTGCCCACTGGGTGAAGTATTGAACTGCATCCCTGAAGAGTACATATCTGAGCCTTTTAACCGGGTGAGCTAGCAGAAAAGGTTCATATTTACCTCATGACTCGAAGCTAGTAGGTGATTTGGACCCAAAACAGACAGGAGGGTTACACTGTTTGTCTCCTGTTCACATATTACACTTCAAGTTTTGGCACTGTTGGAGCAGAGGGCCTGACCTGCGTGGTGCATTTGTGACAAACTGCACTGAGCCAGTAAGTAATAGTTTCCAATAGAAGGTATTTTTAAAGTACTGTTTCCAGTTCTGTTGTGCCAGTGTGGGTATATGACATGGCCTGACTGAAGATATCATATTTATCTTCATAGAGGCCACTGATATTATGATATCCCATGAGGGCTGAAGCCACGAGAGATATCGTAATATCAGTAGGCTTGAATGACGATAAATATATCTTCAGTCAGGTCATGTCATATTCAATTATACAACACATATTTAAGTGGTTTTGTGATAGAAATGGTAAAATGTTACAAAGGAAAAAATACATAACGTAAACTGTGCTCCTCTGTTCAATGGCTCAGCATTAGAGATAGGGCATGAACCTGATTTCTGCCAAAAGATATCAGGGATCTCACATGTGAAAATATATTTCTGGTATGCTCAGTGAGCAACTTCATATATCTTTCTATGCTGTGTCAAGATATCACTTTTATCAGTAAACATGTGTTGTATAAACATGCCTTTTAGTAACCACAGTGGGTGATTCTGATTTACACTCCGGTGGTATGTACATTTATGTCTGAAAACCCACAGGGATTTAATAAGACAAACATGGAGGCAGTTGGAGAAGTGCACTCCCTGCATCCCCAAAGGTGCCTCTGTCAGAACACAACATCCAGGACTAGCTGCAGTGAACAGCACACACACCATGACTCAATAACAAAGTAATTTTATTTTAGAACATAAGCATGGAGTACCTAAATTGATGGGAAGCCAGGCTAAACTCCAAAAGTATCACCTATTAAAAGGCTTTATGAGGGAGCAGAGCAACTGGGTAAGTGCACCATTAAATACTGATAACATTATGCATACATTTTAATTTATGCAAAAACATGCATTGTGTGAAGTGCTTTCAGTTAATACAGGATAATTAACAGGCACCAGTACCAATGTGGAAATCATATAAAAGATACATTAAATAAAAGCACTAAAAGGCATAGACAGGGCTTATCATTGTGTGCAGGGCATTATATTGTTCCAGTAACCATTCATATTTCCATTGCCCATTAAAACATTTTTATTATTGCTTCAATTACCAACTGAGAAAAATCAAAGGTACAAGTAGTAATAATTTTAAGTAAGAGATTCATACTGACTGAGATACCCATTTAAATATTGATTCCAATTACACAATTACATGGGTTCTAGTCTAGTAAATACTTTTTGTAATTGGAAATCAGCAGTAATGCATTCACCCTGCTTACAAGGTAAAAAACATTGTAATTGTAAGAGGTCAGTGTTATAGTGTACTGTGCCATAAACATACTGAACATTTATTTAAGCAGTATCCCATCAGGGGTGGAGTTGTTGTAGAAAAGGTACATTATTTAAAAAGGGGTAAGGAAGTATGCTGAAAATAGAAAACCGCAATGTTCATAGTTGTGCTGTTCCAGTCAAGATATAGAAGGTGTGGGGAGGTAAGAGAAATGGAATGAAAAACAAAAAAGAGGAATAGGACAGAATAAAATGAAACAAGTATAGGCAGGAGGCAATTGGCATCGATATGACAAACTGTCTCCCAAACAGATTAATGTCTTAGAAATTACATCATAACCAGACCAGAAATACTTATTTAACTTGACTAAAATATCTGTTTACTAAAAGTTTTTGAACTTTTCCACAACAAACTACAATCATACAACAAACAGTAAATTGTAGGTAGGTAGTAAGTTGCTAAAAGCATAGTCCACGTGTATACAGAAAAGACATTGCACAAGCAACTATGTCATTGGTGGTACTCAGCTCAACTCTAAATTGTGGTAATAAGAGATCTGATCTAAGAACAGTGATGAATAATGGAAGTTTACTCACCTGGTAAAGGTGATTATAGATACCTTTTACAGCACTCTGAGTCTCAACAAATGGGTTCTTTCGCTATCTCCTCATTGGCTGATGCACAAAAACTTTGGGATTTGAAGTCCAATCTGTCTCCTCCTCTCAGCTTCTGTAATCCTCATTATGAAGTCTTCCACAGTTTAGATTAGTCCTACAAATGAATTGTTATCAGACAAAGCTTAACAGTCCTGTATGGAGTACTGCATTAAATGAACCACTTGACAGAATGTTGTAACCTTAACAGGATTTAATGAGCTCTAACTACTATCTGAAGGATGAAGTCCTGCCCTCAACAACATAGAAAAATAGATTTTGATATGTACATATATTGAATGCAACATACTTTTGTATTTACTAGGCACCATGCTGTAGGCAGATTCTTAGTTGTCTTTTCTTCCTGAAAGGGTGGGATATGGAGTGCTGTAAAAGGTGCTCCTATAATCACCTTTACCAGGTGAGTAAATCTCAGTTATCTATTATACCTTTTACAGCTCTTGAGTCTCAAAAATGGGTGCTTGTACAGCAGTATTCCACTTCTAGGGGTGGGAGGAAGAAGAGGACTGAATACGGCTTGTAAAACTTTTCAATCAAATTCTGACTGACTGGTCAAGGTATCTAATCTGCAGAATCCAAAAAAATGTGGAGTGAGGCCCAAGTAGCTGCCTGGCAAATTTCTGCTATGGATGCTGAATTACATTCCACTTGGGAAGTGGCCACTGCCCTGGTAGAGTGAGCCCTATTCCATGAGGGTATGGGTGACTCCTGCTTTGTAGGCTTTAGTGATTATAAATTGCAACCACCTTGCTATTGTGGATTTTGATGCCAGGAGACCCTGTTTTGGGCCTTGTGGGATAATGAATAGTCTGTCTGAATGCCTGATTCTGGCTGTTCATCGAGATAAGCCTTAAGGGCCTGGCCCAGGTCTAGTAAGGTGAGTGTATCTCATGGGGATCCTCTTCCCTGGATTGAATGTAGGGACTGATATCTCCTGAGAGATGGAAACTAGTGGCTACCTTGGGTAGAAAGGAGAGTACTGTCTGGAGAACTACTCTAGCCAGATAAAAATCATGAAGTGCTCTCTGCATGATAGGGCTTGGATTTCACTGGTCCTCTATGCTGAGGATATAGCCACCAAGAAGACAGTTTTCAATGTAGTACTGGTATGCATATCGTATCCAGTGGTTGAAAAGGTGGTTTGGTCATGACATCCAGTATCAAGTTGAGGTGCCATGGAGCCATTGTTGGTCTTGGTTGGTGTTTGATGTTGGCCGTGGCCTTCAAAATGGCTGGACCAAAGGGTTTGACCCTGGCAAGTGTCCATCCATCTCTCCTCAGATTTCTCCGATTGCCATGACTTGCACCCCAAGATATGCTGAGGTCAGACCCTTGTTTAATGCATCTTGCAGAAAACCCAACACATGAAAAATGGAACAGTCTGAGGCTTCTAGTTCTCTCACCTCACACCATGTTGAAAACACAAACCAATGTTTACCGTACAGTATGTCCTGTTGGTTGATAGTCTCCCAGCCTTCAACATTGTATTGGCTACCTTGAAACTGCCCTCCACAGGCTGAAGTACAGAGTATGAAGAACCGAGGAGAGAATCCCTCAGGTGCAAATTAATAAAGGAATCAGGTAGTAGAAATGAAGGGGATGGAACAGGAACATTAAAACAGTGGAGGAGAGAGGAAAAGGTAAAAGGGAAAAAGGAGATAACATGCAGGGTGGTAATAAAATCTGGAAGGTCATGTGTGTGAATGCTAGAGGTCTGGGAATGATTCTGGACCCAGAGGCCATCATGACAGAAGCTGACCGGATATTGTGGCCATTACTGGAGTCATGGTGCACTTAAAACCATGACTGGGACAAGGCATACCAGGCTATACTCTGTTCAGGAAGAACAGGTCAGGAAGAAAGGATGGGGTGTGGTGTTTTAAGTGAGGAAAAGCATAAAAACAGTGGAGATACAGGGAATACGGGGGTGGGGCAGAGTTACTATGGATCACCCTTTGGATGGGGAAGAGAGCCACTATTCACACTGGCATGATCTACAGACCTCCAGTACAGGAGGAGTTAGATAGGTACTGTTGGAAGCCACTGGCATGATGGTAGAAAAGGGAAGGCACTGCTGGTGGGAAACTTCAGTCTGTCAGATGCAGATTGGAGCTTCCTAGCTGAAAGTATGGTTCAATATAAAACTGGCTATGGAATCGAACCATGAAGGCTGAGGCTCCTAGACTTCAGGAGGTCAATTTTATAAAGATGGTTGTATGCCTCAGAGATGACCTGGCAGGGGATGACCTGGGTGGGGTGAAGCCAAATGAGAGCATAATGAAAGCAAAAACCTTTGCATCAAGCAAGTGAGCAAAAGCAAGAGGAAAAGAGACCACTATGGTTCATGATATAGCTGGAGGAAAAGGTAAAGGCTAAAGGGTAGCATTGAGAAGGTATGAGGAGACACAGAGGGAGGAGGATGAGGAGGTGTCAAGGCAGACAGATAGAAGCAGGAGAGGAAAAAGAGTGCGAATGTGCACACTGAAGAGAGAATAGCTCAGGTGGTAATGAAGGGGGCGAAGACATTTTTAGGTAAGTAAGTGAAAAGAGGAAGCCCAGGGAGGAATTATAGGTTAAATGGGAAGGAGGGAACTGTGCAGAGGAGGACCAGAAAAAGTCAGACATCCTGATCAAATACTTTTGTTCAGTGTTCACAGAGGAAGGAGAAGAACGACCACAAAAACTAACAGGAGCACTGGAGGAGGAGCTGGACACTAGTCCATTTTCGGAGGAGTAGTCGCAAACAGACTTTTTAATCTGGAAGTGGACAAAGCAATGGGACCAGATGGGGTGCATTCAAGGGTATTCAGAGAGCTCAGGAGGTACTGGCTGCACCTCTGACAGTCCTATTTAACAGATCATTGGAAACAGGAGTGGTTCCAGAGGACTAGAGGAGGGCAGATGTAGTCCCATGTCACAAAAGTTGTAGCAAGGAGGAGGCTGACAATTATAGGCCAATCATCCTAACATCAGTGGTGGGAAAATTAATGGAATCACTGCTGAAGGAAAGGATTGTGGAATATCTTGAATCAAATCAGTTACAGACCTGAGGCAGCATGGATTCATGGGAGGAATGTCATGTCAAATGAATCTGATAGACTTCTTTGACTGGCTGACTAAGGAACCAAATCAGGTGAAGCAGCGGACATATCCTACCTAGACTTCAGTTAGGCTTTCAAAACTGTTCCACACAGAAGACTAGTAAGCAAGCTGGATAATTTGAGTGGGTCCAATGTGGTAAACTGAGTAAGAAATTGGTTAGGGCATAGGTGGCAGAGGGTGGTGGTAAATGGTGTTCACTCTGAGGAAGGGAGGGAGGGTGACCAGTGGGACTCTCAGGGATCAGTGCTTAGACTGGTCCTCTTTAATATTTTCATAAGTTACATTATGGAGGAGCTGGAAGAGAAGGTCTGCTTCTTTGTGGATGACTCAAAATCTGCTAGGTTGGTCAACCATGTGTGTGTGTGTGTGTGTGTGTGTGTGTGCGGCGTGTGTGTAAAGGATGAGCAAAGACCTGAGAAAACTCAAGGAGTGGTCAAGGTATGGCAGCTGGACTTCAGTGCAAAAACTGCAAATGTTCTTGGGGCACAGAAACCCAGGACCAGAGTACAAAATGGGTGGAGTGATATTGATGATCACCAAGCAGGAATGAGACCTGGGGGTAACCAAATTGGATGATCTAAAGTTGGCCAGGCAATGTAACAAGGCAGTTGGGAGGGCTAGTGGGATGCTGAGGTGCATAGAGAGGGTATCACCAGCAGAAAGAAGGAGGTGGCGTTGCCTCTGTATAGATCACTGGTAAGACCTACTGATAGAGTATTGTGTCCAGTTCCCGAGACCACATCTATGGAAGAAAATAGACAGAGTGGATGCAGTCCAGAGGGCAGAACTAAAATGGTGCAGGGTCTGCATCAGAAGTCTTACAAGGAGAGACTAAAGGACCTCAATATGTACACTCTGGAAGAGGAGGAGGAGGAGGAGGAGGATATGATAGGTAACTTTAAATACCTCACAGGGAGTAAATAAGGTACAGGAAGAAGTACTTTTCAGAAGAAAAAGGTGCTCAAGAACAAGGGGACATGCTATAAAACTGCAAGGGGGTTGATTCAGGAGAGATGTGGAGGAGTGCTTCACAGAAAATGTAGTGGATTCCTGTAACAGCCTTCCAGTAGAGGTGGTGGGGACAAAATCAGTGATGGGGTTCAAGAATGCATGGGATAGCATAAATGAATCTTAGGTAGAAGGAAGGGGGAGAGGGAGTAGGTCAAAGATCAAGTAGGGTCTGTGGTGATACCGTAGGTAGAGAAAATGGGCAGACAGGTGGGACAAGGGGTCCTTATCTATGAACATCATGAACTTAAGAAATTTGCCAACAGATAAAGGCCTAGTGGTCATCAAGTCTGCTTGAATGTGCAGCTAGCACCCTTATTCTGCAGTTGCCCCTCCTTCCATCCCTCCCTCCCTTGACCCTCCCCATGCCCTGTCTCAGCCCTTTTGACAACCCACTGTTCTACTGGATACCACTTTCACCTGTAATGCATTCAACCCAGCTACCATCCTCTTCATAAAAAGTGTCTCCTCATCTCCTCTGGAACCTTCCTCCTCCAGTCTCATATCATGGGCCGGGTATCCTCCCTACCTTACTTTGAACAGCCCCTCCGTACCTGTCTTATTTATTCCTTTCATGTACTTGAAGGTTTCAATCATATTCCCCTGTCCTCCTCTCCTCCAGCGAGTACGTGTTTAGCTCCCTCAGCCTCCTGTCATATGGTAAGTCCCCAGGCCCTTAATCAGCTCTGTCACCCTGTCACCCCCTCCAGTAACAATTTCCTCTTGAGATACAGGCACCAGCACTGCACGCAGTACTCCAAGTGTGGTCTAACTAATGATCTATACAGTGGCAGAATCACCTCCCCTGCTTGAGGATGTACCCTTGCAATGCAGCCCAGCATTTTGTTGGCCTTGCAGCTGTCTTCCCACATTGTGCTGAGTTGTTTATTGTCCCTGTAATGAGCACCCCAGATCCTTCTCTCCTCTGTCTCAGCTATCTGCACTCCCCTCAGCTGGTAACTCTCCCTTGGTTTTTATTTCCAAATGCAGCACCTTGCACATTTTGGCATTGAACTCCAGTTGCCAGTTATCCAACCAGGATTCCAGCTTTGCCAGGCCATCCTGCAATCCCTGCCATTCCCTAGGTTGCCCACCACAGCTCCCATCTTGGTGTCATCAGCAAACAGACTGGTCTTGCTCTTGATGCCCAATGATATGTCTGTAATGAATATCCCAAACAGCACTGGTCCCAACACCGAGCCCTGTGGAACACCACTCATCCCTACCCTTGGGGATGAGGCTCCCCACCCACCACCACCCTCTGTTGTCTTTCCTGAAGCCAGTTTCCTACCCATCTCAGCAGCTTTTCACTCACCCCTGTGCCTTCTAGCTTACTTCCCAGCCTCCATGCGGCACCAAATTGAATGAGGTACTCTCTCTGTCCCCCCGTGTTTTGTACCTCCTAAAGGCAGCTGTTTTCCTCCTTACCTTTTCATGACATCCTTGCTCACCTAGCTAGGTTTCTTTGCCCTAGCCTTCTTGCACTGGGCCATGCTGCAGGTTCTGGTTGCCTCCACTATCCCCAGCTTTATGAGCTCCCACCTCTGGTTAGTGCCCATACTAGGTTGAATTCTGGCCAAGTACCCTTTTACCACTTCCCCATATGCCCAAAGTTGGCCCTCCTGAAGTCTAGCACCCTTGTGCCAGATTCCCTCCTTCCTTACCCATATCCAGTGTAAACCATATTGAGCGGTGGTCACTCCCCATCAGTGGTTCTTCCATTTTCAGTTCCCTCACAAACTCCTCATTTGCCAGCTTGAGGTCAAGGATATTCCTAACCCGGTTGGTTCACTGACCATTTACATCAGGAAGCTGTCCTAGAAGGCATCCAGCAATACCTGCTCCTTTCTAGTCCTGGTTGTTGGGTTACTCCAATCCACTGCTGGCATGTTGAAGTCCCCACAATCACCACACTACCCTTCTCATAGGTCCTCCTGATCTGTCCACTAGTTCCCTGTGTAACTCCTCTGACTGAGAAGGCTGCCTATACACCACTCCTATCCTGAGAGTCCTATTCTTGGAATCCTGGATTTGAATCCATAGTGACTCGGTACTACCCTCCTACCCTTCCTCCCATACACACTTCAATCCTTCCCTCACATATAGTGCCACCTCCTTTCCCATTTGCTCTATCCTATGAAATATCCTGTACCCTGGTATCGACAGATACCAGTCATTGTATGGTGGCCCAAGTTTCATGTTATCTGCCATCAAATTCTATGTTTCTATGAATCAGAGCATATCTAACAAGAAGAATCATTTTCTAAAACAGGAATTAATCACAATGCAGGGTTTGATCAAAGAGCACCATATATGCCTTATTAAAGGTGCATATAACAGTAATATCATATGAGATTAATAAATTGGGAGAAACTAATTATAGAAAGGTGGGGAGGGAACAAAAACAGGTTAAAAAAATAGGAAGAAAGACAAAGGGAAAAGATTTAAAGCAATCAGAAATTCAATATTCATATAACACATACAGGTTCAAATCATATTCTAGAAGACATGACAGTCTTGCTGGAGGCATAGAATACACAGAAACAGAAATATACATTAGCCATAAAAAGGACTTAAAATCAAGTCGGTCATTCAGACCTTCAGGTGCCAGAGTTCACAAGTTAGCAGTCCACCATATCTCCACGTCTATTAAGTAGTCACATTTCTTCTAGAGCTTTACATTTGAAGTCTCGAGTGTTGGAATTATGCAAAGTTGGGAAATGAGCACCATGAACATTTCTAGTGTTTTATGAATAACTGCATGGACATGCTCTTGTATCTGGTATTTCAATGGCTTGATTGTTCATCCTACATAGACAAGCCCACAGCCACACCATCTCATGTAGACAGCAAATTCTGTCTGGCAGTCTATGTAGTCATTAAGGAAACATAGGGCCAGATATTCAAAATTGTGCCCCAGGGCTAAATAGCACTGCCGGTGGGCAAACTGTGCCCAGAGCAAAAACATAGCTATATTCAAAATGAATAGCCGGTGCAAAACCAGCTGAATACTGCAAGCGAAGGAAGCCGGGCAAACAGGCAGGAGTGCAGGGCAAACATTGCCCAGGATTAAGACAGCACTGAATATAGCAGAGAAGACAGCACTGAATATAGCAATCAGACAGAGGAAGTGCAAACACCCACAGAAACAAAGTGTCAGAGGTGTAAGCAGCTGTCCAGGAACACAGGAAAGCAAGATAGCCCAGACAGACACAACTGCAGTGCTAGTGAAAGGCATGGAATAACCTGGACCCACAGGAAAAAACAGAATACCACAGAACACTGTCAAATCCACGTCCACCTTAAAAAGACACAGGACACAGGAATGTCAAGCATAATAAAGTATAATGCAAAAGGGAACAGGTAAGGCACAAAGGCAACAGGAACAAATATACAGAAAAACAAAGCAAAACATAGCAGAACATTCGTAAAATGGGGTACAAGAAAACATAATAAAGAGGAAAAGGGCAGGCGAACAAAGGGACTGAAAAAATGGGGAAAACAACAGTAACAGTGCAAACAGGCAAATGTTAAATATATCTACAGCACAATGAGGAAAGAATGTGGAAGGAGAGGGATGTGGACATAGGAAGCAATGGAGGAAACAGGATGGCAGATATAGGGCTAGGGACAGTGGGCCAGGGACAGGAAGCAGGCTAATGAAAAAGTATGCAGGAGTTAGGTGCGGGCAGGCGCTGGCAGACGTTCATCCAGGATGGCCGCACGCTGCCTTGTCTCAGCAGTCAAGACAGCCTGCTGTTTGATTAGGTATGCTGTTGCCGCACCACCTCCTCAACAGCTCCTCCGTGCCTTCACCCTCTTCTGGACGGGTGGCCCACAGTGGCCCGACGTGGACCCACAGGAGAAAGGGGACCATATCAGGACATGACGATGACACAAAGGCACCATGTACCACCACATGGTGGACAGTATGCCCCAACAACCATGCCCATGTGCCAGTACAGAACAAACCACAGCACACACTAACATGTGCCTGCAGGACAAGGCAGTATGTAACAGGCAGCATACAACACCCCAATGTACATGGATATGCATAGATGTATGCTGAGAACCCAACAAAGTGGAATCCAGCCAGCACAGCGGCATGCAGACTATAACAGTGCAAACAGACAGCCACCCCCAGAGATGTGAATGACAAGTGGACACTGAATGACATGCACATGGGATGACATATAGTGGGACATGCTGCTCACGGTCACACAACTGTGATACACAATACAGGTGACACCAACTAGAGAAGGTGCCACAGCCCTAACCAGGTGTGTAACCAGACATGCCTGTCCGTGACACCCCAACAGTGGCCAACCCTCACTGCTGCCCTCCACAAGAACTGTAGAGACCCAGCCAAACTGCCACCCACGATGCTATAACACAGCAGCTGTACAAATGATGACAGGAAACCCTGAACAGGTGGGTGACTGACATAAGTGTGGAACAGTGGCAAGTGACACAGATAGAGACTCGACATGGACCACAGAGACCTAATGACCACAGAGGACAACGACACTGGCAACAGAACAGTAGGGACTGCAGGACGGGTAACCAAGCAGTACACAACCAGGAAAAGTGCCAATGCCCACCCATACCACTTGCCACAACAGAAGGGTGAGGGCCCACAGTGGTGAAGAGCATGGCATAGGGGCTGTGCCACCACCCATAGTGGCAGCACCGTGAAGGCGCAAATGCAAGAAGACACACACATGTGAAACAGAGACACAGGCCATGGTCCACCAGTGGCAGTGCAGCGTAGGCCAATGGCATGCACAGGACAGTGTCACCCTGGTGGTCAAGGCATGGTGAGGCACACATCCACACCTGTGGGAGCAGCATCTGCCATAGGGCCTGACACCCAGCACACCATGCTACCACAAAAACTCCTGCAGCACACCTGCATAACATGTGCACAAACAACATGCACTGCAGGGACTGAGGGACAGCACCCTGTAGAGGACAATGGCCCCCACAGCAGAGCTGGAGCCACAGGCAAAGGTGTAGCCAGGGGTCACAACTGCACACCATGTGGACACACTGCCATCCGTCTCCCCATTGTTAGGGTGAGCAACCCCACCCAGAGTGTAGCCAGACAATATACAAGCGTACACAAGGACTGTGTCTGTTGCCGCCAGTAGCATACTAAATACAACTTATGAAACCCATGACAATGGCGCTGCCCTGCATGCGTAAATACAAGCCATGCATTGCTCCCAAGACACCCACATACCAGCCCACAACCTGTACAGTTGTATTGTCCATGGGATGCACAGACAGTCATAGTGACCAGTCCTCTAGCGTGAGACCACAATGAATTAAATCACAGAAAGGTACAACATTGTCATTGTTAGGCTTCATACATAAAGTAAGCAGTTCATTGCCTATTGCCAACTCCCACCAGAAATCAAAAAGCTCACCATTGAGTGCTTGGAGGATGCCTGCCGACACACATGCCGCAACAGGCACACATGCAATGTACAGCCACGCCAGACCTGTGTGCACCATGGTCCCAAGGCTCCCTCCCCAACAGCCCGTGCATGTCTGCCACGGAGGTCGGACAAGGGCACACAATAACATACCTGTGTCCTCACCATGACAGTACACTGGCAGGGAGATCCATGCACCACATGACACAGTGTCCCCCGCGCCTATAGTGTGCATAGCCCTGGAATGTGCTTACAACGTGTCCCACAGATACTGACATGTTATACGTGGTACTGTAAATGAGACATGCCATGAGAAGTGGAGAACACTGTTGCCATGGCAGATAGGACAACAGCAGCAGCAGTAACAGGTGGCACGACAGGCTGACCCCAGTAATCCCCACCCCAGGCATGACGACCGCCCACAGCCATGCAGAGACATGCAGCATCCTTCCACAATGGTGGCCATAACAGCAACATGACGCACATGGCAGTACAAGGCAGATATCAGTGCACATGGCAGCAATGGCAACAATAGTTAAGACACACAGCAAGCCATGTCTCAGGCCTTGCAGGAGAGGCAAGGCACAGGAGGGAAGGAGGACAACAGAAATGCACGCAGCCATATCACATCTGGCCTGGATTACCTAGCCAACCAGACCACGACACCAGACACAGCAGTGTAGTGCAGAGGGTGTAGCCAGACATTCACATGTTGTACAACAATCCCCAACAGCCACACTCCCTTACAAATTATGTACTCATCAACTCCAAATGGTACACCCTTCAAAAAGGTATTATGGCTGTCAGATGATTCCCCTCTCTAAAGAGGTCATACATGTATCTGTCTCCTACAAACAGCATTTCAAACAGAGCCACACCCCAGTGGCCTATAGTGACCAAATAGTATGGAGTAGTTAGTAACTGTTGACAGAAAGGCATATAGTTTGGGACATGCACTCCACAAAACTGTACACAAATGTGTACAGTCGCGTATGCTGCTTACACCCTTGCTCTACTGCCTGCCCTGGAAAGTCAGACACATAGTAGAAAAGCACAATATTACACAGTACTCCATAACACACCCTGTCACCGTCACTGCTCTCCGCCATGCGCTGCGCCATTAGGTACCCTCGCCTGTCTGTGTACCTGGCCCCTGTTCGGCCTGCATCTCGCCCCTCCTGTCTCCGGTGTGTCCTCGGTGCTCTGCAGTGGGAAGAGGGTACAGCAGCATTACTACAATATCAGCCACCATGGTACACTAAAGACCACCCTGTACCCCAGTGGTGTAGCACAACACACACATCATTAGCACACAGGTGCAGTGCACCACAAAGCCATGCCAAGCATGACCGGGTCAGTGCACAACGTCTACCCCTGCCCACACGGTACACACAGAATGGATAGGAGGACCCCATGGCACATGAGCAACATGTCCAGCTGCAGCAACACTCATGCACACAAGCACACCATGGAACACACAGCCTCACCACCCATGCCAGCAGCGCCATGAGGTCAACACTTACCTGGCACAGGCACAGTCCCTCCTGAACCATCTCCCTGCAGCATTCAAACAGTGGCGCTGCCTGTGCTTGATATCAGCGTATCATTGGCGGCACTTCTCACCATCATGGGGTATACCGTGATAGCAGTTAGGCAATGGGCAATTGAAGCCCAGATCTGGCTCGAGGTTTGTGCCTCCCGGACTGGTCCAAATAGGTGCCGATGGCACTTCTCGATTAACTTCACCAGGTTGGCCATTTCCACCTCATCCCAACACCTGTCACGTCCCACCACTGCCCTTTGCCTACATCTCCCAGACATTGCTGTTGTGGAAGGGGCAAATTAACCACTGCAACAGTGTAAAACTGACTAGCCACACACCCTGACACTCCTAGCACTGCAGTCTATTGCTGCCCAGGCGTATGCCATAGCGCCGCTACGCTAAGAGCGTTTGCAATGCATGCATGACCTACCATGACCCTGAGCTCATGTACCGCGCATCATGTGGCGCGCTACATCATGCTATGACAGGGTGATAGCGGGCAAGGGGCCTCATGAGCATGCGTAAAGCACATAGTGCAGCGCTACTTGGATAGCACAGTGCTGACCTCGATTAGCCCTGCGCTGGCCTTTACACAGTGCTGCTGTGCTAGCACGGGCTATTCAGAGCCATATTCAACGGGTGTATGCAAATGGGGTACTTGTGTATGCATGGGGCAAACCGTGTGATTAGCATATCATTATGCGCTCATTTACATGACTAACAGGCCTGATTGCCTGGGTGGGCTATAAAAGGGCAAGCAGTGCACCACCAGTGTTGTGTTGTGGTACTGCGGCGTAAATTACAGCAGTGGGAATCTACAACATGGATAGAGATATGCAACAGGGGATGAGCAGCGAGAGGCAGGTATGTATGACGCCCGTGGGACACACTTGCATGCGCTGTGCTGATGGCTGCATGGGACTACTACCGTAAGACTGCATTGTGCACATTCCCTTGCAGGTAACTGTTCCATGTGCCACTGCCTGTACAATGTATCTGCCAGCCAGGTGCACTAGTGCACTACCGTGCTAACCCACGACTTGTCTCCCTGGATGTGTGGCGTGATGGCCTGTGGCCCCCTGCAGGATGTATACAGTGTACCAGCGATGTGCCATCCCATGCAGCATGGTGTCCTGACATTGCTAGTGCACTTGTCCACACAAACACGGTGATGCTCAAATGGGGCACATCACAGTCATGGGGTTCATGGCAGACACAGGCCACAGCAGTGCACATGTGTACACCGCTCACTGTCCATACATGGGACAGACAATGGCTATGTGGCTGTGTGCACCGTGCAGGCACATGCAGCGATCTGATATGTCCATGTGGCCTGTGGCACTGTAGGGATGACATTGTGATGTCTACTGTGTGATGCACTGCAGCACTGACAAGCCAATGACACGGT
The DNA here is from genome assembly GCA_016271365.2 of Neoceratodus forsteri. Classification (NCBI taxonomy): domain Eukaryota; kingdom Metazoa; phylum Chordata; order Ceratodontiformes; family Ceratodontidae; genus Neoceratodus; species Neoceratodus forsteri. The sequence goes on along the minus strand of CM057455.1, from coordinate 1,646,209,914 downwards.
CCCCTTTGATTGTCCCATAGGTGTGGTGGCATGACAGGAGCGCATCCGTGCCCAAATTCTTGCAGGATGAGTTGAACACCCTTGCACATGCAGTGAGGGAGAGGAGCACGTGTTACGCACACACAGGGCTACTGATGCTGTTGTGCAGCAAGCTTGGGAGGAGGTAACTGCAGCTGTGAATGCGGTCGGAGGCCATGAAAGAACAACAGAAGCAGTGGAGAAAAGATGGAATGACCTCCTGCGATGTGCAAGGAGGAGGCACACCGACTGAGGGACATGACCAGGATCGGTGGTGGTCTACCTGAACACCAGCAGCGTGGGGAGGAGCCACTCATGGTGGTGGTGGTGTCAACACTGCAGATGGTGGCAGTGACAGGTGTGCGGGTGGTGGTTGTGAGATGACCCTCGCACTTCCAAGGCCAGGTCTGTATTCGCATGTGTAACCCCTGTATGTAGTGCAGGTGAGGGTGCATGGTCATGCTGTTGGTGTCCTGCACAGGGTGCACTGTATCCTGCTGAACTGATGCCTGGCATGGCCATGCTCACTGTGGGGTGGGTGGGTGCATGTTGTCACGGGCTTGTGTGACGGGGGTACCTGTCCTGAGGACTGCATGGTGTGGTGGTGGTAGTGGTGGTGGTGTTTGGCCACAGTGTCCATGGACGGGTGACTGACCCTGTCCTATTGTCTCCACAGTGCTCTCTGACAGGCCTGCACCACTACAGGATGTTCCACGGATGTTCAGCCAGGTTCCGATGCTCATGATGGAGGTGGATGAGGACGTCCGTCAACATCTGGACTGTGTCAAGCTCAGGGCCACATGGACACCATGCATGTGTGGCATTCCCATGGACAGGCGTGCAACTCCTGGGGAGTGGGTTCACACCTCACTAGGGGTGTTAGGATACAGTGGCACCTGGATGCTGCACACACAGAGGATGATGGTGTAGGGGAGGTACTGCTGGTCACTGTCACCAGTGCGGATGACACTGATGTAGTTGACTATTCTCAGCACCTGGCTGTTCCTGTGCCAGGGGATGCAGGAGTGGGGCTGCTTGCAGCCATGGAACAGGTCCAAGTGGTTTCCTAGGTGCCACCAGTGTGGCTGTATCTGAACACACGGTGGTGGGCGTGTGGGGATATTGCAGAACAGCAGGTGTGCAGTGTCAAACACATGCTGGGGTTAATGTCCATATGGTGCCACGGACCACCACCAGTAGTAGCCAGCAGCCAGATGTACCAGTTGCTCCATTGCCACAGGCACCACTGCCAGCTGCAGCTGGGGGTTCTGTGCCTCTGGGGCATGAAGGCCATGGTGCCCGCCACTCCTGCAGGCTGCTGTCACCTCCCAGCAGGAGGCCCGTCTGGACCTGCATGCCATGTGATGGGAGCTGCGAGCATGAGCTGGGACAGATAAGGGAGGCCATTTCAGTGGGCTTTGCCCATGCTCAGCAGCAAGCAGAGGACAGGTTGGGCCGCCTGGTGGGTGCCATCGACCGTGGTTTCTCTAGCTTGACTGCTGCAGTGGTGGACATTGAGAATGTCAGTGTGTGGTGTGCCTGTTGGTCACCAGCATGGGATGGTTGGCCATGGTGCAGATGGCAGAGGGGCACAGGCAGGCACACTGTGGCCGCAGGGCTGCCACTGGTTCCAGCTCAGCTGCATCACGCACTCCGCCTGCAACCCAGTGCTGCCGTGGCCGTCCATCAACCCTGTCGGTCTCCACCATCCCCGGGGCACAGGAGGTCAACACTGCCTGCCTCCCCTTCCACTTCAGCTTTGTCCTCTGCCCAGAGCACCCCAGGGTCTATGTTCCATGGTATGGGTGCACGTGCATGCATGGGTGTCGGTGTCGGTGATGCCCACAATCCGTCTGTCTCCCACATGCATGTGCAGACATGCACACACACACACACACACACACACACACACACACACTCCCACCAACCCAGTTGCCCCCTTACCCTCACAGTACACATCACACTTCCCACCAACAATACACCATTTCTGTGTGTCCCCCATGTATGTCCTGCACAATCCCAACCTCACACCACATGCACATTTTTTGTCTGTTACACTGAGTCTGTTTACTGGTGTGATTGTTAGTGTCAGTGTTATGTTAGTCTGTGCACATTAAAATGATAATCACATGTACTCTTTCAGGTTGTTGTGCAGTCTGTACTCACCCTCTGGTCTGTTGCAGTGTCCTGATGATGTTGTCCCAGTGCTGTATGGCCCTGCATGCCATGTGAGGATCCCTCCTCTTGAGTTGCTCCACTATCCCCTGACCACTGGCTCTGGCTCACTGTCAGACTGTCCCTCAGGTTCAGGTGCCTGTATCCCACAGTTCATTGCCATGTTGTGCAGCATACAACAGGCTAGGAAGATATGGCATACCTTCTGAGGTGTATACTGTAGGGCACTGCCTGACGTGTCTAGGCATCTGAATCACATCTTCAGGATGCCAAACACCCTCTTATGATGTTTCTTGTGCTGGCATGTGCCTCATTGTACATCTCCTCGGCCACTGTGGCCAGTCGAGATACTGGTGTCAGCAGCCAGGGTCACAGGGGATAGGCACTGTCCCCTGTCAAGAAATGTATACCTGTTAGTGCCGTACTGCGGTCTGTCAGCTGCTGTTCTGCACCTCTATGTGGCCCTCCCACACCCCTTCCTGGCCTGCAATACCTGCCCCATCCATGTTGTTGTGTGTTTGCCTTGTATGCTACAACTCACCGACTAGTTGCCCACTGGGTATCCTTCCTTCCTCAAAGGCCTGGCACAGCTGGGACTGGTGCCAGATGAAGCGTCAGGCACTGCTGGGGTACTGTGCATAGACATTGCTGATGCGCCCAGCTGCATCGCACACCACCTGGCAGTTGATGGAGTGGTACCCTTCCTGTTGACATACACGTCACTGCCATTGCCAGGTGGTGCATGGATGGGGACATGGGTGCAGTCAATGGCACCCAGTACGGATGGTAGGTGCGCAACTCAATGGAACTGCTGCATTGTTTCTCTGCGCTCTGCTGCCGTGCTGGGGGAATACTAGAATTCCCCAGCATGTGGCAGGAGAGCCTCTAGGGAACTGGGTCAGGAGGCGTGAGTGGCAGACTGTGTTACCCCAATGGTGTCCCCGCTGGTCGTTGGAATGTCCCTGTGGCAAGGAAGCACATTGCTGCTGTCACCTTCTCCTCCACTGTCATGGCATGACTGCGCCTGGTATTTGGGTGCAGCTGCCCATGCAGGAGTTCACAGAGCTGCCTCAACATTCTCCTGTTCATCGGTACCAGCCAATGATGTGGTCATCAGGCAGGGTCTTGAAGGAGACCCTGGGCCGGTACAGCCTGTTTGCAACATACCGCCTCCTTGGCCTCGTTGTGGCCCATGTTGTGCCTGCTCCCTCTCCTCCTCCTCCTCCACTACAGCTGCCATCAATGGCAGCATCACTGCTACTGGCACTGCACACATTCCACTTCCTGCTGGTCCCTCCTCCTCTGTGTTTTGCCCTGTGTTTAGACCAGCCTTTTATAGGCGGTAACTAGCACCGCCTACGTGCCATCACGATGTATCCTAGCACGGCGCTGGACCTTTGAATATCCCTTGCACATCTTCTCTTGGCCTCCCTCTTCCTTTTGCCCTTGCATACATTAGTAGTTTGCCCAGCGCTAATGCTGTTAGCGCACGCTAACTGGTCCTTTGAATATGGCAGCTCCACGCTATTCCGGCGCTATTGCGCGTTATTATTGTTGAACCGCTGCGCTATGCTTTGAATATCTGGTCTATACTGTAGAAACATAGTTTTTGTGGGCAGAAAAAGATCTTTAGGTCCACTCAAGAAATACTCCTTCCTATTACCTATTTTTATAATTGCATTGCCAGCACAGGCATAGCAGTAGATGTTGCAGAATCTGCAGCAAAAGAATCCTTTCTTGCATATTGCATGTACTGTCTTGGTAGACAATGACTATTGGTCAAATGATCAGCAATACTCATGCTTTTTTAAAGGCTATTCTGGTATGGCATCTACAAAGGGCTTTATTTATTTATTTGAAAATGGTAACCAGCAAGGTGCACTGAGTCAAAGCTTATGTCCAGGTATGACCAGGAAAGGGTTACAGGAGTAAGTAGTGTAACAGTACAGTACTTTACATGATACAGATAGAGTGCAGACAAGCTGGGTTGCCAGTTTAAACGGCAGCCCCCATTGTAAGGGTTTTCCTGACCAAAATGGAAGGAGGATATCAGTTAGAGATAGTAAGGACAGGAAGAGAAGGAGAGAGGGTGGGTGTGGGTAAGGTGGAAGGGAAGGAAGAGAGTGAGGAATCATGGGAGGAATGGCAGGGAGGAAAGAGGGGTTCATGGGAAGAAGGGGTACAAGAGGTGGAGGGACAGATAATAGAAGTCTGGGATTGGTGGAGAGGAGCAAGGAAAGCCCCTGAGAAGGGAAGTATAAGGAGAAGAAAGATTTGCTCACTCTTCCTCTGCTAGATAGCAATTTGTGGTCTAGCATAGTTGGGTGTCATCATTTGAGAAGACAAGATTTACTTAATAGTTTGGATTGGACAAGCTAAGGATAAGGTGAGCAGGGCATGGTGGGGGAACAACTGTTGTTGTTGTAAAAAGGGGATATACTGTACAAGCCTTTTCGTTGGTTTACTAAGGAAGGATGTGGGAGCATGGCTTGGTTGAGATAGTGGTAGATGCAAGGCAGGCTAAAGAGGATGGTTTAGGAACCGTGTTGTTTAAGAAAAAGAAAGAAAACCGTGTTGTTTTCAATAGCTTTCTAAAGATGTGTTTTAAGTGCCTTTTAAAATGTGTTTGTTTCAATTGCTTTCTTTTTGTTTGACTTTGTATTTATTGTTTTATATAAAAACAAAACAACACATTCATATCCTCGTACAAAGGCGCTTGGAAAAGAAAAATAACAGTAACCCATTACAGTGATATACATTTCGCTTCTTGTAGTCTGTAACAGTAGGAGTTAGGGGGTATCTTATATACTTCAAAAGTCTATAACCAAAGTCACTAAATACCAGCTGTCTCATTGGCAATTAGAATGTCCAAAACATAGGAGAATATGTAAGCAATAAGACACGACAGGGTGTGCGTTAGACAATTTAACACACGGCCAGGAGACGTGGTGAGGCACGGCTAACGTACGAAAGTGTGTCTCAGCTCTCTAGCCATGTGTTAAAATGTCTAACATACACTCCTGAGTGATTATTGCGCTTTTATGAATAGCCATCTTTCATTCAACTGCATTTGGTAGGTTAAATTTCCAATTTTAAGTAGGAAAACATGTATGTTTGTGTCACTTTTAATAAAATAGTTCCTCCGCCTAAGTGTGCTGTGTGTTTTTGTTTGCACTGAAGTAATTTTGTCCCTACAAAGGCTTCTGTACTTTAGTAGGTCTGGTTGTCATAGCAGTAGCTCCCCCCATGCTGCTGGAGAGAAATAAGATACTTTGCAGCTGTTTCTTTCTTTTTTTATTAAAAACAAGAACTCTAGTGAGCAGGTGGGCTGATAGAGATAGAGTGAGTGGGTGGGCTAGTACAGAGATCGCGGAGGTCTGGTAATGATAGCAGTACCCCCTCATGCTGCTTGTGGAGACAAATATGAAATTGCGCTGTTTGTTTCAAGACAGAGTGAGCAAGTGGGCTGATAGAGACAGCGACTGGGCAGGCTGGTACAGAGATCGCGGTTGTTCGGGTTTTGATGATCGATGAAGGAGCGTCCGGGTTGTTCGATTTCTTTTCTGTTAAAATTAAAATAATTGATTTTAAAGAGCAAGTGGTCGGGCCGTGAAGAGATCGTGGCTGTTCCGTTTTTTTTAAATACATGACCGAGCGGTGGGCTGAAATGGCTGTTCCTTTCATGCTGCATCCATGAGGAAATGGGCAGATGGATTTAAAAATCTATTTACTGAAACACTGAGGCAAAGTGAAGAGGCGTCAGAGGTATTTATTTTATTTTGACAGTTCAGCTGGCACTACTTCTGGCACAAACAAGATGGCTGATTTCAGATTTGCCAACATTCTAATTGGCATTTTACTAGGATCAGTGCCCACAGGGCACTGCTGGTCCTTTTACCAATGCGTTAGATGGAATATCACACAGGTATGGACCAATCAGCATGTCTAAATTCTGATGCCCATTTCATAAGGCAAATAATAAATGCAGTCACAATAGATTGCTATTTATCCAAATCTACTAGTTCATATAAGAACAAAAAACAGTTTTCTTTTCAGCACTACACTCAGAGTCAGAAAAGCTCCAGCAAAACAGTAAGGAATAACTAAACCTGCATGTAAAAGGAGCAACATCTGAATGATTGTTCAACAATTTGAACAGCCACAGCAGGACTAAATATGCTACCCCTCCCCACTCAGCCATGGAGAGACCACAAATAATAAAACTTACTAAATTCAATTTTTTCCCAGTAAACATCCAGTGGTCTCTGTCAATGAAGGAGGGAAGCAACATTAAAAAACACAATAATCAACCCAACAAAATGAAATGTCCTACATTGTCTCGACTTGTGCTGTCTGTTGCGTGTCACACTCAAAACCAAAGACCTCTTCAGACTTCCCTTCAGTGTCCTCTCCTCCTTCCATGACTTCTTTGGCAGCAAATTATTTTTCTATCTTCTTGTTCCATCTTCCCACATCCTTGGGGTCCATAAATTGTCAACTCTTGCCTCCATAAATGATGCAAAGACAGGTAGGCAGGAGAAAAGAATGACCACACCAGGGCTTGGAGTCTTTGTCTGACCCATCAAACTCTTTACAGTGAGCCAGGGCTTGGAATTAAAGGTCAGGTGGATACACTGCCCTTGCCACTGATAGAGCCGATCTCCTATCTCCACACCTGAGGTCCATAATAATACCATGCGAGGCTGACTCAAATCTGTCGACTACACCCTGGGATTCACTCGGTAGGCTCTACAGAGTGTCTCCCAATCAAAGTCTTCAGCGAATAGAAGCCTTCATCCAGTCTTTTAAATAGGCCAGTAGATTTGCCCTTCAATGCTGTTGGGAAAACCCACCAGGCGAACATTCCTAGCCCAAATCTCAGGGTGGTTACTGCAGCCTGAATAGTAATGGAGCACTTGTCCTTCTGTAATTGTCTCATCAGTTCTTTGATAGCAATTTCATGTTGTTCCAAATTTGTCAATGTTTTTCTATTTTAACATTCATGGACTGCATAGTTGCTGTCATCTGCTGCCATAGAGAATTAGGTGATGAATGGACGCATGCTTCCCTGTGACTTGAAGCTTCTCCGCCTCCCCAGATTTGGAGACTAAAGATTTAGACAGACCTGGAGCTGTGTTCTTTCTCTCACCATAATAAATTTGGGATAGTTCAAAAGCTGGTGACTTTGAAAGACCAGACATGGTAAATTTTACTATTTACTCCAACTTCCAGCAGGATATTCAGAGTTTATTTCACTTAGATGTGCATAGCTGCTAGGAAAAGCATCCTGCCCAGAGATTGGCCCTCTAGCACCATCCATTTCAGTTGCTTTCTAAATGTGGTTTCAACTTCTTGCCAAAGCTAGTTTCCAGTAACTATGAGGGCCAGGTATTACATTTTACTGGAGAAGCCCTCCTTATGGGAAGAATTGGTGAGCTGGGCTGCTGGGTTTGTTGTTGTTTCTGCAAATGGCAGAAAGAAAGGTAACCAGAGGATGCAACCAGTGAGAGGAGCTGAAGTGGCAGGATAAGAGTTTTTGGGAGGGCTTCTAGCAGCAGACTCATAAGGGCTGAGGAAAGGAGGATGGGAGCACAAAAATGTGGTTGGAAGCTGGCTGCAGGGGGTTATGAGGGGCATCAGTGTCTGCAATTAGAGCAAGGTGCAGGAGGAAGAAAATGGCATTGGGACCATGAGGAGAGGTCCACCCTTTCACAGTGGCAGCACAAATGAGGCAAGGAAGGGTGGTTTGTGTTTTGCAGTCTGCAGGGAAGGAGAGATGTCATGAGGCACATGCGCACAGCGCTGTTGGCATCTTGGTCATGATGACCAGCCAGCGTCACATGCACAAGTTTGGGCCTGCTGCCATTTTGAGGATCAGCCAGCTCTGAGCGGAGTCATGTCTGTGCATCAAAGGAGGGAAAGGAAAACAGTTTGTGATGGAACTGTGAGGAAATACAAACGTGGTCGGAGGAGGCAAAGAAATAGTAACAGATGACATTTAAAGACATAAATATAACAAGTTCCTAGGGAGAGGGCTAACAAAGTACAAGCACCTCAAAGGGGCTAGCATATAGGAAAGAAGGTATAGTGTGAGAAAACAGAGTGCTCACTGACCACACCACCCAAAGTAAAGACAGTTACGGTAATACAAAACTGAAAAGCTTGAATGTGTCAGAGTGTATAGTTTATTGAGTGTCTAGTTTTCTGCAGGGAAGATTACAATGGATTGAGATGGAAGGCAAGAAATCTGAGGTCGTGGGTATGTGGTGGGGTCCCTCAGGAAACTAGATTGAGGCCATTATTATTTCTGATTATGATAAATGATCTAGAAACTAAGGGCCCATGTATAAAGCATGTAGATGACACTACAGTATTGGATATTTAGGAAAATGCTAAGGACAGTACTATGCAAAATGATTTGGATTATATAGAAAAGTGCTCAAGGAAGGATTTCATGCAAATAAATCCAACAAAAACAAAAAGAGATGCATTTTGGTAAGCAGAATAAATGGACTGAAATTAAAGGTTTGTCTTTTGTGGATGAGGAGGTAGAATTAGCAAAGTTAAATATTTGGGATTTATTTTTCAAAATGATTTTCTTGGCAGAACAAAGGTTTTCAGTATGGCAAAGAAAGCAAACAGTAGGTTATATTTTAACTGTTATGAAATGTGCAGGTTTGAATTAATCTGATTTGGTTTACTATTTTACTACAGTGGTTAGACTGGTGGCTGAATATGGAGCTGCTGTGTGGCATAGTAGCCTCACCAAAAGTGAATCTGAAGAATTGTAAAGGGTACAAAAAGGGTACTTAGAATAATTGTAGGGTGGGATATGAGTTATAGGAAACTTTGATTAAATGTGAGCTTGGTAGGTTGGATACCAGAAGATAAAATGGCAAGAGAAGTTTTAAACAAAATCTGGGATCCTAGAAACATAGAAACATAGACTTTGACGGCAGATAAGGACCGCTAGGCCCATCTAGTCTGCCCATTTCCTACCTACAGGATAGGCCGCAGATCCTAAGTCAACCAACAGCCTATATCTTCCTGCCCCCACAAGAATTGCCTTATGTCTGTCCCATGCATTCTGAATTCTCCCACAGTTTTAGACCCCACAACTTCCTCAGGAAGGCTGTTCCATGCATCCACTACCCTCTCTGTGAAATAATACTTCCTCACATTGCCCTGAACCGCCCTCCTTCTATATTTAAATTGTGTCCTCTTGTTCTTGCAAGTCTCTTTTTCTGAAAGATGCTACCCTCTTGGACTTTGTTGATTCCCTTGAGGTACTTGAAAGTTTCTATCATGTCCCCCCTTTCCTCAAGGGTATACATATTAAGCTCCTTTAGTCTCTCCTCATACGGCTTCCCTTGCAGACCCTGCACCATTTTAGTTGCCCTCCTCTGGACTGCCTCTATCCTGTCTATGTCCTTGCGGAGATGGGGTCTCCAGAACTGGACACAGTATTCCAGATGGGGTCTCACCAACTGTCTGTACAGAGGGATAACAACTTCCTGTTTTCTGCTGCTGATGCCTCTCCTATACATCCCAGTATACCCCGGCCCTCCCTACTGCCTTCTCACATTGCTTGCTAACCTTAAGGTCATCTGATATGATTACCCCCAGGTCCCTTTCCTGTTTTGTTGTTGTTACTACCTCCCCACCCATTGTGTATTCTTCCCTGGGTTCTTGTTTCCCAGGTGCATTATTTTGCACTTTTTGCTTTGAATCCTAGCTGCCATAATGTCTGACCATTCCTCCAACCTACAAGTCCCTTTTCATCCTTTCCACGCCTCCTTGTATATCAACCCTGTTGCAGATCTTTGTGTCATCTGCAAAGGCATACTTTTCCTTCCAGTCCCTCTGCAATGTCACTGATGAAGACATTAAAAGGACTGGACCCAGTACTGAACCTACGGTACCCCACTAGTAACCGCCCTTTCTTCAGAGTGGACTCCATTTACAATTACCTTTGTGTCTTGTTGTCCAGCCAATGTTTTACCCAGGCTACCACCCTGGGACCCACTCCCAGGCTGGTTAATTTGACTATCAATCTTTTGTGTGAGACTGTGTCAAATGCCTTGCTAAAGTCTAGGTAGGCCATGTCCACAGCCCCTCCTGGTCTACTACTTTGGTCACCCAGTCAAAGAAATCTATTAGATTCGGTCTGACATGACCTTCCTACTGTGAACCCATGCTGCCTTGGATCCTGTGCTCCACTGACCTCTAGGTACTCAACTATTCTTTCCTTCAGAATCCTGACCATAAATTGCACTGTTTACTTGTATCGAGGAATATGTCAGGTATAATTTCTGAAATAAGGAGATGTGGAAAAACCTGTGGTAAGAACTCACTTAGAGTAAATCATTGTTTGTGCATTATTTAAATGTGGTGAAATTAATTTTATATTTTATTTGGTTTTGTTTTTTTCCTTTTTAGATTGTACTACTTATGTTTTGTATTTGAATATGTAAAGTTTGCTTTTAAACCTTGCATAGAACTTAAACCTGTACTTTTGTGCCTGGTTACAATAATAAGAAATAAATGATTAACTATGTTCAGGGAGGTGGAGCGGTAGGAGCTTCTAGTTTAAAAACACCTTAGTGCAAGTCAGGCAATGTAGGCTCAAAAGTTAATGCTGTGCTTCTGATGTGATACTGTTAAGCACATGGACATATTAAAGGAGGGTTCTGAAGTTATATTATCATCCTGAGGAATAAAGAAGTTGGAAATGACCATAAATATGCCTCTGAAGCTGCAACCCAAAATATATAAGTACCTCATCTGTCTCTGTTTGACCTAAACAATTATGCACTTCTGTCTACTCTCAGTCAGTAGAAGAAATGAAGGAAAGGTTTACACACTTTGCTGCAACACCTAATGGGGCGATGGCAATTATGGTGATACCAAAATGCTGACAGTACACATTGCACCCAGCAATAATGCCACTAAACCCCAGTTGGCGCCTAATGCACCAGGGCACATGCAGCTCTTTTTAGGGGCTTTGCCCACTGTACCCCCAGAAGATAATATAATCACCTCCACACTGGCAGTGCATGGGGAAAAGCACAACACCTCTAGGATGGCAAGCATGGCAGGTGCTGTGAAATCCTGTCACCAGAATGACTGTCTCACTGGTTGTGGCACCCACATTGCTATCAACCTAATGGTTTCACTGCATTGATGGGATACCAAAGGAAAATAAGTACAGTGCTAGAACTGGGGAAAGGGTTATGGTTATACTGGTATTTGTTCTTTGTCTTTGGAGCTTGGCAGGCATAGCATCAAGGCAAGGAAAGACAGGTGCAGGCCCCAGTGAGGATCCAGTACAGCAGGTGATGGCAATGATGAGGGAGGTACAAGTGACACTGGAGGTGGCAAGGAAGAAACTGGAGAGAAGAAGAAGGTGCCAGCAGGACCATAGGGCAAGAGGCCAAATGCCCACCCAGGAAAGGGGCCAAGGAGCACTAGAACCTTGGAGTAAGTATGCAGGGTTCAGTATTGGGTCCAGTCCTTTTTAATGTCTTCATCAGTGACATTGCAGAGGGACTGGAAGGAAAGGTATGCCTTTTGCAGATGACACAAAGATCTGCAACAGGGTTGATATACAAGGAGGCGTGGAAAGGATGAAAAGGGACTTGGCAAGGTTGGAGGAATGGTCAGACGATGGCAGCTAGGATTCAATGCAAAAAGCAAAATAATGCACCTGGGAAACAAGAACCCAGGGGAAGAATACACAATGGGTGGGGAGGTAGTAACAACAACAAAACAGGAAAGGGACCTGGGTAATCATATCAGATAACCTTAAGGTTGGCAAGCAATGTGAGAAGGCAGTAGGGAGGGCGGAGTATACTGGGATGTATAGGGAGAGGCATCAGCAGCAGAAAACCGGAAGTTGTTATCCCTCTGTACAGACAGTTGGTGAGACCCCATCTGGAATACTGTGTCCAGTTCTGAGACCCCATCTCCGCAAGGACATAGACAGGATAGAGGCAGTCCAGAGGAGGGCAACTAAAATGGTGCAGGGTCTGCAAGAGAAGCCGTATGAGGAGAGACTAAAGGAGCTTAATATGTATACCCTTGAGGAAGGGGGGACATGATAGAAACTTTCAAGTACCTCAAGGGAATCAACAAAGTCCAAGGGATAGCATCTTTCAGAAAAAGAGACTTGCAAGAACAAGGGACACAATTTAAAGATAGAGGAGGGCAGTTCAGGGGCAATGTGAGGAAGTATTATTTCACAGAGAGGTAGTGGATGCATGGAACAGCCTTCCTGAGGAAGTTTGGGGTCTAAATCTGTGGGAGAATTCAAGAATGCATGGGACAGACATAAGGCAATTCTTGTGGGGGGCAGAGGAAGATATAGGCTGTTGGTTAACTAGGATCTGCGGCCTATCCTGTAGGTAGGGAAATGGGCAGACTAGATGGGCCTAGTGGTCCTTATCTGCTGTCAAAGTCTATGTTTCTATGTTTCTATGATTTGGTTGACCTACGGGGGGAGTTTGAAGGAGTATGTGGAAGTGATCATTGAGACTATGGGAGAGAATGGTTTGGGAGAGCTGGAGAAGGTGTTACAGGAACTAGAAGGAAAAGTGGGAGGTGCAGGATGGGGGTGGCAGGCAGGGAGGAAGGGGATCCGGGGTCACAGTAGAGGATCATGTGCTGTAGACATTAAAGGAAATATATGGAAAAGGGAGTATATAGATATTTTTGCACTGGTAGACAGGGAGGCAGCAAAAATATGAGAAGAAGGAGTGGACAGGGAAGACAGGGATGGCTGCAATGCTGGCAATATTGGGGAGGGCACAGGAGGAGAAGACTTTTAAAGATAAGACCATGGAAGTCTGGCTGATGGGTTTTACATACTTTAGTGCCATTATGCTACAGAAGCAGCCAGAGCTAGCCTATTACTCTATTGGCATATTCGGCTGATAGTATGCAATGCATATAAAATGCTGGGCAGATACGGTGGCTACTATATGAGGAGACATTTCAGCAGAGGATGGCATCTCATGGGGGTGTATGGTGGGATATCAGGCACCCAAGTGTCTGGCCCCCCATGAAGCCTTGTTTAAAGGCAAAGCACTGGGGTAAAGACCACTTGGGTGACTGGCAATAGCTCGTGAGGTTTATGAGCAATTTGTCTCAATAAAAGTTGTTATATTCTTTAACACAAGCCTGTGAGTATCCTTTAGGAGTGCAATGAACTTTGGACTCACCCATGCATCTGGTCTGAGATGATGACAGTGCAAATAGCAGGTGGGGGAGGAGAATGGATACATGGAACCAACAGGAGCTATGTTGGGGTATAACAGGGCCCAGTGCTCCTGGGCAAGCTGTAATTTAAACACACATGCTCAAAATGTGTGGGCCACACCTGATCTTGCAATGCAGGAGTGGGAGGATATTTTGGGGACAGGCCTATGGGGACAGCCATTTCAAAGGAGCTTGGGAGGGTGAGGAGGGAGGGATGGGACAAAGAGGTAGAGGAAGGGAGTTAGTGGAGGGGAATTTGGTTCAAGCAATGGAGGAAGATAAAGGACAAAGGACAGAAATAAGGAGAAAGGGTGGATTTGAGATGGCTGGGACACCTGTTAATAAAGAGCTATTGCAGGTACAGATGCAGGGATACCCAGACAAGAGAGCATGGGATGTGTTGTGGAAGGTTTTACAAAGGGTTTAATTTACAATACAAGAAGGTATTAGAGGGCCATGAGGACACCTGATCTGGGATCAAAAAGGAAAGGAAGTGCTGATGAAAGAAAAGACACTGAAGGAGTTTGTGGCATATAGGGTAGACAGCTCATTCAAGGAACCTCCATTTGAGAGGCTTAGAGTGTCACCCCTGGGTTTGGTGCAGAAGAAAACAGCTAGGAAATTCCAGCTGAGTCACAACTTATCTTACCCAGAAGGGAATCAGTAAATGACTTTATTGGGAGGAGCAGAGTGCAGTGTCTTAAGTGACACTGGATCAGACAGTGAAAATGATTCAGGTAATGGAATGGGCGTGGCTGGGAAAAACAGATGTAGAAGTGGCATTCAGGCTGCTTCTCTTGAGAACAGATAATTGGTAGCTGTTGGGTTTTAAGTTTAATGGGTTTTACTATTTTGATAAAGCTATGCCGATGGGATGTTCGGTGGCATGCACTACTTTTGAAAAGTTTAGCTCATGCCTACAGTGGGCATCGGGGAACAGTATTGCAACAGGGCACTGGTCCATTATTTGGATGATTTTCTACTAATAGGACAATTGGAGGAAGGACCGCTGACATGCTATGGTGTTTCTGGTGGCAAGATAGGGTTCCATTAGCAAAAGGGGAGACAAAGGGCCCGGCTCATAAGTTGGCGTTCTTGGGGATAGAGGTGGACATAGAAGGAGGGTTATAGGTTACCTGGAAGTAAAGGTACAAGTTGTAGGAACTGATAGAGATGATAAAAGGAAAAATACAGAGTGCCCTTGGTAGTGGTACAACAGTTGCTGGAGCACCTTAATTTTGCCTGCAGGGTAGTGACCCCAGCATGGCCTTTACTCATAGGTTGGTGAGGGCGCAACAGGGCGAGGTGGCTCAACATTGGTTGGACATTTCAAAAGGAGTGAAGCTGGACTTAATGGTGTGGGAGCAGTTCTTACAGCTGTACAATGAGGTCACTTTTGGCAAGATGATTGGTTATTCAGCACAGACCTGGAGATATACATGGATGTGGTAGGGGCATTGGGATGAGGCATACTTTAAGGGGACTGGATATCAGAAAGATGGCTGAAGGAATGGACAGAGAGGGATTAACATGGGACATTACTTTCCTAGAGACTTTTCAGATATGGGTGGCAGTGATAATTGGGAGGAATGCCTCAGGAATAAAAGGGTAGTGTTTTGGTGTGATAAGAAGACAGTGGTGGAAGTACTGAACAGACAGCCACAACAGAGATGGTAATGAGGGTGCTGGGCAGATGGTGTTAAAGGTTTGAGGCTGAATCTATTTTTAGAGCAAGACACACTGAAGGTGTTACGAACACAGTGGTTGACAGCCTTTCCTGTCTTCTGTTGGACAGGTCCACATGCCAGGGCAGCAGCCAGGAGAATGGTGGTCCCACCCCACTTGTGTGAGATTGCCTGGAAAGAGCCTGGCTCCTATTTAGGAGCTCTTGGTCTGCAAGTACATTGAAGGCATATGAGGGATCTTGGAAAGCAGTCCAACAGTTCTGAGAGCATGCCAGAATGGAGATAAATAGTCCAGTGATGGAGGGCAGGTTATGAGGTTTGTTGTCCAGAAGTGGGAGGAAGGGTAGTGCACTCCACTATGGGGATCCATTTGGTGGGTTTAGGTGTGGTATGCAGTCTCAAGGTTTGGGAACAGCCTTGCAGGGCCCCGGAGGTAAGAAGAATGATGCAGGGCTGGCAGAGACTAAAACATAGAAGCCCAGACAGGAGACGGGCCATATCAGAGAGTTTGTTGGGCAGGTTAGTGGGGGAAGTGAGTAACTTTTGCCATTCCCATTATGAGTCACTCTTGTTTGCAGTAGTCTTTTGGTAATGTTTTGGGGCATGTTCTGGGTGAGCAAAGTAATAGCCCAGAACAAGAGGTGTAGAGGTGTGGTGCTATGCTGGGATGAACTACAGTGGTTTGATGACAGGATAGAGTTGTGGCTGAACAGGGCCAAGATGGACCAGGTGGGGCTGGCGTGAGGGTTGTGAAGAGAGGAAAAGATGGGGATAAGATGTGCAGCACAAGCTATGAAGGAATACAGGCCAGTTAGGCTGACAGCAGCGGCAGTTTGTTTATACACAGCGACAGGGACCTGGCCACCAGTTACCAGCTAGCAGCAGTGCTGGAGGGGCTTGGAATTTTTGGGAGAGGATCGTCTGGGTTTTCATCCATGCACCAAGTAAATATCAGGAATATGTCCCATACATTCACTAAAATCATGTCAATGAAAACTAATTATTTTTAATAGATAACTACCTTTTAACATTTTGAATTGCAGCAAGAGGAACAATAAATGTCAAAGCAACAAAGTAAAATGTGTTACAAAGCATGAAACTCTTTAAATTGTCAGTATTTATCTGTAAGAAAGGAATATGTTATGTTTTCCTGTGTACTATAAACATCCTCATCCGCTGATCCCACCAATACCATAACCAAAAAGCGACCATGTATGCAAATATATAAACAAATACAAAGAAAGTCTTTAATTGGTACAGGATAGAAATGAAAACCACTGTAGACTTTGAAACTAGATGCATTAATAAAGAAAAACATAATGGAACATTTCAGGTAACCTCCAGCACAAAGACTTACTCTTATGCTTATGCATCACAAATTTTCAACATTTTTATTCTTGTAGGATACAAAAAACTCAAATCAAGGTAACAGAAACAGAGAAAACTGTAAATGATCGGTGTGCCATTTGAGATAAACAGCACATTACAGCACTGACCACTTTAACCTCCCCTCCACGATATCAGATAACCTCTCTCTGCACTTTTCATGTTCTTTTAACTAAAGATTAGATAAATACTAAGCAGTATCAAATAAGAAAACTCAGTACCCCAGCAAAATCCAATCTGAAGATTACTGTTATATGTTTGACAAAGATCCGTACTTAATGTCCATCACTGAAGTGTCTCACTAGGATTACAATGACGGGTGCCCACCCCAGTCCTGCAAACAGTATTCTGACACTGGGGTACCCGATAACCAGTGTCAGAATGTCACTATCCTATTAAAAGAAGAAAACCATCCCTCATTGATGATGTGTTTTGTTACCTGCAAAAGAAAATGGTCCTCTGGCTCTGACCCACCACCCTGACCTCCAACTCAGCACCCACCACCCTACACACCCTATACCCTCCACACCACCTACACACCCTTACTCAGCTAAACATGCCCCATGGTGAAGCTCTCTCTTCGATTGAAGACACGTCTTGATGCTGGAACTGATGACTGCAATATGAAAAACTAAGGTAAATGCAGTTTAATGTATTTCAATGAGGTTTTGAACTTTGATGCATCACATTGTCAGCTTTGAATATTTTGACCTAGCTTTTCTAGCACGGCCTTTTTGGGACCCCATCTCATGACCAGTTATGGTGGAGGTATGCAAATCTGACCTGAAAGGTGATTTTGCAGTAACTTTAGCACCTGTTGGGTGGCATTTGAAAATTTCTACCATGCATGTTCATGTGGTGAGGTTCAAACAAGGCTATATTGAAAATCTGGGGTCCTCCATGCCATTTCTTCCTCCTACACCTTGCTCTAATTGCAGACCACTGATCAATCCCAGAGTGTGTACTGTATGGAATATCACGCTCAGTCAGAGCTCAGTCTGCGGCTGGCTACAGTGGTGAGCAGTGGGCTGAGCCAGTCGCCCGGCTCAGTTACAGGTTGGGGGGAGGGTGGTTCAAGCACTGTTGGGTGGGGGTCCACTAGACCACCAGGTATATTAAATATATATATAATTGGGGATCTGGCTTGGGGATCCACTAGATCACCAATAAATATTTCATAGTTCATAACGGGGTGTTCAGGGCTTGTGGGAAGGGAGGCACAAGGTCACCAGAGCATATAAATACATATGGACATCAGGAGTGGGGTCCGCTAGACCACCAGGTATATTACATATTGATGTAATGGGGATCATGGTCTAGCATTCCACTAGACCACCAGGGTTATCTTACTTATTGCTATGGGAGATTGGGGCTGGGGGCACTAAGGTTCTTCTTCTGCACACTGCCACAGGCTTGGCAACCTGTCCAGGTGCACCCTCTGTTTGGTGCAATGCTAAGGTTTCTATAAGTCACAGGACTTTGCCACTGGAACCCTGCCTGACAGAGAATTGGGCACATCAGCAATCAGTGCAAGCCACCTTTGGTGTGGCTTGCGCCTGACTGAGAATCGGCTCCAGTATCTTTTGGAAGGCTAACCTAGAACTGTTGGGTTATAAACTTATTTTGATTTTTCTTTTGTTTTAAATGAAAGCTTTAATTTGCTTGCTTAGAAATTCTGTCATTATATTGATATGATGTAACTAGAGTAATTATGATATTGTGATTAAAAATATATATTGAAGCCATCCAGCCATAAAGAAATAGTATCGGCATTATGTCGATATCATACAACAGCACTTGTTTTGTTACTGATATAAAAATAGGCAGTTTTTCCAGCTATATTGATATAAATATTATCCTCATGATGGTACTGTTTATTAGTGAAATATATATTATCGATATACATTTTCCATAATGATTCTTCCTCACTTCTGCAAAAGCATCAGACAATAATAAAAATGTCATCTGTCTCATATCCTTCTGCTACAGTCTCAACCTCAGCAAATTTCAGGAACTCCCCCACCCCACCACCACCACCAAAGCCTTAATGGGAGCTTCTTTCTTCAGTGTATTTTCTGCTGGCATAGCTGTAGATTCTGCAATTTCACCATGAGCAAAAGTCCTCTATCAAACTATGTATCTTTCTGATTCTGGCTGTGCACCAACTGCTCTGTCTCTTTAAGCATTGATTCCCCTTTAGCATTCCCACCACTTTCAATCAGGTCATTATTAACAATCTGTAGGAATTTAAACCATAATACTGTGTATTTGTATAAGCATCAGGAGTATAAATTTCTTCAGCTACTATTTTGTTTCTTGTCATTGCTGGGACAGATTCAGGAACACAGTCACTCGGTTTTATATGGGACCATTTTTTAAACAATTGAGGGACTGAGAGAAATCAAAAGCAGACAGTACCTCCAGGTTAAGAAACAACCTGCTGTCCCACACTATTCTCCTGTATTGTATGTGACCTTTCATGCTGAGGGATAGGAACTTCTTCACCTTTATTGCACACTGTGTTTTTCTTAAATCCTAGGGGATCTGCACCAACTCCTTCTTAGTCAGACCAATCTGACAATCATTCTGACCTGTCCAGTGAAAGCTGAAATCCTGTTTCTGTTAGTGCTTCTTCCACTGTTAATGTTGAAATATGTGGGCCTCCTCTGTGCTTATTGCACTACTACAGATGCCAGCACCTTCCCAGGCATGGTGCTCATTGCCAGATGAAGGCAGAAACTTGTCCTTTAAACTGAGTGTTGGTTTCATGAACACTGCCCTGACAGCAGCAGCCCCTGCTGAGTCCTTTGATCCTCACACAGCTGAGAAATCAAAGCTGGATAACAGCAGACATTTACTTTCAGCACACCTCACTTCCTCTTCAGCTATCATTGCCATGAGCACCTTTTTTAACCCTCCTGTAGCTGTGACTCAGGCCATTCTCTTTTTATTTAGTTTTTGTTGACCGGGAAAGGAGGACTAGACAATTCTGCCTATTTTCAGCCTTGTTCGGGAAGGGGATACAGATCGATGTCAACTAACATTGATCCAGATTAAGCTGTCGGTGGTATTTTTAGTAATCATAGCCAATGGAAACTCCAGGTAGGATCCAAGACTTTTCTTAATTTGATCACATCCTCAGTAGGGCTTGTTAAAGTATCATCAGTTTCAGGCAAAACTTGTTGATACAGGTCAGCCTCAGAAATTTCAGGAGTTTCCAAAATCGCAGTTAGAGTTTTCTCACTACACCAGGTGAGGAGGAAGCAACCTCCTTCACCTGGGCCACCATTCCTTTCATCTCCAGACTAGTTCATCCTCCCAACAGGAAGTGAACAGGGCCCCTGCAGGAAGAATAGGACATTTCTTTACTGAAAAATTATGAGTCAATTAACATAAACAAAATCCAAAGACATGAAAGAGTATGAAAATGTTTGTGAAAATAGACAAAACTAAACAAACCAATCATTTACAATTCTAAAGTAAAACAAAGGAAAATTAGTGAAATGCTGATTAATGTCTTATACATGAAATCAAAAAAAACAGAGAACAAAAGGAAAGAAATGAAGTACAGTACATAACATAAAAGAAAGGAAATAATTATATATTCATGAACCAGATTTGGTATCTATGAAGTAACACTTTCTTTAAGAATGTAATGGTAATCAAAAGAAGGAAAAGGAAAAAGGAACTCTCCTAGAATAGTAGGGAATTTCCCCACTGTACTGGTCAGATTTTCCCAATTGGCTAAAATACAGCTAACATCTTCATGTGGTTTAGTTTCAGTCTGTTAGCATTTAGATCCCCAACTCCCAGGATGAGGATGAAAAAAAGGCAGTATTGTCTTGCCCTTCTATCCTGGTCAACAGAAATTAAATAAATAATTCCAGTCATTATTGCTGTGTTAATGGGAAATGAATTCATAGGATGATCCATACTGCAACTGGGAAAAAGTAAGTGAAAAGTACTAATTTAAATGTGATTTGATGTGCTGGATAGTTCTATAATGAATACCTAGACTAAGAGATTCTGTTAAAGATACATCGCCCCTTGTTGGTGTTTCTCCCTCATATTTCAGGAGAAGGATTCTGATTTAGGTGACTTAAGTATTATAAATCAACATAAATGCAGCCAGGCTTCACAATTTAAAATGCTGTGCTTCTGCAGAGAGCTGCAAATATTATATTGGTAACGAAGGGAAGAAGAACACATCAAGAGTTTGTCCCAGTTTAATAACTTCTTTTCTCCGCATGAAATCATTGTCTTTGAGGCTGTGTCTCACATCAACCAGTTCTTTAATTTGCTGTAAGTGCTCATATTTCACAGGAAAGGCCAGTGTCTGATCTGTCTGTATTTGCCAATGTGGAACTGGTGTCTGATAAAAGATCCACCCACACTATGCAAACTGCTGAGAAACTAATGAAGCAGTGGAAGTCTAATGGGCTAAGGTTAAATCTTTCAAATACAGGAACTCACAGTGATGTTCATTCTCTGGGTTGAACTCTTGCTTAGGCACTAAGTGAAATAGCCTTTGTGTACTCTGCTTGCAGCTTAGCAGAAAAGTAGCATACACTGTTGAAAATGAGGTGGCATGAGTGGCAGTCTTTTTCCAAAAGAGAACCAATGCTGCAGGAGACTAAATAACCCTTTCACCTTCTAGGAAGGGTGGTCTGTCTGGTGCAGTGTTCTACACATCTGTTTGCTCTGTACCTGGCCTTTGGATACCCAAGGGCTTCACAATTCAGTGCTGTCAATCCCTTGCTCTCTAAGAATAGGAATGGTCTAAAAGAAGCAGTTCAGTCTAAAGGACAGGGACTTTTGTTTGACTGACTTTTCCCCATTTTCTTCTGCCCCTTTTTCTTCTGCAGTGGCTATGACTGCCTCCACTGTCCAGCAGCATATCTTCTGTTGGCACCACAGTAAGCATCCCTGGATATTTGCCCAGGACTTTTAAGCATCTGGCATGCAAGTAGCCCAAAAATACACCATTATTTTTTCTCTCTTTTTCTTGTTGTGGCCAGTTTAGATCTAAATGATCATTTAGTTTGGTCTTATATTTGATGAGTGAGCCACCTTCCTTTGCTTATGTATTGATATGGTCAATCATTTCAGACTTCATTCTCTCTTCCAGGACTCAGGAGCTAATTATTTGCAGGGCACCTTGACCTTTCTTTATTCCAGTTACATAAAAATGACCATTTTGGTAGCATTCAAAATCTGCTTAGGAAAAACTGCACACAGGATGGGTGCTTGTGGTCAAAAATGATGCACAAAGTCAGAAAAAACTGGCACTCATAAAACTGGAGGAAAAATTACTAAAACCTCAGGATAAGCTGCAAGAAGTACTTTACTGAAGTGCTGGGCTGGTGAACTCATTGACGCAGCATATTCACACCTTCACATTACGTCAGTCAAGGAGGAACTCAATAGCACAAACAATGCAATTACTATGCACAAAGTAATTATTGTAAAGTAGAAATAATTGTACTACATCATTAAAACATTATTAAAATAGCCAGTTGCCTTTTTATAGAAATGGGCACCAAGAGCTGGATTTTTAGTCAACTGCTGCACCCTTGACCCCATTTGTTATACTTGTGATAAGACAGACCACAGAGAATGTGGTCTACCTTCTTATCTTAAGTTCTGTGACTTACACACTGAAAATGACATATGCATCAGATATTGATGCTTGCATCATTTGTGGCTATGAATTGTGTAAAGTGTAGTAATTGCCTCAGAAAGTTTGACAATTACACGCAACCATTCTGGCACATTTATACGGATGTAAGCTTTTTGATAATCCAGGCCCAGCACTTTGAACACTGCTTGTCAATCATGATATCTATTCTTGTCTCGAGTTTCGTGATATGTCAGCTTGTTGGTTTAATTGATGGCTTACTTAGAAATATATTTATGTTGGCCTTTATTTTACCTAGTCATATCCTGTTGAGACAGTGGCCTTTTTGACAATGGTGCTAGCAGACGGGGTTGAACCTTGATGTTCTTTCCCTTTAAATTAGGGGTTAAAGATGTCATTCAGAAGAGTCTGCCTTTGTGGCACTGTATTAAATATAAACAAGTAGGACAGGAAGACTCCTACTCTTTGTATTATGGAAATTTTTGTTTTGCTATTTATTTAAATTTAAGTAATCACCGCTCTTGCCAGTGTTTCATGGCCCTGGAAACAGTTTCTCAAGACCCTACGGTGGTGCCTCACAATTTTTTGTTTGTATCTTTGAGGTACAGCAAGCACCATGGATCAGCAACAATTCTAATAGGAGATCAGATGTAAAGTTCCAGGAATGGTGGAGTTAAAAGGGTTTCTAGGTTTCTGATATTGGGTGAGGCAGAAAAATTTACTTATCGTAGTAATGTAATTTCTTGTCAGGCATCTCTCAATATGTTTACACAATGTTCCACATGCACGAGATGTTGAAGGTTCTGAGGGGCCCCATATTCAGAGCCAGCTGGATGCACATGCATAATAGTGTACTACGCAAATAAATTACGCTGGCGGGTCTGTGCGATATTCAAACAGTATGCGTGATGGGAACAGATCATGCATTTTGTTTGAATATCAGACCACAGGATGCATAACACATGTATGGCATGGTGCATCCAGTGTGTGTGAGGCTGAAGACTGCCCATAGGGGAATCGTGGTGCATACCTGTATGCGTCACAGCCTCCATGGGCAATATTCAGCTAAAACATGCAAATGAACCCATTGGACATGCATGGGGCAAATATGCCATTTGCAAGCTCATCATGGGATCATTTGCATGGCTCTGCTCTACAGAATATGCTGGACCAGCCCTCACACCCCTGAGAGCTAATCGCAAGTCACAAACTAGAATGCAACATCCCTGGTGGTCCAGTGGAATAAGCGTGCCTCGATCCCCTGTACAATTCTGAAACATCCACTGGGCTCCTTGATCACCCATACAGGTAGACATATGCACCCTCCACACTGCTGTGCTATGATGTCCCCCTCCCTGCTCCCCAGTTATCCATACAGTCCATGCAGGTAGGATCAAGCATCTGACCCACCAATGGTATAGTAGGCCCCCATCCAGTCGATGATTGCCCATGAAAGAGTTATAACTCTCTGCCCTGACAGTCCAGTGGCCCCCTCCTATGAGCACAGATCACCTCGTAATATCAACATAAGCACCCCTAGCCCTGGAAATGCCCTTGAACCTCCCAGTCCCTGATCACAGTACACTGCAACATGTGGAGTACTGCCCTGGTGGTCTAGTGTGGTCCCTGTACACAATACAACCCCCGATGCCCATTTCCACAGTGCTGATCCCTTGACAGACATCCCTGATCCCCTTGACAAATATCCCCGATGCCCATTTCCATAATGCAGTGTCCTCCAACCAGCCCTGATTCCAGTAAACAAAATGTAACACATAGACATCATAACTTCCATGAGCCCCAATCCTTGTGGCTGGCAGTCTCCCCACCCCACCCAGCTGGCAGTAGCCCAACACCCAGCTCCCCCCATCCTACCCCATGTCAGTGACCATCACAGCCCTCCTCACCCTTCTGTGGCCAGCCACTGACTGATTAGTACCAGAGTGATGACATTATATAGTACCCACCAATTGGTTGACACAACATCCAGTGAACCGTGGTAAGTGAATGTCATTGCTCTGGTGCTGATCAGTTAAGTGGCTGGCCATGGAAGGGTGAGGAAACTAGCCAAGTCACCGACACAGGGTAAGATGTGGAGGTGTGGGGTGGTGGGTTGCTGCCAACTGGTGGGGGAACTGCTAGTCACCAGGAATTGGGACTCAGCAGAATTTGTGATGTCTACATGTTATGTTTCATTTATCAGGATCGGGGCTGGGTGCACTGCACTATGGAAATGGTCATCAAGGGGATATCTCTCAAGGGATTGGGGATGTCTGTCATGCATGGGATCTGGGCTGGGTGGGGGTCTACTGCACTATGGAAACAGGCATGAGGGTTGTTTTGTGTATGTGGGATATGGGCTGCAGTTGGGCATGCCCCTGGTTTCAATGGTGTTTGGGGCTTGGGAGGGGCTGACATGTGCTTGTGCCAGCTATTGGGCAAGCTCTGGTTCACTGGACCACCAGGGTATGTTCTTGTGGTAGAGCTCCATTTGCTCATGGCTTGGGGAGAGCTGTATGCCCAGCCTATACTATGTGCAGGGCTCTGGCCTGCCCCATGCATAGTTATAGTAGGGATTTGTGACTCTATCTTTGTGACAACGCAGCCAGCTGTGTCTTCGCCAGGGTGTTCCAGTACTGTGATGCACAGCCTATACATGAGGGTCCCTCATTTGCATAGGCACATCTCAATATTGTGCACAGCCATGCAGTTGGGTTTGCTGGGCACATCGGAGCTTCTGAATATTAATACACCACCGAGCGGCCTTTGCAAGTCCAGAGATACATGGCATATCTAGGGATGCACTGCATATTTCATCTGAATATGTGGGCTTCTGTGTTTAAATCAACATTTTATTTTCTTAGAAAGTCAACTACCAAATACTGTGATAGCCTAAAAATACTGTGATAGCTTATGAAGTTTTTGTTTGGGGTGCCTGCTTCATTTTTCTTTCTCCAGGTAGGCCAGTACAACGTTTTTAAACTTTGTGACTTGAAATGGCCCAATATCACATAGCGCAAAGTATCACCGTGCATAGTTCTTTGTTTAATGAAGAGGAGAACTTCACTAGTTGAAGACTATGCATAGTAGCTCTTTTTCTATGAAGGTGCCACTTCACATAGTGCTGCCACTACATAATTCTTTAATGTAGTGAATTAAAACACCACTCTCATGCAGCAGTCCAACACCTACACCAAAAAGTACATATGTTATCCTCACGTGTGTGTGTGTGTGTGTGTGTGTGTGTGTGTGTGTGTATATATATATATATATATATATATATATATATATATATTCATTGCAAAAACTCAGTTAATACATCAGTTAGGGTTAATAGCACAGCGACAAAAGTTTGGAAATGTGCTGTTAGGGTTCAAAGCCCTAACTCCGCATTCTCCACCCACCCCCACACACACGTAAGCAAGGAAAGGGCCAAGGCAACACAACCAATCAGAGACAATCAGTATCAGGTAACAGAAGTAACATACAACTCTCTAAATGTACTGCATGACACATCCATCATCATGGGTCACCAACTGTAGGAGTTCTGCTGCCATCATAGTGCCTCGGGGTAGACACACATGCTGTGCAACCATGGGTGATGCCCCACTGTAAGCATTTTTGTGTTACAAACAGCAATAACAAGATTTAAGCAGATGCCTATATTTCAGTAGTGAAGAAGGGATGTAACACACAGTATGTTATCCACAGATAGTTTCTTGGAAATGAGAGTTAGTGTAAGACTACCAACAGTCACTGGATGTTTGCATTTATTTTCTGATAGAGTGAGTCAGTTCTAATAGCAAAGCGGTAGTAATAATAAAAGTAATTATCTGTAGTATAGTTTACAAGTAACGTGTGAAAATAACAGTTGTGACATCCAAAGCTAACAATAACATGCTGCTAATGAGTATTTCCAGGTAATGCAGAAGTATAACAACATGTGATGGTGCTAGTTTCATACCTGAGCAGTATTTTAAAAGTAGTATGTCTCATCTTTATCTTTCCTGCTACCACATGCCCACGTGGTGGCAGCGATACCTACAACAACCCAATTGTTTTTTTTTTTTTAAACACATCTTTATTCATTTTCCAAACAAAAGACAAGACAAACATAGACCTGAAACCCCAGGGCACACACAATCAAAACTGACTGTGTAAACTATATACAATCTAACTATTTACATGCACAGAGGTAACACCACCCTTCACACCAAATCTAGACCCGCTCCATCAACACCCCAAAATAAAGACATCAGGCTGCTTACAAATCAAACCTCTCCCTTACCCCAGTGAAGATCATCTGCAACCTGATAGATACTCATTAGCCCACTTTCATGATAAGTTAACGCCTATTTAGGGGTGACGCCCTCTGTGCCCCCTAGAAGAGAGAGAGTCCCGTCCCCCATATTTGTCTAGCAGACCCCAACCTCTTACTACTACGCATCCCAAGACCCTACCACGTCGCATACAAGCACGAACCAAACCCTCCAATCTCACTAATATCCCTATTGTCCTTTACTCATTCCAGCCCAGATTTCTCCAGCTAGTGCAGCCCAACAGACAGACCTGTGTCTGGACATATGCCCTTGTTGGGAGTATATCGCCTCCAATACCACCCATCTTTTGCATATAACCCTTTCCTCCCTCTGAATATAAGTGTCTCTTTATTCTATCCAGGGCCCCATTAAGATCTCCAACCCAATGCTTATACACATAAAATTGGTCATCCTTCCAGTGCTGAGCCACATATGATTTGATTACTGCCGCCATCAAGGATAAGTGATATTTAGGTGTAACACCAGCAATTTGTGATAAATCCCTAAGGCACATATCTCTGGTGTTATGAATTCTGAATAATCTAGCATTGGGTCCATCCGCCTCTTTATTTCATCCCATAAGGCGATATTTTGCTGCAGTTCCACAGCACATGTAATAGATCTCTCTCTCTAACTCACACCTGAAACACAGGTCTGTCTGTCTAAGGCCCTATCACATAGTTTCACAGGAGTAAAATATAGATTAGAAACAATAAAGAAATGTAAGCTCCTATATTTAGGTATCACTATATACTTGCTATCCTTCCATACATTAGCCCAGTCAATACTGAGGCGCCAACATTTTGTCCCAATATGGCACTGATATAGGAGAACTTGGACCAAAGAAATCCAACAGTATTTTGTATACCTCGATAGGGATCCGGATTTGGATCAATCTCCCTCAGCTCACCCCACTTAAATGAACAATCTGTAAGATCCCTAATCTCTTTAACACCCCTCCAGCATACGTATAAATTGCAACCTATGGAAAAGGCATTCTATCGCACTGTACCGGAGGACCACCCTATTATCCTGAATAACATCCTTTAATTTCAAGCCCAAAACCCACCTAGACCACTTCCCTTTAATTACCTGATTCCTATGACTAAATTGGGATTACCCACCAATGGTTGTTCTTGGGCCGTCATCTGGTCCTTTTCTGGACCGGAGTCAAAACGACCACCACTCTTCTGCCGCCTTTAAAATTGGGCTTCCAACCCTTGTTTAAAACAAGTAGTTATGTTAGCATACAATGGTGCCTCCGGAGAGAGGCCAGCCTCTTTCATCATTTGAGTCTCTAAATATAACCAGTCCAGGATATACTTCTCCTCAATACTTCTACCCCATTGGGTCATTAGACCTAACTGCCCAGACATAATATAAATGAAGATCTGGCAGCTTAATCCCTCCAAGAGAGGAGATAGTCGCAGATCATTATATTTTTCCTAGGAGGTTTAAGGTTCCATAGAAAGTCTGAGAGTAGTTTCTTAATCATTCTGAACCACTTTTGGGAATACTATATGGAGCTAAATACACCTGGTATAACAACCTTGGCAGCAAATTCATCTTGATAAGCCAGAGTCTGGCCATAAAGTTCAAAGGCAGCTTATTCCATCTTACTAAGTCACCCCTAATAACTGACAAAGTCCCTTCCATATTCGTTTCAGCCCTGTCTCATTATTCCTTGTAATCCAAATGCCCAAATACTTGATCTTGTCTGTCACCCATTGAATTCACAGCTGAGCAAAATCTGCCTTGTATACATAGGCGTCAGGGGCAGGATTTGAGTTTTGGTCAAATTTAGTTTATAGTTAGAGACTTTAGCAAATCGTCCTATTAGTTCTCTAGTCCTCTCAAACCCAACCACCGGATCTACGTAAATGCAAAGTACGTCATCTGCAAAACTGAGAATTTTAACT
The DNA here is from genome assembly GCA_016271365.2 of Neoceratodus forsteri. Lineage (NCBI taxonomy): Eukaryota > Metazoa > Chordata > Ceratodontiformes > Ceratodontidae > Neoceratodus > Neoceratodus forsteri. The sequence goes on along the minus strand of CM057455.1, from coordinate 1,646,181,518 downwards.
CCGTCCCATTATCTCAACCCCTTATATGCCTGTCATTATTAATTGCTCTTAATAGGGCTCTAAATAGATATTGAATAATATCGGGGAAAGAGGACATCCTTGACAGGTCCCATTTTCCAGCTGTATTTCCTGTGAAATATAGCCATTACATAGGACTCTAGCCGTCGGGCAGCATACAGATTTTAATACCTCTAAAAGGCCTTGAAGCCCATCCTCTCCATTATAGCAAAAGGAAAGGATGGGAGACCCTGTCGAAAAGCCTTCTCAGCATCTAAAGATATCAAAGCTAAAGGTAATTGAGAATCCGATGCATAGTTCAAAATATGATGAAGCTTCCTCAGAGCATCATGTGCCACCCTCCTGGCATAAATCCCACTTGCTCCTGACTAATTATAGCAGGTGCTATCCGCTAGATTCTATTGGCCAAGATTTTTGTAAGGATCTTAATGTCCTAATTCATTAATGCTATAGGCCTATAATTACCTGGTAAATCCTCAGGCTTATCCGGTTTGGGGATTAATGTAATGTACGCCTGATATAGGGGGATGAAATACTCCATCCTGCATTATAGTGTTGAATTCTTGAAGCATAGGCAATATAGTGTGGATATAGGTCTGATCAAACTTAGCGTAAGGCCATCCGGCCCGGTGTTTTGCCTGCAGGTAGAGACCTGACTACCTCCACAATCTCTACTGCGTCTATGGGAGCCGCTAATTCACTAGCCTGAATGGGGTCTATCACAGGTAAAGGTATTCCTTCCAAGAATGTACTGATTTCTTTCTCCCCACGTATTCCCAATCTGGTATAAATCTTTAAAATCTGACACAAAAGTATCTGCTAGCTCCTGGGGATCCGTTATAAGCTTCCCCATGCCAGATAGATGTCACCGTTCTACGCCTCACTCCCTAACTCTGGCGCCAGCAAGCGTCAGGGGCGTCTCCATCAAAAGATATTTAACTTTAATCTTTTCTAACCAGAAGTCTATCTTGCCATAAACAATATCCTCTAATTCGCGTCTTAGGCTTTTAAGTTCCCCATCAATTTCCTCTGTGGACCCCTCAAGTGGTGTCAATGAGTTAATGGCCCCTAAGATAAACTCCTCTTTGCCCTCCTCTGCCTATTTTTTCTGTGCTGCCAGCTCCTGGGCCACTCCTGCATACAGCACTTTGCAAGTTGGCCATGCCAACTTCTTATTTAACAATGTGGGTAATGTTGCTGCATGATTTCTAGCAGGGCTCCCTCGAGCTTACCTTTAGTTGCTGGTTCCGTCATTAGGAGTCACTCAGCCTCCATCGAAGTGGTCTAGGTGGGCCTACTTTCAGTTCCCAGATTAATTTAATGGAGAATGATCTGAAAAATTCTACCCTCCGTTATCAGTCTCCTAATTCCATAAGTACCTCCCTGTTAACTAGAAAAAATCGATACAAGATTGAGTCTTATCGCTGCCGAACAGAATGTCATAATATTACCCCAGTGGAGTGGGTCCATATCGGATCCACCAAAGCCACAACCTCTAACAGTTTATTTAAAGCAATTTGGGCCTTCGTTAATGGTCCTCTAGCAGGCGGGATCCTATCTCCACAGTTATCAGCATATGCATTCCAATCTCCTGCTAGAATAAGAGAATGCCCAGAAAAAACAGCTATATCCTCTCTATTGAGGCAAAAGAATTCTGGGTTGGGGGCATTGGTCCATATATGGAAGCCACTGAGTAGCCCTACCATATATTAAGCCGAAATATAGATCCCTCTACCATCTTCTCTTGTAACCACCTGCTCCATGCTATACGAACAGGTTTTCCTAATTAAAATTGCTACTCCTCCTGAGGCCCTTTCCTTACCTACCCCATAAACTTCCCCACCCAAAGTCGCTGCAGGCTATTCAGCTCCTCCATCAATAAGTGTGTCTCTTGTAGAGCAACAATATGGGCCCCATCTGATCCAAATGTCTCATAATTACCATTCTTTTCGTCTACCCGAGTCCTTTAACATTCCAAGAGAGCTATCTAACATTACGTCATAAACTGTGCCAAAACTTATACTGGGACTGTTGACCCTTAAAAGCTTGTCAGAGCCTGCCTCCTTTGCTCCTATCATGATAGACTCTCTCTCTTTCCAGATCCCCAGCCTCTCCCCCTTTCCCCTGTCCCGATCCCTAGATCGCCCGCCTTCCATTTCCGGATCATCGATGAACTCCTTCTTATGCTACTCCCCGCCCCTCCATGACCTTCACAACTCCGGGATCTATTCTTAAGCAAAAGAGAATCTTATCATAATGTTACCTTATTTTTCCTACATCCCCTCTTCCCGGCCCCTCGATCTGTCTAGCCTTCCACTCTATCTCTACCTATAACCTCAGTTGTGCCATTCAGGAGTAGCCTCCTCAGCATATCAAAGAATATTAGCCAATGTTATCTCTAATTCTAACTATTAGGAGACAACATGAACTGACCCTTCTTCCCAACAGTGATCCCCCGTTTTATAGTCTCTCCCAGTTTCTGTCCAAGTACCCCGAACCCTGCCCCCCTCACTCAGACCGCTCTTAGGACCCCTATACAACCATTCATTACAGTAACATTATCATTAAGCCATCTCTAGCTTGTTATCGGTCCCCACCTGGGGGCTGAGTTTCTTCATAGGTGCTATTAGCCAAGGTCTATTACTCATAATTTAACCAACTCCTAACAACCTCCTTTCTTTCCCTAAGCAGTCGAGGTAACAGGGAGCCAGGGTGGTCTCCAGGGAACACCGGGCAAGAAAACCCGGGTGGAAAAGGCTCCTCTTGGATCGCCCTCCTAATAACCGAGGATGGGAAGTGGTCATCACCACTCTGAATTCCCTTTGTATATAATGTCGTACCTCTCTACAGCTGGCCAGGGATTTGCTAGGCCCCGTAAATTGCCCCTTCAAACTCTTAACTTTCCTAGTATCTCTCGAAACTTGCCCCCTTCTAAATATTTCAATTCAGAGCCGCATTCCTTACCCATTCATCCTTCTCACCATGTCCACTGTGCAAGGCTCCCATATCTCATTCTAAATATTTGACAGATCCCCAGTCTCCCACCATGCTCCAGCGCCTTCCCCGCCACTTTCGCTCCTCTTTTCAGCTTTTCTCCTTCCCCAGTCCTATAATAAACTCTTTCAAGCTCTCTTCCCCATAGTAAACTCTTTCTGAACCCATATACATCGATGAAATTTCTTCCTCCCCGCTTCAATGCCCTTAAGCAAACAATCTAGGTAAAGATTAAATTCAACAAATTAAATTTAAATTTAGCAAGCTTTTATATCTCAGTAGTCCCAGTCCAGTCACTCCCCATATCTCTCCATTGCATCTGAAACAGTTCAACTCGGTGCTCTAAATAGGTCAGGAAGCTCTACGTAACCCTTCTAATGCATCCTTTGCCGTGAATCGCTTCTCCCTGCTTGAAGCTGCACCACCAGCATGGCAGGATACTGTAGGCGAAACTTAATTCCAGCCAGATATAATTTCTTTTTGATTTCCACGTATTCTTTCTGCTTTCCTCTAACTGCAGGTGTTTGGTCCTGGAATAACCACAGGGTGGCACCATTCCACTGCATTGATTTCTTTTGCCTTACTGCAGACAGCACATAAACTTTTTCTTTATAATTGAGAGCGCATAATGATTACTAGGGTCTTGCTACGGTGGTGGTACCTCTCTCAAAGCCCTGTGTGCTCTCTCTAAGTTGTAGGCGTCCCCATATGGTGTGGGGACAAACAATTTAAGCAGCATATCCTGTATATAAAGGACACAGTCTGACCCTTGGCCCTCTCAGGCAACCCTGCCAGGATCAAATTATTCCTTGACTTCTCGATTCTTGATCTTCCAATCTCTCTTCAAGTTTTTAACTTGCTTTCTGACCACCACAAGCTCCTGCTCCCACTGCAGACATTTTTCTTTCCTGAGATGCGATCGAACCTCCGCGCGCCCATTCTCTGAGCAAGTGATTGCAGCTGGTTTAACAGCTGCAAAGTCCACTACAAGCCCCTGCAGTAGTTGTTTTATTTCCTGGATATCCTCATTGCTCGAGTTAACTCCCCTTCTTTTCCCTGCCACCTCCTCCTGTTCACTAGGGGTGGGGATTGGGGTTTTGGCCTTTTAGAAGCAGGAGATCTCCCACGCAGAGCCTCCACCACTTCAGATTCCATTTCAGTGTATTAGCCGGCCTAGTACTACCACCAGTGTTTACCGCATACAATGTTGCCGACCTGTTGAATCACCACTTCTTCGTTCACCTCACCACAGATCGAGCCCCGGCACCTTACCAATCAGATAGGAATTTCTTAATGCAGTTCAAGCTGTTCCGAAGAATTTAAAGCTTTATAAATAGCTTTGGGCCTCGAGCAGCACAGAAGACATCTTCCTCGACTCAGCTCATCACGTGTCTCGCAGCAACCCAATTGTTGACTAGTGACACATAAAAGTAAATCTTCTGAAAATGTGTACAGACTAAGTCTCATTGTATGAAGAAGATATGCCAGCAATAATGTGTCATCATACTGTGCTGCCAGTATAGAGTTGATGATACTATATCTGGTTTTTCATTACATAGTGTTATGTGAAATAAATACAGTGTTGTGATTATTGTGGTTACAAATGTGACAGAGTGGTATAGTGTCTTACAGTCTTGCATGTGTCTTACCTGTGTCTGTGTGTGTGTGTATCTGTGTGTGTATGGGGAGGGAATACGGAGTTAGGGTTTTGAACACTAACAGCACATTTCAAACTTTTGTTGCTGTACTATTAACCCTAACTGATGCATTAACGAAGTTTTTACAATGAATTTCCCTTTTTGAGAAAGTGTAATGTAAGTGGTATGTGTTAGTGGGGCGAGGGCCCTCTGGGTCCTGTGCTCCCTTTAAATTGCCCATTTTTTTGCATAATGGTGTGTGTTATGTGGAGGCGCAGGCACTCTGGGCCCTGTGCGCCACTTACATAACTATGGAGCCATACAGCAGCACTATAGTGCAAGGAATCCTTGTAGCACTAATGTGATAATATCTCAGCAACATGGCAGCTATGAAAAAATTCCAGTGCTGATGTACTCATGACAGAGAGTACTTCATGCAACATTAGTTGATCAGATCTGTATCTTGAATCATTTCTGAGATATGGGCACTGAAAAGCACTGAAAAGGCACCCTTGGAACTCTTGGAACATGTTTTGCCAATATCTCTGTAACCATAGCAAGTAGGAAAAAATTCCACTGCAGGTGTCATCTATGAATTCCAAACTTGTTTCTGCAAGAACAAAGCTGCCAATAGCGAAAAGTCTGTATCTCACTTCGTTTTGAGATACTGGCGCGAAAAGGCATAATGGATGCTGCAATGTTATGCTATGGGAAATTTCTCAACTGTAACTTTGGGCCCCTTGAATGTTTTGGCACCAAACCACAAAAAGCACATCTGTGGGACCAAGGCTTGCTACCCTACAAATTTCAGCCCAAAAGACCCAACCGTTTTGTAAATACTTTTGCAAATTACGAAAGTTCATGAAGTAGCATGAAACTTTGCATTTGCAAAAATATTTCTACTTTCATGATTTGTGGTGAAAGTATTTTTCTCCCAAAGTTTAAAATGGCATTTCTGGGTGGGTTTTACCACCCCCAAAAAATAGGGCTGGCATCCTCAGGACATGACTAGCTAAACCCAACAGTCAGTGTTTACCTAGAAGGTCCCAAATTTAAACACCAGGCATGTTTTCCTCTCACCAACTGAAAACAAGATGGCTGAATCATGAAAGTAAAGGTCATTGCGAAAGTAAATTGCATTACAAAACTTTCGTGATGCACCTATATTTTTCCCCTTTGACTTTAATGGAAATTTGCTTTTGAATAACATTTGAACGGTTTAATTTTTTACACCAGATCTTTGAAAGACACGTTGGTGACTCAGACCGCATCTTCCCTGAAGATTTAGGACCAAACAGACAAATCGTGCGGGCTGTGGGCACGAGCAAAAGCAGCTCAAAATGTCTTTTTTTTAATGTTTTGGCATTCTGTAGCTCGAAACCATACATCGACTGTTATGCAACTCATCAGATCCAGAGATCTATGATACCAGACTGTGAATGCAAAGTTTCAGGCAAATCCATCATACAGTGGTAAGGTTATTGAGGTGCAAAGTTTGAGGTTTAACATTAAAGTGCTTACTCAACCCTAACTATAGTGGCGTTATATTACTCCCACCTCCATCTTCCTCTCCAGTTTACCTAGCAAAGTTGCTTTTAGAAAGGCATTTGTTATAATAAAAAAACAACTTTTGCCAACCCTGTACTGAATAATCCCAATCCCCCACACAGCCCCATTTAAATCAGTGCACAATGAAGCAGGTCCAAAGAAACAGCATTCCCTTGGCATGATATAGACTCAGTAGTGCAATAAGATTAATAACATAGATATAAAAGGGTATCCTGTGAACAAGGCAATTGAATTGGGCACCTACAAAAGCAGTGACTCAATTATGGTGCCTGTGTTTGAAGCTACCTGGCAGGGGGCAACCCGATACCGGGGTGGCAAGGTAGGGCAACAGGAAGTATGCAAGTATATGCACGTGCACACATGTGTGGGGAGAGGCAGGGGAAGGAAGGTATGTGGGAGGGTGTGTGATAGGGAGGGGGTGTGATGGGCAGCTGCTGAGCTGGTCCACTAAGCGTGGTGGGGAGGGTGATAAGTTGGGAGGTGCAGGGTTCAGGTCTGTCGTGGCACATTTATTTTTTGCCGCAGAGCGGCTTTTATTTTCTAAGTATTTCACCTCCCCTGACATGCACCTCTCTGGGTTGAGAGTCCATTAAGCGGGGAGGTGTGGGTGCACAGCCCCCACATTATAAAAAAATCCCTAGATCTCGGGTGGCCTCTTGCTGTTCATCAGAAGTGTGCATCGCCGAAATCATTTCGTGATGTACGCTGTTTAATGGTGATCGCTATTCAATCGCCATTATGACATAGAACCATATAGAAGCCACTCAAATTTGAGACATATAACTGAGAACCAATTTATAGTCAGGGAATAACAACATCAATAACGTGATATCACATAAAGCATTACAAGAAAAAGTTTCTTTCCAGCCTGAAAACTGTTATTCTTTAGGCACTTCCAGCCCTTTAGAACATTATTTTTAGTTTTATGCAGAACATAACATGAAACCCAGCCTGACATGGGCCAATAAAATCTATTTATATGCTGTGAACCACCCAGTCATACAGCAGCAATTTATTAAAAGCTTAATCACAGAGTCTGAGTTCCAACAGTGCCTTATCCCTACCTTGATTCTGTGTTCAGCTTCACAGGTAGAGACAGGTTAAATTCCTAGGCATTTTGTTTGTACCTTATTGCATGTCTCCCTGGCCAGTTCTTGAAGGGCAAGCAGCAGGTTCAACAAGCCTTAAAAGGGTCCATTTACCAATATTCCAAGATGCTGGCGAGATTAAAACCAGAATTCAGCTGCTCTGGAACATAATTAAAATTAAACCAAGGCCAATGGAGTTTGTCTTCTCTCCAATTTCTTTCTCCTTCATCAGCTCCTTATATTGAGGGTTTGGATCTTCTGTATTTAGAACGGGCAAATAATATTTCTTAATCTGAGCTCAGTAAATAGCATCAGTTTGAAATTCAACATTCTGGACCACTAGGCAAGGCTAGCATACCTTTACATCTTTAAAAACTTGCATAACAGCACTTCTTAGTGCAAATCACTCTAACAGATTCTCAGGGCTCTCTCTTCATCCTCTGGATGCCTCTACAGTTGATCTCTGTCAGTCCGACATTACCATCAAGAATAGCCATCTACATTCAGTTTCAGTTTACTTTTTATACTGGAAAGGCATGTGAGCAAAAATTGCCCATTTTCACAAGTGTCCAGTTTAGGACAGACAGACATAAAGATTACAGTATTCATAGGAAAGTGCATAACAAAATCAAAGAGGGCAGTTACAAAAGTAAGATGACTTAGGGGTAATACATACAGTGAGATAATACAGAATATTAAAACATCATGGTACAGGCAAAGGTACAACAAAGGTCTACATGGATACATACAAAACCAACCAGTTAGGAAACAGCGACATAACTAACCACTTTGGGGGTGGAGACAAGTTAAAACAGCCTGTTACAGGTCAGTCATGACCTGGGGCAAATGCATGTGTGGGAACTGGAAAGGTGTTCCTCTAGGGTTGTTAGGCAGAGTAGAGTGCTCAAGCAGTTCTGAGTTGTTGAGCACTCTACCTCTGCCATTAACAAAATGAATTAATTATTCTTGGTGGCCTCAACCTAAATTTGTTAGGAAATATAAAACGCTTTACAATCTTTGGTGCATGGCCACAATATGCATCGGATGATTGAAGATCCTACCAGACTGGTGCAGTCTGCTGCTGGGACACTTACAGACTGGATACTTACTAACTGGCCAGACAAGATTACTGCCTCAGGATTACTTCCAGACTCAATAAGCAACTAAGCAACCACTGCCCTGTGTTTTGCATATGAGAACAACTGGAGCTGCTGCCCTATCACTGCACTATATCACTTTCAGGGGATTTTGCTAATTTTGATCAGGCAAGCTTTCTACATGTGGTCTCGTCTGTAAACTGGGCCCCTATTTTTCAGTCACATAATCATCGAGACTGCCCTGAATCATTTATATCTATATTCCTATTCCTTCAGGACATACATACACCAAAATGTACACGGTGTGTTAGGACCACACAGACTAGATGGTTGCATAAAGAACTCCTTGCCTCCCTCGGACCCGTGATAAAAGCTGGAACTGTTTTAAAATTTCTGATAGTCAAATAGACTATGACACCTACAAAGTACAGGGAACATATGCAAAAGACAAATTAGGCATGCCAAAATCTCATACTGCAAGGGTCTCCTACCTGAAGCTTCCGGGACCCTAGGAAATTCTGGGCACATGTAAAATCCTTTCTGGGATCACATCAGTTGCAGCACACACATGATATGATCCTAAATGGTGTGTACTGCAACGACCTCTTACCATTGCAAATTCCTTCAATAAATACTTTACTGACCTCTCTAAGCACCACCTCTCTCTCTCCCAGTGAACCACATCCCTCCATGCTCTGCTGAAACTGTTGTGCCTAAACATCCGCCTTTCTATTTTAAGGTTATTATGAATACTGATGTCCTTAAACTACTCAATAAAATCTCTGACAACACTAGTGCAGGCTCTGACTGCCTGGAGCCTAAACTTCTGAAGCTAGATGCTCCCTTTATTGCAGCTCCACTGGCTAAAATCTCACCTTGTCACTCTCGATGGTCATGTACCAGAAATTTGGAAGGTAGCAAAAGTTATCCCAATCTTTAAGAAAGAAGACAAAAGGACAATTCCAATTATAGACACATTGCCATTCTTTCAGCACTTAAAATCCTAGAGAAATTAGTGCCTATGCAGGTCTCTGTGTTCCTCTCCAAATACAGCCTCCTATCACCTACTCAGCATGGATCTGCAAAGGGCACAGCACCTCTTATGGCGCTACGACAATTCACTAATGATGCCCTTACTGCGATGGATCAAGGCCAAATGACAGGTGGAGTGTTCATCAGTCTCTCAAAGGCATTCAAACTCGTTGCTCACCCCTCTCCAACTTACCTGTCTTGGCTCCTTGGCTGCTCTGCAAAAGCTGTAAAATGGTTCCACAGCTACTTAAGCAACAGAAGCCAACATGTTAAATTTAACTGCGGTGTCTGACTCTCACACATATAAATGTTGATATTCCTCAAGGCTCCATTTGGGGCCTCTTTTCTTCTCTCAATTTTTATAAACAACATACCTCCAATCACCCCTGGTGCTCGACTATTTTATATGCAGATGAACTTATACTTTACACTTCCTCAGCACATACAAAAGAAATAAATAGTCATCTAACCTCTGTGTTTCTAAAATTCAAGACTGGATCCACAACAACAGGCTTGTCTGAAACATAAGTAAAATGCAGGGCATGCTTTTGGATCCCTGCCAAACTTAATGCCAATTGCAGCCTCTTTAATGTCTCCTGTGCAAAGCGGCTCCTCTCTTATGGCGGTAACCTCTTTTAAGTATTTAGGCATCCTACTTGATGAATCACTCAGTTTCGAACAACACATGACCACATGCAAATTGGTCAACATTAAACTAGGCATTGCCTACAGAATTAGTCGGATGCTCACTGCTTCTGCTAGACTGGCTATTATCAGGGCATTCTACTCAAATCCCTCACATATGGCGCTGTCACCTATACAAATACCTCTAAAACCATTCTCAGTAAATGGGACACAACATATAACAATATTGGTCGCTATGTCTCAGCTTCCCCATGCCTGAAACACCATTGCCTGCTATATTCAGACCTAAGCTAGCCCTCTCCATCTGCCCATCATCTACTTGCCTTTGGTACGCTACCAGATAATATCATTAGAACTGAACTTCCTATCGCTCTTGCAACCATGTTAGTGCCCCAAACCCCTGTCTATGGCCTCCGCTCCTTTGAGCTGTCTCTAATAAGTACTCCTAAGTGTAAAACTCTGAAAGGTACCTCAGCTTTCTCATGCTTGGCCCAAAGTACTGGATCTCCCTCCCACTTGATGTTAGCTCTGCCCTAATCATGCTACCTTTAAAAAATGCATCACACTCTCCTGGTCAAGAGTGCCCGGCCTGTTTTAACCCTCCATAGGCTACTCTCATTTCCTGTCTCCTATCACTGAATGATCATCTCTTTCTCTCTGGAACCTGACTACTGTATATGTAGCACTTAGCATGGGTGGTATGCAAAATTTCTCGTACCTATGATTGTATGAACTATATACATTTTTTCCTACCTGTTTTCTAGCATCATATCATCACTGTTATTGTCTGAAATGTCTTGTAGATTTCTCTCTTTCATGTTGTTGCTCATCTTCTGTACAATTTCTGTAAATTGTCTGACTGCCTAAAATGTCTGTAACCTCTTGGATTGTGTCTGAAAATAGTCATAATAATAGCTATGCCACCTTACCTGGTTAACAAAAACTAAATAAATAAAATAATTATGATGTATGGTAGAAGCGTTGTTATAGGTAGAAATCTACCATTTTATAACAACGTTTTACCATCGATATAACGTCTCGATGTTGTTAACCCATCGATGAGTACGTCACATCGATGGGTTAACAACCGTAACACAGTCAGGGCATTTGCGCCGCTGGATCGGACGGCCTTGTAACGCCACGCGGTGAGGCAGAGCAGTGGGGACATGAAAAACAACAGTAAGGAACTGCTTTCTTTTCTAAAAAACAAACTGGTACCATACACTATAAAAGCTAATGTATGGTACACCGATGGATTAACCGTTTTGTTAACCAATCTCAGAAGTTGCCATGGCGGCGTAAACCTCTCAAACTTCGCCTCAAGATTTACATGGTTGCCCTAGAATCCTCGATGGTTAACAAACCAGTTAACCATCGATGACCATACATTATCCTCTATGTGAGACTGGTGCCATCCTATCAGTCGGCACAATTTCTCCTTTTTCTCCCTGAGCAGCGTGGTGACCAACAGTGCCATGATGTGCTGCGTGCTCCCATGCACCATGCATCAGCATTTGCTATGTGCCTCCAGCCTTCCTAGGCAGTCCTGGGTGACTTTCCCTAGTTTGGCTGGGTGCCAGACAGACACCAGGCCTGCAAAGCCCCCACCCAAGGAGAGCAGTCCTCTGGATGCATGATCCTCCTCCACCAGTTAGCCCTCTGATGCCCCAAGCTTAGTAGTAGACTCAGGTCTCTGGCCCTATGAGCAGTAGCTCTACCGCTGTTCAATGGGCTGGCCCAATTTTCTACATTCTAAGTGTGTGCAGTAGTAAGTAGTAAACAATTAAATGGATAAAACTACAGTATGTAGTGCTACTGGGTTGGGAAAATCGTATGACTTGTAAGAGTACAATTAGCTATATGAGATACTCAGAGTCAATATTATCAACCAGATGGATTTGCACTCAGTTCCACTAATCATATAGTTAATCATTTTAGCCATCCTTTTATCTAACAGCATTATGAAACATCATGAAGAGCTACACAAATCTTTGGAAACAAAGTCAATGCATAAGAATGCTATCCCTTCTGATATGCAAGGACCCAAGAGTTCCAATTACTTACTTGAGTCTCAAATGCTCGTAACTACTCCCAGCATTTACTTTATTTACTTTTTTTCTTGCCTCCATGGAGCTTTGGCAGATGGCTCTGGCCCTCCCTCAGAAGGGCTCGTCCTCTGGCCCTAATTGCCCCACCCAGCCATGCCCCGAGTTCCGCTGTGGATTACCCCTCATGACAGGGCAGGGCTGGAGAGAGAGAGCCTTTTCTCCTCCCCCAGAGCACAATCCAGAATTGGGGCAGCTAGTGTGGTGGCACATCAGGCCATCATGGAGCCTGCCAGCTCCCAGTTTTCCATCTCTTTACTCCCCAGACCCACATACACCCAATGAGCAGAGATGGCTGGGCTCCGCCTCCACAGAGGAGCCACCCACCCTGTACACATGGGGCCCTCCCTTCTAACGGTGCACATGTGCTAACACCCAGCCACCACTGGGTGTCAGGCAACAGTGCACTGTACTGTCCCTCCTCCTGAGGAAGGAAAGCTGTCTCTGGATGCCTAATCTTTCCTCACCCCTCCCAACCCCGAGCGACCCAAGTCCATTCCTGAACCCAGGTTGTCAGCATGGCGCTGGGTGTGGTGTCCAGCGCCTCAACCCTCTGTGCCACTAGACCAGCTACAGCATTTACTTTTTAAAGAAATAAATGCCTCTAAGCTGATAACCCAAAATTAGCAGCAGTGGTTGCAGACACAGTAGCAGAGTTCACTCGCTAGAAACAGCATCCAAAATGGAGCTGAAATGCAGAGTGGAGCAGACAACATGGTCATCTAGCAGTTCCATCCACGCCTTAAGTAACTCTCAGATCACCCACAGGTTACCAATATCATCAGGTCATGGCAGTACAAGACAGAAAATGTGGCCAGACCCAAGCAACCCCCTAGAACAAGTTGCAGGAAGAAGAAACAAAGCACACAAAAATTATTCAGCCATCATTTTTCCCAGTAGAAGCTATTTTTGTGTAATGGTTCCATTCTGTTATTGTTTTGTCTATGCAGACCTTTTAGTAACCACAGTGGGTGGTTCTGATTTACACTCTGGTGGTAAGTACATTTAGGTCTGAAAACCGACAGGCACTTAAGAAGGCAACAGAGAGGTTATGGGTTTTACGCTGCTGAAACATGACTGGAAACATGAAAAAAACCAAAACAAAACTGTTGGTTGTGGAATAATCAGCACAGTGACACTGTTTCAGAGGTGTGTAACATCTCCCAGTGACCTATAAATCTAGCAGGAGTGCCTAGATGACGGCTGAAATCTTTGAAGAGTGGCTGCTCATATGGGACTGTAAACTACGGTCCCACAATACAACACTACTGTTAGACAACTTCTCTAGGCACCCCAATGTTGTTGCACTGTGCAACATTAAGCTATTTCTCTGATTCCCAACACCACCTTTATCATTCAACCCTTTGACTGAGGCATGATTTATCCCTTTAAATGCCATTACGTAACAGCAATGAGATCCGCGGTTGCTGAATGTGCTGGACACAGAACATGAACTCACTGCACAGCTCTGCATTAAAAAATAAACAACTTAGATGCTGTGCACTTAATGAAAGTCACCTGGGATTCAGCCACCTCCCCTCAAATCATAATATGATTCTTCAATAAAGCAGGACTTAAACAAGCCAGCACAGACTCTACCACTGACACTGACACTCAGCTGACTCAGCTCACTGATGACAAGGAATTCTCTGATGCACCTAGTGTGATCTCTGAAGTTTTATTTTATTTATTTATTTCACTTAATATTTGCTTACCAGGTAGAAAACCCATGTGGATCACATGTCCATTTTCTTGGGTGACCAGGGTACAGCAACAACAATACGATACAATACAGTACAAATGACAGGTAGATTAATTGTAACAAGAACAAGTTGAACAAGAAAGACAAAAACTGCTTCAAACATTTTTTAAAACATACAAAATTACAAGTTAAGATATCATTAGGCAAGTCATTCGACAGTTTTACAATGTGAAAAGTCCAGAACCTTTGACCTTGAGATGACTTATAAGAAGGAGGTTCAGTTTGGAAACATTGACAGATCTTGCACAATAAGAATGAAAACAAGCTGAAATGTTAGACATAAATGTAATGGGTATTGGAGTACTTAATAACCTTTTAAGAAATAACATGCTAAAGTAATTCACCCTTTGCTCAAGAGACAACCATCCCCAAATATTATACAAGGTACAGTAATGAGTTAAACGAGAAGTTGAACTAACAAATCTACAAACCAAGTGATACAAAGTCCTTACACAGAACAAGTTAGCACTAGATGCTGAGGAATAAATCGAAGACCATAATCAATAATTGTTAATGGTAAAGACTGAGCCAATACCTTTCTTGAATAAGAGATAAGCAATTACTTAATCTATAGAGTTGTTCTGGACTTCTGGTGCAGTGCTCTGAGTAATGGCAGCATAATTCATAGCTCCACGACTCCCAGCCCTATTACAAGTTTAGCCTACCTACAATTGCAAAACTTCCAACAGAAAAATACTAAATTACGGATGGTTAATAACATATTAAAAGGGAACAAACAGATTTCAAATTTTGCACAGGATTCAGAGCCTTCAGACAGAGAACATTCAGATGCAGAGAACTCTCGAATATCAGCTCAGAAGCATTGGCCTCAAACTAGAACACCTGGCCACAAGGCCAAAAAGCCACTAGCATGGAACAAAAGTTAGACAAGATACTCACAGAAATCTTTGATCTAAAATACGATTTTACAGCTTTCAAACAATCTCAGGAGGCAATACAGAAAAGAAATCGTCGAGTCTAATGAAAGCTCATGCCCTCGAACAAACTATACAGCAGCAAGGAGAAATGATGTTGTAGTTACACTCCATGATGCACTAGATTACTCTTTGTGCCAGCTAACTGTGGAGAGACTGGAGGATGCTGAGAATCGACACGGAGGTGCAACATTTGAATTCGGTATAATGGAGGGTAGTGAGGTCTAGATCTGCCATATTTATTTCTACCATGTTAAAACATCACTTACTTTGGAAATGGAAATAGACTTGAAAATCAAATGTACTCATCGTGCATTAGGCCCTAAATCAAACCAACCCAATGCTAGACCTTGCTCCATTATTAGCCTTTTGATATAGCACAAAGAACTAATTCTTAAGAAAGCTTGGTCACTTGGGAAGGTATGTTATGGCACAGAATGCATCTTTTCCACAATGCAATGCAGAAGGGCATCCATACCCTTTTCCTGATATTAAGACAGAAACAATTAAAATTCAGGACCCCTTACCCTAGCCGGTTAATAGTTCAATACCCCTCTGGACAAGTTACCTATGAGTCTGCAGTGGAGGCAATCGAGGACTTTCCATCTAATGGCTTTCTCTCCCAACTAACACTCCAGCACTTCAGAGGACCCAGAGAAACAGATAGATGACCACAGCAGGGCAGCTGGGACAACATAGCCAACAAGATACCCTCACAGCAATCAAGAAACTCCTAGATCAATTTGCTAGAAGACATCCGATTCCCTACATAGTAATTACTACAGAGGAGTGTGTGCTCCTCAGCCCTACTTTCCCTAGGCCTGCTCCTCCAGGGATCTCTTGCCATGTAAGAGGCGGCCTCCTGTGGGGGATGGGGAAGCTCGAGAGTTGGTGTCTGGATGGTTGCCCCTTCCTCTCCTTCTTAGTTCTAGGGGCGTTGCTGGGGCCTCGGCCTCCTCTGGGAGCCTCAGAAAGGTTGTGGCAACCGGGCTCTCTGACTACTCCCTGTACTCAAACAGTAACCGTATTGACCCTAAGTATGCTAAGCTCTTATTGATATGGACCACATCCTGTTACAGAGTGGCAGTAGGGATGGCTTTGAGGGCGGGGGAGGTATGTGTACACTGAATGATGCTTCTAACTGAAATAATATAAAGGGGCTAAAACTTGATCATATAAAACTGTAAAGCTCAGCTGGGGCACAGGAGAATGATTACCCCTGGAGCCCTGCGACCACATAATTGGTCAAACTATACCCCACAAGCAAAGATAGTGTTCACTTCCTCTCCTGTGCTAAACTACATCCTTGAAAAGGCAGACATGGCCTAGCACTGCTTATTGCTCTGAATAAATATGCTAGATGGGGTCCTTTACAAGAGTTGCCTATAGAAGGGAGAAGAATGGTTCCAGTGGAGATGGGGGATGGGTCGTGGATCCAGGGTTGCAGAGGTACCTATAATTACTATGTGTCAGCTTGTCCAGGTGATTTACTGAGGGGCCTTTGGTGGGGAGGTCATGCCATCAGTATGAGGGGCAACCAGGAGAACTACTGGACTTGGGAGGCTCCACTGTTCCTACCTGGGAGGGTTGGCACCTTCTCGTGGGTGGGGTTGCACTCTGGAGGCGTTCATGGCGGATGGTGGTGGGACACCACTTCAGGCCTCATACAAGACTTTCATTGGGCTTGAGAACTTATGGAATTAATGTCTGTCAGACCACAAATAGACTGGCCTTCAGGAAGCAATTTGGATCTTTTACGCTAACTCTATAACCAGATAACTAGCCTCTATATCAATGGGGCCTATGTTCATTTACAGCTATTCTCCCAATCCACTAACTTTCATTGGCTCTCAGGAATACAGGAGAGTAAACTTTGCCTAGCATAACATTTTTTAAATATGTTTATATCACTCTTAGAGAGCCAAGGTTTGTTGATAAGCCCCAGAAGAGATATTTTACTTTCCCCTCATATAGTGGAAAATGGGCAGATGGGACTGGAGTCGAGGGACTTTGCTATTGTCCCTTGGAAGGTTATGTACCTTTTCTCCCCAGACCCAACTTTTCTTTTCACCCCAAAACCTTTGATTGATTTACTGGCCCTCTTGTTTACCATTTCCCTACCTCTTATGTTCTCAAAATTAGGGCAAGGGTATCCCCAGGGAACAACTTTCAACAGAAGTTGTTGAAACTCACAGAGCAGGAAATCTTGCTCAACCCTGCTTACCCTCAGAGGGAGCAGGTTTTGGAAGTCATTTCAGTTGCATTACTGTATATAGTTACAGCTTTTCTTCAAATAATGCAGCCGTACTGGCTGTTCATTCCAAAAGTTTTAGACCCCACCCAGTTTTACATAGGAAATGCAGAGGCTGACCCTGTTGGTTGGCTGATCCCAGATATCTTATTCCCCTTCCTATTATTTCCCCAAAAAACACAGACACAGGATTGCATAAAGATTTTATTTATTATACTGCAGATAATAAACCCTAGGAGAGATATCCATATGGTGATAAAGAACCTACTTATGTGTGGCAGAGAGGAGGTTCTTAACAGTCACAAAATGCAAGGAGTGATGTCATGGGTCCCCCTTTAGAATAATTTCACATAATATGAATGGACTTACCAGACCAAAAGATATTGGACATTTAAGGCCCTGCAGAAAATGAAGCCTGATATTCTTCTAGTCCAAGAGACCCACTTAGACATACTTGAACATCAGAAACTATTAAAGTTTGGGTTCACAAAAATTGTGGAGTTCTCCTATAGGAGGGTAAGAGGAGGGAACAGCTGTGCTGATCCACAAATCCTCTACATTTACATTAACTGATCAATATTCAGACCCAGAAGGGAGCTTGGCACTAGCCATTGGTGCAGTCAAAGGCATTTTCTCACAATCTGTAGCACTTATGTTCCCCCAGAGTGGCGCCTCTGCAATCCAAAGATTAATAGGTCAAATTCTCACTAGACAAAGGGAATTTTGGTAGTGGGAGGAGATCTTAATTGTCTACTTAACCCTTCCCTAGATTCGTCAGCAACACACCCTTCAAAACAATCCACAGGACAACAGCACCTCTGTCGGCTGCTGAAAGATGTTGGTTTACTAGACTCCTGGTGTCAGCTGAACCCTAATAAGAGAAAATTTATGTATTATTCCTCTGAACATAAACACTATTCACGACTAGACTATCTATGTATTAGTCAGAAACATAAATCATTAATCCGAAGGACGGATATAAAAATATTCACCTTTCAGATCATGCCCAGTAGAACTTGAACTTGAAATCATCCAGGAACAGAAATTCACCCAGTGGAAATTCAACCCATCCCTTCGAGAGACCCAGAATTTCAAGAACTATTAAAAATAAAATACCAAATCATAGCTGACAATACTTCACCACAGATCCCACCCCAACTATTATGGGACACTATTAAAGTAGTCCTTAGAGGCATATAATTGCATATGCTTCACAAAAAAAAACAGAGGGACCTCAGGCTCCTTGAGCTCCAGGAGACTAAGGATTCTGCAGGAGCAACATATGGAGGGAGATAACAGTGTCTACATCCAATTGTGTCAAACACAAGCAAAATTCAATCCCTGTTAACAGTTAAAACAGAACAAGCACTCATGTGGCTTCGTCCGAAAATATTATGAGGAGGTGTTAAGGCCTTTAGACTTTTGGCCTACAGACTTGGAGACAGATACAAGAAGTCATGATTAGCAAAATAAAGACCCTAAAATTAATCTTCAAAATATGGCACTCGGCAGATTCTAGCAGTTTTCAGGGATTATTACTATTCGTATATTCCAACTCCTCTCCCCAAAACACAACAAATCATACAATTATTAGCACAAATTTATCTCCCAACCCTGACCCCATCCCAAAATGATTTTTTGGTCTCCCCAGTAACATTGGAAGACCTACATTGTACTATTAGAAACTCTGAAAAATGGGAAAAGCCCAGGTCCAGACAGTTTTGGGTCAGAATTCTACACGGCAACATGGATTCCATAAAACCCTTTAATTGAAGCCATGCAGGCCAGTCATAATACTACAACTTTCCCAATTTCCTGGAGACAGGCAACTATTTCTGCTATTTTGAAACCTAACAAACCCCTCAATTATGTGACTCATACTGCCCAATCTCTGTTTTAAACTAAGACTATAACATTTTCACAAATATCTTAGCACATAGACTAGATAATATACTCCTGAATAATACATCCAGATCAGTTGGGATGTATTAAAACCAGACAGACTATGGATAATATTAAGTGGACATTATTTCCTATTAATCACTCCACCGAACAAAACTTCCTCTCCTACTGCTAAGCCTTGATGCCCAAAAAGCATTTGACAGGGTATTGTAGAATTTCTCCATTCCACTCTGTCTGAATTTAAATTCCCACAAGGCTTCCTAGACACTATCAAGGAATCTACACTGACCGAGGCGACAGTTAAAATAAATGGATCCCATTCAACCAGATTTCCCCTGCAGAGAGGTACTCACCAGGGGTGCCCATTGTCTCCATACTTATTTGCACTATATGTTGAACCTATTGCCCAGTTCCTTAGGCAACAAACTGACTTGACTGGGTGGAACATAAAGGAACACAGCATAAAGTGGCTTATTATGCTGATGATTTACTTTTATATATCACCAACCCGAATCCTCTCTAGCCAGCCTGCCTAGATTACTTCCCATAATAGAACAAGTCTCTGGTTATAAAATAAACCAAGATAAATCCAAAGTATTAACCCTAACTGATGTCCCTTCCACCACAATTATGCAAAAATTTCCCTTAAAATGGAACAGACTATACTTAACATACCTGGGAATAAAAATCTTCCCCACCCATCTTCTTTATTAAAACTAAACTATGACCCTCTCTTTTGGACATAAAGCAGACTTAGATAGATGGTCTCAATTGCCAATATCAATAGTACCGAGAGTTCAGACTATCCAGATGAATGTATTACCTAGAATTGTATATGTTATGCAAAATATTCCTTACCTCCCAATATTAGAAAACTAAACAAATGGTCTAAGGCTATAAGTCTTTTCTTTGGAAAAATTCTAAGCCATGGATCACCCTCTACGGACTTCATTTACCAAGAAGAAGAGGAGGCTTAGCACTTCTGAATTTACACAAATACTTATTAGCGTCAGTTGTATCCTATATTTCTAAATGGCTGCTCCAAAAAACAAACACCGATTTGGACAACTTTAGAAGGACACTTGTCAGATATACCTTTAAGATATAGTTTAGTCTTTCAACTTGACCTTCCTCTGGAGAGGAGCAGATTCGGTATTTACAAAGCCATCATCCAATACTGGAGAAGGGTGCTAAATACCAAGGAACTATGCTCAGTAGCTCAGTGGTTCAGTATTTCTGCCAGAAGTGATAGATTCCTCCCAGGAGACTAGACTCTACATTCCGAACTTGGCAAGAGAAGTGACTTTCCCATACTTTTCAGTTTTACCAAAATGGGACTATTAAATCATTCCTCCAATTACAAAGAGAGTATGCATTACCCAGACAAGACTTCTTCCGACATTTGCAAATTAGGCATTATTTCACTAATGACCTGGCAATAAATGTGCTAGAACTTCAAACTCACCCTTTGCACATTACTTTAACACAACTTTCAACCCTTGATTCACAACAGCATTTGATCTCTCTCCGCTGTAAGATTCTCCAACAAACTTCCCTCAGTCTTCTGATTCTACCCAATTAAATTGGGAAACAGAGCTATTAGTAACCCTGACACCACAGGATTGGTTAAGAGTCTGGAGACTTCAACATAAAACTACCTGCTCATGCACCTGGAGAAGTACTCCTGGAAAATAGTGGCCAGATACTTCTGAACCCTTCAGGTCACAGCTAAGTTTCTGACCAGAGGAGATTAGTCCTGCTGGAGGGGTTGTGGGAAGGAACTGGCAACTCACACTCATATCCTATGGTCTTGCACAGTTCTTTCTGGATTCTGGAGAGTGGTAAATTGGACCATTGAAGAACTATTCCCCACTTTGGGGCCAGTCTCCCAACATCTAGCCCTACTGCTTCACTATCTGACCCACTTCAGAGACAAACATTCTATCTACCTAATAAGTATCATGCTCAGAGCAGTTCTTAAGTTTATAACTAGACTTTGGCTGAAACCAGACCCCCAGTCTCAAACTGAGAGAATCTTATCTATGACATATACAATGGAATATATGATGGACCAACTCCAAAACACAACCCCAGCTCTAACCAACAGATGGAACAGGTGTCCCCATCCTGCCCAGGTCTTATCCCATAGTGCGGCCTGGAGGAAGGGGACAATCTGGACTGTCCCATCTCCTTCAAGAAACAAAGGGTGGGGCTCAATGGATTACACTCCTTTTCTCTTATCTTGGATGATCCCGAGGAGCACTTCATTACCCCCAACTTGGAATTCCTCAGATCAATAGGAATCGGGGCCTAATACTTATTGATTTCATATATTACAGGAGCCTCCTCTATGCCTGACCCCCTTCATGGAATTTCTCCACATTGAACTTGTCACTTTATACCAGTCTTGTATTTATTTATTTCCTTATAATCAATTTTTAATTATGTGACAATCCCAGATGTGTAACTGTCTGCAGTTATTTTTTAGACCATTGCATTTGTATAATCCACTCTGTGTTCTTAAAATCTAGTAAAAAGACTTTAAAAAAGTTGTTCCAGTCTAGAATGTACTGTACTAACTGTACTGTACTAACAACATAGTGAATGTGTTCCTGATATGTTAAGAGCTACATCAAGCTGAACCATCTGTGCGAGCTAGGAGATGAGGTCAGTGAGAGGACGTAAGTAGACTACATCCAGGCTGTCATCAGCACATTATACGTGAATGCCAAAGAGGAAAAGAAGGCAAGGATATGGAGGACAGTGAGGATCTTGACCATGAACCTCAAATGACACCAAAGGATGTCCAGCATGCTGTCCTCACCTTGCTTCAGGCAGTGGAACAAAGACCCACCATCATACTGGAGTGGAACCACATTACCTATGTGGAGAAGAACTGAAAACTGTAAACAGTCACAGACCCAATCAAAGGCTGTCCAGGATTACTTTACACATAAGAAACCAGGAAAAAGTAAACCACCAGATATGTACAGTAATTTCTGAGAATGAACTGAGGAGTATTAAACTAGTGTACTGCACGCTTACACTTATAAAGTTCTTTTAATGTTTTTCTAGCAGGTTTGTTATTAAAAGTTAATAAACATACAAACATAGACAATGATGTCAGAAAAGACTGATGGTTCATCCAGCCTGCCCATGATTCCCTATCAAACATGGGGACCTATTGTTCATACAGGGTTTTATCCCTATCTACCCCCATTCCCTCACTGTTAGTGTCACCCTGAGCAGCCACTATGCTGTTCACTCTATTCCAACCCTGCTTGAACCAATTAATGGTTTGGCACCCGCCATCTTGGCTGATAGACTGTTTCTCAGTTCCTCCACCCTTTCTGTGAAATATTGCTTCCTCTTATCCCTCTTGGACCACCCTCCTGTCAGTTTCCATTCTTACCCTCATCATCTCAACCTGTTACTGAGGCTAAATAATTCCCCACAGTTCTCCTTGTTTATTACTTTCAGAAGTTTGAAGGCCTCAGTCATATTTCCCTCTCCCATCTGGTCTCCAGCGAGTATGTGTTTCATGCATTGAGGTGTTCCTTGTAAGACCTGCCCTGTTAGCCCTGAATCATCTTTGTCACCCTTTGCTGTGCTGTCTCCAGCTTGTCCTTATCTTTCCTGAGGGAGGACTCCAGAACTTGGCACAGTACCCCAGATGTGGCCTCACCAATTATCTATAAAGAGGTAGCGTTATCTCTTTACTTCTGCTGTCATTTCTTCTCCCAATGCATCCCAGCATCCTGTTTGTCTTGCTATAGGCCTAGTTTCACCAGCTTGATTGTTTGAGAGAGTCACTAATGATTACTCCTAGGTCCCACTTGTCAGCTGTAGTGCTAAGTTTTATCCCACCCATCCAGTACTCTGATCTGGGGTTCTTGTTCCCTTGGTGCATCAGCATATACCTTTTGGTGTTGAATTGAAACTGTCAAACCTTGGACCATCTCTCAAGCAGGTCACATTGCATTTCGCTGTTTCCTTATCACTATCCACCCTCCCACAGAGCTTAGTGTCATCTGCAAAGAGACACAGCTTTCCTAGATTCCTTCTTTAATTGTCATTGATGAACATATTAAAGAGGACTGGCCAGGACAGATCTCTGTGGTACCCCACCTGTGACCTCCCTCTTTTCTGGATTTGACCCTGTTAACCACAACCCTCTGCTGCCTCTCCTTTAGCCAGTTACCTACCCATCTTTCTATGTCCCTGGCTGCACCACATTCTCCATTTTCTTCAGCAGTTTTCTGTGACACACTGAGATGAAAGTCTTGCTGAAGTCGAAGTAGAGTAAATCCACAACATGGTCCCTATCTTGTCTGACAAGACCTCCCAAGCCATGAACCTGTGCTGTTTACTATCCAGGGAACCATTGCTCTCCAGGTAGTCCATGAGGTCCTCATTGACCATTGGATGCCATCAGCTTCCTACAACAGAGGTAAGACTGACATATCTGTAGTTTCCTGTCTTGTTCTTGCCATCCCTTATAGAGGGATCTATGTCCACCACCTTCTAGTCCTTCAGAACTACCCCTTCTGTAATGAGCTATTGAATAGTCCTACCAGGGGTTCAGCCAATTCTGCTGCTAGTTACCTGAGCACTCTCAGATGCATACCATCTGGTCCTGGGGCTTTATCTATTTGTGGGGCTGACAGCTCTTTCTGGACCCTTTGCATGTAAATACTCACTGACTCATATGCAGGACCCCTTTGTGGCTGCTTTGATGCCACTCAGAGGTAAGGGCCTGATGTACTCTCTTGTGATGACAGAACAAAAGTAATTATAGGACAGGAGCTTTGTGCCCATCCTCTTCTATCACCTTACCTCCCTCAGATAGCCAAACAATTCCCCTCTTTTCTTACTTTTTCACTGAAATACTAGAAAAATAGTTTTTTCTGCTCTTGACTCCTCCACAGTACACAGCTCTGTGTCTGCTTTTGCATCCCTAATGGCCATCTTTGTCTCATTTTCAGAAAGTATTCTCCCATTTTCCTCCCCTGCTTTTCTTTGTGCCTGGAGAAGGCCTTTCTTTTGTCCTCACTACTTCTCTGACCCTTACTGAGAACCCTAATGGTCTCTTGAACTTGTTCTTTTCAGTTACCATTCTTATTCATAACTTAGATGCCTCAAGAATGGCTCTCTTTATTGCCCCATCTCTTTCCACTCTCTCGTGATGCTGTCTATCCCAACTAACGTGTCCCAGACCAACTCCCTCAGTCTGTTGAAGTCTGCCTTCTCTAAAATCAAGGCTGTCAGCTCTTGAATGGAGTCTTCTGATCCCAAGGGCCAATTCAAACCAAATGGAGTTGTGGCTGCTGTTCCCAAGTGGCTCTGCTACTCATAGCTTCTACAACCTCTGATATGGTGAGCACCACATCAAGAATCACATCCTGCCTGGTGGGTTCCTTAAGTAGCTGTACCAGTAGACAGTCCTGGAATGTATCCAGCAAAGCTTGTGCTCTTGCCTGCTGGAATATCCCAATCTATGTCCGGCAGGTTCAGTTTATTCACTAACACTATTTCCTCCTTTGCCAGTCCCTTTCCATTTCTTCCTGATTACCCTGTCCCTCTCTTCCCTTGCCCATGTGGTCTATAGATCACCTCCAAGGAGTAGTTTCTTGTCTAAGGTCGCTGTAGCTGCACCCACAAAGACTCTGTCTTCCCATCACTACCTTGATGCATACAACTTCCACAGTCTCAATACCATCCCTGTCACAAAGGGCTACACCTCCCCTTGAACTTTTCCTGTATCCTCTTGAATATTGAGTAGCCTAGGACTGTCAGGTCCCAGTCATTATTTTCTGACGTCCTAGTTTACGTAATGCCCACAAGGTCCATCTCAGTGTCTGCCAACATAGCCTGGAGCTCACTGATTTTACTACCTGGGCTCCTGGTGTTAAGGCAGGCCCCTTCAATTGAACTCCTGAACCCTTTTGTTATTTACCTGTCTTTATCCCTTGTTCTTCCTACTCTTCTTAACTTTTCTCTTTTGTGGTGATTGCACACTTTGTGTTTCCCCTTTCTATTGTTCTTTCCCCAGAACAGTTTGAATCTCAACCTTCCCCCCTTTGTGCTGCTACAAGCCCACAGATATGAGGAGAACTAGCTAGGTTCCCCTTCCTTACTACTATTACCATGGTTCCCCTAGTCTCAGTCACCTACACAGTCAGTTTTACTGTCCAATACAGACATCAAACTTCTGTTCCAGCACCCTGGCCCCTTCTCTTTTAGGTGGAGCCATCACTGTTGAAGAGCCTCCTATCCCAGAAGTTTCCTGAGTCTCCCAAAAGTGGTACCCTTCTCTTGACAGCATCCCTTAAGCCATCCATTAAGCTCCTCTATCTCATTCCTCCTTATTCCACCCTTCTTCAAAATATGATCCTTGCACCTCATGTGGATGCTGTAGTCAAAACAATGCACCAGAAGCTTGGCCTCCTGTACAGGCTTATCCCTATCTTTCTAAGAAGGCTTGTCTAGCCATTGCTAGCATTACCATAATGCCATTAATTTTCTATGGTGCCCCTGCTTTACAGTTCATTTGTGACACTGAACTGTGCAGGCTAAAAATACCATATAACAGAAATGGATGATTTGCAGCACCTGCTCCACATAACACCATTGCAAGGTGTTTCCTGCACTAGTTGGTCCTCTTTGACTCAAGACTCCATTATCCAATGTGCTGCCTAACCTTCTAGCTATTGAAACTTTCAACACCCCTGGCTTTTACGGTATAATCAGGCTTAAGCAGCATACAGGGCTCCTTGAGATCCACTGCTAGCTCTTTATTATAAATTCCCAAGGTACAGTCAACATCTGGTAGGAGATTCTTTGCTTTCATTACTCCCTCTTCTTGGAACTCACTTCCCAATGAGATCCTTAGCTGCCCCACTCTTGCACTGTTTAAAGAAGGTAAGGCCTTCTCTAGTGGAGCCACCTGTGGGGACAAATCCTACATTGCAAAAATAGTTTATAATAATTTCATTATTTTGCATTATTTTATAGTTACTATTATATTTTCTTTATAATGCCTAGTCGGTAGTGTTTAATTAAACTATTAGGCTGGAATGTAATTAGAAGTAATACAAAAACAGCTAATTTAAAATTCTAAAAGGGTTTAGCTTTTAAAACATGCCTGTATAAACTTAAGAAAACAAAAATTGGATCCCAGACTGCTTCTTTTAACAGTGGATGTGCCTAATTCACTACCCATCTGTAGGCCTCTCAAAGGTGTAATATTAAGGGTCTTCGTGGATCTCTGCTTGGAGGAAGAGACAATCTGATAAGGGAACCATGACAATCACTTGCCAAGTGAGATTTATGACATTGTACTGCCATGCACCAAATGGCTGGTTTAAAGAAAAGTAGAAAACATTCAATGCATTTTACTGTTGAACAACAACTTTTGTTGGCTGAAAAGCCATCTTTGATACTATGGACACCAAATCTATATAATCTGGTAAAGGACATTTTCGTCTATCACAGAACCAAGTGTTATGACTAGAGCAACCATAGAAACAATATTATTTACTCAGGTATTCTGTGCAAAAAGTCTAGAAACTGGCATATCTGTGTTTGATATCTTTGGAGAAGTCAGCTCTTAAAAAGTTGAAAGATAGAATTTTTATGTGTGTAAGTTGGTGCATGACTAAAATATATTGTCTTATAGTATATGGTTGGGACTTATTGTGGATGGAAATCGGCAGCTGCTTGAACCTTGTTGTAGATGGTTCAGAGTCAGAAAGTTGTTGTACTATTGTTCTGACATCACATCGATAGTACAACAACTTTTCAGCCCTGACCTGCCACTCTATTGACTAACTGAACCGGCTCCAGTGGGGAGAAAACAAAAACATGGTGGTGCAATTTAGTGACGGCTGATCAGTGATCCACCTAGTTTTGACACAAAAGCTACACATGGGTCTGTGTCACAAAAGTTACGTTTTCTTTTGTTTTAAATTCAAAAATGCAGTGCCGAAAAATGAAAACAGCAGCCAGAGAGAGCAGGGCACAGAGAACCTAGAGCAAGCAGGAGCATCAGAGATGGGGAGAAGCACACAGGAGTTGGGGCAGCGACAGCTAAAGTGAAGCTAGGTAATTTACAATGGGCAAGGGAATGAAGCAAGCGAATCAATAAGTCCCAACCATATACTATATAAAACAGTGGATGAATGACCATTCACAACAAAGGCCATTTTCCATTCGGTAGCTGATGACATCAGCGACCTCTCAATCTCGCTTTGAGGTCTATGATGTCATCAACACTCCTGATGGAAAAACAGCCTTGTTGTGGATGATCATCCATCCACTATTCTATATGTGGTAAACAGCTTGACAGCCTTTAATAAATGTGTTTTCTCTGAAAACAAGAAAAAAAACATTTTCAAAAAAATGTATTGCTTTTAAGAACTTTCCTAACAATGGATTTAAAGAGATAGGCTTATTATGCCCCTTTTATGCAATAAATATATTTTCACATTTTTTCTAAGAGATTGGTGCCCTTGTACTTTATGAAGTTTGTGTGTGCTCTACTTTCTAGTGTTTTGGGATTTAAAAGAGACTTACTTGCTTTGTAGCCCATGAAATGAATAGTAAGCTCATTAAATTCTTTTGAGATATTTTGCTGAAAACTAATGTTATAACCATTATTAGGTTATCTCAGAAAACATTTGCCTAAAAAAATAAGAGACACTTCAAAAGACTGATTTTGATTAGCTAAATTCAGAAATGTTTGTTTTAAGACTGTGGCTTATAGCATTAAAAAATAAAACAGATAACTTTTGACTAAAAGGTAACATGTACCAAAAGAGGTGGTCCTAAAAGAAGAACTGGCCACCCCTACATCATTCACATAATCCAATCAAAGCAGGTACAGTTTGCAAAAATGATGTTATAATTATGCTCTGGCTCAGAGGTAATAAAGCTAACCACCATGAGAGTCAGGCCAAATTCTTCCTAAATCTGATGCTGAAAGGATCTGTGTTCATGAAATGGACTTTTGCCATTATTTAATACTGTTTTAAATTTCTCACCAAAACCTAAACAAAGGACTAAGCCTGACTTTTTCATGTCTGTACCAGCCAAAAGGCAAGCCTGCATTGCTGTGTTGATGCCAGATGGGGACAAGGTCCAGGGTTCGAGTGTGGATAGAGTAAAGACAGGAACAACAACAAGATCCAGCTACTAAAAGGACTTTTGCCATCAAGGAAAGAGAAAATTCTCACCAACATTCTGAAGTTAAAAGGAAAACCTGGGCCAGCCCAGTGGCACTGAGGCTGAGGTGCCGGAGGCCACACTCGCACCACGCTGGTGACCAGGGTTCAGATGTGAGCCGGGCCACCGGGTCAGCAGGGAGGGATAGGATGGAGCATCTGAGGAATGCTCTCCTATCCCAGGAGGGATCAGGGTTACATCGCCTGTAGCGGTCCCTGGTGATGACTTGGGACCGCTATCAGAGTGATGCAAGAGGGTGGAGTACGACAGACATCGACTATGTGCCTGCATGTCATTGCACACCAGTACCTGCAAGGAGGAGAAAGTAGAAAATCAGGCTCCAGGTCAGGCAGCATGAGCTTCCGACCCAGCTGCCTGATCTGAATGGCGCCTCCTCAATCTGGATCCTGTTTAGTGAGTTGAGCTGGCAGCTCTCACCACCTTGCCATGGGGGTAATCCATAGGGGCTTGAAGAGGATGGCCTGATCTCAGTGTCAGGGCTGAGGGGTCGGTCGGGATGTATCGCTGACCGGAGCCCGGGAGAAAACATGTAACCAAAAAAATAAAATAAAAGGAAAACCCAAACCCTTCAACTAACCAAATGTCTTAAGTATTATTTTTGGTATTTTTATAATATTCTACTTGTAGATGGGGTTGCATGAAAAATAGTCTATATTTGAAACTTAGATACATAAGAAGTTATTAAAATCTATACAAAGATATATAAACATTTTGCATGTAAAAAGTATTTGAACAAGTTTTATACAAAAGAAATACTCTAAGACACTTGTGCAAAAAATGTATACGAGCTTATACATAAATAATGGTATTGTTCACAAAGGCATACTAAAGCAGTATGTTGTGGATAGTTACTTTATTCATTACTTTTGAATTTGTGTTGATTTTTTTGTTGTATTTGTTTATTTTCTGAAAGCTTTGTTGTTTTATATCTATGCTGCATTTTATAGTGTTTACAAGACTTTATATTTATGTAACAGTTACTAGTGATTAGTTATATTGTACAGGAAAACATAAAATCTGTTTTATATAATTCCAAGGGTGTGTCCAAAATGTTTTTTCAGAATTATCTAAAACTTTTATACAATAGGTTGTCAAAAGGAAAACATGAGCCAAATTTTACTTTGTTTCTATAATTTATAGAAGTAAGGCTTGAGGTATAGCCAAATGTCAATGCATAGCTGATATTCCAGCCTATTACTCTAACATTTTGGGGCCCATTAGGGATTTATTTATTTTATTTATTTATTTAGTTTTTGTTAACCGGGTAAGTGCACTAGCCAGCAAGTGACTGTTTTCAGGCACGACCGGAGGTAAAATTACAGAACATAATGATACAGTAAGGATAACGAAAATACATGATGCAGAAATACAGGAAGATACATATGGCAGGATACAATGCATGACAAAGGAAAATACAAGGCAAAATACATTTTCAAGGACATTTTCCATTGAGCGCATACATAAAGAGCATTGAAGGACCTAGGAAAGGGGAGAGGATAGGTGTAGGGTAAGCCAGAAACAAGATGGAAAATGACAAAGGGGGAAGGTGAGGGGTGAGGAAAGGATAGAGGGAAGGATAGAGGGCAGGGCCAAAGCGGGGGCTAAAGAAATGGCTAAGAATATAAGGACAGAGAGGCGGTGGCAGGAATAGGGAGGTAGGAGGGTAGAGGAGGGATGGCTGGGAGAGGAGGGAGGGAGTGAGGTTAAAAGAAAGCCGCAATCGGCGCGGCGATACAAGATTCCAACCTGCGGCGAGTCGTTGGAGCCCAAAGACGGCAAGCGGAGAAAGGGTGACAGGGGTTACAGCAAAAGACTGCAACAGCGCAAAAGGTAACAGAATGCGGCTGGGCTGGTGGAACCGATAGATGGCAGGGCAAGCGTGATGATGCCGGGTAAGAGGAGGAGAGAAGCGAAGAGTTACGGCAGTAGCGGAAAGGTAACAACGCCAAGCCGAGCCAGTGGAACACGAGGCGGCAGGGCAGGGAAGAAGAGGTCGGTAGGAGGAGGTAAGTTTACGGCAAGTGGAGGTAATAGGAACAATGCTAAGCTGGGAGGTGGGACGAGCAGAGCGGGCAGGGGTGACTCAGGAGGAGGTAAGGCGAGGCAAGCAAGCAGAGAAAGGAAGGGAGGCAGAGGGGAGGGAAAGGAGAGTGCAGGAGATGTGGTCGGGGAAGAGAGGAGCAGGGCAGTTGAGTGAAGGAAGGCTGAGAGGTGAGGGGAGAAGAGAACAGGGATCAAGGGAAGCCAAGTGGTGGCCGGAAGTAAACAACAACTTGTAAATGGCAAATAATATTTGGCATACAGTCAAACAGATTCAAGCAGCAATTATAGTAAACACCACATAACAACCATTGGGAAAGGCACAAGTGCTAGCAACAAGGAAGTGGGAAAACAGGTTAAGAGCAAGGATGTCGGTAGGATCAAAGCAAACACATTTGTCCAAAGCAGTAAGAAAAATCCTGAGTTTTCCCTAAAAGTTGCATGAGTAGGGACATCCTTAGTTCCTGAGGCAGCAGGTTCCACAGGTGAGGAGCAGCATAATGGAAGGAGCCCATGCCCTTTTTGTCCGACAGAGGGGATGGATAATAAGGTTTGATCTCAGATCTAAGGTTCCGTGTGGAATAGCTGGTCTCAGGAGTTCTGATAGGATAGCAGGTTTGGATGTCCTTATGATGGTATCTGATAGATTGTACAGGTAGTATTGTCTGGTAGAGGAGGGAGAGCCAGCCAAGGTCTTGATATAGTTGGCAGTGATGCTGCAGTCGAGGTGCTTTGGTTGCATACCTGCATACATTATTGAGTAGTGTCCCACAGATGCAGTGCAGATTTATTGGCCAAAGACAGAATGGGACAACCATATGTAGGGATAATTGTTTAGTGACCATAGAGTTCACACCTTGGATCTGTATAAGAATAGATGAAAAGCTGCTGAATCAAAGCTACTGAAATGCATAAGTACTATTTTTTTTGTTTTGCTTTTCTCTGAGTCTAAAGTTACCTTATTTAAAAGTAGGAGCAAGTTCTGTAGATAAGCAAAATAGACTCCTGACTGACAGTCTAAGAACTGCAAGACTACAAGTGAAGACCCCTGAGGCATCCTTGAAACTTATATTGAGTTATTGAATTGTTGTTTAAAGTTTATTGCCATTATTGTTGTTGTTATTGTTTAAGAGTTATCATTGCTAAGCCATAACAACCCAAACTGTGAGAGCAGATTTTCTTAAAACTGAGGCAGTGATATATCCTCCAACATCCCATCCGACTTCTAAAATTCAACATGAAAGCATAAGAGAATTAGTAAAAGCTAATTAAAATACCCATTGCTGTTTGATAGAATTAGTCAGCAGGAAAAATGCTGGAGGATATATCTTCTGAATGGTAAACTTACAGGTTGGTAAGTTGGTCAGGTTGAAGTACTGTATTGCAGAAGCTGGCACAAAGAAGATACTGTAACTACAGTATTAGCGCCAAGTTTGTCAAGCAATTTTATGAGATTCCTATCCTTCAAAACATTGAAGGAAAAAATCTTCTAAAAATCTTTTGTTATACTTAGAATGGACACAAGATGGTGTGTACTGGGTCCAGTCCTTTTAATGTTTTTATAAGTGACATTGCAGAGGGACTGGAAGGAAAGTATGCCTCTTTGCAGATAACACAAAGATCTGCAACAGGGTTGATACACAAGGAGGCATGGAAAGGATGAGAAGGACTTGGCAAGGTTGGAGGAATAGTCGGAAGTATGGCAGCTAGGATTCAATGCAAAGAAGTGCAAATAATGCACCTGGGAAACAAAACCCAGGGAAGATTACACAATGGGGGTAGTAACAAAACAAAAAAGGAAAGGGACCTGGGGTAATCATATCAGATGGCCTTAAGGTTAGCAAGCAATGTGAGAAGGCAGTAGGAGAGCTGGGGTATACTGGGATGCATAGGAGAGGCATCACCAGCAGAAAACAGGAAGTTGTTATCCCTCTGTACAGACAGTTGGTGAGACCCCATCTGGAGTACTCGTCCAGTTCTGGAGACCCCATCTCTGCAAGGACATAGACAGGATAGAGGCAGTCCAGAGGAGGGCAACTAGAATGGTGCAAGGTCTGGAAGAGAAGCCATACGAGAGAGACTAAAAGAGCTTAATATGTATATCCTTGAGGAAAGAAGGGAGAGGGGGACATGATAGAAACATTTAAGTACCTCAGTGGAATCAACAAAGTCCAGGAGGGTAGCATCTTTCAGAAAAAGAGACATGCAAGAACAAGGGACACAATTTAAAGATGGGGGGTGGTTCAAGAGCAATGAGAGGAAGTATTTTTCACAGAGAGGGTAGTGGGTGCATGGAACAGCCTTCCTGAGGAGGTTGTGGGGTCTAAAACTGTGGCAGAATTCAAGAATACATGGGACAGACATAAGGTAATTGTTGTGGGGTAGGAAGAAATATGCGTTGGTTAACCAGGATCTGCGGCTTATCCTGTAGGTAGGAAATGGGCAGACTAGGTGAGCCAAGCGGTCCTTATCTGCCATCAAAGTCTATGTTTCTATGTTTGCATGCTTTACTATTACTATAACAGGCAAGCTTTTGTCAAAACAAGGTAGTGTTTAAGGATGCCCAACAGGTAGCATCCTGAAATCAAGTGGCAATGGAAGAAACATTCAAAAGTATGTTTCCCCAAGTACAGTATAATGTAATTAAATTTTACCAGAAATGTTATACTGTTCATTATTCTAACACTGATGGTTACATGTTATTAAATTTTGTGGCCAATGGTTCAAATCCAGTTGATGAGAGTTTTGCTTATACTTTTTGTTTCTCTAATGTTGATGCCTACATGTTATTAAATGTTGTCAATGGTTCATTTAATTGAATTGAATTGAATTTTATTTGGTAACTAGGTTAGCTCCACTGAGCATAAAAAGGCCTTGTTCAGGGATTACCTGGGTCAGAGCGAACATACAATGAACACATTTACAGTCCGAGCATACCTCTCAGCTGTCCCTGATTTTCAGGGATATCCTGATTTTGTCTCAGAAATTTCCTCTGTCCATCCTAAATTTAACATTTCTGTCACCAAAGAGTAGGGATTTAGAAACATGGAAACATAGAATATGTCAGCAGAAAAAGGCACTTTTGCCCACCCAGTCTGCCCTAAAATTTTCCTACCTCCTATGTTACCGCAGATCCTTGTCAATCCCGCCTCCCTTTCTCCGTTATTAATGTTCCTTGTGTCTATCTCCATGCATGTTTGAATCCTGTTACCATTTTGGTACCCATCACCTCACTGGGAGTTTGTTCCAGACATCCACCACCCCTTCCTTATGTCCCTCTGAGCCTCCCCTCCTGTTCTGAATCATGGCCCCTTGTCTTTGAGCATCTCTTTTTCTGTAAAATACTACCCTCCTGTACCTTATTAGTCCCCTTGAGGTATCTGTATGTTTCTATCATGTCTCCTCTTTCCTTCTGTCCTCTATTTCATATTTGAATCTCAAAACAATGCCAGCCATTGGTGTTACAGTCTCATTAAGAAAATGCTATTCATACTAAGAAGCATTTGTACATAGCTTCTGGAACTAATATTACTGTTTTTCAGATGTGTCCCTGATTTTGGTCATTTGTCCCTGATCATTTTAAGTCATGTCCCTGATCTGTGATGAAGGAGGTTGAAAGGTAAGGCTGCAAGTTGGTATAGAGATTCAAATCCAGCTGATGGGATTTTTCCAAGTATGACATAATTTAATTATTGTTTCATATTTTCTATAATTGTAACAGTGATGTTTACAAAGTATTTCTATTTTTTGTTTTAAACTGTGCATGTAGCAGCTTAATTAAACATTTTAAAAATTGGTTTGAAGACTTCAGCTGTGACACAGCATAGGAAAGGAAAGGAAATTGTTTAACCAGGAATGGCACATTAATCCAGAGCTTGTTTCCAGGTGCGACCTAAGACCACAAGGAAGTTGGAGTGACTTGCTCAGGGTCACACAGTATACAAGTGGGAGCTGATGGGATTCAACGAGGTTTCCAGGTTTGCAGCTCAGTGCTCTTAATCATTACACTATACTGCCTCCTACGTACGTATGATGCACTGCACAATATGATGGCTGCATGCTAATAGAATTTTGTAGTCAGTGGTTTGAATCCAGCTAATGGGATTGTTTCATGTACAGCATAAATTTGCAAGTATACCATAAATAAATTATGTGCTTCGTGCTTTCTATAATTTGTTACCATGATGTTTTCCAAAATTATTTCTGGTTAAGATCTGTTTTGCTTGAAACTGTGCATATGACAATTAAGTGAAGCATTTTAGAGGTTAGTTAGAACACTTCTATTGTGGTGTAGCATGATAGTTACATGTTGTTAGATTTTATGGTTAGTGATTCAAATCTAGCTGATGGGAGTTTTACAAATATCACATAAATTCATTTTTGCCTCATGTTTTATACTATTTGCTACTATAATGTGGATGGCTTCATGTTTTAAATTGTTTGGTTAGTGATTCGAATCCAGCTGATGGGATTTTCAGTCTAACAAATTAATTGTGTGCTTCGTGTTTTCTATAATTTGTAACAGTGATGTTTTCCAAAAATATAGTAGCTTAATTAAACTGGATGGGCCATAAGGGCTTTTCTGCTGACAACATCTATGTATATAAAAATTATTTATGGTTAATATTTATTTTGTTTGAAACTGTGCATATGCTAGTTTAATTAAAGCAGCAGTGCAATGAAAATGCTTTTCAAAAAGTCTAGCTGCAGCTACAGTTAGGAAAATACTAGCATACCTTTCAAATGTACTTTTTGGTACCTCCTATGCTGTATACCATGAGTCTCATTATGTTTCCGATCTTAGCCGTTGCCAGGTCTACAATGTTATGTTTATGTAAACGTGGTGGCCATCTTTTTCTTGAGGAAAAACTATACTAAAACATTCATTAAATCATCACATTTTGGCAGAATAAAAATATTATACCACCAAATAAAATGGGAAGAAGTCTGGAATCTTTTAAAGTGAAAAAGGTAGGGTCATTTTTTGCCCAATTTCATTGTACTGCAGCTTTAACCATTTTAGAAGTCAGTTAGATGATCTCTGCTGTGGTGCAGTATGATAAGTACATGTTCTTAAAATTTTTGTGGTCAGTAGTATGAATCCAACAGATGGGATTTTTGAAGAACAGCAAGAATTCATTTTTGCCTCATGTTTTGTACTACTTGTTATTCAAATGTTGATGGGAACGTTATTAAATTTTGTGGTCAATGGTTCAAATCCATCTGATAAGATTTTTCTGAGTATAACATAAATTAATTTTGGGATTCTTGTTTCCTATCATTTGTAACACTGATATTTTCCAAAATTATCTCTGGTTAATATCCGTTTTGTTTGAACGGTGCATATAGTAGTTCAATTAATTATTTTAGAGATACCTTAGTTATATTTTCGTGGTCAGTGGTTGAATCAAGCTGATTGGATTTTTTCAAGTACTGTATAACTTACAGTACATTAATTTTGGCTTCTTATTTTCCGTTATTTAAAACAGTGATGTTTTCCAAAAAATATTTCTGGTTAATATCTGTTTTGCTTGAAACTGTGCATATGGTAGTTTAATTAATGGTTTTAGAGGTTGCTTTAAAGAGTTTTACTGTGGTGTGGTATGATCAGTACATGTTTTTTCATTCTGTTTACTCCCATATCTGAGGGCCCACATTCCTGAGGGAGCCACAGCCCCATCCCCAGATGTCCACCAGCTGGCCATCTTTCCCCAGGGCTTGCCCTCCCAGTGGGGTCCGTGGGGGTATCCCAGGACCCACCAAGACTGGATCCAATTCTGGTCGGCACCCGGCTGGTCAGGGAGTGAGATCTGTGAGCTTCTCCTTCATCCAGCCATTGGAGATCTTACCCTGGTTTCTCCCTCTAGAGGTAGGGCATACAATGACGCTTAAAGACAGTGCTATGCACACTGCTGTGCATATCCCATTGGGCATCTTCCCCATCTCCACCCACTGCAGATAGTGTCAGTGTGCCCCCCAGCCTCTGCTAGGGGCCAGGTAAACACCGACCACTGATCACTTGCCACCCGGAGGAGGAGGAGGAGAGCTGTCCCTGGGATGCTGATCTTCCTCCACTAGCCAACCCCCAGTAACCCGCTCATACCATGAACATGGGTTACTGGCATGGCAGGAGGTAAGGCAGGATGCCTCAGCCCTCCACACCACAGGGCAAGCTTAGATAAATACATGTTGATATATGTTTGTGGTCAGTGGTTCAAATCTAGCTGACTGGCTTTTTTCCAAGTATAACATAAACTGATTTTGTGTTTCATGCTTTCTATAATTTGTAACAATGATGTTTTCCAAATATTATTTCTGGTTAATTTGTGTTTTGTTTGAAACTGTGCATACAGTAGTTTAACCATTTAGAGGTCAATTTAAAAGGTTCTACTGTAGTGTAGTATGGTTAGTACATGTTGTTATATTTTTGTGGTCAGTGGTTTAAATTCAGCTATTTAGATTTTTTCAAGTATAACATGAATTAATTTTGCATTTCTTGTTTTCTATAATTTGTAACAGTGATGTTCCCAAATTATTTCTGATTAATATCTACTATGTTTAAACTATGCATATGGTAGTTAAATTAATCATTTTAGAGGTTAGTCAGAACACTTCTGCTGTGGTGCAATACGATAGTTACACAAGCAATAAGACACGATGTGGTGTGGGTTGGCCTGTTAGAGCATGCCCTAGGTGTGATGTGAGCATGAGGCACTTGCACTGAGTGCCTTTAGCACCTGGGAAGTGCTCTTATCAGCCATAATCCACACCTCGGAATGTCATATGTGCTTATAAAATGGACCCACCACCGTAAAGAAGTTCATTAAAAAATGCACATAAGTGTACATAAAAAATTTAAAAATATGATTATATTAGTACAACCTCCCCATCCCCCAAGAAATCAGTCCCTCTCATTGTCTTGGGTGGAGCTCTTTCATTAAAAGTTACTAGTAGAGGTTGTTGTCTGTCTGTGTCTCCACTACACACACACATTTTTTTGTTTAATATTTATTACTTTGACCATGCAGTTTTAGTTACAGCCAGTGGGAGCAAGTGTGTTTCATATCAGCTGACATACTTACTGTGATGTTTGTTGGGCTCCCTCCTCCAAGATACAGAAAATATTTTTCTGTCTTGTTATTTCATTTTTGTATTTTTTTTTTTTGCATTTCTCTTCTTAAATCACTTTCTTCCTTCTGTTTACATTAAACAGATGGCCTGACTAGGGCCAAATGTGTTCCTCAGCTGCTGCCATATAGTCATTTCTGCTTTATGGGTGGGTTCACAGTTCTCAAACTGTAACAGTTACTGAGGCTGAAAAAACAAACTCCCTTGCTAATGCACTGCACTTTTTGATATGAACTTGTGGGTTGTCATGGCTTGCATTAGAAGGACAGTATGAAAGGGGATGGACTCTGGGGATAGAAATGTTGAGCAGTGGGAGCTAGAGCTGGACCTGCAAGGAAAAGCGGCAGTGAGTAAAAGAAAATTATTTAGGGCTCCTGTAGGAAGGGGACCTTGGATACATTGACAGGCATTTTGTGGTTTCTCTTTTGGTGCCTCCGCCCTCCTGCTGCAGCTGCTGTATTGTCCAATGGATGTTAACCAAGAGCTGCAGTGGGAAAGGTGTGACATGGCATGCATTGATTTAATCATATGCTTTGTTTTGGTTGGCACAAGTAGTGCTGGTTTGAGTTATGTCCTGATGTGAACACGGCTGTAAGAGGCTACCACCAATCAGAATGCAGGAAATTTTATAAGTGTTAGATTTTGTGATCAATCATTCAAGTCCAGCTGATGGGATTTTCAGAGTATAACATAAATTCATTTTGTGCTTTATGTTTACTATAATTAGTAACAGAGATGTTTTATTTCTGGTTAATATCTGTTTTGCTTGTGGAAAGAAAGCCCACTCACCCCTGCAAACAGGACACAACAGCAAAAACTTAGGATTTCCGATTTAATCCAGCCATGAAGTTGAACAAGCAATACTAGAACACAGGGCTCCTGTCCTGTCTACGTTTAGCTTCCTGGAGGCTTCATCAGATCTGATGAAGCCTCCAGGGAATATAACATAAGACAGGGCAAAGATTAGCTGCACTGCTTGTTCAACTTATGCTGGATTAACTAGGTGAACCCTAGGTTTTGCTCTGACTCTGCCCTGCCTTCTTTTACATCCATCCTATCCA
The DNA here is from genome assembly GCA_016271365.2 of Neoceratodus forsteri. Lineage (NCBI taxonomy): Eukaryota > Metazoa > Chordata > Ceratodontiformes > Ceratodontidae > Neoceratodus > Neoceratodus forsteri. Next base: position 1,646,143,011 of record CM057455.1, on the reverse strand, counting down.
ACACCTGGAAAATTCATGCCCCATGCGAGGCCCATGTGAAATCATCTCACCACCCTTGGTTACACTTCATCTAACTGACATGTGCAAGTGTTGTGATCTTCATATGCTCATTTCAAGGCCTCCCACTCCCCTGTGACCACTAACTTTACATGTCCCTATGGAATGCTTGCACTGAGGCTATTCACACTGCCAAGGCCCTTTATTTCAAGTCCAACCTTCAGCTCAACCTTAACTTCCCTTCCAAATTCTGGAATGTGATTCATTTTTGCTTGACCCTCCTGCCCATTCTACCCTCCTTCTTTTCTAGTTGATATCGCCCTAATCTTGGATCACCTCAGTATTGCTACCCTCTTTAACAACTTCTTCATCACCTGTGCTCTACCCTACCTTTCCTCCTCAGCCCCACCCATCCAACACTGCTAGTGATTTCAGTTTCCACCCTGTCTTCACCCAGGGTATTTACCATGCCCTCCTGTCCCTTAATCCCACCAAACATAGCCCAGATGACTTGGACCCCAAACTTCTCTACATTTCTGCTGTTGCCATTGTCCATCTTCTCACTCATCTACTGAGCCTATCCTCCTCTGCTCCATCCCTAATGCCTGGGAACTTTCCAAAGTTCTACCTCTACACAAAGGGTGATCCCTCATCCCTGGGAAACTATAGACCAATCTCACTTCTCTCCTCCCTTGCTAAATTTCAAGAATCCGTAGTGTACTTTAGACTTGTAAACTTTCTAGATTCCTCCTCCTCCTTTCTCTCACTTTTCTAGTCTGGGTATTGAGAAAAAAAAAAAACACCATATTCTCCCTACTGTAGCTTACTGACTCCATTCTCTGCAGAATGGATCAGGTCACATCACCACTGTCATTTTCATTTACCTTGCAAAAGCCTCAGACTCAGTCTTCCATCCCCCTTCTGAGTAAACTATCCTCAGCTGGTTTGTCTGCTCCTGCATTAGTATGGTTCCTCATACCTCTCAGACCAACAACAGCCTGTCCAGCTCTGTGGTGAACTGTTGCACCCCCAAGCTGGTGTCCCCAGGGCTCCATCCTGGGCCCAATACTTTTTTAGTATTTCTCATTGACCTCCACTCCACCTGTGTTTCCTCCCACATACATACAGTATGTATGCTGACGACATGGTAATTTACTCTTCAGGCTCCTCCTCTTCTGCAGGCTAGCCTCACCTAAAGTGAATTCCACAAAGTGCTACTCTTTTTCAGGATAACCATCTCAAAATCAACACCAAAAGACTGTGACCATGACCTTTGGCACTCCCAAGAGACTAGCAAGGCTATCACCTTCCTCAGCCTTCTACACACTGGATGGCACCCACCTGAAGTCTGTCCCTGCCTTCAAATATCTCACTATCTGGTTAGATAGCAAACTTGATTTCTCCACCCATGTTGATGCTATTCACCCAAGCTGTGCCCAAAGCTTAGCACCCTTTACCATAACAAGGACTGCCATCCCTCCCATATCTGCAGAGAGCAGTTAACCAAAATGATCCTCACAGTTTTTGATTATGCTGATGTGGTAAACAACTCCACCCATTCCTCCTCTCTTGCTAGGTTGGACACCCTCTTCAATGCCTTCTGTCACTTTGCTTCTAATTCTCATCCTCCACCCACCATTGTACCCTATAGTCTTCCTCTCCATCCCCTACCCTCCATTGCTGGTACCACTGCACTGCTTTCATAGCCAAATACTGCTTTGGCTTGCTTTCCTCCTATTACCTTCTCTCCACTCCCTTCCCACCTCCTCCTACTCTTTATGTTCCAGGGACCCCACACCTTCTCCTTACATCATCCCCACTCATGCTATAGCCAAGCTGCCTTCTCCTACTGGTTACCCTCTCTGTGGAACTTGCTCCCCTATCTTCTTCACCTTTCTTCCTCTCTCCCTCTCTAAAATGTCTGGTGAGGATCTCTTACCCTCCTCCCTGTTCCAGCGTCACCCCTCCTGATTCCCCATTTCCCTTCTGGTGTAGCTTCCCTCCCCCATCCATAGCTCCCACAGTCAGGAGCCTCTTAACCCTACTTTGTCCCTCTTATGTGTTATATTATCTCACCCAACTCCCTAACCCTCATCCCTGCTCCTCTTACCCTTCCCTCTCTGCTCCTACCTCATCTGCTACCCTGGAGCTCTCTACCTCCTTCCATTACCTGTCACCCCACCTTATTTCCTTCCTCTTTCTCACTGCAGCCTTCATAACCTGGCTTTGTACTTTAACATATCACTGTAGGCCTCTCAGTCTATAGTCAGCTTGCTCTGTACTTTGAATTGCTGCCAATTGTTTACAGCTCTTTTATTTGACATTATTTGCATCCATGTGTTTGTACTTGCCTGTAAGCCTTATCCCTCTCCTCTTTCTTCCCATGGGTCACACCTAGAAATTAGCCTTGGCTTAATGTGCCTTTCCTGGTTATCAGACTTTGAAATCAATAAATAAAAACATGTTATTACATTTTGTGGTCACTGGTTCAAATCCAGCTGATGGGATTTTTCCAAGTATGACATCAATTCATTTTATGCTTCATGTTTTCTATAATTTGTAGCAGTAATGTTTTCCAAAAATATTTCTGGTTAATCTATAAAGTTCTACTAGTCAAATAAAATCTTTGTTGCACCATCCACGTTGTCCTGATTATTTTAGAAACACTTTAAGTTCAATGCTCAGGTAATCTTATGAAGATCAACAATTGTTTTAAACTAATTGTTCTGGGCTGGTACATATGAGAGGTCTTTCTGTAACACCTTGAATGCAGCAGATGATAAATTATAGCCCAATATATTTATAGCAATGGATGTTTCCTGTTTTGGCTGATGAACTTTTTCTCAGCATTTCTGTCCCCTGTTCTGTGATTGATTCCTTGGTGGTTCTGCTCTTTTCTTTTGATACTGGTTACCATTTCTTATATTCATTTCCCTCATCCCCCTTCCTGTATGTTTCTTGTGGGGTTCTGTAACCAGTTATTCTCAGACTCCTTAATAAGAATCGCTCAGCTAATTGGACTAGTGGAGCTAGTTGGTCATTGATGTCCCAGCCTTCAGAGCAAGAAGGCAGCTGACTAAGGCAGCTAGATTTTCTGCTAGAACTCTTCTGACTAGGAGGCAAGTAGACAGAAAATTTATTAGAAGTGTAGGATCTACAAGGTAAATTGGGAAGAGTAGAGCTTGAAGCTCTGTGAGGCTTCTGAAAGAGCCAGTCAGATTCTGGCCATACCTCCTCCCTGTTTGACAGCCAGTCCTGGGTGCTGTCTGGGAAACAGGAAGTCAGTAGGGGTTTTCTTAAGGACTAGGCCATCAAGCAGCACCCCATGCAAAGGACACATGCACAAAGGACACCGGAGTCTGCCTACCAGAGCCAGCTTAATGAGGCAACCAGCAGCCAACCACTCTGCTCCTCTACTGGCCCAAGGGAACCTCTACCCAGGTAAGCTGTTGGGGTCTGCATTATGGAGTGGCTGTACTTGAGGTCAGATAAGCATGTCAAAGCACTTAGGGCCTTGGCATTGTTTTCCATTTCTTTAGTATGTTGTTGTTTATTCTTAACTGATATAAGGTCTCAGTGCATTTCTGGGTAATAGGTATAGTAGGTACAGTAAACTGCTGCTAGGTGCTAGAGTGATTCAGAGATCAAGGGCCTACTGCTAAATAGTTGCTAGATATATTAGGGTATAGGGACTTTCCATAAAAAGCCTGCTAGCTATTAGTGAGCTTCAGGGTTTGAGGCTGTATGGTTACTGGGTGTTAGTAGGATAGCCTGATGGGGTCTGGGACAAAATGTATTTCATATAATTTATTGACATCACAGTTTAAGACCTTTGAGCTGGAAGCTCATTTACAAAGTTCCATGTTGAGATTAGAAAATACAATGCAACAGAAAAAGGTACAGGATGGTAATCAACTAGAGTTACAAACAGTAGATATAGAATATAAGTCAGTGCTAATACATGGCACCACTGAACAGTTACAATTGTACAGAATGAGGCTATTAAGTTTGAGTAAATAAGTAATTATTAGAGAGAAGAAAGTGAATCAGTATAAATGAAACAACAGAACGACAATGTAGCATGAGGAGATGAGTGCAGAAGGGATAAATTGGAAAAGTGGGGTGGGATTGGGGATATGAGAATAGGAAGGGTTCCACATTGCAATCAGATTGGGAGGTGACAGCTGAGAGGAGGAATGGGAGAAAGACATCTTTAGCAGCTCAGAGAGCCTTGTTGGGGTATAGAAGGTGCAGGGAGGGATATCCATTTGGGAGAGCACAGGGTTAAAGGTAGGGTAATTAAGCTATGGTTAGTAGGCCAGGGGAGGGAAGGGTAGGTGCTAGAGTATCGATTAGTGGCAGGGGAGTAAAGGTGAAGGGATAGAAATTAAGTGCTGTGGGGTGCTGTGAACCAGGAAGGGGAAGGAAATTGGGGTGGGTGGTTTAGCGGTCACAGTCACAGTGGCTAGCAGCAGACAGGAATGAAGTTTAGTTTGAAGGGGCCCAGTTTGGGTTCCAGTTAAGTCAGATTGGAGCTAGTTTAGCCATTTGGGGGCTCTGTAAGTGAAAGAATGTTGCCCTGCAATATTCAGCAAAAAGGAACTTGATATAAACGTATGCTATTGCCTCTGGCTGGCCTGTAGTAGGTGGTGGAGCACAGGAGGATAGCAAACTTGAGGAGTAAGGCCAGCGGTTGTTTTAGCAAGAAAACATATCTGGTACTGGATTCTGTTGTGTAGTTGAGCCAGCCAGAGCGGTGTAGAAGTCGCAGACATGGGTTGCTGGGAGCACCTAATATGAGGCAGCAGGCCTTCTTAAGGCCAGCTTGATTGTTTTCAGTGCAGTGTCAGTGCCTGACCAGAGATAACCAAACCTTAATCAATTATAGATAGTACTGAGCTATTGACAGCAAGCGTGAGGGCTTCATCAGTGAGGCAGTGCCTGTGCCTGTAGAGCTGGCATATCTGTGGTTTACAACCTTGGCTATGTGGTCAATGTGAAGGGAGTAGGAGAGGGAACAGTCGGGGTGACCTCCAAGTATTTAAAGTTAGTGACTATGTCAAGAGCAGAATCCTTGTTGTTCAGGATCTTGGGAGCTTTGACCGATGCATGTTGTGAGGAGAAGCAAACAACATGATCTTTTTTTTGTGGTTCATGAGAAGTTTGAAATCACTGAACCAGGCTTCTTCTGCTGTGAAGTTGGTCTACATTTTCTGTTCAAGGACTGTGGGGTTGGAGTGGTAAGTAAACAGTACGGCATCATCTGTGTATAGCAGGATATTGTCAGGACAGGCCTCAGGAGGTGGTTTAGAAATAGGCTAAATAACAGTGGGCCCAAGATAGAGCCTTGTGGTATACCAGAAGTGACATTGCATAGGTCAGAGAGACATTCCGAATACTGACCTGCTAGACTCATTGGAGAGAGTAACTTTGAAGAACCCTAGGGACACTGGGGATAGGCCTGTGTTGGCCAACTGTCCGGAGGAACTCATGATTGACAGTAGCAAAGGCTTTGGTGAGGTCAATGTAGGTTGCTCCCACCAAGACCCCTGATCTAAAGCCTCATGGATAAAGCCAGTGGACTCCACTAATGCCATCATAGTGCTGTGCCATTCCTAAATCCATATTGTTGGGGACTTAACAGAATGTGCATGTCGAGATAGACAATGAGCTGGTCATAGACTATCGTCTCAAGTGCTTTGGAGAAAGGAGGAAGGGTAGATATGGGCCAGTAGTTGGGTGTCGGTTCTATCCCTACTTTTGAAGACTGGGGTTACCATCACTTTCCAGATCTGAGGAATTTGCCAGTTATAAGGGACAGGTTGAGGATTTTGGTCAATGGGAGAGTAGTTCCTCAAGGTTGAGGGAGACTAGTTTCAGATCGAGTGTGTCTCCACTGGTTCTGGTTTTCCCTAGCACTTGAGTTAGATATTTTTTGGCCTCAGATTTGGTGGCAACTCTGAAGTAGATAGGTGAAGTTGAGCTGAATTGAGAATAGGAGTTGTAATGGAAGTGTTATCGAGATGGGGTTAAGATAGTCAGGGAAGATCACTCCAGAGAGGTCAGTGAAGGCCTTGTTTAGAGTGTTGGTGGTCTTGTATGGGTCCTGGGTGATACTTCCATTAACATGGAGTAGAGAGGGTTCTTTACTGGGTTTACCTGTTAAGGACCTAATGTTGTCCCAAAATTTGTGACTGTCACCCCACAAATTGCTAAGTTAATTTTTGTAGTAGAGTCTTTTCACTTTCCGGATGGCTCCAGTACATTTTTGCAGGCTTCTTTGTATACGAACATACATATGAATGTGCAGCAAAACAGACCACCGGTCTATCTTAGTCTACTCGAGTGTGCAGCCAACACCCTAGTTTGCAGCTGCTCCAACCCTCCTCCCTTTTGTCATCCCACTGCCACCCTCATCCTCACTGTCCCTGTTCCCTGTCCCATGCCCTTTGAAGCTTTTCACAGATTTACATGATACTACCCATTGTGGTAGGGCATTCCATTTGCTACCACCCTCTCTGTGAAATAGTGTCTCCTCATTTCCTTCGTAAATCTTCCCCCCTCCATTCTAGCCCGTGCCCTGGTGACCCTCCTCCTCCTTAACTTAAAGACCCCATTTGCCCCATCCTTATTGATTCCCCTCAGATACTTGAATGCCTCTATCATGTCCCCCATCCCTTCTATTCTCCAGGGTGTACATATTGAGGTATCCCAGCCTGCTGTCATAGTCTTTCCCCTCCATTCCACATATCATCTTTGTTGCCCTCCTCTGCACCCTCTCCAGCAACCCGATATCATGCTTTAGGTATGGCCTCCAAAACTGCACACAATAACTCTAAGTGCGGCCTTTACCAGTGATCTGTAGAGGGCAAGATCACCTCACTTCACCTGGATGAAAACCCCTCTCTATGCACCCCACATTTTTGTTCACTTTTGCAGCCACTCTCCTGCACTGGGCAGTGTTGTTCATGGTCCCGTTATCATTACCCCAAGGTTTTCTCCTACTCAGTGATCCCCAGCTAACCTCCCACCCAGCCAGTATTCTCTCTTTGGGTTCTTCACCCCAAAGTGCATAACCTCACACTTCTTTGCATTGAACCCCTGCTGCCACCTCTCTGACCACTCCTCTAGCTGTCTTATGTCCCCTGAAGCTGCTTCCACTCCTCTCCATCCACCACTGCTCCGATTTTGGTGTCATCAGCAAACAGACTTACCTTGCTCACCACCCCATGTCCAATGTCTGATATGAACAGCCCAAACAATACTGGCCCCAACACAGAGCCCTGTGGCACCCCACTTGTCACCGGCCTTGAGTCAAGAGCCTCCTCTCACCACCATATAATTTTATATCCTTATGGGACTCTGTGCTTTGCCTTGTGCCAAAGGAAGTATTGTTCCCTTATTTGTTCAATCAGTAATGGTGTGACCCAAGAATTACCTACACCCTGACTTTCCTTTTTTGAGGGAGGCATGCAGGTTGCAAACTGCATTGATGGTGTTGATAAAGAGCTTGAACATGGTGTCAACATCCAAGGCATTGTGGATGGCTGACCAGATGGACTAGAAGAACAGAGAAAAGGGAATGTGAGGAGTGGTGCAAAGCCATGGTTGTGAGATGGTAGTCTACAGGGAGACCTTCTGGAGGCTGTGGTGCTGTCTCATCTCTGTGTGTGTGTGTGTGTGTGTGTGTGTGTGTGTGTGTGTGTGTTTCTCTCTCTCTCTGGGTGATGGGAACAGGTACCAAATCTCAAGCAATGCTTGTAGATAGTCAGGAGAATGTCACAAGACTCAAATGGCATTGGCAAGGAGTTGGGGATCATCTCTCTCACCTAGGGATCACCTAGCCAGACACTGCTACCTCAAATGTTGCCAGATGGAAGGATCAGTTGGACTAAGGTGGGCTCAAGGAGGGCAGGGGTGGTAGGATTGGGAAGGTTGAGGGAGCAGGAAACAGGCAAAATCTTCATCCAGTGCCACCATGAAACTCTTACCCCATTCTGGCAGAGTGAGACTGCATGAATGCACATCCGAGGTGGTGGATGGAGAGGATGTGGGGATATCACCAAAATAGAGTTCCCAGGAGGGAGGAAGGAGACCTGCAGAGAAGGAGGAGGAAATAACTTCTTGTGAGGGACTCTATAATCAGGGGATAGAGTTGGGGAAGGAAAGGCATAGAGAAGGAGGCTAAGTGTCTACCTGGTACATCGCTCCAGAGGATGAAAAACATTTCCGTGGATTGCAAGGGCTATAGGAAGGAACAGGGAGCTGGAGGGATGAATGACCTAGCTCTGGAGGAGACAGAGGCAGTGCAGGAGCAGTTTGGGTAGCTGAAGAAGGGTCACAGGTAGCATGCATTGTAGCCTTTATGGAAGTGCTGCCTGTGACCTGTCTTCAAGAGGGACAAGTGCTGCCTGTCTACAAGGGTGGAGGGAGGGAGCTCACACTAAAGCTTTTTTATATTCTTTATTTTTATTTTTTTGTATATACTGCAATACATGACAGCAGGAGTTTATCTGTACATTATTGAGCTTATTCTTTACAATATTCAAATCAGTCTTAGGCATGGCATGTCATAAATAAATATTATCAGTCTATTAGATATCCGACAGTGGTAATTCCATATTATTAGCTTTCAAGAATTATTCTAATTCATGTATCTCTATCATGAACAAACGTCCACACTAAGGCTTTAAAGTCATGGTTGAAGAAATGGTGCAGAGAGGAGGGTATGCCTTCATTGGGAACTGGGGCTCTACCTGGAGGGATCAGAGTTTTGCCAGGAAATGGCCTGCATTGATCCAGGAAGGGAGTTGCAGTCCTCAGTAGATTATTTAAGTGTTACTTTGACAGGTATTTAAACTAGCTAAGAGTGGTGGGGTGGTGGAAGGCAAATGGGTAGTAGAAACTGTTACTTCTCTCTCAGGCTGTGATGGAAGGTAGTGAATTTCTGAGGGAAAGGACTCCCACCAAAATGAAAGACAGCCAAGGGTGCAAGGTATCAGCATGGGAGGAAGGGACGAGAAGCAGGCAGTATGCAAAGCAGAAGAAGGAGGAACAACTAGACAGCATGAGGAGGGACAAAAGTAGGACTAATGAAATCTGTATAGTCATGTGCATCAGTGCTAAGTCTGGGCAGTAAGATGCAGACCTGGAGGCCACATGGCTGAGGCAGACCTGGATACTGTTGCCATTACGAAACATGGTGCACAAACAACCATTACTGAAAATGGTCATACCTTGCTACACAATGTTAAGAAGAGACAGGGTAGGAAGAAAATGTGGGAATGGTGCTTTATGTTATGGAAAACATCAAAGTGATGGAGTACAGGAGAGACAGGGGATCAGGTGTTGTGGGTCAATCTTGAGTCTGCAATGGAGCCACTATTCACATAGAAGTGGTATACAGGCCTCAGAGAGAGAGGACATAGAAAAAGACATGTTGGAAGACTTAGGCAAAGTGGTCAAGAGAGAGGATGTGGTGCTGGTGGGGACTTTAATCTGGCAGATGTAGAGTACAGTCTACCTGCTGCAGCATCTTGGACTCCTTGCAGGGGCATTCCTGAGGAAGCTGGTCAGTGAACCTACTCAGGGTGGGGCTGTACTGGACCTGGTACTTATGAATGAGGACAGTGTGGCAGATGTCAGAGTGAGGCATGATCTGGGAATCAGTGACCATTGCACAGTATGGTTTACTATAGAACAGTGGAATCCAGCTGAACAAGGATGAGGGTCTTGGATTTCAGAAGGTCTGGCTTTATAAAGCGGGGAATGCATCCAAGAAGATCTGGCAGGTGGGTATGTCAAGGGAGGGGTGGAGGGTAAATGAACCAGTATAAAACAGAGTATAGTATAGGCTACAAACGTGAAAGTCAGGCTAATAAGCAGAAGGAAGAGACCATTATAGTTCTTGAGGAATTGGCAGAAAAGTTAAGGAAAAAACAGTGGCATTCAGAAGTCATAAGGCGACCCAGACAGAGGAGGACAGAGAAATGTATCTGGGGAAATGGAGGGAGGTAGGCAAGGCAGTAAGTTGTGCAAAATCAGAAGCTGAGGAAAAATAGCCCAGGACAGCATCAAAGGGGAACAAACATTTTCAGGTATATCAGTGAGAAAAGAAAGACCAAGGGAAGGATTGCACAGTTAATAAAGGAGACAGGTGGCTATACTGAGGAGGACCAAGAACAGGCAAATGTCTTAAATATTTCTGCCAGTATTCACTTGTTGAGGGGAAGGGAGGGACCACAAATAAGCACCAAGAGACTGGAGGAGGGAATGGCCACCAGTCCCTTTTCTGAGGAGAGAGTCAGGAAAGCACTCACTAATCTGAGGGTGGACAAAGCCATGGACTAGACGGGGTGCATCCAAGAGTTTTAAAGGCACTCAGGGATGTGCTAGCTGCACCCTTGACAGACTTCTGTAACAGTTCACTGGTGACCAGTATGGTCCTGGAGGATTGGAGAAAGGAGGAAGTAGTCCTACTTCACAAAAGTGGTAGTAAGGAGGACGTGGGAAATTACAGGCCAGAGGGAGATCATGCCAAAAATCTGATAGATTGTTTTGACTGGGTAAACAGGGTGTTGGATCAGTGGGACATGGCCTATTCGGACATTAGCAAGGCCTTTGACACCATTCCACATAGGAAATGGTAAACAAATTGGGTAGAATGGGGGTACAATAAGGGTGGTAACCTGGAAGAAAAACTGATTAGGAGATAGGAGGCAGAAGGCGAGATAAATGGAGTTTGCTCTGAGGAGCGGAAGAGTGACCAGCAGGTACTGAAGGGTTAATACTGGGGCCAGTTCTCTTCAATGTCTTCATCTAGTGACATAGCAGAGGAACTGTAAGAGAAGGTCTGCCCTTGTAGATGAGCATCAAGATCTGCAACAGGGTTGACACCTGGAGGTGGCAAAGGATGGAAAGAGACTTGAAATGCTGGTCAAAGGTTTGGCAGCTAAGGTTTAATACAAAAAGTATAAAATAATGCACTTCAGTCAACGAAACGTGGTAGTACAGTACAAAATGGGGGGTGGAGGAAGAGATACTAGCAGTGACCAAGCAGGAAAAAGACCTGGGGGGTAATAATACTGGATGACAAAAAAAAAAAAGAAAAAGGAAATGGAGAAAAAGAGTAAACATACAAAACAACCATCGAGGGGCCACAAATAAGACATGATTGGAGTGGCGCAGTGCAGTGGCTGTGGAGTGGTAGTCTTCCCAAGACATTCTGGAGAATGTGGTGTTGTCCCATGTGCAGGTACCTGTCTGGGCTGAGGGATGAGGCTGCTTGTCTCTAGGCTGAGTTGACCAAGATTTGGGGACCTCCTCTCCCATCCAGGGGCCACCAGGGCCGATGCCTGTGCCTCAGAGTTGCCACAAAGAGGAGTAGTTGGACAACAGTGGGCTCAGGAGAGGTGAGGGTGGAGAAACAGAAGTGCATCCATCCAGTTGTACCTCTATATAATTCATAGCCATTCTGGCAGAGCATGGTTCCTAATTGAGGCACCCATAATGGAGACCAAAGAGGATACTGGGAACTTCCACAAAGGAGACCCACAGGAGGGTGGTACTGAACCCACAGAGGAGGAAAACAACTCCTGGTGGGGAACTCCAGTTGTTAGAGGGATAGAACTGGGAGAGGGAGGTAAGGTGTCTGCCAGGTGCCATTGCTTGGAGGGACAGCAAGCAAATCCTCAAGATCATGGGAGCAACTGCACGGGAGGAGCTGGACATCATTGTCCACCTAGGGACAAATGACCTGGCTGGGAATGGGATCAGAGCGGTGCAGGAGTTTGTGGAGTTGAGGAGGGGCCTTAGTCAAGCAGCATGCATGGTAACCTTCTTGGAGGTGCTGCCTGTGTATATCATGGATGGGACTAGGGTGCTCCACATCATGGGATTCACTCACTGGTTGAACAACTGGTGCAATGCTCAGGGTTTTAGCTTCATTGGGGACTGGGGTCCACTTGGAGGGATACAGGCCTATACTGGTGCGATGTTCTGCATCTGTCAGGAGGGAACCAGGATCTAGATGATAGGTTTCAGTGCTTCATTGGTAACCATTTAAACTAGCCAAGGGAGGCACTGAAAGGGGAGGAAAAACCCAGCCCCACCAAAAAAAACAAGGTAGTTAGTGAGGTAAAGACTGAGATAGAGAAGTCAATAGGAGAAGGGCAGGGGTAAATGGAGAAATAGGCAAAGGCAGTAAGGACAGGGATGAGGCTAAAGGGTAAGGCCATCAAAAATGGAGTGCAATGAGTATCAAGGCCTGTAGTCTGAGTAAGAAGCCCTTAAACTAATGGCCTTGATGGAAGATGGATGCCTGGATATCATGGCAGTCACAAAACATGGTACACAGAGAACCATGACTGGGATGTCAACATACCAGATTACAGAGTCTGCAGGAGGGACAGGGAGGGTAGTAGAGGAGGAGGAAGAGGAGCTCTCATATAAGGGAAGGGATGAGATAGAAGCAAAGGAACTTTGCAGGCAGTCTAGCATAGTGGTTTAAGGCTCTGAGCTGCAAACCTAGAGACCTGGGTTTGAATCCCACAGCCCCTACTTGCATACTGTGTGACCCTGAGTAAGTCATTTTGCTTCCTTGTGCTGCCAGGTCACACCTGTTAACAAGCTTTCAACTTAGTGTGTCTCTCCTGGTTAAAAAAAAAAGAACTAGAGGGTGAACAGGGAGGAGAGGAGGCACTGGGTCACCCTGGAGACAGGAAATGGCACCACAATCTGCACGGGTATTATATACAGACCACCATCTCAGGGCAGGAAATGGACAAGGAAATGATAGAAGTCATCCTTAGGATAGCAGAAAAGGGGATATATTGTTGATGGGGACCTGAATATGCCAGATGTTAACTGAGCACCATTGCTGCAGCTGCAGCTACATCCAGGGTTATTCTTGATGCCCTACAGGGGTATGCCTTGGACAACTAGTGTTGGAAACCACTCAGGAGGGAGCAATCTTAGACCTGGTACTCTCAAATGGGGACCAGAGAGGATCTCAAATTTAGAAATGGGTAGCCATCTGGGAACAAGTGACCACCAAACAGTGTGGTTCATGATAACACAACCGTTAGAGTCAAGCCATACAAAAGTGAGGATACTGGACTTTAGCAGGGCTGACTTTGTCAAAATGGAGTGTGTTTCAGAAAAGCACTAGCAAATGGGCAAAAGGAGGATGGAGGAACAGCTGGGAAACATCAGAACTGCCATCACAGAGGCAACAAGCCTCTGTGTGAAGCAAATAAACAAATCAAAATGAAGGAAAAAGCCACTATGGTTCTCAAAAGAGATGGCGGGAAGGTTAGGGAGAAAGATAGCATTCCTGAAGTATAAGGAAACACGGAAGGAGCAGGACAGAGAACTGTACCAGTTAAAGCAGAAGGAAGTGGGGAAGGCAGTCAGAATAGCTAAGACCCAAACCTAGGAAAAGATAGCCAACTCGGTTATTTATTTATTTAGATTTTGGTAACAATTAAACCCACATGAGACCAGAGGTTCCTTTTCAGGGGTGACCGAGGTTAGATACATACAGCAAATATTATGTACAGTGGACAATAATACAGAGGTTAGAAGTGAGACAGTATCAATTGTAGAGACAGTAATTACAAGTTAAGAATCCAGAATATACATTTGCAACATTGCAAGAGTTAACAGGGTCACAGTTTGAGACATACATCAGTAGGGCATGAAATACAGAGGTCACAGTTTGAACGGTAGGGAAAATGGGGCTAGCGAGTGCAGCCACACAGGCTAAGTTCCAGGAGGTATACTTTGAGGTCAGCATTGAATTCTTGGAGGAAGGCCTATCAACCAGGGTAGCTGGGATCATGTTCCACAAATGCGTGCAGCATATGTAAAGGAGCTTACATGGGCCAGGCGCACGCCGGGGACGACAAGGAGACGGCCGGCTGAGGATCCTATATCTTGGCACTATACTCTGAGGTTGGAGCAGTCCACGCAGATGAGGAGGAAGGCTAGTGGTAGTGAATTTATAAGTCAGGCAGATGGTGGATAGGCCAACTTATGGAGTATAGTGGGCCAGTGAAGGTCTGCGAGGACCTCACAGTGGTGCCTCCTTGGGGAGAGTAAGTGTGCAAAGCATGCCACTCTGTGTAAAGCACCTGTGAGTTTTCTTAGTTCCCTTCTTGTACCGAACTGTAGCAGGAGGGCCCTATAGAAGAGGTAGGGAAGAAGGTGCAGTTATACCGAGCCTTGTCAGTGTGGGAGTTCCCAGATGATAGAGGAGTCCAAGTCTCTGGTGGATGGACTTGGTTAAAGAGTCAATGTGGGGTTTGTAGGACAGTTCCTGGTCAAGGAGGACCCGGGATATTTGATCCTATCTAGGACCTCGACTTGCTTCCCTTGGTCCAATTTCAGCTGGAGAAGGTCACACCTATCCAAACCAAGGTGTCTGGTTCCAATCAGGACAGCCTTCATTTTCTCCTCATTCAGTGTTAGGGAGTTAGTGGAGAACCAGGCTTCTAGCGCTATGAGACTGAATTGTAGTTTAGCAGTAATGATGCTGGGTAGCGGGTCACTGCAGTAGACAGTGTCATCTGCATAGAGGATGAGTTTACTCAGCCCACAAGCCCTCTCTATGTCATTAACAAAGAGAGTGAAGAGCAGGGGTCCAGGATTGATCCCTGGGGTACCCCTGAGACAACTGGTCGGGCACTGGATCATGCCTCTCCAGAGGACTTTTGGCTTTGATTTAGTAGATAGCTCTCGAAACCAGAAGGGAGAGCCCATCCAATCTGAGGAGGCGGAGTGTGGAGAGAAGAAGACTATGGTTGACTAAGTCAAAAGCCTTGGATAGGTTGACAAATAATGCACTGGTCAGAGAGTCTTGGTCCATGGCATTGAGGACATTAGATATGAGCCAGATGAGGGCCGTGTCTGTGCCATGGCCTTTCCTGAAGCCATGTTGTATGTCGGCTAGGAGAGGTGAAGCTCCAGATAGTCATGCAGCTGGTTGTGGACCAGTCTCTCCTGTACCTTCCAAGGAGACAGAGAATGGAAATAGGCTTGGTTCCCCACTTTGTCCCTGGGCCCTTTTATGTACTGGGACTATGGTTCCTACTTTCCATTTGCTTGGGACAGTTCTCTCGAGAAGGACCTAATGATGAACTAAATGACAGGGAGGGCAATAGGAGCAGCGCCCTCAACAGCCTTGGTTTGAGCAGGTCATGTCCAGGAGAGGAATCAGGGTCAATTTTGAGACGGAGAGGCAGTACTTCAGATGGTTTAACAAGTTTTAGGTGAAACTCAGGCCATACATACTCCCATTTGGTGTTGTTGGTGAGGGAACACCAGGTAGGATGGGAGAGAGTCCACCTGGGTTGGAAAAGGAGGCATTGAATGCCTCTGCTACTGTGGAGGGTCATCAGTCAGGGTGTTTCCAACAAGTATTGCTCCATCTTGGACATAAGAGGCACCTTTAAGTAACAAATTAATTTGACCCCAGAATTTCTTGGGGTCCTGGAGGCGACTGGTCTGGAGATCATGCAGGTACTTTGACTTGGCATGTTTAGAAGCCTTCTTACAGTGATTCCTCAGTTCTCTGTATTTCTTCCAGTTGGCATTATGGCTGGAGGATTTATACAGTCCCCAGGCCCTGCCATGGAGCAACATACTCTGTTTGAGGCCAGGACCTAGCCATTTGTGGCACTTGCCCTGTACTTTAGTTTCTTTCATGGCACATGAAAGTTAGCCACGGACAGAAATGAGCAAGTGAAGTAGTCTAAGGATTCATCCAGGGTGGGAAGAGTGACAATGGGTTGCCAGTTGATGACACGAAGGTCTGAGCAGAAGTCAGCTGTAACAAGTCTGGTATAGTTCCTAGCTCGATAACCCTGGCAGCCAGTTTGGGGGCTTGTTAGACCAGGTACAAAAGATTGGTGTGTGGTCACTCAGGGAGTCGGACATGGTCCCGGCCGTCAGAATACAATAGGGGCAGGAGACAAGGGCCCACTAAGTAAGGAGGATTGCCAGACTTGGCACTGTGCCTGGTAGGCAGATCTATAGATTTGAGTCAGGTTGGAGTCAAGGACCAGATTCTTATTAGTTGAGGTCCCCAGGGCAAGCCAGTTTTGGTTAAAGTCCCAAGGAGGATGAGTTCCTCCAGGGATGCTCTTCAGGGCATGGGTTGAGGATTCTAGGAAGAGGCAGCAGACTGGGGTGGGAGATAGACACACCCAATGTACAGGGGTTTGGTGTCTCCAAGGAGCAACTTAGCAAAGATGATCTCATCTCGAGTCACAGAGGGAGGAAGTCTAGCTCCGTAGCAATGAGATTCGTCTTGGTGTAGATGAGAACCCCACCACCTCTCCTTCCTATGCAATTCCATCTAGAAGGCTTTGTAGCCAAGCAGGTCTACTTTGTGTAGGAGGATTTGCGTTTTAGGTCAGGTCTTGGTCACCGCTAGTACATCAGATTTGTACAATGCTGTCAGGCTTCAAGGTCATGGACTTTGTGCCGTGAGGCTGCCAACATTCATGTGGACCAGCCAGAGGCCCCTGGCCGCAGCCCAGAGTGGGTTGGTGGGGTCACTGAGAGCAAGGTTGGGGAGTGGGGGCTAGGGGTTAGGCTCATCGTCCTCCCAGAGCAAGCTTAAGCCTAGCAAGGTACCTGATAATTCTGGAGGAGAGAAGGATATCCATCTGTCTCATGTGGATGCCGTAAAAGTGGTTGTAACAATTTCCATTGTGGGTTACCTCATACATGGAAAGAAGCAGTAAGCTGGTCTCCTCCACCAGTGGGTCTGGGGACTGACGTCCCAAGAAGAGAGCAGGTCAGCTCCCAGGATAAGGGCTATGTGAGAAGGCTGCCCTAAGTCCAGTGCCCCGCATGGTTACTCTAGATATGACAGGGGGGTCAGCAGCTCCTGGAGGAGGTAGAGTCAGCTATGGGACAAGGGGATGACTGCAGTTCCCTGGAGGGTAAAGAAATTAAGGGGAGGAGACTCCAGTGGAGCAGGTCTGTTTAAAGACTTGGGCAACAGGGTTAGGGGCTGACTGAGGTAGTAGTTAAGATAAACAGCAAACTTGAGATATAGTGAGATATGGCCTCGAGGATAAATTATCCTGGGTGTAGAGGGATAACGCTGGGCAAGTGCCCAGGCTAGCAGCAAGCAATTCAGCAGGTGGCTGTTAACAGCAGAAATAGCTTTGCTCTGGATCACTTTCTTTGGTGGGGAAAAAGATCGTTAAACTGTGCCAGGCAATCAGGCTAGCAGAAAAAGCAATCTAACAGAAAAACAGCTTAAGGCAAGGCAGGCATATGTGCCATGAGATATACTGTAGCAATCAGGCTAGAACCAAGATTAAGCAGAACAGCTCTAAAGGCAAAGGTAGGCAATAAGTCAGCAGAACCTTTAGAGGAAGAATGTAAGTTTATTCTGTAGCAGGCAATAAGGCAGAAGCAATTAGTCTAGCAAAACAGCATGGAAAGGCAAAGGTAGGCATTAGGTTTCAGTTGAACAGATTGAAGAAGGTGGACACTAGTCTATCACTTTTGGGTTCAGTGGGCAGCACTTGCACTAGACAGTGGGGGTAGGCATGGTGAGATAAGTCCTCTTGAGGAAGGGAGGGCAATGTTCCATTTAAGGAGGAGAGAAAGGGCGGGTGGGTGGGAAGAAAAGTCTTGTGGACATCTCAGGAGGTTATTGCAGGGGAGGGACTCACGCAAGGGCCACCCTCTCAAACCCGAGATGGTCTGGAGATTGCAGGTGGCCAGGGGCTCAGAGCTGGCTTTTGATACCAGCCGCCTGAGCATCACTGAGCAGCAGGATCAATAGGTGCTCGGTGCAGGTTTTCAAAATGTTTGCACGCCAGGGAAATTTTGGTGAGGCGCCTGGTGGCAAAATTCAGGGTGAGTCCGGGCCAGTCGGTAAGTGCACACAGTTTTCAGAAGATATGACCCCCTTGTTCGACTAGGTGCTGATGTCTGCTTTGAAGAAATGCCACAAAATTGTAGTTTCTGCAGGCTTCAGGGAGGTCCGCCAGTGTAAGCACCTCACCCCAAGGAGAAGTCTTGTGGACGTCTAAGGAGGTCATTGCAGGGGAGGGACCCGGCAAGGCCACCCTCTCAAATCCCTGAAGTGGCTGGAAGATCAGTGAGTTAAGAAGGGGATAAAACCTTTATAGGTACATTAGGAGTGAAGAAAGACCAAGGGAGGGATAGTGAGGCTTAATAAAGGGGAGGGTGGTAGGCAGAGGGTGACAGTGAAAAAGCAGGGATATTGAATTAATACTTCTGCTCAGTATTCCCAAAAGAAGAGGAGGAGGAGGTGCCTAATCCAATCAATGGATGCACTCTGGATAGGAGGGCTGATACAAGTCCATTCACTCAAGAAAGGGTTCTGAAAGAACTGCTAAAACTGAAGGTGGACAAAGCAATGGGCCCTGATGGGATTCACCCCAGAATTCTAAAGAACTAAAGGGAGAACTAATGACACCACTGACTACCCTTTTAACAAATCATGGGAGGATGGTGTGGTACCTGAGGACTGGAGGATGGTGGATGTGATTCCCTTACAAAAGTGGGAGCAAGATAGAGGCAGGAAACTACAGACATGTTAGTTTGACCTCAGTGGTAGGAAAATGATGGAAACACTTCTGAAAGAAAGAATGGTTGAGTACCTAGAGGACAGTAGGGCACAGAAGCCAAGACAGCATGGATTCACAGAGGGAAGGTCATGTCAGATGAATCTAATAGATTTCTTTGACTGGGTGACCAAAGTAGTAGACCAGGGAGGGCTGTGGACATGGCCTACCTAGACTTTAGCAAGGCTTTTGACACAGTCCACACACAAAAGATTAATAAACAAATTAGCCAGCCTGGGAGTGGGTCCCAGTGTGGTAGCCTGGGTGAAAAATTGGCTGGACAACAGGACACAGAGGCAATAGTAAATGGAGTCCACTCTGAAGAAAGGGTGTTACTAGTGGGGTGCTGCAGGGTTCAGTACTGGGGTTGGTCCTTTAATATCTTTATAAGTGACATTGCAGAGGGACTGGAAAGAAATGTATGCCTCTTTACAGATGACATAAAGATCTGCAACAGGGTTGATACACAAGGGGTGGAAAGGATGAGAAGGACTTGAGAAGGTTGGAGGAATGGTCAAAAGTATGGCAGCTTAGATTCAATGCAAAGAAGTGCAAAGTAATGCACCTGGAAACAAAAACCAGGGTAAAGAGAACACAATGGGGGTACTAGCAACAACAACAACAACAATGGAAAGGAACCTGGGGTAGTTATTTCAGATGATCTAAAGGTAAGCAAACAATGTGAGAAGGCAGTAAGGAGGCTTGGGAGATACTGGATGTATAGGAAGAAGCATTACCAGTAGAAAACAGGAAGTTGTTATCCCTCTGTACAGACAGTTAGTGAGACCCCATCTGGAGTACTGTGTGCAGTTCTGGAGACCACAAGAACATAGACAGGATGGAGGCAGTACAGAGGAGGACAACTAAAATGGTGCATGGTCTGCACCAGAAGCCATATGAGAGAGACTAAAGGAGCTTAATATGTATACCTCGAGAAAAGAAGGGAGAGGGGGGAACATGATAGAAACTTTAAGTACCTCAAGGGAATCAACAAAGTCCAGGAGGGTAGCATCTTTTCAGAAAAAGAGATGTGCAAGAACAAGGGGCACAATTTGTAGATGGGGGGATGGCTCAAGGGCAACATGAGGAAGTATTTTTCATGGAGAGGGTGGTGGATGGATGGAACGTCTTTCCTGAGGAGGTAGTGGGGTCAAAACAGTGGAGGACAGGCATGAAGGCAATTCTGGTGAGGAGTTGGAAGAGTAGGCTGTTCATTAACTAAGATCTGAAGCTTATCCAATAGGTAGGAAATGAGCAGACTGAGCGGGTCAAGCGGTCCTTATCTGCTATCAAAGTCTATGTTTCTATGAAGATGGCCAGCCAAAATGATCGGGACTGCTAGTGTGGTGCTGCAATGTATAGATGGGGACATTACCAGCAGGAAGAGGAAATGGTGTTGCCTATATAGGTCTTTAGTAATACCCCACCTATGTACTGTGTCCAGTTATGGAGACCACATCTCAGGAGGACAGACAGGATGGAGGCCATCCAAAGGAGAACTACCAAGATGGTACAGGGTCTACATCAAATGTTCTATGAGTAGAGGGTACAGGAATTAAACATATACAACCTGGAGGAAAGGAGGATGGGGAGATATGATGCAGACCTTTAAATACCTCACAGGGGTGAATAAGGTACAAGTGGGAGCTATTTTTCAGAGGAAAGGTTGCTCCAGAACAAGGGACATAATATGAAGCTGGAAGGAAGTAGACTTAAGAGAGATTTGAGGAAATACCTCACAGAAAAAGTGGTGGATGCCAGGAATGGTCTTCCAGGGAGGTTGTGTGACTGAAAACAGTGGCGGGATTCAAAAAGCCTGGGATAAGCACAAGGAGTCATAGAAATAGGTCGGGGTTGCAGAGAAAATGCTGTAGAGCAGGAAGGAAATGGTGTTGCCACTATATGGGTCTTTAGTAATACCCCACCATGTACTGTGTCCAGTTATGGAGGCCACATCTCAGGGAGGACAGACAGGATGGAGGCCATCTAAAGGAGAACTACCAAGATGGTACAGGGTCTACATCAAATGTTCTATGAGTAGAGGTACAGGAATTAACACATATACAACCTGGAGGAAAGGAGGATGGGGAGATATGATACAGACCTTTAAATACCTCACAGGGGGTGAATAAGGTACAAGTGGGAGCTATTTTTCAGAGGAAAGGTTGCTCCAGAACAAGGGACATAATATGAAGCTGGAAGGAAGTAGACTTAAAGAGATTTGAGGAAATACTTCACAGAAAAAGTGGTGGATGCCAGGAATGGTCTTCCAGGGAGGTTGTGTGACTGAAAACAGTGGCGGATTCAAAAAGCCTGGGATAAGCACAAAGGGAGTCATAAGGAATAGGTTGGGGGTCACAGAGAAAATGCCGTGAACCTGGAGGGATCTACAGTGTAGCAGTGCAACAAAACAGGGCAGACTGGATGGGCCATGTGTCCTTATCTGCCATCAACGTCCATGTTTCTTCTAAAAAAAAAAGTTGTTAATTGAAGCATCTGATTCTGACCCACTGGTATAGATATCCTCACTTGACTTTGTTCTGTGGTTTTTAATATGACATTGACTTATCTGTACTCTTCTAGTTCACTCAAATATTTTGGTAATCTTGTCGATCATGCTCAGATTTACGTTCCTTTGTTTTTCTTTATTCATGGTGGTGTACTTTGATAGATGCTAGTTCTTTTGAAATTGCAAATATTTTGCTGACTCAAGAATCAATTTGCCTGTTGTTTTTTTGTCAGGCTTTAAGTTCTTGTTCTACATCTGCTGCATCTCATAATATGATTCTAGTAAGTCTGGCTACAGATTCCGAAGGGAGTTAAAACCAGGCATGTATTACAAATGCTGAAGAAAGAGTGAGGGATTTGAACCAGGAGAGCCTGTTAGACAGAACAGGTGGGGAGGGCACACAGGAAGATGGACAACCCTCAAACTATGCAACCATAGTTGGTCCACAAAACCATAAGGTGCAGCAAATATAGTACAAAAACTGGCATCTGTGTTGGAACTAAATAGGAGCCTCAGACCCCATATCATTCAAAACCCACATGGTAAGGAGGTTAGATTAATAGTCATATGACAACGATATGACATTATTTTTAACTTCACTTCCCTCGTCTTCTCACCCCCGCTCCATACAATCACCTCATTTGGTGTGGTTGTGTTGTAAATATGGTATGAGGTTTTTATGCATGGTGCATTTGTGATATTTATAGTATTTTGTTTGATTGTGGTTGTCATACAGTTTAAATAATAGCACTGTTACTTTAAGGTCTTTTACAATGAATATGGTCTTTTAGGTGTGATACATCCTTGAAAAAGCACACATATTCAAAGCGTAGGAGGAAGGAGCGGTATTTGGTGGTTTGACACAAGAATGTAAGTAAAGCTGTTTAAAATATTAACTTGCTCCAGAGTGATTTGCTCTTAAATCCAGTCTTGTAGCATATGATGCTGGGCTGTACAATTTCAGACTGATGAGGCATACACCATGGCCTTGGCTCTGTGCAATTGCTCCAACATGCCTTTATTACTTCCAGACTCCCATGAGCCTAGTGGGACTGCCACATAGAGGTTCTAGCTCCCACATCCTAAACCAGACTGCCACAATTCCAAAAGTTTTGAAACATAGAAACTTAAAACTGTCAGCAGAAAGACCTCTAGGTCTATGTAGTCAACCCATTTTATCTCTACTTATACCATGGCTGATAAGATCTTGCTTCTGTTACCAGTGGTTCCAGATCACAAGCCTTGTTTCCCAAGCTCCTGGCATTTGCACAGATGTCCATCTAGTCCCTACCACCCATCTCTTCCACTCTTTGATCCACCCACTCATCCTTACCACTCTTTGACCTCCTGCCCATTTCTTAACTATCTTGACTTCCCCTCCTTTATGGCCTGCTTTTCACATATATACATGGGAACATGCCAACAGAAACATGCCTTTTGGTCTATGTAGTTTGCTTGATTGTGCAGTTCCCAATGTAGTTACAAAGGAGCTCCCCTATTCCCATTTTCCTTTTGATCACCTTCTCCATCTCCTTCTCCATATCACTCTCTGTCTACCTACAATTTTCTGTCACCCTGTCCCAACCCCTCTTGATGCTATCTACCATTTTAGGGATACCACCTCCTCTGGCAGTTCATTCACTTGGTCACCACCCTCTCTTTGTGAAAAGTGCTTCTTCATCTCCCTCCTGAATCTTCCCGGCCAGCTTTAGGCAGTGCCCTCTACTGGTGCTGTGACTGAAGAGGCCCTAAATACTCAGCCTGCTGATATTCTCTATACTTGAAGGTCTCAATCACATCTCACCTCTCCCTTCTTTCCTCAAGAGAGTATATGTTGAGCTCCCTGAGCCTCCCTTCATAGGTGTTGTTCTGCTGGCCCTGGATCATCCAGGTTTCCTTCTCTGGACTGCCTTCAGTAAGTTGGTATCCTTTTAAGGGTTTACCTATGTAGGCAGCGACAACATTGTAAATCGATGTTCAGCATAGTGACATCCCGATGCTTACAGGTGAAATTTTGCCTGTGAGACATCGATCTGTTTTCTATCGGGGGTGAAACTCAGTGAAAGGGTGAAATTTAGCAGATGGGTCCCCACAGGCATTTTCGAAACTTGTCGAAATGTCACAGTGAGGATTTCACCGATGGGGTTTCATCCTACTGTCAGCATACCCTTCTTAAGATATGGGTGCCAGAACTGCACACTGTACTCCAAGTGTGATCATACTAGTGATCTGTAAGTGGCAGAATCATCTCTGCCTTCCTAGAGGTAATTTCCTGGCTATGCAGCCCAGCATCTAATTTACTTTGGCTGCTGTTCTCTTGCAGTGTGCAGTGTTTCAGGTCACTGTGATTATTACTCTCAGGTCCTTTTCTTTCAGACCTGATCATCTGTGGTTCTGGGTGTTCAAGGCACAGGCATCAGGCGCCGTAAATCAGAATGCCAGTGGGAGGTCATCCGGCAGGCTCAGCGCCAGACCTCAGGCCGCATGGGACCGGAGTGCCAGTCAATACTGTGCAGCCAGGCAGTGCACACACCGCACTGCCGACCTTCCCAGTGAATGCCTATGGGACCACAGGAGGTGCAGAAACACAAGAGGGCACCACGCCAGTGTGCATGAGACAATGCCTCCATGGACCCACAACACATGGGACCAGGCGCCATGTACACGATCACATGGTATGGCCCCTGTCCCACATGCCCAGTGCCATGGTACTGCTGTGCCCAACACCAATGACCACCAACAGTAGAGCTGACTGCACCACAGCTGGGAGCCACACATGAATAACTGGCCATCTCGTGAGGTGCCCCGATGTTGCGGCCGACCATAGTGGTAGTGGGCTGGGGTAACATAACACCAACAGGGTGTGCGGCGCCCATATGACCGGTACTGGCAGGGGGAAGCAGGGCATGTAATACTACCCGCAGGTGCAGCATTGTGCTCCAGAGTGCTGGGCACCTTGTTCCACAGGTGTTCTGATTGGTGGAATGCCTCGCTGTTTCACCCTTTGCCGGCGCCTGATTTACGGCACCCTGATGCTGGCGCCCTGACCACCCGGAACCGTTATCTGCACTCCACCCAACCAGTATTTGGTCCATAAGGTGACAACTTTGCAGTTTTTAGTGTTGAACCCCAGCTGCCAAATGCCAGACTGTTTTGCTACCTTAGCTAAATTCTCCATGAGATCCAGTTTTCCTCTTCCATGTCTACCCTCTCACAAACCTTGGTGTCATCCACGAACAGACAGATTTTATCCTTTATCTCATCTATTATGTCACATATGAAGATATTAAATAACCCCAGGCCGAGCACCAAGCCATGTAGGACCCCATTGGTCACAGTCCTCGCTTCAGAGAAATCTCCCCAACTACCAGCCTTTGACTTCTATCCTGCATTCAGTTTCTGACCCAGCCCCCAGCTTAACTCCAACCCCAGATCCTCAAGCTTCCTAACCATCATCCTATGAGGCATTGAATTGAACACCTTGCTGAAGTCCAGATGTAGGATATCAACTGCCTGGTCCTTGTCCACTCGTCCTAGTAACCCAATCAAAGAAGTCAACTAGGTTAGTTTGGCAGCACATCCCCAACACAAGCCAATGCTGCCTGTCATCCTGCAGCCCATTTCATCCAGAAAGCCTATTAATCTTTCTTTTAGGATGATCTCCATCAGCTTTCCTGCCATGGAGGGTCAGGCTGGCTGGTCTATAATTCCCTGGTCCATACGTCGGTCCACTCTATGGAGAGGCACCATATGTGCCATTCTACAGTCCTGGGGCACATTTCTGTATTCCAGGAGGTGTTAAACAGGTCAGCCAGGGACCCACCAGAACCTCTGCCAGCTCTTTATGGACTCTTGGATGTATGCCATCAGGCCCTGGTGATTTGTCCACGTTTGGGCCCTTAGGCCCTTTAGTAGCCTTTCAGTTTGAATATATCCATCTTTGATTCCCTCCCAATCTCACCCCAGTACTCCCCTGTGGTACTGGTCTGTCCTTCTCCGAGAAGGAAAACTGAGGAGAAGTAGCCATTCAGCATCTTCACCTTTTCTACACTACCTTCTGCCCAGCACCACCCCTTTTAGCCTTACACTCTCACCCTGTATGTTTCTATTATTCCTAATATATCAAAAAAGACTTTCTCCCATTTTACCCCAGGGCTATATTTACTCTCCTTGCGGACTTTGCACTCCTTACCACTCTGCTCACCTCTCTTGACTTTGCAGTGTAGTCCACCTGTCCTCCTCCTTCTGAGTACACTTGTACTTTCTGAAGGCTGCCCTTTGGCCCCACCATTTTGTCATCTCCTTCCTGAACCAGCTGAGTTTCTTGGCCTTTGTTTCTTGCTTTTAATATTGGCACACTCATTGGTGGCCTCCATCAATCCCTTCTTTATTATGGCCCATTTCTGTTCTACATCAGTCCCTACTCTAATCTCAGCAAGGTGTTCTTGCAAAACTTCTGTCATCCTGTCAAGTCAGTTCTCCAACAGTCCAGAACCCTCATGTTGGTCCTGACCATCCCTTTACCCATGTCCTTGTGGAACTACACTTGTGGCCTTTAAGCATTACCTGTCCTTTTTAAATTAGCACCTGAGTATAATTTCCAGGTGCCCTTCAAATTGTCAGCCCTGCCAGCATCATTGATGATGTTCTGACAATGTAATGCCCTTTCATTCTTTTTTTTATTCATAAACCATTTGTCATCTGTATTTAACTTTTGTGCTATATGTCTTTAACCTGATTATACTGTTTTATTTTAGGTCACCACTCAGTGTCTTCCCTATGTGGAACTCTTCAAATTGAATTCAACAAAGTCATTAAGAGATCAACAGAAAATAATTTAATACTCAGTGCTAGAAATAGCAAGCCATGTTATTTGGGACCCCACAACATTTAAAGCAAGTATCTGTTCCATCCACAATTAAGTTTAACAACTTCCTTTGGAGGTTGTCTCTGAATTTAAGAACATAAGAAAAGTGATGACAGAGGGGACCTTTTGGTCCATCTAGTCTGCTCCCTTTTCTTGCTACCACCACCTAGCTAATTCTTTCTTGTCAGGTTTCCATAGCACCTATCCCATGTTAACTTGAACTACCTGACAGTCTTAGACTCCACCACTTCTTGTGGCAGACTATTCCATGGGTGCACAACCCATTCTATGAAGAACTTCTTAGTGTTGTTTTTGAACCTACCTCCCTTTAGCCGCATTCAGCGCCTCTGATGCGAAGCAGTCTCATATGAGGTGGAAGAGGTCTTCCTTGTGCACCAAGTTTATTCCCATAATGTATTCAAAGGTTTCTATCATGTCTTCTCTGTCCTCCTTTGTTCCAATGAGTATAACTGTAGTTGTTTTAGTCCATTTTCACATGGCTCATGATGTAGATCCTGGATCATCTTTGTAGCCCTCCTTGGTACTGGTTCTATGTCATAATGGTGATCGCGGAACAGCGATCACCATTTAGCACTGTACATCGCTGAAAATGAATTACAGCAATGTACACTTGCAGCAACTAGAA
Organism: Neoceratodus forsteri; assembly: GCA_016271365.2. Lineage (NCBI taxonomy): Eukaryota > Metazoa > Chordata > Ceratodontiformes > Ceratodontidae > Neoceratodus > Neoceratodus forsteri. The sequence continues at coordinate 1,646,116,378 of CM057455.1, read as the reverse complement.
AAACAGCAACTGGTTTTCTATATGTTGTCATGAGAGCTGCACCCCTCGCACCCGCCCACTTAAGGATTTTTCAACTCCTGGGGTGCATGTCAGTGGGGTGTAAAACTTAAAAAAACAAAAACTCTGACCCAACACAAAATAGTCGAGCCAGAATCGAACTCTGGCACCTTCTCAACCCCAGCCTGCCACCTACTCACCATGCCACATGGACAGCTTGGCAGCTGACTGCTGACCACACCCTACATACCCTCCCTCCCTTCTGCCCATCAGGTGATGTGGTTCCTCCTCCCATCGTGTGTATATAAAGTGGCATCCCTTCACTATACTACTCCCCCCATTGTGTCGCTACCCTGCCAGGTAGCCCTACACAGGCACTGGGACTGAGTCGCTCTTTTATAAAGTGCTCAGTCACAGTCACTTTGTACACAGTATACCTTCTGGTGCCATTTCTAGGTGGTTTATGCTTCTTTTTAATGAGGTCTCCAAAACTGGACACAGTACTCAGATGTGGCCTCATCAGATACCTGTATTGTGGATTATTACTTTACATTTTCTACTTGTAATGCTCCTGCCTATACATCTGAGGATGCTGCTGGCTTTATAAGCTGTATTTTTCACACTGTCTTTCTACTCTTAAGTCATCCAAAATTATAACCCCAAGGTCTCGTTCCATTTTGGTCTCCATAATCTGTTCTCCCCAAGGTTGTATGTCACTTTTGGGTTTTGTTTTCAAGGTGCATCACTTTACATTTTTGGTGTTGAATTTCGACTGCCAGTTTCTAGGCCATTCTTCCAGTTTTTTGAGGTCAGACACCATTTTCATGGTTCTCTCCTAGTGTCCACCCTGTTGCAGATCATTGTGTCATCTGCAAACAGGCATACTCTTCCTTCGGAGCCCTTCAGCATTCTGCTGATAAATATATCAAGAGGATTGACTCCAAGAATTTAAATATTTAGGGCTTATTTTGAAAAACGTTTGACATTTACTGTACAGTACATCACATAGTAAAGTGGTTTCTTAGAAAGTCTGACTCTGTTCGAATCTTTTAAGAAGAGACCATCATTGTCTAACTCAGCATGACTGTCACAGTATTGTTTGTCAAGAGGCTTTACTCTTAATAGACTACAGCAATGTAGTCCACCAATAAGCCTTGAATCATAGAACACAGAAACATAGAAACATAGACTTTGATGGCAGGTAAGGACCGCTTGGCCCACCAGTCTGCCCATTTCCCTACCTACTGGAGAAGCTGCAGATTCTAGTTAACCAACAGCCTACTTCATGCCACCCCACTACAATTGCCTTATGTCTGTCCAATGTATGTTTGAATTCCACTGTTTTAGCCTCCAACAACCTCCCCAGGAAGGCAGTTCCACGCATCCACCACTCTCTCCGTGAAAAAGATTTCTCACATTACCCTGAGCTGCCCCTCTCTATCTTCTATCTTTAAATTGTGTCCCCTTGTTCTTACACATCTCTTTCTGAAAGATGCTACCCTCCTGGACTTTGTTGATTCCCTTGAGGTACTTGAAAGTTTCTGTCATGTCCCCTGTCCCTCCTTTCATCAAGGGTATACGTATTAAGCTCTCTCAGTCAAACCTCCTTTCCCTGGACAGGTAATATTGCAAACTGCAGAGGTTTATTTTAAATGCCAAATGGGATATGCATCACTGCTCATTATTACATGATTTAAACTGATTGTCATTGTCTCTTAGAAGAGATTTCATTTGTGTTCCTGGTTTTACAACCATTCATGGCCTGATTGTTTCCGATTTATCAGAAAATAATATTTTTCCATCACATTTATACAATTTTAGAGATGTCCAACAACACTCCCTATCTTTTCCAAAAGTTTAGTCTAGGTTTAAGTCAGCAACTTTTCTTTTGCTGCCGCTGGTCCTGGAATGCTCTTGCTCCAGTCACAAGGACCACAGCCAGCAAGTTTGCATGCTTTAAAAGTCACGGTGCACTTATCTTTGAGATCTTGGTTGAACGGTATGTTTTTCTCTGCTATTTTGTATCTTGTTGAATGCTGTATATATTTTATAAATGAGACTTGCATCTCATTGAACTTGTCCTGTAATTACAAATTAAAATAAGTAAATAATAAATTACTTGAAACAGGCACACCCTAGTCTCTCAGTAAGTCGTTGGAAACCAGGAGACATATAGTGACACTGAAATAAAGGACATTCACACCTCAGTGGAGACAGCAAATGATCACCAGCCCCAGGATGCAGCAGACAAGAGTTCACTCATCCTTTGTTTCTATAATAGCTACTGCCTCCGAATATCAAAATGTGTGTTTCAGGCTAAAACGCCTGTCTTCTTAGAAATCACTGGATAGGAGGGATTTTTAAGTATTAATTTATTCAGATAATACAAAGCAATGTGGTAGCCATGTAAGTCCAACCAGTGACGGAAAAAAAAGAAATGTTGCAGGAAAAAAAAAGTTTCAGGTTTTACTCTTTATTGGACTAGTAAAATTGTTTTTTTTTAACTCAACTTTATTGCATACACATCAGTCAGATTGTTAAAGTGTAACACGAGTAAGCTGGAGTTGGGGGAGGAGGAGACAAACCCAGCCCTCCACTTCCCCTCGATACATGAGAAATAAGTAAAATTTATAAGACCAAGGATGTGGCAAAACTAGTAGTGCCTTCCCCCATTCTGTTGGTACATTATTTCCTACAATCGACACTGCAGTGTTGCAATGCAAACATCTACAAATAGCCAACAGTGATAGAACATAAGCAACTCACAGGGTCTAGTATATACTGTATGTATTGAGCTTTGTGTGAATAATAATGTTGTCCATGGCTTGCCCAGAGCACCGCTCCTAGCTGAGAGATGAGGCCACATGTCAGCATAAGCATTTCTTTATTGATTTCCCCATTTTTCTGTGTGTGTGTGTGTGTGAGATGTATTGGCCTAGTCAGCACCACCCCATCCCCTTCCCTGACTTTGCCCAGAGACCCCACAACATACCAATTCGATTTAGCCCATAGCTTAACTTGTTTGTTTGTGGTGAGTTAAAGAGAAGTGGCAATTCTCCATTCAGAAGATCTCATTGACTCTCTCTTTCCAGGAAGCCAGGGTGGGAGCTGTGCTTTGCAACCATTGAATTGTTAAGCCTTTGAAGGCTGCAGTACAGAGAATACTTAATAAGGGTATGAGTCAGATTCAAACCAGCCATTGATTACCTCAAATACTGGCTGTATTCGATGAGTACCCAAATACTCAGGTGTATTTGAGGTATCATTGAGACTTTAAGATCTCATGAGATCTTCTCAGACAATTCTGAGGCTGCTCAGAGAGCTTTGCAGAGCTTAACCATATGACCTTGCCAGTGCACAGAGACACTGAGCTGAGAGGATGCTGTTTCTCTCTGTGAAAGGACATTTTCAGAAGCAATTTATACAGACTTTTTGGACTCCTCAGTTTCGTTCTGAGACTGAGCTGCTCCACTTCAGTGACAGACTGATTGCTAAAGTACTTTTTCAACACAAAAATCATGTTGAACTCTTCAAGCTAATCAGGGCAGAGGGAGGAGGGTGCAGGGGTGTGTTTGTAGTTGCACACATTACTATTGCTTCTGTCTGACTTGAAAATGGGGCAGTTGCTATAGCTTGTTATTATTTCTTCTCTTTATTGTGCTGTGCTAAGACAGAGACTTTTTTATTTTGTAGAAAGTAAAATATCTGTTTCTGTGGGGAAGGGAAGGCAAAGCTGTAATGTGTGCACTTACCACATGTGATGGAACATACATGGGGTGATATTGGGGTGGGGCTTGGTGGTGGTATTGTAGGCAGGGCTTTCATGGGGTGAGATTGGAGGAGGGGCTTACGGTAGTGAGATAAGCGGTGGGGCTTACATGGGGTGAAATTTTTAGATGGGGCTGGCAGGGTCAGTGGCTCAACAGGTAGCACACACACCTCTGAGGCTGAGAGATTAGAAAGATATGGGTTCTATCCCCACACCAGACACTTGGGTTAATATCCAAATACTGACACTGTAGTGCAGCATGAGGGGGTGCTGCACTCCTGAGGTGCCGTCTTTCAGATGAGATGTTAAACTGAGGTCTCATCTGCCTGTTCAGGTGGATGTTAAAGATCTAATGGCACTTCACGAAAAGAGTAGGGTAATTTTATTAGAAAGAATATACAATACATCAAGAAAGGAATATCACAAAAATAACAGGAAAAGTCACAGACGATTACAAAACTGAAGAAAAATTAGGTTAGCACGATTAAATAATGCATAAACTGTATAACATAAAAAGTAGGTCATGCTATCCAAGAAATATGTCTCCATAATTAAGAAAAAGGTGTCTATCACAGTTGCCATAATCTATTAACTTTTATCTAGCTATACGCTTGTTCAATTTGTCTAATTAAAACAAGGTTAGGAATGACAGTATGCTGTAGAGAAACTGGCATCTAGTTTACCACATATAATATCTCATACAAACAAATATCAGTGTCGATGTACTAGAATGATACCTCCCAAAAACCCAGAATAATCTCCAAGAATCAGACTTTGGTAAGAAATGTGTTGCACAATATTCCATTTCCAATGAAATGCCAGATCTGCCCAAAACTTTACAGCAAATGAACACTGTAAAAGAAATGTTCCTGTGTTTCTACTAGCCCAGTGCACTCTGGTCTCATACACTGCTGTTCTGCAATGGGTTTATGTTTAAATTACCTTTAACCCCAAGCTTCCCATGTCAGCTAAGCCATTGGACATCCCACATTTGTAATGGAATTATTTTGTCAGTGAGAGTTCTGAATGCCTGTGGTATCTTAGTAGGGACACATAGTGGAAAATCAAGTTGCACAAAAATATATTTCCATAATTTCGGTATAAAATATTTTCTAGAGATGCCCTGTAGGTGGGCTTTCCTAATTTCCATTCTCGTAGTTTCTTAATTGCAGATACTGCAAAGCCTTGGATGTCCAGTGTCACTGTAAGCTTCAGTATACCTCCCACTCACATTTGCTCATAAAATTTTGGAATAAACCACAAGTCCAAATATTCCAGGGATGATGATCAGGAGATTCTGAAATTTGAAAAGAAGATAACATAAAAATGAATGGTAGAACACTAAAGGATTAATCATCCCTATGCCACCCTGGGAAACAGGTAAGTAAGTGAAAGCTCGCTTAATGGGGTTCAACCAACTTCCCAAACCATTTGAAAAAAACAGCTAAATAATCTGGTTTCCAAAGAAACTGGAATGGGAATACATAAGAAATGTATAAAAAAACAGGAAGTAAAATTTTTAATAATCATGACTCTTTTCTGTGTCGAAAACCCCATGACTTCCATTGCTGGATCTTTTGTTCTCCACCAGTATCTGCCATTCCCAGTTTGGTAAGCCATATCCAGCCCCGAACTGAATTCCTAAAATCTTGGCTGTAGTATTAATAGAAATAGACCCAATAGTTAAATTAGGTGAAGCACTACCTATTGCAAGGCCCACACATTTTTCATAATTTAAAATAGTGCCATTTAGAGCTGAGAACGAATCAAATTTCCATAATGCAGCCTGTCCAGAGGGAACATCCTTAACCAACAGACAAATATCATCAGCATAAATCGATATCTTCTGCACAAGGATAGATAAAGGGAGTCAAACCATGTATGAGCTGGTCATTAACAATTTCCTAACAATGGGATCCAGAATAAAGGTATATAATAGAGGACTGATAGGGCACCCTCTCATACCCTTGCCTCAACTAACCCTATACCCATTATATTATTCACAAAAGGGTATAATGTTGTATTAGTATATAATAATTTGATGTGGCTAATGAATTTTTGGCATATGCCATATTTTGTCAAAACTTGAAACAAAAAGCATGTGAAATCTATCAAAAGCTTTGGACTGATCCAAAGCTAGTATGTACTCCAGACAATTTGTTTTCATTTCTATATTCACAAACATCCCAAAGGAAACGTACATTTTGATGAATAGACCTCTGGGGTACAGAACAGGTTTGAGCAGGATGAATTACTATCTGTGCAATGGTCTGTAATCTTTTACAAAGAATAGAGGATAAAATCTTGTAATCAGTATTAATAGACTTATCGGTCTCCAATTGCTTAAATCTGTGCAGTCAACTTTTTTGTACAGAAATGTGAGATTGCAGAATTAAAATTGTCAGCCCCTGTTCCAAATTGCAAAATATCATTATAAAAGAAAGGCAGGATATCTAAGATCCTCTTTAAAAGCTTTATAGAACCCATTTGTGATACCATCCTCTCCAGGTGATATTCGGATTTTAAAGCATTAATAGTAGAAAGGACTTCTAGCTTAGAAATGGGTACATCTAATGTGTTCATGACAGAAATAGGAACCGTAGGAATAGAAAATGAAAACATCATTCCATGCAGTAGTTGAACAAAAGGAAGTACTAAAATTGACTTCAGATGTTGCTCTAAAAGAGTTAGCATTTCCACATCAGAAGTTCTGACTTGGGCACAGAATCTTTTAAACCTGTCATCATTTTTTTCTAATTTCTGTTTACAGGCCACATATGGATCCTTAAAGGCTGTTGCTGCGTACTCAAACGCATTTCTGCAAACATAGAGACAGCCCTATCAAATTGATATTGCCTCATATTTTTAATGTCCTCCAATTGTTTTTGAATGTGAGAATCTGCTACCTGAGGACTGGAAAGTAACTTATAAAACTGATTCCTAAACTGTAAATATTGAAAATAATCAGAAGTGCTTTTATATGTGCCATAATTGAAAAAAAAATCTTTTAAAGCAGTTTTGTGTCAAACCACCAAGAAGACCAGTCATCATACATGTCAACTACTGACCTCCTGGAGTGTAGCAAATACTTTAACTGAGTCAGAACAGTCTCATTTTCCAGCAGCTGAGAATTCAATTTCCATCTCCTCTGTAAAGATGGAAATCTAGGTGGGACATGTCTAAGACCCAGCTGACAAATTAATACATTGTAGCAGAGAATTCACAAGGGTGAAGAGAAAATTCTGGGCCACTAAATGTTTGGAAATAAAAATAATCAATCCTAGTAGAGAAAGAAGCTCTGATATGTGCACCTCCAGTTTTGTGTAATGACCTATAAGCATCTACAAGGCCTGCAACAGAAACTGTATTATACAATGCATGAGAGTCGTAATATATTTTCTGTTGCACAGCATCCTTACGCAGATCTAAACCGCAGTTCATATCACCTCCCAAATGATATGTTTGGAAGTAAATAGATAAGACTTGATCAAATGAAAGAGATCAACCTTAGCAGTTTTAATCTGTGGGGCATAAGTGTTAATCAACCGAAGGAATATCCCTTATAAATACAATCAAGGACCAAGGCCCTACCAGACAACAAATCAATGAGCCTGGTAACTTATACAGTAGTATGATTAAAGAGAATCCCCACCCCATCGGCAGTATCTGGTCCAAAAGACCAGAAAGAGGACCCTCCCACCAAGCCTTCTTTGCTTGAGAGACATCAGTCAAGTTAGAAAATCTGGTTTCCGTAAAAAGATGATATCTGCCTGTAAATGTTTACTATACATCAAACAAATCAGTTTTCCTCTATAGTTCTTGATGCTACAACAGTTCAGAGATACCATCTTTAGACAGGCCATTGTGATTTAAGGTTGCAGCAAAGGTTTGTCTTGTTTTCGTTTTGTACCTTTCTTTTCTTAGTGTCTGGGAGATTTCTTTCTCTTTCTCCTCCAGTTCCATTTCTGATAGGGCCTCTGGCCTAGAGGAGGCTTCAGAGCCAGAATCCCTCTAGATCAGCAAGAACCTGGAAAGCATTTTGAATATCACGTATAGGTTTATTCCTTTCAACCTGCTAGTAGCCCAGTCACCTGTCTAGAGTGGGGTGTCTGAAAGTCAGTATCAGGTGAAGGCCTAGCAGAGGTGTGAGGTTTCAACTGTGAGGGGCCTGGTGCAGAATCAACATCCTGCTCTTGAGAAGCAGTGGGTGTAACTGATCCTGTGTTGCAGGACAGTGTCTTGGTATCGCCCCCCTTTGAGGGATGTGAAGTAGGGTAATGTGTAGCATGCTCCCTCTCCTGATATCCTGGTCCCTGTGTTCTTTTCATTGGCTGAGGCATCCTGTGCCTGGGGCCTATATCTCTCCTGAGCTGTATTTATCATCAAGTGTTCCTTATCTAGGCCCCCTGTCGATTTTGTCCTGCCCAAGGACACTGATGATATGCATGGCCTGTCTCATCGCATAAATTACACTTAAAGACATTTCTGCAAACTTCACTACCATGGTCCATTTCCCCACAAAGAGCATTTACAGTAACTTTATCACAGGCACTGCTCAAGTGGCCTACTCCCACATTTATAGCAGTCCTTAGGTTGCCTGGGATAGAAGCAGACACCCCTGTCTTTTCCTAAGAAAACTATTAAGGATATGAAGAATATCATTCTCAATAATGTGTAATTTAACTTTAAAGCACCAGGCCCCTGTCCAGATTCCCTCAGTATCAATAATGGGCCTCGGAGGCCCTAAGACAGTACATTTCTTCTCCAACCAATACTGAATATCACCCACATTCACCCCTCATTCACAAACATCACATTGACATTTTTAAATAAAGGCTTTGTGATTGGAATCACTGAGAGGAGCCATAAAGGTAATGTCTTACAGGACTCATATTTATGCCAAAACCTATCAGGGCCTAAAAATGTTTAAAGCTAAAGTGTCCTCTCTCCGTATATTAATTAATGCATAGATGTCTGAAGCCATAAAGTTCATGGAGTCTTTCAAGAGCTTTTTGCCACAAAAGCTCTATCAGAATGCTCAGACAAACCTCCACAATATCTGAGTCTGACAGCATTCTGCCTAGGAGCCGCTCCAGCTTATTATTCCTGAAAAGGTCTGAGAATCTAAGGCCTTGCCTGGTATCCCCCTGTGGGGAATGAGGTGGAGATGTCCGTTGAGGGCCTCTGAAACTGAAATAGCTGCATAGTCTAGTGCCCCAGTTTGAAAAGTAGGACCAATATTTGAATTTGAAGCTTGAAAAAATTTTGCTGACCTGAAGTGGACGCCTTTTGTTGCTCTTTCTCAGAGTGACAGTCCAAAGTTGCTGGGGAAGAAAACAAAATCCAGTTCGGGTCTGGGACCCAGTGACCATCAGCTTGCTGCATCCAGCCTGCTTGAGACAGCATCGTTTCCTTTGTCCAAAGCTCCTGCTCATCAGGATTAGAGGTTTGCACTTGAGCCGCCGGAGATCTCGGTAGTGTGCTTACTTCCTCATTCCTTTCGTGAGCTGTACAGATGACGCTCCCATGTCAGAGGATTGGTGTCCTTTGACAAGCAAACCAGCAGAGAAACCATCGGTAGCAGTAGCCAAATCCAATGATTTGTCAGGAGTACGAGATTCACTATCGGCGGTCAGTTTTTGTCATTACACAATTAATTTTGCAAAGCTCCGCTGCACGCTTTCAGGCATGCAAATCATCACGTAACCCTCTTGTTTATTTTGTGGAAAGCATTCCTTTGACAATTCCATTTCACTCACATTAATAACTTGCAGAGCTGCAGTCTGCACAACCTTCTCAGTCGCTTGTCTAACACCGCCTGCCATCACTGCATCAGGACAGCATCTCCCTATAGCAGAGTAGGGAATTTCCACGGTGCCTGACCAAATTCCCCATTCACAAATACCACCAATAGCTTAATCTGGTTCAAGGTCAGTTGGCATTCATCTTTATCCCTCCCCAGGTCGTGCCTGAAAATAGGCAGAATTTGTCTAGTGCATTTACCTGGTCAACAAAACTAAATAAATAAATGTGTTGAGATTGGAGATGGGGCTTAGCTGGTCTAGCCTTTAAAAGAATGTTGTGTGGCAATAAATGCATATAGCATAGGAAGTTATAAGGGAAGGGCTGCTAGATGTTAAAAGCATGAGTATAACCACAGCACAATATCTGAGTATTGATCATTCATTATTTGAACAGAATTCTGGAAAACCTGGGTTCACATCCTAGCTAATGCACTGATTGTTTTTATCTCTTCTGTTTCTCTGGGTTTCACTAAAGATGTTTATCATTTTTATTAGAGTCACCTTAATTGTCTGCATTCTTTTTTTATATAAGCCCACATTCTCATTTGCCCTTTACTGGCACCACACACTAGAGGGTGTCCCATCTTCATGTTCTATATAATTGATATATAAAATATATTCTATACTAGCAAGTGCCTGCTCTGAATGAAACTGTTTTCCCCATTTTAAAAGGAAAAGGTACAACAACAAAATAAGTGTTCCTCACTGGCATCAAACCACTGACGTTTTGCTTGTAAGGCCAAGTCCATCCACTGCACCACTTGCTCAAAATGCTGTTCTAATCCTTTTACAGCAAGTAGCTTGTTGCCCAGTATCCACAGTATAGGAATGAATAAGGGAAGGAGTTGGTAGCTGGTAAAAGTGAGTATCACCACTGCATAAAGCTGTGAATATTGCTGATCAAGGCAGTACTTGCATTTGGAGGCCTGGAAGTGGGATATCTATGTGGGCGATTGGTGGCAGCACTTCTAAGTGAGAATTGGGTCAGACTTTTATGTGAGTGGTGGGGATTGAAGACAGGGATTACATGTGGTGATATTAGAAACAGAGGCTTACATAGGGTGAGATTGGAGGTGGGACTTACATTGGGTGACATAGAGGCAGGGCACATGGGTTGATATTGAAGGTGGGGCTGACATAGGGTGATATTGGAGCTGGGCCTTATATGTGGTGATATTGGAGGTGGGGCTTAAATGGGTGCTATTGGACGTGGGGTTTGTATGGAGTGCTGTTAGAGGTGGGACATACATGTGGTGAGATTGGAGGTGGACCTTACAGTGGGTGAGACTGGAGGTGGGGCTTACATGGGGTAAGATTGGAGATGGATCTTACAATAGGTGATTTTAGAGGTGGGGCTTACATGGGGTGATATTGAGGTGTGGTTTCTATGTGGGGATATTGGAGGTGGGCCTTATATTGGGTGCTATTAGAGGCGGGCTTACAGTGGTGGAGACTGGAGGTGGAGCTTACATGGGTGATTATTAGAGGAGAGGCTTACATGGGGAATTGTGAAGGCAGGGCTTATATGAGGTGACATTGGAGGTGGGCTTAGACACAGTGATATTAGAGGCAGGGTTTACATGGTTGATATTGTAGGTGGGGCATATATATTGTGATAATGGAGGCATGGCTTACAGGGTTGATATTAGAGGCAGGGGCTTATAATGGGTGATATTGGAGGTGGGGTTATATGGGGTGATATTGGAGAAGAGGCTTACATGGGGTGATATAGGAGGCAGAGCTTATATGGGTGATATCTGAAGCAGGGCATACAGAGTGAGACTGGAGGTGGGGATTTCATGGGGTCAGATCGATTTGGGGCTTACATGAGGTGAGATTGGTGATGGGGCTTAAATGGGTTGAGACTGCAGGTGGGGCTTACCTGGGATGAGATTAAAGGTGGGGTTTACATGTGTTTATATTAGAGGCAGGCTTACATGGGGTGAGATTGAGGTGGAACTTACACAGAATTATATTGGAGGCAGGGTTATATGTGGTGATATTGGAGGCAGAGCTATATGGGTGATATTGGTGGCAGGACTTACATGAGGTGAGATTGGATATGTGGCTTATATGGGGTGATATTGAAAGTGGGGTTGCATGAGCTGAGATTGGAGGCAGGGCTTGCATGGGGTGATAATGGATGCAGGGCTTTATCTGGTGATATTGGAGGTGGGGCTTATATGTGGTGATAGTGGATGCAGGGCTAATATGGGGTGATATGGAGGTGGGGCTTACATGGGGTGAGATTGGAAGTGGGGCTTAAATGGGGTGATATTAGAGGTGGCGCTTACAAGGGTTGATACTGGAGGTGGGGCATATTTGGGGTGATATTGGAGGAGGGACATATATGGGGTAAGATTGGAGATGGGGCTTACCTGGGATGAGATTGGAGGTGGGACTTACATGGGATGATATTGGAGGCAGGGCTATATAGGGTGATGATATTGGAGGTGAGGCTTGCAATGCCGACTCATGAGGCAAAATCAGATGATCTGACATGTGCAGTGGCTTGTTTCAGGGCAATGCACATCTGGTGGTTGTGGGATTCAAACCTAGGACTATGAGATCTTTAGCTTGTAATTCAGTGTTCCAACCTCTGGTCTATATTGCAGACACTAGCAAACACTAAAATGTTCTTTTTAAGTAATCATTAGGGTCTAAGTATAAACAGTAAAGTAAGTAAAAACAAGAAGAGCATATCGAAACCAAGGTAACACTTAGTGCATATTTCTTGAGTATCCTTGTTAAGGCATATACAAGTGCTCTCATCAGGCATCAAATCCCTGACTCATAGCTTGTAAGGCCAACACATCCAGTGTGCCACCGTGGAGCTTGGTTAATTAGCTGGTCTAGTTTTCAAGAGCATGTAGTTCAGTAATAAGTGCTTACAGCATAGGAAGTTATAATGGAAAAGGGCTGCTGGCTGTTAAAAGCATGAATATAACCACAGTACAGTAGTTGAGTATTGCTGTTTATTATTTGAACAGAACTCTGGATAGCCTGGGTTCAAATCCTAGCCAATACACTGATTTTTTATCATTTCTATTTCTTTTGTTCCACTAAAGTTGCTTATCATTTCATTACAGTCACCTTAATTGCCTGCATTATTTTTCTTTTTGTTTTACATCAGCCCACTTTCCCATCTGCAGTTTACTGGCACCCACACTAGAGGATGCCCCATCTTCACATTCTATATAAAGTTGATATATAAAATATATTTTATACTAGCAAACGCCTGTTCTGAATGAAACTGTTTTTCCCTATTTTTTAAAAGGTACAACAACAAAATATGCATTTCCACATGGATTCAAACCACTGATCTTTTGCTTGTAAGGCCAAGACACATCCACTGCACCACATAAGGCACATGCTTAAATGCTGCTCTAGTCCTTTTACAGCAAGCAGCTTGTTACTCCATATCCACAGTAAAAGAACAAATTTGGCAAATGAGTTGATAGCTGATAAAAGCATGAGTATCACCACTGCATGAAGTTGTGAGTATTGCTGATTGAATGCAGAACTTGCACTTGAGTGATTGGAAATGGGACATCTACATGGGAGCGATTGGGGCAGCACTTCTACATGAGAAAGGGGTCAAGCTTTTAGTGAGTGGTGGGGACAGAGGGCAGGGTTTGCATGTGGTGATATTGGAGCCTGACTTACAATGGGCGATATTGGAGTGAGGCTTACATGGGGTGAAATTTGAGGTGGGTCTTTATGGTCTGATGTTGGGGTGGGGCTAACAAGGAGTGATATTGGAGGCATAGTTTACAATGTGTGATATTGGAGGTAGCTTACATGGGGTGATATTGGAGGTGGGGCTTATATGGGATGATATTCTAGGTGGGGCTTACATGTGATGAAAGTCGAAGTGGCGCTTACATGGGGTGATATTAGAAGTGGTGATTAGAATGGGTGATATTTAGGTGGGCTTACATGGGGTAATATTGGAGGAAGGGCTTATATGGGGTGATTTTGGAGGTGGGGCTTATAGTGGAGAGATTGGAGTGGGAATTACATGGGGTGGTACTGATGGTGGGGGTTACATGGGGTGAGATTGGGGTGAGATTGGAGGTGGGCTTACAAGGAAGCTGAGGTACTGATATGGAACAGTCCTCCAAGGACCAGTTTGTAAATGAGCCTGCTCAGTGATGTTTCCTGGTAAAATCAAAATTAAATTAAAAAATTAGGATCATGAGTAGTGGCTCAAACCCAGGACCCACAGTAACAGTGGCAAAACTCTACAGTCAAACACCAATACCACTACACCAGAGCAGCTTCTCATAAGTTTAGAATATGAAATGTTGCTCATAATAATTCTATGAATTTTAGAATAAAACAACAGCCAATGGCAAACAAATGTTTACAAGCCTATCTGTTATTTATGAAAAAAAATATTGTAATTATTATCCAATGGAGCTACCTTGGTGGTATTAGTAAGCATTCTTCATTATGTACAATTGTCACATAGGTACATAATGAAGAATTTTGTACATACCACCAAGGTAGCTCAATGGATAATAATTCAACTGTGCCCTTAGCTCAATCTGGAAAGTTGATCAATCCTATAGAAATAAGTATTGATAATATTAAAAAATCCAATCCAAGACAGGTAATAGTATTGGAAGACTCTATTATTAAGTATATAGATGGACATATCTGTAAAACAGATAAACAGAACAGAATGTGTTCAAGTTTTAGGGAGCTTGGATTAGGGACATCAAGACAGTTGTTCCAAATATTATGAAAGATGCAGGTATAAATCCTGGTAGTGGTCCATGCTGGAACAAATGATATAAACAAATTTACTACCGATGATATCAAAAATAGCTACAGATCCCTAGTCAGTACATTAAAACATCAAAATCAGAAATATGTCTGTCTGAAATACTACCTGTACCACGAGCCTCTGTGAAGATAGAAGTGAAAATAAGAGTAAATGAATGGTTAAGGAAATGGGCATTAAATAATATTATAACTTGTATTACTCACTGGGAAAGGTTCTATAATGATTACAGTCTTTTAGCTGGGATGGCTTACATCTTAGTAAAAGGGAGTCACTATCTCGGAAAACAGCTTTTGTCAGTGATCAACAACGCTTAAACTAAATACCAGGGGAAAATAGGGAGTGACAATATGGAACCCTTATCTTTGAGTAAGGAACTTACATTTTTATGTGTAATGCCAGGAGTTTAAACACCATTAAATTAACAGAACTAGCAGGTGAATGAAACAGGGAAAACTAGATATAATAGCAACAACTGAGATGTGGTGAAATGAGGCCTCTATTTGGTCTAATGTCATCCCAGGATATAACTTACATTATAAAAATCAAAGTAATAGAAATGGTGGTGGGGTATGCATTTATATAAAGAATACAATCATAACAAAATAAATCGCTATTCAATTGGATGAGGAGGTGGAAATAGAAGGGTGCTATATACAGTTACAATATAAAAAAAAATTACATTAATAAATATCTATCAACCACCGAATGCTGACTTAGCTTATGACTTATCCTTGATACAATCAATATCAAACCATTCTGAAACATCTGATGTAATTATCATGGGTGATTTGAATTTGCTGGGTACAGGTTGACAAAACTTACAGCATCTACCAAGATGGAACAAAACTTTTGGAAACATTTATAAAGTTGGGTTTAGACCAGATGGTTATAGAGCCAACTCGTGAGAAAATATTTTGGATCTTATTCTAACAAATATTCGGAAAAAGTTAGTAATATTGAAATTGTGGTACCATTAGGATCTAGTGATCATAATGCAGTAATATTCTCTATAAAGCAATTCAAAACAATAGTAGACAAAACATATATCATTATAATTATTATAAAGGGAATTATAGTGAAATTAGGGAAGCACGCTTTGCAAAGAATTGGAATTCATTATTTAAAGATAAGGGCACTAATGTGTTGGCAAATTCTTAAGGAAATAATATATGAATTGGAACAATGACATATTCTTAAGACTAAAATAAATAATTATAAAGGTAAAATTCCAGTTTGGTTGATACCTAATATACAAAACAGATACAAATAAAGGAAAAGCATATAAAAAAATTAAAATTAGATCCAACTGTATAAAACAGAATTAAGTATAAAATAGAATTAAAACTACTAAATCATTAATTAAAAGGAGAGAAAACAGATTGAATATAAACTATCTACAACCGAACATAATCCTAAAGCTTTTATGCTTATATTAATAAAATAGGATTCAAATTCTCCCATATCCACTATAGTTAGTGAGGGATAGAAAGTAATAATGGGTCTTATGTAGGAAATATATTTAATGAGTACTTTGGTTCTGTGTTTTCAAGCAAAGATCTTATAAATGAAATGGTGTATACATATACAAGTGAATATGAGGAGATAACTACAGGGAAATAAGAGACACAGTTAGATTTCTAAAATATACTTCTTCACCAGGGCCCAATAATATAAATACATTTTCATAAAGCAAACTTTGGATGCACTCTTGTGTCCTTTACATATTATTTTCAATAAATCATATAGGAATGGTGAGGTACCAGAGGACTGGAGATTGGCTACTGTGATTCCAATACATAAAAAGGAAATAAAAATAGAGTTGATAACTATAGACCCATTAGTTTAATGTATGTCTGTGCAAAACTATGGAAATAATATTAAAACAAAAAATGGATCAAGAAATAATAATGAAGGGAACAGTGGATGATACACAACATGGCTTTAGAAGAGGTAGATCATGTACAACAAATTTGGTAACTTTTACGAGAACATCAGCGCTAGTTTGATAGAAGCATTCCAGTGGATGTTATATTCTTGGATTTCAAAAAGTATTCGATAAGGTCATCACACCATCTATTACTATGAAATTGATCAAGTTAGAATTTAACAGCTATACTGTTAGATGGGTCGAGGATCGGCAAAGAACAGATCACAGAGAGTTAGGATAGGTGATATAATCTCTGGTAGCATTTTTATAACAAGTGAGTACCGCAGGGCTCTGCCCTGGGTCCTACTTTTTGGTATATTTATCGGGATTACAGCTGGGAGTCTCAAGTCAGATAAGTAAATTTGCAGATGACACTAAAATTTCAGCAGAAGTTGATACTGAAATAAAAATAAATATATTAAAAAGATCTGTTGATTACTGAAAAATGGGCTAAAGAAAACAACATGTTTTTCAATACAGAAAATGTTCAGTCATGCACTTAGGGAAAAGAAACCCCAATATTGATTATATCCTGTGTGGAAATGAAATTAAGATAGGGTGTTATGAACAAGATTTAGGAGTTATAGTAAATAATACATTTGATTGAGTAACTAATGTAATGAAGTAATCCAAACAGGAAACTGTATTATTACTGCTATCAAAAAGCATTTATAACATGAAATAAAGAATGTATTATAAAATTATATAGGTCATATAGTAGACCTTACATTGATTATGCAGTTTCCTTCTGTGCACCATATTTGGAAAAGAGATAAAAAAAATGATGGAAAGTCTACAGAGAAGAATGACAAAATTAATACTAGAAATAAGACATTTTACATATCAAGAAATGGTAAAATTATTAGGATTATATAATTTGCAGACAAGACAGGATAGAGGTGACTTGTTGTTGTTTAATATTCTAAATGATGAAAATCTTATGAAATTATGTGGACTAAAATATTTGAAAAGTATATGGCCTGAGATGTAATAACAGGCAAATTCAAATACCAAGGTATTTACCAATAACAAAAATATTATTTTACTGTGAGAGCTGCAGTACTTTGGAATTCCTTACCACAGTATATAGTTGAGCAGACATCATGCAGTCAGTTTAAATTGGAGTTAGGTTATTGCTGGAGGTTATATCTGATATCCCCACTTTATGGGAAAGTGGTCTCGATGGGACTAGAGCCTACTTCCACTTTATTAACTGAGAGCAATACCGAGAGTAATTTATGTATTACCATGGAAAAATAAATTGAGCGATCGTGAGTAGCTGGGAACAAGTCCAGAATCTCACAGTCACATCAGCAAAACTCAATATGCACATACTTACACCACTACACCTAAGCACCTTCCATGAAGATTAAGCATGAGAAGTTGCACTTATAATAATGCCAGAATTTTCAGATTAAAAAAAATGCATATGGCAAACAAATCAATAAAACACAAACTTATTATAATGGAGCAAAATTGGAGCTACAGTTAATCTGCTTTCTTTTATTTATTTATTTATTTAAGTCTTTGGTAACCGGTAAGTGCACTGATTCAGCAGACCATTTTCAGGCATGACCCGGACCACACAGGCAGCAGTTACAGAGGTAGTGATACATTATACAATGAATACAAGTCATGTGGATATACAGACATCATTTATGAACAACGTGGATCTACAGACATCACTGGTGAACAAAGAACGTGACATAGGAAAGTAAAATTAATGAGAGGCTGAAAAACAATCAGTACATCACGATAAGCAACAATTATTATACAATTATTTACTAAGGATAAGTGGCCAGTGCAAATTAATGCATGATGTAAAACAAACAAAAAAATACAAAACAATAGCCAAGTGGGAGAGCCCAAAGAGCAGGCAGTGGACGAGTAAGACAGGAATCCAAAGAAATGAAAGAGGGCTGGGGAGGCCAAAGCAGCCCAAGAGGCAAAAATCAGAAAGGAAGGGGAGGGAGTTTTATAAACCAACTGCTGTCCTGTCTCATTGACGATGAGAAGCTTTGTGACAGAATTTATTACAAATCAGGAACTGCCAATAGCTATCATTAGTGAAGAAGATGATGCAGATCACATCATACACATGTTCAGCAATGTCCAAGAAGGTTGCCAGAACATGAAAAAAAAAAAAAATTACGAGCAGTTGTTCACAGTACATATCATGTCACATCATAGGTGATGCCAGCTGAACAGCATTTCCATACTTTATACAATGAGTTTTCAATCAAGATGAATGTGGAACATAACTCCCCTGTGATGTTACATTCATTTTAGTCAGTGCTGCCACCAATTAGAATTTACCTCTCACCAAGGCACTGATGACAAGGCTCCTTCACGAAGAGGAGACAAGATAACGGTAAGAGTCAAACAGTGAGATAGACTGATGGTAGGGGTTAATGATGCTCCACTGGCCACACTCTGACATCAGTCATCAATTTGAAAATCCTAATAAAAACAACAATAATACCAACACAAACTTGTTAACATAAATTATACAACTATGGACACAATTTCAGAGCATCTGTTTCTGTGAGAAACTGTCACGCAGACAACAAGCGACAAAAAAATATATCCATATGAAAAGATAAAGTAAAGCAAAAAATGCCAAACAAAAATAAATAAGGAGGCTAGGACTACTCTATGTGTCTATGTTAAAAACCTAACGTACTAAGAGGCCAAAAGTGAAATTCAACTACTGACCACTCCATGGATTCCTTCATCTCATGAACAAACACACCAGCAATGACTTAGAGGACAACAATGCATCATGGGATGCTTACTAAGGAGATTCAAAATGGCAAGTGATTAATCAAATCATGCAAATGAGCTGCCCATCAATGCAGCGGTTGAATTTCCGCTATGACACTGGTGACCGGGTTTGGGAAAGAACCCGGATGTTGGAGGGCTGGCTGGGGGAGAAGGATAGAGCATCCCGAGGACTGCTCTCCTTCCTGGGGGAGGGAGGGGAATGCGACAGGTGCTTGATGGACCCCTGGCAGAAGTCGGGGTACGCAGTAACCTGCGCCAGAACTTTCAGGGGTTGGGGTGACACTGATGTCATTGCACATCCCTACCCCAGGAAAAACCAAGAAAAATCTCAGTTGCTGGCACGCCCTAGATGAAGCCTGCCTCAGCTTCAATTAGCCTCCAGGTCTGACCTATCCCATTGCTTGTGGCACTGTTAGGGGCTTGTGCCGCAACCTCACCCTGGGGGTGTTTCCTGGGGTATCAGAGCATCATGGCCAATTTAGAGGTGGAAGCCTGAGGTCAGGACCGGCTGTTGCTCTGGGCAACTGGCAGCAGGGGAATAAAGTATACTAAATAAAAAAAATTGTGCAAATAAATAAAAAAATGATAAATCAAGTTGCAACAAAATATTGAATACTGACCATACATATTCGTGAACCAGAATATTTATTTTTTAACCAGGAGAGACACACTTAGCTGAAAGCTTGTTTACAGGTGTGACCTGGAAGCACAAGGAAATTAAGTGACTTGTTTAAGGTCACAAAGTATGCAAGTGGGGTTGGTGGGATTCAAACCCAGATCTCCAGACTCATAACCTCAAACCACTGCACTATACTGCCTCCATAAGTCCCCTTAATATCTCAGTAAGCTAAAATCATTTGACACAATTTTATACACAGTCTATTGCACCGCTGCTTTAAATATTGTCCAAACAGTGCACCAGTGTTTAAACAGCAGATCAGATTTCAATTGTCCTGAAAATCTCTAGTTCACTGGAGCTGCAAATATTTTCCCTACTGATAAGCAGTCCATTTGTATGCTTTTTTTACTTACAACCAGGAGGTAATGGGTTCTAATCTTGATATGGATTAAAGTTCTTCTTTTCTTTTAAACATTTATATTAAAAATGTTATTTCTGTTACAAATA
Organism: Neoceratodus forsteri; assembly: GCA_016271365.2. Classification (NCBI taxonomy): domain Eukaryota; kingdom Metazoa; phylum Chordata; order Ceratodontiformes; family Ceratodontidae; genus Neoceratodus; species Neoceratodus forsteri. The sequence continues at coordinate 1,646,096,179 of CM057455.1, read as the reverse complement.
AACTTTAGTAACAATCTATGAAAGCATTAAGAACAGTACATTTTAATAAAATGTAATCTTGTTTATAAAAAATAAACTATTTCTGCAGATACAAACATATGAAAATGCCAGGCCTCATGGTCTATTAAGTCTGCTCAATTGTGTGGCCCCCTCCCACTCTGTTTCATTCCCCTTAAAACCTCCCACCATACTACAGGATACCAACTCCTCAGGCTGAGTATTCCATTTGTCCACTGCCCATTCTGTGAAGGCTCAGAGAGGGTCCTTGTGGCCATGGAGGCAGCAGCAATACACGGACAAAAAAAAACAAACAATGTAAATATTTTTAAGCCTTCCATTAGTTAAAGGAGTCCAGTTTAAGAATAAGGATAACACACAGTGATGAGTTCCAGAAGGTATCCAGTTTTGAAACAATCTGATCTATGATAAGTGCATTCAGTTTTGCCAGGAGGATCAAGAGGCAATTGGTAACCAAATCCAAAGAAGAGGAAAACCTGGGGTGATGATCAATAGTGGCATAAAGCATTCCTCACAGTGCAGGAAGGTGGTGGTAAAAGCCAACAGACGTTGGGTCACATCACCAAGGTGATCAGTAGCAGGTGGAGGAAGTCATATTGCTGCTAAAGACCACTGGTGTGGCTGTACCAGGAGTACTGCGTGCAGTAACTGGTGTCCTTACCTGAAGAAGGACATTAACCTGCTAGAGGCGGTTCAGAGGAGGGTGACTAAGATGGCTAATGGTCAGCAAGGCACAACATATGAAGAGAGCTGGATGACCTAAACATGTACTCCTGGAGGAGAGGAGGGAGAGAAGGCATGACTGAGATCTACTGGAGCGGGTGCAGAGGAGGGCAACAAAGATGATATGTGGAATGGAAGGGACAGACTATGACACCAGGCTGAGAGACCTGAATATGTACACCCTGGAGGATAGAAGGGACAGGGGGACATGATAGAGACATTCAAGTATCTGAGGGAATCAATAAGGATGGGGCAGATGGGGTCTTTAAATTAAGGAGGGGAGAGTCACCAGGGGCATGCAGTAAGAATAGAGGGGAGATTTAGGAAGGAAATGAGGAGACACTATTTCACAGAGAGGTGGTAGCAAATGGAACACCCCTACCAGAACAGGTGGTATCATGTAAATCTGTGAACAGTTTCAAAAGGGCATGGGACAGGGAACAGGGGAGAGTGAGGTGGGGGAGGTGGGGGTGGCAGTGGGATGACAAATGGGAGGGGATGGGGCAGCTGCAAACTAGGGGTGCTAGCTGCACACTCGAGCAGACTTAGATAGACTGGGTGGTCTGTTTCTGCTGGCACATTATTATGTTAAGTAAGGTGAGCCAAAAAGCCTCTTCAGTCCCAGTGTCCAACACAGCTGCAAGGGATATTGCCTTAAGGTGGGGAGGGAGGTTCAGGAGAGAGTTCAGGAGGCATTTCTTCATGAAGAGGGTGGTTGCAGGAACAACCTCCATGAGGAGGTGCTCGACTGGAGATGGTGGAGGCTTCAAAGGAAGTGGACAGGGTAAGGTTAGAGCCAAAGGGAGTAGACTAAAGGGGGTAGCATCTAAGGAGGGAGGACTCCTTAGTTGCCATTTGGCACTTCACAGTATAAGCCAGTTTGATAGACCACTAGGCCTTCATCTGCTGGCACTTTTCATATGTTCATAATATTTTTATTGTCAAGATAGCTTTTACAGCTGTAAAAATGCAAATGTAATTTGGAGGAAAATAAAGGAACTCTAGGAAGCACACCTCCACAATGACCGGAGGAGTCCCCGTAGAGAAGTTGGCCCCTTTGGAAGTATGGCCAAGGTTTGAACAGTATCCCTGAGGTGGCAGTGAGGTGTGAGCTAGTGGGTGGAGGGAGGCATTGGAGGCCTGTTCTATGAAAAAATGTCTCCCAATCCCCCTGAATCTTCCCCACTCTAATCCCAACTGATGCCCCTCATGTCTCTCACTCTTCTAATCTGGAAACTCAACTCTGTGTTAGTCTTGTTTATTCCTTAAGTACTTAAAGGTTTCAGTCATAGCTCCCTATCCATCCTCTCCTCCAGGGAATACTTGTTGAGCTCTCCCAGCATCTCCTCATAAGATTTCCCTCCAATCCCTGGATCATCTCTGTCACCTAATGCTGTACCCCCGCCCAACAGTCTGATGTCCTTCCTCAGGAATGGGCACTAGTACTGCACACAGTATTCCAGGTGCGGCCTTACTAAAGACCTATACAGGGGAGGATAACCTCCATATTTCTGAGGCTATTCCCTTGCTATACACCCCAACATCTTGTTAGCTTTTGCCACCGTCTTCCTGCACTGAGCTGAGTTGTTCATACTCCCTGTTATAAGCACCCCTAGATCCTTTTCCTCTTAGTACTTTCCAATTGTACCCCTCCCAGCTGATAGCTCCTCACTTGGTTCCTAGTCTTGAAGTGCAGTACTTTGCACTTCTTGGTGTTGAACCCTCAACTACCATGTTACTGACCACTCCTGCAGTTTGGTCAGGTACTCCTGTAGCCTGTTCCACCCTTCAAAGTCATCCACCACAGCCCCCATCTTCAAATCATCTGCAAACAAACTGATCTTACTTCAGATCCCTCTGATATGTCAGTTATAAATATGCCACACAATACCAGTCCTAATACCAATCCCTGTGGTACTCTGCTCATCACATTCCTTGGTAATAAGATTTATCCCCCACTACCACCTTTTCTGCCTTCCCTTCAGCCAGTTATTGACTCACCTAACCATCTTTGTTCCCACACCTATGTTTTCTACTCCTCCCCAGCCTCCCATGCAGCACAGAATCAAAGGCCTTGCTGAAATCTAAATACATGATATCCACCTCATGGTTCTTGTCCATTTCCTGGTCACCCAGTCATAGTACTCAACTAGGTTCATCAGGCAGGATCTTCCTGAGACAAATCCGTGATGTTGACCATCCTGGGTCCATTGTTCTCCAAAAGATCACCAGCTTCTCTTTAGGACTGTCTCCATGAGCTTCCCCACAATCGATGTGTGGCTCACTGGCCTGAAGTTGCCTGGTTCATTCTTAGGATCACTTTTGTGAATGTGCACCACATGGGCCATCCTCCAATCCTGTGGCATGCATCTTGTATCCAGGAAGGTGTTGAACAAGTCCTGCTAGGATCTTCCCCAGCTCCTTGAGTACCCTAGGGTGAATGCTGTCTGGACCCAGTGCCTTATCCACCCTCAGTACCCTTAATTCTTCCAGAACTCTATCTTCTGTAATTCCTAAATCAGTCCTCCCTCTGCCGCTGCCCACACCACCTCTCCCTTGAGGTATCTGCCCCTTTCTTTGTGAACACAGAGCAGAAGTATTCATTTAGTGCCTTTGCCTGGTCTTCCCCTTCTCCATCCCCCACCCTTCCTGATCCTCACAATCTGGTCCTTATTATTTCTTCTTCTCTAACGTATCGAGGAAATCCTTCTTGCCATCCCTAATGCCCTGTGCCACTCTCAGCTCTCTGAAGCCTTGGCTGCTCTGACCAGTTTAGTAACTTCCTGGACTTCCTCTTGTACTCTTCTATGTCATCCCTCTCCTAATTTCTTTAGTCTCTGAAATGCCTTTCTTTGACCGCACCCTTCCAGGACCTCTTGATTCAGCCAACTGGTCTTCTTTGCCCTTCCTTCTTATTCAGTTGTCCTAGCACGTGTCCTAAAGCTCCATGAGTCCCTTTTAGTAATATCCCACTTCTGTCTAGCATCCATTTGTGCCTGAATTTCCACCAGGTGCCCACCCCAAATTTTCCTCATCCTTTTAAAGTCCACACCTTAAATTCAATCACTGTGGTACCCATACCTCCTGTTTCCCTCCCCATACTGAGCTTGAGCCACACCGTGTTGTGGTCACTCCCAGCTCGAGGGTCCTCCACTGCCAGATCACTTACAACCTCCCCATTCGATAGCACCAGGTACAGAGTGTTTCCTAGTCTAGTCGGCTTGTTGACCAGTTCTACTAGGAAGCTGTCAGCCAAACAAGAAGTTCATAAAAAGAGTGGTGGCAGTACAGAAGAGGGCAACAAATGGTGCATGGCCTGCATCTGAGGCCCCGCGAGGAAAGACTCAAGGACTTAGACAGGTACTCTAGAGGATAGAAGAGTAAGGAATCAATAGAGTATGTGTCTTAGAGACACCCAGCCTCCACCACCACAACCAGACTGTAGGGATGCTGCAGTCAAGCAGTACACTATGGAAACTCTCTCCATTTTATTTCTGCCATGAGGGACACTGCAAGCAGGAAGATGCCACTGACATCCCTTCCATTACTATTTATTCTGTACTACAGCATACATCGGTGGCAATGACGCATAGTGGCTCTAAAATACAGGTACTTGTATGGCAGTGATTAAAAGGCAGCTTGATTTATGTAACTACATTGAGCTGTAACTGTGGGTGTCAGTCACAGTTAACCAACAGGTCTCTCACTTTTCACAGTAGGTTTTCTTCACAGAGCTCTGGGCTACAACTGTGTACTTCCATATCATTGTAGCAAATGGTTGTAAAGTTCTACAGACAGGTTATCATTGCAGAGCACTTAATATTGTTACTGTACAACCTCCTGCCTAGCATAATTATTCCCTACCTTCTCAGAGTTCTGGGGAGCTGTAGTAGGTAGAAACACCAGGCAGCAGATTGTTTTTTGGCAAACATGGTCCTTCTCTCATTTTCAGCAGGGCAGCTTCGTGGAGGTAATTGTGCTACAACAACATTGATCAAAGGGTATCCTCTAGTGATGCGGGCATCTAGGAACCAAAAGGGCACCATGTACAAATAAAGGACTTCTGTTCTTAGATTGCAGGCTCAGGATCCAGAGTTGCAGAGCAGCACACGGAGCCTCTAAGGAGGGAATGGAGTTTAACTCGACAGATACCCCTCCCTGTGGACCAGCTGAAGTGGCGGATTGAATCTGTAGCTTAGAGATGCCCAGTCTCCACCGACCACAACCAGACTGTAGGGGACGCCGCAAGTTTAGCATCACACTACAGATAACTCTCTCCATTTATTCTTTTTCTACAGCAGGGATGCAGCAAGCAGTGGGATAGTATTGCCATCCTTCCATTACTATTTATCCTGTACTAAAGGCAATCCCAGAAAGAGTAGAATAGCTGATAGAGCCACTGGGATTCACGACGGGTCATCGACAAAATATTTGTCGAATGACCCGACAGTGAAACTGGCAGGTCGACTGCATTTTGCAGTCAGCTGGTTTGCAGAACAATGTCATTTCTTTGCGGGGCTGGCCTCACCCCACGCAGGGCTGTGCCCTGCACCCCCACTTAGCATTCTCAACCTGAATTGAGCTGAATCAGGAGGGGTGCAGGACCCCCATAGACAGTGCCAGGTGCCAGGGTTCCCTACAGCAACGTGGGCACTGTTGTTGCTGTAGGGATTCCACTGTTGACATGTCAACATTGGGGATGTATACTGAGCCACTGTAGTGCATCAGGAGAAGCTGGGATACAGCTCTGTCACTTAAGTTGCAGTAAAAGGTAAGCAGGAAGGGCTGCGAAGAAGAGGAGGTGGGGAGAAAGCTGGAGTAGAGGGCCTGTGAGGAAAGACTCAGGGGCATGATATTCGACTGGAAAGGGTAGGCTTAGAGGAGACATGAGGAGTACTTCTTCTCAGAAAGGGTAGTCAACAACTTGAACTGACTTCCAGCAGAGGTAGTACAGTACCAACACAGTAGCAGGTTTCAAGCGTGCATGGGGTAGACACAGGGACCTTAGTAACAGGACTGGGGGTGGGATAGTAAGGCTGCAGATCAAGTAGGGTCTACAGTGAAGCATTGGGTAATATATTTTAGAGCAGACTGATGGGCCAGGGGTCCTTTTGTGCTGGAAGTTTCTATGTTTCTATAAAGGAAATATTCATGTCACCTTGTTCTCTCAGAAAGCAGACTTGACAAGTATGCTCATATCTGTTTATCATTTAGGTAGCAGATTAATGTTTATTTTGCACTGCTGAAGTGCCCTTCAATTTGTGAGTGAGAAAAGTGGAGGAAGATTTTCAACTACAACATAGAAGAAAGCAATTTCTATAGACACTGGGGGACTTTTGCTCCAAAGAACTGATCCCTAGTGGGAAAGTCCACATTTGCAGGCCCTATCAATTTAGCAAATCTTGGACCCCGGCCTAATCAAGGTTCTCTGTGGGCGAATCAGCCCAGGAGGAGAAGCAGAGGAAACTGCCTGAAAGTCTACAATACCCCCTACATCGGAGGGTAGTCGGACAGACTCAAGCTCTGTATAAATCACGCTGTCATATACCTATCGACCCAAGTGAAATATCTGCTAGGCTATTGGGCCATCCTTATGTGGACCACAAAGAGGGTCTCCTTTGTTGTTGTTATTGCTACATTATAATTTGATTCATCTCTGCAAGCACACTAACACTAAATGTATCTACCACAATAGGAGCTTTGCCAGAAGCCCACATAAGTCTCTGGGTGTAACATAGTGGGTGTACCCACATATCAGGTACTGGAAACTGCCAGGAGGGATGGTATGAGTGTGGGCATATTAATACTGCATGTTATACTTTGAATTGCATTGTTATCCTCTGTGTCCAATTTTTCTATTCATCCTTGTCTTTCCTTACCGGTTCCATGTCATGACTGCAGCAATTTTCTTGTCCAAAGTTAGGCAGAGGCAGTCTCAATACCAAAACCAAAATTTCACCTTTCGATATTGAGTGTTTTTTCTTTGGGGTTTTGCCCCACACCCTCCCTCTACTTTCAGATACAAACTCCAAGTCGGAGTTTGTTTGTTTCAGGGGGACAAAGGGTGAAATTTGGTCTTGAAGTCCATTACAGCGACAACAGCATAAACTGTTACTGTAATGGACTTCGTTATCTTGTTGTTGAGCGGTCGGTACACCTTCCTTACCCCCTTAATATTATTGCTTATTACAGTTTACTTGCCAGTGTAGGTACTAATATTACATTGTTTCATTTTAGGGTTGCCACCCTTGCATGAGGTGAAAACGTACGCTAAACCACATCCAAACTCCACCCTTCTTTATGACTGACAGGTATATCATTCCTACTTCAAAACCATTTTAATGTCAGAGAAGATTTTTAAAATGATAGGAAATAATTTTATACTGTTATTTTTATGTATTAGTCATTTTGTTTCTTTGGTAACAAGTAAGGCCCATTGACCACAAAGCCCATTTACAGGAGTTAACTGGGAGTACCGAGAGGTTAAATGTCTTGCTCAAGGACACACAAGATGCAAAGGAAGACTGGGAATCAAATCCAGATCTGCTGAATGTGCCAAGCTCATTCATAGCTCATTGTTCTCACCTCTGTTAAACTCTTTCATTTTCCTTTTCATGTTAGTCATGTATTTTGATAGGCTTTGATCAGTTGTTGAGACATTATATATCAATGTTTGTGATAACCTCACTTCTGCATTGTGTTCCCTTTAACTGGGCAGATACTGCTGTTTCTTTTCATATTTCTAAGACATTCAATATGTAGACACACCATTCCAGGCTATTCTTCTGAATGGCCTGTAATGGTGACACTAATATCATGGAATGTTCTAGTAGTATCAACAATGAGAGTAGAAGTAGCCTGAGGACTCTGGAAAAGGGAATCAATGTTGTAATGAAGCCTAACAGAATGGGTCTAAAACACATCAGAATATAGGACAAATAACAAAAGGAAGGACCACAGGAGGGACTATAACAATATAAGAACTGTTTCATTCCCAGCAGTAAAATACCATATTTAAAATTCAGAGTGGAATAGATTAAGCTGATTTACTGCTAATGGCCTTAATGGCCATACTTTACACCCCATATACAGGTAGACTGGTTTCACAAAGGTCTGTGACATCAGAACTTTTTGTAACCTGGACATGCAGCCAAAAGAGTGAATGATTTGATATAATAACTTAGAGTATGTGAGTACTCAGACTAGCCCAAAAATTAGACTACATTTAAGTGAAACTGGATGACCAGATAAAGACCCTAAAAACAGATTATTCAGTCTAAAGCTGACAGGTGGCACCCTAATCATTTTATTTCTGAGGTACCATGGCATCCATAATATAAGTACAAATGCAGATATGATATTTATTTTTCCGGGGTGATGAGATAAGGGCCCAGCCGATGAGGGAGTGGTTATGAGATTTAAGACTGAGGGTCACAGATTTGATATCATAACATGTTTTGCTATGGTAGTTGACAGCTAGTCTGTATTGAAGTTACAGTACCTAGAATGAACAGCTCACCTGAGGTGGCATGTGCGGTGGTGGTGAGATGAGTTCAGTGACTGCTGAACTGGGGAGACCAGGGCTGCAGTAAGTGCCAGCTATAAATATAGGTAGTGTATGGGTTAAGGATAGCTTTATAAGGAGATGTTCAAATGGAGACAGAGAGGAGATAGCAGCACAGGGAAAATTGGAGGTTAGATTAGAAGTATATGGCTATGCCCTCCTTTAGAGGGCCTATCTTGGTGAATGTTGAAGTAGCCAGGAATTTGGAAGGTATTACAGTGTATTTTAGAAGAGACAGGTTTCTGTGAGAATAATAACATCAGGATGGAGATTTAGAATGAGGGTCTGGAGAAGAATTAATTTAGGGAGTAGGCTTCTAATGTTAAGATGAGTGATTTTGAGTCCTTTGGGAAGATGAGAGGAGGGGTTGGCACTTTGTTCATTTCAATGTCCCCAGCTGGTACGGAGTGGCAATGTTATGATGAGTCTGATGAGGTTATTTACCTCTTAGAGGGCTTAAGCTGTATGAATGGGGTGAGAAGAGGTGTTGGGATGGGGATGGAGAGGAGTATTAATTAAGGTAGGAAGGCAAGGAGGCTACTGGGTGGGAGTATTGATGAACCTGTTAGCCAAGGACAGTGGGGTAGTTGCCTGAAAGAGATGGCTGAGGTAAGAGCAGGGGAGGTGGATGGGTCTGGGTTGGGGATGTAAGGGATGGAGGGGTATAGGGATGGGGAAGGGAAACTAACATGGTTAGGAGGGAAAAGATGAATATGGTCATTGGGAAGATTGCAGGGTGAGCTGTGCAAGATGCAGATAAGGCAGTGAGTATAGCAGTATATGTAGCTATTTGGAGGGGAGGGTTAGATTAAAAATGTATGATTGATGCAGCACTAATTGTCAGAATATAGAAGTTAATTGGGATAAAAAGTGATGGTCCATTTAAAATACCAAAATCCTCCTGATTCCTGTCTGTTGAGGAGGGACTGGGAGACTGACAGGTAGTTAAAGTTGAGGACTCGAGGAGGAGGACTCTGTCAATGAATGGTATCAGGGAGGGAAAGGAGCATCAGGGAGGAGAGGGTGGTGTGGACTGTGGAGTGGACCCCAACATCTCACCATTCCCATTCCTCCAAAATAAAATCCTACCTACTGTAGTCCAAGACTCCAAACCATAAGTGTGTGTGTCTGGGAGGGATAGAGGCTTACAGGCAACTAACCATATGCCATGCTAGGGCAAGGCAATTTTTTTTTTTGGACTTATCCTTGTGTTGGGACTGGACTGGAACTTGGGATTAAAAAGCTCCCTTACTTAACTCAACACAGAAGTGCTGTTCTGTACTGTACAGACATGTTAGGGAAAATGTCTCTGTTTTTGGTACAGCTACTCGATGCAGCCCAATCTCCATGTTTTTTCATTAAACTACTTAACTAGCCAACAGTGCTATACTGACCTGTTTGGGAAGAAATATCCCTGTGTCTTCACTACTTCAAAAGAATCAAAACAGCTCTTAATAAGTCCTGTTGTCTGTGACCGTGCTGGTAAAAGAATCTATACCTGTGAGCTCTATAAACAAATGTCATGGCTCCATTTTCAAGGAAGATTTAACTGCCAGACCTGCCTCCTGGCTAAGAAACTCTACTTTGGCCTTACCCCACCTGCCATGCCAGAATTGTGCTCCTCGCAGTGCTAGGTTTGCTTTTGTAGATACCAGCAGCATTTTGTTAGACTAGCCAGGGCAAGATTAACATGCTGTTACTGGTGACATTCGAAAATAAATCACACTTCAGGGCCATGCTCGTGGCAGACTCGTGTTCCCAACCTGGATTTGCTTCCAGGATGTGGGTGCATTATGATCAGACCAAAGGAATCACTATTTTAAGAAAAATCACAGTAAAAGATAAAAGGCTAAACCTTTATACATGCAGGGCATTTTGCAGCACATGAGTGATAGGTGTGTGTCAGGAGGCACACTTTTTACATATGGAACAAAATGAAGGGGCAAAGCTGACAGTGCCCCTTTAAACTACCTGACTCGATGCAGCCAGCAGTTGTTGACTGATGTGTTTGGGAATAAAATTTAAATCTTATTGTTTATTTTGGTGCAGCTACTTGACACAGCTGGTAGAGTGCGTTGACCTGTTTGGGAATAATTTACCTAAATTTTCACTAATTGAACTACTACTTAACTTGACACAGCCAGCAGTTATTTACTGAACTGTTTGAGGATAAATCTCCTGTTAAAAATTTTTTGAGCAGCTACTTGACGAGTCAGCAGTGCTGTACTGACCTGTTTGTGGCTAAATATCCCTGAGTTTTCATTACTTAAACTATCTGACTCGATGCAGCCAACAGTTGTTTACTGACCTGTTTCGGAATATATTTACCTGTGTCTTCACTACTTTAACTACCTGACTGGATGCAGCCAGCAGTTGTTTACTGACTGGTTTGGGACTAACATGTAAATCTCCTGTTTATTTTGGCACAGCCACTTGATGCAGCTGGTAGAGTGCTGTGATCTGTTTTAGAATAACTAACTATTTTATAACATCTACTGGGACTCGGTATGATTCTAATATAATACATAACTAAGCTCTACCTAGTTCTGTTCGAGTAAAAATCCACATTTTTGCATGTTCAGTAAAGTACAGTACACTACACGCAGTACTAAGATTCTAAGAATTTTGCAAAGTTTTGATGCACAGAGAAAGAATCATATACACCAAAACTTTGTAAAACATACCATTTTACTTTCTTAGTACTACTGTACAACATCCCAAACATGCAAAAAATGCTTATGGGGATTTCCTAACCAGAAAAAGGTATAACTTAGTTTTACAGTATATTGTAGAACCTGGTTATACCAAGTAGAATATGTGGTTTTGCTTGGTAGAACCTGTTTATATTTGGAAGAAGATGGTTATAGCTGGTAGAACCTTATTGTCATAGGTAGAACCCAATTCTTCCTGAGCCTACCTGGTAGAACCAGGTAGAACCTGGTAGAACATTTCTGGGTTCTACTCAAAAGTTTGTGAAGTAGAACTTTTAGAGGCTTGCACACCCCAAATCATATTCCTCCTCTCTCTCCTCTCTCCAGAATACACACAGAGACCCTCCAGTCTTTCTTCTTATGGTGCAGTCCTTGTGCCATTCTTGTTGCCCCTTCTGGCTGCTCCAATTTTGTCTACGCCTTTCTATAGATGCCACCTCCAAAACTGGACACAGTGGGCACGATTCTCAAAGATGACCTTAGAGCGGTGCAAGGTGCATCAGATGCACTGTCAGCACCAAAGCCCCTGCGTCATCGACAATGCACCCTATTCTATAAGGAATGCACCAAGCACCAGATGCAGCGCACATGGCGAAGAACACACAGTGTGCTAAATAAATAGCATAGGCAACATGTAAGGTGCAGGCAGCATCTAAACGCAAGGGGCGGAGGAATGACCAACCAGGGAGGATGCAGCAAGAAGACAGGGGCAGCCAACCCCAGGGACACAGAGGAAGAAGACTGGGCACACCAGGAAAAAGAACTCACAGAACAGAAGACAGACATCCTCCTGGATGCAATAGAGGCCCAGGTAGGTGTGATGTGTGACAGGAGGGCAAGAGCATGTGAAGCAATGGTGCAAGGCCCTGACCAGTGTATGACACCCAACAGGTGGACCTGCTACTGTCCAGGGAGGGGACCAGAAGATACGGGCAAAGCGGCAGGAGGCATGGGACGAGGTAGCCAGACTAGTGAATGCAGTGGCACCCAGCAAGCGCAGTGAGGGAGCTGCAGAAGTGGCACAGTGACATCAAGCACCATGCCAAGGAGAAGGCAGCCCACAACAGACTCTGCACAATGGCAATGGGAGGAGGACCCACACAACCATGTCCCTCTGCAGACACGAGGAACGTGGGTGGCACAGATCAGCATGCACAGCAAACAGGGTGACACAGAGCTAGACCTGTATCGGCAACAAAGTAAGCACCGGCATGCATGTGGTGGGTGGCACCACTGTGCAGAAAGCCAATGTGGCTGACACTAATCGCGGGGGCACCAGGGTCCCACAATGGACAGGGACCCTGGGGCAGGCATAGTGGGACACAGTATGGCCTGGGCCCCCATGCAGATGCAGGAGATGCAGGTGGTGACCCTCCACTGGTCGCCACAGGCTGGACATGCACCGTGGCACTGTACACATACCAGCATGTGGGCAACCTGAGGCAATGCACTGTGCATATCTGTCTGTATACCCAGCAGGTGCCAGGACCACAGCAACCAGACTACAGGCCACAGCAATTCAGGTAACACCACCACAATGCCATGCAGTGACCCACAGTGACAATGAAGCATCGGAGCAGAGCGGACACAGCAGCAGTGATGAGGAACAGCAGCAAGCATCCACTGGTGACAGCACAGTGAGCCAGGCCCACAGGAGGGTGACAGATAGTGAGTCAGAGGCCCAGCAGGAAGTGACACTGACAGCACTGCCACGGTGTCCAGCAGCAACACTGTTGGGCAGAGCCCACCCATGGCCAGAACTGCTGATTAGCACCAGACCTCAGTGGACACACAGCGGCAGGGGATGGAGGGATGGCCCTGTGGCAGGACAGGTGGGCAACGACCCACCACTGTAGGCCGCGTGGTGGCACACTGCACCACCACACCATGGAGGTGCTGGTGGACAGATGAAGATGTTGCAACTCCACTGCCACTGGAGGATGACCTTGGGAAGACCTGTCATGATACTGCAAGGATGTCCTGCTCATCCAAGAGGCAGCACAGCGGAGCTGACAGGGATACAGGACAGCATCCGGGAACACACCACTGCCACGGCTGTACACATGGGACAGCTGTAGCTGACAGTGGCAGATATCCACGCAGCCATCATACATGGGATCCAGGAAGGGCATGCCAAACAGCACAGACAACACGGTTACTCCAGGACATATGACTGTGCATCACTTGCCAAACGGATGCCATAGAACGGCAGACCACGATCATGGAACGCAGCATGGGGCAGCAGATCACCCAGACAGAGGCAACATTGGCAATAGCAACTGCACTACAGGAGATTTCAAGATGCATGCAGCAGCAGGCAGCCAGTATTGCATTGGTCCCATAGGTATGCCCAGACTACAATGTGTGGCGGCGAGACAGAGGGGCAGTGGATGACCACCATGGCATGGGGAACACAGCCAGCAGACAGGAAGTGGGACAGAGCCATGAGGGTGCACAGGGCATAGGGCAGCGGTTGATGCCCATGGGACAACAGCCAGACACAGTGCCGACACTGCTCGTGTCAAGCACCACCATGCCTGAGGACAGGGCTGTGGGCGAAATGGCAGGCACACACACAGCCAATGGGGAACAGTAGCCAGATGCAGATGCCACTGACAACAGTCACGTGGCCCCAACAGACAGCAGGGATGGGCCGAGCCACACAGCGATGCTGGTGTGGAGGTTGGCCATGGCGCAGTGGGGCACACACTGCAGGGGCCATAGCCACACAGGCATGGTTGACAACTGTGGCAAAACACCCAGTAACACAGAGGAGGGTGTTCTACTCACACACAGGGTACTGGACCATGATGGACACAGGGGATGGACACCCACCCACGTGTCAGTGATGTGCAGCAGCCTGGACAGACACAGGATGGTACAGTGAAAGCCAACAGCATGGCAATGCCACCACCCAGTGCAGAACAGAGGCCGGACAACACATGCCAGCCCAGTCCTGAGGTCATAAGAGGGCCGCCCGAGGCAGGTGGTATGGCCTGTGAAGGGCGGATGGCCAGACAAGGAGCACCAGCAGCAGCATCCATTGCACAGTTGACAGCAGCTAGCAGAACTGGAGGTAGGGGGATGACAGCAGCAGGCTGCCTGGGACCGCTGCAGCACAACAGATATCCCTGGTGACACGACAGCAGTCACAGAGGCACAGGGTGCACACAGTGCCACCGGTGGCAGAGGTGCAGCCAGGAGTGCCACATTGCTGGAAGCTACATGGGCAGCAGCACGGTGGTACAGCCACCATGCACTGCACAGAGTGAGCCACCGGACACCATAGGCCGGAAGGGAGGCCAGCACACAAACACTGGTAGGATGCATGCAGCATGCCAGGCATGGGCATCAGAGGGGATCACCCTATGGTGCTGTCCACCACATTGCAATGGTCCAGTGTGCCCACCCAACCATGGGCATGGACCACATCACAACACACACCACACATGAATGTGCAGGTGTCTGTGCCATGCATACCCATGCCGCATGCACCTGGAACCCATATCCTGTACATTGCCCATGGCCATGGTGCTCCCTGCATGGCACTGCAGCATGGGACATGCACACAAGCCTGTACCCCTGACAGAGGCACCCCCACATGCTAGCAAGCAGCACACCACCATCCCTGCAGGCACATACTGGACACCTGCATGGCCCCCAATGCCAGCTCCTGGGACCTGTTGCATGCACCTGGGTGCATACACCATGGCATGCCACAGACCGCTTCACACTGCACTCCCACACCCATTCACCCCAATCCACCGGCCAACCAAACAAGACCCCATGTGGCCAGTGGGCGGTGGGTGCACACACCATGGTGTGGAGCACCAGCACAGGCGCGCCCCTGGCACACACAGAACCATATCTGTCCATGATGCCATGTGTGCCCCTGCACCCAGGTTCATGGCCGCTGCAGGACTGTCACCTCCCCACCACACAAGGCACCACAGACCACCCAACACCAACCCCGCACACAGTTCCCACCGTGGGCATTCCACCATGGCAGCCATACAGAGCTGCGCACAGCAGTCCACTGGGTGGACTCTGTGGTATGCCACATACCATGTCACACCACCAAGCCCCACACGGCTGGTACAGACACATGTACGACACATGCAGGCACAAACCGCTGGGTCCCACCTTGTTGACTGGTAGTTTGGTTTAACCACCTGGCATGCCACTGTGGAACTAAAAGTACCCCACACAGGGTGGCACAGGCCCACAAGGGTACAGTGTCCTGACACTGTGCCCAGTGTGAGGCAGCATCACACCCTGTGGCACACTGCGGTGCTGTCCACATGTTGCTGGATGGCAGTCCCTGTCGACCACGTGGTGCCCTGCAGAGGCCCTGTGGGCCACTACTCACACAATGGCTGTCCCTAATCGGGTACAGCATAGACAGGTATATAGCATGCACAGTACAGAGGGACACACAGACACAGATTGCTCATTGAACAACATTGTATTGGGAACACATAAGCAACACACAACAGCAACAGTCATGATGAACCAAGAGGTACACAGTGCAATGGGCACAGCCCCACATTATGCAATAGGCTTACATCAGTGATGCAGTTAACTGCAGTGCATGAACAGCTACGTTGTCCCTGATGTCCTGGTGACCTGTCAGCCATACTACCCAGTGACTCTGTCCTGGGCATGTCCGCTATTGCATGGGAGGGCCAGAACCTTGATGCACGCATAATACAATCTGAAGCTGCCTGACCGCTAGAGTTTTAGTTAGAGTTAAAACTTATCTATTCTCGAAGCATATGGAGAGCAATTTTTACTGTGATTTTATTGTTATTACTGTTGTTATCATTATATTTTGTAACTAAATGTTTGTTCACCTGTACAGCGCTTTGGTTTTTTGAAAAGCGCTTAAAAATAAATTTTACTTACTTACTTACTTACATGTCTGCCATTCGTGTCCACCAATCCAGTCCAGGTAGTCCAGCAGAACTTGCACTGCTACTTATAGGTCAGTCAGCAACCTTGCCATGGGCCTGATGTGCAGGCCAAGTCCCTGGGCAAAGTCACGGAGGGTGGTGGCTGTGGCTGCATGTCAGCAGCACTCCTTGCATCCCTGTCTGGCTGACATGTCCCTCTCACTCCAGGGCTGCCCTGACCATGGTCAGGTGTTGCATTACCACTGCCATGCATGGGGCATCCTCATCTCCAGTAGGTTCGGAGCCTGCCCGACCAGCTGTGCCATGGGTGTCCCCACCTGTCGCCGTGTCGGCCGTGTCACCTGCACACGCAGTCCCATAGCACTGTCGCCTGGCCCTGAATTCCGCTGACGCCCTGTCAGGTATCCAGGACATCCTTCTCCACCTCCTCCTCATCCGCTGTATCCCCAGACCCTGCTGTGGGGCCACCTGTTGCCCACCCTGGGCCATCATCTGGATCCTGGCTGTGTATACCATGCATTGCTGTGCTTCAGGCATTGCATCGCCCACTCCAGGGAATGCCACCTTGCATCCTGGCCCTGCTGCTCACCTCACACCACCATGGGCACCTGGAACACAAAGTGACAGCCAGTGAGTGCACCCACACCCATGCACTGCTTCCCTGCATGTTACCCACACCACCGATGCAGGCCCGCAGGCCACCGCCATGCCATGTCACATGCTGCATGTGCTGTTACATGCACCGACCATGGGGGAGACACACCCACACATTTGTCCATGGTGCCTGTGCCCTACCAGCATCCTGCAGCAACGGCAACCTGTGCCAGCAGGCCAGCCTGCCAGTGTGGTGTGTGTGTGTGTGTGTGTGTGTAGCCCCTGCCTGCTGGTCCCTACACAGTAGCCTACAGCTGCATGCATGTCATGACCACTGCACACCTACCTTGGCGATGTTGCTCTCCATGGGGTCCTCTGTCATGTCCATCCTGTCCAGCTTCCTGGTCTTTGGTGTCTCTGCCCTTTCTGCGGGACATAATGGTGTGTGACATCATCAGTTGCCTTCTGTGCAGTCGAGATCACTGTAGTGTGCTGTGTGTTGACATGTTACTGGTGCCACATACGTGCCTGGCATGGGTGTCCTCCATGCATCTGGACATCTGCCTCTGTGCCATCCTCCTCAGGTGGGCAAGGAGCACCTCCTCCAGGCCAGGTCATTCCAACGGTGCCTGGCCTGCCGCATTGTCCTCCTTATTCCAGACACTGAATGGAGCCTGCTGCCTATGGTGGACCACACTCTCCCTGTCTGCTGGGCTGGACTGCTGTGCCCCTGTAGGAACAGCACCCTGCTCCATTGCTCAGCCAGGCTGATGAGAAGCACTGTCTCATCATCTGTGAAGTTAGGTGCCCTGCTCCAGCGTGCCATTGCAACTGGGACTGCCACCTGCTGTTTGCCCTTTTAACTGCTGTAAACCCTTGCCTCCCTCTGCAGTGTAGATGGAGCTGTGCCTGTGCTACACTGTCCTGTGCAGCCTAGCATGTGCTACCGAGGCCCTACATGTGCTGGTGGCTTGATTCCACGTGGTTCCCCACTTTCTCCCACAGGTCACACGCCAGCGACGCTACATGCTACACAGCTTGCATCAAGATGCAGTGTGCAACGACTGTGCGCGCTGTGTATGGATAACTGTGTACGCAAGTAGCGTTGCTGTGGCTGACGACAGTGTGACATGCATCCACCCACTGCCACTGCACAGTGCAACATGTGTGCTGTGCTTGCCATCCCCATCACCGCACACTGCACTTGTGCAGGCTACCTTGGTCGCGTATGGGGCTGCCTCCGTGGCACTGTGCCAGTCCACATGATGCGTCCAATGGGTGTGCCATGACACACCCATGTCCTGCTGCCTGTGGTGCACTGCACCCACCCATGTGCATCCCCTGTGGCAGTGCTGCATGGTGTGCAGTCTCCCACCCACGCAGTCCCGCATGTCCCAGTTTTGCCTACCTCTGGTGTCCACTGCGCACTGCCACACATGTTGGCACCAGCAACAGTGTGCTGCGTGCCTCTTGTCCAATGATCCGCACCATCACGCGTGGTCTCTGCTGCTCAGCACCGTGGCTGCTATGCAACTGACCCCACACAGTCCCCATCCCTACATCACACTGCTTATGCACATGTCGCCACTGCTGGCATTGACACCTGGATGCCCATGCCACTGTCCATGTCACTGTGCACTGTACTGTCTGGGGTGGCACACAGGCAATGGGCACATTGTGTCACCTGTGCTGCCACAGCCTGTGTGTGTGGCCCAGGCGGTGACACCTCCATCTCGCCACAGCTGTTCCGGTCCACCTGCTGTGTGTGCCTCCCGGTGGTCTCTGGGTTCCTGGCACTGCATTGTTGTTCCTGCGATGGCATGGCACTGCTGCCCAGTGTGCCTGTTGTGTGTGCCATTGCTGCATGCGTGTGGTCTTCCCATAGTCCTGAGGCTGTGGTTCAGGGTCTGCATGCAGCATGGCAGTGTTGGCATACCTCAGGCCATGCACACTGCGCATACTGTTGTGTGCTCATCTGAAGTGTGCCGCAATGAGCTGTGCTTGCATTCATTGTCCTGCTAGCGTGGTTGTGCCTGGCCTTGATGTTGTCAGTCATGGGCTTGCCCGCTGCCTCCTCCTCCTTCTGTCCCGCAGTGTCACCATCCTTGCTGGGTGCCTCCTCATCCTCTGCCAGTGGTGTGCCATACTCCAATGCTATGTTGTGCAGCACACAGCATGCTATGAACAATTTGCATGCCATTACTGGTGTATACTGCAGTGCACCCCTGATGTGTCAAGGCACCGAAACCTCATCTTGAGGATGCCAAATGTGTGTTCTATCACACTGCATGTTGCTGTGTGGGCATCGTTGTCCCATTGCTCTACTACACTCTGTGGATGCCTCACCAGTGTCATCAACCAGGGCTGTTGTGGGTATCCGCTGTCACCTGTGGGGAAGGGGTGGTAGGTTAGTGTCATGCCCACATTTGTCCCATGCCCACCCATGCTGCGTGTGTCCATGTGTGCCTTACCTAGCAGCCAGCCATTTGTGAGTGTCCCACTCTGAAGGCCTCGCACACTCCACAGTTCCTGTAGATGTATGCATCATTTGTGGACCCTGGATACTGTGCCACAACATCGAGGATCCTGCATCTGCTGTCACTGATGATCTGTACATTCATGGAATGGAAGTCCTTCCGGTTGACATAGGTCTCTGGTTCATCCCGTGGTGCCCTTATGGCAATATGTGTGCAGTCTACTGCACCAAGCACCTGTGGGAATCCTGCCATGCTGTAGAATCCTGCTTGATTGCCAGTTGCTCATGGGCGTCTGTGGGTAGGTGGATGTATAGGTGGGACCTGTGTACAACGGCATCCATGACTGCCCTCTGGCACCATGATACTGGAGGGCTGTGAGATACATAGATACATACATAGATACATAGACAGTGTCAGCAGATAA
This sequence comes from Neoceratodus forsteri, assembly GCA_016271365.2. Lineage (NCBI taxonomy): Eukaryota > Metazoa > Chordata > Ceratodontiformes > Ceratodontidae > Neoceratodus > Neoceratodus forsteri. The sequence continues at coordinate 1,646,076,755 of CM057455.1, read as the reverse complement.
GGGCCTATGGCCCACCCAGTCTGCCCATTTAAGTTTGTAAGTTCAGTTTATGTTTTCCAGGAAATCTGTTGCCCTTACCCCTGACCTCCAGAATTCCTTTATGTCTATCCCATGCATTCTTAAATCCCATGATTGTTTCAGCCCCCACCACTTCCTCTGGCAGGGTGTTCCACTTATCCACCACCCGTTCTGTGAAGAAATTCTTCCTCACATTTCCTCTGAATCGTCCTCCTCCAACTTCATTCCATGCCCTCTAGTCCTGGAACATCTTTTTCGCTTAAAAATAGTGCATTCTGCACCCTGTTCCTCCCTGTAAGATACTTGTATGTCTCTATCATATCCCTCTCCTCCTCTCCTCCAGGGAGTACATGTTCAGTGCCTTCAACCTGTCCTCATAGGACTTGTGATGCAATCCATGCACCATCTTTGTTGCCCTCCTCTGAACCTTCTCTACCCTGTCTATGTCCCACGTAGGTAAGGTCTCCAGAACTGCATAGTGTACCCAGGTGCGGCCTCACTAGTGTCTTGTATAGTGGAATTATGACCTCCCTTTTCCTGCTGGTGATGCCCTGCCTATGCATCCCAGCATCCTATTTGCTTTACCTGCTGCCTTGTCACACTGTTTCCTGCCTTGAGGTCATCAGAGATGGTAACTCCAAGATCCCTTTCCTGCTTGGTGCATGCTATATCCTCACCCCCCAACTGATATATTGTGCCAGGGTTTTTGTGCCCCATATGCATTATCTTGCACTTCCTTGCATTGAATTTCAACTGCCAAACCCCTGACCATTCTTCAAGTTTCTGCAGGTCCTTCTCATTCTGTCTACACCCTCTGGTGTGTCTACTCTGTTACAGAGCTTTGTGTCATCAGCGAACAGTGAAATTCTGCCTTCTAGGTCCTGCACAATGTCACTGATGAAGATATTGAATAGTACCGGTCCCAGCACTGATCCCTGTGGTACCCCACTGGTCACTCTTCCCTCTGTGGAGTGACAGCCATTTACCACCACCCTCTGTGTCCTGCTGCCCAGCCAGTTACCTACCCACCACATTACTGTCCTGCCCACACCCATATTCCCCAGTTTGTGCAATAGTCTTCTATGTGGCACAGTGTCAAAGGCCTTGCTGAAGTCCAGATAGGCCATGTCCACTGCCCTCCCTGATCCACCTCCATAGTCACCCAGTCAAAAATTCAATGAGGTTGGTCTGACATGACTTCCCCTGGTGAAACCATGCTGCCTTGGGTCCTGTAGTCCATTGACAACCAGATGTTCCACCAATCTCTCCTTTAGTAATGCTTCCATGATCTTCCCACTCACCGTGGTGAGGCTGACTGTTCTGTAGTTCCTCGCCTCTTTGTTCCCACTTTTGTATAATTTTGTATATTTTGAGATGCCCACGGTGTCGCTACTCAGTGTCTGGAATCTCACAGTGGCCATTACCAGTAGGGCTGCACATACCTTCACCTCTATTGGTATGGCATGGCCTCTGGGTCCTGCTTCTGAGGTCGGCATCAAGTTCCTGGCATAGCTCTTCTATGGCTGCCTTGCCAAGTCGACATCATGTGATGCACTGCTCCTCGCCTCAGGTCCATGTGGGTAGTGCGTGGCTGGTACACATGCATGGCATGCCTCCGTGTCTGAGTTGCTGCTGCTGTGCACCTGCTATACAGCACCACCTTGTTGTGCAGCCTGGCGGGCACATTGCCTATGGCGTTGCCTGGCCAGCTGTATGCCCAGTAGGGCCTGTGGTGCTAACATCCTCTGGGCAGTCATCTTTCTCTGTCCAGCTGCAGTTCTGTGTCTCAGTCCTGTATCACTAGCCTACCCCTTCACTTCCTTTTTCTAAGTCCCCTTAGATCAGCTTTGTGTGGCATAGCAGGTGTTTGATATCTGCTGTTCGGTGTCCCTTTGTGAATAGCACTCCTGCATCCTACATGTCTTACCCTGTCGCAATGCACCACACGTCATGGTACTAGCTGCCTTCTGGCACTGTGCTGGTGCATGAGGTGTGTGACACAGCGGGTCTCCGCCTTCACACATGGTGCATTTATGAATTCTGTCTTGCTTGCATCTCGGCAGCTTACTGCTTGCGCCCTGCTTGGCTCACACACCTTGCATCTTGGTGCACCATTTGAGAATTGGGCCCAGTATCTCAGATGAGGCCTCACTAGTGATCTGTACAGTATCATTGCCATCTCTTTTTCTGCTGGTGATACCTCTCTCTACAGTATGCACCCTAGTATCCCACTAGCTATCCCCACAGCCTTCTCTCATTGTTTGGTTACCTTTAGGTCTTCAGATATTACACCCAAGTTCCCTTTCTTGATTATTGGCCTTCAGTAACTCTTCCCCATCTTGTACTCCTCCCTGAGTTTCTGTGCCCCAAATGCATGATTTTTTCACTCTTTGCATTGAATCTTAGCTCCCACTCTTTTTTTTTTTTAACAACTGTATTTAGCCTCCTCATGGAACGGATCTCTGCAACCGGCCACCAGCACCCACACCCCCCCGCCCAGCTGGCTCCCCACACAGAGCTGGTCATTATTGCTCATGCTACTCTGTTGCAGGATCCTCCCAGGAATCGGGGCACCATCATGGCCATCAGCTGCCAGTTCGTTGCTCCACCATTTTCCACCTGGTTTTCACCCCTGTGGAGTGTGGGCATGCAGTGACGTCTGGGCACTATGTGCTGATGTCTGCCCTCCACCCCTTGCTGCCATCACTCTAGAGGTACCCCCAGTCATCACCAAGGGCCGCCACAGGCGGTGGTTCCCTGAATCCCTCCCCAGAATAGGAGAGCAGTCCCATGGATATTCGATCCTATCCCCGCCTGCCAACCCTGGTGGTTCAGGCTCATGTCAGAACCGGTCACCAGCGTGGCGCAAGTGTGGCATCCAGTGCCTCAACCTTCAGCACCACTGGGCTGGCAGCTCCCACACTTTTGACCACTCTTCAAGCATGTTTAGGTCCCTTTCATTTTTTCCACCCTCCTGGAGTGTCGATCCTGTTGCTGATCTTAGTGTCATCTGCAAAGCATACTGTCCCCTCTGCAATGCACTTATGAAGACATTAAAGAGGACTGACCCCATAACTTATCTAGGAATCAAGATCCCTGCATCTCTATATAAACTATGAGACCTAAACTATGACTCATTGAGGACACAGGTTCAGGCGGATTTAAAAGATGGGCACCTTTACCAATCTTGATCTTAACCAGAATACAATCTATCCAAATGAATATTCTCCGTAAATGCTATACCTCATGCAAAATATCCCACTTCCCTTATCACAAATAAGACCATGTGAAAAGGATATTACATCCTTCATCCAGGAGAGAGGCAGACCAAGAATTTCATTATGTAAATTACACCTACCCAAAGAGAAAGGGGCTAGCACTACCTAATTTATATGGATACCAATTAGCAGCTATACTTTCCTACCTTCTCGCATGGCTCCTCCCTAAAGGCCATAGCCCAATCTGGCTTTTAATAGAAAGAGACCTTACTGACATACTCCTAGATCAGAATTTTGTGTTCCAACCCCAAACATTAAACCCTCCATCTTATGTCTCCATATACACTAAAGGGTTGCTCAGGAGCTGCCGGCTTTTTATCCCACCCGGAGAACACTTTTCTAGCTAAATGGATGGGGATACCAGCCAAGAATCTGAACTTTATTCTGGCCTCTATGGACTCCACATTCTTGATATGGCATAGAGCAGGACTAGTACACTCTTTCCAGTTTTACGACCAAGGGATATTTAAAACCTTCGAATACCTTTGAGAAATGAATTTGCTGTACCACACCATGATATTTTTTGGTACTTATAGATTAGACTTTTCTTAAACTCAGAACTGGGATTAGATATCTCTTTATAACCCACTCTGCCTATATGTACCCTTCTAAACCATCTACAAAATGAGTACCCACTTAAACACTTAATATCCCGATTCTATAAAACACTGCAAAGCTTACCCTCAGACGAGATGATGGTCATCCAATTTCAATGGGAGGTGGAACTTAATGATCCGACTCACACATCAAGATTGGCTCCAGATGCGGAGATGACAACACAAAACAACTAATTCATATTCATGGAGAGAATTTGCATGGAGAATAGTGTCAAGATTCTTCCGAACCATAAATAACAGCCAAATACTCCCACTCGAGAGATTCGCATGCTGGAGGATGCAAATATGAGATAGCTACACACTTACATATATTATGGTATTTCCCATCCTAGCTCCCCTACTGAGAGGAATAGGCTCACAACTTGCAGAACTGTTCCCCATTGGGAACACTCACCCCTGAGATAGCGCTTCTTTTGCACTACCCCAGATAGATAAAAAGCCCATCTCAAATTTACTTGCTGAACATCCTACTGGGGCAGCAAAAATCATAACCTGATTATGGCTTAAACCTGACCCCCCAACTCTCAAACTGGGAAAATACAATATATGAAATATGTAAGTTAGAGAGCCTAACAGCAAGGGTACAGAACAAAACTCCAACCTTGACAAACAGGTGGACTCTGGTTTCTACATATAGCTGCATGCAGGCCAGACTTTGTCCCTAACCTAATCCATGATGATAAAGGAAACCATAGGGAAATACGACTGAATGAAAGAAAAGAAAAGTAAAGACAAAGACCAAAGTTATCGATCCAGCTAGCCTCTTCACACTCTATAGAGGACTGGGTTTAAGAGTGGAATGTGGAATGGGCAATGGAGGTGGGCCTCCCTCCTCCAGAAAGAAAGAAGAAAATATTATGTCTTTATATTAGGTTATAAAAGAGAACTGACAATATATGCCACTGTATTATGACTACAATGATCTATGTAACAGATACTTCACCAAAGTGTAATTGATTGTACAACTGTTTCCAAGTGCCTTTTTAAAGAAAAACACCATAAATAAAGAATTAAAAAAAAGAGGACTGACCCTAGCATGGATCACTGTGGCACCTTGCTGGTGACCCCTTTCCTCAAATTGAATGCCATTTACCACCAACCTCTCTATCACTAAACCAGTTTCTGACCCAATTTACCATCTTTGGGCTCACTCCAGGTTGCCCAACTTATTTACCAACCTCCTATGTGTGACGGTGTCAAAGGCCTTGCTGAAATCTAAGTAGGAACTTTACTGCTCCTCCCTGATATACTTCCTGGTCACCCAGTCAAAGAAATCTATTAGATTTGTTTGACAAAACCTTCCAGCTGTGAATCAATGCTGCCATGGATCCTGTGCTCCACTGATTCAAGAAATATCGCAATCCTTTCCTTTAGCAGTGACACCATTAATTTCCGGCACTACTGTCAGACTGACTGGCATGTAGTTGCTAGCCTCCTCCCTGTTCCCACTTTTGTGAGTGGGATTATAGCAACACTGTCCATTTGACAGTACCAGGTCCAGTATCACCCCAACAGGGGTTCATTAACTATTTGCTTGAGAAACACCCTTCATGGAGTCTATAATTTCTCTGCTTCTAACAGCTGCTGCAGCTGGGGGTTCCAATCCACATCTGGTAGATGGAAGTGCCCAACAGCAGTACCTCCCCTTGTTAACCATCTCTTGGATTTCTTCCATCATATCCTTATCCACCTACTACCCCTGTGCTGGAGGTCTGTAGATCACCCTGCTCAAATGGGAGCTCCCTTCCATGTCTCCAGAGAGACCCACAGCCCTCTACTTCTCCCTGCTCCCTGCTATTTCTGTGGCCTTTATATTTTCTGTCACCTAAAGAGCCACCTCTACCCTTTCTTTCTCCTCTGCCCTTCTGAATAGAGCATACTCTGATATGGCTACATCCCAGTTTTGGTATTCATTGCACCAGGTCTCTGTAATTGTGACTAAGCTCATCCTCTACTGCCATGGTGGCCTTTAGGTCTGCAGTCTTGTTGCCCAGACTGTGCATTGTCACACATAGCTTTCCAGGTTGAACTGCTACCTGCCGCCACACCCTTTACCTTCTCCTATTTCCCCTTGTCTTCTTTTCTCTCTTCCTTCATCCTCCCTCCTAGATTCCTACTTATACTTGTTTCTAAAGGATTTCTCACTCTCAGGATTCGTACTACTGATCCTGTAAGCACGAGGGAGTGGACAGTCTATTATTTCTGCCTTTTTCCACCTTCTCCTCGGCTAGTTTAATTGCTTACTAATGTAGCATTTCAACTTTTCATTGAGGGTCATAGTTCTCTTCCTGGATGGATGCAGATACCTCTTTAAGGTAATTTGCATCCATTCTGACAATGCAAGGGTCGAATTTGATTCCATACATCATTGCAACAATGTTCTAAGGGAACTGGTCCTGCTCAGCTCAAACGCATGTTATCGATACATACGAGAGGGTGCCAAGGCTTTGGGACCCTGCATCTGTGAATACAGGGCAGCTGTAACCTTTGAAAATATGTCAGATGGAAGGGGTCTCCAGTCTTTCATGATCCAGCCTCAGGATTATACATATACACCCCCAATGTCTAGAAGTATCTAGATGGTAACTAGTTGGGAGGGGGCACTGTAAAACCAAAGAAAACACAGTCCAGAATAAAACAGGAATACAGTACCTGAATCCCACGGTGGTGGAGGTGATGGATAGCCTCTATCAGGGGTATCCCTAGCAGTCTGGATGGTGAACCAGAACCCTGAAGAGATGATGAGGAGCTTCACCTGCTTGGCCTTGCCAGGTTCACCCATGGGCCTTTGTAGACAGTCTTCACCAGACAGGCCTCTTATGATTCCTATGATGGTGCACAGATACTAGGATCAACCTAGGAACCACACTGGAACATGGTTGTGGAGGAAAACGTCTTTATCAGCAAACAGTTCATTCAGAAAACAGGAGACAAACACCAGAACTGCAAAAAAGGATCCCATTTAATGAACAGTTCATAAAGCAAGGAACAGTCTCTCATGGAGTAATGAAACAAATCTGGTTGCTTTAGACTGTGCAGATCACATCATAAGCAAGTGGTGCCTGGACCACAGAGGTGATAAAATGAACAAATTAGTTCAGGTGACTACCCATAGCTTAGGTAGCTAAAGCCCAAACTCAGGCAGTAAAACCTTGTGGCTGAATCAGGCCCTTGCAAAACAGCAGGCAGCTACCACTTTCCTTTCCACTAAATCCTATCAAAGTTCCCAACACAGAACCTCCAGGGGTGGCCAGCAACAGAAAACCACCTTCTTTCCACTCCTATTGTTGGCGACAAACCCAGAAATAAACAGTCCCAGACTGTGAATTGAAAAGGACCAGGTTCTTGACTCAGGACCCTGGCCCCTGCAATTTCCCTTCACCCCATGGCTCAGTCCTTTCCTCAGTGCTCCTGAGCGGTAGCACCCTTTCATTTTCTGTCTGTCTAAGGGAGTTAGACCCGTAGGCAGCAGCTCTTCTTTATCCTCACTCTGCACTCCCACTGAGGCAGCAACCTTTCCTTTCTCCCACTCAAGGGACTAAAGTTGCAGGCTAGCCCCAAACCCCAGGGCTCCCAAACCAATGGCTGCCACCATGTCCTTGTACTGACTTAATTGCATGGCCCAATAAAACAATAAAGAGCCGCCTGGTCGAGTAGGCAATCAGCCCCACTCCAGCCTCCCCTATCTTCTTTCTACTGGTGAATTCCCCAGGACACCAAAATCACTCCCTTTATCTACTTTTCCCAGGGTGCCAAAAATCCTCTGGTCCAATCAGGAACCAACTACCAGGTGCCTAACAAACAGAGCTCCTTAATGCCCTGTGGAACATGAGGTCCCAAAACTATTTATTTATTTTATTTTTGTATTTAGTTCTAGGATTACAATACCTTTGAGCCAAAGGCTCTTTTACAAAGGTTCCACGTCAGTTTGAAGACAGTACAACAAGTCGAGGCAGTGCAGGATAAAACAGAAATACAGCAATCTGAAGGCAGTATACACAAGATAATGTAATTTAGTGCAGTGCCTGGGAAGAGGCAAACAATATTTGTATACATAGGTCAAGGGGTAAAAGGGTGGGTTTACAAACATTCCATGGCTATGCCAGGTTAAACAGCAAATACAGCAATTAAAGGGAGGTGTACACTGGATAAAGTCATCGATAATCAAAATCCTGGTGAAGAGGCAGGCGTATATTGGTAACAGAGGTCTAGGCAAAAAGGGTGTTTTCTACAACATTACAAGACAGGGTAGGATGGGGATATGAGCTGCCAGAGGCATTGTTGCTGAAACATAGAAAAGTGCAGGGGGGTGGTAGGGGAGGTAGGGGTGAAGCGGACGGGGAGGAGGAAGTCAGGACTGGGGCAGTTAAGTGCTAGGTTGGGCGATTAGGCAGCATTGAGAGAGTAGCTATGGTTGCTGGCTAGCTGCGCAGTCGAGGTACTGGAGGGAGAGAGAGGCGGAGCTTGATTTGAAGGACCAAGCACGGTGGTGGAGGAGATTTCATTATTGAGATTATTTAACCAGATTGGTGCTCTGTAGGCAAACGAGGTTGTCCCATTGATGTTCTGCAGCAGGGGTCAGCAGGAGTTGAAAATCAGAACCCCTTGTATGGTGGGATTACTATTTGGACTGAGGAGGGCTAGGACACCCGGGGAGCAAGACCAAAGTTATCTTCTTGGCTATGATGCAGGTTTGGTATTTTATATCGTTGATAGTTGTAGCCAACCAGATTGGGCTAGAGGTCTAGGTGTGGGTTAGAAGTGTGGGCTCCAGTTTGAAGATGACAGGCTTTGTTTAGGCAGTTGAGATGCACTTGAGGGCTGTTGTGGTGGCAGAGCCATATATAATAAGGCCATAATCACTAACAAAGACTACAGAGCTTTGGACAGCGATCCTTAGAGCTTCAGGGGTGAGGTGCACCTTATGTCTGTAGAGGAGGCCTAGTCGCTGGTTAGCCTCCTTGGCTATGTAGTCAATGTGGGCTCCATAGGCCAGGTTATTGTCCAGAGTGATCCCCAGATATTTAAAGGAGTGAACCTCTTCAATGGTTACTCTGAGGTGGTTTATAATGGTTAGTGGATGTTGCCTGTTCTTGCTGTGAGAGTTACAGAAGAGCATGGATTTAGTTTTTATATAGTTAAGGATGAGTCTCTGTTTGCTGAACCAGTTCTCCAAGGAGGTGAAACTGAGTTAGAGTTTGTTCTGTAGGGATAGCGGGTCCTTGTGGGTGGCAAGGCTAATGGCGCCATCAGCATAGAGGATGAGACGTTCCGGCATGATTGGGGAGTCTATTCAAGAATAGACATAAAAGAAAAGGGCCCCAGTATGGATCCCTGGGGACTCCAGAGCAGACAGGTCATGCTTCAGAGGACACCTGCAATTTTCACTCTTTGCGATCTGTTCTTCAGGTAACCTTTGAACCATGCTGAGGAGTCAGGGAGAGTCCTGTGTTAGTGAGTTGTTCCAGGAGTAGGCGGTGGTGAACGGTATCAAAAGCCTTAGCTAGGTCTATAAAGACTGACCTGGTTAGATGTCCATTATCATTTACAACCCCTAACCAAGGCACAAACCGGCAGCAAGACCTATATACTCCAATTTCTTCTCAAGGAGGCTGCACATGCTCAGTAACCTGGAACCACCACAGACTATTTACATTTATTTTGAGCCTTTCCTTTCTGTATCTTTTACCAGAAGAGAAAAAGGCACCGAGCCTGACCAACCTGTACAGTGCCTTGTTGCAGAAAGGTGCTTAAAATAAATTTATTATTATTATTATTATTATTAGCCCTCACAAATGACTCGATTCGATGATGGAGCATCTGCTCCATTAAAATCACAATTTTCTTTCCTTTTATTTATTTAGCTTTTTTACCGGTAAGTACACTAGACAAGTATTATGCCTATTTTCAGGAACGACCCAGGAGAGTACAACATGAGGAACAACAGTCAAGGAGACATGGCAAAGAGAGTACAGCTTTTGTCACAGTAAACAAACATGTGGAAATACATCATTTGACGCTAGGGAAACATACAGTAGTAAGCACATTTCAGATTATACACTCTAGACTAGCTAGTTAAACTGACAGATATATACAGGGTCATCATACATAGGAGTGGAGCATAGCTCAAGGACTGGATTGGTCATAATATAACTTATAACATTGTCGTATACACCCCCTAGGCTAGTTGGATCATGGACAGGTATATACAGCTCATCGTGATTTTTCTAAATATGCACATGTTAGACAGAAACAGAAACACTTGGTAGTCCAATTTCTACCAAGTGACCAAGGTGCAATATGTCATGGTTAGCCTATGACCGTGGAGAATAATGGGTGCAAAATGCCCAAGGCTTTTTAGGCAGGAGTAGTCAGAAGTCATTGATACAGTGGGGAAAATATCTCCAGGAATTCAATGGAGATACCTAGGGAGGTTCAGACAAAACAATTTGACACTTTACTCTAGGGAGGTTTGGGCAGTCACACTGTGATGTTAGTTTTAGGAAATCCCACAGGGAATTTCTGAAAACTCAGATAGAAGGGGCAGCTCGGATATCCACAGGCAGCTAATTCCAGAGTCTGGCAAGACTATGGCAAAGTCCCGATCCCCATGAGGGTCCGGGTAGGAGGGACTTTGAGCATCCCTGATGTGAGAGACCTAGTTGGTAGGGGTGGATCTCAGTTTAGGCAGAAGCCAGGCCAGCCCTGAGGGGTGCTAGTTCTGATCACTTTCCCAGAGAGGCATCCCAAACCAAAATCAAGGTATCTAGCTGGTGAGAGCCAGCAGAGTTTCATATAGCTCACAACGGTGGGTGAGTCGGGGGAGCCAAGGCAAAATGACAAATGTTATTGTAAGCAGTGTACCACCGGGTGAGAGATGTGTCTTTGGAGAGCAAGCAAATAGGTGCAGCCCCATAGCTGAGGGAGGGAGGGAAGGAGCACACCTTCGCTAGGGCAAGCCTGGCTACCGTGTAAGGTTATACTGGCCCTAAAGGCCAGACCCAGTTTGCAGTTTGCCGCCCTACAGATGTTAAGGATATGATTACCCATGTCAAGTTGGGGGTCAAGTGTTACCCCCAGATATTTGATGGAGCTACTATGGGTAGTGAGGATCCATCTGCACTGGTGACGTGTAAGCAGGCTGATGAGGCTTTGATTTTAGCCATTGAGCCAAAGAGCATAGCCTGTGTCTTTTCAGGTTCAGGACCAGCTAGATTAGTAACCCATGACAATACCCTGTTAAAGTCATCGGTCAGGTTTTGGTTTAGGGTAGTGGCATTCTGGGAGTGAGCCAGGATTACCAGATCATCTGCATACATGGTGGTGCTACAGCTGGTAGTAACCATGGGTAGTTGATTGATGAAGAGGGAGAAGAGGAGGGGACCCAGTACCGAGCCTTGAGGCACTCCAGAGGTCACCGGTAGGGGCTCGGAGAGGACTTTATTGAAGCAGGTACACTGCTTTCTGCCATGTAGATAACTCCATTAGCATTTCATGGCATGGGGAGAGGCTAGGGACCACAACTGTGCATCAAGCAGTTTGTGGTCAACGAGGTCAAAGGCTTTGGACAGGTCAATAAATATTGCACCAGAGAGTTTGCCCTGGTCCATGGCTGTCCGGATACTTGATGTAACCGAGATTAAGACTGTGGTGGTGCTGTGTCCCTTATGAAAGCCGTGCTGGGCTGGGGACAGAAGTTCATGAGAGTGGATATATTCCAGCTGCTCAGCCACTACCTTTCAAGGAGCTTGCTAAGGGTTGGGAGACTGGCAATCGGTCCGATAATTGTCAGGTAGTTTGGGATTTCCTTGCTTCAGTACAGGGACAACTGCCTTCTTTCCAGATGTCTGGGATGGTCCCAGACCAAGGGATAGGTTGAAGATAAAGGCTACTGGTGAGGCAATGTGTGCAGCACCAAGCTTAAGGAGTTTAGGCTCCAGGTTGTCTAGGCCAGGACTGGAGTACTGGGAGAGGCCAGCTAGGCGTTTCTGCAAGTGCTGAACTGATACAGCCCTGAGGTGGAAAACATTTGACTTAGTAGGGTGACCTCCAGCAGAGTGGAGGGAAGGGTGGGACAGAGCCTCATCAGGTGAGAAGAGGTTGTGAAGGCAGAGGGTCAGAGAAGTGATTATTTAGGGAGTTGGCAATAGTATGGGATTATTGCAGGAGACCCATTTATGACCATTTCCATAACCCCTCGGATGGGAGGATCCGACAAGGGATTTAATATCTCTCCAGAACCTCCTGGGACTACTGGCAGAGCTTAGTAGGGCAGACATGCAGAAGTTACTCTTTGCTGCCCTGATGGCCTTTTGCACTTGTTCCTGAGGTGTCTGTACCTTTGAATAATCATGGGATCACTGGTATCTTTCCTGGTGGCTACACATGCCCAGTAATCTGGCCACTCTATCTATTTGCAAATGGCTGTCCCATTGCCACGCCAACATTCTGGGAATGAATACACCCCAAACACACTCCCAAAGGTGTGGAAACATTAATGCAGCACCTGTTCCACTAAACAAAGGCCAGGAGTCACGATGAGGTGGCCTGAGCTGTGAGAACCTCCCGTGGACCGCAGGGGACAGTTCTCACCAGGTTAACTATCAACCCCAAACACACGGAGGGGAGCCACTGAGTAAGAGGCTCCATACGTAAGCTTGGTTGGGGGCTTACATTCAGTACCATCATATTCCTGATGTCCTTGTGGATAGCGAGCCATAAGTACCAAGCTCTAAAAGGATTAGTGTAGTATGGATGTGTGCTTCTACTGTACTCTTGACATCAAGTTTTGAAGGTCAAACTTTTGGGGCTCACACAGCCCTACCAATTGCCAGTACTATGGCCCCTATATATACGTAGGGAAGGAAGTGGCTAAGTGCTGCACATCTGGGGTGTGTAGCCACTACACACACACTGCCCCTGTGTGGGATGCACAAGGGAGTCGTGCAGACAGTACATGCCTGATACCACAGGTACGCAGACCACACTGCACAGAGGGGCATGCCAGCACTATGCGCCCATGCACAAAGTGCATAGTGCTGGCTGCAAGGGTGCATGGGGTGTAGGACGCCAGGTGAACCCCTGCCATAAACCCCCCTATGCACCCATACACACCCTCGAGACATGCTACAGGACAGGGTGTAGAGTCCGATAACACTCTGGGGCCCCAGCAAATGGTCGCCCATCGCCACTAAATCCACCCCAACACAGTGGTGAGTGTTGTGCCCCCTCAAAAACCCATACTCCTAACAGGGGCACCTAGCACAAGGCTGCTGCCCCCTGGAGTTGCTCTGCATGTGAACCCCTCCCCACAACTGGCAGTACTGTTCCTCCTCTGACACATGACCTGCCCCATCCCACTGTGCTGCTGTGGTGCCATTGAGGGCTGGCAGCATTTATTTATTTTATTTATTTATTGAAAATGTTTCACCAGGAAAGGCACACTGAGCAAAAAGATGCTCTGCCTCAGGTGTGACCTGGGGAGGGGTTACAGAGGAGGCAGGTATACATACAATAGTTGAATTTAGCAGTAGAACAGTACATTTGAACTTGATTCATAAGGAGAGCAGTACAGAACATGGTCATCAAGGACAGGGTAAATATCTCATGGGTACACATTGAGGCAAGAACAGTTCAGAACATGATCATCAAGGACAGGGTATATATCTCATGGGTACACACTGAGGCAAGAACAGTACAGAACATGATCATCAAGGACAGGGTAAATATCTCATGGGTACACACTGAGGCAGGAACAGTTCAGAACATGATCATCAAGGACAGGGTAAATATCTCATGGGTACACGTTGAGGCAAGAACAGTTCAGAACATGATCATCAAGGACAGGGTATATATCTCATGGGTACACACTGAGGCAGAAACAGTTCAGAACATGATCATCAAGGACAGGGTATATATCTCATGGGTACACACTGAGGCAGGAACAGTTCAGAACATGATCATCAAGGACAGGTAAATATCTCATGGGCACACATTGAGGCAGTGAAGTTCAGAACATGATCATCAAGGACAGGGTAAATATCTCATGGGTACACATTGAGGCAGGAACAGTTCAGAACATGATCATCAAGGACAGGGTATACATATCATGGGTTCACATCGAGGCAATGCATGAATAACATAAGTGCCAGTAACAGAAATAGAGTGCCAGTAGCACACTTGAGTGCCGGAGCAGAGCTTGAGCTGCTGCGAGATGCACCAAGTTGACAGTTGGAGTTGGAGAGCAAAGATAGGGGTGAGGAGGAGTGGAGAAGTAACTTTAGGTATGAGGGGGAGGTATAGGTGAGGTGGGGGAAGGAAGTGGAGTTAGTGGCTGTGCGTAAGGTTGAAGAGCGAGGTTAGTTGGGAAGGAGGAGAGAAGGGAGATATTGGAGAAGAAGAGTGGAAGAGTGAGGGTGGGCATAGGGCAGCGTATAAGCTAGGCAATTAGGCAATGGCCAAGCTGCTGGTCAGGCACTAAGTGCGATGGGGAAGAGAAGCGATCAAAAGGGGGGCAGAGGTAGTTGCAATTTGGTGCAAGGAAGTTAGTAAGGGCAGAGGATGAGAGCATTGCTCTTACCACCCGCCACATCTGCCTGTCCTCAGACATCCACGGGATGCACTACCAATGCATGCCCCACCACGTAAGGGATCCTCTGTTGGACCCACTTCCAGGCATATGACTGAATGCTCAACTGGGTCCGTGACTCTACCACACCCGTCTTCATATGGACCCTGCATGGCGGGGGCAGGGCCCACGGACAGGTGGCTGGCAGGGTGAATGTTGCGGTGCGATATCTATCCACAGGTGCTTGCAGCGTGGTGGGATGCGCACCCAGGTACATACATCCTGCCCCTACATGAGAGCTAAGTAATTGAAGATAGACTGCCTGTGAGGCAGATGCTTCTATAAGACAGACAGAAAGAAAGACTTTGCTCTAGCATTTGGCTAATATTTTAAGATAAGTCAGTAGACCAAACATTTAGGACCATGAACAAACAGCTGTTGTGAACAATTTATACCAGGAGTATGTACGCTCAGAATGGTGGTAAGCAACACAATGAGGTCTAATGAAGTTCAAACATTTTAGAAATATTATTAAAGAATTCTGTTTCAGAAACACTTGAATTGATTTGTTACTGAATATACTGTCAGTGTTCCTGATGGTACATCAAAAAGTTGAAACTCTAACCAAAACAATATGAGGGAGTAGAGGTTGTGATTTTGTTAAGGGCCATGCTTAGCACAACAATGCAGGTGTAAAGCACAGCAGTGGCACAATTTGCATGTCACTGAAGTCTGTAGAGGTGTTTTGGATCAATCAGACTTTTAAGCTTTGCTTCCTGCTGTGATGGAGGCAGAGAGATAATTATTGTCTGGCATGGCATCTGACTGTCCTTTCTTGTTTCCCAAGAGATACAGTGATATGGTTAGGAAAACAGATGAAAACATGAAAAATAATACATTTTCTGATGGCTGGTGTCTGTGACGTGGTCTAGGAATATAGGCTCCAGAAAGGCATCCAAGAAAGGCTGACAGATAATCTTAATATAAAAGTGCTGATTTAATGTATATATAAATCACAAAATGAGGTGGATGACCTGCAATTTAAATTTGAATTTAACTTTGAAAATCCAGGGAGGTGGGTAAGAGGCACATCCCCAACCAGTGCACGAGGAATTCCTATGCTGTGCTTGAGGAATAGGAAGGCCCCACAGGGTCACCTGAGGTTGCACCCAGGGAGGATAGGCGGCCTCCGGAATGGAATCCCAAGGGTGGATGGTGGGGAGACTCCAAAAAGGAAGAGGAAGACACTCTGGTTGGGGACCCATTATCAATGGGGGTTAACCAGGAGCAGCAAGGGAGGAGGGAAGGAGAGTGAGGTAAAGTGCCTCACCAGAAGGCATGGCTCGGAGGTTGAAAGTGGATCCAGAGGATCGCTAAGGTGGAAGCAAGGAGGGGAAACTCAATGTCATTGTCCATTGTCCATCTGGGAAGTAATGACATAGCTGGAATAAGGCAGAGATAGTAAGAGTACAGAAGGAGTTTATAGAACTGGGAGGGGCCTAGAGCAGGTAGCAAACTCTGTGACTTTCTTGGAAGTGCTGCCTGTCCGCATATGGGAAGTGGTATGCCCCTGAACAGCAACATTTCTACAGCGGCATGCGTTGATATCGACAACAGCACTATGTCACTGTAGAAGTGCTGGGACTGGGAAAACCCTTCCACTGACCTGCACCCCTCCCCGAACTAAGTCCAACCTGGAGTTAAAATCCTAGACGGGGCAGAGCCTCATGGGGTTCGGGCAAAGCCCCCAAAGAAAAAACACACACTGATGTGTATGGCTCCATGCCCACAAATTGCTGTAGACATGGAGCCTGGCACTGTGATGCTGGTCGACGTTTTTCTTGTTGAACTGCATCATAGAGCCGTGGAAGCTAGGATCTACGTACAAGAACTTCAACGACTGGCTGAAAGGTTTTGGCTTCATTGGGGAGTGGGGCCACCTGGAGAGATCAGACCTGTATAGGTGCGATGACTTGCATCTTTCCAGAAAGGGACTGGAGTCCTCAGTGAACGGTTTGAATGCTTCATTGGCAAGCATTGAAACTTACTAAGTGGGGGTAGAGAAAAGGAGAAGGGAAATTATACTGCCCACCCCACAGGCTAATGCAGCTTGCAAGAAGGACATAAATATGTACTATATGTGGCCACAAATGAGGCAAACAAATATTGGAAGCAGAAAGGAACACCAGTATGGGACACAAAGGGTAAGGCAGGGGTAGTAAGGCAGCAAAAAAGGGAAAAGTGAGTGGGGTAAAAACAGAGGGTAAGACAGGATTAGAGGGAGGGCAGGTAGCAAACTATGGAAGGCTGTGATTACAAATGCCCTCAGCCTGAAAATAAAATCCCAGTCCTGAGACCTTGATGATAGAGGCAGACCTGGACACAGTGGCAATAATAGAGACCTGTTTTACCGTAGAATTATGACTGGACACAAATATCCCAGGTTATGCCCTATTTAGGAGAGACAGGAAGTTTTTATTTATTTATTTATTGAATTCTTGGATACACCTGAGAGTGGATGCTCGTTGAGAGGTTCCATCATGTACACAGATAACCATGCAAGGAATTCAGGACAATATACAGATAAAATATTGAGAGTACAGTAAACAGATGATGACAATATTAACATGAGGGTACATAAATCCAAGCCAAACCCATAACTGCGGCGATGTACAAAGTAAGCTTGCATCAGAAGGGAAGAAGGGGTTGGGTAGACTGGACAGTGTAGACGGGGGTAGGGCAGGGACAAAGGGGTTGGAGATAGGGCTAAGTGCTATGGTTTGCCTATCCCAGGGATAGGTGCTGGGAAGTGCTGGGGGTCAGTCACGGGTGCATAGGATGACTCAGTGGTGGTACCTGCAGGTACTCATATGAATAAGGTGTTGGCGCAATTTAAGTTTGAAGGGTCCAAGCATAGAAAAGGGGGCTGGAGTGGCCCTGTACGTAAGGGAGGGTATAAAATCAACAGTGGTGCAGGTTAACAATGGGAGACAGAGGCAGTGTGGGTCACCCTTGAGCCAGGCAATGGCACAGCAATTAGAACAGGGTAATCTACAGACCTCCAGCACGGAGGGGGGACATGGACAAGGATCTAGTGGATCAAATTCAGGAGATGGCAACAAAGTGTGAGGTATAGCTGCAGGGTGATTACAAATCCCAGATGTTGAGTGGACCATCCCAGGAGCTGGGGCATCCTGGATTCCTACAAGGGCAGCCTCAGACAACTGGTGTGCAATTCCAAAGAGAAGTGGTGATTCTGGACCTGGTACTGACCAATGGGGGCAGAATCTCAGACATCCAAGTGGAGGGTCAGCTGTGAACCAGAGACCATCACATAGTGTAGTTTAACATGGGGACAGGGACACAGTCTAGTCACACTAAAGTGAGAGTCTTGTATTTTAGGGGGCAGATTTTGCTAGTATGGGAAGGTGTATCAAAGAGGCCCTGTCAGAGGGAGATAGAAGGGTGAGTTGAGGAGCAGTGGGAACACCGAAGGAGCCATACAGGAGGTGACAAACCAATGTATATAGGTGTCAAGCAAAGGCAAGAAAAGGAGGAAACCATTATGGTTCTCAAGGAGGTGGCAGGCAAATGTAAGGGCCAAAAGGGTGAGTTTCAGAACATATAAGGAGACACTCAGGAGGAAGACATGGAGGTGTATCTAAAGAATCTAAAGGAAGTTGGAAAGGCTGTAAGGAGAGCAAAGCACAGACTGAAGAGAGGTTAGCACAGATGGTAAAGAAAGGCAACAAGACATTCTTTAGGTTCAGCATTGAGAGAAAGAAACCCATGGGGGATATGATAGCAAGACTCAGAGGGACAACGGGAGTGTCATGAAGGAGACCTGGAAGAGGTGGAAATACTGAACAAATACTTCTGTTCAGTATTCACTGAAGAGGGAGGTCACAGACCACAGCTGAGTATCAGACACTGGGGGTAAACACTAGTCCATTCACAGTGGAGGCGAGTCCTGAGGAGCTCACAAAATTGAAGATGGATAAAGCAATGGGGTTGAATGGAATACATCCGCAGATATTATGGGAGCAGTGAGGGTACAGTAGCAGCACCCTGGCTGCATTGTTCACCAAGTCACTTAACACAGAAGTGGTTCCAGAGGACTGGAACAGGGCACATGTAATCCCTCTACACAAAACTGGTAGTAGGGAGGAGGCAGGAACAATCGGCTGGTCAGCCTCACCTCAGTAGTAGGGAAGATCAGGAGGCACTGCTGAAAGAAAGAACAGTGGCACATTTGGAATCCTTTGGTGCCCAGGATTGAGGCAACATGGATACACAGCTGGAAGGTCATGTCAGACAAATCTAATAGATGCTTTTGACTGGGTTACCTAGCAAATAAATTGGGGGATGGCAGTGGATGTTGCCTACCTCAATTTCAGCAAGGCCTTCACAATGTCCCACATAAAAGGCTGGTGAAAAAGATGGGTAGTCTGGGAATAGGGTACAAGGTGGTGAACTGGGTTAGGAACTGGCTAAAAGACAGAAAGAAGAGGGTGGTGGTATATGGGATCCTATCCAGGTAAAGGGGTGACCAGCTGGATGCCACAGAGATCAGTCCTTGGGGCAGTCCTGTCCTGTTCAATGTCTTCATTAGTGACATTGCGGTGGGGCTGAGGAAAGATCTGTCTGTTTGCAGATGACACCAAAATCTGCAACAGGGTGGACACTCCAAGGGTGGTTTGAATGGGAGGGACCTAAGGAAGCTTGAAAAATGATTGCATGAGTGGCAACTGAGGTTCAATTCAAACAAGTGCAAAATAATGCACCTGTGATGAGTGAACCCTGGGAGAGCTATACAAAGGGAGAGTTGCTGGTGACCACCAAGGAGGAAAGAGACCTGGGGTTATCTGTTTCAGATGACCTAAATGTGTCTAAACAGAGTACAAAGGCTGCAGGGAGGGCCTGTGGCATGCTGGGATGTACAGGCAGAGGCACTGCTAGCAGAAGGCAGGATGATGCCACTGTATAAACACTGATGCAGGCCTCACCTGAAGTGCTGTGTGCAATTTGGAGGCCATACTCAAATGGACATTGATAGGGTGGAGGCTGTCCAGAGAAGGGCAACTAAGATGGTACAGGGCATGCACCTGAAAACATATAGAGAGAGATTAAAGTACCTGAATATGTACTCCCTGAAGGAGAGAAGGGAGCGCATAAATAAGGTGCAGTGGAGAGACATCTTCAAGCATAGGAGGAGTATAAGAATGAGGGGGCATGATGTGAAATTAGAAGGTAGCAGGTTAAGGGAAATGCAAGGAAGTTTTACTACACAGAGGGTGGTGGACACATGAAATAGTCTGCCACCAGATGCAGTGGAGTGAGCACAGTTAAGGGATTTAAACATGCCTGGGACAGGTATACTGTAAGGGAACCTTAGAGGTGGGACTGAGGGGTGAAAAGCCAATAACCAGGTAGGGTCAGAGGCTGCAAACTAGTGTAAGGCTTATGCTTTGTGTCTCTCACCACCAGCCACCCAACCGGTGGAATCTCCTGGTAAGAAGCAGCCTACCTACTCCCAACAGTTCCTCCCTACCAGGTACCAAACATTGCAGCAGAGCTCACTGCTACACCTGAAAATGTATTTCTAGTGTGACTGAAATTCAGGGTCCCACAGGTGTTTTTCACATCACCAAGGAGTTCTCATGCACCTTGTGGTATATTGCATACTTTGCAGGAAGTGTGCAGCTTTTACATTGGAAAGACTGGTAGACACTTTGTTGACCATTTAGGGAACATTACAGGGTGGTCAGGAATGGAGACACTGACAAACCCATTGTATTCCACTTTGTCTCCAGGGACCAAAGTCTCAATTATCTTTTCTGTGTCCTTCAGCAGGGCTTCTGGGATTCTGACCACAGAAAACATGGAAACCAAGCTGATCATCTGCCTTATTTGCAGCAGCCCTCTGGTTTAAACGATAGACTTATTTTCCACTAACATCTTTCAGTCACCCCTTGTTTTCCCAAAAGTCTGTTTGTATCTGTACACATCTATTTTCATTTTTCCAGATGTCTCCATCTCTGCCCCTTCCCCACTTGTCACCTTTCAGCCTTTTACTAGGCCCTGTTATAATTAGTCCCCACCTGAGGACTTCTCTGACTCATTCACTGCTATTTAGCCTTGTCACTCCCATCACCACCTTTTGTTTTCCAGATTCTCTTTCTCTTGCCATCTCATCACTTCTCCCAGAGCCTCCTTTTTCTTTCCCCATATATAATCCCTTATTTTACCTCCCCTCACACTAACTTTTTTTCTTTTAGATATAGCATGAAAAAGACCTAAAGTCAAATGTAGATTTTAACTCTTATTTTCCATTTTCAGCATTCATTTAATATTATCATTTTGTTTTGATTTCAGACCACATGCTGACGTAACACCTTGTTTTTGTTTCTGTGTTCTGTGTTTCAAATTATACAGTCAAATATTTAGAGAAGTCAAGTACTTCAGAAGACTGATTCTGTGACATTGATTATGTCAGCAGATAAAGGCCACCGGACACAGCCAGAATGACCTGGAACTGCCTTAGAAATATTCTACCAGTCTTACTGGCTCCCTGCCCTCTTCATCTGACTTGGTCATCTGATTAGACCCCAGTGCCTGCTGAAGGCATACTTGAACCTAAAATATCTCAGCTCCCACTACTTCATTACAGCCTGTTTCAGTGATACTCCACTCTCTCTGTGAAGAAATGTTTCTAACTTTTCCTTTGAAATTGCATTCACCAATTTCATTGCATTTCACCTTTCTAGACATCTATGCCATACCTGAATAACTCCTCACCCTCTGTCCTGTGAAAACATACTGTAGAAGCATGGAATCTGTCATCAGAAAAGATCCATGCCATCTCCACCTTCCTTCACAACTTATGGTATGGCTAGGTGTCCTATTCCAGGGTCCTATTTGGCCATCAGCATCCATCTCCCCTCCCTGGTTAGCAGTCTTTTAATATCCTCAGTGTCTATCCCAAGTATGCTTGAAGCCAGCTAATAATTTAGCCCCACTGCCTCTTTCAGCATTGCATTCCATTCCAACTGTGCAAAACTCTTTCTTTGTAGAAGTACTTTCTCACCTCCTCTGAGTATTCATCCTGACAGTTTCATTGAATTCTGCATGGAACCAAGTTAGAGGGCATATAAAGAGTTCATCCCCTGCATCGTGTTCACCTTCAGAGATATAAGTTTCCATCACACCTTGCTTTCCTTACTGTCCTCCAGGAAATACACATTAAGATCATTAAGCCTTTTCTTGTAGAGCCTTCCTCTCTCTCTCTATCATCTTGTTTGCCCTTCTCTGCACAGCTTTTATCCTGCCACAGTCCTTTTAAGGTACCGCTCCAAGGCTTCACACACAACACTCAAAGAGAGGGTGAACCAATGATCTGTACAAGAGAAGTATAATCTCCTTCCTCCCATTTTTGTTGTTACAGTTCAGCACAGCACCCCGCTTGTGCTGACTGCCATATTACACCGCACTGCCACCTTTAAAGGAAACTGTCAGCTTCCCGTAAGAAGACAATGGGACCTATAGGTCCCTAAGCTGAAACAAACTGTAGATAAATGTTTTAATAACTGAGAAGGCTGCAATATTACTATTTATCTGGCTGAGCCTGCAACCCTCTGCCCACTGTTATTGTCCCACAGACCCCGTGCAGTCCTTTGTTGACATGCCTCATGGGCTAAGCTATGGGGACCCTAGTGTGCCACTATAGTGTCTGATAAGAATAACACATATTTATTTATTTGAAAGGTTTCACCAGCAAAGACAACATGAGCTGTAAACAGCTTGTTTCCAGAAGTCCTGGGGAGGGGTTATATAGTGGGGAGAACCAGCAAAAGCATAATAACATAAAATACATATAGTGAAGTACAATTGCATAAAGAGGTACTAATACAATTGAGCTCATTCCTAGGCAACAGACAGATTAAGTATGGAGAGAGTGTCTGGTGGCAAGGTAATAGTCAGA
This sequence comes from Neoceratodus forsteri, assembly GCA_016271365.2. Taxonomy (NCBI): domain Eukaryota; kingdom Metazoa; phylum Chordata; order Ceratodontiformes; family Ceratodontidae; genus Neoceratodus; species Neoceratodus forsteri. The sequence goes on along the minus strand of CM057455.1, from coordinate 1,646,054,294 downwards.
GATAGAAGGTGAGGCAAGTGGTGCAGACAGAACAATATGCAGAGAAAGTTTGTGTAATGGCAACCTAGGTAGGGGAAACCAATGGGGAATATGCCAGATAGGTAACAAAAATGCCAGACTGAGCACAGTGGATTAAAAGTGATAAATAGATCAATAAGGATAATAAATGCTAGGTGGATGAAGAGAAAGAAAGGAGGGTGGATGAAGGACGGGGGTAGGGCTGTAGAGAAGTGGGTCTGGGCAAGCCAGGGGGAGAAGAGGGGAGACCAGGAACTATACACCCCAGGATGCTGAGGCCCTGCAGGGACAGGGCCTGGCAGGAGAAAGAGAAGAGGAGGGAATATTAAGTGCTAGGTGGAAATAGAAGAAGAAGAAGGGAGGGGTGGGAGAGGGTGCTGGACTGTCCTTGCATGTTGTATTCTCTATTCTATGTTTGTACCTCCTAGATCATGCTAGGCATCGATTATGTTTAGAATACTTAGTGGGTAAACAAAACTAGAATAAATAAAGTAAACCAGAATACTGGATGGTGTTTACATCACCATAGTACTATGGCATAATGGAATGCTGCTATGATATTATACAGTATAATATTTAGACTGTGGTTATTACCATATGATGCAACTGTAGAATTCTATGTGTGGCAAGTAAATGATTCTTCCTCCACAGTACAGCTTGATGCTGCTACAGTTTATTAAGATTTTTAAATAGGTAGCTATAATTCCTTTAGTGGGCTACCTAAATGTATAAAATTAAGACTACTGATTCAATGCCTTTTACCTGATGATGTTCAGGGATATGTTATAGGTGTGCTGGAGTGGTCTGCTTCAAAACTGCAATACCTGTACCACACCATAGCAGCAGATATCATAATGCCAGCACACCTTAAACAGGTGTTTTTCTCATGGTAACTCTTTCTTTTCTCTCTCTCGCTCTCTCTCTCTATATATATATATATATTCTGCCACAATTCCCCAGCTGTATGTATGCTCTGCTTGCTATATAATTTATGTATTTATTTTAAAACTGCAGTTATTGCCAGTACTTAGAATGCAATTGATTCATATAATAAAAATGGTGTAAGCTACATTCTTTATACACGCTGTCTTAATTGTCTCTGCTCCTCCTGTTTTTACTTTTTCTTTTATGTTAGTTTGGACTGCGTGCATGACATTATTTCTAGTGAATATATCATACTTGTTTTTATAGCACACTTATTGCTTTGTTTAATAAGGCACCATTTGCTTTGTACATTTTTGATGGGTATTGCACTTTGTTATATTGTACATAGTATTGGGGTTGTTTGGGGGTTGTATTTTACTGTAATTACTGTTATATTATGTTTTTCCTGTGTTCTTTGCGCTTTTATGAGAATAATAAACTATACTTGAAACTGGACACTTGTGAAAATGGGCAGTTCTTGCTCACTATGGCCTTTCATGTACAGTAAATAAACTGAAACTGAATATTTAATTTAAAAAGAAAAAAACTGCAGAAAAGTGTAATTCAATACCCTGCTACCAAACAAAAGGGCTGCTGGCATAAAATGAATTCTGCCCCCATCCAACTTTGCTTAGAAACATAGAAACATAGAATTTGGCAGCAGATTATGACCGCTGGCCCACCTAGTCTGCCCATTTCCCTATCTAATGGATACGCTGCAGATCCTGGTTAACCAACAGCCTACTTCCTCCTACCCCCACTAGAACTGCTTTATGTCTGTCCCATGCATTCTTGAATTCCCCACTGTTTTGACTTCACGTCTGCCTCAGGAAGGCTGTTCCATGTATCCACAACCTCTCTGTGAAGAAATACTTCTCACATTACCTCTGAGCCGTCCCCTCTATCTTCAAATTGTGCCCCTTGTTTTTGCACATCTCTTTTCTGAAAGATGCTACCATCTTGGACTTTGTTGATTCCCTTGAGGTATTTGAAAGTTTCTATCCAGTTCCTTCCAATCCTCCTTTCCTTGAGGCTATACAACTTTAGTTTCTTTAGTCTTTCTTCATATGACTTCTGATGCAGACCCTGCATCATTTTGGTTGCCTCCTCTGGACAGCCTCCACCCTGTCTATGTCTTTGCGGAGATGGGGTCTCCAGAACTGAACACAATACTCCAGATGTGGTCTTACCAACTGTCTGTACAGAGGGCCAAACAACTTCCTGTTTTCTACTGGTGATGCCTCTCCTTGCATCCCAGTATCTTCCCAGCCCTCCTTACTGCCTTCTCACATTGCTGGCCCACCTTTAGGTCATCTGATATGACTACCCCAGGTCCCTTTCCATTTTGTTGTTGTCAGTATCTCACCCCCATTGTGTACTCGTCCCCTGAGTTTTGTTTCCCAGGTGCATTACTTTGCACTTCTTTGCATTGATTCTAAGCTGCCATACATTTGACCATTCCTCCAACCTTGCCAAGTCCTTTTCATCCTTTCCACCCCACCTTGTGTATCAACCCTGTTGCAGATCTTTGTGTCATCTGCAAAGAGACATACTTTCCTTCCAGTCCCTCTGCAATGTCACTTATAAAGAATTAAAAGGACCGGCCCCAGTACTGAACCCAGCGGTACCCCACTAGTAACCCTCCTTTCTTCACTGTGGACTCCATTTACTATTACCCGCTGTGTCCTGTTGTCCAACCAGTGTTTTACCCAGGCTGCCACCCTAGAACCCACTCCCAGGCTGGCTAATTTGTTTATTAATCTTTTGTGCGGACTGTGTCAAATGCCTTGCTAAAGTCTAGGTAGGCCATGTCCACAGCCCCTCCCTGGTCTACTGTTTTGGTCACCCTGTCAAAGAAATCAATTAGATTTGTCTGACATGACCTTCCGCTGTGAATCCATGCTGCCTTGGGTCTTGTGCCTCACTGGCTCTAGGTACTCAACAATTCTTTCCTTCAGAAGTGACTCCATCATTTTCACTACCACTGAGGTCAAACTGACACCTCTGTCTTGCTCCCACTTTGTGAAGGGAATCATATCTGCCCTCCTCCAGTCCTCAGGTACCACCCCATCCTCCCATGATTTATTAAAAGGGTAGTCAGTGGTGTTACTAGTGCTTCCCTTAGTTCTTTTAAAATTCTGGGGTGAATCCCATCAGGCCCCATTGCTTTATCCACCTTCAGTTTTGAGAGTTCTTTCAGAACCCTTCTTCTGTGAAAGGACTAATATCAACACCCTATCCAGAGTGCTTCTATTGACTTGATTAGGTATCTCCCCTGCTTTTCCATTGTGAATACTGAGCAGAAGTATTCGTTCAGTATCCTGCTTTTTCTCTGTTGCTCTCTGCCAACCACCTTCCTCTTTGTTCAGCCTCAGTATCCCTGTCTTAGTCTTTCTTTGCTCCCTAATGTACCTATAAAAGGTTTTATCCCCTTCTTAACTGAGTTGGCTATCTTTTCCTCAGTTTGGGCTTTGCTATTCTGACTGCCTTACCCACTTCCTTCTGCTTTAACTGGTACAGTTCTCTGTCCTACTCCTTCTGTGTTTCCTTATATTCCTGAATGCTATCTTTTTTCCTTACCTTCTCCATGCCACTTCTTTTGAGAACCATAGTGTTTTTTATTTTGTTTTGATTTGTTTATTTGCTTCACACAAAGACTTGTTGCCTCTGTGATGGCAGTTTTGATGTTTCCCATTGTTGCTTCACCCCACCTTCTTGCCTGTTTGCTAGTGCTTGTCTGAGGCACTCTCCCATTTTGTCAAAATCAGCCCTCCTGAAGTCCTGTACCTTCACTTTTGTGTGGCTTGACTCTACGGCTAAGTTTATCGTGTACCACACTGTTTGGTGGTCGCTTGTTCCCAGATGGCTACCCACTTCAAGATCAGAGATCCTCTCTCCATTCCCATTTGAGAGTACCAGGTCTAAGATTGCTCTCTCCAGTGGGTTCAAAAACTAGCTGTCTGAGGCATGCCTGTAGGGCATCGAGAATGGCCCTGCTCTTGGGTGTGGCTGCAGCAAGGTGTTTCAGTCAACATCTGGCATATTCAGGTCCCCCATCAACAATATCTCCTTTCTCTGCCATCCCAACGATGCCTTCTATCATTTCCTTGTCCATTTCCTCCCTGAGACGGGGGTCTATATACAACCCTGTGTGGATTGTGGAGACATTTCCAGTCTCCAGGATGACCCACAGTGCCTCCTCTCCTCCCTGTTTACCATTTAGTTCTGTTGCTTTATCCATTCCCTTACATGAGAGCTGCTTCTCCTCTTCTTCCTCCCTGTCCCTCCTGTAGATTGTGTGCCCTGGTATGTTGACATCCCAGTCATGATTCTCTGTGTACCATGTTTCTGTGACTGCCACAATATCCAGGCATCCTCTTCCATCAAGGCCACCATTTCAGGGAGCTTTTACCTAGACTACGGCATTGGTACACATTACCTCCATTTTTATGGCTTTATTTCTTTTGCCCCATCCCTGTCCCTACTGCCTTTGTCTTTTCTCCATCTACCCCTGCACTTCTCCTATCGACTGCTCTATTTTGGTGTTTACCTCACTAATTACCCTGATTTTTGGGGGCTAGGATTTCCTCTCCTCTTCAGTGCCTCCCCTTGGCTAGCTTAAATGCTTGCCACTGAAGCATTTAAACCTATCACCTAGGATCCTGGTTCCCCTCCAGGATAGATGCAGACCATCGCACCTGTATAGGCCTGCATCCCTCCAGGTGGAGCCCCAGTCCCCAATGAAGCCAAATCCTGAGCTCTGCACCAGCTTTTCAACCAGACTTTGAATCCTATGGTGCAGAGTGTCCTAGCCTGATCCTGCTATTATAAGACAGGTAGTACTTGGAGAAAGTTACCATGTGTGCTACTTGTCTAAGGCCCCTCCCAACTCCACAAACTCCTGTTGCAGTGCTCTGATCCCATTCTCAGCCAGGTCAGTCATCCCTAGGTGGATAATGACATCCAGCTCCCTCCCTTGCCACTGCTCCCACTATCCTGAGGATTCATTTCCTGTCCCTCCAAGCCTTGGCATCAGGCAGGCACCTTACCTCCCTTTCCCTCCTCCCCAGTTCTACCCCAACAATTGAGTCCCCACCACCAGGAGTTGTTTCCTTCCCCTGGGGTCCTGGGCCACCCTCCTGTGGGTCTCCATTGTGGAGGTTCCCAGCATCCTCCTTGGTCTCCACTGCAGATGCCTCCATAGAGGAACCATGCTTCACCAGAGTGGTGAATGAATTGTGGAGAGGCACACTGGAGGGAGGCACCCCTGTTCCACCACGCTCACCCTCCCGAGCCCACCATGGTCCAAACTCTCTCTTTCTTGGCAACCTCTGAGGTAGTGGCATTGGCCTGGTGGTCCCTGGGTGAGGGAGCAGGTTTTCTGAATCCTTTCCAGGTCAGTATGGAGATGAACAACCTCCTCCCTCAGACCAGAGATGTGCCTGCCAATAGGGCAGCAATGCAGTTTCAGAATGTCTCCCAGAAGACTGCAGCTCCACAGCCAGTGCATTGCACCACTTCCACATGTCTGTGTCCCTTCCAGTTACAGATGCTTTTGTTTTTTGTTCTTGTTTTAGTGTGTGCAAGCTTGTGAGTGTCTCTGCCCTATTCAGTGTGCTGTGCCTTTAAGGATATGAACAGGTGTATGTTGTTAGCAATTTTGAGGAAGTGATGTCAGAGCCCCTACTATTAAGGAAGTTATGCGCTTGGGGTGGGTGGGGTGAGGGGAAGGATGGGGAGTAAACCTATGCTGTCCAGAAACAATCACCTACAACTCTTACCTCCACCCCGGGAGTGCCTTCCTTCCTTTCAGACACCTATTTCACAAAGGCTAAGTAACAGGTCTAGTCACAACTGACTGCAAATATCTCCCAGCTACAGGTCTTCCCATGCAAATTAAAGTTAAAACTAAGAAAAGTCCACCCCAAAACAGAATCAACACTAGTTACTTACACATGTCCAAAAAGTAATAATTAGGTTCAGTGTAGTCTTCAGAAAATAACCTCCTTAATTCAAGGAAGCTGTGATCTGCTTCTCACTCTCCCTGTCTTCAATGTGAGAAGGAGACTGCAACACCTCTGAGACAAAAAAAAACCTTTTCAGCAAAAAGAAATAAATAAAATAGAGGCAAACAGTAATTTTGCTTAGCCTAATGATAAAAAGTCACAAAAGTTAAGCACCACCTGTAATAATTTCACAGAAGATATACACTGTAAGAAACACTTTGCTACAGAGAAAATAAAGCAGTAACAGAAGATATACCTTGCAAAAGACAATTTGAATCAGAAGATTACAGCAGTAGTCTGTTAGCACACACCTGTAGGCACACCTTGTAGTAATGCAGCAGATGAAGGTATACCTCGCAACAGCAATGTGAATCAGAGAAAATGAAGCAATAAAATGTTAGCAACAAATAGTAACAATCCCTGTGAGTACAAAATAAAACAACAACACACAGTAAATCTGTCTAGCCAAAAAGTCTTAATCCTTTTCCTTACTCTGATAAGGTTCTTAGTTCTGTCTTTTCAAGCAAGCTAGAAGGAAAGAGCTCAGGTGAAGCTAGGTGTCTTGGCCAGCAAACCTAGGTGTTCTACCACAACCCTCAGGTGTATGCATCTGGTTTCTAAGCAAATGAAATGCATACAAATCTCTCTTTGCAACATAAGGGTCTCACTGTAGTAATGAGATCTACAATATTCTTTCAAACTGATTTTTGTCAACTGGCTAAGTTGAACTTTGGCACCTGAAAGTGATTCCAGCAACAGTGCAAAGGATCAACAACTAGCAGCACGTGAAAGTTTTAATGAAATGTTTGAATATTATAACCAGAAAGCATATTTTTTTCTGCTTTGTTACTTAAATTGGAACTTATTACAGAAATACTGTATTTTAAAAATAGTGCATGCAGCATGTGCATATGAAATGGGGAGGCTGTGAAGGAAATGACTGCATAAGTAGTTACCTGTCAATGAATCTTGCTACACTTTATAATTGTGATAAAGAAGATTATACTGCTGTCTGCAATGCATTTACATGATATGAAAGTGAGAATGTATGCTGTTGCTGCAGAAACAGTGGAATTGATTTGCCTTTGAATATTCTGTCAGTGTTCCTGATGGTACAGCAAAGACTAAAATTCTAAGTTAAAGGCCAGCCCGCTGGTGCAGCAGTAGTGATACCACTTGTGATGCCGCTGACCTGGGTTCAGTAGCGAGCCTGGGTCATCAGAGGGCCAGCTGGGGAAGAAGGACTGAGCACCTGATGGGCCACTCTCCTTCTCCAGGAGGGGTGGGCAGTTCTCACACAATACCACTTCCACCTGAGTGGCCATGGGTGGTGCCAGTGCAGCAGAGGATGCTAAATTCAAGGGAGGGGCAGCATTGGCTGAAGACTGTAGTGGAGGTGCATCTTTACACACCTCAGACTCATTGGTCTTCCTGTGCGTGGATGTCGGCAGTGGGCAGGGAGAACAGGAAAAGCTCCCACATCTACACTGGGAGATGGACCTCGCATCAGTGACTGAGGGGCCGAGGGACATGGTTTCAGTTGCCTGCTGTCCCTGTAGTATTAGAAAGGTCAGGAAGACTCCTCCGCCCCACCCGGGAGGGGGTTATCTGGAGATCATGTACTTGGAAGTGGAGCACCTATGGAGGCTGGGCCTCTCAGTCATACCAGCCTAGCTGCGGCACATTGAGGATCCTGATGAAAAGGGTGGTTGTGGGAGATAGGAGTATAAATGCCAAGTAAAAAGAAATTCTAAGCTACACAGCATTTTGAAGCAGAGGCTGTGAATTTGTCCCATTAAATGTCTAGGACCATGCTTAGCACAACAATACAAGTGTGAAGCACAGCAGTGGCACAATTTACATGTCACTGAAGTCTGTAGAGATTATTTTGGATCATTCAAATGTTTAAGCATTGTTTCCTGCCGTGATGGAGGCAGGGACCATTTTCAAGAATCACTCAGGCCATAAAATGGATCGTTTTGACATATGTTGTTCTCTCTCGGGTCACGCCTGAAAATAGTAATTTTCTGGCTCATACATTCACCTGATAAACAAAAATGAAATAAATAAACATACAATAAACAAAAAGGTACATGACATGGGTAGTTAGAACGTACAATCGTCAGGGTACACCAATTAGGATATAATGTCAAAGGTCCTGTGGTGCATGCAGTGCTACAGAGTGCTAACACATTAGATATGACTCAAAGGTCAAGAACTATACAGTGCAATATACTAAATGAGCAACCTGGAAAACATAAGTGGCATAACTTAATAGTAACTTGGCATTGAGAACAACTAGCAGTCCAACAGGCCTTGGAGATCGGAGCAACATGGATCATATATAGCAGTTATAATAAAGGTGCAACATACAGTAACAAAATCAACAGAACTATATGGGTAGTAACTTGATGGAGTATGGAATGGAATTCTGATCCAGGGCCAGGATATCCTGACTGACAAACTAGAGGAGTCGTATTGAGGTTGGGGAGGCATCTGTTGGCAGATTCAGGAACAGAAAACTTAACATGTTTGTTGTAAAATCAGATGGGGAGCCAATGGATTGAACCATGGCAGGCAGGTTGTTCCAGACATTTGGGGCGACAAAGGAAGGGCTCTCTGTCACATATCTGTGTGTGATCTGGGGAGGTTTAGTAGTTGTTGAGAAGATGACTTTAGCTTCCCTGTGCTGTGTTTAATTGTAAAACATTAGGCTAGGGTGATGCAGCTCATGTATTAAGGGATTTGTTGACAAGAGTGCCCAAGTTAAGGTCACAGCAGACCTTGGGAGAGCCACCTAGCTAAGTGTATTGGGAGAGGTTGTAAGGTGATGAGTGGAGTAAGTAGGATGAAATGACAGATACCGTATATGCAATATTAGGATGGGTGATTAGACGAGACAAGGTTTGGGATATAATAGGGAGCCTAGTCCAGAAGAGGCAGAAGCTATGGCTAGGCATACCTGCAAGGTCTGAATGTGCCTCAGGCAATCACAGTCACTGAGTTGTTGAGTAATCCTTCTTACTGTCATCCTGATATGGTCTTGAATAACGGATGGGTCCAAGATGACTTTAAGGTATTTTATTTATTGAGAGCTTGATTCATACCTTTGAGCAAAAGCTCTTTACATAGGTTCTGCATAAGGGACAAGTACAGTGCAAACAGAACACGAACAGGTACAGGGTGACAGTTAATGTTACAGGTTAATTAAACAGGTAATACAATAGGTACAGAGAATAACACTAATGGTTACATAGCAGACCTCAGGCAGGTAATGGAATACCCTTGTCAGATAGACAGATGGACAAAAGTGGAGTGCCAGAGGATGAAAAGGGTAGAAACCTGGCTGGACAAAGTATGGGGATGGGATATGAGAGAGGGAGAAGGAGGGTTTGAGGGAGAAGGAGGAAGGGTAGGTGGTGGCATGGAAGGGGTAGGAGGTGACATGGCAGGGAGAAGAGTGGGAAAGAGGAGGCATGGCAGGGGAGGTAAGTGCTAGATGTGTCCTGCAAGGTCAGATTATAGCAGGGGTGCAGGCAAGTGCAGCTAGTCAGAGCATCAAGGAGGACTTAGTGGTAGCAGTCACAGGTGGATCTTTTGAGGAGTTGAGAATGTAGTTTTCACTTGAAGAGACCAGCTGAGGTGGTACAGCTTATTTCATGCTGGAGTGAGTTCATCCAAATCAGGGCTCGATGGGCAAAGGCACATTGTACAAGAGCTGTCTGGCACCTAGGGACTCTGAAAATGTGATTGTTGGAGCTCTAGTGTTTTGAGCAGCCAGCTGTGGGCTGAAAAGATTTGAGACTCTAGTGGGCAGCATGCCAAGATAAATTGTCTTGGCTATCAAGCAGGTATGGTAGAATATCCTTCCCTTTAGCTGAAGGCAGTTTGCTTGAGCATAGAGATCACAGGTGTGTGTTAATTGCATGGCACACATGAGAAGTTGGCAGGTTACCTGTTCAAGGGTGGTTCCATATGGGGCACAGATAGGAGGGAGTTGAGCTGGTCCCCAGAGCTTCTAGCCAGCTTAATTGTGGATCCAAGAAGCATTGTCTTGGTTTTTTGTGTTGAACAGGAGTCAATTGACTGTGAACCAGCCATGAGTCAGGGAAAAATCCTTGAAGAGAGAAAGGGATAGGCTACAGGACTTTGGTCATGCTTGAAATGGATTAGGTCATCTGCGTACATGATCTTGTGACATTCCATGCTGACATCCAGTGAAGTTGTTATCATATACTGTAGAGAGAAAAGGATGGGGCCTTATATGGACCCCTTTGGGACACCATTGCACACTGGTAGGGGACCAGATGCTATCCCTCAGATGCAAACTCTTGAGATATGTTGAAGAGATAGTGGCAAAACCATTTGGAAGTATCAGAGGAACAGCTGTATGAATTAAGTTTTGTAGGAGGAGGTCATGGTCTATGAGACTGAATGCCCTTGAGAGGTTGGTGAAAATTGACCCTGAGAGCATGCCCTTGCTGGCAGATCTATGACAAAGTCAGTAAAGCAGGCAAGGGCAGTGGCACTGCTAAAGCCACTGTGGAAGTCATGCTGATGGGAAGAGAGCAGCCTGTGCTTGGTGATGTAGTCTGATATTTGCAGGAACATGATTTTATTAAATACTTTGCAAAGGTGTGAAAGAATGGAGATGGGTCTATAGTTGTCCATGAGCATGGGGTCTTCTGATTTAAATGTGGGGCTATAGAATCTTGTTTCCAGAGCTGGGGAAGGAGGAGATGGACAAGGACATGTTAGACAGGAAGGCCAGAGGCTGCACAATAAAGAGGGAAGATATTTTAAGAAACTGGGGCAGAGGCCATCACAACCTGCACTACTGGAGTTGGGGAGAGCCTTAACGAGGTGGTAGACTTCTATAGGGGTGGTGACTTTGAAATAGACTGGTGGGCAGCCTGATGCATTGGGGTCCGTGGTGTTGGGCGTGGAGGAGGCTATGGGTGGGAAACATGTCCAGGTAGGCTTGAAGGTTTGAGAATTTGAGGTTCAAGGCCTCTGCAATATGATTGGGTTCAGTTAGAGACCACTGTCTGAGAGTAGGCTGATAGTACTCTGCTTAACTTCAGCTCTGATTAGAGAGTTGATTGAGGACCAAAATGTCTGGGGATCTCCCAGGCTGTGGGTCTGCTGTCCTTCAAGGGAAGATGCCTCAAGGAGCTTGGACTCCTGTTTGAATGAGTTCTCATGGCACAGGTCCTTTAGCATCAGCAACAATGTGCAGTTAGCTGACTAGGTTGAACTGCCCATAGATAGAGATTATGGTAATGAGTTTATGAATTAGTCAATCAGGAGAGAGCTTGAGGGTGTGCTGGACAGCAACTTTATGTGCTTGGCTACTGATGGTATCATGGTACCGAACTCAGTGACAATGTCTGCTTTTGCTTCTGGTTGGGTTGAAGGGGAGGGATGCTGCATTTGTCCTCATGTGTTAGTTGCTATGGTACCTTATTTGCCTTGTCTAGTGTTGAAATTTTGCCACTTATGGACTGGATGCTATGCATTGACTACTGACAAGGTATCCAGCAATGTCTCTTCTATTGCCTATTGCTGTTTCCTGCTGTTTGCTTATTTTGAGACTGTGCTGCTGCTTTTTTTGGGGCATACCTCTCAACCTCTTGCCTCATGAATCAGGGACAAGGCTTAAAAAATCAGGGACAAAGACCCCAAATCAGGGACACATCTTAAAAACTGGTGCTATTCACTCAGAAAGTTGATAGAATAAAGGGATCTGTGTTAAGATGCATTTTCTGAAGAAGAACAAGTATGTAACTATGTTTTACTTAATTTTGCTTTTAATCCCCACTGTTCTGTCTCAAAAACACAAATTTTATGAGGGACAGAGGAAAATTTTGAGACAAAATGAGGGACTTCCTGAAAATCAGGGACAGTTGAAGGTATGGGGGAGGGGGCTTTCTGTTGAATACTTATTGTGTTGCTACTGTATATCCCTCCTTACTTTGGAGGGGAGGCTGATGTATGCTCGCTAGAGCTAGTCATAATATGTGCAACTCTCGGGCAGCAGCTGCAAGTTGCAAGGAGGACAGAAAATAAATCAGAACTCCCCACTGCAACTCAAATGGATGACCTCCTAACTGTGCTGGCACCTCTAAAGAAGCTGTGGAACAAAATTCTCCAGCATGCTTGCTCCACTCTGTGCAAAATCAAGCGTACTCACATTTTTGTCATTTGTCATACATTTTGTAGCCCTCTGTTACATATTGGCAAGCTAAGAGGTTGAGAGGTACAGTTGAGGCAGTAGGAATAGGGAAAGGTTGGACTGGGTACAGGGCCCACCTGGAAACAGGATACAAGGCCCACCTGGAAAATTATTACAGGAGGGCACAGGGTGACACAATCATATCAACATTCCACTTCAGTCCGATAAACTTGCTCTGTGTTTGCATCTTTCATTTACTTTATCTACAGTACCCAGATACCCCATTTAATTAGAAAAAATATGATAGATGTAAAGATTTTCAGAGTTTACAAGGTGACCAGATACCCAACTGAGGGGGCTCCACCTGAAAATGTCCAGGTATCCAGGTGGGCTAGTCTGACTCAGGAGGAGGGATGGTGCATTATGTTACAATATTACTGATTTCTCAAGAACAAATCAGTCAACCTGAAATGGCCAATTGGAAAAGCTTTAATTGAATGACTTTTCTTGCCTACCAGAATTGCTTGAATGGGAATGGATGTCCAACCTTTGAAGATCCCATTACAGGAAACCCAGTGCATATAACACAGCACAGCTTAACCAAACTCTGCTCACTGCTTGAGAACAATAGTGCCACACTTTGCTTGCACATATCAAACACAATGACAAAAATGTACTAACATGCCAGTGATCTCATCTTTGAACTGAGATCTTAGGAAAACTCTTAAAGAGATCTCTGCTTTCCTGCATACAGCTCGAATCACAGTTACAGAAAGTGGAATTAGCAGGTGTCTCAGAAAACCAAGAATAATCCCACCATACAAGCGAGCGACTCCGTTGTACTAGGTAATGTATAGTAGCTTTGTGATTTATACAAAATTTTACTGCATGGCTAAGACTTCCTCTTGATTACTCAAGACATGTTTATGTATGTATGTATGTCTGCATGTATGTATGTATGTATTTGTTTAGGGATTTAGTTGAAATTTGGTATCCAGGATTGGCATGATGAGTCAAAGCTAATTTTAAATCAAGTTGACACCCAGGAGGAAGTGGAGGTCAAGAGGAAGGATCAAGAATTTACTGGTCTACAATTTGGCAGCTGAATTTAATGCCAAATAATGCACAGTTACACATCAGACACAAGAACCCCAAATCTAGCCGGCCGAGAGTGAAGCAGTAGTGCTACGACTTCCCCACTACTGTAGTGTCTCATGTTCAGGAATGGACACAGGTCACTTGGGGCTGGCAGGAGAGAATAGAGTGAACATTGCAGTGGGACCACCTGGCATTACAGAGAGGCCTGTACAAGTCAGGAGGAATGTCTGTTGCGTGCCATGCATGAGTGGGCAATATGGTACATGTGCATGGACACCATGGCAAGATGGGCCAAGTCAGGGTGAAAAGGATGACAATTATCTTTTGGGTGAGCAGCATGGTGACCCACCATTCCAGGCCGGCCTCAGAAACCTCATATCAAGACCCCAAGGAGTTGGCCACTGCTGTAAATCTCTGCTGAGGGTGGAGCATGCCACTTTGAGGAAGCAGGGTTAAGGCCTGAAGAAGGCAAGTGACTGGACTGAATGGATGGTCAGATAGGAGCCAGTTGGCAGGGAGGAGAAAGAATAAAAATAAAGCTGACCACAGGATGGGAGGGCAGGGAAGGTCATGGCATGTGTCCCAGGAGAGAGGAACCTTGGATTAAGCATAACAGATAACCTGAAGCAAGTGGCCTACTATATGAGTGGGTTGGTAGAACAAGTGGAATGTTTGGATGCAGTGGGAGGGATTACTAGCAGAATGATGCAACACTGCTCTTAACCAACCACTAGTTCACCTCACCTTGAATACTGTGTGCAGTTTTAGACTGCTCACCTAAGAAGTGACATACTCTAAATAGAGTGGAGGCAGCAGAGAAGTGGGAAACCATACTGATACAGGGGCAGTGAGAGTGGTCCTTACAAGAAAGGCTTAGAGACCTCAACATGAACTCCCTGGAGAACAAGATGGCCAGTGGGGGATGACTGAGACCTTTAAATACCCCTATGGTATAAACACGGTGGAATGGGAGAGCTTTTTAGGTGAAGTACCAGCCTAGGCACAGGAAAAGAGCTTAGTGAAATTGACAGGAAAATATTCAGGAACAAGACAAGGAAGCATTTCATCCAGGTGACTGTGCTGTTCTGCAGCAACACATTTCCTAGTGAGGTGGTGAGTATGGAAACGGTGAGAGGATTTAAACTTGTGTGTGACAAGCAGATGGGAATCTTCAAAGAAAGTATGATCCTGGGAGGAGTGAGCTGGGGCCAAGTAGGACACCTTAGTCACTAAGAAGTGGCAGACTGGATACACCTTTTGTCTGTACTGGCAAAGGGCATAGACTCGTTTACACTGTAGCAGCACCTGGGCAACACTCAGCTAATGCTGATCACCAAAGTACTCAGATGCTACAAAGCCTTTATACATGCAGAGTTCTGCAGCAGCATGGCTGGTTTGAACAATGCTGTTAGTGGGCTGCTGACATGTTAAGAATGCCGCTGTCTGTGAATGAGCAGCATTACCTCAATATAATTTCCCTAGCACTTCTTCCATGTGACTTACAATGCTCCGCATCCAGTTTACATGGGAAAGACCGGAAAGCACACCAGGCCTGCACTGATCACCAAAGTGTAACTGAATCTGAGCCTCATGATTTCCACCGAGTTGAAAACAGCATTTTCCAGATGCATCTAGTGGAAGCAGAAAAATAGACTATAGCAATTACAGTACCAAAAGGCAGACAGGCACAACAGCAGCACACCTAGAAATTCTAAATAGAAAGTATACTACAGTGGCAGTAAGGGTATAAGGAGCAATGCAACAGGAAATGTGCTCCACACAATACTTTTACTGTACTGTTTACTGTGTTGTATTCTATGTGGCTGAACATTTGTTTCCTTTTCCTATTACCACAGTTTCTTTCAGTTTTCTACAGTCATCAGATGGAAAAAGTGGACCAGGTGGTGTATCAAGATGATGAGATGACTTCAAGAAATGTCAAAGTAAAGCTTCAGGAAACTGAAGGTGTTACTGCCTCAAGTTATCTATCAGGTAAATGAGGCATAAAATGGGATGGCGATTTGGGCGAACAGGGTTGGCTTACATTATTTTAACATTGATGCCCTGCAAACCAGACACATGCCTTATCTTTTTGCTCTTAAAGTACAGCAGTAATATATCATTCTGATTCACATCTTACAGTTTGTAGAAATGATATACATGAGTATGATTATCTCAAAAATATAGTATTGTGTGAATAAGTCATGTCTGGTGATTCACACAGAAACACAGAAACATAGACTTTGATGGCAGATAAGGACCGCTTGGCCCACCTAGTCTCCCCATTTCCCTACCTATTGGATAAGCTGCAGATCCTAGTTAACCAACAGCCTACTTCTTCCTACATCCCACCAGAATTGCCTTATGTCTGTCCCATGCATTCTCGAATTACCCCACTGTTTTTGACCCCACAACCTCCTCAGAAAGGCTGTTCCATGTATCCACCACACCTTCTCTGAAAAAATACTTTCTCACATTGCCCCTGAGCCACCCCCCATCTTCAAATTGTGTCCCCTTTTCTTGCACATCTCTTTTCTGAAAGATGTTTCCCTCTGGACTTTGTTGATTCCTTGAGGTACTTGAAAGTTTCTATCATGTTCTCCTCTTCCTGCTTTCCTCAAGGGGTGATTGATGTGTTTGAATTACAGTGGGGCCCACTCATTAGAACTCCTGATAAAGGAACATTCCACTTACAGAATAAGAACATTATTTATGCCCCAATTACTTTCTATGAATAACAGTTTTGTCTTGCCCTGATATAAGAACATTTTTGATATAAGAAAATCTGCTTATAGGAACAATTATGCAACAAAATGTGAATAAATATTCTTATGTCAGCTGGCACTCAATTTAACAACAGTATGCTAATTATTGAAGTATAAACTCTCACATACTGTATGTCATCTTACACTGTTGGATGGTCTGCCCATTTTGATTTGATGTGATTATATCATCCATTGATTTTGCATGGCTCGTTATTGTTTTCCAAGAACCCTTTAAAAGAACATTCAAGTTACAGTACTTTTTATGCAGTTAATCCTTTTTATAAAAAGATTTTCCAATAATAATCTCTTCTAATAAAACCATAAGCATATAAATAATACAATAATATGAGCAATAAAACATGTGAATATAAACGTGAATATAAGCAGATTTTTAGAAACAGGAAATAGAGAAAAGTGGAAGCAAGTCAAGCAACATCAACCAATAAGAAATGACAGCACTTCTTTGGACTGCCAGTTTTATGTTTTAATTAATAACTATAGGTTTTATACCCAGGTTTTCCCTCCCATCTTGGGTACACATGCACATGTGGAGGCATGTGCATGCAACATTTTGAGATGCCCTCCTACATGTGTCCCCTTCCACCTGCACCACAACTGGGCTTCTAAACAGTGGCAATGAAACTTCAGGAGCATCAACATCCCCAGGAGGAGAGCTACTGTTTGGCTACTCAATCCTGCTCCCCTGTGCCTGCTCCCCAAGGTCATTCCTGAACCCAGGTTGCCAGAGTGGCCGCGAGGTGAGGCAGAATGCCTCAGCCCTCAGTGCCACTGTCCTGGCTCAGGGACTGCTTGTTTTGATGAATTAGGGATTTGGCTTTAGTACTAATCAAAAGAAGGCAATATAATTGCAATTTGGGGTGGGAGGGATCAGTTCTTAGAGATCAAAAATGTATAGCTGAGGAGACTGCAGTAATGAAACACCCAGCATCTGATTATGACAGGCATATATTGGACCACAATATGACTGAATTTGGGAAAACTTCACAAGATGTGTAGAAGATAAGCAGCAGGTGCCTCATGCATTGTATAAACACATGTCCTGATCCACAAGACATCAGGGATTTCCACTTAGCAGGGGTATGGTACCAAAGGTGTATAATCTTGTTCTGAATAAGGAGACTTCTGGTATCTGAACAGGCTTTGTAGACAAGGTTCCAAAATTTGGCCAACACCCTGAGAAGTATCTTGTTGCATTATTAGTGACCGCTACATCTAGCACCATTGGAAGGGTTTGGCACCTTACTGTGGTAAAATACTTTTGTAGATCATGTCTGCCCTACCCTAGATTTAGATGACCTTGCTTGCAGATGGGAAGAATGTGTTGTAGGGAACTGAGGGAAGTGATTTCTAACAAGAGGTAAAAGTGCTTCCTAGTTGAAGGTATTTCCAGAAGTCCTTCTTCAGAAAATTAAACTGGATCAAAAGATTCTCAAAGGAATCCAGATGCAATGGTTTAAGGCTCTGAACTGCAAATCTGAAGACCTGGGTTTGAATCCCACAGCCCCGCTTGCATACCGTGTGACCCTGAGCAAGTCACTTAACTTCCCTGTGCTCCCAGGTCGACTTGTAAACATGCTTTCAGCTTAGTGCCACTCCTGGTTAAACAATTGGAAAAAAGAGGCATGGTGGACGTCTGCTATAAATCAACTAATACCTCAATTCCTCTGGCATACCAGTGCTCCAATGCACTAGTTGTCCACCTATCTTAATTTACAGGTTATGTCACAGAGGGCATAATGAGTGTGAAGTGAGGTCTCTTGCAACCAGGTTTCTAATTTCTTCAACACTTTAACTGTAGAACCACTAGTGGATCCCGAGACTGTATTATTGGGGAGCAATATAAAAGATGGACCATTGGTAAAGTACTTGGAGCTACATAGCAGTCAATCTCCACCATGAAGAAGACTCATTGGATAGGGTACAGAGAGCATTTGCGAGGCTTGGGCATAATGGAATGCTACATAATATGCATAAAACCAAGCCGAGACCCCATCCTCCTTTCCTCCAACTGTCCCTCGGCTTGGCTCTGGTAATGTGAGGAGGTTTACTCTCCCTTATAACTAGGGTGGGCACAAGCAGGAAACCCAAGTGGCAATGTAACCATCCATGAAGCAGATGAAGGAGTCAGATTCTTTATGTGCCTGGTAGGAGTAGTGACGTGAATAATTTTAGACCAATGAAGGAAGACTGATTTATGCAGTAGAGATGATAACTGAATGTATATGGAATAACTGGAAGCTCAGTACCAGGAATTTGAGAATTGATTTGGGTATTGAGATCATAATGATACTTGCATAGGCTCTTGCTGGTCTGTCAGTAGAAGTAGATCTGGGTATTTCTGTGGCAGAATTGCCCATGACATGCACTGAGGTGGCCATGACTGTTTTGACTTACAGGTAATACAATGTCTAAATACTGTGGGAAGCTCAGAAATTGGTATATGAAAGAGTCTATAGACTGATGTGGCAATGGAAGTTGAGTGGTGTAGAATGCCAGGGTGTCTAGCACTGTAGTCGAATATAGATCTGTTGAGAGGCAAGACTTGGATAGTGAGACAGCCAGATTGGTTTGCAGACATTCAGATTGAGAATCAATGGAAGCCTGCTCTGGGTGAGAAGTCTTCACTGGAGGGAGTGTGGGAAGTGAATCATGAGGAATGAGCTAGAAGAACCACTGGATGTGCAGCAGACCTGATTGATTATAATATGATGAAGGAAAATAGATGATTGTATGAAGCATGGTGACATCCAGGAGCTAGACATCAGTGGTTTGGATAGAATGCTTATAGTAAGGCAGCTAGGCACCAGAAAGTTAATTATGGAGTTCTGGGAAGGTAGCTGAGGAGGTCTTAGGCTATCCAATGGCTATTGAGGAGTAGGAGTTGAGTAAGATGATCAACAGAGTCAGTACATATAGGAGAAGCTATGGAAAGGTAAAACAGATGATGTCAGTACTGCTATGAGGCATCTTGTGGTTCCCATTATCTGTAACAGTGATGATGATTACAGAGTCATTGCATGACAGAAGGAATTAGGTCACTTTTCCATGCAAGAGATATCCTATGAGACATGGTAGATGGGAGGCCATAGTGCTTGAATTGACAGGATGCATAGGGAGTATCTGGAAGAGTTGGATGAGGATGCAATCTTTCTATAGTCCTGTCAAATGGGATTCCAGAACTTATCCTGGGGAGATGATTGGGAAGTATAGATAGCTCTAGGTGATGTAACAGTTTATGAGGCATGTTGTCCAAGGGAGGTTTACTAAGTAGTTTTCCTCAGGTGAAATGAACACATGCTCTGTCGAGTAGTGAATGAAAGATATTCAAATGGCCAGGGTAGGACTATGAGATAGATGAACAGGAGAGTAGTTGACCAGGTAGGAATACTGGCAGGAGATAGGCGTTAATTGCCCAAAAGGAGCCACAGCAACAGGAAGGAGCCCCAAGCTGCCAGGGTGGCAAGGAGAAGGCAGCTGTCCAAGGAGGAAGGGAAGTCTGGAGCAGATGTCAATGGACTGGAGGAAGGAGTTCAAGGAGAAGACAGCAGAAGCCAAGTGTACAGACTTCAACAGGAGCAGACAGGAACAGAATCAGGGTCAGAAACACAGCAAACTGAGCCAGAACAGAGGAAGACTGCTGCAGGCCATGAAGAAGATCCAAGGAAGATGAATAAGTGAATCCAGGACCGAGAGCCACAATGTTGAGAAATGAGAGCCCCATGTCTGAAGATGAAGGCGAATGACAAGAGCAGGGAGCAGAAGGTGCTGCAGAGATGAAAAGCACAATTATCACACTTCCAAAGAAGAAAGCGAAGTTGCATGTTTGACAGGAGGGGTGACCAGCAGCAAAGAAGTCCATAAGGCAGGTGAACTGATGGTGGCAAAGACAGAACAAGCTGACATTGTATAAATCCAGAGCATGAGGAGGTCAAGGTGATGCAGAGTATGATGGGTTCATTGAAGTGCAGGATTTAGAATGGTGAGGAAGGATGTGGAAGGCAAATACAGTACAGGGGTCCCGTTCCCAAAGGGACGGCAACGGGTATCAGGTGGAGAATGCATAGGGTGAAACAGTGTATTGCAGAAATAGGCTCCCATCCCTGGTAATCAAGACAAGAAGACTGGCAGTCAATGCCACCAGGCAAAAGTAGGATGTTGAAATCACATGGATACAGTGGTCCCATTCCAGAAAGGAAGCAACAACCAGTTATCAGGAGAGAATGCAGAAGGTTGAAACAGGCAAATGCAGACACAAGCTCCCATCACTGTTAGTCGAGGCAAGATGACCATTACTCAATGCAGCCAGGCAGAGGTAGGATGATGAAGGCAATTGGGTGAAGTGAGCCTGGTCTCACAGGAAGTGGCAACCTGGTGTTCAGGTACAGAATGCAGAGGCTGAAACAGTCTATGGCAATGCAGCTTCCTTCCTTGGTAGACAGGCAAGAAAACCTTAATTCGATGCCACCAGGCAGAGGTAGAATGTTGACAGCAAATGGCAATAGTGGTCCTGGTCCCAAAGGGAAGTAGTAACTAGTGTATCGGGTAGAGCATGCAGAAGGTTGAAACAGTCAAACAGAAACTCGGCTTCCATCCCTGGTATTCAAGGCAAGATGACCTTGACTCGAGGCCACTAGGCATAGGTAGGATGTTGAAGGCACATGGGGTAAAGAGGTCCCATTCCTAAAGGAAACAGCAACTGGTATCAGGTAGAGATGCATAAGAAAAACACAGTAGATTTCAGACATGGTTCCCATCCCTGGTAGTCGGGGTGAGCTAACCTTCACTCGATGCCACAGGCAGAGTTAGGGATGGAGGACAAGGTTAGGTTTGTAAGCAGTAGGTAATAGTGAGCATAATGGAATCCCATCCCGGTAGACTGGGCAAGCCTACTTCTCAGTACCTCAGAAGGTATGAGTTAGGGATGGAGTCTGGACAAACTGCTGGTATGGGCTGAGAAGAAGGAAAAGGCAGGTGGTTGCATAGTCTCAGGGAGGTAAACTGTGAGGCAGTAGAAATGGGAAGGAAGCCAATCAGAGTAGGAGAACATGAGAAGGAGTTGTCAGGCATGCCATTAAGGGGAGTATAGAGTAATACAGGAAGGAGTATAGGGTGGCGATGAAATGCAATGAATGACTGAAAGCTGAATAGGCTGCTAGGGCAATGAGCCATATGAGAGCCATGGAGGCAGGGTAGATCAGGAAGTTGGGGAGGCATTGGAACAGGTGGGCCTATGGAAGGAGAGCCATGGGAAGAAAGAAGAAAGTGCAGTAGTAACAGAAATGGATAATGCCTGAGAGTGAATATGAGAAGATCCAATGATGCAGGCTTAAGAGGAGCCTAGGGGTGTAGAATAGAGAGTGGCTGTGAATGATGCGGTAACTGGCAAGCTGAAGGTAAGGCCAGGGGTAGAATGAGGAAACATACATCATAAAGCTGAAGGGGGTAAGTGCCGGAGCAGCATGTAAGGGGAGCATTTGCCACACTAGGAGAGGTAGCACCAGTCAGGATGGTAGAAGGGGCATAGGTGGAGCTGGAATGCCAGAATGAGGAGTGAAAGGCCAAAAGAAAACCAGGAAGCAGAGGACAACGGCAGGAGCAGGGGACGGGGGAGGAGCTCCAGAAAGGAGACAGCAGGGGCAGAGAAGGAATAAAAAGAATGAACCCAGTTGGAGTGATGGAGAAAGGAAACAAAATGGAAGGGTTTCCAAATACCTGTGCTGCTACAACTGGCAATGCACATAGGGAGGCTGCAGGATATAGGAAGATGGTCAGAGGAAGGGGCAGGCCAAATCAAATCGCAACTGCAGGCAAGGATGGTAGTAGGCAAGGGAATCCATGGCACATCAGTTTTCAGCTCCACCAACAATGGCAGCTGCTATGGGAGTGTAGAGTGGCACTATAATGTAACCAGGTGTAGCAAATAAAGCGCAACAATAAGGAAAATGAAAAACAGCCCATAATGGCAGTGGTACAGCGAGGAAGAAGCACATTGCATGTACTGTACTCAGGCAGTCGGAAAGAAATGGCAAGCAAACCGTAGGAACTGCCAACCACTCGCACAAAAGCAACCGATGATAGTGAATAAGCAAGCACAGTTTAGCATGCCAAGAAGTGGTAAGTGAATATACATCACAGGTGAGCAAGGTGGGAAGTAAATGTCAAAGAGAATCATTGCAGCACAGAACTGAGCTACCTACCTGCCGGGTTCCAAATATTGTCCGAGCAGTATGAGCCAACAGGAGTGGGGTGCAGGGCTAGGGGCTGGGAGACAATGCCAAAGAGACCAAATGACTGACCTGAAGGGGCAGCCAACGACATGGCAGAAAGGGGTCAGGCAGCATGGGTCCAAAACTTAGGAAGCAGGGCAATCACCACTGAAAGGAGAGTGGAGTCACAAAAGCAACAAACAGGGAGCAAGGAAGGACAAGGGACTGGTGGAGGAGAGCTGGGAGGAGCAGGCTGGCAAGCAGCACTCCAGGATAACGTTGCACCACAGAAGGAAGGAAACAGAGGCAGCAGCCCAAAATGGAAAGGTGCTGGAAAAGGCAAGTACAGGGAAGGAACAGGGACAAAATCATTGGGAAGATGCAGGTCAGAGTGCACAGCCAGGCTGAACCAAACATCAGAAAGGACATGAGAAAGCAAGGAAATGGGTAACAGTGGACCAGACAGGAGGCAGAGACAATGGGGGGCAAATGGATGGAGAAGGAAGGGGCCAATTAGCCAAGGAGGGAATTGAGGGAAGTGGGAAGAGGAGGGAGAAAAGGGAATGAATGAGGAGCAGGGAGAGAAAAGGATGGGAACGAGGCTCAGCCCATGAGCCACACAGGAGCCTAGAATGCTGCGTTTCACAACGCGCTAAGTGGAGAACTGCTGAGGGAAGCTGGCCTTTGTAGGGGATGTGGAAGGAGCTATTCCCACATTGAACCTCGGCTATAGCACTCCCAGCATGGCGATGTCCCAGTTATGGAATTCATTGCACCATGACTCAATAATGGTGACAATGTCCAGGTCAGTTTCTGCCATAATGACCTCTAGATCTGGGATTATATTCCCCAGATTTCAAAGCATTTCACACATGACCTTCTAAACTATACTGCCACTCCGCCTATCAACCTCCCTCTACTCCATTTAAGCTTTTCTCTTTACTCCCCTGACCTCATTCACATCTCTTCATTTCTACCATTTCAATTTCTTGTTATTAGGATCTACTCCCTACTGACTACTTCAGTTTATGAGTGTGGGAAGTTCCTCCTCCCTCCTCCTCCCTTCCTCCTTCCTTCCTTCCTTCCTCCTTCTCCTCTGAAAGTTTAAATGCTCACTGATGTAACATTTAAACACGCTCACTGAGGACTGTGGTTCTCCTCCTGGATGGATGCAGGGCATCTTCGCTGTATAGACCTTTATCCTCCAGGTGAGACCTCAGTCCCCTGTGAGCCAAATTCTAATCTCTATATCACTCCCTCAACCATTGGTATACATTCCTGGAGCAGATGACCATAATCTCCCTGTCCTACACTTGGGCTTTGGAGTGTTGAAGTCACTAAATGTCTCTGAATGAAAATACAGACATGAGCAAATGGAAATCCACCAAGGCTCTAAGATGAGGTTCAGGATAGCCAGAATTTCTGTCTATATTGTACAAGCATCTATTGTTAAGGTAAAGTATCTAACCATAAGTTGGGGTATCAAGAGATACATGGGTGAAAAGAGCATGATGGAGATTGTTAAAGACTGTTGAGTCATCGTGGTTCTACCCACACACACTGACAATCAGCAGGGTCCTCTGGGATGCCTAAGTTTACAAAAAACCCATTTGACCACTGCATCAGCCAAGGACAATATGGTCCACTGAAGTGATTTGTGTATTAATATGGATATCCTGGCTTTACAAGAAGGGCACTGCTGTGCAATTCTATACCACCTACTGCCATCTTAGTTTGAGAATGTCCTCTTCTCTAAGATTAGTTTATTGCAAAAGTGCAACACTTTGGCCTCTAAGAGCTTTAAAACAGATAAAATCGTGTCCCTTTTACAGAGAATCATCCCCCCAACACTGCGGAAATATATAAGAAAGAGCCATGCTATGGCTCACAAAGAGGAAAAAAAAACAAAAAATCTATAACATAGACCTGTATGTAACCCAAGTACTTTTACATCAACCACATCCAATATTTTCAATGCACCCAGCTCAAGCTAAATCGTGCACTGAATTCTGGTTAATACACAATGAGCTAAATACAAATAGGTTTATAAACCAAAAGAACCAGAAATACAACCTGCTAATTGCTGCCTGGGGCTGAGTGAGTTAAGAGAGAACCATGAAAACTTGAGTATAGGAATGTTCTGTTATATGGGCAGGTAATCCAACTGGTGCCAAAGCCAGAAAACATTCAATTATAAGAATATTTTGCTTGACAGTTTGAATGAGCTTACAAAAGGCTCCAGTGTGCAATGCATTTTTGGGTGTTCCCAATGTTGTTGTACTTTTCTCTAATGTGTTATTTTGATGCTCCTGTACTCGGTTTTCACCCAAGATACATGAACAGAATAAAGAAAAGCGTCTACACAGGCAAGTCAATGGTTGGCTGATGGAGAACAATTTGCTGATTTTATGTTTTCTGATGAAAGCACAATTTCTCTTGAACACTTTTGCACTTTATCATTTCACAAAAGGCCATCAGGTATTCAAGGCCAAACCGAAACACCCTCGAAAACTGCATGTTAGGGGAGTAATGTCACTGGGAGGACAGGCCCTGTTGTAATATTCAGTGGTAAGTACAGTAGTACTGTAGGCCTTTTATTTTCTTTAATTTCACTAAGTGTGTAAGAAAAGTGTGTCCTGTGATTAGAAGATTAGGTAAAGTTCATTCTTCCAAACAGCGATCATCTCATATCCATAATTATTAGGTTCCTATCTGGAGGGACCAGAATCTTCTAGGACCAAAACTTTTAGAGCCAATGTCTGTGTTTGTGAGAACATACAAACATACAGTACCATCATTGCTTGTTCTATGGTATGTACTTAGTGCTGTGAAAAACTTCTTTATATAATGTAATTCATGAATAAGAGCTCCAAGTGTACTCCAGTAGAGTATAACCAGGCTAGTACAAGTCAATACAGGTAGATTACACAAATGAAATGAAATGAGAAACAGGATCACCAAAAGTACAACGGAAAAAGTATATCAATAGTTTATCACCCTCCACTTCCTTCTCACCCCTATTTTCTCCTGAATGTAGTTTATCTGGGCTTCAATTTTATTCAGTTAAAAAAGTACATAATTTCTTTGTATTCAATTTCTGGCTAAGGTATTATGGATAGTGAATATCATCGAAACAATATTATTAAAACACATCTTGTACCATACCTTCAAAGGTGATTCCCTAATGGACATTGTTTCATGCAAGGTGCAGTATTGTATAGCACTGTATGAATTGCTTTATGTCTGGGGAAAATGTAAAAGCAAGGAGAAGCAGGGATGGGAATTAATTTCACTAAAATTCTCGAAAAGTACCACCAACAGCTTAATCTGGTTCAAGGTCAGTTGGCATTCATCTGTATCCCTCCCGGTCGGCCTGAAAATAGGCGACTTGTCTAGTCTGCTGCACGGTCAACAAAACTAAATAAAAAAAAAATACTGCATATTACAAGGAAGTTAAACATCTGAGGTAGAAAGCTGCTTCTTTAATGTATGGTACAACAGAGTGTTAGCTGTGATATTTTCCTGTGTTTTCCAGTTTCGTGGTTGATGGGGTGCATGATACAGTACTTGCAGTGCTGCAGGTAATGACGCAGAGAACAGAGTACAGTTATTAAAAACAATCAGAATACCATCAATGATTCAGATTGCTAAATCTATGGATTTTAATTATTCATTTGCTAACCTACAGTAGCACAATAAATGTGTTATTAATTGAGCAAGTGCTCTAGATTAATTAAAGTGCTCAATTTCTCTTTATACAGTATGACATTCCTTACTGCAAAAAGTGTTTCCACAAAAATCTCATGAACTGAAAATAGAGTATAACCAGGCTAGTACAAGTCAATACTACTGTACATAGAGCTACTCTACATAGAACACACTCAATGAATCAACGCTCATTCATTGAGCTTGTGCTATGTATAGTAGTAGTAATACTCATACGAAGCTAAGTCGGTGGCTGGCCGTGGTGGTGAGAGGTGAGCTGTGTCAGTTGTCAAATGGGGATGGGTCGGGGAATGGGGTGGTCTGGCACTGTCAGATGGTGTGGTGGGGCTACTAGACCACCAGGGATGTCAGGGATGTTCTTTTTTTTTCACAGAACATTTGTGCACAAACTTGAATCAAGGATAGGGGCTTGGGAGTGAGGGGCAACAACCCTGTGGGGCTTTTCTTGCAACTCTGTTGGTTGGGGCATGGTGGGGTCTGCCAGCCCTGAAGTTCTTCTAGCATATATGGGGGATCAGGGCATGGGGTGGGTCTGCCAGCCCTGTGAGCTTTTTACTGTCATTGGGAGGATTGGGACTTGGGGGTTCTTGCTCCCTTCCATCATTGTCACTGCAGCTTGTGCCAACCCGATCAGATGTGCTTTCCTTTGGTGTGCAGTTTGGGTTGGCACAAGTCCACAGGACCTAGCCATGGGGACCCTACCTGACAGAGGTTGTGCTCAAGGTCCTTGGTGCAATGGAGTTTGGAGCAGCTCATCTTTGGTGCAACTTGCACCAACCCTATTGAATCAGGCCCTAGATCTTTTTCAATTTCTTAACTCTTTTGTTCCAAGTCTACCCTAACACATATCTTAAGGTGATTCATAAACTGGGTAATCTTACTTTGAAACTAAAAAGAAAGAGGCTTTCCCTATGACTCAGATGAGCACAAAAGTGTATCATACTCTGATTCATGCCCCATGGTATCTAGCTATTCACTGTCTTGACAGCTGATTTTTGTCTCATTCACCAGCACTCTCTATAACCTCACATATCCAGTAACTAACACAGTTTGACATACCATTCCACATGCCTATGGCCTCCTATTTTACAAACCTCCCAAGTGGCACAAAGTTGAAAGTCTTGCTGATAACCAAAATGGCAGCACAGTGTAGCAAGGCAGTAGGTACAGAAAATGGGATTATGGGATGCATAGGAGAGGTACAGTATAGTATCAACATCAAGAGGAAGGGGAGGTTATACTGCCCTGTAAAGATCAATGGTTTGTCCTCACCTTAAGTACTGCAGGTCCCACCTCAGATAGGACATTGAAAAGGTGGAGGCTGTGCAGAGGAGGGTGGCTAAGAATAGACAGGAGGAGTAGAGGAGGCACTGAGGATCTTAACATGTACACCCAGGAGGAAAGGAAGTAAATGTGATATGTGATGAAGATCTTTAAAGTATCCCGAGGAGTGAATGGGGTACAGTGGAGTTAACTCTTTAGCCACAGTTCTAATATTACTATATGAGGGAATATAATAAAACTGTTTGCAAGCTGATTCAGGAGGAAGTGTGAATGCTTTTCTCACAGAGAGGGTGGTGGATAGGTGGATTAGATTGCTGTGGTAGGAGGGATAATCACAGTGGCAGGTTTCAAGCATGCTTGAGGCAGTAGATGGGGACCATTGAAAGAACAAGTAATGAAGGAGGAGAGGGATGCAGAATGACAAAGAGGTCCATCAGCCATATCATAAAATGTACAGTATGAAGGGGTAGACAGATGGACCTCGTAGTCCTTTTATGCCACACATATGTGTCTATGTAAGTCCTTACCTCTTAAACATCTACTGTACAGCAACTAATTGCATGTCTTTATTTGTTGCAGACAATGACCCAAAGCACACTGCATCACATAAATTCCTTGAAGAGCAAGGAGTGAACTGGTTCACACTCCACCTGAGTAAGTGCTTATAATATAATGTATTATATTGTACAGTATTGCACAGATATAGTCATTTTACATTCTAATGAGCACTGTTGGTGCTGTGGGCTCTCAAACCTATGACGGTATGCATCATTTCACTTTTTTTCTTTTATTTAGTTTTTGTTAACTGGGTAGGTGTACTAGACAATAATATTGATTTTTTAGAAATGACCTGGGAGGTTACAGACATAATGAACAGAAGATATAGAGTGACAATGCATTACATAGCAAAGCTAAGCAGTTGATAAGGACATGACCACGAATACGTAACAGACAAATCATTCAGCTAAGATACAGCAGAGCTTTAGCAAGACAAAACTGAAGCAAAGTAACTGATTGTGGTGAAGCAGCAGTAACGACAACTCTAAGGGTCAAACACTATAGTTTAAATCCCAGTCCAGAGTAAGACAGTGAGGCAGGAATAATTAAATGGATGATATAACCCAACACAGAGCAGACAAACTCAAACAACTAATATAAAGTGCTTTGTAGTAGGACATGACCATTTAATCATGTGGAAGGCAATAAGAGTGAGTAGGTTCTTCAGAACATGGCAGAGTCAACCACATGATCATATGTCATAGTACATACGTAACTACGGAGTTCCTTTTTGAAGATCAGATGTGATGGCGAGAACCTTATTTCTATAGGGAGAGAGTTCCACAGTTTAGGAGCAAGCGTTGAAAAAAGCATTTTCTCCCATTGTAGGTGCACAGTTGGGTACAGCCAAGAAGAGCATGTCTTTTGATTGCTTTGGGTAGGCAGAAGTAGTAGATTTGAACATGTTGGCCAAAGTCGCGGTAGACCAGAGTTTGAGATCTTATTGATGGGGCAGCTAGTGGTGTATCTTAGAAATGATGAGGGGAGAACCATCCGAGGCTGGAGTAAAGAGAGCAGTGGTGTGTACTTTTGGGCATGGATAGAGCAAATTGACATGTTATTGAGACATACATTCAATTTGTTTAGAAGTCCTTATTAGTTTCTTGGTAGGTTACTAGCCCATGAGCTAGGCTCAGCCATAGTACTCCCAGGGCAACTGCCAATCTAGCAGCTGCGGTAAGATTATGCCTACCCTTGTAAGGCAAGCCTAAGTATAAATTGACAATTCTGTTGAAATAAGACAAATGTAAGTTGAGATCTAAGACAGCATCAAGGGTGGTTCCCAGATACTTAAGGATATGACCCTGTTTATAGGTGATCCATCCAGGCTAGTGACGGTTAGTTGTGGGGAGGATTCTTAATTAGTAGTTATTCACAGCTGAGCCACAGATAAATCTAGAATTTGTCAATGTAATGACCCATGTGGTGGAGAAAAGGCAGGATTTCAGGTAGGCATTTGATTCTGTGTCACACAGACGATTTATCATGTATGGTGGATATTATTATTTAAACTTTGATGACGAGTGAGCCCAACTGAGACACACAAGTCCCTTTATCAGTGGTGACCCGGTGAACAAATACATTCAATACATAGGAAAATAATGACAGTATTGTACAGAGGTAGGAATGTCAGGTGCAATCATACGATACAAATACTGTACATGATGTTCAAGAACAGGCAGTCAGTACAATAATTAATCCGAATCAGCGTCGATTATATACAAAGTAAAATATAGACAGACTAATACAAGGCTTATTTACAAGGCATAACAATGTAAAATATACAATTTAAATCAGGAACTGTGGAACAGGTGGGGTGGGAGCAGGGGTCAACCTTAACCTTTTTTGCACTAGCCAGCAGGATAAGTTGATTCAAAATTGCACTAGCCCATAGATGGTTGCACTAGCCATTAATTATAATGGAACATTTTTATCACTTATACAGGAAACAATGCAAGCCAAGAAATACTCTGATTATTGTACATCTATCCTGCCCCACATTGCTTCCAGCTCCCAGCAGAAATAAAGACTGCAATACACACAGTGAGCCCCCATTGTTTTGTACCATGGCCTCCTCTCTTCCTCTTTCTGCCCTTCCAAACCAGAAGATACCACAACTGCAAATGTTCAATCAAGCAGTCCTCCCTCTGTACACACAGTAGCTGATATCACATAATGCACCTCACCACACTCTCACCACCACCCAGAGGTAAATGAAAGTCAGTCAGAGAAACCCCACCCTATAGTCAAATAAAGACCAGAACTTCTGGAAGTTTTTTACAGTCTCAAGTGAGCTAGGAGCACATTTAAGATTTCTTTGGGGTGAGGACTACAGAAACGTAATAGACGTGGAAAATAGAAAACTGACATTTTATTTTTAAAAGCATTGATTTTAATATGCTCTGCCCCAACAGTGACAGATTTTTCTTTAACATTGTCCTTTCATCAGCCAGGAAATAGTACACATGCATAATGCTATACTATATTTCTATATAGGCTCTATGTACCCCAGGAATGCCTATTTAGGCTTTCAAATTACGTATTTTATTAAGGTTTATTTTGTACCATACACGATCCAAAGTTCTGTTTTAGGATGAAGAACATGCTGAGTGGGATAAGGGTGGGGCTGTATGAATGATGATGGCTGGCATGGTCCATTTAGAAGAGCTGGGGACCTACACTTGCCAGTAATGGCAGCTATGGATCTGTGGATGGTCATTTCAGAGTCTGGTCTGCAGTGGTGTCCAGGGAAAGAACAGAGTTGAGATTTAGAGGAGAGGAAGTTATAGCAAGGCTGGAATAAAACCTACCACCTGCAGGGCTGATCCTGTATACCTCCTTGCATTTTGTCAGTGAAACATTGGATACAGACACTCAAAATGTCGGGCATTGAGGGGCTCTGGTCTTAAAAATATGGTACAAATTCAGAAAACTGGAAGCTAGTGACTTAACAGCACTCTATCCTTGATCACACCTTGGACACTAGCTGAAAGTCCTAATAGTTTTTATTTATTTTTTTATTTGTATTTGGATGACACCTTTGAGCCAAGGGCTCTTTACAAGGTTCCTCATCAAGACAATAAGGACAATAAGGTACAAAACATAACATGATCATTACAATGGAACTTACAAAAAAAATAAAAAGGCAAGTAAGGTTACAATAATAGCAGCCAAAGGCATTGTCAAGAATTGTGTTGCAAGTTAATTATACAGTACAAGTCATAGGCAGCTCAGTGAAGCTTTGTTAGGAGTGAGTTAGTGTGAAAAGAGAAGAAGAGTGGTGGTGAGGGGTGGTATGGGAAAGAGAGAGGGAGGAGGGGAGAAATAGGAGGTCATTGCATTGGGTATGTGGTAGATGGGAAACAGCAAGGGAGGAGGAATGGGGGATGAAAGGAAGGAGACAGATTCATCCTATACCCAGTAATGGGGGTAAGGAGGAGGAGGAGGAGCTGATGCAGTGAGGAGGGATGCTTGAGGGGTAATATGCCTGGAGAGGATTATAAGAAGCAATCACAGAAGGCACTAGCCATGAGGTGTTGATGTAGTTTACCATAAGCACCAATTGTGACAATGTTGGAGATTTCTGTGGTAACCAAGTTGAACCAGGTGGAGGCTCTGACAAGGTAAGAACGCTGAGCTTGAGAATCCGGCAGTGAGGTATTGTAAAGGTCAGACTGTCTGATCTTCTAGTTAGGTGGCGGACACGCTGCGGGGTCAATATTGATTGGTCTTCAGGGGCATAAGGCCCAGTGATGTCTTCTTAGCTAGGATGCAGGTCTGGTACTTTAGCCTGCTGGATAGCTGGAGCCAGCCAGCCTGCTCGTGAAATGTCACATGTGTGAGAAAGGTGAGCAGCTGAAATAAGGAGCATACATGCCTTATTAGGGCTACAGCTATGCACCAGAGTGCAGTATCAGTGGCGGATCTGTAGATAATAAGCCCGTAGTCAATAGTTGAGATAACTGAGCTCTGGATAGCGGGGTTCAAGGCTTCAACCGTTAGGCAATGTTATGCTTATATAGTAGCCTATGCGGGGTTCACAGTTTTAGCTATATTGTCAAGTGTTTGGTATATGAGAGGAGCAGTCAAGGGTCAGGTCCAGATATTTAAACCTATCCACCTGCTTAAGGGCGAGCCTTCATGGTTGTTAATTATGAGCTCATGGTCCTTGTACTTGTTGTGGGTTCCATGGAACAACATTGTTTTAGTTGTTTTGTGGTAAGGATGAGTTTATGTGAGCAAAACCAGTCTTCCACTTCTGTGAAACTTTTCTGTAGTTGAGACTGAAGGGAGGTGGGGTCAGTGTGGCAAGTGAAGATTACTACATCATCTGCATACAGTAACATTCTGCCATGGCAGGAGGCAGGGAGATTGTTGAGGAATATGCTGAATAACAAGGAACCCAGGATAGAACCTTTGGGTACTCCAGAGTGGATTGGTAGGGATGATGAGAGGATTCACCAATCCTGAGCTGTTGGGTCCAGTTACTGAGGTAGCTTGAAACCAGAGGGTAGTGTCACTTGAAAGACCAAGGAGGGATAATGGTTCGAGGAGAATGGAGTGATTGACAGTGTCAAATGCCTTAGTCAGGTCAATAAAGAGATGCTGACCAACTGGCCCTGATCAAGTGCATGATGGATATGTGTGGTGAATTCAAGGAGTGCCGTGGTAGTGCTGTGCCCTTTGTGGAAGCCATGCTGCTGGGAATATTGTAGGCTGTATTTTACAAGGCACTCCGTGAGCTGATCAGCCACTATCCATTCCAGTGCTTTGGATAGAGGAGGAGGATGGATATATGCCTGCAGTTGTTCGTGAGAGTCTTGTCACCGCTTTTATGGATTGAGTAACCACTGCCAGTTTCCACTTTTGGGGAACTGGGAGAGCATGAGGAGCAGTTGAGGATTTTGGTTTGTGGGAGCAGGACTTTTCAATGGTGAAGGCGAAGTTTCATATCCAGTGAATCGCCACTGACCCTAGACTTTCCAAGCACTTTAAGAATGTGTTTTTAGCTAGGTTTTCTGGAATTGCTTTGAAATGGAAAGGAGGGTGCCCTGGTGGCAAACCTGAACTAACAGGAGCTGAGTTGACTTTGTGGGATCAAAAAGATAGGGTAGCACATAACTAAGGCCAGCAAAAGTGGTGTTAAATGCTTGCAATGATTACATGGTCAAGAGTGATGGTACCATCAATGTTCAACATTGTGGGAGTTTTTCTGGGATCCTTTCCAGTCACTTCATCAAGGTTATGCCAGAATTTACTCCGCATTCCAGGTGCTGGCTATTAGTGGAGTGATAATAACTCACATTGAGTCTTTGTGGGATTGCCCTCTTGAACTGCCAGATAATTACAGCTCTTAATGAGCTGTTAATCACCTGAGGCCATCTGGAACACTAAGAGAGATTGGCATGAGGACTAGAGCCTGCTAAAGTAGAGACTTTTTAACTTCATTAACAGCCATGAAAATCTGCACTAATTAAGACGGACAAGCAGAGGTTAGCTGCACAAGCCCTGGTCAATTTTCACAATGGTTTGGGCTAGTAAGTAATATTAAGATTGACCCCTGGGTGGGAGTCAGGAGAGGGAATAAGAGGGAGATATGAGTAGTAGGAGGTGGAAATTTATTTTACTAGCAGTTTAAAAGTTTATAGTATAAATACAATTCTTCCAGTGCACAAAGCAGCTTGTAAGGGCCCTACCCAACCCTTCTCCTTGGTGACTACAGTACCATTGCTACATAACTTTGTTAGAGAACCACAGTGGTCTCCACCTCCTATTGCCCTTGCTTACCTCCTTGATGCAATGGAATGTTGCCTTGCCTACACTTTCTCTTCTACCTTTCCACTGCTCCTCACTCCCCCCACCCATCTGCAGAATATTTATTTATTTATTAAGTTATTTGCAATTTTGGAGAAACACCATTGAGAAAATGTGCTCATTTGCAAAGGTTCCACATCAGGTTAAGTGACAATGAACAAAGCAGCTCTGACAAGAGCATTGTCATACATAATCACCAAAGCAGCAAAATGCATATAGATTTTTACAGTTAACCATAACACACAGTGATCAGTATCAGGAGATTGCAGTCAAACAGCAGTGGCCTAAGTAGAAGTGGTAAGGCGATGCAGGCAGCAGAGGGGTGCAGACACCCATAAAAAGCTAGGGAGTGCAGGGGATGGTCAGCTGAAAACATTAGCAGGCAGAGCTGAAAGTGAGCTCATTCATAAAGACTTTCTAAAAGATTGAAATCTGAGGAGCCCCACCATAGAAACAGGGAGCTCATTTAGCCATTAGTTGGCATGATAGGCAAAAGTACATATCCAAGCAGATTTTGTGAAGGGGGACAGTAAGGGCCTGCCTGGCCATACTCCTTATAGAGTAAAAGTTGTAGACTAGGCAGAAGAGGGCACCAACAGAAGGAGGCGAGAGGCACAGAAGTGCTTTCTTAGCCAGCATAACAGTCTGGCATTTAAGCCTTTTCTCTGAGGTTCACAGTCAGTAAGTGCATAGAGAGAGCAGCTATGGGTGAATCTGTCAGCCTCTAATACAAAATGACAGACTTTGTTGAGCACCACCCTTACCCTGTCAAGAATTATATCATTAGCTGCCCGTATTTTGGGAGACCATAATCAAGGAGTGGGAGGATCGTGCTGGAGACAGCTGCTTGTCTAGATCAAGGGTGAGATGCATAAGTGCAAAGAGATCCCCATTATCCACCCATAAAGCGCAGACGAGACTTCCTTTTCCTGACAGGGCAACTTTATCACAGACCACACTGAAGCTGTCAACAAAGTACTTTACAGCAAGGTCAAGATCATACAAACATACAAATTTGTAGTAGAAAAGGTCATTGGGTCTATCAAGTCTGCTCAATTTTGCAGCTAGCAGCCCTATTCTGCAGCTACCCCTCCCTCCTCAATGCCCTCCTTTATCCTCCCTCTTACCCTGTCCCAGCTCCTTTTAGTGCAGCCCACTATTTTACAGGCTACACCCCGCTGGTAATGTTCCACCGTTCCACCCTCTTTGTAAAAAAGTGTCTCCTCATTTCCTCCTGAACCTTCTCCCCTCAATCCCATGTCATGGCTTAGAGTCCCTCCTCACCTTTACCCTGAATAGCCCCTCTATACCAGTCTTGTTTATCTCTCTCTCATGTACTTGAATGTCTCAGTCATACTCCCTCTGCCCCTCCTCTCCTCCAGCGAGTACATGTTCAACTACTTCAGCCTACTCTCAAATGGTAAGTCCCCCAGTCCCTGGATCATCTTAGTTGCTATGTGCTGCTCCCCTTCCAGTAATTTAATGTCCCTTTTCAGGAATGGGTGCCAATACTGCACGCAGTATTTGAGATGAGGTCTAACTAGTGATCTATACAGTGGCAGAATCACCTCCCCTCCCTCAACGTTATTTCCCTGCGATGTAACCCAGTATTTTGTTGGCCCTTGCTGCTGCCATCCTACACTGGGCCAAGTTGTTCATTGATCCTGTGTTGACCACCTCCAGATCCTTCTCCTCCTCAGTCTTCACCAGCTGCACCTCCACCAGTTGGTAGTTTTTCCTTGTTTTTCTGCCCCAAATTGCAGTACCTTACACTTTTTGGCATTGAACCCCAGCTATCAAGTGTCTGACCAGTTCTCCAGCTTTTTCAGATCTTCCTGCAAACCCTGTCACCCCTCTATGTCATCCACCACCACCCCTGTCTTGGTTGTTGTTGGCAAACAGGCTGATCCTACTCTTGATGCCCA
The DNA here is from genome assembly GCA_016271365.2 of Neoceratodus forsteri. Lineage (NCBI taxonomy): Eukaryota > Metazoa > Chordata > Ceratodontiformes > Ceratodontidae > Neoceratodus > Neoceratodus forsteri. Next base: position 1,646,018,774 of record CM057455.1, on the reverse strand, counting down.
TGGAAATGTCTGCAATAAATATCCCAAATAACACTGGTCCCAGCACCGAGCCCTGTGGAACCCGTTCATTACTGCCCTTGGGGATGAGAGTTCCCCTTCCACCACCACCATCTGCTGCCTTCTCTACAACCAGTTTGTCACCCATCTCACAATTTTGCTCCCACCCTGTGCCTTCTAGTTTTATTCCAAATCTCCCATGCAGCACTGAACTGAGTGCCTTGCTGAAGTCCAGGTACAGGACATCCACTACATGGCCCTTGTCCATCTGCCTAGTTATCCAGTCATAGTACTCTACCAGGTTGGTTTGGAAGGATCTGCCCACAACAAAGCCATGCTGTCTACTGTCTTGCAGCCAGCTGCTGCATCTATGGGTGTCCATTCAATCTGTGATAGTGCTGCTTTGAGAGACTCAAGCTGTCCTTCCACAGGACTCTGCTTTCAACTATAATTGGGAGCTTTTTATATTCATTAGACCTCCTGCATGTTATCAGAGAAGTGGTTGCTCAGAGTGTCGGGTTCTGCAGTGACCTCAGAAATCCTAGAGGGAACTATAGAGGAGCCAGTCAATGAATGTATTGTTACTCATTCTATAGTTTATCCTGGTGGGTTCTGTTACTAACTGTATGATGTATGAACTGGCCATGATGTCCTTCTGGAGGGTCGACTTCTTACTGAGCCAGTTTATATTGAAGTACTCAGTGATAATGAGTTCACTGTCCTTTTAAGATTAACTATGACATCCATGACTTTGATAAGGCCCTCAATGGCCTTTCTGGGTGGGAGGTAGACTGATGCAACAACAGGATTTCTTATGTTGAACAAACAGGAGTTTGGCTACAAGTAGCTTGACTACAAGTAGTTCATGGTCATCAGCCCCACCAGTTTTAGGAAGTACGATCCCTTGGATTGTGTCACTTATGTAAATAAGACAGCCACCACCATTTTGCCTTTCTTGTCACTCCTGAAGGCTTGATAGCCTGACAGTGCAATTTCATTGACCTTTGCCTAGCAGTTAACCATTTTCTATAAGGCAAGTGATGTCTGGGCAGTTTTGATGTTTGCAGTAATCCATAGGGGAGTTAGCGAAGACCTTTTAAAGACAAGGAGTGTCTAACCATTACCTCATTACCCACAGATCCAACAGTTGGAAACTGGAATTGTGCAGGTTTGGTAACAGACTACCTATATTCATTGCCACAATGTTTAGGTGCCTGCTCTTAATCCCACTTGACCCATTGGTATTTGGTGGTCCAGGATAGGTGTGCATTTTGCGGACAAGAGTAGCAACAATAGTATAGTTTTTCATGTTGTTATAATGATGGTTATTGAGGACTTACCCTTGCAGGACTTAAGTTTGCAAAGGTTGGGTAACATTCTATTGAGAGAGGTAGGTGGTGGCATGTATGGTGCATTACAACCATAGAGGTGTGATTTAAGATCTCCATTTGTGCCAGTGGCACTTAGTGCCTCAGGACAGAACTCTGTAGTGGAAGTTACCACTAATGCCTTCAGAAATACACTTGCAGCAAGGGTAGGGTCAAGAAGGAGAATGGTAGGGGCATCTTGATGCTTGTCTGGACTTGTGGCCAGTAGTACAGACAACAGAACTAAAAGTAAAGTGTTGGTCATTTTCAACACACAGCATATGATGTAGGTTTACTTGGTTTACTTGTTTCCAAAGGACAAAGAAGGTTAATGCTCATCGTGATTGTCCCCCCACCACCATGATGGGATAAATTATACCCTGGAGTTATTGAACTGCATCCAGTAATCTAGCCCTTTTTAAAGGCTGAAATTGAACTACTGTCCACCAATTCTTGAGAAGTAAATTCCAGACTCTAGAAGTTCTCACCATGAAATAATTTAACCTTTTATTTGTTTTAGATTTTGCAACATTAATTTGTTTATTGTGGGACCATGGGGTAGTTCTTCTACTAGAGAAGTTTAGACCACATTGATGCATAAGAACCTGGGAATTCTGAATTTTATATAGTAGGAGTAGATCACCTCTAGTACATCTTGTTTGAAGCGAATGTAACCCTGTTTCCTGAAGTCTACCCCAGTAGTCCAATTTGGATAGATATGGAACCATGTAGTAGCTCTCCTCTGGATTTTTCAGTTCAATCCATACCTTGCCTTAAGTAGGGACTCCAAAATGGAGACCCATAATCTAAATATGAGCCTTACATATGCTCTAAACAAAGGAATAATACATTCCTGAGTCCTTGATACAAAGGGACGTTGGATACGGGTAAGCTTTTATTTGATTTTCTGGCTATCCTGGTACAGTGATCAGCTGAAGACAATTTGTTATTAATGATAATTCTGAGATCATGCACTATTAGAGACAAATGAAGGGAATATTATTTAACAAATAAATTTGTTTAGGGTTATTCTTTCGAGGCGTAATACATGACACTTATCTGGATTAAGTGTCATCTTCTTAGAATCTGCCCATACTTCAATAGTTTTTTAATTATTACTAATAGATTCCCTGTTTAATGATGTATAAACAGACCCTCTGAGCTTGGTGTCATCAGCAAATTTTGAAAGAAGATTGTCGGAGCTAACCTGCAAATCACTAATAAAAGTATTAAACAATGTTGGTCCCAACACAGAACCCTGTGGAACCCCACTGGTCACATTCTGAACTTGAGAGAGCAAGCCATTTATTTTGACTTTCTGCTGTCTGTTGTTTAACCAGCCTGATACCAATTAATTATAAACTGTGAAAATCCCAGGTTTAACATTTTGCCAAGCAAGATGTCATGAGGACTTTATCAAATGCCCTGCTATAGTCGAGAAGGATTACATCCATGAGGATACCATTGTCTAGTCCTATACTAATATAATTATAAAAGGCTACTAAATTAGTGGTACAAGAATACCCTTGTCTGAATCCATGCTGAGTATTGTCTATTATATTGTTTGTTATAGATTCTTTTTCCAGCATTTTTTAATGGTTTTCTCCATTAATTTGCTTATAACTGAAGTTAAAGTTATTGGACGGTAGTTTTCAGGCTTAGAATGGTTGCCTTTCTTGAAAACTGGAATAACTGTGGCTGTTGCCCAGTCATGAGGATAACTACTTCAAGTAAGGATTTATTAAAGATAATGGACAGGGTTTAGTAATAGCTACAGCTGTTTCTAGTAAAATCTAGGATTAATATTATTTGGTCCTGGGCTAGAGTGTAGTTTTAGAGAAAGAATAGCTTCTAGGGTGTCATCTTCAGTAATAGTATAGAGGGAATATTGTTGACTGTCATCCTAAAAGTTTAGGGACTTCTTTTTAGTAAAACTGAACAAAACTGTTTGTTGAATGTATCAGCTATATCCCTATCAGTAGCAATAGTAGAGTTATTTACAAATAGGGGCCCATATCTATTATTCAATTTCTTATTATTAAGATATGAGAATAATGATTTATAGCTATCTTTGGAATGAGCCAAACAAAACTCCAGTTTCTTTTGGATTGTAAGATAGCTTGTTTTAAGAGTTTTAAGATTTTCCTATATTTAGTCATTAATAATTCTTTGGCGACTCCCTCACTATTTTTCACATGAGAAAAAGCCTTTGTTTATTTTTGATTAAAGTTTTGATAGTTTTATTAAACCACAACCTAAGTATAAAGTTGGTAGTGGGTTACCAGTGGGAGCAGTGGACAGTGTGGGTGTTAGTAACCCAGGGATGAGAGAAAGTGGAAACAGTGAGAGCTATAAGAATTGCCAAAATATGGCATGCAGTACAAGTGGACAGAGTTAGTGCAAGAATCAGAGTTGAAAGAAGACATTGGGAGGTATTGGTATAGGTATAGTGACCAGAAGTGGTCGTTCATGATAAGATGTAAATGACAAAGTGGGATGTTAAAAGAAAAGTACTGCACAAACAGATTTTTAAAGATGATGCTGGACACCAAGATTGGCTTCAAAGGCTACCTTGCTTGTTGCTGCAAAGTTGCCAGTGGGTCTGAGGGCTGGGAGGCCAGCTTGGAGGGTACCAAGGTGCCTGAAATAGCAGGAACCTTCCTTGCCGCTGTGAAGATGCCAGTGGGTCTGAGCCTGGGAACAGCTTGGAGGAGCCCTGAGGTGCCTGAAATGGCAGGACCCTTGCTTGTTGCTGTGAAGTTGCCAGTGGGTCTGAGGGCTGGTTGCAGCCTGGAGGAGCCCAAGCTGCCTGAAATGGCAGGACTCTGCTTGCTGCTGTGAGAGTTGCCAGTGGGTCCAAGGGCTGGAGGCAACTTGAGGAGCCTCAAAGGTGCCTGAAATTACAAGACATTGAACATCACACTTCCTCTGGGCCATTGCCATCTCTTTTATTTCTAAGTATTAACCATCAAAGTCATTTTGAACCATGAAATCCATTTTCATGATGTAACTTACAATGTAGCTTGCATGTACTGTATGAGGATGGAATGGGGAGGGATGCACTTCTTATTTGACTTCAGTGCTACTGACATGTTTCATTTATTTCATTTCATTTATTTGTTAACCGGGTTGGACTCTGGGCTGAAGCCATTTTCAGGACCGCCTGGACATAAAAACAGAACAAACATACATAATAAACACAACAAGATACACAATTTACAAATAACAGAACAATCAGACTGTGCTAACAAATATTGTTTAAATTTAACTTAAAGCACAAATAGAACTTCATTACCCTTAATGAAACTACAACCTATTCCATAATAAATAAGCCTGGTGATCAAATATTCATTGGCCATAATTATTTTTAGCATACTGTACTATAGACGTTACCCCTGTAATATTCTCAAATTCACCTGGGCTACACAAACCTGGACTGAATCAGATAATGGAGATAAGCCATTTGAATAAATGGCCTGATGAACAAATTTACCCAAAGCAAATTCATATCTAAACTGGGGCAACAGCCATCTGAATGAGGAATATAAAAGGCAATGATGGGTCAAAATAAGGGCATCCAAAACAAACCTACAAATGCTGTTATAAACAACACTTAGGAATTGTTTCTCTCTGCTCCCCAACTTATACAACAAGGAGACATAATCAAAATGTGGCATTAAGACTCCATTAGCCAATTTCAAATGAGTTTCATAAGATAAATAGGATTAATTTTACATAATTGGCCCAACCTACAATAAATTTTCTTTTTCACTGACTTTACCTGGGGAAGATAAGTCAATGAGGGTCTAAAGAACCCCCAGATACTTAAATTCTGACACCTGCTCAAGTAGATTCCTTGAATATCATGTACAGTCAGAGAAGGATGGTCAGAGTCTAACAGGACTACCAAACAACATAGCTTTGGTTTTCAAGTATTTAAAAGCATCAAGTTGGTAGTCAACCAATGACATAATTTCTTAAACTCAACTTCCAATATCGTGTTTATATAATCTAAAGATTTTCCTAGCAATGCAAAATCAAGTCATCAGCATACAATAAAAACATTTGCACTTATCAAAACTGAAGGAACTTGATTTATAAACAGGGAGAATAACAGGTCAAGAATAAACCCTGTGGTACACCACATGTAGTGTAACAAACTGAAAGTAGTCGAGCCAATGGTGACAAACTGGGAATGCCCTGCAAAAAATCAGAAACAAAATCAACCACAGAATCAGCTCATCCAAAAGCAACAAGCTTCTGACTAAGCAGGAATGATTTATTAAATCAAAACCCCTGGACAGGTCCACAAACACTGCCCAGTTAACATCCCATCATTACAACCTTTAAGGATGGTGTCCATGAACCCTGACCCAGGCAGTACTGTACCCATGCCCGTCGAAAACCATGCTGCTTTTCATGAAGAATTCTCAGCTTCATCCAAAATTAATTTAACTGACTAATCATCAATCTCTCCAAGACCTTTCTCAAAGGATTTAAAATCGAGATAGGTCAATAATTCTCAACTCAGCAGGCCTGGCAATTTTAGGAACCAGTACAACCTGTGCTTGCTTCCATGATAAAGGAAAAACATTACAAATGCATAGATTATATGCTGTGCACAAAGCTAGCATCAAGCCCATCCCACAATCATCAAACTTATCAGGTAAGAAAGTTAACAATTTCCAATGCTTCAGTGGCAGTAACCCATCGGAATAATGTTATCTTCATGTTTTTCAGATCCTTGATTTGAACCCCATTGAAATGGTGTGTAGCAAATGAAACACTATATATGGTGTTATGCATAAACAAGGAACATATTTTTTCTGGATCTGGCCATTAGGTGACTTTGGAAAGAGTACTGAAAAAGAACACTGTAACAAATACATTGATCATCTCCAAAAGTAATGGCAGCAATAATTTCAAATAATGGTGGGCACTCTGGCATGCGGGCATAAATAAACTTATGTACAGTATCCTGATTTTTCTGGTACAGTACCTGGTCCATATGGATTGTGAGTGCTGGGGTGTGTGCTTCTGCTATATTGCTGACATCACAGCACATATTGGACTCACTGCTATTACCATATATTAACATCATTATTTTTCACATGGTCTGCTTTTCCTATAAATTGTTTGTTATATCTTGATGTTCTACATATCATTCTTAGTGTAAGTAATAAAGAGATGGTCATTAAGAACTTTACAGTGCTTTCCCATCTGCTTGTATTGCAGTTTCTGTTTCTTTTGTGTTTGCAACTTAAAATATTAGTACCGTCTTAAGCCACGCCATTTGGGAATGACTACTGCATGGACATCTTCAAAATTTTATTTACTGAAAAAAGGTTGTAGGTGATAGCCCTTTATTAGACTAACAAAGGCTTGTTTACATGGTCAACTTTGCAGCACCTTATCCGTGCGCATTGGTTGAAGCGCTACAAAGATGATCGTGTGGACACTTTCCATAGCATCCTTTGTGCACTGCAGGTTTTATCTTACTCAGGGTGGAGTGTCAATCTGCTGTGTGTATTTTGTGCCATGTGGACACATTTCAAACATTCACAGTGGCAGATTCACCTATTTACCATCATGCAGTCTTCTCCATCATTATCCAGGGCCAGAACTAGGAAGTACTGCAGAACACAGCAACCAATGGGACCATTCAATGGCTACTACAACTGGTTTGTTCTCTGCAGCGGGTGGCATGCTGTCCATTTGTCAGGTGGATTACTCACTGACTAGAATCAGGCTCCTCCGGTAAGTTAAACAAACCATGAAAGAAAACATTTAAATAGCCCATGATCTAGACAGGGTCCACTAGTGTCGGCACTTCCTGTATGCAGGGAGCCATGGCAACCAGCTGATTATTATTGGAGAAAGAGGCACATCACGGGGACAAACCACGCCCCAGAATCCTGAACACAGCATGGCATGACTGGTAGTGGTGGTGTAAACAGGGTGCAGTGTAAACATGCCCTTCGCATTATAAATGGATCACCATAAGCATGGAGTGCATGGGGAAAAACAGTAATGCGACAGTGTAAACACGCTTTATATTCCTTTACAGATTAATTTATGGGAGTTACACGCTCTTCATGGGGTAAAATTACTTTTAAAACAATTAGTCAATAAAGGGTGAATCATTTCTTTTATTTCTCTATCACTGACTGGATTGACATGGCTACCACATTGCTTTGTATTATCTGAAGAAATTAATACTTAAAATCTTCTCCTGGCAGCCTGGTGGTGCTGAGGGTTGAGGCACTGGATGCCACACCTGCACCATGCTGGTGACCCAGGTTCAGGAACTAGCCTGGGCTGCCAGGGGTCAGCAAGGGAGATATGATTGAGCATCTGGAGGACTGCTTTCTCTCTTGGGGAGGGGACTAGTCCCCACTGACTGCCCTCTGGCAGTAGCTGGAGGACAGTGCAGGTCAGGAGGCTTAGACGACATTCTCATGTTGGAAGGGTAGGGTGGGAGAAAATAAAAATGCCACAGTCCCCACAGGACCCATGATGGTCCATTCACACCAGTGAGTCTGCCCACCACTACCAGATTTGACATACCACGGTGGTGGGGTATGCTGGCACCCCTCACCTGGCCCGGCCGAAGAAGGCAAGCGGAACCTCAGAGGTGGATGAGCTGAGGGTTGTACCAGAGGATGAACCCCTTCAGGGAGGGTCATGACTCATAGCCCCTGAGGAGGCTGTGGTGGACAGGAGAAAGATAATAAAAAAACACAAATCCTCTCCTATCTAATGCTTTCTATGGTAAGAAAACAGATTGGTGTAGCCTTAAACACACATTGTGAGGTTCCTGAGGCACTAGCTGCTTATAGAAACAAAAGATCAAGAACTATAATCTGCTTCTTCCTGGGGCTAATGGCCTTTTGCAGTCTCCGCCTACTGTAGGTGTGTGTCCTTTGTTTCAGTACCATTATGTGCTTCCTGGTTTTCAAAGATTTACTGAGACTACGTTTCAAAGCATATATTATTTAATTATTTTAATTTGTAATTGCAGATTAAGTTCACTGAGATACAAATCTCAGTTATAGACTGTCCTGAATAAAAAATAAATGCATATAGCATTCAAGAAGATACTTAATAATAAAAACATAGACATTTGCCCCATGAACACAAAAGATAATTTTGTAGTGACTGTAAATTCAGGTAACCTGCCCTCGGACCTTCTGAGTGGAGTAAGAAAATTCTAGGACTGAGCTGAAGCAAAAGAAAAGGTTGCTGACCCAAATGTGAAGTGAACTTTAGGAAAGATAGAGACTGATGCTGGACAGCTCTAAGATTAAGTGTGATGGAAAAATAATCTTTTTCTGATAAATAGGAGCAATCAGGCTATGAATGCATTTAAAAAAACAGGGTACACCAATGAAACAGTCTTCTAAGAGACAATGACAACCATTTCAAATGATGTAATAATGAGCAGTGATAAATATACCATCTGAACAAAGATCCCGAGTGCACATGTGGGATCTTTGTTGATGCCTCTCATGCATGCATGTCATCTGGTGGCGATTTAAAATGTAACTATACTCCTTCCAGTGCTTGGTTTTAGTTGGAGATGCCAGGAGCATTTTTATACCAGGAGTGCCAGGATTTACTTGGTTTAATGCCATTGTGTGAATGCGCCCGTTGCAGACTCGCATCCCTGACTTGAATGTGCTTCGGGATAGGGTCAATTACTTATTGACCTGAGTGAAACCACAGTTCTCAAAAATACAAAAAAGGTACTAATGCTTATATTTTTACATAGTGGGGCATTCTGCTTTAGATTTGTTATAGGTGTGTTCCAGGAGACACACTTAGATCTGGGAAAAACAATGGGGCACAGCTGACAGTGCACCTTTAAATACAGAAGATAAAAGGTTTATAAATAAAGAAAAATGAAAATGGCATTACATTAACAGATAAGGATGTCAGAACATAAATAGTGGGGAGGGTGACATTTTGAAGGGCATCTGGCACTTATAATCAAGTGCTAATTTAGAAATGGCAGGTAATGTCTAAAAGGTACAAGTGTTGTTTCACCTGGACATGGCCAGAGGGATGGGTAGGACTAAGACAAGGGTCCTGGACTTTTAAAGGGCTGACATTGACAGTACAGGAGAAGTTCCTCAAGGACACTGTAGTTGGATTTCAACATGCATGGGACAGGCATAAGAGAAACATAGAGGTAAAGCAAAGGAAGAATCAGAAGCCATAATCAAGTATAGGGCTTACGGGCAGACTCGATGGACCTAGCAGTCCTTATCTGCCAACAAGTTCTATGTTTCTATGACACTTTATTGGGATCAGAGTAGGGATTGATGTGGAACGAAATGGGCCACAATAGAGAGAAAATACTCCCAGCCTTGGACTGTTGCAGTTTACCAGACCATCTGCTGCTCACTGCTCAGAAGAAAATGTCAGGTAAAAATACAGGTTTTCAGTCTCAGTCCCATCACTACCACATAAATTATTTGTTTTGAACACCGATCTCTATGCACAAAGGTGCAGAGTGGCTATCACGCCACATATCTTGGGTGTGTAGCCACCTTGCACTACATGCACACCCTACAGGATGCACTAATGGGGTTGCATGGACCAATGCACCTGACCTACACATCCGTGGATTGCACCATACTGAGGATGTCACGCTGGTGTCTGTAAATTAAAATATGAGCACTACCTTTGCCACAAAATACTTTTACAAATAGGGCCGAAATCGCATGTGCAAGAGTACCCCTCCTGCACAGGCAAGTGATTTCAGCTTCAATTTGTAATTTGTGTAATAGTGCTCATTTTAATTTACAACACAGGAGTGACTGAGGTTAAGAACCTCTAAAGCATTAACTTGATTCTATAACGTGCTTGTGTAAAGTTGTGATTCAGGACAACACATGCTGGCAGATGCTCATCCTCGAGATGGATGTGCTTCAGGTGGTAGTGGAGTTTATTGTGGACCGACTAAAAGAAAGATATGCTAATAGTTCCTGAAAAGGTAAATGAATTACTTTTATGCTCACACAGAGGCATTTTAGAGTAATTCCTTCACAAATATGTGCCTAGAGCACACTCCCAACATGTGATAAAAACAAAACAGATAGTTGACCTGGAAATAAGTTTTGGAAAATGTTATTCTTGGAAAAAATAACATCTGTTGGATTCAACCACAGACTGCAAAAATATGCTGTGATACACTTATTATAGTGTACAATCAAATTCTGTAAACTGATTTCTAAAAGATTAATAGTACATGTGTCTCTCAAAATAATTTTTATGCTCTGTGAAGCTTACCAAGTTACAAAATAAAAATTAAAATGAAATGAAATGAACCATTGACTACAAAATTGAATAACACATCACAACTTTAGAAACACATGGTATTAGCATAAAATCTCATCATCTAGATTTGGACAGTTGACCAAATAATGCAATAATATAGCCATCAAGATTAAAGTAACACATAGTATAAAACTTCAGGCAAAATTTAATTTGGCTACAGTACTTTATACTGTAGTTGAAGGTACTTTTGATAATTTCTTTCATTACCACCTGATTTTAGAGTGCCACCTGGTGAGCATTTCTAAACTCTGTCTCTGGTCTGACAAAAGTATGCCACTTACAGCAAGAGTAAAGCATGTACACCATCTTGTGTCCATTCTAGGTATAACAAAGAGACTTTGTGATTTTTTATCTAAATTTCCTGAAGGATAAATAGAGAATGTCAAAAAATCCCTTGACTAATTCAAGCACTGCTACTCTAGGTCTCACAACCCCATGGCACACTCCGGCATCTATCAGTCTGTGGAGGATGGTGGTGGTGGGTGGGGTGCTTGAGGTTGGGGGCTCTACCTAATGTCTCATTTCCCACTTTTGTCAGTTTAACCTAACTTGTGCATTAACAAAGTTTTTGCAATGAAGTTTCTTAATTTTGAAAAAGTGTAATATAACTAGTAAATAGCATGTGTTGGTGGGCCCCACGCTTCCACCAAGCTGCCCATTTCTGCATAACGATACCGTCTGTAGAGTGTGGGCCCTCTGGGCTCTGTGCTCTGACTTACACATAACTACGGAGCCATACAGCAGCCCTATAGGATAAGGAACACTTGTAACACTAATTTGCCAATATCTCAGGAACTGTAGCAGCTATGAAAACAATTCAAATAGTTGTTGTAATCATGACAGTGAGACCTCCATGTGAGACAAGTCGATGAAATCTGTATCTCACATTGTTTTGAGTTACAGGCACTGCGGGTGCCACAATTCAATGGACGCATGTAACTTGAACAGTTTTAGGATTTTTACACCCAGTTTTCAACATGGCATTTTGAGGACCCCTCATGAACAATGTCACTGTCATTTCATTAATCTGTCCCCAAAGTTGAGTTTGCACAAATGCACTTTTCTGTGCCACAGGTGCAATATCATGTTTGGGCAGGATGTGAAAAATGACAACTGTATACTATTCATGAGGAGATGTGGAAAGGGTAATGTTGAAAACCAGGAGGAAAAATGAAAACTTAGCAAAGTTATGTGCAGCGTAAAAACTGCACAATAGACACCTCGTAGCACGTGGCCAATTTTTGGAATTTTTAACCAAGTTTTCAACATGAGCTTTTTGGAAATCCCTCATGAACACTGGCACTATGAGTTTGTTAATCCTCCTGAAAGATGATTTCACACAGCGACACAACATTCCATGTTAGAGGTGGGAAACATATTTCCAGTGGGATGTGAGAAATGGCAGCTATACTATTCATGAGGAGGTGTACAAAAATGGCAATGTTGAATATCTGAGAGAAAATATTAAAATTGGTGAAGTTCAAGTGTGCATAAATGTACAACAGACGCTTGTAACATGGCCATTTTGGGATATTTTGCACCAAATTTTCAAAATCGGCTTTTGGACCTCCCTCATGAAGAAGGGGACTGTCATTTTGCTAATCAGGCCCTAAAGGTGGTCTCATGTCCAAAAGATTATTCCATGCAGCGACAGTGAAATCACCTTACTGAACCAAGTAAAGAGATGACAGTGACATTGTTGGAGGTGGGGCTTATATTGGATAATATTGAGGTGTGGTTTACATGTGGTGATATTGGAGGCTGGGCTTACATGTGGTGATATTGAGGTGGGGATTACAGTCGGTGATACTGGGCAGGCTTACATGTGGTGAGATTGGAGTGGGGCTTACCTGGGGTGATATTGAGCGGGGCGTATAAGTGGTGATATTGGGCAGGGTTTACAATGGGTGATATTGGAGGCTGGGCTTACATAGGGTGATATTGAGGTGAGGCTTATATGAGGTGATATTGTAGGTGTGGTTTATATGGCGTGAGATTGGAAGAGGGGCTTACATAGGTGAGATTGGAGGTGGGGATTGCATGCAGACTATGAAGCAAAATCAGATGCTCTGACATGTGAAATGGTTGGTTCAAGGGCAATGTACATCTGGTGGTTGTGGGATTCAAACCTAGGACTATGAGGTCTTTTATTTCATAACTTACTGCTCTAACCTCTGTGCTATATTGCAGGCCCTAGGAAGCAGCCAATTTTTTTAAGTAATTGTTGCGGTCTAAGTATAAACAGAAAGGATGTAAAAACAGGAAGGGCATTGTGAAAATATGATAATGGCAATTGCATAATTCTTAAGTGGCCTTGATAGAGTAGTATACAAGAGCCCTCATCTAGGATCAAACCTCTTACCCTTGCTTGTAAACCAAGACACATCCAGTGAACCACCTGAGGAGCTTGGTCAACTAGCTAGGCTAGTCTTTAAGAGCATTTAGTTTGGTAATAAATGCATATAGCATAGGAAGGGCTGCTAGCTGCTAAATGCATGAGTATAACCACAGCACTATGTCTGAGTATTGCTCATTTAATATTTGAGCAGAGTTCTTAGTAGCCTGGGTTCAAATCCCAGCCAATGCACTAATTGTTTTATCTCTTCTGTTTCTCTGGGTTCCACTAAAGATGCATATTTTTTATTAGAGTCACCTTAAGTACCTGCATTCTTTGTTTTTATCAGACCACATTCCCAGTTGCAGTTTGTTGGCATCACACTAGAGGGTGCCCCTTCTTCAAGTTCTATACATAATTGCTATTCATTGCAAAAAAACTTTGCTAGTGCATCAGCTCAGCTTAAACTGACAAAAGTGGGGAAAAGAGAAGTTAGGGTAGAGCCCTGACCCCCACTTCACCCATCCTCCACATCGAATGATGCCAGAGTATGCCATGGGGTCACGGTGACTAAACTCTCACCCAATTCCATGTTACAGTAAAGAAGAATGGGGTGAGAGTTGAGCTACTCATGACCCCATGGCACTACTAATCTGTTGGTCTGTGGAGGATTGGTGTGGTGAGGTTAGGAACTCTACCTAATATAACAATAAATAGCACATGTTGGTAGGCCCTGAGCTCCCACCAAGCTGCCCATTTCTGCATAACGATATGCACCTGGGAATGCCTGCCTTCTGGGCTCTGCACTCCACTACACACATAGCGACAGACCATACAGCAGCCCTATAGGGCAAGGAACACTTGTAATACTAATTTGCCAATATCTCAGCAATCATAGCAGCTATGAGAAACAATTCAAATGTTGTTGTAATCATGACAGTGAGACCTCCACGTGAGACTGAGTAGATGAAATCTGTATCTCGCCTCATTTTCGAGGTTACAGGTACTCTTGAAGTGCAGAATTCAGCAGACGCACATAACTCAGGCATTTTTAGGATTTTCTCGCACAGTTTTCAACATGGCATTTGGGGACCCCACCTCATGAACAATATCACTGTCATTTCATTAATCTGTCCCCAAAGTTGAGTTCGCACAGCAAATGTGCCTTTCTGCGCCCAGGTGGTCAATCATGTTTTGGGCAGGATGTGAAAATGACAGTTGTGTACTGTTCATGAAGAGTTGTGGAAAAGGGTAATGTTGAAACCAGGAGGAAAAAATGAAAAACTGGTGATGTTATGAGCATAGAAACTGCTCAATGCATGTTTGTAGAACAAACAAGAAAAGTACAAAGAATGAGCAGAGATACCTCAGGGATCAGTCCTGGGGCCAGTCCTATTCAACATCTTCATTAGTGACCTCGCAGATGGACTAGAGGTAAAGGCTTGTCTGTTTGCAGATGACACCAAGATCTGCAACAGAGTAGATGATCCAGATGGGGTGGGCAGAATGAGAAGAGATCTGGATAAACTAGCAAAATGGTCAGAAGAGTGGCAACTGGGATTTAATGCAAAAGTGCAAAATCATGCACATAGGAAGAGAAACCCTGAAGCCACTTATAGGCTGGGAGGAGTTGCTAGCAGTCACAAAGAAAGAAAGAGACTTGGGCATCATCATCACTGATGACCTAAAATCATCAAGCAGACCTCTAAAGCAGTAGGTAAGGCTAGGGGGTGTTAGGGTGTATTAGTAGAGGGTATCACAAGTCGTAAGAGGGAGTAATATTCCTCTGTACAAGACATTGGTTAGGCCCCATCTGGAGTACTGCGTGCAGTATTGGAGGCCACACCTTCACAAGGACATTAACCAAATTGAGGCAGTCCAGAGAAGGGCAACCAAAATGGTGCAGGGACTGCATCAGAAGACATATGAGGACAGATTACGCGAGCTCAATATGTATACCCTTGAGCAAAGGAGGAGAGGTGATATGATCGAGACATTTAAACACCTTAAGGGCATAAACAAGGTGAAAGAGTCTAACATGTTTAAATATAAGAAAAATAGCAGGACAAGAGGACACAGCATGAGATTAGAGGGAGGCCGATGAAGGGGTATGTGAGGAAATTCTTTTCACAGAAAGGGTGGTAGATGCATGGAATAGCTTACCACAAGAAGTGGTGGCTATGAATACAGTGCAGGGCTTCAAACAGGCATGGGATAGGCATAAGGGAGCAATACAAATGACTATGAATAGATAGGTCACTGACAGAGCAAAGGCCGATGGCACATTTATAAGGTAGAAAAAGAAATGGGCAGACTGGATGGGCCTTGCGGTCCTTATCTGCCGTCAACTTCTATGTTTCTATGTTTATGAGATGATCTTCTCAAAGAAACAAATAGAACAAATGCAACACAAATAGAAAAAATACCATGTACATTTGTCACAGATTTTAACCATATGGCAGGTCAGATAGGTAATGTAATACATAAAATTGGCCTATTTTACTGGGAGACAACATGGTTGGTACATCTATGGGTCCTAGACCAGGGTCACTTATAATAGAAGTGAAAACCTTAGGGACAAATTGGTTCACAGTAGGACTCCAGCTTTGAGAAAACTACTAGCACGTGGTTGCCGTGTCATTCTAGTGGCTACTACAGATGTAGTAATTGCAATATTTGTAAATATGGTGTACCAGCTAAGGAATTTATACATCCTATACATATGAACATCAAAGCTGAAATCAGGAACTTATTACATGTAATACCCTCATATTGTTTATGTATTATGGTGTACTTGTAATTTAATTTATGTAGGTAAGACTGTTAGACCTCTAAAACAAAGAATACAGGAGCATATTCGTTCGATTGTGAATAATAAACAAGACACTCCTGTAGGTACACATTTTCAGATCTACATAAGTCTAAAACAGATGGTCTGAAATTTATAGGACTGGAACATGTGTCACAAATGAAAAATGGAGGTGACAGACCTAATCTATTATTACAACGTGAGAGTTTTGAATCCACACTCTACATAGTGTGAAACCACAGGGTCTTAATGACAAGTGGGATTGAAACCTTTTTAAAATAATTTGTAAACAAACAGAGCTATATAAATTAGGTTTTTGATATGATATTAGGATGAATTTGTGCTCTTTATATATGTTTAAAATAGAGATCAAACATTATATGTTGCATTTGTGAAATAATGTCTTTTTCTTTTTATAGGCTAATTTTCATCTCATCTGGCTGCCCTCCAGCTACCTAGTCCTTATTTACTAGGAGGTCCTGAATTTTTGTTGTCTTGCAGTCTCTTTGACTTTAACCAGGACTTGCTGGAGGTTTGGTCTAATCATCTCATTTTCATCTCATTCATTGTTTTATTCATTATTGGTCATCATTTCTGTCTGTGTCCTTTGGAACTTATATACATATTGGTGTTTCAATTCTAAGATGAATGTGCTGCATTATAATAGCACCATCTAGTGACCTAATATAGGTATTACACTGTACACAGATTTAAAGTGACTGTTGAATTTTTATGAGATTAATTGAATAATTGCTTTAATTATTTAACTATATAAGGTGCTATCCATGATGTAACCTTTACCCCCTGATGAAGACTCATTTGTGAGTCGAAGCACAGGAGTAAGTTAGCGCTTTGTTTTGTATGTTGCCTGTTGGTCCTGTCGTTCTTGAATGTAATAAATATTTATGTGCATATTATTTGTGTTTGGACCTGGATTGATCAGTACAGGTATAAGAGTGCTGAGCTTTTTGGATTTGTTGTTTACTTAGGGTTGGCTACCCTTTTGCCTCAGCACCACCCCACTGCATTTCTGGTCGCAGCACATCTGTTTGGTTTTCGTTCAATGCATGTTTGTAACATGGGCATTTTACAGAATTTTTAACAAGTTTTCAACATGAGCTTTTGGGAAATCTCCTCATGAACACTGACACTGTGAGTTTGTTAGTCCATCCCGAAGTTGATTTAACACAGCAACGCGCCATTCTGTGTGAGATGTGAAAACACATTTCCTGTAGGATATGAGAAATGACAGCTGTACTAATGGCAATGTTGAAAATCTGAGTGAAAATATAAAAATTGGCAAAGTTACAAGTGTGCATAGAAATCTGCGCAATGCACACTTGTAATACAGCCATTTTGAAATATCTTGCACCAAATTTTCAACATCGGCTTTTAGGACCTTCCTCAAGAAGACTGGGACTGTCATTTTGTTAATCAGTCCCGAAGGTGGTTTCACTTTGCAAAGGGTGATTCCATGCAGCGACAGAGAAATCACCTTACTGAATCAAGTAAAGAGATGACAGTGATATTGTTGGAGGCAAGACTTATATGGGATGATATTAGAGGCGGGCTTGCATATGATGAGATTGGAGGAGGGCTTACATGTGGTGATATTCTGGACCAATTAATGAGAAGACAGTGACATTGCTGGAGGCAGGACTTATATGGGGTGATATTGAGGCAGGACTTACATGGGGTGAGATTGGAGGCAGGGCTTACATTGGGTGATATTGGAGGCAAGGCTTAAATGGAGTGATATTGAGGTGGTGCTTACTTAGGTGATATTGGAGGTGGGGCTTACAAGGGGTGACATTGGAGGTGGGGCTTACATGGGGTGATGTTGGAGGTGGGACTTATATGGGGTGATATTGGAGGCAGGGGCTTGCATGCTGACTAGGAGGCAAAATCAGATGCTGTGATATGTGCAGTGGCTGGTTTGGGGAATGTACATCTGGTGGTTGTGGATTCAAACCTAGGACTATGAGGTCTGTTGGGTTGTAACTCAATGCTCTAACTCATGCGCTACATTGCAGACCCTAGCACGCAGCCAATGTTTGTTTTTGTTTTAATAATCGTAGGGGCCTGAGTATAAACAGTAAAGGAAGTAAAATCAAGTAGGGTATGGTGAAACCATAATAATAGTGACTGCATAATTCTTGATAAAGCAGTATACAAGTGCCCTCATTGAGGATTAAACCTCTGACTATTTGCTTGTAAAGCCAAGACACATCTACTGCACCACATGAGGAGCTTGGATAATTAGCTGGTCTAGTCTTTTTTTTTATTTTATTACAACTAGGATTACAAGTACCTTTGAGCCAGGCTCTTTACAAAGGTTCGCATCAGAGAACAAATACAATACAAGTTACAGAAATAGGAACAAAACAATAAATTGGTCGGCATATTAGGTTACAATGGTAGATCAATACAATAACTAGAATAAAGTAGAATGTGGGTGGAAAAAAATCTAAAATGCCGAGTTGGGAACACAGAGTAACAGAGGATAAGTAGGAGGGAGGGTGGAAGATGAAGATAAATGTGAGGAGCAAAGTAGGAGAGAGCAGGAATTGCAGCCAAAGGGCATGGTCATCAACTGGGAGCAGCTGAATCTAGTCAACAAAAGGGAAAGATCATTGAGGGCTCAGAAGAGGTGGGGGGTTGAAGGGGAGAGTCAGGAGTGGTGAAAAGAAAGAAGAAATAAAACAGTTTTTAAGAGCATGTAGTTAGCAATATATGCATGTAGCAAAGGAAGGACTGCTGGCTGTTAAAAGCATGAGTATATCCGCATCACAGCATTTGAATATTGCTCATTTATTAGTTGAACAGAATTCTGGGTAGCCTGGGTTCAAATCCTAGCCAATGCACTAATTTTGTTATCTTTTCTGTTTCTCCAGGCTCCACTAGAGACGCATATTATTTTATCAGAGTCACCCTAAATGCCTGCATTTTTTTTAATCAGCCCACTTTCCCATCTGCAGTTTGTCGGCACCACACACTAGAGGGTGTCCTGTCTTCACCTTCTATATATATTGATATTCATTGCAAAAAAACTTTGTTAATGCATCATTTAGGGTTAACCAGACAAAAGTGGGAAATGAAACATCAGGGTAAAGCCGCTAACCCACCACCACCACCCATCCTCCACACACCGACAGATGCCAGAGTGTGCTATGTGGTGGTGAGGCCCAACTGTCACCCATTCCATGTGTAAACAGGTTGACATGCTACAGTAAAGGATAATGAGGTGAGTTTGGTCTCACAACCCATGGCACACCATGGCATCTGTTGGTCTGTGAAGGATGAGGGAGTGGGGTGGTTGAGGGTAGGGGCTCTACCCTAACATCTCCCTTTCAATACTTTTGTGGGTTTAACCCTAACTGATGTTTTTTTTCCATTAATTTCCTTACTTTTTGAAAAAGTGTAATATAACTAGTAAATAGCATGTGTTGGTGGGCCTTGCGCTCCCACAAGCTGCCCATTCTGAATTACGATATGCATCTGAAGGAGTGCGGGCCCTCGGACTCTGCGATCCCACTTATACATAACTACAGAGCCACACAGCAACCCTATAGGGCAAGGAAGAATTGTAACACTAATTTTCCAATATCTCAGCAACTGTAACAGCTACAAAAACAATTTAAATGTTGTTGTAATCATGACAGTCGTCCTTCATGGGAGACACGACTGGGAAATCTGCATCTCACATTGTTTTCGAGGTTACAGGCGCTGCAGGAGCACAGTTCAATGGAAGCACGTAACTCGGGCATTTTAGGATTTTTCCACCTGCTTTTCAACAAGGCATTTCAGGGACCCACCTCATGAACAATGTCACTGTCATTTTGTAACTCTGTCCCGAAGTTGAGTTCACACAGCGAATGCACCATTCTGCAATAGAGGAGCAAAATCATGTTTTGGGAAGGATGTGCAAAATGACAGCTGTATATCTGTTCATGAGGAGATGTGAATAGGGTAATGTTGAAAATCAGGAGGAAAATAGAAAATTAGCTGTTATGAGCGCTGAGAAACTGCACAACATACGCTCATAATGAACACATTTTTCAGAATTTGTTAACCAAATTTTCAACATGAGCTTTTGGGAAATCCCTCATGAAAGCTGGCACTGTGAGTTTGTTAACCCATTCTGAAAGTTGATTTTTCACAGTGACACGCCATTCTGTGGCAGAGGTGTGAAACACATTTTCAGCAAAGTGAGAAATGACAGCTATACTTTTCATGAGGAGGTGTGAAAAAATGGCAACATTGAAAATCTGGGTGAAAATATAAAAATTGTTAAATACGGCGCACATAGAAACTGCGCAATGCACACCTGTAAGGCGGAAGTTTTGAGGATATTTTGTGCTACATTTTCAAAATTGGCTTTCAGGTCCTCCCCTTATGAAGACTGGGACTGCTATTTTGTTACTCAGTCCGAGCTGATTTCACATCCAAAGGGTGATTAAGAGCAGTGACAGCGAGCTCACCTTTCTGGATCAAGTAATGAGATGACAGTGACATTACTGGAGCAAGGGCTTATATGGGGTGATATTGAGGTGGGGCTTATATGGGTGAGATTGAGGCAGGGCTTACATTGGGTGATATTGGAGGTGGGGCGTACATGGGGTGATATTGGAGATGGTGCTTCTATGGCGTGATATTGGAGGCAGGGCTTGCATGCTGACTAGGAGGCAAAGCAGTTGCTCTGACATGTGCAGTGGCTGGTTCAGGGGCAATGTACATCTGGTGGTTGTGGGATTTGAACCTCAGACTCTGAGATCTTTTGTGTCGAACTCAATGTTTAACCTAGGCGATACATAGCAGACCCTAGTATGCAGCCCAAATTTATTTATTTTTCTTAAGTAATCTGAGGGGTCTGAGCATAAACAGTAAAGGAAGTAAAACAGGAAGGGTATGGTGAAACCATGATAGCAGTGACTGCATAATTCTTGAGTGTCCTTGAAAAGGCAGTATACAAGTGCCCTCATCTAGGATTAAACCTCTGTCCATTTACTTGTAAAGCCAAGACACATCTAGTGCACCACCTGAGGAGCTTGGTCAATTAGCTGGTCTAGTCTTTAAGAGCATGAAGCTTGGCAATACATGTATGTAGCAAAGGAAGGGGATGCTGGCTGTTAAAAGCAGGAGTATATCGACATCACAACATTTGAATATTTCTCATTTATTAGTTGAACAGAATTCTGGGTAGCCTGGGTTCAAATCCTAGCCAATGTACTAATTTTATCACCTCTGTTTCTCCGGGTTCCACTAGAGATGCATATTACTTTTATCAGAGTCACCTAATTGCTTGCTTTTTTTTTCATCAGCTCACTTTCCCATCTGCAGTTTGTCGGCACCACACGCTAGAGGGTGGCCCATCTTCACCTTCTGTATTTAATTGATATTCATTGTAATAAACGTTGTTAATGCCTCATTTGAGGTTAAACTGACAAAAGTGTGGAAATTAAATGTCAGGTAATGCCCTAACCCAGCACCACCACCACCATCCTCCACACACCGACAGATATCAGAGTGTGCTGTAGAGTTTGAGGTCTCAACTCTCACCTCATTCCATGTTTAAAGAGGTTGACATGCTACAGTAAAGGAGAATGGGGTGAGAGTTTGGCCTCACAGACCCAATGTCACACCCGGCATCTGTCGGTCTGTGGAGGATGGGTGGTGGGTTGAGTAGGGGTTTAGGGCTCTACCTAACATTTCATATCCCCACTTTTGTGGGTTTAACCAACTGATGCATTAACAACATTTTTTGCAATGAATTTCTTACACTTTGAAAAGTGTAATGCAACTAGTAAATAGCATCTGTTTGTTGGGCCCTGCACTCCACCAAGCTGAGCATTTCTGAATAACAATATGCATCTGTGGGAGTGCGGGCCCCTCATTGCTCCCAATTACACATAACTCACGGAGCCACACAGCAACCAAATAGGACAAGGAAGACCTGCAACACTAATTTGCCAATATCTCAGCAACTGTAACAGCTACAAAACAATTCAAATGTTGTAATCATGACAGTGAGACCTTCATGGGAGACATAGTCGATGAAATCTGTATCTCACATCTTTTTGAGTTACATGTGACCGGTGCCATAGTTCAGCAGACGCACTTAACTTGGGTATTTTAGGATTTTTTCACCCACTTTTCAACACGGCATTTCAGGGACTCTGCCTCATGAAGAATGTCACTGTCATTTCATTACTCTGGCCAAAAGTTGAGTTCACACAGCGAATGCACCATTCTGCGCCAGAGGAGCAAAATTATGTTTTGGATAGGATGTGAAAATGACAGCTGTATACTGTTCATGAGGAGATGTGGAAAAGGGTAATGTCAAAAATGAGGAAGGGAAAATATGAAAAATTGGCGATTCGAGTGCAGTAAAAGCTGCACTATGCACAGTCGTAATGAGCACATTTTTCAGAATTTTAAATCAAATTTTCAACATGAGGTATTTGGAAATCCCTCATGAACAGTGGCACTGTGAGTTTGTTCACTGATCCTGAAAGTTGATTTTGCACGGCGATGCGTCATTCTGTGGTGGAGGTGTGAAACACATTTCCAGCCAGATGTGAGAAATGACAGCTGTTCTGTTCTTGAGGAGGTGTGAAAAAGGCAATGTTGAATATCTGGAGTGAAAATATTAAAATTGGCGAATTACAAGCGTGTGTAGAAACTGCATAATGCACGCCTGTAAGGTGGCCGTTTGAGGATATGTTGTGCCACATTTTCATAATTGGCTTCGGGTCCTCCCTCATGAAGACTGGGACTGCTATTTTGTTAATCAGTCCGAAGCTGATTTCACATCCAAAAAGTTGATTAAGAGCAGCGACAGTGAGCTCACCTTTCTGGACCAAGTAAAGAGATGACAGTGACATTGCTGTAGGTGGGGCTAATAAGGGGTGATATTGGAGGCGGGGCTTACAGGGGTGAGATTGGAGGCGGTGCTTACATTGGGTGATATTGGAGGTGGGGCTTACATGGGGTGATATTGAGGCGGCGTGATATGGAGTGATAATGGAGGTGGTGGTGCTACATGGGTGATATTGGAGGCAGGGCTAACATGAGTTGATATTGAGGTGGCACTTGCATAGGGTGATATTGGAGGTGGAGCTTACATAGGGTGACATTGGAGGATGGGCTTACATGGGGTGATATTGAGGCAGGGCTTATATGGGGTGATATCGGGCGAGGAGTGCATGCTGACTAGGAGGCAAAATCAGATGCTCAGACATGTGCAGTGGCTGGTTCAGAGGCAATGTACATCTGGTGGTTTTTGGGATTAAAACCTTGGACTATGAGGTCTTTTGGTCGTACCTCAAAGCTGTAACCTGTGTGCTACATTGCAGACCTGGCATGCAGCCCAATTTTTTTTATGTAATCATAGGGGTCTGAGCATAAATAGTAAAGGAAGTAAAACAAGAAGGGTATGGTGAAACCATGATAACAGTGACTGTAGAATTCTTGCATGTGATTGATAAGGCAGTATACAAGTGCCCTCATCTAGGATTAAACTTCTGTCCATTTGCTTGTAACCAAGACACATCTAGTGCACCACCTGAGGGAGCTTGGTCAATTAGCTGGTCTAGTCTTTAAGAGCATATAGCTTGGCAGTACATGCATGTAGCAAAGGAAGGGGATGCTGTCTGTTAAAAGCAGGAGTATATCCACATCACAACA
Organism: Neoceratodus forsteri; assembly: GCA_016271365.2. Classification (NCBI taxonomy): domain Eukaryota; kingdom Metazoa; phylum Chordata; order Ceratodontiformes; family Ceratodontidae; genus Neoceratodus; species Neoceratodus forsteri. Next base: position 1,645,995,238 of record CM057455.1, on the reverse strand, counting down.
TTTGAGTATTGCTCATTTGTTAGTTGAACAGAATTCTGGTAGCCTGGGTTCAAATCCTAGCCAGTGCACTAATTTGTGTTATCTCTTCTGTATCTCCAGGTTCCACTAGAGATGCATATTATTTTCATCAAGTCCCTTAATTATTTGCATTCCTTTTTTTTATCAGCCCACTTTCCCATCTGCAGTTTGTCGCCACCACACGCTAGAGGTGCCCATTTTCATGTTCTATATTTAATTGATATTCATTGCAAAAACTTTGTTAATGCCTCACTTAGGAGTTAGGCGACAAAATGGGAAATGAAATGTCAGGGTAACGTTCCTAACCCACCACCACCACCCATCCTTCACACACGATAGATGCTGGAGTGTGCAATGGGGTTGTGAGTAACACTCACCTCATTCCATGTGTAAAGATGTTGACATGCTACAGTAAAGAAGAATGGGGTGAGGTTTGGTCTCACAACCCAATGTCACCCGGCATATGTCAGTCTATGGAGAATGGGGATGGGGTGGTTGTGAGCTTAGGGGTTCTACCTAACATCTCATTTCCCCAGGTTTTGGTTTAACTCTAACTGATGCATTAACAAAGTTTGTTTGCAATGAATTTCCTTACTTTTGGAAAAATGTAATATAACTAGCAAATAATATGTGTTGGTGGGCTCTGCGCTCCACCAAGCTGCCAATTTCTGAATAACAATATCGCCTGTGGGAGTGCGGGCCCTCCAGGTTCTAGCTCCCAGTTACTATAAGTACAGACCCAGTCAGCAGCCCTATAGGGCAAGAAAGACCTGCAACACTAATTTGCCAATATCTCAGAAACCGTAACAGCTACAAAACAATTCAAATGTTGTGGTAATCATGGCAGTGAGACCATCATGAGATATAGTCGACAAAATCTGTATCACACATCATTTTCGAGTTACAAGCGACGTGGGTGCCACAGCTCAAAGGACACACATAAGTCAGGTATTTTTAGGATTTTCTACCCACTTTTCAACACGGCATTTCAGGGACCCTGCCTCATGAATAATGTCACTGTAATTTCATTACTCCATCCCAAAGTTGAGTTCACACAGTGAATGTGCCATTCTATGCCAGAGGAGCAAAATTATGTTTTGAGCAGGATGTGAAAAATGACAGCTGTATATTGTTCATGAGGAGATGTGGAAAAGGGTAATGTCGAAAATCAGGAGGAAAAATTAGAAAAATTGGCAGTTATGGTATGCGTAGAAACTGTACATGCACACTCATAACAGCACATTTTCATAATTTTTAACCAAATTTTCAACATGATGTTTTGGAATCCCTTCATGAACAGTGGCACTGTGAGTTTGTTAACCCATCCTGACAGTTAATTTCACACAGCGATGCGCCATTCTGTGGCAGAGGTGTGAAAACACATTTCTGTGCCAGACGTGAGAAATGACAGCTGTATACTGTTCTTGAGGAGCTGTGAAAAAGGCAACATTGAAAATCTGGGTGAAAATATTAAAAATTGGCGAAGTTCACGTGCGTAGAAACTGCGCAATGCACGCCTTGTAAGTTGGCCATTTTGAGCTTACTTTGTGCCACATTTTCATAATTGTCTTTAGGGTCCTCCCTCATGAAGACTGGGACTGCTATTTTGTTAATCAGTCCCGAAGCTAATTTGAAGTCCGAAAAGGTGATTAAGAGCAGCGACGGCGAGCTCACCTTTCTGGACAAGTAATGAGATGAGGTGACATTGCTGGAGGAGGGCTTCTATGGGGTGATACCGGAAGCAGGGCTTACATGGGGTGAGTTTGGGGTGGGGCTTACATGAGGTGATATTGGGGCGGGGCTTACTTGGGGTGATATTGGAGGCGGGCTTACAGGGGTGAGGATTGGATGTGGGGCTTTCATTGTGTGATATTGGAGGCGGGGCTAAATGGGGTGATATTGGAGCAGGGCTAACATGGGGTGATATTGGAGGCAGTGCTTGCAAAGGGTGATATTGGAGACAGAGCTTACATGAAGTGATACTGAAGGTAGCACTTACATGGTGTGATACTGGAGGCAGGGCTAACATGGGGTGACAATGGAGGCAGTGCTTGCAAAGGGTGATATTAGAGACAGGGCTTACAAGAAGTGATACTGGGCGGCACTTACATGGGGTGATATTGGAGGCAGGGCTTATATGGGGTGGTATTGAGGTGGGGCTTGAATGCTGACTAGGAGGCAAAATCAGATGCTCTGACATGTACAGTGGTTAGTTCGGGGGCAATGTACATCTGGTGGTTGAGGGATTCAAACCTCAGACTATGATGTCTTTGGTCCTAACTCAATGCTATAATCTTTGTACTACATTGTGGAACCTAGCACACAGCCAAATGTTTTTCTAATTTTTTTAAGTAATCGTAGGGGTCTGAGTGTAAACTTTAAAGGAAGTGAAAACAGGAAGGTATGGTAAAACCATGATAACATGACTACATAATTCTTGAGTGTCCTGATAAGGCAGTAAACAAGTGCTCTCATCTAGGATTAAACCTCTGCCCATCTGCTTGTAAAAGCCAAGACACATCTAGTGTACCCTTGAGGAGCTTGGTCAATTAGCTGGTCTAGTCTTTAAGAACATGTAGCTTGGCAGTACATGCATGTAGCAAAGGAAGGGGATGCTGGCTGTTAAAGCAGGAGTATATCGACATCCACAACATTTGAATATTGCTCATTTATTAGTTGAACAGAATTCTGGGTAGCCTGGTTTCAAATCCTAGCCAATGTACTAATTTTATCACCTTGTTTCTCCGGGTTCCACTAGAGATGCATATTTCTTTTATCAAGTCACCTTAATTGCTTGCTTTCTTTTTAATCAGCCCACTTTCCCATCTGCAGTTTGTCGGCACCAAATGCTAGAGGGTGGCCCATCTTCATCTTCTGTATTTAATTGATATTCATTTAATAAACATTGTTAATGCCTCATTTAGGGTTAAACTGACAAAAGTGGGAAATTAAACGTCAGGGTAATGCCCTAACCCAACACTACCACCACCCATCCTCCACACACTGACAGATGGAGTGTGCTTGGGGTTGTGAGGCTCAACTCTCACCTCATTCCATGTTTAAAGAGGTTGACATGCTACAGTAAGGAGAATGGGGTGAGAGTTTGGCCTCACTAGCCCAATGTCACCCGGCATCTGTCGGTCTGTGGAGGATAAATGAAATGGTTAGGGGTTTAGGGGCTCTACCTAACATTTCATATCCCACTTTTGTGGAATTAACTCCTAACTGATGCATTAACAAAGTTTTTACAATGAATTTCTTACTTTTTGGAAAAGGTAATGCAACTAGTAAATAGCATCTGTTGTTGGGCCCGCGCTCCCACCAAGCTGCCCATTTCTGAATAACAATATGCATCTGTGGGTGTGGGCCCTCCGGCTCTGTGCTCCCATTTACACATAAATACGGAGCCACACAGCAACCAAATAAGGCAAGGAAGACCTGCAACACTAATTTGCCAATATCTCAGCAACTGTAACAGCTACAAAACAATTCAAATGTTGTTGTAATTATGACAGTGAGCATCAGTAGGAGACACAGTCTATGAAATCTGTATCTCACATCTTTTTGAGTTACAGGTGACGCTGGTGCCATTGTTCAAAGACGACTTAACTTGGGTATTTTTAGATTTTTCACCCACTTTTCAACATGACATTTCAGGGACTCTGCCTCATGAAGATGTCACTGTCATTTCATTACTCTGGCCAAAAGTTGAGTTCACACAGCGAATCGCCATTCTGCGCCAGAGGACAAAATTATGTTTTGGATAGGATGTGAAAATGACAGCTGTATACTGTTCATGAGGAGATGTGGAAAGGGTAATGTCAAAAATGAGAAGGGAAAACATGAAAAATTAAGCGTTACAGTGCGAGTAAAACTGCACTATGCACAGTCGTAATGAGCACATTTTTCAGAATTTTAACCAAATTTTCAACATGAGGTTTTGGGAAATCCCCTCATGAACAGTGGCACTGTGAGTTTGTTCACTGATCCTGAAAGTTGATTTTGCACGCGATCACGTCATTCTGTGGCAGAGGTGTGAAAACACATTCCGGCCAGATGTGGTAAATGACAGCTGTTCTGTTCTTGAGGAGTGTGAAAAAGGCAATGTTGAATATCTGTGTGAAAATATTAAAAAATTAGCAAAGTTACAAGCGTGTGTAGAAACTGCGCAATGCACGACTGTAAGGTGGCCGTTTGAGATATTTTGTGCCACATTTTCATAATTGGCTTTCGGGTCCTCCCTCATGAAGACTAGGACTGCTATTTTGTTAATCAGTCCAGCTGATTTCACATCCAAAAGTTGATTAAGAGCAGTGACAGTGAGCTCACCTTTCTGGACCAAGAAAAGAGATGACAGTGACATTGCTGTAGGTGAGGCTAATAAGGGGTGATATTGGGCAGGGGCTTACAGGGTGAGATTGGAGGCGGTGCTTACATTGGTTGATATTGGAGGTGGGGCTTACATGGGGTGATATTGGGTGGCGATATATGGAGTGATAATGGAGTGGTGGTGCTTACATGGTTGATATATGGAGCAGGGCTAACATGAGTTGATATTGTGGCGGCACTTGCATAGGGTGATATTGGAGATGGGGCTTACATAGGGTGATATTGCAGGATGGGGTTACATGGGGTGATATTGGAGGTAGGGCCTATATGGGGTGATATCGGAGGCGGGGAGTGCATGCTGACTAGGAGGCAAAATCAGATGCTCTGACATGTGCAGTGGCTGGTTCAGGGCAATGTACATCTGGTGGTTGTGGGATTAAAACCTTGGGCTATGAGGTCTTTTGGGTCGTAACTCAAAGCTGTAACCTGTGTGCTACATTGCAGACCTGGCATGCAGCCCAATTTTTTTTTTTTATGTAATCATAGGGTCTGAGCATAAATAGTAAAGGAAGTAAAAACAAGAAGGGCATGGTGAACCATGATAACAGTGACTGCAGAATTCTTGCGTGTGATTGATAAGGCAGTATACAGGTGCCCTCATCTAGGATTAGAGCTCTGTCCATTTGCTTGTAAAGCCAAGACACATCTAGTGCACCACCTGAGGAGCTTGGTCAATTAGCTGGTCTAGTCTTTAAGAGCATGTAGCTTAGCAGTACATGCATGTAGCAAAGGAAGGGGATGCTGGCTGTTAAAAGCAGGAGTATATCCACATCACAACATTTGAGTATTGCTCATTTGTTAGTTGAACTGAATTCTGGTAGCCTTGGTTCCAATCCTAGCCAATGCACTAATTTGTGTTATCTCTTCTGTATCTCCAGGTTCCACTAGAGATGCGTATTATTTTTGTCAGAGTCACCTTAATTGCTTGCATTCCTTTTTTTTTATCAGCCCACTTCCCATCTGCAGTTTATGCCACCACATGCTACAGGGTGCCCATTTTCGTGTTCTATATTTAATTGATATTCATTGCAAAAACTTTGTTAATGCCTCACTTGGGTTGAAGTGACAAAAATGGGAAATGAAATATCAGGGTAACGTTCCCTAACCCAACACCACCACCCATCCTCCACACAGAAACAGAGCTGGGTGTGCAATGGGGTTGTGAGGCCCAACTCTCACCTCATTCCATGTGTAAAGATGTTGACATGCTACAGTAAAGGAGAATGGGGTGAAAGTTTGGCCTCCATCCCATGTCACCCGGCATCTGTCGATCTATGGAGAATGGGGATGGGGTGGTTGTGAGCTTAGGGCTCTACCCTAGCATCTCATTTCCCCAGGTTTTGGTTTAACCCTACCTGATGCATTAAAAAGTTTATTAATAATTTCCTACCTCGGAAAAAATGTAATATAACTAGCAAATAATATGTGTTGGTGGGCTCTGTGCTCCCACGCAAGCTGCCAATTCTGAATAACAATATGCGTCTATGGGAGTGCTGGCCCTCCAGGTTCTGCACTCCCAGTTACAATAACTACAGACCCAGTCAGCAGCCCTATAGGGAAGAAAGACTTGCAACACTAATTTGCCAATATCTCAATCAACCGTAACAGCTACAAAAAAACAATACAAATGTTGTGGTAATCATGGCAATGAGACCATCATGAGAGATATAGTCGACAAAATCTGTATCTCTCATCATTTTGAGTTACAAAGCGACGTAGGTGCCACAGGTTCAAAAGACACTCATAAGTCAGGTATTTTTAAGTTTTTCTACCCACTTTTCAACCACGGCATTTCAGGGACCCTGCCTCATGAAGAATGTCACTGTAATTTCATTACTCCATCCCAAAGGTTGAATTCACACAGCAGATGTGCCATTCTATGCCATAGGAGGAAAATAATGTTTGGGCAGGATGTGAAAAATGACAACTGTATATTGTTCATGAGGAGATGTGAAAAAGGGTAATGAAAAATCAGGAGAAAAATTAGAAAAATTGGCAGTTATGGAGGCGTAGAAACCGCTGTACAATGCATGCTCATAATCTAGCACATTTTTCATAATTTTTAACCAAATTTTCAACATGATGCTTTTTGGGAATCCCTTCATGAACAGTGGCACTGTGAGTTTGTTAACCCATCCTGACAGTTGATTTCACACAGCGATGTACCACTCTGTGGCAGAGGTGTGAAAAACACATTTCTGGCCAGATGTGAGAAATGACAGCTGTACTGTTCTTGAGGAGCTGTGAAAAAGGCAACATTGAAAATCTGAGTGAAAATAGTAAAAATTGGCGGAAATTACGGCGTGCATAGAAATCTTGCAATGCACGCCTGTAAGGAGGCCATTTTGAGCTTACTTTGTGCCACATTTTCATAATTGGCTTTAGGGTCCTCCCCTCATGAGACTGGGACTGCTATTTGTTAATCAGTCCCGAAAGCTAAGTTGAAGTCAAAGGTGATTAAGACAGTGACGGCGAGCTCACCTTTCTGGACAAATAATGAGATGATAGTGACATTGCTGGAGGAGGGGCTTATATGGGGTGATACTGGAAGCAAGGCTACGGGAGGTGAGATTAGAGGTGGGGCTTACATGGGGTGATATTGGAGGCGGGGCTTACTTGGGGTGATATTGGAGAGTGGGCTTATATTGGGCGATATTGGAGACGGGCTTATATGGGATGATATTGGAGGCGGGCTTGTATGGGGTGATATTTTGGCAGTGACTTACAGAGGGTGAGATTGGATGTGGGGCTTACATTGTGTGATATTGGAGGTGGGGCTAAATGGGCTTGATATTGGAGGCAGGTGCTAACATGGATGATATTGGAGGCAGTGTTAGAAAAGGTGATATTGGAGACGGGCTTACATAAAGTGATTCTGAAGGTGGCATTTACATGGGGTGATATTGGAGCAGTAGGGCTAACATGGGGGGACATTGGAGGCAGTGCTTGCAAAGGGTGATATTGGAACAGGGCTTACATGAAGTGATACTGAAGGCGGCACTTACATGGGGTGATATTGAAGGCAGGGCTCATATGGGGTGATACTGGAGGTGGAGTTTACATGGGTGATATTGAGGCAGGCTTATATGGGTTGGTATTGGAGGCGGGCCTTATATGGGGGTGATATTGGAGGTGGGACTTGAATGCTGACTAGAGGCAAAATCAGATGCTCTGAGCATGTACAGTGGCTGGATTCGGGGCAATGTACATCTGGTGGTTGAGGATTCAAACCTCAGACTATGAGGAGTCTTTGGGTCATAAATCAATGCTATAACCTTTACTACATTGTGGACCCTAACACGCAGCCAAATGTTTTTCTAATTTTTTAAGTAATCGTAGGGGTCTGTGAGTAAACTTTAAAAGAAGTAAAACTGGAAGGGCATGGTAAAACCATGATAACAGTGACTACATATAATCTTGAGTGTCCTTGATAAGGCAGTGTACAAGTGCCCTCATCTAGGATTAAACCTCTGCCCATATGCTTGTAAAGCCAAGACACATCTAGTGTACCACCTGAGGAGCTTGGTCAATTAGCTGGTCTAGTCTTTAAGAACATGTAACTTGGCAGTAACAAATAATATGTGTTGGTGGGCTCTAGCTCCCATCAAGCTGCAATTTCTGAATAACAATATGCACCAATGGGAGTGCGAGGACCCAGGTTCCTGCACCCAATTACACATAACCACAGATCCAGTCAGCAGCCTATGGGCAAAAGACTACAACACTAATTTGCCAATATCTCAACAACAGTAACAGCTACAAAACAATTCAAATGTTGTGGTAATCGCGAGAGACCATCATGAGAGATATAATGACAAAATCTGTATCTCATCATTTACGAGTTACAAGCGTGTGGGTGCCACAACTCAAGGACACACATAAGTCAGGTGTTTTGATTTTCTACCCTTTTCAACCACGGCATTTCAGGACCCTGCCTCACGAAGAATGTCCTGTATTTCATACTCCATCCAGTTGAGTTCACAGCGAATGTGCATTCTATGAAGGAGCAAAATTATGTTTTGAACGGGATGTGGAAAATGACAGCGTATATTGTTCATGAGGAGATGTGGAAAGGGTAATGTCAAAAATCAGGAGGAAAAATGAAAATTGGCAGTTATGGTAGCGTAGAAACTGTACAATGCATGCTCATAAGACACATTTCTCATAATTTTTTAACCAAATTTTCATCATGATGTTTTGAATCCCTTCGAACAGTGGCATATGGTTTGTTAACCATCTGTTCCACACAGCAATGCGCCATTCTGTGGCAGAAGTGTAAAACACATTTCTGGCAGATGTGAGAAATGACAGCTGTACTGTTCTTGAGGAGCTGAAGGCAACATAATCTGAGTGAAAATAGCAAAATTGGTGAAATTACAGTATCGAGAAACTGAGAAAATGCATGCCTGTAAGGTGGCCATTTTGAGCATACTTGTGCCACATTTCATAATTGGCTTTAGTGTCCTCCCCTCATGAAGACTGGGACTGCTATTTTGTTAATCAGTCCCGAAAGCTGATTCGAAGTCCGAAAAGGTGATTAGGAGCAGCGACAGCGAGCTCTCCTTTCTGGACCAAGTAATGAGATGATAGTGACATTGCTGGAGGAGGGGCTTATATGGGGTGATACCGGAAGTAGGGCTTTCGGGGGGTGAGATTGGAGGTGGGGCTTACATGGGGTGATATTGGAGGTGGGGCTTACTTGGGGTGATATTGGAGGTGGGGCTTATATGGGCGATATTGGAGGAAACAGAGGATGACATAGGATATATGGAGGACATATGGGAGATATTTTAGGCAGTGCTTACGGGGTGAAATGGATGTGAGAACTTACATTGTGTGATATTGGAGACAGGGCTAAATGGGAGTGATATTGAGGCAGGGCTAACATGGGTGATATGAGAGCAGTGCTTGCAAGGGTGATATTGGAGATGGGGCTTACATGAAGTGAAACTGACAGGCACTTACATAGGGTTATATTGGAGGCAGGACTAACTTGGGGTGACATTGGAGGCAGTGCTTGCAAAAGTGATATTGGAGATGGGGCTTACATGAAATGATACAAGAGTGGCACTTACATGCAGGGTGATATTGGTGGTGGAGCTATCATGGGGTGATATTGGAGGCAGTGCTTGCAAAGGGTGATATTGGAGACAGGGCTTACATGAAGTGATACTGAAGGCAGCACTTACATGAGGTGATATTGGAGGCAGGGCTTATATGGGGTGATACTGGAGGTGGAGTTTACATGGGGTAATACTGGAGGCAGGGCTTATATGGGGTGGTATTGGAGGCGGGGCTTGAATGCTGACTAGGAGGCAAAATCAGATACTCACTGCATGTACAGTATGAGCTGGTTACGGGAGCAATGTACATCTGGTGGATTGAGAGATTCCAAACCTCAGACTATGAGGTCTTTTGGGTCATAACTCAATGCTATAACCTTTGCACTACATTGTGGACCCTAGCTCGCAGCCAAATGTTTTTTCTATTTTTTTTTTAAGTAATCATAGGGGTCTGAGTGTAAACTTTAAAGGAAGTAAACACAGGATGGGTAGGGTAAAACCATGATAACAGTGACTACATAATTCTTGAGTGTCCTTGATGAGGCAGTATACAAGTGCCCTCATCTAGGATTAAACCTCTGCCCATCTGCTTGTAAAGCCACGACACATCTAGTGCACCACCTGAGGAGCTTGGTCAATTAGCTGGTCTAGTTCTTTAGAGCATGTAGCTTGGAAATACATGCATGTGAGAAAAGGAAGGGACGCAAGGGCTGTTAAAGCAGGAGTATATCGACATCACAACATTTGAATATTGCTCATTTATTAGTTGAACAGAATTCTGGATAGCCTGGGTTCAAATCCTAGCCAATGTACTAATTGTATCACCTACTGATTCTCTGGGTTCCACTAGAGACGACATTGCTTTCATCAGAGACACCTGTAATTGCTTACTTTTTTTTTTAATCAGCACTTTCCCATCTGCAGTTTGTAGAAAGCGCACTCAGAAGTGGCCATCTTCACCTTCTGTATTTAATTGATATTCATTGTACAAACGTTGTTAATACTCATTTAGGGTTAAACGCTGACAAAGTGGGAAATTAAATCAGGGTAATAATGCCCCTAACCCAGCACCACTAACACCATCCTCCACACGGACACCAGAGATAGGTGTGCTATGGAGATTGCAGGCTCAACTCTCACCTCATTTCATGTTTAAAGAGGTTGACATGCTACAGTAAAGGAGAATGGGGTGAGAGTTTGGTCTCACATCCCAATGTCACACCCCGGCATCTGTCGGTCTGTGGAGGATGGGGTGGTGGGGTGGTTGGGGGTTTAGGGGCTCTACCCTAACATTTCACATCCCCACTTTTGTGGGTTTAACCCTAACTGATGCATAAACAAAGTTTTTTTGCAATGAATTTCCTTACTTTTTGAAAAAGTGTAATGCAACTGGTAAATAGCATCTGTTGTTGGGCCCTGCGCTCCCACCAAGCTGCCCATTTCTGAATAACAATATGCATCTGTTGGAATGCGGGCCCTCCGGGCTCTGTGTTCCCATTTACACATAACTACGGAGCCACACAACAACCAAATAGGGCAAGGAAGACCTGCAACACCAATTTGCCAATATCTCAGCAACTGTAACAGCTACAAAAACAATTCAAATGTTGTTGTAATCATGACAGTGAGACCTTCGTGGGAGACATAGTCGATGAAATCTGTATCTCACATCTTTTGTGAGTTACAGGTGAGGCGGGTGCCATAGTTCAACGGACGCACTTAACTTGGGTATTTTTAGGATTTTCCAGCACTTTTCAACAGGGCATTTCAGGACTCTTCCTCATGAAGAATGTCACAAGTCATTTCATACTCTGGTCAAAAAGTTGAGTTCACACAGTGAAATGCCATTCTGAGCAGAGAGCAAAATATGTTTTGGATAGGATGTGAAAATGACAGCTGTATACTGTTCATGAGGAGATGGGAAAGGGTAATGTCAAAATGAGGAAGGAAAATATGAAAATTGGCTGATATGAAAGGAGTAAAGCTGCATTATGCACAGTCGTAATGAGCACATTTTTCAGAATTTTTAAACCAAATTTTCAACATGAGGTTTTTGGGAATTCCCCTCATGAACAGTGGCACTGTGAGTTTGTTCACTGATCCTGAAAGTTGATTTCGCACAGCGATGCATCATTCTGTGGCAGAGGTGTGAAAACACATTTCCAGCCAGATGTGAGTAATGACAGCTGTACTGTTCTTGAGGAGCTGTGAAAAAAGGCAACATTGAAAATCTGGAGTGAAAATATTAAAAATTGGCGAAGTTATGAGCGTGTGTAGAAACTGCGCAATGCACGTACTGTTGGAGGGCCATATTGAGCATATTGTACCCACATTCATAATCTGGCTTTAGGGTCCACTCCTTCATGAAGACTAGGACGCTTATTTTGTTAATCAGTCACGTAAGCTGATTGAAGTCCGAAAAGGTGATTAAGAAACAGCGACAGCGAGCTCACCTTTCTGGACAAGTAATGAGATGATAGTGACATTGCTGGAGGAGAGTGTTTATATGCAAGGTGATATCGGAAGCAGGGCTTAAGAGGGAAGATTGGAGGCGGGACATGTGGGTGATATTGGCAGCGGGCTTATATGGGGTGATATTGGGCAGGGCGATATATGGAGTGATATTGGAGGCGGGGCTTATGTGGGGTGATATTTGAGGCGGTGCTTACGGGGGGTGATATTGGATGTGGGGCTTACATTGTGTGATATTGGAGGTGGGGCTAAATGGGGTGATATTGGAGGCAGGGCTAACATGGGGTGATATTGGAGGCAGTGCTTGCAAAGGGTGATATTGGAGACGGGGCTTACATGAAGTGATACTGAAGGCGGCACTTACATGGGGTGATATTGGAGGCAGGGCTAACATGGGGTGATATTGGAGACAGTGCTTGCAAAGGGTGATATTGGAGACGGGGCTTACATGAAGTGATACTGAAGTCGGCACTTACATGGGGTGATATTGAAGGCAGGGCTAAAATGGGGTGATTTTGAAGGCAGTGCTTGCAAAGGGTGATATTAGAGACGGAGCTTACATGAAGTGATACTGAAGGCGGCACTTACATGGGGTGATATTGGAGGCAGGGCTTATATGGGGTGATACTGGAGGTGGGGTTTACATGGGGTGATATTGGAGGCAGGGCTTATATGGGGTGGTATTGGCGGCTGGGCTTATATGGGGTGATATTGGAAGTGGGGCTTGAATGCTGACTAGGAGGCAAAATCAGATGCTCTGACATGTACAGTGGCTGGTTCGGGGGCAATGTACATTTGGTGGTTGAGGGATTCAAACCTCAGACTATGAGGTCTTTTGGGTCATAACTCAATGCTATAACCTTTGCACTACATTGTGGACCCTAGCACGCAGCCAAATGTTTTTTCTATTTTTTTTTTAAGTAATCGTAGGGGTCTGAGTGTAAACTTTAAAGGAAGTAAAAACAGGAAGGGTATGGTGAAACCTTGATAACAGTGACTACATAATTCTTGAGTGTCCTTGATAAGGCAGTATACAAGTGCCCTCATCTAGGATTAAACCTCTGCCCATCTGCTTGTAAAGCCAAGACACATCTAGTGCACCTCCTGAGGAGCTTGGTCAATTAGCTGGTCTAGTCTTTAAGAGCATGTAGCTTGGCAGTACATGTATGTAGGAAAGGAAGGGGATGCTGACTGTTAAAAGCAGGAGTGTATCCACATCACAACATTTGAGTGTTGCTCATTTGTTAGTTGAACAGAATTCTTGGTAGCCTGAGTTCAAATCCTAGCCAATGCACTAATTTTATCACTTCTATTTATCCGGGTTCCACTAGAGATGCATATTATTTTCATCCAAGCCACCTTTATTGCTTGCATTCTTTTTCCTTTTTTTTTATCAGCCCACTTTCCCATCTGCAGTTTTTCGGCACCACACGCTAGAGGGTGCCCCTTTCACCTTCCATAGTTAATTGATATTCATTATAAAAAACTTTGTTAATACCTCACTTAGGGTTAAAGTGACAAAAGTGAGTAAATGAAACATCAGGGTAATGCCCCTAACCCACCACCTCCACCACCCATCCTCCACACACCGACAGAAGCCGGAGTTTGCTGTGGGGTTGCAAGGCCCAACTCTCACCTCATTCCATGTTTAAAGAGGTTGACATGCTACAGTAAAGGAGAATGGGGTGAGAGTTTGGCCTCACAACCCAATGTCACAACCCGGCATCTGTCGGTCTGTGGAGGATGGGGGGTTGGGGTGGTTGGGTGGTTAGGGGCTCTACCTTGATGTCTCATTTCCCCAGGTTTTTGGGTTTAACCCTAACAGATGCTTTAACAAAGTTTTTTTGCAATGAATTTCGTTACTGTTTGAAAAAGTTTAATATAACTAGTAAATAACACGTGTTGGTGGGCCCTGTGCTCCCACCAAGGTGCCCATTTCTGAATAACAATATGTGTCTGTGGGAGTTTGTGCCATCTGGGTTCTGCGCTCCACTTACACAGAACTATGGAGCCAAACAGAAACCATATAGGGCAAGGAAGACCTGCAACACTAATTTGCCAATATCTCAGCAACTGTAACAGCTACAAAAACAACTCAAATGTTGTTGTAATCATGGCAGTGAGACCATCATGGGAGATATTGTCGACAAAATCTGAATCTCACATCGTTTTCGAGTTACAACACGGGTGCCACAGTTCAACGGACGCATGTAACTCGGGTATTTTGCGGATTTCTTCCACCCACTTTTCAACATGTTATTTCAGGGACCCTGCCTCATGAAGAATGCCACTGTCATTACATTACTCTGTCCCGAAAGTTGAGTTCACACAGCGAGTGTGCCATGCTCTGCCAGCTGAGCAAAATCATGTTTTGTTCAGGATGTGAAAAATACAGCTGTAAATTGTTCATGAGGAGATGTGGAAAAAGGTAATGTCGAAAATCAGGAGGGAAGAATATGAAAAAATTAAGCGATTAAGAGCGAATAGAAACCTGCACTATGCATGCTCGTAGCAAGCACATTTTTCAGAATTTTTAAACCAAATTTTCAACATGAGGTTTTTGGGAAATCCCCTCATGAACAGTGGCACTGTGAGTCTGTTCACTGATCCTGACAGTTGATTTCACACAGCGATGCATCATTCTGTGGCGGAGGTGTGAAAACACATTTCTGGCCAGATGTGAGAAATGACAGCTGTACTGTTCTTGAGGAGGTGTGAAAAAAAAAAGCAACACTGAAAATCTGGAGTGAAAATATTAAAAATTGGCGAAGTTATGAACATTCGTAGAAACTGTGCAACGCATGCCTGTAAAATGACATTTTTGAGGATATTTTGTGCCACATTTTCAAAATTGCCTTTCGGGTCCTCCCCTCATAAAGACTGGGACTGATATTTTCATAATCAGTAACGAAAGCTGATTTCAAGTCCGAAAAGGTGATTAAGAGCAGCGACAGTGAGCTCACCTTTCTGGACCTAGAAATGAGATGACAGTGACATTGCTGGAGGTGGGGCTTATATGGGGTGATATCGGAGGTGGGGCCTACAGGGGGTGAGATTGGAGGTGGGGCTTACATGGGGTGATATTTAAGGCGGGGCTTACATGGGGTGATATCGGAGGTGGGGCTTATATTGGGTGATATTGGAGGCGGGGCTTGCATGGGGTGATATTGGAGGTGGGACTTATATAGGGTGATATTGGAGGCAGGGCTTACATGAGGTGATATTAGATTCAGGGCTTATATGGGTGATATTGGAGGCGGTGCTTATATGGGGTGATATTGGAGGCGGGGCTTATATGGGGTGATATTGGAGGCAGGGCATGCATGCTGACTAGGAGGCAAATCAGATGCTCTGACATGTACAGTGGCTGGTTCGGGGGCAATGTACATCTGGTGGTTGAGGGATTCAAACCTCAGACTATGAGGTCTTTTGGGTCGTAACTCAATGTTCTTACCTGTACGCTACTTTGTGGACCCTAGCACGCAGCCAAATTTCTTTTTCTAATTTTTTTTTTTCAGTAATCGAAGGGGTCTGAGTGTAAACTTTAAAAGAAGTAAAAACAGGAAGTGTATGGTGAAACCATGATAACAGTGACTACATAATTCTTGAGTGTCCTTGATAAGGCAATGTACAAGTGCCCTCACCTATGATTAAACCTCTGCCCATTTCCTCGTAACTCCAAGACACATCCAGAGCACCACCTGAGGAGCTTGGTCAATTAGCTGGTCTAGTCTTTAACAGCATGTAGCTTGTCAATACATGCATGTAGCAAAGGAAGGGGATGCTGGCTGTTAAAAGCAGGAGTCTATCCACATCATAACATTTGAGTATTGCTCATTTGTTAGTTGAACAGAATTCTGGGTAGCCAGGGTTCAAATCCTAGCCAATGCACTAATTTTTGTTATCTCTTCTGTTTCTCCAGGTTCCATAAGAGATGCGTATCATTTTCATCAGAGTCACCTTAATTACTTGCATTTTTTTTTATCAGCCCACTTTCCCATCTGCAGTTTGTCGGCACCACATGCAAGAGAGTGCCCCATTTTCACCTTCTATATTTAATTGATATTCATTGCAAAAAACTTTGTTAATGCCTCACTTAGGATTAAAGCGACAAAACTGAGGAAATGAAATATCACGGTAATGCCCCTAATCCACCACCACCACCACCCATCCTCCACACACTGACAGATGCCGGAGTGTGCTATGGGGTTATAAGACACAAACTCTCACCTCATTCCACGTGTAAAGAGGTTGACCTGCTACAGTAAAGGAGAATGGGGTGAGAGTTTGGCCTCACAACCCAATGTCACACTCCGGCATCTGTCGGTCTATGGAGAATGGGGGATGGGGTGGTTGGGGGTTAGGGCCTCACCCCAATGTCCCATTTCCCAGGTTTTTGGCTTGAACCCCAACAGATGCATTAACAAAGTTTTACAATAATTCCTTACTTTTGAAAAGTATAATATAACTATAATGATAGCATGTGTTGGTGGGCCCTGCACTCCCACCAAGCTGCACATTCTCGAATAACAATATCGTCTTGAGAGTCACGGGCCCTCTGGGTTCTGGGCTCCCACCTACCTACTCTGAAACCACACAGCAACCCTAAAGGGCAAGGAAGACCTGCAACACTAATTTGCCAATATCTCAGCAACTGTAAGAGCTACAAAAACAATTCAAATGTTGCTGTAATCATGACAGTGAGACCTTCATGGGAGATAAAGTTGACACAATCTGTAACTCACATCGTTTTCGAGTTACAGGTGATTCAGGTGCCACAGATCAATGGACGGTAATCGGGTATTTTGAGGATTTTTTCCACCACTTTTCAACATGTTATTTGCGGCCCCGCCATGAAGAATGTCACTGTCATTTCATTACTCTGTCCCGAAAGTTGAGTTCACACAGCGAATGTACCATTCTGCGCCAGCTGAGCAAAATCATGTTTTGTTCAGGATGCAAAAAATGACAGCTGTATACTGTTCTTGAGGAGATGTGGAAGAGGGTAATGTCGAAAATCAGGAGGGAAAAATATGAAAAATTGGCGGTTATGCACGCGCATAGAAACTGCACAACGGATGCTGGTAGCGAGCACTTTTTTCAGAATTTTTTAACCAAAGTTTCAACATGAGCTTTTTTGTAAATCCCCTCATGAACACTGGCACTGTAAGTTTGTTAACCCATTCTGAACATTGATTTCGCATAGCGATGACCCATTCTGTGGCAGAGGTGTGAAAACACATTTCTGGCTAGATGTGAAAAATGACAGCTGTACTGTTCTTGAGGAGGTGTGAAAAAAAGGCAACTTTGAAAATCTGGAGTGAAAATATTAAAAATTGGCGATGTTACGTGCGTGCGTAGAAACTGCGTAATGCACACCTGTAAGACGGCGGTTTTGAGAATATTTTGTGGCAGTTTCAAAATTGACTTTCAGGTCCTCCCCTCATGAAGACTGGGACTGCTATTTTGTTAATCAGTCCCGAAAGCTGATTTCAAGTCCGAAAAGGTGATCAAGAACAGCAACAGTGAGCTCACCTTTCTGGACCAAGAAATGAGATGACAGAGACATTGCTGGAGGCAGGGCTTATATGGGGTGATATCGGAGGCGGGGCTTACAGGGGGTGAGATTGGAGGTGCGGCTTACATGGGATGATATTGGAGGCGGGGCTTACATGGGGTGATATTGGAGGTGGGGCTTATAGGGGTGATATTGGAGGCAGGGCTTACAGGGGTGATATTGGAGGCGGGGCTTACATTGCATGACATTGGAGGCAGGGCTTATATGGAGTGATATTGGAGGTGGTGCTTACATGGGGTGATATTGGAGGCAGGGCTAACATAGGGTGATATTGGAGGCGGTGCTTGCAAAGGGTGATATTGGAGGTGGGGCTTACGTGCTGTGATATTGGAGGCGGGGCTTACATGTGGTGATATTGGAGGTGGGGCACACATATCACAAGACATGCACATGGGGTAGAAGGCATGCCGACCATGACTGCAACCCCTAGCCACACACAGGCCCACACATGTCAACACCCATTGAACGTCACTGTGCGTGTCTGAGATGCTGGGCACTATTGCACACTGGCAGACAGCACAACGCAGGCATCATCATGCACATGCCGCAGTGGCCATCAGCTGGAAGGGTTGGCACACGGACTATGTGTGTGCAGGGCAGGATACCCCACCTGTGCGTCTTATGGTGCACAACACACAGCACACAGGGCAGCGGCAGACAGTGGCAATGGTGGGAGAAAGGTCAGTCACACGGCACAGTGCCATGGCCACCACGGATGCGTGGGCGGCTCTGCCGAGACCTGCCAGCTGTGCCAGGCTGACCATTGGCCTCATGGGGTGGCACAGATGTTCCCCCAGGGGTAACGCTGTGGGAACATGACCGTGTTCGCACAGGGGTCTGCAGCTCACAGAATATGCCTGTGCCTGGCGTGCATGGTATGCCCACAGCCGAACCCGGTGTTGACATGGAAGGTGTCACATGATGCTGGGAACGGGGGGTGGACATTGCACTGCGCGGTGTCTGCGGTGCATGGGCAAATAACTGGGTGCCCATTGTGGCCATGACACCTGTGAATGCATGTGTCTGCCTGTCAATGGCAGTGGTCACATCCTCCCGCAGCCAGTCCCTCCCTGCCAGGAGCAGACCATTGTCCCTGCTGCGCCGCTCCTCTGCTTGGCACAGGACCGCACTGAGTGTATCCACCGCCGTCACAAGCTGCAACTGCTGAGCCACTGAATCCTGGAGTATGCAGGTGTGCACATCTAAGAGGTCATCCGCCTGATCGGCATGCTGTCCCTCATGGTGTTTGTGGCTGTGCTGGGCAGCACCCCTTGAAGTCAGGCGCTGCACACCAGAACCATTCCTGGGCATGTCCACACGTGGCGCACTGACAATGCCCCCCGACACTGTCCCCCGTCCCCATTTTCCAACTGCTGGCACTGACTCTCCGGCCGCCGATCACCAGGGTTCACCGGTGCTGCTGCATTGGCCGCAACAGCCCCACTGGCCTGTATGCACCCAGTGCTGCCCTACTGGGGCATACAGGCACAGGCTGGGACTGTGATGTCACACAGGCCTCCACGGCAGCACCACCCACAGCTACGCCCATGCCGTTCCCTGCTGTGGGACCATCCTGTGTCCCACACGTATTACTGTCTGAGATGTGTGATCCGTCATCATCGGTGCCTGATGCGGCACCAGTCCGTGTCCCATCATGCTGGAGTCCATGGCCGCTGTCACACTGGGACACAAGCAGGGCCTCGTCCGCACCAGCACAACCATCTTCAGACTAGACAGACAGGCAGGTATGCGGTGGTACTGACCCTTGGACACCTGTGGAGGTGGATGGGCACTCCTCTGTGTCCAGGGCCTCGCCCACGGTGGACACACCCACCACCACTGACCTATGTAGATGCTCAGGGGCTGTAAGGGAACACAGTACCATTAATGTCTCTGCCTTACCCTGTGGCATTCCCCCCGCCTCCCACACAGTGTCAGCACAGGACCTACCATTCAGTGATGGGCTGCAACCCATCTGGAAGCCACCACCTGGAATGCCCTCTATGGCACAATGCCGCATGCTGCTGGCCGGTCACTCCTCCTGTGGCATCAGGCGTGGCACATCTGGCTGCCCACCACTGGTTGCAGCACGTGCTGCCGTGATGGCAACCACCTTGTCCTTAATTCTCCTCCTGTCCATGCCGACCTTTTTATATTCCTGCACGGACCACTGGTGGCTGCCATGCTGGTTCATGGCATGTTCAAACTCACCCCATGCTGCAGCACGGGCCTGTCGTGTTCCCCGCTGTCTGCTGAGCAGCGGTTCCCTGTCGAGGTATGCCTCGAACAGGGCATCTGTTTCCACCGGTGTGAAGTTGGGCCTCCTCTTCCTCCAACATCCCTGTTCCTCCTCTTCCTCACATTCGGTCATTATAGAGCCTGTGGGAATGACAGGTGTTACCTTTCAATGTGCAGTCCCATGCATCTCCCACACACCACAGTCCACACTTCCAAACAGCATGCAACCCACCACAATAGACTGCAATACCAGACTATGGCCTCTGCAGCCCCATGTCGCATTTATATAGGTCAAGACATGCAAATGGGTGAGGCGCAAATTTAAGTGGATGCTAATGCAGTAGCTGCGCCATGGACTTGCTGATGAGCTGATTTGCATATGCCAGCTGAATATCGCGCCGTCGCACCTTGCACAATTGTGCTGAGTGTGCTCAGGCACAGGTGCAGCTCTGCGACGTGCGCAGTAGGCACCGCATGGCGCATGCCTGGGGGGCTGACGCTGATGTCTGCTGCGCTGCTGACATGCTGAGTGTGGGAGGCAGTGCAGGGCACGGCCACCACTGTGTCAGTGGCGCTAGTGTGCTGTTCACATGTATGGCGTGCTTGCCCTGGAGCACTGTAGGCGCAGCGGTGCCACAGCACGGTAGGCCACTGCAGGGTGTCTCACACAGGCACCCAACCACGCTACACGCAGGGAGCACCAATCAAGCTGTAGCGGTCCATGCGTGAGAGACCCTTGACCCTGTGCTCGACCTTTGCCCCCTAGGCATCATGCGTCCGCATGGGTGCACCCCTAGTGCTCTGTTCGGTGACAGTGCAATGGGGAATAGCAGCGCTGTACCGCACAGCATCTGTACGTGGTGGACATGCGCTACAGAGTGCCATTTTGTCTCCAAACTGATGCAGAGATGGCAAGACGGAGGGCTGATGTTTGGAGCCAAGTGGAGCTGGCCAATTTGGTGACCATCGTGGAGCCCCACACTGGGGTCCTTTTTGGGAATGACCCCCTGGATAGGGCCAGAAGTGCCGTCTGGGAGGAGGTGGCGGTGGCACTGGAGGAGGCCACAGGACTCGCCCGGACGTCAGAGCAGTGTCGCCACTGATATGGGGACCTCCAGCTGAGGGACCTGGACAGGCTTGCCCACCTGCGGGCACGTGCCAGGTGAGGCACAGTGCCACGACCAGGTAGGTGCCCCAGTCATACACTGGTTGCATCCGTATGGGTATCATGTTGGGCATGTGTCTACCACATGGGGGGTGGGCCGTCCAGTGTGGACATTGGTGGTGGTAGTGGTGGGGTTGCGGCATGGCTGGGCTGTGCGGAATTGCACACACCCAGGGGTGGGGGGCCTTTGCTACTGGATTGTACTGATGTTCCCCTCTCCATGTTTGCACTCTAGGCCCTGAAGAGTGGCGCAGAACCCGTGAGGACTGCCACCACTGGGAGGATAGGGAAACTAGGCAGCAGCCATGGGCTACCTGTCCCAACATTGAACAGCGCTCGGATCAGGCCGATGAGGGTGAGTGCCTTTCTTCCAGGATATTCTGTGCATGCTGTGTTGCAGGGTAGGTGGCGGGGCATGGCCACCATCCATTGACACCACTGCCATGCACACCACACAGTACAGTCAGCACTGTCCTGTGGCACTGCATGTGTGGGTGTGCATCACTGGTGGTCCATGAGTGCACTGGGTACATGGCTTTGCCACTGCCTTCGCACCACATAGCCATGTCACTGTACAGCCACGGTGGTGCTGTGCAGGACTTGTGCAGTGGGTGTGTGCAGCAGACTGCATGGCTGTGTGCCCCTGGGTAGGCAGGTCATGTGGACACGATCACTGTAGGTGGTCGCACACCATCACAGGGTCGTGTCCCATGGCTGTATGCCATGCACAATGGGTGGGCTGCAGGGGGATGGACATTCACACCTATTGACTCTGCTCCCTTGTCCCAGGTGGATGGAGGATGATGCAGCTGGAGAGGGCCATGCAAGAGCTACTCCAACCTGCAAGGGCATCGTTGGAGGTTCTGCAGAGGTTGGACTGGCATGGTGTCCAGAGGCGTCGAAGCAGGAGGTGCCACAGGAGCGGGGACCGGGGCGGCCACTGAGACCTCCATGCCCTGAGTTCCACCCACCCCTGGACCCATCCTCACCCTTCTTCCCTCTCCCATTTGTTCCCCCTGCCCATTACCACCCCACCTGGTTGTGGTCCTCACCCCCAACTAATGTATATAGCTGTATATAGTTTTATTGTACCTTTGAATATACATTTGTTTTGTTATGCCTACTGTGGTGGTCTCTGATTTGCAGCGGGCTACAGGTGCTCAGCTGCAGTGGTGTGCATGGCATCAGGGGTGGTGCAGGCATGGGCGTGTGTGTGTGTCCGTAGGGGAAGCGCCTATGGTGTGGCGTAGCTATCAGTCACCGTTTGTGGTTTGTGTGTTGTTCTCTGTGCACTGGATGACTGTGTGCAGTGGTTCATGGTGCATGCACTGTGTCCATGGCACCCCTGTCAGACCGTCCATGGCCTGTGCAGCTGACATCCTTGCATGTCTGTGATCTGCACAATCTGCTGGCATGTCAGTGGTGGCTGTCCATGCTGGACAGACACTGTACCCAGCACAATGCCGGGTTGCCTCCTGTCACCGGTATGGTGCACGTCTGCCTCGGGTGGCACTGTGACCTCCGCTGTTGTTGTCCCACCTCCATGCTGTCGCTTGTGTCTGTTGAGGGGATGTGCTCCACTGTCTGTCACTTGTGCTCAACCGCATGCTGGTGGCGTACAGCTTCATGGTGCCTGCAGCGGGGTGGCTGGCACACCTGTGCCATGGAGGGGTGCTGGCCGTGTGTACATGACTGCCGTGGCCACACGCCAGTGGCTTGGTTGACCCACTACTGTGTCCCTGTGTTGGTGTGCCCTTGGGTATGGGTGGGTGTTTGTCCATGCACTGTGTTGCATCCTGCGTGCTGTATGGGTGTCTGCACTGGCTGTTGTGGCCAGTGCTGGGATGGGGTGTGTCCTTGGGAGGGTATGCAGGGTGCTGTACTGCTGGTGATGGGGTCCGGGGCATGCCCTGTCACATGTGGGGTACCTTGTGTGCTGACGCATGGTCAGTCTCTCAGCTGTACCTCGGGGGCGGACGTGCAGGGTGGCACTGTGTATACACTTATTGCATCACTGTCTGCTGCTGCCCACTGCAGGGTGCTCATGATGGGGCTGCCTTGCATGGCTCCGTGGTGTACAGGGTTGCATTGTCACAGTGGGAGTGGTGGCATGCATGGGGTGTACTGCACTACTCCTGGGCAGGGTGTATGGGGATCGTGGTGCAGGGTGTGCTCTGCATTGGTGGGATGGTGTGGCACGGGGTCACTGGATATCCTTGTATGCCGGTCACAGCTTGCCAGGGGGTGTGCTGGGGCACCATGCCCAGGCTGTGGGATTGTTGCTGATGTCCATGGGCCGGTGGTTCTTCCAGCTCTCCTCAGGTTGTGCGGTGCATGGGGTGTGGGGGGTGATGTCTGTTCTGCTGTGTGCTCCTCTGCCCATCTCTACCATGGGTGGTGGACCCCTGCATCCTGTCCCTATGCATCCCTGGTTGTGCTGATGTGCTGCTACCCTGCTCCACTGAGCATCCCTGGTTGTGCTATTGCACATCAGACCTGCGTCACTGCGCATCCCTGGTTGCACTATGGCACAGTTGGCATGATATTCAGTCATGTGCTGCAGGCGCATCTTGACCTGCGCAGTGTTTGAATATTGCACGTGTTGCGCATGGGCGCAGTGGACTTGCGCCTGCTCCTGCTATTGCGCTACTTTGTGGTGCAGTTTGAATATCTGGGCCCATGTGTTCTGTGTTGTGTGTGCAGTGTTGCGTGCGTCAAATACAATACACCTTTTAAAATTTGTGACACAGATCAGTGTAAGTGCAACTAAGCACAGCAGTGTGAACCAGTTATCCACTGCAGCTGCCTGATTTTGTACTGCGATCGTGTTCTCTGTTCTTAGTGTTGCTGCTTGTAGTGCCATAAAAATCAGCACTGTCTGTATTCGGTGCACCCCAAGTTGAAAAGGTATTTTTTACCAGACTGGATTGTTTTTGTGACCCCATCAGCACCACTGGTTACTGAAGTTGTTTTAATTCTGTGACAGTGTCACAACACAGTAGTCCCTTATCTGTTGCTGAAGCCACAGTTGTTTATTTTGCTTCACATCCAGCTAGTGAGTAGTGACCCTCCAGTCAGAAAGTGAACGTATCAAAATCTGAATTTGGTAATAATATTTGTGGTTGATCCCCCAAAATGCCTGCAAAGAGACGTACAAGTAAAGCTGTTTCTGGCCATGGCAATGTTGGCAGTAAGAGGGTCTGTGGGCGTGGTAGTAGTACACAGACGGAGAAGTGCATTGGTGATGTGAGGAAAGGTATTTCTCCTGCTATGTTTTTTACAGCCCAATCAGTAGCTTCACTGATAGTTGGAGGAGATGACGTTTTCCCAGCCGGTGATGTTAGTGTTACTGGTGTTAGTGGTGGTGGAGGTAGTATTAGCATTGTTGCGTCAAGTTCTAATTCCAACCAGTGTACCGTATCCAAACATATTGAGTGTGAAGCAGTGCAAGTGAGTGACAGCGTAGATGATGTCATACTTCCCAGTAACATCCCATTAACTGAACCTGATTCTAATGATCATGTCAACGATAGCATACAATGTGATATTCCCTCCACCGTGGCACTTAACGTCACTCATTTTCCATGCAACAGTGATTCACAGTGTGGTGAAATATATCAGGTGATGGTGGTGTAGATGCTGATGATGAATGTGATGATGCTGATGATGATGATGTTGCTGTTGTTGCAACATGCAGTCCACATGTTAGCATCCAAGCAGAAGATGTGGATGTGTGTGACAGTGACGTTGGTGAATATGATGATGATTTAATTGACCCCAGTTGGGAACCGGAGAAAAAGAAATTAAAAGTGGCTGTGTCTGAAATTTCTGAATCTGTTTGCAGGAACTCCCCCCCCCCCCGTAAAAACTTGTGATTTACCGGTTTTAGTGGGTGATGATGATGATGAAGACCTAGTACTCAATATGATAGGTAGTCGTGGTGGTCGGTTGCAGTCCAGGTGTGCAGTGCCAGAAACATCACATGCCCTCCCCCACTTCAGTGCTTAAAATAACAGACTTAAATAAGCCACATCATCATGGACATGTTAAAAGCAGAGCATCACAGTTCCTTGTTTGGGATATTTTTGTTCAAGATGCAAATGATGATTCAGTTGCAATCTGCCAGGTTTGCCATGTGCGTGTGAGTCGAGGTAAAAAAGGGAGCCATCTTGGGACAGGAGGACAGCATACGCATCCTAAGAATAGGCACATGGCACTGTGGACCCAGCACAAGCTGGCAGCTAATACCAGACTTGGGCGTTCACCCGTATCACCAGCAGCAACCATAGCCAGCATGTTATCCCCTTCCATGACTGTTAAGCCCAGTAGGAAATTAAACTTGTGCAGTACTGAGGTATTAAGAGCAGCGGATTACTACAGGCATGATGAGGTGGAGGACCATAATGACTTTGAAATGTTGTCCAGTGCTGGTGAGAGCAGCAGTTTTTGTGGTGGTGGTGGTGGTGGTGAACGCAGTATGTCTAGCGCAAGTGGTACATCAACCCCGGTTGGCAAATCTGGAAAATAACATCATTTCTGGGTTTGTCATCATCACCTGTGCAACTGTCTTCATCAAACGTCCACACTCCACCCCCTGCCAATGCCATTCATCACATAGCACAATCATTTGTGACCAATAACACACACACCCTGTAAAACGTTTAAGTCAGCCTATGCTACAGAGTGTTTTTACGCATAAGCTGAAGTACCCCCCCAATCATACAGTGTCACATGAACTTAATGCTGCTGCTGCAGCAGAAATGCTGGCAATCGATCTTTTGCCCTTCTCCTTTGTGGAGAATTCTGGATTCCAGCGGTTTGCTGCCCGTGCCTGTCTAAAATGGAAAGTCCCATCCAGGACATACTTTTCTACCCGTGCTGTTCCCGAGTTGTTCCACACTGTCTCAGACTCAGTAAGACATGCCCTTCAATGTTCCTCCTCTCCATTCATGCATTTAAGTATGGATATGTGGACAAGTGGCAAAACAGTGGGGAGTTCGTATCTGTGTATAACTGTACACTGGGTGCAGGTGCCGGGGGTTGTTTGTGATGCTGGTAGTGTGAATAATCAGTGCAGGAAGGTGGATTGTCACGGTAGCAATCTTCCTGGAATTCGCCAGCATGCAACAATTGCTATGCACGGTGTGATCTGTTCACACACTGGTAAGAACATGTTGGACATGGTACTGACTGAAATTGACAGATGGCTAAACCCTCTGTCCCTGAGAGCTGGGTTCATAGCAAGTGACAATGGGTCATATGTGGTGAAATGCATCATGAATGGTGTTTTTTTCATGTTCCATGCATGGCCCACTGTTTAAATCTTGTGGTTCAGGAGTTTCTGCAGCACCCTGACATAAAGGAAATGCTGACCATTGCACGACGTATCTGCTCTCACTTTTCAAGATCTGGAAAGGCCCGTGACCAACTGAGGCAGTTGCAGATACAAAACAGCCTGCCTCAGCACCGCCTGAAGCTGGAAGTTGTCACCCTATGGAACTCCACGTTATACATGGCAGAGAGGTTGTATGAACAATACAAAGCCATCACAGAATATCTTGTTATGCACACTAGCCGTGACAGTTCTGGGGCCTCCATGTCTATGACAACTGAACAGTGGCACCTCATGGACTCTGTAATAGCAATTTTGCTGCCTTTTGAACATGCCACACAGGCAGTGAGTGGCAAGTCTGCCTCCATTAGCCAATCAATTCCACTGCTGTGGGTGCTGAGGCAGACATTGGTGAATGTACAGCATAGCCTTGATGTTGCGGAGATGGTGGTAGCAGTATGTTGCTGCAACACATGCTGACAGTATTCGACCAGAATCATCACATTGTGAGCATTCAGCGTGGTGACAACTTTGCCATGGCAACAATGCTGGACCCACGATACAAACATGGAATTGCATCAGTACTGGAGGGAGGGCCTGAACAGGTGAAAATATCAGTGGTCAACTGGTTCGCTTGGTTCATGGGGCACAGAAGTCCACGTGCAAGGTTTGCAAACCTCAGCAGCATAATCCAGCTGAAGGTGTAGCTGGAGGACCAGCAAGCATATCATGCAAGGTAAGGAACTGTAGTTCCTGGTGGTCTGTCATCAAAGTGGTTGGCGTCAACCTGCTTTGGGAGGCTTTGTCCCAAGTGGGTATTTGTGACATCAATGATTCCGGGGAACAGGCTGATGCATCAACAATCGGACTTAGTGCGGCACAGAGAATGGTTGAGTCATATTTGTCTGAAAACAGGCATCTGACAATAAGTGAAGATCCTCTTATGTACTGGAGTGGAAAGGTCAGTGAATGGCCAGAGCTGATTGCAGTGGCACTGAAGTACCTCATATGCCCACCCTCCAGTGTAAGTGTTGAGAGGGTATTCAGTTCAGCAGGTGCAATGGTCAGGGATCGTCGGACAAACCAGTCTCCTGCAAATGTTGGTTTGCTAACATTCATTAAAATGAATGAGAGGCACATACCAACACAGACTGCAACCTTGGTATTCATACCCCGGCCTAGTCATGGTGGTCTTGCTGATGTGGAAATGGAGCATCCTGGTGGCACTGGCAGTGGCTGCCTGAAACAGCCTACCACTTACGTAGATGATGACACAATGGAGAAAGAATTTTCCAGTGGTCAGACTTCAGACATCGATGACTGTGAGGGCAGTTTTCTTTATGAGGATGATAATGTGGTTAATGTTGGCAGGTTTTAACTGCAGTATTTAAAAGGTGGTGTGCCCCCCCCACCCCAGACCACCACCACCAGGACTAATGTTATCCAAGTCTGCTGCTACCATAAGTCTGTCTGCCCACCCCGAACCACCACCACCGGAACTGATGTTATCCAACTCTGCTGCCACCATGAGGCTGTCTGCCCACCCCGGACCACCACCACCGGGACTGATGTTATCCAGCTTTGCTGCCACCATGAGTCTGTCTGCCCACCCTGGACCACCACCACCACCGGGACTGATGTTATCCAACTCTGCTGCCACCATGAGTCTGTCTGCCCACCCCGGACCACCACCACCTGGACTGATGTTATCCAAGTCTGCTGCCACCATGAGTCTGTCTGCCCACCACGGACCACCAGTCTACCAGTGCACCCACCACCACCAGCTTCTTAATATTTAAACCATAAAGTGGGTATGTGCACTCATGTTTGTTATGCTGCCTCACTTCCTTAAGTTGTCTGTTTTGCTTTCTCTAGCTTTTCAGAGCCGCAGTGGCAAAACACATACAGTACACTTATTTTGTTTCTTTTACAGGAGAACAAAAACAGGCTCCATCGCTAATATTACTCGTTGGGAAAGATGCTGTAGCTATACCGTACAGAGAGGAATTGATGTACTGTAATGTACATGTGAAATCCATTCTGGTAAGTATGAAGATTTTATTTCATCCATTTCATTGCTTTGTAAAGACTGCTGCAAATATTGCAAACAACAGGTTGTCTTAGTAGTTAACAAGATGTGTCTCTGAAATGTAACTTAGTTGACAATAGGGATTGAGATTTGAGAACCAGGGAGGGACACATAATAATGAAGTTGTAACTTTTAAGAAGTTATTCATTTCTTTTTTTAGGAAAATTCTTGATACTTTGTTGTTCTGTCAAAGTGGCCTTGTCCAAAGAAGTTCGTCAACATGATCAGGCACACCCTTCCCCGACCTGAGCTTGGGCACACATGCAACACGCAGAAGTTGTTTCATTCAATGACCATGACCATCATTAACAACCGGACTCCAGAAGGATGCAGATTAAATCTGTGAAGAAGTAACAAAATAAGAAACCATTACAGACAAAACTGAAAATATGACCCCCCCCCCAGAAAAAAAGAAATACTTACCTTCTTGTGCTTGAGAGTTATCCATTTCCATTTACGTGCAAACAATTCTCATTCAGCACTGGACGGTGCACAGCAACAGTTCGGAGACGGAGTCACCCGTGTGTGATGCAGAACAATAGCATGAATACATGTCCATGTCAAGTTCAACCCCCCTCATCATCAACTACAAAATACACAACCATATATCTATATATATCTACTCACCAAGGCTACTATTACTGTACATCCAAAGGGCACCTTTCAATTCAGTTGAGATGATCATTTTTCACTTTTCTGCACACAAGGAGGATGCATTCTGGGCCTGCAGAAAAAATCTGGGGACTCTGTGCCACTTTTGTGTGCATGACTGAGTGCACCATTAATTCTGGGGGACTTTGTACATGCTGAAACAGTCTTATTTCACTGTGTTACCACTTGTCAATTTTCTGGACACATGGAGGATGCATTCTGGGGCTGCAGAAAAAATCTGGGTACTCTGTGCCACTTTTGTGCTCATGACTGAGTGCGCCATAAATTCTGGGGGACTTTGTACATGCTGAAACAGTCTCATTTCACTGTGTTACCACTAGTCAATTTTCTGGACACATGGAGGATGCATTCTGGGCCTGCTGAAGAAATCTGGGGACTCTGTGCCACTTTTGTGCGCATGACTGAGTGCACCATAAATTCTGGGGGACTTTGTATGTGCTGAAACAGTCTCATTTCACTGTGTTACCACTAGTTAATTTTCTGGACACATGGAGGATACATTCTGGGGCTGCAGAAAAAATCTGGGGACTCTGTGCCACTGTTGTGCGCATGACTGAGTGCGCCATAAATTCTGGGGGACTTTGTATGTGCTGAAACAGTCTCATTTCACTGTGTTACCACTTGTCAATTTTCTGGACACATGGAGGATGCATTCTGGGCCTGCAGAAAAAATCTGGGGACTCTGTGCCACTTTTGTGCGCATGACTGAGTGCGCCATTAATTCTGGGGGACTTTGTATGTGCTGAAACAGTGTCATTTCACTGTGTTACCACTTGTCAATTTTCTGGACACATAGAGGATGCATTTCTGGGGCTGCATCATGGGGGGAGTGGTACTGATGACCAAGCAGAAAAGAGACCTTGGGATAATCATACCTCATGACTTAAAGGTGGCCAAATAGTGTGACAAGGTGGTGAGGAGAGCTAGTGAGATGGTAGCCTACAAAGGGAGGGGTATCACCAGCAGAAAGATGGAGGCAGGGATACCATTGTATAAATCATTGGTGAGACCTCACCTAGAGCACTGTGTCCAGTTCTGGAGACCACATCTCTGGAAGGACATAGACGGAGTAGAGGTGATCCAGAAGAGGGCAACTAAAATGGTGCAGGGTCTACATAAAAAGCCCTATGTAGAGAGGCTAAATGAACTCAGTATGTACACCCTGGAGGAAAGCAGGGAGAGGGAGGATATGATAGAGACTTTCAGGTACCTCAGTTATATAAATATGGTACAAGAGGGAAGCATTTTTCAGAAAACATGATGCTCAAGAACAAGGGGTCATGCTATGAAACTGGGGGGTGAATTCAGAGGAAACGTGAGGAAGTACTTCACAGAAAGAGTGGTGGATGCATGGAACAGCTTCCTAGCAGAGGTAGTAGGGATTAAAACTGTAACAGGATTCAAAAATGGATGGGATAGGCATAAGGGAACCTTATTGGTTGGGAAAGGGAGGGTAAAGCCGGTGACCAAGTAGGGTCTGCAATATCACAGTAGGTAGGGAAAATTGGAAGACTAGGTGGGCCAAGTGATCCTTATCTGCCATGAATTTCTATGTTTCTATGTTTACATTTAGCCTTTTGTAGCAGTCCTGTATTGCTGTTTGTTTAAAGCAGCAGTGCAATAAAAAATGTTATTACCAAAAAGCTAGTTTCAGCTACAATTAATACAAATATTAGCATACCTCTGAAATGTACTTGTTTAGGGCCTCCAATGCTGTACACCATAAGGATTTTTTTAATTTTCTCCATCCTAACCCTTGCCAGGTCTACAGTGCTATTTCTATACAAAATGTGGTTGGCATCTTTTTTTTTTCTTGAGAAAAGAGCTAAATTGAAATATTAATAAAATAGTCAAAGTTTGGTGAAATTAGAAGAGTGTACAACTAAACAAAGCTAGAAGATGCCTGAGATCTTTTATGGTGAAAAAGGTAGGGTCACTTTCATTGACTAATTCTGTTACAGTGCTGCTTTAATAGCAAGGGAAGTGGTTATCTACTAAGTTCAAAGGCTGTTAAGCGGTGGGACATGAAGCCTTTGTCTTTATTGAGGCCAGACTCCAGGGTGCTAAAAGTCTGCATAAATTTGAACACTGAGGCCTTCCTCTCTATTTTCTGCAGTGGCCCTTTAAGACTGCCATGAACATGTTACCTAAACCATGTTCCTAACTGGAGAAATGCCCATTTACAGGTGTGTCTATGATCTGGTGCTTGATATTGTAACTGTGCAGGCTCACTTGCTTCCTAAGAGTCTTTCCCTTTACCCCCACATAAAGATTTACGTTGGGGCATTTTGAGCACATGATCAGTTATACAGTATTAACAGAACATCAGCTGAATGATCCCTGGATTTTGTATTCCTATTTCTTGTGAGGAATGAGGATTGCATCTAACCCACTCCGCACAATCTGTAGCAACCTCAAACAACAGGAATTCATCTATGATGTCTTACAAAAGTGCATCAGTCCACACAAGAGTGTGCTTCCCAGAAGATAAAACGTTATGCTAATTTTAGAACTTTGAATGCAAGTTCAAACTCTGCTGGGGTCACACTCCCCCTACTGACTCAACATCAGATTTGTTTTTCCACTGAAGAGAACAGTTGCCCTGAAGTCATCTCCAGCTTCTGGTCATCCTTTTTCTTTATTTTATTACAAGCATTGCTGTTTCTAGCTTAAAAATTAGGTTTATGAATACTCTGTATCATTTATTTATTCTATTTTAAAAGTTTCACCAGGAAAGATATGTTGAGCTGCTAACAGCTGGTTTCCAGATGTGTCCTCGGGGTAAGGGTTGTGGAAAATCATATATAGTGACTATAATATATCAAGAAGCATAATTTAACATCGAATACAACATTATAACAGATTAATGTAATAGAGAAAAAAGAAACAGAGTGCCAGGGAAAAACTATTGGGGGGAGGAAAAGAGTCACGGACAGTTGCAGCAGGGAGAAAAAATAGTCATGAAGGACAGACATTAAAGAGAAAGCAGATGATGGAGAGTGAATTGACAAGGGAAAGGAGGACCAGAGTTTAGGAAAATGGTACAAGAAAGCAGACTGACCAACAGTAGACTTTCTAGAAGGAATAATTAAGGAATGAAAAGTATTACAGTACTGCATAGAGGGTTATAGGAAGTGCAGGGAGAGGATAAGAGAGAAGTAAGTTTGGAGGGAAGGTAATCAAACTAGTATTTTGTTATAAAGGAGACACAATGGAAAGGCACCTGGCATCAAGAGAGGGGCATGAAAAGGCAGAGTACAGTGAGCAGAGGTGAGTATGAGGAGAACAATCTAAAGCAAAATGATAAAAAGAGTAAAAGAGAGGGCCCAGTCTGGTAAGGGAGTATTTGGGAGCTCCACTATAGACTATGTCACCATAATCAAAAATAGACAGTTCTGCCAGAGTCAGCCTCTCATTGGAATCGTATCTGGAAAGCTCTTTATAGATATGTTTCCCAAGACAGACTCTGTCTTCCCAGTTTCATATTCTTCATAACCTATATTATACTCCTATCAAATTAGCCTAGATGGGACTCAGCTCATCAATTACCTGTGTTAGATGTGACCTCGAAGATAGTATTCTGTTGCATCTTTTTTGGTCATGTAACAAAGTGTCCCCTCTCTGGCAGATTATACAAGACAGAGCTAACCCGTTATTAGGTTTATCGGGAATGTTTACCACTGAGGTTTGCATTCTTGGGGATTATAGTTCTATAATGGTCAAGGAGTGGAAACATTACATTGCTTTGATCTTCTTGACAGTCAAAAAACTGGTTCTCCGACACTGGCTATATCAAGTCTCCCTTTCTTATCAGGAATGGTTGCAGGAACTTTCCTTTTTTTTCTGGATGGAAAAGATGATCGTCAGCCTCAAATACCAAATGCCCCATTTAACAAAATCTGGGGCAAGTTCTGTACTCTTTATTTAGATTGCTCACCAGTTGATTCCTCTCCTCGTTCTTAGTCCTTCCTCCTGTTCTCAGTTTTGTAACTTCACTCATTTTCCCTTCCTTTTGTGCACAATCCGTGGCAGGTGGGAGGGTGTTGGGTGGTGGGGTTGGGCGGGTGGGAGGGTGGTGGTGGGGGTGTACCTTTTTCCTTTCTGGCTGGTTGATATGTTGTGTACTGGTTCTTCTATTGTTGTCGGTTGGTTGTGCTTGCTATTCTGTACCTTTTTAACAATCAATAAAGCATTTTAAATAAAAAAAAAAATAGGCAGAATCATCTTTAAAACAATCTCTCAATGGACCGTAAATGGGATACCACTTTATTCCTGTACAATGCACCAAGCTTGGGGTGGACTTTTTGGTGAATGGCATCAATATGCATCGAGAATTCAAGATAATGGTCAAGCCATACCTCAGGGTACGTAATAGAGGATACATCCTCAATAATAGCACCATTAAGGGTGCAAAATGAAAGGAGAGGGGCTGAGTCTGGAAAGCCTCTGATGGGTGCCAAAAATGATGAGAAAAAGTCAGTTAGTCTGAAACCAGCACTAAATATTGTCAAAATCCAGCTCGAGTTGTGAGGTAAAACCTTGGGAAGAGGTGCCAGGTGCAAAAATAACTGTATCATCAGAACACTTATGAAACTGATGCAGAGGAACAGACAGAGAGGAGGTCATTCAAGAATATGAAAAAGAGACTAGGACCCAGGACAGACCCTTGAGGGACACCGGAACAGATAGGGAGTAGCAATAAAATGGTGCTTCCTAACCAGACAACTTGGGATCTTCCCTCAAGGTAAGAAAGAAACCAGCTGACTGCAAAGTCAGAAAATCTTGCTGCTTTAAGCTTGTCCAGAAGGAGAGGATGTGCCACTGTGTCAAAAGCTTTATCAAGATCAACAAATATGCAGACGTGATCAGAGCCTGATCCGTATCTGTGAGGATGGAGTCAGTATGCTGAAGGAGGGAAATGGAAGTGGAGTGGGATTTCCTAAAACCTGACTGAAAGGGGGTGAAGAAGGAGGAGGAGTCAAAGAAGGGAGACAGTTGTGATAGTACACAGTGTTCCTGTAACTTAGCTAAGGTAGGAAGGAAGGAAACAGGATGGTAGTTACCAGGAGAAGAGGGATCACTACCTTTAGGGTTAGGAATGACAGTAGCCTGCTTCCAAGCATCAGGAACAGTAGCAGATGAAAAAGTAAGGTTTAGAAGCAGGGGAATAGGCAGAGCCATGGTAGGGGCTGAGAGCAGTAGAAGTTTGGGATCAAGGCCATCAGGGCTACCACACTGGCATTAGTTAGGGTGTTTATAATTTTATATTTTCAGCCATTTCTCTGGTTCCTGATCAGTTCCAGGAACTGGAGAAGGGCTCTTTACATTTGCCTAAGGGAACTGAATGGTTTTTGAATGAAAACTTTAAATCACTTTCATTTTAATTTAATTTAAAAGTGGTTTAGACATGCTTGATTTAAAATGTTACTAGTTAGACTGCTTTTGTGATTTAGGAACCAAGTATTGAAGTAATTCAGTGGTGAGCACCCAAACGTATACCATTACTGTGCACCACACATCATTGCGCAGTAGCGGTATACATGTTATTCAATGGGTACCACATTTGCGTGGTAGCGGTATACTGTGCTACCAGTATACTTTTGCATGAACATCACTGTAGGTCCTCTAAGCATTTGGCATGACTGATAGGCCTAAACAGATAAAAGGTCCACAAGTTTTAAAAATTTTGTTTCTTGCTTTCAGCTCCTGGTAAACGCAGATTGCCACAAGCTGTTTGAAGTGCCTGGGTGCAGATCACGATTTTACTAACTGTGAACTTTGTAAACGTTTTGCCCTAAACACCCTCCAAAAAAAGGCTTTAAACAGGGAAGAATGTATGGCTTCTCAGTGTGCCTGAATGTCAACAAAGCACAATAAAGGCTCCGTGAGACTTCTTAATGATGGTGGAAAGCATGCATCAGATGTTTTTTCTCCTCATAAGCAGCAGTCCCTGTCAAAGGGGACAGGCAAAAAAATAAAGCTACTCAGCCATCAGAAAAGCATGGAAAACATGGTAAAGATATCAGTGTCCAAAAGGGGAACCTTGATTCTGGTGATGGCAAAAACACAAAGAAAAGGGTCTCAGAGCAAGTACTGGAATCAGTACGTTGTAAGAAGAAAGCAAAACGAAAAACATATCCTTGCCACTTCTCCAGTGAGGGAAAAGAAGGCAGTGGAACAGAATCAAATGCCCTCAAAAGAGGGCATTACAAAAGTATGTCAGTTTTTCCAGGCCTTTCAGGCGTTGGGAAATTTATTTAATGTGCATGCCTCCCTCCCCAGGCTCCAGTTTCAGACCACTTGGCTGTAGAGGAGGGGATATGTATTATGAAGAGGAGGAGGAAGGCAAACCTATAAGCACCAGATGCTTCTCCTGATCAGGAGTTTGGTTCCCCCTCAGGTTTATAGAAGATTACACCACTTACTCTTTTTTAATTAAACAAACGGTAAACACCCTCAAAATCCTCTCTCATGATATAGAGGAAGATGAAGAGGAAGTGGTGTCCATGGACATGATTGGTCTAGCCCCTACAAGGAGACTATTAGTTCCCATCCACAAATCCCTCCAAAAGACCACATCAGAAATCATGTCAACACCTAATTCAACCGCTGGCATTGATAAGAAATCTGAATAAAATAACCATAGAAACATAGACAATAATGGCAGAAAAAGACCAACGGTCCATCCAGTGTGTATCAGGCAGATGGGAAGGGGGTACAGTAGAATACCTGTATACCCACCCTGATCATGAAGGCATGGTACAGGCAGATGCTTGTGAGAAGGCCAATATGCCCCTATCTTCACAGTCTTCTGAAAAGGATTTCGGGAAACTGGATACTATGGTCACAAAAGTATAGGCAACAGCTTTCTTGCTCTTAAGGCAGGCAGCTTATTTGGCCTATACAGCTCAGTACCAGAAAGCTCTATGAAATGCAGTGCAGGCACTGACTGATGAAGTGGATGATGGGGTGGCAGAGAACCTGGCTACCACAGCAAAGTCAGCCACTAAATACCAGTTTCACCTGGCTGTAGATACCAGTTAAGTTTCTTAAGTACTTAGGTAAAAAGGGACGGATGTACACCAGAGGTGCTTCTAGTCGCCCCCCCCACACGCACACACTATACAGTGGATATCCACTTATCTTCCCATGTGTCCATCAGAGCATCTAACCACTTTTTAAAGCTGTGTACATTTAGTGAATTGACAGTAGTTTGGGGTAAACTATTCCAGTGCTTAACCACTCTCTGTGTGTAATAGAAAATTCTCTTGTTAGTCTCGTATGGCCTTCCCTGTAACTGTTTGTTGTAAATTCTAGTATTATACCAAGTATCCTGGAAGGCAAAACCAAAATCTGGCTTTAGTTCTTCATTTTTTATTAGATCATACAATAGGATAAGATCTCCTCTTAAACGTCTTCTTTCAAGACTATGCAGACCCAGTCGTGTTAGTCTAATTTTGTAATGTAAGGTGTCACATCCATGAATAATTGTTGTAAATCTTCTTTGTACTTTCTCCACACTTTGTATGTCACCCCTCAGGTATGGTGACCAGAACTGGGAGCAATAGTCCGGACGTGGTCTAGCCAGGGATCTATATGGGGGAAATATGACCTCACTCCATCTGCACACAAAATTTCTTTTAAGATATCCTAAGATTCTTTGTGCTTTTGCCACAGCCATGGAACTATTTGATTTAAAATAAATTTTTGATTGGATTATGACACCCAGGTCTCTTCCTCTGGTGATGGATTTTAACTTGATGACCCCGAGATGGCAGGTGGCACAAATATTTTTGATGCCCATATGAATCGCCACACATTTATCGGGGTTAAACTGCACACCCCATGTTGTTGCCCAGTGGGTAAGGGTATCCCAATCAGCTTGCATCATTGCAGTTTCATCTTGACTGCTGGCTCTGCCTCCAATTTTGGTGTCATCATCAAATGTATTTACTAGAATGTTTAATTCATAGTGCAAGTCACTGATGTAGATGTTGAAGAGCAGGGGACCCAACACTGAGCCCTGCAGTACACTGCTCATCACGGTGACGTAATCAGATACAGCACCTCTGACCCTTGCTCTCTGTCTTCTCCCTGTTAACCAGTGACAAACCCATCATACCACACTGCTGTCAATATTTAGATTATTTAACTTGGAGATCTGATTATGAGGTACTCTGTCAAAAGCCTTATTTAGATTTAAATAGATTACATCACAGGGGACATTTTGATCAAGAAGATCACTAATTGGGTCATAAAAAGATATGAGGTTAGTCACACAAGAGCATCCTCTGATGAAGCCATGTTGTGTCCTGTCTAACAGCCCTTTATTGTTTGTACTTTCCAGAATATGGCCTTTTAGTATTGTTTCCATAATTGTACCCAAGATGGATGCAAGCTAATGGATATATGGTTATTAATCAGTTGCTTGTGCCCCTTCTTAAATAAGGGGGTAACTATAGCTTCTTTCCAGTTGTTTGGTACAAGGCTTGTATACAGTGAAGTGATGAATATAGCACTCACTGGCTTAAAAATTACATGTGCTGAGTTCTTAATCATCGTAGAATGAATGTTATCTATGCCTGGTGCTTTATTGGGGCTATCCTGTGCAACTTCTTCTTAACTTTGTCTGGTGAAAATAAAGCTGTGGCCAATTATATGTTATCA
Source organism: Neoceratodus forsteri (assembly GCA_016271365.2). NCBI lineage: Eukaryota > Metazoa > Chordata > Ceratodontiformes > Ceratodontidae > Neoceratodus > Neoceratodus forsteri. Next base: position 1,645,957,555 of record CM057455.1, on the reverse strand, counting down.
TTTACATTTGGAATGGATTTAGTTCCCTAGGAGTCTGAGAAATTTAAGGAGGCAGCAAAAAACTTATTAAACTGATCTGCTATATCATCTGGTTTATCTGTCAATGTACTATTTATTTCTAAGGGTCCTACAACTGTCTCTCTGCCTTTTAAGAAGTTAATGTATGCATAAAATGTCCTAGAGTTTGCTTTGTTACAGGCTAATGATAATTCACACTTTTGCTTACTTTTTTTTAATGGCTAACCTACGACTTTTAAGATTTTCTTCTATTTCTCATAATTGATTTCCTTTGAACTAGCCTTACATATTTTATATGATCTCATTTGCTTAATTATTTTTTTTTTGCTTAATAGCAGTTGTCAGCTATTTTGGTCCACCCTGCTGTGTTGGGCTTTTTTTCTTTTAGGTACCCATTTTTCTTGTAACTCAGTTAATTCGTCTTTAAAAATTGACCATATTTCAACTGCTGAGTTTTTCTCAAAGTCATTTTCCAAGCCCAATTTACAATTTCCTGGCCATAGCTAAAACAATTAGCCTTTCCGTAGTCAGAGTAAACTATATCACCTGATGTATCAAGTAACCTATGAAGAATGGTAACTCACAGGATATAAAGGTCATTATTACCCAATGGTTCCATAACATTGCAGTGTATCACATGATTCTTAATATTGGTTAAGACTAGATCCAAAAGATTTATTCCCCTGGTTGGTTCAGTCAACAGTTGTTCTAATTCACATTAATTTGCTTTATCCAGCAAGTCAGTTCCCAAGTAACTAGTTGAGGTTTTAGTGTCTCCAGTTTATCGATGTTATATTAAAATATATTAATATCTATTCACTGGAGGAAAGAAGGGAGAGGGGAGATATGATAGAGACTTTGAAGTATCTTAGGGGAATAAACAGGGTACAGGTGGAAAGCATATTTCAGAGAAAACTCTGCATAGGAACAAGGGGGCATGATATGATGCTGAAGGGTGGAAGGTTCAGGGGTAATGTTAGGAAGTACTTTTTCACTGACAGGATGGTGGAGCCATGGAGTGGCCTTCCAGTCGAAGTGGTGGGTGTGAAAACAATATGAGGGTTTAAGAGTGCATGGGATAGACATAAAGGTACCCTGGAGATATGCAGAGCAGGAGAGCTGCAGATCAAATAGGATCTGGGGCTGCATCAGTGAGTTTGGAAATGGATAGACTAGGTGGGCTGTATGGTCCTTATCTGCTGACTGATTCTATGTTTCTATGTTAAAATCACCAAGAACAATAACGTCCTTGTTAGTTAGACACCTGTCGTGAATCATCTGTAGGAGCTTAGAATTATAATCATGATTTGAGTCTGGTTGCCTGTAGCATGTTCCAATAGTTATGGGCTTGGGTTTACCCTCTATCTCAGGCCAAATAAATTTGATTTGAGTGTCCTCATCCACATCAGTTGTAGGCAGGAGCCTGCTTCTCAATATGTTGCTTACAAAGACCGCAACATCTCCACCTCTCTTCCCCTTATGATTTAATTTATACAGAGTAAAACCCTTTAGTTGTTGCCCCCAATCATGTGAATCCTGTCACCATGTTTCTGTGATAGCAAATATGTCATACTGATGCTCAATTAGTTGTGTTGCTACTAGGTCCATTTTATTATTTAAACTCCAGGCATTTATAGGGAGGATGTTTGTGTTTGACCTATGAATCTTAAAAGATTCTTTTATCGTAGTAGGGTGTACCAACCTATTTGTGTTATTTGATTTAGAAGAGCCAAGAGGAGACATGCATCTCTCCACCATCTAGTTTAAATTATGTTTGATATCTGTTAGGAGTCTATTGCCCATGACTGCTGCACCCATTCTATTTAAATGCAATCCATACCTTCTATAAATGTCTCTATACTCATTAAAGGTTTGCCAGTGTCTTACAAATTTAAAACCTTCTTGTGCTGCAAAAGCCTGTAGCTATTTATTGTGTCTGGAAATTTCCATTTTCATCCAAAAATCCTCTTTTTGAGATGGCAGGACTTCATGGAAAATGGCCTTGGCATTTTAAATCTCTCAGGATTTTACCCATAATTGTAATTTCTTGGACTATCCCGTACTCAGCTGTTTTGCCTAAATTGTTAATGCCAGCATGTATGACAACTACAGGTGGTAGTTCCTGGTTTCTAATTAGTCTTTTTAGGTTATGTCTTATATTCTTTAAGCGTGCTTCTGGTAGACACGTGACTAATATTGTGCAGAATTTTCAAATTCCGGCAGAGCAAAATTCTGCCGAATGTTCAAAATTCCACTGAAATTCTGCCTGAAACAGAATGGCGGAATGCCTCAGCACAAAACTGTTGTGGAATAATTTTCCATGGAAAAATACTGTTCCGCAGATTATTATTCTGCTGATCACAGTAGGCGGAATCCTGCAGTTGAACAAGCAATTCTGCATAGCACTACATGTGACTTGTGTATTTTCCCTGTCCTCTTTATAAATTATAGAATCTGTAAATCTCAGGGTTGAATCCCTTACTATTATTACCTATTGTTTCTTATATTGGCTACAAGTCTCAGACAGGTTTGGGATTGATCTTCTTATATGTGGCAGTGTTTGACTGACTGTGTTTGCATTAGAATTCTCGTGCATTTCATCAGCTCCTGTTATGGGTTCCTTATCAATTTGGATATCATTTTCTTGTTCATCTTGATCAGGTACTGTAGGCCTGCAAGTTCATTGTCACTTAGCACTGAATAATGGTTTCTAACTTTCAAGTTTCTGGGGGGCCTCTAGTGTAGTTCTCCCTCTCTTTTTCCTTTTAACTGCTGTAACTGTGCACCAGTCATTATCCAGTAGTTCTTAATCTCCTGTGCACTTTCTTTAACCACCCAGTTCATTTGGATCGCTAATATTAGCACTTAAACTAATTAGAGCCTTATCATTTATGTTCTTAATTTTACTGGTCATTTCCTCCTGATATTGCTCCAACTTGTCGAATCTTTTGTAGAACTTGTTAAGCTCAACTTGCAATTCATTGTTTATTCTGCATTTCTCACTGACAAATTCCCCCTCAATAATTTGTTTGTCAATTAGCATATACATTGAGCAACTGATACATTTAAACCCCATGTCCTCATGTAGTGTAATTATGGTATCAGTCATAGCTTGTGAAAGCTGGGGCACTATGATGGAGTACTTGTTAACACAAGTAAAAACATTGACCTGCTATGCTACTGACTACAAATTTAGTTTCCTGGCCCTGCTGCCCCATCTGTCCTGGCTGACACCGGCAGGCATGCGCAGATCACGTGCTTACCTCTGCACACTTTGCCTCCATGTGCTCTCACCTCTGCTGGTTCTCGGCTCCACTCACTAGAGGCCAAGGTTTAATATCATGTGACCTTGAAGTTACTGGATACCGGTGCCATTCAAGAGTCTGGAGTCTGTGGTAATTTAAAAACAATAAAACAGCACAGGGATGCCTGCTAGGCTCTAAAACTGTCTGCAGAGTTTAAAGTTACAAAATAAAATAAAATACAGGGAAACACAGATAGTGCCAATCTATAGTCCCATCTGGCTGACAGCAGAGACTACACCTCCCAGACTCCTTCAGTGCAGCCTCTAGAGACTGCACAGCCAAACCCCCTTTGATTTTTTTTCAATTTTCTCAATAAAAGGCAAGCACACACTGGTACAGTATATGTGGGAATTTGGGGGAGAGGTACTAACAATTCACACATACCACAGTCAGTTTCTAAGCTTCTTCAAGAGTCTTGGCTCATGCAATGGAACTGAGATTTGCCTGGCTAAGGACTACCATTTTTATCCAGGATATTCAGGATAAAGCCACTGATTTCCTCTTTGAGGGAAATTCCCTGTTTGGTGCCAAGATGGAGGCATACATGAAAGATGGATGAGTACAGAACCACTTTTAAGAATTTCATTATGAAAGAAAAGGCCTCCACTTCCTACATGCTTTATGGAATGAGAGAAAAGGGCAAATGTTATTATCCCAGCATTTACACCCATCTATAAGTACCAGCCACAGAGATGGTACAACAGAGTTAGAAGCAGGAGGGACACAAGTTGTAGCACAGCACCAGCTCCTAGGGCATAACCAAAACAAACCCCCCTGACAATTTTGCCTAGGTCACCAGTCAGCCATTGCCAGTGGAAAGAAGGCTGACCCACTACTTCCAGGAAAAATTACCAGAGACAAGTGTATCCTGCAAATAGTGGTTCAGGGATTGTCCCTGCAATTCCAAAGGTTTCCCAAACTGCAGAGACCAATGAACTTCCCAGCTCACTCACCAATAGAAATAATTCTGCTGAAACTGGAAGTAAAGAAACAGCCACAAGCAGAAGGAGTAGAAAAGGTCCCTGAGCCTGATTCCAAGATGGCTTATGCATGGCACAAGCTGAGTTATGGCAAACCCCATGGTGTAACCAGTGACTTGCGCCATGCATTACGCTGTTTGCAGTTCCGAAAGGCTCCTTGCACCATGCCGAATATGGGTTGTACCAGGCATGAGTTACATCACCAACTATGCCTGAAACCTGCAGTGGCGTGGTGCAAGGGTGGGTTACAGCAGCAACTGTGCCCTAATCCAGAAGGGCAGCTGCCATAACCTATGAACACCATTCCAAGAGCCACATTGGTGCAGCGGAGTTAGACCATCATGGAGATGGTCTAAGGGGCATCAGTCCATGCCAATAGGTGGATGCCCACTCCACTGCACTATGGCAAAGTCCCTGCCATGCTTCCCGTGCCCCCCCACAGCACATACATGTCCCCCAGCCCCCCAAATGTTGGGGACCCTGGGGTCCATTTTTTGAAATGCCCCCCTGAAAGACAGTGCTACCTGTCCAGCCCCCCATGCCCCCTGGTGCTTGCAGTTTTGTTCCAGGGTGAAGGGGCTCTGGGGGGGCAGTAGAATGTGTGCCATGACTTGCAGCACCTAGGCCCAGTGCACCATGCTTGTAGAACTAGCCTGCAGCTGCTGTGAGTCATGAGCATAAGTGCTGGGGACCCTGCTTGTCCTGGAATATGACGCAAGGTCCCCGGCAGAATTACTACATGGCATACAACTCGTGATATGCCCGCTGAAGCAGCCATGCCTATTGAATCAAGCTCCTTGCTTCACAGTGGGGCAAGGATTTGTTCTCAAGAGACTTCTTGATCCACACAAAAAATGAGAAATGGCAACCCATTTTAGATTTAACCTATCTGAACAACATATCAAGAAAGTAACATTCAAGATGGCCACACTGGGCACACTGATACCATCCCTACAGTCAGGAGATTGGTTGGGCTCATGGTATAGGTCCATGTAATAACGGCGATTGCCATTAGGGCAAGTGTACATCGCCGAAAATCAATTTCAGTGATGTGCACTCCAGGCGCACAGCAAAAGAGTACCAAAGACTTGGATTTTTTTTTATGTGGTGGGGCTGTGCCCCCCACACCCCCCTACTCCATGCTACGGGGTCAGTCAGTCAGTTCAAATTCAGACAGACAATACCACAACAATGTAGTATATAAGCAAACATGGAGGAACAAGGTCCTCAAAACTGTGCATATAAACTAGGAGGATCTGGGATCTATCTTACTCAAATTTTAGGAACCTAGAAGATTGCCTTGAAATCCCAATATGTAAATCACATGATACAGTTATAAACAGTGAGGGGAACATGTTATTAGAGTTAGCTGCAGATCTAAATTAAAGAATTTAATTTTAAATGTCAGATGCATAGAAAATAAGTGCTATCACATTTCTAAGTGGGAAAGGAGGCTCTGTAATAGATTTAGTTCTCATTGATGCATACTGTCTTCATAGAGTCAATAAATTGAAAATCTTAAATGTATCTGATAGCAACCAATTTATATCACATTGATAACCAGAAACCAGATAGCTATAATTGCACCAAGTGAAAGAACCAGATACAAATATGTGTATCAGTTATGCCAAAACATAACATGAAACCGATTTGTGAAAGAAAAAATTAATAGTATATTGAAAGACGAAAACTTGAGTAGAGCCAAATGGGAAATTACAGACTGGGCAGAAGAGACTTGTACAGCAGAAGGGAATCCCATTGAGAAAATTATTATATTCTATGAACATATTATTGGCAAAATAATGGAAAATGTAGACTCTAATATGATAAGAAAACACAGTCATACAGACACAGACAAACAAATAACTACTTATAAAGGTAAGAAAAATAAAATTTACAGAAAGAGCAAATTAAGTTAAAAAGAGTATAGAAAAGACAAAAAAATGCCACTTTTAAAAAAGCTGTTGGATCGAAATCAAAGTTTAAATCTCCTTCTTGATCTGATCTCAAAGTATCAGCAGTCACAAAACACACTCCTCTCGCTCTGTCTGCACAGGAGAAAGTAACAGTGCCTGCTTGTATGACTCACTTTCTTCCTGCCTAGCTAAAGCGCATGTGACTTACAAGACTATAAGCCATGTGATGTGTGTGTGGGGGGGGGCTGTCAAATCTGAAACACCAAGTGGATCACTTAAAAACATAATGAGGAACGCGAAAAGTCCATTAAAAACAATGACTTTGCCTTACTTCGCATTGCCATTCCGCCTTAATGCGCAGTGGTAATGACAAGGCAGAGTGAGCACTTTGCATTGCCCACTTCGCGTACTGGAGTGGTAACATGAAGTGCCCACTTCGCATTCACTTTGCCAGCAGAATTTAAATTCGCTGCATCTCTAATAGGCACCATGAAAACCAGATTATCTGGTCTACAACTGGACAGGTGGCAACCCTAGAACTATGCTGCTCCTGGACATGGTCACAAATTTGCCTGCCACGAGTTCTGACCTAAACAATTAAAGGAAAAGGAGAAGAGATCTTTACCAGCAAAAAATAAAAGCAGTAGTTAATATAAAATGAAACAGTTTGTAACTGTACTACACACAGACATCTATTTTTTTCATTTCACTAATGCTAAGGCAGCACATAGTTAAACCTCCATGAAAAGGACTTGGTTTTAAATTAAATCACAGGCCTCTGGCACATTCATAAGGTAGAAAAAATGGGCAGACTGGATGGGCCTTGCGGTCCTTATCTGCCATCAACTTCTATGTTTCTATGTTTCTATTTATGTATTTATTTGTTTGTTTATTTATTTGATACCCAGATTGAGAATGGAACTGCAGCTTTCCACAGGAGGAATTGCACTAGCACAGCTGGGCAAGTAAGAGAGATTCTGCACTAGCCCGCAGCAATCTGCACTAGTATCTGGGCTAGTAAATGAGTGTTAAGGTCAACCCCTGCCCCTTATACTTCAATATTATCAACTCCACCATGGGCAAATTTCCACTGTTGGGCAAGTGATTGTTGGGGAAACAGTGTCAGGCAATTGTACATTGACTGTCGGTATTTTATAGGACTCCCAATGACAAGTGGACTTTGAAACAGCAAGTGCTGGATTTAGTCTTGAGGATGTTGGGTACCCCACAAATAGACCTGGTTGCCTCTTGGGAGAATGACCAGCTCCAATGTAGCTTCTAGATGGAAGGGCGTATGGCTTAATGCCAAGAACCTAGGTAATAAAATCAGCCAGCTTCAGGTGCTGTTGGAAGACATTGAAGTTGACAATGTGGTCATAATAGAAACATGGACTTCGGAAAATAACTACTGGGAACTGATGATCCCTGGGCAGTCAATGTGCAGAAGGGACAGAGGAGCAGGTAGAGGAGGGGGGAGGGGCCCTTTATGTCAAGGAGGACATACAGGTGATGGAAGATGGGTGCATCAGAGGTAGTAACTGGGAGACTGAGTAGCTGTGCTGCAACTCATGGAAGCCTCAGACAAGAAATTGCACTTGGGGGATGTCTATAGACCATCAAGGGAATGGGAAGAAAGGGACAAAGAGCTCAGGGAAGAACTGAAAAGAGGGATGTCTAAGGGGAAGCAGTGATAGTAGGTGATCTAAACCTGATGGACATCAATTGGGATGTTGCAGTAGCCAGGAGCACTGGAAACCAGGTCTTGCTGGATATGTTCCAAGACTGCCTGCTGATACAGTTAGTTGAGAAGCTCACCAGGTAGACTGAAATTATTGATGTGATGTTCACCAATTCGGAGGTGCTGGGAGCTGTGGGAGTAGGGGAGCCTTTAGGGAACAGTGAGCATAACTCCATTTGGTTTGAACTGGTCCTCATATCTTGTAAACAGCAATCAAAAACACTGAAACATAGACATTGTTGGCAGTTAAGGACCGCCAGGCCCATCTAGTCTGTCCTTAAGTGTATCCTTGTTTGTGGCCTTTGACCTTACTTGGTCAGCAGCTATCTTCTTCCCTTCCCACCCTGATGATCCCTTTATGCGTGTTCTAAGCCCAGTGGAAACCCTCCACTGTGTCTGTGCCCACCACCTCCTGTGGCAGATTGTTCCATGTATCCACCACCCATGTCCATGTATCCACCACAATCGAGAGCTGACATCCTTGATTTTAGAAGGGCAGACTTCAATAGGCTGAAGGAGCTGGTCAGGGATACGTTTGTAGGGGTGGTCAACACAGATGGGGTGGAAGAGAGATGAGAGCAATGAAGGGGTCCATTCTCAGGGCATGTGAGGTATGCATGAGAATGGTAACCAAAAAGAACAGGTTCAAGAGACACCTATGATTCTTGGCATGGGTCAGAGAAGCAGTAAGGGTCAAGAAAAAGTCCTTCTATAAAGGAATCAAACATTGCAGGGTCACTCAAATTATGAAAGCCCATGAAAGGTTATTTCAAACAAGGTACTGATCTTTCTTGTAGGTGTCAAGACTCCAAAGATATAAATATATCAAAATCATCTGTAAATCAAAACAAGGCAGCAGCCATTTCATGGAATCTTGAGACAGAAAGTGATGTCACTGAGGGGTAAGCTGTAATTAACAACATACAGCTTGCCCCTCAGTGACATCACGTTCTGTTTTAAGACCTCATGAAATGGCTACTGCTTTATTTTTATTTACAAAATATTTAGATATTCATATCTCAATACTTCTGACCACTACAAATAATCCCAGTACATTGTCTGAAAGCTCATATCATTGGCTTTCACAATTTGGTTGACCTCTGAATTGTTTACTTCCTCTTTAAAGGAAGGTGGGAGGAAGAATAAGGAGAATGTTTGCTGAAAAATAGGAAGGCAAAGAGGGCAGCTAGGGAAGCAACAGCAGACACAGAGCTGTGTAGTGTGGAGGGGTCAAGAGCGGAGAGAAACAATTCTTTCATATATTAGTGAAAAAAAGGAAGAAAGGAAGGGAATTGTGAGGCTAATAGAGGTGGATAATGTGATTGAGGTGGACAGGCAAAAGGCCACCATCCTTAATGATTAGTTTTGCTCAGTTCTTACTAGGGAGGATGGTGGGCCCATGCCAGAGAGTGGCATCAAAGCAGCCATTAAGGGGTCCCAGAGAGGAGGCATCAAGCATTTACTAGTGAAATGATCCTGAAAGTGCTGACAGTCCTTAAGATTGATAAAGGCCCCAGGACCAGATGGGCTGCATCCGAGGATACTCAGCAAACTGGCTGCAGAACTAGCTGATTCCCTCATAGGTCTATCCAACAGCTTTCTAACGACAGTGGTGGTTCTGAAGGATTGGACGGTGGTGGACATAGTTCCACCCCATTGGGGGGGGGCGGGAGAAACAAACAGTGAACTACAGTCCTGTCAGTTTTACCTCTATTGCAGAAAAACTGATGGAGTCACTGTTCAAAGAGGATCTTGTGGATTACTTGGAGAACAATGATCTCCATGATAGCAAGCAGCATGGATTCATGGCAGGGAGGTCTCGTCAGACAACCCTAATAATTTTTGTTAACTGGGTGATGAGGGAACTGGATAGGGACCAAGCTGTGAATTTGGTCTACTTCAACTTCAGCAAGGCTTTCTACTTGATATCCTACAGACGAATACTGAAGAAGATGGACAATCTGGGTGCAACTAAGATCATAGTAAACTGGGTCGGTAACTGGCTAAAAGGGCGATAGAAGAAAGGAAGTGGTCAACAGTTTAAGTCAGAAGAGAGGGAGGTTACGAGTGGGGTTCCATAGGGATCTGTCCTAGGTTTGGTCCTCTTCAACATGCTCATCATCGACATTAGTGAGGAGATCCAGAGCAGGCTGTGTCTCTTTGCAGATGGCACTAAACTCTTTGAGAGGGTGGACAGTGATGAGGGAATAAAGGAAATGCAGAGAGACTTCCAAAGCTGGGGAGGCGGTCAGAGGTTTGGAAGTTGAAATTCAATGCCAAAAAGTGTAAGGTGATGTACCTAGGGAACAAGAACCCCAGGATGGAGGTTATACTGTTAGATGGGCAACTCAAAGTGAGCGACTCAGATATGACAGACTCAATTTGAGCACCTGTTATGTGAGCTACCCTGAAAGGGTAGTGAGGTGTGGTTATAGCACAAAGGAAGGGGAAGAACAGTGAGGATGTAGGAGGGTGAATGGAAGAGGAGGGATAACAGAGAAGGTATGTGGGAGGGAGTGTGGCGTGGTGTTGCTGAGCTGGCTGTGTGGTGGTAAAGGTGGCTGGCTGTGGTGAAAAGGTGCAGGATTCAGGGCTGGGGTGGGGTACACTGTTTTTTACTTTATGTACCGGAGTTTAACTTTTTTCTTATGAGTTTCTCCCCATCACCGACATGCACCCCTCTGAAGCTGAGAATCCAAAGTAAGTGGGATGCAAGGGTGTAGCCACCCCATATAGATAGTTGTCCATTTTTGTCAGTGTTGTTGTCCTCACTGGGAGTGTACATCATTGTTTTGCTTTTTTGGTGATATACACTCGCTGTAATGGTGATTGCTATTTAGTGATCGACGTTATAACATGGAGCCAGGATGGAGTAGTTGATGGGAGGGGTAAGACTCAGTACCACAGCTAAGGAATGAGGCCTAGAAGCTATTGTCAGTGACTCTCTAAAGCAATCTAGTCAGAGTGACAAGGCTTCCTGCAAGGCAAAGAGGATGTTTGGATGTATTGGGAGGGGTACTGATAGCAGAAAAAGGGAGGTAATACTTCCCCTGTATAGGTTCTTGGTGAAGCCATGCCTGTAATACTGAGCCCAGTTCTGGGGTTTTCACCTCAGGAAGAATAGGGATAGCATAGAACAGGCATAAGGCAATTCTTGTAGGGGGGTAGGAAGAAATAGGCTGTTGGTTAACTAGAATCTGCAGCTTATCCAGTACGTAGGGAAATGGGCACACTAGGTGGGCCAAGCGGTCCTTATCTGCCATCAAAATCTATGTTTCTATGTTTGTATGATAGGCTCAAGATGGTACAATGCAGGGTAACAAAAATGATTCAGGCCCAGCAGGACAGGTTTAAGAGGAGAGAGGGGATATGATAGAGACATACAAGTATCTTACAGGGAGGAACAGGGTGCAGGAATACACTATTTCTAACCAAAAAAGATGTTCCAGGACTAGAGGGCACGGAATGAAGCTGGAGGGAGGATGATTCAGAGGAAACATGAGGAAGAATTTCTTCACAGAATGGGTGGTGGACAAGTGGAACACCCTGCCAGAGGAAGTAGTGGGGGCTGAAACAATCATGGGATTTAAGGATGCATGGGACAGACATAAAGGAATTCTGGAGGTCAGGGTTAAGGGGCAACAGACTTCTAGGAAAACATAAAGTAAACTTACAAGCTCAAATGGACAGACTGGGTGGGCCATAGGCCCTTATCTGCTGACACTGTCTATGTATCTATGTACCTCTAGACACTGAATGTGTACTTGCTGGTGACCAGAAGGGAGAGGAGAGATATGATAGACACCTTCAAATTCCTATAGGAAATTAACAAGGTGGACTGCACTGAACTATTTAACTTGAATACCAGCTTGTGGACATGAGTGGAAGCTAACAGGAAAAAGGTTAAGCAGGGATGTGAGGAAATAATATTTTATAGCAAGGGAGGTGGAGCTGTGGAACAGGCTGCCAGCCAAGGCGGTGGGTGCAAAAATTGTTAGTGGTTTTAAGCACATCTGGGACAGAATGATTCCGTAAAGTTTACTAAGGTAGGAGGTGAAGAACAAAAGGCATAGCCAATATATGCTCCTGTCAATCAACCGTAATAAGAAATCTTATGTCCAAAAAGTAATAACTTATCAAGCCGATTCTTAAAGGTGGATTTAGACTCACTGATAACTACTTCTGGAGTAAGTGAGTTCAAACTTGGGACATGCAAATTGCAAGGGATGTATTCTGGTTTCTGCCACTATCTGCTTAAAATCAAGTCCCATGTCAGACGTTAAGTACTGATCCTTAAGAACATCCCATGTAAACAAAAGGTCACCTTGCAGCCTTCTTCTGTCCAGTGACATCAGTTGAAGCTCATCCTACCTTTCGTAGTAACTTATTTCACCCATGCCCTTTATGTGTTTTGTGATTTTTCTTTGTATTTTCTCCAAACATGCAGTCTCCTCCTTCTGTTATAGGAACCAAAGTTGTAAAGTGAAATTCAGTTGTGGGCGAATGTATGCCCTATGTAAAGGCAGTAACACAGATTGATCTCTAGACTTTGTTATGCCTTATGGCCCACCATATTTGATTAGTTTTGTTAATGAGGTCTGTAATATGATTACTGAAAGTAAAATTGTCAGAAATAGTAACTCCTAGGTCTCTTTTATATTGTGGTTTATGTAACAATTCCCCACAAAAAAATATTCATGTCTAGGGTTGTGCACACCAAAATGCATCACACTTCACTTGTTTATATTGAAGTGCATCTCCCATTTCACCACCCATTGAAAAGGTCATTTGAGTCATCCTGAATGTAACAGATTTCAAATGAATTGTTACTTGGTCTACCTATTTTGCAGTCATCTGCATACTTTGCTGCCCAGAGTAAGATTTGAGGATAAATCCACAATAAATATTTGAAAAACTAGGGGGTTAATATGAAGCCCTGTGGAACCTCACTTGACACAGGTCTCCAGTTAGAATGATGTCCATTTAGTGGTACTCATTGTATATGATTGGTCAGCCAATTATGAATCCAGAAAATAATTTTTGAGTGGATACTCAAAGTCTACATTTGTTTAATCAGAGCTCAGTGAGGCACTGAATCAAAGGCCTTTTTGAAATCCAAAAATATTACATCATACGGTATTCTGTTGTCAAAACAATGACTAACTGATTCATAAAAGCATACCAAATTATTCACCACTGATCTACTCTTTGAAAACCCATGCAGGTTCATGGCAAGGTCACTTAATTCGGATAGTATTCTGTCTTTAAGAAGACTCTCCATTACCTTGCCTAACACCGGAGTCAGGATTATAGGCCTGTAATTGTCCACATCTCTCTCATCTCTTGTTCTGAACAACAATATTACATTCACCCTTTTCCAGTCACATGGTATGTGCCCACTTTTTATACTAGTATCAAATATAATTTTTAAAATGATTATAAGATGATTCTTCTTGATAGAAATCATATTACTAGTAATTCCATCTGGACCTGGTGAAGAGCTTATTTTTATTTGATTTTAATTTATCCTTGATTTCTTTTACAGTAAAAGAAATTTAATTTGAAGGTAAGACGACACTAACCATTGGCCTTGAGTTGTGGGTGGCAAAGGCCTTACAGAAATGTTCTTTAAGTTTGTCTGACATCTCTTGTGGAGACTTGATATTAACATTATCAATTGAAAGGGGAACTACTTTACATTGAGTGATTTTCAGTAACTTAATATAGCTATAAAACATTTTATTGTTTGTTTTAGTTGCTTGTGCTGCCAAAGCCCTTTCAGCTGATATCTTGGCTTTCTTAATCTCATACTTAAATTTCTTTTGTACTATATTAAAAGCCTCCCATCATTTTGTGCTATCTTAAAAGCCTCCCATCTTGCTGTGCTTTTTTAGTTGTAAATATTTTCTGTATAACCTTTTTTCCTGTTTATCATTTTCATGACCTTCTTTGATAATCATTTTTGATCTAATCCTATTATTTCTATACGTTTTGATCTTCGAAATACATTTGTTTGCAATATCCAATATTGTTGTCTTTAACCTAGTCCACATAATATCTACAGAGCAATTGCATAGCAAATCATTCTAGTTTATCATTAGAAATTCCTCACTGATTTTTGTTAAATTTGCTTTTTTATAAATAAATATTTCTGTTAGATTATTAGAGATCGTATAAACTATACCTAATTCAAACTTGACCATATTATGGTCACTGTGCCTAACTGTGCTTCTACTATACAGTTCTAAATTTCTACATTTTACAAACCTAAGACAATATGTAAGATATTCTGATTGCATGTAGGGGTTAGTACATGCTGATTCATGTTATGTTCTTCACAAGCAAAGAGGGATTGCTTGCTTAGTGAGGATGTAGCAGTTCTGTAGACCTAGTCAATGTCACTGAAATTGAGATCACCTATAAAAATCACTTCCCTTATATCAGCCGCAAGGTCTAACTCATTAAGAATTTCCAGTGTAACATTAGAAGCTGAGTCTGGTGGCCAATAACAAAGTCCCAAAATGAGATTATCAGATTTAGCATTAACTATATTTATTCATAGTGTTTCAGTCAACAGTGATGTTTTAATTTTCTGAGTTATATCACTAGGGCGCAGTGCAGGATTAATATATAGAGTGAGCCCTCCACCTTTTCTAGGTTCCTAAAGGAGGAGAATAATTCATAACCCTGAATATTTCTGCCCCAAGTTTCAATATTGGTCCACCGTGTTTTCGTTACTGCAATAATATCTGGTTGTTCAAGTTCACATATAGCTAAGAGCTCCTCAAATTTGTTGTTTAGAATGAAGGGTATAGTGGCTGTTCAGGGTGTCAGAATCAGGTAGGAGAATGGGGTGTGGAGGGCTAGGACCCTGGAGAAACAGTTGGTCCCGGGGTAAATGGGAATTCTGGCAGACTGGATGAACCTTTGGTCTTTTTCTCCCATCATTGTCTATGTTTCAAAAGTTTTGTTGCAGACCACCAGCAAGGGGCACAATCCGAGAGAATACCCTAGCCCTGGATTGGAGAGGAAGTTTCCTGTATGTCTTCCCAGAATTTCCATTGATACAGAGAGAGCTCATAAAGCTCAGGAGAGAATCAGCAATAATGATTCTGATAGTTCCAGAGTGGGCCAGGCAGGCATGCTACTTAATGCTGCTGACACTGTCCAGCAGGATTCTAATCAACCTGCCACTGTGATACAACATGCTGACTCTGTCTCAGGGTAGGATATCATTTACAGATCTCAGAACACTGCATCTGAGGTTAGTTCTTGAAGAGCTCGAATTTTCTAGTTTGAATCTGTTAAAGGAAGTGCTGAGGCTTTTGAAGATTGTGAGGAGACCAGCAACAAGAAAAGCATATTACTCTAAAGAGATTTTCATACTAGTGTACTCCCCGAAAGATAATCCTAATGCAGGCAGGGCTGTCTAGACTTCTAGACTACCTGATACACTTACAGTCCTTAGGTCTGTGACTTTCCACTCTAAAAGTGTACCTGGCATCTGTATCAGTCTACACATCAGCAGGCAAAGACAGGCAGGGTCTTCTCACAACCTGTTTTTCCAAGGGCCTCATTCATTTGCATCCCTCTGTAAGACAACCAGTTCCCCATGGGACCTCAACATCTGTTTTGCCCACCTAATGGAGGCTCCCTTTGAGCACATGGATACAGTTGACTTAAAGTATGTTGCATGGAAAAAAGTTTTCCTGATAGCAGTGACATCTGCCAGGAGGTTAAGTGAACTGCGAACCCTTTGTACAAATCCAAACTACATAATATTTCATACAGAAAAAGTAGTCATTAGACCCAATAGGAAGTTTCTACCTAAGGTGGTATCTGAGTTCCACTTAAACCAGTCAGTTACCCTTATTGTTCTCTACCCTGACTATTCCAGTACAGGTGAGCAACAGTTGTACCATCTGGTTGTAGAAAGGGTACTAGGTCACTACATGAACCAGAAAAGGGATGTCAGGTCCCAGAGTGCATAGCTTTTTGTCACCTATGGAGAGGTTGGAAAAGGTAAGCCAGTAGCTAGGAAGACTACCTCTCACTGGATAGTTTCCTGTATATAGTTCTGTTATGAAAAAACTGGCAAGGTACCCTTCCAACCCCCCCCCGAGGACTATGGGCATGCTCTATAAAGGACAGCTCTGACTCCGTGGCAGCTACAAGGGGCACCCACCTAAGAAATTTCTAAAGCAGATACCTGTAAAACTGTACACATCTTTACAAAGCACTACTGTCTGGATATACAACCCAGGAGGGATGTGTGAGAAATAAAGGGTCACATACTTCAGGTAAAGTTTAAACTTGAATTGTAGGCCTGTTCACTTAATGGAAGTAACTCTAGCTCAGATTTGTTCTATTTTCTGCTAAAAGCAAGCCTGTTATTTTAAGATTGAAATGACTCTATAGTTGTTGTTTTGCTAAGCTTCTACTGAAGGCTATGTTTATGCTTTTGTAATATTGAGTGTCATCTGGAAGCTTGTTTAGGAATGGACCAGATAGGTGGTATCGAATACCGGCAAACAAGTGTGTTGTAAGTATTATCAGTTTTGCTCAGGGGAGGTTTTTGAAACACTTAGGCGAAAACATGTTTATCAAATGTTCCTAGCTGAAGTATAAGCAAAATACAGCTTAGCCATCTTAATGTCTGATGACATGAGATGAAAAATGTTTGCTGTGTAAAATGTACTTTATAGAAAATATGACCATTTCTCGAGCGAGGTTATGGTATGTCTGAACAACAATACCATCAAGATGGTATTTCAGCACTTGATGACAGGTGTGGTACTGCATACTGGGGGACTGTGGCTCAGGGAGGAAGGGCCACTGAACCATCAAGAATTATTAATATGTGGCCTTACTCCACAGTTGTATAATGTGCCTTTAAGTAGACTGATTGCTTTGTTGCTACCATATACGTGGGATTCTATGAAGATGTCTTCCCGACCACTCTCTTAATATTTCTTTCCAATTACAGCTAGAAATGTCTGTGCTATGTGGAAACCACTCATTCTCAAGACTGTTTTCTGAAATTTCTCTGGGCACCTCCACTGAATTTCTTTGGCCTTACTATATACTGTACAGCCTCGTTAAATGTCAAGATACTGTAATCTTAGCCAAGTGTCCTAGATATCTTGCAGACATTCTTCATTACAGTGAAAATTGTACTTCATTCAGTAGGTGATACTGGCAGCATTGGACAGCACCCAATAGATGTTACTGTTGGTATGGTAGACGAAATCATTACATTAAAAGCTGTCCATCCTGGTACTTGCTGAGCATTCACCTTTTCAAACTCAACCTCAAATAGCTTAGTTGGGCAGCATCTTAGAATTAGCCATTGCAGATAAAGGTTGGCAGCTTGTCAACAAACCTCAATATCAGTATACCAGCTACTTTTTACTTTTCCCAGAAGATTTGGAGTAAGGCATCTGCCACGAGGATTGTACTCCAGAATGGCTTGGCACATAGCAGGAGTTTCAAGTGACATGTTTGTAATGCTGTTTTCTTTGTTTGACCCTGAGTTGCCACTGCGCCAAAGCTGCCTTCTGGAATTGTGGGTCAGATGCTGATATACTACCATAGTTGTGGCATGGGTTGTGTACTTTCCATCTAACATTTCCTCATTTATATCATTATTGTCAGCAGCAAACTGAACAAACTCCCCATGCTGTATGTTTGATGGAAATATGATATTGTCCCTGGCAGCTTTTTCATGCTGATCCATTGCAATGGCTGTGTCAGTTCTCTCTAGGGCTTCATAACTGAGCCAGTGTGCTAGCTTGTGCACCATTGTTACTACCTGTTTAGAGCCTGTGATATGGCATATGGACATTGCAAGCCCATCATGTTTAGGTGCATGCGTTGCACCTCTGGGTATGAATGAAGTCCTGACCAACTGATAATATCTGTCTGAGTGAGGGTCTTGTTAGTGGCTGTTACTAAAGGACTGCCATCTTCAATAGATTCATCACCAGCATCACCTTGGAATACCCATTTCAGGAACCTATACACATTGTCAGGAATCATGTCTAAAGCTTGTTCTAAATTGATAGCGGAATTATCTATTGGATTGATATCCAGTCCCTCACATATTTTGAGTTAATTACGGAGGACCTGTGCTGCATGAAACAGTGTAGATGTAGTTGAATATTTATCTTTATTTTCAGAAGTAGGAAGAGGATTTTTCTTTTCATACTGTTGCTTTGAATGCAACCGTGAAGTTATGTTGATGACATCTTCCAAAGACACAGCACTGCTATACACAAGCTCTGATTTACTTGAGTCATGTTGTGTTTAAAAAATGATTTGATTATCAAAATAGTTTGTTAGTCTCTTCTTTAGCTTCTCACTGCGGTGACTCTCACTGCTATGAACTTTGCCTGTCAGAATATCCTGATATCTCTGTAACAGGTAAGACATGGACAAAGCTTTTCTGCTGATAACAAGGTCATTCTCAATTAAAGAAATCAGTTCACTGAAACATGCTTTACACACAGACCCATCTTCCTTGTCACTGAATAGTGAAAATTTTGTCTGTATGTTTCTTTTGCTGGTGAAAGTAGTATGGTAGTCTTTGTAGTACTTTGCTTCAAACGCATTTAAGTCCAGTCTAGCTATTCACTTTAAGACTATGTTGTCTTCTCTGGCTTCAGCCACATCAAGCAGCGTTTCTTGCCCTTTGAATGTTAACATTTGTGATAGATGTTTGTCTTTTTTGAGATATACCTTCTGGCATATTTACCAACTAACGCGCTTTCCTGTATGATATGTAATCTGCATGTTATGCACCCTTGTTGCCTTGTGAATTGTTTACCTTCCAGCCTTGTATTGTAAAACCAAATTTTGTATGTACTATGTCTGTATTTGTATCTGATGTGGAACCTTTGTAAAAGAACCACTAGTTCAATGGTATTTTAATCCTAGCAATAAATAAATACACAAATTCCAGTTAACAGGCTGGCAAGTCAATTGCCTACTCTGTGAGCCTGAACACTGATCAGTATCAGTAGAATAGCCAGGACTTGAGCTTCTTTCCTGACCTCCGCAATGCTTCAGGTTTGTTTTGCTGGTGTAGGACTGATGACATTGTGCATGATAATGTACTGCAGGCAAAGTGAATAATGTGTCAATGTCTATTGGCTGCGATTTCTGATAAACATGGTATTTTCTAACAAAACATGCACTATACAATTTCTTTAGTCATCCAGGGGTTGCAGTCCTCAGGTGTTCCTGTGTTGCTATTTGGCAGGTGATACACTTGGAACAGTCACTAGTCAAGTGTTTTTTTTTTTTTTGTGAGGAGGGTCAAAGTCTCAGCAGGGTCTTCAGCCATTGTGTTGCCTCTCAGCTGTTGTTATTACCGGAAAAAAAGAGACATGCTATTAGAAATATTTTCATAAGTACATTATTCATCTTGTAAAATTATAAAAGAAAACACTATTTGTCTATGTTTTATAACTGTAAAACATGATGTTGAAATAAGCTATCTTTTAATAAATTATATAGTGTAAGAAGTTCATAAATTACACATATAGACAAACCAAGAAGCAGAGAACATATTTAAAGTAAATTAGCCATAACAAATTCAATATGGGATGAAAACATTGCAAAATTATGCACATGTTAAAGGATAGTCATTATTTTGACTTTTTCAAGAAATTAATGAAGGCAATATGACATGATTTAGAAAAGCATCCATATTTCTCAAAGTTACCACTGCATAATACCACATCCCCCCAAAAAATCACTCTTGGGGGTTCAACCCTTCATAAAAAAGTGTTAAATCCTTTCTGTAGGGGGGTGCTACCAATTTCAAATTTAGGCAGAGTTTTTCATTTGTGCCCTCAGACTAGTACTGGTACAAATAGATTTGAAAGAAACTGTTGCTTAATTAATTTTTAATTGCTTATGTCTTCTTTTTCTTTTCAAGTCTTTATTGCTTAAAATAAAACCTATTGAATGGTATAGTAAGAGTTTCTTGTTATCTGTTTGTCCTGTGAAACTCACAGCATTTGTGAGATTTATGTGAGATCCACTACACTGAGATTAAGATTTGCACTTGGGTTAGTTTGAATTGAATTAAATCAGGTTACCTCCACATGCTTGGCTTCCAAGTTTAGGTTTGGGTAACTAAAACCAGGAAGCTGGCTTGTTCCCTTTTGATTTTGCAACTTCCCTCATGGAGAGGGCAAAACATGTACATCCTTGGGAATCTTGTCCACAGAGCTAACTTATAAATTTAAGGCAATTCTGTGTGGGGCCCATCTGTGGATAGAGAAGTGCTCAAACCATGCTCTTTAGGATGGCCTCCTAGTGTCATCTCACCAGTGGAAGGCAGTCAAAGGGTGTTACCATCTTCAAGAAAAGCCTGTTTTATGGGACCCACAAGTAACCCAGCTCAATCCCATAATATGATAAGGGGTGTCTTACTCCTAATCACAAGGTTTGGGTTTGAAAGTCAGAGCAAGCTTTGAATCTGTCTAAGATATCAACATCAACTAGAAGCATGTTTTTACTGTTTTTAAATACATGAACTGGATGTGAAATTGGATTCATGGCGAAGCCCAATAACAGGTTGCAATAACCAACTGATTTAAACACTGAATCATTAGAAGTAGACAAAGCAATTTTATTGGATACCACCTCAACTTTCTAATGGGTATTATGGATCTTTTTGTTTAGCTCCTTTAATGTTGCTGTACACATCAGAAAGACGTCAGCACAGTATCCACCAGAGCTGACATGGTATAGGTATCTTGGAGAACCACATCAGTATATGTTCTTTTATCTGGGTCTTTTCTTTTTTTTATTTACTATGCTTTTTCTGAACCTGGCTGACCAGTACCTCAGCCTGGTCACAGGCCCTTTGGCTTCCACTCCCTCATACTGGCCATGACTCCCTGATACCCTCTGGCTTGCCCCACCGGGCGGGGTAGCAGCACTAGCCCAAGTGCCGCATTTGACGGGATAGGTCAGGGAGCCAGCCTGAGAGAGACAATTGAAGCTGAGAGCAGGCTTCATCAAGGGCAGCCAGCAGCTGTTTTCTAGGCTGCCCCAGGGCAAGAATGTACAATGACATCCAGCGTTTAGCCTGCCCCTCTTGCATGTTGGCACTGATCACTTGTGGTTTCCCCAGCCTCCACCAGAGGTCCCTAGGGTGCCAGATACTCTACCCATCCCTCACCCCAGAGAAGGAGAGCAGTCCAAGGGACGCTCAATTCTTCTCCCCCAGCTGGCCCTCCCACTCCCAGGTCCATTCCCGAACCCAGGTCGCCAGCGTTGCAAGCGGAAATCTAACCACTGCACTGATGGGCCAGCTCATCTGGGTCTTTTCTTGTCACTTTACCCAGGAAGCCTACATATTTGGAACTTTTATTTTAGTTGTGTTTTTTTCCAAAATCAGTACACACAGGTATGGTTGGGTTTAAGGTACCCTCTCGTACCTGTGTGGCATGATCTAGTC
Organism: Neoceratodus forsteri; assembly: GCA_016271365.2. Lineage (NCBI taxonomy): Eukaryota > Metazoa > Chordata > Ceratodontiformes > Ceratodontidae > Neoceratodus > Neoceratodus forsteri. Next base: position 1,645,936,124 of record CM057455.1, on the reverse strand, counting down.
ATTTTCTTTGATCAACAGAGGGGTGATCCTGGTGAGGAACATACTGTGCCTGCCTCTGACCCTGCTCATGTGATGGATTCCTGGAAGGGCTAGGTTGTCTTTGCTTGGGCTCATTGTGGGTGACTGCATGTACCTCAGGGTCAGCTCTCTTCTGAGGAAGATGTTTCTTTTTCTCTAGAGGAATTTCCATAAGGCTTCAGCTTTGTCTAAAATTATCTGTATGGGTGTGACCTGGAGGTCATGACTGGTCACCATCTGGTGGCTGATTTCATGCAGTAAACCCTCGAAAATCACTGTGTTAAAATAGGATCTTCCACACTCTCTGTCTTTTTTCCCTGAAAAATAAGTTTGCATCACAACCTGTAATAGTCTTTCACACTTTGGTTTGGTTTCTGTACCATATTCAAACCTGCTTTAGTTTAACTGACAATCCTTATATTTCCAAAATTCTTTTCATACAGCTTGGCAAAGCATTTCAACATTTTCATGTCCTCCTGTATTAACGTATTGCAGTACCCAGTGGTCTACCTGCTCTGTGCATGATGATTTTGACAACAAGATTTTTTGTTGATCAGCTATATGGCCCTCTAAATCTTGCAAATTTGACCACATCATAATGAAATTTGAGTCAAGATTACAGTCTCTGTCCTGAGGGTCAAATATTTGCATCATTGAACTGATTTTGCATGTTATATTCCTAGGGCCGTACTTTTTTTAAACATGTTTTAATGAAGCAGCTTAAAAAAAAAAAAGAAAAAACATATACATTACAGTGCATTACAACTCATAGTCACTGTACAACATGCAGATTGTCAAATAGCATTTTACTGTATAGTCTACTTACAAGGTGCAGTCTTGGTATCATGGAATTTAAAAGTGTATACTTCCATATACTGATACAAGAGCATAGAAGAGCATACGTGTATAATGTACATTTTTAAGCTAAGCACATTTAATTTATACACTTTTAATTTTTAATTTTTACACTTTGATCCCACCATACTTTCATATAAGTTGCATATTCCTTGAAGGGTTAGTAATTAATGCACACCATTAAACTTAAAGGTAGGGATCACCCCTCCCAGATCTCACCCTGAGATAATCCCCTGTCCTAGAGCATCTACTAAGGGCTGCCACATTTTCTGGAACAGTTTTGATACCCCATTGGCTCTTAGTCGGCATCTTTCCAACCTACACATAAGTAGATTATTAAGCAAGTGCAGAATGCTGGAAGGAGTGGAGCTGGCCCAATGCTGTGCCACCGTTTTCCTTGCATTTATTAAATCTGTGACTGTGTTTGTTTTTGTTGAGGGCAGGCACCTCCCCATCAACTCCCAAAATAAACTGTAGTGGAGTTTTAGGTAGAGGGCATATTAGTATCTTTTCCATGATGGCGTACATTTCCATCCAGAAGGGGGCTACTTTGGTACATGTTAGTGCCATGTGGAGAAAGTTCCCCTCCTGTACCGGCATCCATACGAAATCCCAACAACCACATTCCTGACAATAAAAAGCCCAACACCACAATCCCGGCATGGTTGAAATCTTGCCAAATGAATGACCGTAATCCAAAATCCAGACAAATAAGTTAGAAAATGCCTCTCTCTCCCTCATTAAGTTCTGACAGTCATATACATTTGTATGTAGTGAACGTTTTATTTCTTACCCTGTACCATGTTGTATTTTTTGCTGAGACACCATAGTCCTCCAAGGAGCCAGTATAGCACAGTGGTCTAAGTCTCTGAGCTGCAAATCTGGTGACATCCAGCAGACCAGACCTGGGTTTGAATCCCACAGCTTCCACTTGCATACTGTGTGACCCTGAGCAAGTCACTTAACCTCCTTGTGCTCCCAGGTCACTCCTGTAAAAAAGCTTTCAGCTTAGTGTGCTATACCTGGTTAAACTAAATAATAAAAAAAAAAAGGAGCCACTGCTCCCTCACCACAATAAGAATTATGTGCATTTTACATGAATTACCGGTATTCCCAGTAACTAGAATGGCACCACTAAACAAACTGTAATTGGGGTACTCTTACGGTGGGTTACCTTTCTTTTCTTCCCTACCAGGTGGTGATAACCAGTTTCTGCTCTCCGCTGCCCTGTGCTGGGCCACCTGGTGCCCCCCCCCAGCCCTGACTTTCCAGTGCAATGACCCCAGCTCCCACCGTGTGTCAGCATGTCCCGCGATGCCCAGAATACAGCTGGTCAGATCCAATGGTACACACAGATTAAAACTATGTTTATAATGCAGGTTTACCTTCCAGTGTGGATGCGATGTATCACCACTCCCAGACATGGCAAGGCAAGGAAGTGAACTGTATTCAATGTGAACAGGGCCACAGAAGGTACAGATAGGCAACACAACAAATTAATGAAATTAAACAAAGCAAGTGTTTCTGGTCCTGGGCAAGGCACAGCTCTGTAATGAAAAATAAAACTGTTATCCAGAGAGAGTGACTTGTTTCCCTGTATTTTAATGCTGTGTTGTGTTGTCATATCTTTGCCTTGGCCATGATCATATTTTTAAAAAAGTTTACCGCGTAATACAGATTTCAGGATTTCATCATGTCGGTTTTGCAAACTTGATGGCATTTTAATAGTTGGGATTGTGGTGTTAGGGCTTGAGTCTGATGGGATTTCATATGTCGCAAGTCCGTACCTAACCCCTGTACCATACATTTTTGGCAGTTGTTTGATCTACAGGGAGTACATTTTTGCAACCTAAGAGGTATAAAATATGTATGTTTGATATACAACATTAAGCTGTATCCTCCTAAGCTTATTGGACACAGAACAATTGTGAATATGTTGTACCACTTCAGACCACAGGGAGTCACCCATATCTATATCCAGGTCCACTCCCCATTTCACTCTGAACTTACTCTCTGGCTCAGACCTTCCACCTAAAAATAACTTATACGATGCTGTTATGATTGATGATCCAGGCTAGGGCCTGTATATAACCTTGTCTACCTGGGATAGCCTCAAGTCCAGATTAATCAAGTGTATCTTTATTTTTAGGTACTGTGGATAATCAACACTTGGGATACCATACTGCATATGCAACTGTTGGAACTCTTGAACATTCCCCCATAGTACATTTCTCCCGGTGTACAAAATCCTCTATTCTGCCACCTTAAGAGGGTCTGATGTAGAAATACATTATACCCTTTTCCTCCTACAAGACTTTTGCATAGAACAGTACAGGGAGATGGGCCTTCATGGTGACCTATATGTTTATGACCCCCCACCCATAGTCTCGAAAGACGTTGAGTAAATAGATTTTTATTTTTGGGGTCGGTAAGGTGTAACAACACCTCTGTAGTGTACTCTTCTTCTAAATACTGCCATGCAGGGACTGCCATAGAGAGAGGTCCATCCAGGAAAGCAATCTGTGTGGTCCAATTATAATATTTAAAATTGAGAAGGGCAAGACCTCCTTTACGTAGGGAAAGCTGCAACATTTTTATTTTTTATTTATTTATTCATTCTTGGATTACAATACCTCTGAGCACAGACAGCTCATTTACAAAGGTTCCACATCAGTGGGGAGGGGAGACAAAACATACAAAGGGGTAAAAGTATAATGTTTCCAAACAGCAAAATAAAGTGATCAAATATGTAGGCATCTATATGTAGTTTTATTGTTCTAGTGGGAGGAAATCATAGATGAGAGGGGGCAGGATAAATATGGGAGAAAGAAAGAAAGAGGTAGGAAGTGGCAACCATAGGCCTTGTCAAGCTGGTGTGGGGGGGGTAGGGTCAGGGGGGTAAGGTGGACAGGGTGGTAAGAAAAGTAGGAAGTGGCAGCCATAGGCCTTGTCAAGCTGGTGTGGGAGGGGTAGGGACAGAGGGGTGAAGTGGACAGGGGGTAGCCAGGGGCCTTGTCAAAGTGTAAAAAGGGGGGTAGCCTCAGAATTATAGAGGTAACAGCAAAGATACAGGGTTATCCAGTTGTGAGGAGAAGATTGAATGCTAGTAGATGGGAGTCTCAGGTGAAGCAGTCACAAGAACTGTTGGCCATGAGATGCTGGCATAACTTCAATTTGGATGTTCCAAATTTAGGTAGGGTAGTTGTATCACTATGAAGAGTATTAAACCAGTGAGGTGCTCTGTAGGCAAATGAACATTGCCCCTTGGCTGTCTGGCATCTAGGAACATGGAGATGATGGCTGTTCGAACATCGCGTATGCTGTGAACTACAATGGAGGCTTAGCAGGTTTGTGGTGCCTGGTGGCAGGAGGCTGAGAAGTGCTTTTTTGGCTTAAAGACAGGTTTGGTATTGGATCCTCCCAGAGAGCTGTAGCCAACCAGTCTCAGCGTAAAGATCACAGATGTGGATGAAACATGTGGACCCCGTGAGTAGTCTGCATGCCTTGTTCAGAGCAATGGCTATCCTGCGCAATGAAGACATGGGGGCTGCTCCATAGATTACAAGACCATAGTCTACAGTGGGTATGAAAGAACTATATATAGCAAGTCAGAGGGCTTCTGGAGTAAGGCAGTGTTTGTGTCTATTAAGGAGACCAGTCTTGACATTGACAGCCCTGGCTACATTATCAATATGTTTAGCATAGGATAGACAGCTGTCTAAGGTGACTCCCAGGTATTTGAAATGTGGTGTTTGTTCAACAGGGACTCCAAGACAGTTTCTGATGGTAAGTGTATGGGATTTGTGATTGTTTTGGGTGCCACTGAACATCATTACTTTGGTTTTCTTGTAGTTGGGGATCAGTTTATGTTTAAAGAACCAGTCCTCCACTTCTGCAAACCCATTCTGAAGGTGAAGTTCCAGTTGCTTGGGGTCATGGCTGCTGGAGTAGATGACCGCATTGTCTGCATAGAGGAGGGTCCTTTGGTGGCAGAAAAGAGATTGGTTATTAAGGAAGATGCTGAATAGGAGTGGCCCCAGGATTGAGCCCTGTGGCATGCCAGAGTGGACGGGCTGTCGGTCAGATATGACGTTGGCTATTTTCACCAGTTGAGAGAGATCTTCAAGATAGTTTTTGAATCAAAGTGTTGTCAGAGGAGAAGCAAGTAGCAGTAAGCTGTTGGAGGAGTAGTGAGTAATAGACAGCACTGAATGCCTTAGTGAGGTCTATGAAGGCAGCTCCTACTAAGGTGCCCTGATCCAGAGATTGATGAATAAAGCCAGTGAATTTCATCAGGGCTGAGGTGGTGCTGTGGCCCTTCCAGAACCCATGTTGCTGCGGGCATTGGGCAGAGTATTTTTCAAGGTAGTCCACCAGCTGGTCAGCAACAATGCACTCAAGTGCCTTGGATATTGGTGGGAGGATAGATATGGGTCTGTAATTTGCATGATGGGTCCTGTCTCAACTCATGTGCACCAGGGTGACTAGTGCTGGGTTCCAAACTTGAGGAAATTGTGAGAGCTGTAGTGATAGATTGATGATTTTAATGAGGGGCATCAGCACTTGCTCAAGAGTGAGAGTTATGAGCTTAAGCTCCAGTGAGTCACTGCTATGCTGTGATTTACCTAACACTTTGGTAAGGTATTTCCTGGCCATTCATGCTGAGACCATTTTGAAGTAAAAAGGAGGTGGTTCAAAGGGGTTATTAGCAGGCCAGTAGGTACTTAGCAAGTCATTATTCATGAAGAAGTCTGAAGGGAGGACACTGGATAGGTCCGTGAATGCATTGTTGAATGTGTTTGCTATGGTTAGCGGGTCCAGGGTTGGAATTCCATTGTTACTGAGTATAGAGGGTGATACCTTAGAGTCTTTCCAGGTGACATAATTTATGTTGCTCCAGAAGTTTTTGCTGTTTCCCCAGGTTTTGGCAAACATTTCCCTATGATGTTTGGATTTCATGGCACGGATTTCATGTGTACAGGCATTCCTCACCTTCTTATATTCCTGAACATCTGCTTGTTTGCCTGATGCCCTGGCACACTGCCAGAGGTGATCTTTGTGCTTCATCATAGCCATGAGTTCTGGTGTAATCCAAGAGTTTACAGTGCCACAAACTTTTATTTTCTTAATGGGAGCATGGGTATCACAGACATTGTTGAATTGTTTTATGAAATAATCCAGTGCCAGGTTGATGTCATCAAAGGCATCAAGAGGGGACCAGTCAGTGTTGCTGAGGTCATTTTTTAGATGTTCCAGATGTCCACATTTTAACAATCTACTGTAGATAGTCAGAGATGGGGGCTTGCAGAATTTATTGGACCAACTGCAGGAAATAGGGAAGTGGTCACTCATAGAATCTGGATGTACTGCCACATTGGAGATTCACTGTGGGTGGCTGGAGAGTATCAGGTCCAGAAGGGTACTTGTTTCCATCTTCTAGTTAGTCCTTGTTGGGGATGTAACAAGTAAGGCAAGGTGGAGCGATGAGATAGCATCTTTGTATGGAGAAGCACTAGCAGATAACCAGTTGACATTTAGGTCACGCAGTACTAAAGTTTTGGATTTGCGGTTGAGGCTATGAATATAGTCCATTAAGCTGTGGAAGCCTGTCCTATTGTCTTTTGAAGGAACATAGGCAGAGATTACTGTCAAAGCTTTATTTTGGGTCCCAAGCAGAACTTTAATGGTTAGTGCCTGGGCCATGCAGCCCAGATTGACCACAGGCAGGGCATATCCTTTAAGTGTCTCTTTCAGGTAGATGGCACAGCCACTGCCTCACTTGGTGAGCCTATCCAGCCGGTAAAGGGTATACCCAGGTAGAACAAATGCAGAGTCAGGAACCTTTAGGGAAAGCCATGTTTCCACCACTGACAGAATGTCAGGGGTATGTAGTGAGATCCATACCTGGAGGTTATCCAATTTAGTCTGCAAGCTGCAGATGTTGACAGCAGCCAACTTAATAGATCCTTTTTTAGGGCGGTTGTGTGTGGACACAGGTCCAGCAGGGCCAGGATTAGGGTGAATGTTGCCTGACATAAGCAGTAAAAGTAGGATGATTCTGAGCAAGCTTCCTTTAAGTTGTTTGTAGAAAAGCTTATTGAATCTTCTTGTGCTGAGGCACCTTCTGTGTTCCAAGCGCAGTACCATGAGCTTAAGTGGAGTAATTAGGGTGGAGTATGAGGCAGGGACCCCAGCGGTAAGCCACCCCTGTTTTAGGCAGCAGGAGCCAGTGGCACGACCAGTGACCCTTGGTTAACAGTTTAAAATTACCTGTGATAAAACAGGGGTTATAATGGACATTATGCTTGATAGTGGCACGGGATAGGGGAACCGGCATATCACTTTGTGAAGTGCCATTGCTTAGAATAAACAGCAGTGTGAAAGAGAGGAATTGGAGGAGGTGGATGTAGCCCATGTTCATAGGATGAAGAGCTTGCATGTATCCCTGGTTTTGAAGGAGGCAGAGGAAGCAGACAAATGTACACAGAGTTGTGATGATAACTGCTGGGGAACAGAGTGTGTGATGCACAAGACAGGCTAGGAACCCCTAGTGGCAGCTGCGTATAACCTTCAAGTGGTGGAGTGGACACAGTAAATTTCACCCCTACCAGAGATATAGCCCTCTAGTGGCTAGAAGATATAATCTGCTAATGGAAAAGTTAGCAAAAAAAAAACACTTATCTCTACTCCATCGGCTCAGGCAGAGTTACAGGACAGAAAGGACCATACAATCTAAAATTCTATCAGTACTTGGCAATTTAAATCACAGCAATGTAGACTCTAGGGATTGATACAAAACAAATAAAATGCAGAAATCTATGCAGTATAGACAGCAGCAAAATTAAACCAATGATATAAAAAGTTAGAGCAAGGGAAGCAGCTTAGGGAGATGAAACCAGCTGGTAATAGAAAGGTAGGAGAAGGTCAAGTGTCCAATCAAGACTGAGGAACTGGATATAGCACCAATCAGCCAGTGGAGACAGAAAGCACCAAGATTCTAGCGGGGCAGCGGTTCTAAGGGTTGGGCAGTGTCCCTGTGTCCATACTTGCAGGTCTCTGGCTGTCTGGCAGTTGAGTGGGTTACTGTGGGAGAGCAGCCAGAGAAGGCGCAGCTCCCACTGGGAGAAGTTGGAGTCATGCACCCATTCAGGGCAGAGCAGCCTGTGGAGGTGAGAAGGGACAGTCAATTTAAAGGAGCAAGGGCAGTGGCAGCTAATCCCCTCAACACCAAGCTGGCTGGAAAGTGGATTGCATAGAAAAAGGCTCTGCACAAAAAGAACACTAAAAATAACATAAAGAGCTACAGTATAACACCTTGGCCTATGGTGGGGGGGGGGAGACAGATCAGCAAAGCATGGGGAGAAAAGAGAGAAAATATCAGGGCAAACGGCAAAGATAGGTAGCAGTGTGAAATAGGAGGCTCAATTCAGAAAGAAGAAACTTGATAGAAAGATATGGGGTACCATGGAGCGCTTAGCACTACACCGTCAGCTCAGGTAGATTTACAGGACAAAGGGGAGCATACAGTCTAAAACTCTAGCAGTATTTGGCTATTTAAATCACAGCAATGTAGACTCTAGGCATTGATACAAAACAGATAAAATGCTGAAATCTATGCAGTATACACAGCAGCAAAATCAAACCAATAATATAAAAAGTTAATGCAAGAGGGAGGCAGCTTAGAGAGATGAAACCAGTTGGTACTAGGAAGGCAGGAGAAGGCTAAGTGTCCAATCAAGGCTGAGGAACTAGATATAGCACCAATCAGCCAGTGAGACAGAAAGTGCCAAGATTCTAACCGGCTCCAAGGGCCATGTTATGTCCCTGTGTCCGTACCTGCGGGTCTCTGGCTGTCTAGCAGTTGAGCAGGTCACTGTGGAAGAGCCACCAGAGAAGGCACAACTCCCATGGGGAGAAGTTGGAGGCATGCACCCATTCATGGCAAAGCAGTTTGTGGGTCTCTGGTTTTCTGGCAGTCGAGCGGGTCACCATGGAAGAGCTGCCAGAGAAGGTGCAGCTCCCACTGGGAGAAGTTGGAGGCATGCACCTGTTCAGGGCAGAGTATGGTTCTTTTAATTATGGCACTCTTCCCACTCCACATATATCTATGAAAGATGCAGTCTAGCTGCTTAAAAAAAAATATTCAGGAACCCTAATAGGTAAGTTCTGGAGTAGGTATAAGCATCTAGGCAGTATGTTCATTTTAATAGAGTTTATTCGTTCTATCAGGCTAATGGGCAAACCCTCCCATCTATCACAGTCCTGTTTAATTCCTGCAAGGAGATTAATATCATTCTCTTTATATAAATTTTGATGACTTTTGGGGATCATGATACCCAGGTATTTTAATGATTTGACCACTTTTAGTTTTGAGGGGAGTTCTGACACAGGGCCTTTTTTAGTTTCTCCTAACAGTAGTGACTCACTTTTTGTCCAGTTAATCTTATGTCCCAGTAGGGCCCCATACTCCATGAGTATTGTATGTCATGCAGGATTAGGATTCCCTTTTGAGGGTCTAGGAGGTATACTACCAAATCATCATCGAATAGGGCAAGCTTGTGAAAACCGCCTGAATCTAGGCCTTAGATTCCTGGATCCCTTCTAATTATTGTTGCCAAGGGTTCAAGTGACATAACATACAACAATGGCAGCAAATGGCAGCCCTGCCTTGTACCCTCTGTTAGGAGGAAAGGCCTAGTCAACACCCATTAACCAGGACTTGGGCACTTGGTGCATTTTATAATGTAGATATTCAATTAATAGTGGTTTCTTCCAGCACAAATCCATGTTGGGTATTAAAGAGGTACCTCCACTCTGCTCTGTCGAATGCCTTTTCAGCACTGAGCGCTAGAATTCTGTCCCCCACCCTCCATTAGAGCACCATCTAAAAAACTACATTCGGAATTTTTCTGACATTTAACTTCCTCTACCTGCCCTTCACAAACCCAACTGGTCTTTATGAATAATGGTAGGTAGAATTCCTAGGGCCATATTCACAAAGCAAAATGGGACTACGTCCTACTCTGCAACTCCAGTTGCTGACCAAAATCTCCGCAGCTATGGAGATTTGTATTCATAGTCCCCCGCAGCTGCAGAAATTTTATGCAAGGTTCCACTGGCTGTAACATATTTCTGCAGCTGAGGGAATATTTATTGCAACACCACCCACAAGCTGCTGTAAATCATGGAGCCAGTTGTAAACTGGCTCCACTTTACTGAATATCACAGGTGCTGGAAAAACTGTGGATCCACAAGTGGCAACCTACTTGTGCCAGGTTTTTCCTGCAGCTGCAGGAGTTTGTGGGGGCTTTGTTAATCTGGCCCCTAATCTTTTCCACTCTGAGGGAGTATTCAGGTACAGAGGTTCTGTAATAACCATCAGTGATGACAACCCTGGTGGGACTCTTGACAAGTGGGAGTCAACTTGCCTGATACTGTATTCAAACTGTCTAATCTTAGTATCATAGTTTAGAATGTTTCTATGCATTTGTACAGTTTGTTTCAGCTGCTCATCAGTTTCCTTAGAAAGAGACAATTTTGATTCAATGCAGCGTTGCTGCAATTTTGCTGCTGTTCTTTTATGTCCTCATTTTCCCCTCTGCTTCCAGAAGTGCTTCTACAGTAGCTGTCTAACTGCACCACGTTTTTCTCTATCACATTTATCTTTAAATAAATGGAATTCCTGTCCTTTTTGGTTACAGTCTGTCTATTTATTCTGTATCTTGGGTGTTTAATGTATACTGATTAAACAGTTCATCTAGCTCAGTTATTTTAACTTTTTGTTCATCTAGCAGTTTTTGCAATGTTTCAGTTTGTGCTGGTATCTTGCTTCCATTCCCAGAAAATGTGACACCCTTTGTGCGAATATATCATGTCTGGTCTTCAATTCAACTATATTTTTATAGTTGCTTATCTGTCACATGGTAGATGGCAGATGCATAATTAGCCATCGGTGTTATCTTATCCTGCTTTTTCTTAGTGCTGAGGTGTTACTCCAAAAATGCAGCTTCTGCTAATCTTTTAGACCGAGCTAAATTATAAAACTTGCACTTTGCTATCCAGCGATCTCTGTCTTTTCTACATCATTCCCCAAGTTAGTGTGAATAAGTGTAAGATGTTCTATGTGGCTAGTGCTGTCCATCTTTGCAGTCATTGGAGGGGGGGGGGAGGGCTCCGACAGAAAACTAAAGTCTATGCTAACTTTTGGACAGAGAAAAAAATGAGCTTTTACCAACAGTTTGTGTACAAGCTACAAGGTCGAAGTTGGCTACAATCCCAGAATAGTGGCTGGCAATAATTTCAGCATGCAACCTTCTTGTTTGAGAAAGACAGAAAAAACACTTTAACATTTTTAACTTTCTTTTTCTCATTTTCAAGATATACTAAAGCACAGTAGTTTGTACCTTTCATGGCCCCACATCGGGTACAAATTATGCGAATGGAATGACCTGGCTTAGTTACCCCTATCCAAATTTGGAAGCCAAATGTGTTGGAGGCAAATTTTATTTATTTTATACTAGCTCAAGAACAAACTTTAATCTCAGTTATAGGACCTCACATGAATCCTACAATTTTGTGAGTTTTATTGGACAAGAACGGTTTACAATTGACTGTGGCATATCAGCAGAAAAGAATGTTCAGTTATTCATTTGGCATTTTATTTAAGCAACATAGGCTTGAAAAGGAAAACATTAAAATTACTATATAAGTGATTAGCAAGTAAATATACAAGTAGAGCAGTACCCATCTGTACACATTAGTACCACCTTATTAGTAACAGTCTTTAGGGGAGGGTCTGCTGAATTCATCTCTTTGCAGCTTGTAAAAGTGTGTAAACAGTAAAGCTATTCTTGAGAATTACATCAGTCAAAGCAGGTATGAAGTGATATATTGGTGGTAAGATGCTCTCTGTAGTGGATGAAACTTGGCAACAGAAAAAGTCCAGATAGCAACAGTTTATCAGTTCTTAGCAACAACTATTTGCAAATCTCTCTGCCACTTTAAGCATTCTGTCCCCAGGTAATACTTATTTCCAGTCCCTTTCACTTGGCAAAGATCAAGACATTACATAGGCTATTAGCTTTAGGGAGTATTGTTTGGCAAGGGCTCACAGTCTTAAAACAGTTGTGTTACCTGGTTTCAGCTATGGACTCAGGCATTTTCAGGCAACTGTGAGGTGAACACCTGCTGGTAGTACTTCACTATAGGTGGACTCCTGCTTTAAGGCGTGTGAGAAGATGGATGAAGACTGGATGTTCTTTGTTCTTCTGTCAGCTGTGGTTTGGTGTTTAAATGTTGCAGTATTGTTAAATGTTGAAAATACTGTGATGCTTGTACTGCTGGTTCTGATTACTCTATGATTTTTGTAATATAAAAATGTGTTATTAAGTGTCTCTCATGAGAAATGCTGAGACAGCCTGTGGGATGACCCCCCCCCCCAGGTTTCAACTACAATCTGTTAACCTAAAAGCCAGGAGATAATTACAGACTAGAAGAGACACAAATTAAGGATCTCCTGTTTATCTGGCTTAATTGGAGCTGCCAGCTGCTAGGATGAAAATTATAAACCTTTATGACATTTAGAGGAAGAAACCAGGTTATGTTACTTAGGTGCTAAGTCATAAATGCTCCTTTGATGTCTGTGAAAGGCAAAAAGACACACTAGATCAAAGGGTTATGGGGAAGTGAGTTTTTGCTGATGTCACCTATTTCATTTAACATCTGAATGATAAGACATTCTGTTTTGTATAATGTTTATATTCTGACAGGGAGGAGCTAGGTGACCTCATGCAAAGAGGTTGACAAAGCCAGTTTTAAACAGCATTCTGTTTTCCACTTAGATACATAGACAAGTCTAATTGTCTGGTGGTAGGAATTAATTTGCACTTTCTAAACCTTGTTCTTTTTAAGTGATCGTATGCTTTTGTGCTATATTGTTCTGTATTTACATTTTAGATACTTTTATCTATTTTAAAATAAGCCTCTATTTTAAGAGACTACTTGGTTTGCCTTTGAAATTATTTCTTTGACAAGTGAAGCCTATATGGTTAAAGCTGCCATTGTGCATAGCTTACTGGTAATACCAAACTGGGAAAAGTTAAGAGTTTATCTGATATTTTTTCATAGAGTTTTAATGGTTCATTTTGTACACCTGGTTAGGTGCCTGTAGGCGAAAGACATCTGGCCCTCCCGAAGAGCAGAATTATCTGAGCTTGTACATTGGGTATGCTAGCAAGAGGTTCACAGTTTGAATCCCTCCAGAACTTGAAATCAAAGTTGACTCAAACCCACAAAACAGACAGGAGGGTTACCCTGTTCTGTTCCTATTCACAAGACTGCACTTGGAGGTTGACACTGTGGGAGCAGAGGGCATGACCTGCTGAGTGGGGTTGTGAAAAATACCACTTGATGAGATGGCATCAAGATGTCTGGAAATGCCATACTTGAATGCACATACCTTGGTCTCTCCTTTGAGAAAATATTCATATCTGTACACACGAAAATGTCCATGGATCAGCATCTCCCCTCCTCCATAAATAGATCTAGGGGTGGCCACAAGTACTTTGTTGATGCTCCACCAAGAAATACTTGATAAAGATACTTTTGCTAAAGTCTGCACAATGGAATCTGATCTTAAGTCTAGCTTCTTAGAGCTTTCAACACTTTCAATTCAGCAATTGATGATATACATATAAGAAGAGCATCATACCAATAGAATATTAACATAGCTTTGAAGTCACACAGTTGTTGTAAAAACACATCTCAGTTATTTCATAAAGTGTGAATTATATGTTACATAAAATAAATGTTTGAACATTTTCACACATTAACTTTGTGATATGACCACTAGAGGGTACTCATGTAACTAACATATTAGCGATGCACTTGTTTACATACAATTTAGCCTTTTTTGTTCCTAAACAATGAACAAGGACTGCAGATCAGGTACCATTGTAGATACTAATGTAACTTGTAACATGGCAATAAATCTTAGAGTTAAATAAGGACTTTTCATTGGAGGAACAATAACAGGTGACCAAAGATCAACCATGCATTAATTCCCTACTAGTGCCCATTTCCTCTTGTATTAATGCTTCCTGCAAACTCCGTTAACACAAAGTCGGCACAAGTGCTGTGCTTTGCTAACAAAGATAGAAATCAAAGACACAGAAAGTCAGCATAAACGCTCTCTGTTTTTACAGAGATAAAGTGAACAGAAGTAGTCTCTATTCTTTTCCATTCCTGTGTACTCTATTGTTTAGTGTATACTGGGTGTATTTGTTTGCACCATTCCTTCCCACGCACCTGCCACATGGACCTCGTAGACTCCACTACTCGCTGTAGGCAATCTAATTTATTGTGCTTTCTTTTTGTACTACTTCCATGGCTTACCTCTACTTACGTGATTAATATTCATCGGTAAATCTTCAGGAAATCCAATATATAGAACTTGTAAGTAGATGTAGTTTGCAAAATGTCTTTAATGTATGGAAAGCAGAGTTTACCCATACTGCACCACTGCTAAACTTCCAGAATTAGAAATTACACACCATGTCTCACATCTGCATTTCTTATGGCGCACTCATATATTTAGACCACTTAACAATGTAATGCTATATATCACTGTATTAATACAGCATGTTTTCAAATATTGTGCAAATATTTTTCCACTTAAACAAATATGCAAATGTTCATAATTTATCCAGAATACACTAAAGAATCAGAAAAAAAATGAAGGGATGACCTTATCTAACAGTGTTTTTATTTAGGAAAGTAAAAATTGTTTTACTTTTGTCTGACTTATTGTACAAAACATAATGGTTCAACATCTTGTAAAATTGTACTTATAGCCTTAATGTATAGACAGTATTCAATATGCACATGCACAGTTGCACATCTATGTAGCCTAAAATATGTTTACAGTTCAGTGCCATAAACAGTTCTATAAAGCAGTATTGTCTCCTATATTTCTATACCACACTTACATCACTAAAAACAGTATCTGACTTGTGCTTACCACATCACAAGTGCATTAAGCCACTCCCAAAGGAGGGTTCTACTGGGGAATTAATTCATGTTTGGGTGGTTGGAGGCACTCAGCCCATAGGCTCATTCCCCACCCCCACCCATGCACTAATTCCCTAGCAGAACCCTCCTTTGTCATGGCTTAATGCTTATTCGTGTATGAACAAAAATACTTGTGTCCCTTCTGCACAGATAAGAACTGGGACAATACAAGGGTAGAGGAAAAAATAGCATGTTATTCATTCCCTTAGTAATTTAAATCAAGCCTTAGTTGGCCTGTATGAAAATTAACAAATCAGTTTAGGAATTGGTTCAGTCTGGACCCATAGACTCCACAGATGCCAGTTTTTGAACTGCTGTCTTGCAGAACCTTTTTTCCTAAATAGGTTCTGGACCCATCCTCCCAAGGTACTGTTAGTAAGTATGCACTTTTGTAAGGCATCATTGACAAAATCTTTATGTGGGGGGGGGGGTAATGGGACAGACTCTTAGGAAACAAATTAACCTGCACTGTTACAGTATCAGTCACCAGATCACCGACACACAAGTGGATGAGCATTTCTGCAGCGTGGGACATCGTCTGGGCTACATGCACGTGACAGTCCTGAAGAGCAACTTTATAATACAGATAGAGAGAGGGCCTCAGATTTTAATTACATTTATTTATTTATGTTTTGAAAAAGCAACAGGGCTGCTCAGACCCAATAAGGGGGATGCAGACACAGGTGACACTTGCATAACCCACTCCTCCCTTTGGTAACATGAAAACAGTTCTTACCCCTGGCTTTAGGGCAAATACCTGATTCATTATCTAGGAGATTGAGGGGAGGGTACTGTTGTGAGCTATGCCACTGTGAGTCAGATGTACAGATATATGGTTTTATATTCTGTTATATTTTATGTATATTTAAAATGCCACAAGGGAATAATGGATAAAAGGGTCACATGGAACAAGAGAATGGATTGTTTTTTTTCAAAGGTCTGCAAATTCCCTGTGCTCTACAGTAGTAGCCACAGACATGGTGAGATATTTGCAGATATTTTGGAATCTAGATTTAGTATTAGCCATATTGGTCCTTGCAAGAACAGATCCAGAAGCAAATGATTTGATGCCTTTTAATGGACCAACATAGATGTAACAACCAGAACAAAGTGCTCTAGCTTTTGGACCAACCAGTCCTTCAGAAGCCTAATGGCAGTTATTTAGAACAAACAATACTTTTAACAGCTAGTTTATGCAGAAAAAAATGAAAAAATCCCCACTGGTTTAAAATACTCATTTATAAAATACAGATGATGATGTCAGAGAAGTTTAACAGTACCATGTTACCTTCAGCTGGGAGGGTCCCAGGGGTCAAAGGTGCTTTGTGCAAAACACATACAAAGAATCCTACTGCATATAAATTAAACTGACATAGGATAACACTGCTGGAGCAGATGACTCTTAAATCAAGCTATGAGTATCACAGTGTGTATAAGAATGTGATTACTGAAAAATAACCCCCACCCAGATTAAAGACATACTAAGATTGTCTAAGACTTCAAGAATTTTCAGTGGATGCTGGTTATGGAAAGAGAGTTATATCCAGGACACTACGCACTTTTTGTGTGTACCTTCTGGTTATAAGGATTTACCACCTGATACCATTTTAGTGACAATGGATGTAACATCCCTCAACACTAATATTCCACACACGGATGACATTACAGCATGCCTTAAATACATACAGGAGAAAGGACTGGAACAAAACATCAACCCTGAAGTGGTAGGAGAACTTATGGAATTAATTTTGACACATAACAACTTCAGCTTCAATGGTAAACATTATGTTCAAACTATGGGCACAGCAATGGGCACCAAGATGGCTTCACAGTATGCTAACCTTTTTATGGCAGACTTGGAGGAGGATTTGTTAAGGCACTGTCCCCATAAACCACTAGCTTATTTCTGTTACATTGATGATTTGTTTATTATCTGGACGTAGGGCACAGATACACTTCAATATTTTCATCAAGAACTTAATAACCTCCACCCTACCATAAAGCTTACCCTGGAGTATTCTACCACCAATGTTAATTTTCTGGACACCACAGTCACCATTAAGGATGGAACCTTACATACATGTATTTTTAGGAAGCCAACAGACAGACAGAGATATCTACACAAGAAAACTAATCATCCAAAACACATAAAAAATCTGTCATGTACAGTAAAGCACTCCAATGTCACCATATTTGTTCAAATGAGGATGACAGAGATGCACTTTTGGCTATGTTGAAAAATATCTTTATTGAACAGGGACACTCTTCCAGAGAAATTGACAGGATAACAGAACATGTAATGCAAGCGCCAAGACAACAACTACTTCAATATAAAGAAAAGACAGCTACAGACTGAATACCCTTAGTAGTCACGTATCATCCAGACCTTGAACTTCTGCGTAAGATTATTAAAGACCTCCACCTAATATTTAGTGAGGATGAAACCCTTAATTGTATTTTTAAGGTACTACCACTACTACCTTTTAAACAACTACTAAATTTAGCCAGCCTAATTATTAGGAGCCAGCTTTCACCAGAACAGAATACCATGTCACACAATGGCACACAACCCTGCAATCAACGTGTCTGTAAGACTTGTAAGCTCATTTCTACCTCGGGCTGTGTGGTTACATCACAAAACAGACAATTCAAGATGCATGTAAGTTATACATGCGCATCACATCATGTTGTTTATTTCATTCAGTGCATGAGATGTACACAAACAGGATATGCTGGAGAGACAAGCCAACAGCTCCACACAAGGATGAACTTGCACAGACATACTATTAGAACAAAGAAGACTGAAAAACCAGTGGGGCACCACTTCTCTCAGCCTGACCACTCAATTTTGGATATGTCAGTAATGGTCTTAAAAGGAAATCTCAAAAACACACAACAGAGACAAGCTTTTGAGATTAAACTTATTTTACATCTCATTATATTAGCATATGGAATGAACATTGATCTGGGTTTCATGGGACATTACAGAAACTGACATCCACAGACCTCTTCTTCTTCAGCCTGGCATATTAAAGGACTTCAGCATGTGTGGGGTGTGGGTGAGTGTATGTATGGGTGTATGTGTGTGTGTATGTGTTGTGAGGCATATGAATATAGCAGGTGTGGAGCTTGCTGTCACATTGAGGTATGCTTGTATTTAGATACACGGAGTTGCAGTGTGTTACTACTCTTACTTCACACACATAATGAATATTAATTTCTCCTCACTTGTTACCTTCACCCAGGAGTGGGGTTGATTCTGTTGCACCATATTCAGATTACCTAGCCTGTTACTGTACATACAGGAGTGTTACCATAGACTGTTACAATTTTTTTAAAAATCTGAACATATTGTGGTGCGAGATTTTATTTGCATGGGGGTCCTGGACAGATCTTTTTACATTAAGTTAATATTGTAGTGATTTGTGGAAATGTAGGAATGTTAGACCTCTGGTCTTACACACATACTTAATATTTACTTCTAGTTGTCTTACCAAGTCGCAGCGTGTACGTCCCTATAGTCTATGGGATGTAGAAGGGAAACAAAATTTGCAAGCGTAACTAGAACTTATTTGGTGATAAGGTTGACTGAAATATCCAACTGCCTGGCCAGTTGAAGAACCAAATATAAATAATCTGCAAGGTGAATGAGTGAAGACCCAACAAAAGGTGCATCTGTGCCAGATAACACTGAAATGGTTGGTGGGTTCCACTCCTAAAGGCACTCCCAGGAGTGTGCTGTAGAATGTGCAGTGAATCACATGTAATTGGAACTTTGACAATGCCATATCAAGACAAGAAGGGGAAAGCTACAGACAGGACCACAGAGAAAAAACATCAAGGGATCACTACCAAGGAATGCACTGATTTGAAAAGGCTCCAGTCTCTCTTGAACATTCCAGCAAACAAGCAGCAGTTAATCCATTATACAGAAATGAAGTGTCAGATATATTGGATGGATTGGAAGGAGACATTTTGCGGTGGAAAAACAGATTAAAGACATCTGGGACATTTTGCTCGGGACTTACATTGAATATAAAATTCAAAACAGACTTATATTCTATATTGATCTATATTTGATTGACAACTGAAGACCAGTGTAACTTATTATTTTTGGAAAGTGATTGGTTTAAGTGTACGTTAATATTATTATTTTGTATAATTTAATTATTTTGTTATTTTTATTAGGATTGAGTCAGATAAGAGGTACTTTTTTTTGGAAATTATATATTCTATTTAATTTAGTAATTTTGTAAGTTTATATATATAAATATATACATATATATATATATATATATATATATATATATATATATATATATGCTGCCTAGATTAAATGCCTGTTATGACCAGAAGCAAACAAATGGTTAAATTACTAAAGACCAAATCCAAGAATAAAAGGGAACAAAAGGAGGTGAAGAAAGGGGGAGACAGCTTCTTATTAGGATTATTGGCTGGGAAAATGCCAAATAAAAGAAGGAATAAAACAAGTTTAGACAAATTGAAATTAAAAAACAAGAAATAGTAAAGATTATGAACAACAAAGAAATAGTTTGTATTTCAACTCCAAATGGAAATATTACACAATTTTTGAAGGTAACTAAAAATGCTAATATTGATCAAGGGCTAGAGGGATTAAGAATGAATAAGATGGAGGAAGTGAAAAGTTTAAGATCTAATGAGGGGGAACAAAATAAGGGAAAAAATAATGATGATATAGAAGTATGGAATGCATCAAAAGAATAAAAAAAATCGAATAATCAAGGTGGTTTAATTAGGAATGCTGGGGAAATACAAGAAGACATCAAATTTAAAAAGTCAATAGTAATAGATAAGACATTGAGTCCTCTGGATAATCAACAGACCTGGGCAAGGAAGAACTATCATGGTCTCATAATTCAATTAGCATCTCTATGATGGATCTGGATCTAGAGGGAATAACAAAAGAAGTTGTAAGAGTACTTAGAGACCCATTACAATCTAATGTATTGATCTATCAACAGTTAACTGAGATTAAAAAGGAGTTGGCATTCCTAAAAGGAATAATGATTGAAAACAAGATTAGATTAGATTATCTTGTTGAAAACCAAGATAAAAATAATTTTGGAATTCAACAAGAGATGACATTTAAATTAGATAAGAAAGTAGAGGAAATTAAGAAAGATGTTGAAAAAGAGGTAAGTGAAGGATAGGATTCATTAGAATATGTGATGCTCCCAGATAAAATATTTAGGGAAGAAAGCATACGTGTGGATTTAAAAAAATAGATTTCCTGATATATGGTTAAAAGGAGAACAACAAGAAAATAAAGAGATGGAAGATGAGAATGTGAATAAAGATGAAGGAACCAGTAAATATGTTAGAAGGTTAAAAGATGAAGTAGAGGAGGAAGAGGTAATAGAAGGCCCAAATAATATAAAGAAGGTATTTGAAAATAAAGGACAAAAGAAAAATATTAAAGGAAGACAGACAGAAACGGTAATAACTGAAGTAATTATAGAAGATTCAAAGAATAAGGGGAAAAAAGGTTAAAAAAATCCATAGAAGATAAGAAAAAAAACAAGTGGAAAGAGAGTGTTGGAAGGAAAAAATAAGGTAAAGAGCAAGGAAATAGAAGATGGAAGGAAAGTGATTGGTATAGTACAGAATAACAAAAGACAACAAGGACAAAAAGGATGTGGAGAAGTTGTAGATGATATAGGGAAAGTGAATGACAATGTGGAGGAGAAGATGGACAAAGGAACTTTAGGAAGAAATGATCCAAAAAATCATTGTTAGATGGTGAAGAGAAACATAGAAACATAGAATTTGATGGCAGATAAGGACCGCTTGGCCCACCTAGTCTGCCCATTTTCCTACTTAACAGATAAGCTGCAGATCCTAGTTAACCAACAGCTTACTTCCTCCTATCCCCCACTAGGATTGCCTTATGTCTGTCCCATGCATTCTTGGATTCCCTGTTCTTGACTCCACGACCTCCTCAAGGAGGCTGTTCCATGCATCTACAACCTTTATGTGAAAATACACCACTCCACATTACCTCTGAACCATTCCCCTCTATCTTCAAATTGTGCCCCCTTGTTCTTGCACATCTCTTTTTCTGAAAGATGCTACCCTCTTGGACTTTGTTGATTCCCTTGAGGTACTTGAAAGTTTCTATCATGTCCCCTCTCTCCTTTCTTTCCTCAAGGGTATACATATTAAGCTCCTTTAGTCTTTCTTCATATGTCTTCTGGTGCAGACCCTGCACCATTTTGATTGCCCTCCTCTGGACAGCCTCCACTCTGTCTATGTCTTTGCAGAGATGGGGTCTCCAGAACTGCACACAGTACTCCAGATGGGGTCTCACCAACTGTCTGTATAGATGGATAACTTCCATTTTTCTACTATTGATGCCTCTTCCTATGCATCCCAGTGTCCCCCCAGCCTTCCTTACTGCCTTCTCACATTGCTTGCCCACCTTTAGGTCATCTGATATAATTACCCCCAGGTCCCTTTCCATTTTTACTGTTGTCAGTATCTCACCCCCCATTGTGTACGCTTCCTCTGGGTTTTTGTTTCCCATGTGCATTACCTTGCACTTCTTTGCATTGAATCTGTGCTGCCATACATTTGACCATTCCACCAACCTTGCCAAGTCCCTTCTCATCCTTTCCACTCCATCTTGTGTATCAACCCTGTTGCAGATCTTTGTGTCATCTGCAAAGAGACATACTTTTCCTTCCAGTTCCTCTGCAATGTCACTTATAAAGACATTAAAAAGGACCAGTCCCAGTACTGAACCCTGCTGGTACCCCACTAGTAACCCTCCTTTCTTCACAGTGTACTCCATTTACTACTACCCTTTGCTTCCTGTTGTCTAGCCAATTTTTTATCCAGGCTACCACCTTGGGACCCACTCCAAGGCTGGCTAACTTGTGTACTTATCTTTTGTGTGGGACTGTATTAAATGCCTTGCTAAAATCTAGGTAGGCCATGTCCACAGCCCCTCCCTGGTCTACTACTTTTGTCACCCAGTCAAATAAATCTATTAGATTCATCTGACATGGCCTTCCCAGCATGAATCCATGCTGCCTTGGGCCCTGTGCCCCACTGGCCTCTAGGTACTCAAAGATAACAAACATGAGGAAATATTGAAACAAGTAAAAAAAAAACAACAAAAAAAGTTTTTGTTTTACCTTTGTAAAAAATGGCATGTTTGCCTAATGAAACAGAAGAAAGGGTGTCAAAAATGGTTAAGAACTTATTAGGCAGTGTACTAAGTGGATGCAGACAAATGCTGAACAGTATTAGTATTGTAAGGCCTATTATGGAATCAGAATTGGTTCTGGTGGTTACAGACCAGTACTATGCTCTGAAAGCCATTGACAAACAAGCAAAAGAGCTAGGTAAAATGGGAATCCAAGTTGGAGACTTTATAACCTTGGGTGAGTTATTTCTGGAATATTATGCAGTTATAGAAAAAGGAGGAGAAATAAAGGAGATCATCATATATGGCTTAAAACAATTCTATATGGAAAATAGCAAGAATCTTAAGAGCAAAGTGGCTGATTTATTAAATATACTGTTGGGCACTGAGGGCTGCATCCACAAAGTAACACAGGCTATTCGATGTGAAAAAGATGGTCAAATATTGGTAAAGATGAACAAGGGAATTATTTTTGAACTATTAATACAGAGACAGCCATCGTTGGATGATCTTGGTGTATATGTTTGTATGGAATTAGGAGAGATGGATCAAGAAGTTCAAAAGTATAAAGAATCAAGGACATAGGAAGTTATGATAGAAACATCACATAGATATACATTATTAACTGATTTGGATCAGTGACTGCCTAGAAAAAGTAATGAAAGGAGGTCACAGACATCAGAGTATAAAATAAGGACTAATGCGATTATATATGAGAGAGAACCTAAAGAGAACAAGATAGAATCAAAGAACAAGATACAAATTCTTACTTGGAATTCCTCAGGATTACAGGAAAGATTAGGAGACCCGGATTTAGTAAAATATTTTAAAACGTTTGAGTATATATGTATCCAGGAAACATGGATGATGAATAAGGCTTATTTAGATGGATATATGACATATTGGAAAAAAGCTGAAAAGTTGAAAAGGCATGGAAGGAATGTAGGGGGTCTTCAAACTTTCTGTAAATTAAATAATAAAGTGAAAACAAAGGATATACAGATTGATAGTAAGAGCATATTAATAGTATATATACAGGAGGAAGGAGAAGATGATTTAATATGAATAAATATCTATGCATCTCCATTAAATAGTTCCTATGGTGATAAGGATTGGTTGAAAAAATTATCAAGGGAATTAGATAGATTGACATTTGAATATCCTAATAGCAAAATAATATTAGTAGGAGATTTTAATGTAAGATTGGGCACCTTACAAGGAATACCAGAAGAAATTGTGTCTTGTTGTTCTTATTTGGAGAAGAATAATCTAATAGCTAAAAGGGAAGTGATGGACTACACAGTAAATAATAAGGGAATTCTTGTCCATAGGAAGTTATGTGATAGAAATTTCCTTTTATTAAATGGGAGAATTAAAGGTGATATTCTGAGTAATTATACATATCAAGGGGGCCGTGGGTCATCAACAATAGATTATGTTTGGGTTAATGTAAATTTGCTATCAAAGTGCATTGAGATGAGGATAAAAACAACTTTGGAGAGCCAGCATGCCTCCATAGAACTAATGCTGGAAAAGGATCAGACAAAATTTGTTGTTGATCAAGTGGGACCTGCAGTGTTGAAATTGATAAGAAAGAATGTTATAGGGTGGGATATTATAGAAGGAGGGAAACTTATCCAGTTAATGTATGATGGAGGTATATTGGATAAAATAAATCATTATATTGATGATAAAAATGATATAGAAACATTACTGGAATATAATATCATTATGGTTGATGTCACGCAGATCATCTCCAGGCAACAAAATATAATAGTAAGGAAAGGACAGGCATGGTTTAATAAAGAATGTAGGGATGCAAAGAGGAACTTTAATGGGGTAATAAGAGTTTTAAAAGGTAGTTTGTTAGAAAACAAGAACAGAGAAATGAACAAATTAAGAAAAGAGCATAAAAGAATTTTGAAAATAAATAAAGGAAAATACCAACTTAAATTATGGACAGAATTAGAGGAAGCTGTAGTATCAAATGACTCTAAGAAGTTCTGGAATATAGTCAGTAATGGTACATTAAATTATGACGATAGGATAACTACATTATTTGACAATATTATTTAACAAGATTTGGGATAAAGGAATAATACCATCTAGTTGGAAATTAAATATAATTTTTCCAATATTTAATAAAGGGGAAAAAAAGTCCAGAATGTTATCGACCAATTAGTTTAATAGATAGTACAGAGAAGATATTTACTAAAATATTAAACAATAAGTTGACAACATGGGTTGAGAAAAACAATATTATTGATACAGCGCAAGCAGGATTTAGAAATAGCCAATCTACATTAGACCAATGTTGGACATTGGTTCATTTAATTACAAGTATACTAAGATTAAAAACAAAAGCTATATTGTATATTTGTTGATCTAAAACAGCATTTGATCGAGTGAATAGTAGTATGATGTGGGAAAGATTAAAGGACTAGGAGTGGATAGGATATGGTGACAATGATTGGCCGATTATATCAGGACAATTATACAAGCAAGATATTCAACAAAGGGACAATTGACACAATGGTTTCAAACTAACATTGGGGTAAAGCAGGGATGTACTCTTTCACCATTGTTATTTAATTTATATTTTCAAACAATATTAAGTAAATTACATGATCTAGACTTTCATTTGACTAGAATAGGGAAGAAGCATTGTGCTTATTTGGCATTTGCAGATGATGTAGCTTTATTATCAACAAGCTTCATAGGCATAAACAGGATGTTAATTAAATTTGTTGGAGAATGTAAGAAGGCAGATTTATTAAATTATGAGAAAACAAAAGTACTGGTCTTTGGAGGAAATAAAAAAGAATATCAATATAAAATAAATGGGTGTGGATTGGAAGTGGTAAAATAATTTTATTTACTAATAGTTTTCACTCAGGATGGATTATGGAATAAGCATATAAAAGAAACTTATAGTAAAGTAAATAGATTTATGGCAGTAATGAATAGATTTGCATATAAACATGGAGGGCAGTCAATAAAAGGAAACTTGAGGGTGTTAAATGCAAAAGTTAAAGCTCAAATACTTTATGGGGCAGTAATTTGGGGATTTGGTGATTTTTCCAAATTAGAATGTATTTTGAATACATTTTATAAAAAAATTGGGTCTTCCTATTGGGACGCCATCAGCAATGGTTAGAGCAGAACTGGGCCAATACCAATAGGGATGTGAAATAAAAACAAGACAAATTACCTATTGGTCAAAGGTGTATAACATGAGCAATCAAAAGTTTCCTAGAGTATGTATGGTGGAGGCAATGGAGTATAGTAATAGTATAGGTTATTTCCAAGTATGGAAATAGTAGAGAAAATATTAAACCAATGGGGCTACTAGACGGAAAGTATGATTTGTCCAGAAGATATAATTAAATTAAGAATTAAAGATAGGGTTAGAGATTATTATACCCAATTGGATTTGGCACTGTGTAAACAATATAAAGTGAATGAATGGATGGTTAAAAATAAGAGGTCACATGAATTAGAGTTTTACTTGAGAGCTAAGATCAATCCTGAGTTTAGGAAATTATTAACCCAAGCAAGATTCGAGAGTATTACAACAAATTGGAAATCAAATGTATATAGTAAAGAGAAAATAATGGGGGATATACTATGTAAATGTGGAACAGATAAAGATACACTTAGACATTTATTAATAATATGCCCTCTATATGAGAAAGATGGAAGGAAAATTTTAGGGGAGATTTTGAGAAAACTTGAGTTAAATCCAGAAATTATGCTGAATTTCTTGTTAAAATCTCATAACCTGAAAAATTACTCGCTGTGGACTTCTTTTTAAAAAATAATTGAGCAGAAAAAATTGTATACGAAGAATGTTTTAACTTAAGGGGTAGGTTAAGCTGTTTATAATTTGTCCAATATGTCAATATTTAAAAATATTTAAAAATGTGGATATTACTAAGAAGAATGTAAAATTGAGGACTAATGTTATCTGATGGATGTTTTAACATGGAAATTATAAAAAATGTGTATTTGATTGAATTTTAATCATGTATTTTAATTGTAATGACTTGAATAAGTCGATTAATAAAAATTACTACTATTAGTGACCTTACCCTGGGGAGGGCAGCAGTTTTATTTCATTGTTGTTCTATCCAGAATCCTTGGAAATGTTACTACACAGATAGGATTAAGGTTAAATAGTTTCACATTGTGTTTCTATCCAGAATCCTTGGAAATGTTACTACACAGATAGGATTAAGGTTAGATAGTGTCACATTTTTGCTCTGTAGGTATTAGGATACATGATCCCTCTTACTTGAGATTTCATGACAAGTTGAATTCCTTTGGGGAACTATTGCAGGAATTGATGTGAATGAAGGTTCATTAGGAGTGTGTGTGTGTCTCCTTAAAGCTAGTTATTCCCCCCCGCATTATGGGGATGTGGGGTGGGGTAGGTTGTACTGTTTGTGTGAAGAGGAGGAGAGAATTTAATTTTTATCTCGTTTTTAGATTCCTTAGACACTTCTGGTACATCAAGTTGTTATACACTGAGAATTTATTGACATCAGTACATATCAGGCTACATGGTCTTAATTCCTTGGTGGTCCCCGAAAAGAGTTTTTTGTTTGACACTAACACTGTCTATTTATATTTAATTATCATTTTGTGAAGTCCTGTCAATACACTAGAGGTTTTTGAAGTTTATGGGGCATGATATCTAGGTGGAGAGTATAGCTGGGTGATATGTCCAGCTAAGTTTTACACATCATACAGTGTGCACTGATGGTTTTAAGACAGCTTTACTGATAACTTCTTGTCTATAATGCATACATTGAAACTTCTTGAAGTCTTAGACAATCTTAGTATGTCTTTAATCTGGGTGGGGGTTGTTTTCAGTAATCACATTCTTATACACACTGTGACACTCATAGCTTGATTTAAGAGTCATCTGCTCCAGCAGTGTTATCCTATGTCAGTTTAATTTCCATGCAGTAGGATTCTTTGTATGTGTTTTGCACTAAACACCTTTGACCCCTGGGACCCTCCCAGCTGAAGATAACATGGTACTGTTAAACTTCTCTGACATCATCATCTGTATTTTTTAAATGAGTATTTTAAACTAATGGGAATTTTTTTCTGTTTTTTCTGCATGATCTAGCTGTTAAAAGTATTGTTTATTCTGAATAACTGCCATTAGGCTTCTGAAGAAAGACTGGTTGGTCCAAAAGCTAGAGCACTTTGTTCTGGTTGTTACATCTATGTTGGTCCATTAAAAGGTATCAAGTCATTTGCTTCTGGATCAGATATTTTGGAAAATTTCTAAAGAGTTTATCTCTGCTGCCTTACTGTGGAAATGCAGAAAGCAGGAGATTTCTCTAAAATATCACTGAAATGTCAGGAAATATCTGACCATGGCTTTGACTGTGACTGTAAGAGAAACTGGGTTTCCCAGGGAAACTGGGAACTACATTTCAAAAGAGTCTTTTTGACTAACTAATACAGAGGCCCTAAATCTATCACCTATAATAAAAATTGTCACTTTAAAAGCCAGGGTGCTTCAGAAGACAGCATTGGGAAAGCTATTAAAGTGGAAAAGGGTTATAAACTCAGAAGATGTTAACAGCTATCTCTGTCATAAAAAGAAACCTTTACATTTCAAAGGACAGTACCAGATTCCAGGAAACTATCATGGTATAATTACATAGGTTAGCTGTCAGGATACTGAAATTATAGGAGAACCTGACTATTAAAGGTATGAGTCCTTTAACAAGAATTTTTGGGGAAAGCACAAGAGTGACATCTACTGGCCTAAAAGTTAGGCCCAGACCAAGACTTACAGACTGCCTTGGCCCACAGGTATTTAAGACCCTCCACAAAGCATTCTGAGGACACTTAGCTTTTGGACTCTCTCCTGACCACAGGAGAACAGCTGCCAGCAGACACACAAGAAGCAAGACTGCTACAGAAAGGACTGAAACATTTGAAAAAAAAATATTTTTCTGGATTTCATTTCACTATGAATTTAAAGTAGAACTTTAGATAACTGTTATAGTGTCTTTTGTTTGTAGATATCCACTTTTATTTGTGTTATTCTGTGACCAACATTTTCCAAACCTTTTTGTTGTAATGTATGATAATCATTTAATTATTTAGTAAAGACATTTGTTTTGTTTAAGAAACCACCCTGTGCAAGATTTCTATATTGTATGTGTGATTGTGGGATGTTGCAGTAATAATCTGTGACTGAACTGTTATTGCTAAGGGGTGTCATGATACGCTACCAAATCAAACAAGGGTCTGAAAAGGTAAAGTCTGGGTAAAGATGGGGGAATACCAATGTCTCAAGGAAGGGTATGTGGGGATTTGAACCAGGTTATTCATTGCCTTGTTGGAGAAGGCAGAATCAGGGTTACGATGATACCCCAAAGAGGTAGTAATGCTGGGATCTTCTCCTATGTGTAACAACCTAGAAGGGTTCATATTTGGCTACAAGACTCGAGACTAGTATTATACCCTGATCCAGAGTAAAGAGGGGACCCTGGGACTTTGTGGCAAGTGTTCAGTTAGGAACTTAGTGAGCACTATAGAAGGACATGAAGAAGGTATCCCATTTCCCCTCCCTGTCACAGATTGCACTTAGGGGTGGGCACTGTGAGTTCAGTGGATATGACCTTCAGGAGTGGGTTTATGAAGGAGCTGGTGCACAGTGGTGGGATCTGAGAGATCTAGTAGTAGTGAGACTCGAGAGATATTGGCGGCACAGGCATAACAGGTGGATTTGAGGCCAGTATATCAGATTGATGAACTGAAAACAATCCACACACAATTAAGGCACAGATTTGGAAAAAATAATTTGGTTACAGTATAAAGGTCCCTACCTGTATTCATGTTGTTGTTTTTTTGGTGTAAGTGTAGCAGTAGTTAGGGAAGAAGATGCCTTCCAACTACAGTGAATACACAGCAGACTATCTATGTCAGTTGTGTCAGGAAAGGGGGTCCAGTACAAGGGGTGAACCAAAAAGCACCTCATGGAGGCTATCATGGCCACCAATGAGCAAGAGGTTGCCCCAATCCTTGAGTCACAGCAAGTGACTGAAAGTCCCTAGATCTTGGGCTTGGGGTTCTAGTGGACATCACAGAGTCCAGTCCACAGGAGGAGGATAATGAGACCAGAGGGAACCCAGAACCACAGAAACCGAGGAAGATTACCACAGAGCTGGGACTGGAAGGGATCAGCCTGCAGCTGGAGGTGAGGGAATTGGAGCTGGAATTTGGACAGAGAAAGTTTAAAGCACAGCAGCAGAGGGAGTTCAAGGAGAAGAGGTTTGAATTGGAGATGCAGGAAAAGGAAAACCAGCATCAGAGAGAGGCAGAGGAAAAGGAAAAATGGCTTCAAAGAGAGGCTGAGAGAGAGGAAAAAGAGTGCCAGAGTGAATTCAAACTGCAGAAGTTAAGACTCCAGTGACAAGCACCAGAGGAGGTAAGTGGCAGGGATAGACCTGAAACTCCAGGACTGGGGTATAAATTAAGTTCCAAATTAGTAGTGGAATTTAAAGAGGGGGAGGATATAGATGCATTTTTGAATTTGTTTGAAAAGGTCTGTATCCAGGCCAAGGTACCCAGGGAGTCGTGGAGCTTCCAGCTATCCCAGCTGCTTACGGGTAAAGGGCATACGGTGCTAGGCCAACTGGATAGTGATGATAGCCAAGACTGAGAAACTTGAGCTGCTTTACTTAAAAAGTATGAACTGACTCCTGAGACCTACAGGGTTAAATTCTGTAAACTTTGGAAAAGCCCTGACATGAGCTTTGAAAAACTAGCCGCAAAGCAACAGCAGTTTTTAAAGCATTGGTGGAAGGGGGTGGAAGCAAACTCTGTGGGTAAAATTGAGGAGGTTGTACTTTTAGAACGGTTCTTTTGGGTGTGCCCAGCAAAGCTGAAATCCTGACTTGAGGACTGAGATCTAAAGACAGCACAGCAGGCTGCTGAGCTCTCAGAACACTGTGCCAGGAGCAGGCCTGCTCAGAAAGGAAGTGGATCAGGTGTGGCAGGGCTGAATGGGGAAAATCACACCTTTAGAACAGCTAAAACCCTTACAGCCTCTGCAGACATGGGGAAAGTCCAGGCTACAAAAAAGTGATTTCTCAGATAAAAGAAGTGATGTCTGTTGGTTTTGTAAACAGCCAGGGCATCTTGCTAGACAGTGTCCTAAAAAGGCACAGAGTGGATAAGGTGGTGCTTGAACAGGGTTGGGTGCACTGTGTACCCCTGAAAGCATGCCTGTAAACATGAGAGAGCACATACACTCGGTTACTGTAAATGGAGTGCAGACCCATAGGTTAAGGGACACAGGGATGTCTCTTACCTTAGTAAAAGGGGATTTGGTTGGGTCCAAACAGCTTATACCTAATCAGTTTGTAATAGTGTGGGTATTCACTGGGGAGGAAAAAATTCTGCCACTTGCTAGTGTTCTCTTGGACTGGGATGAGACAGGAGAGATGGTGCAAAAAGTAGCAGTGGAAGATGACCTCACCCTGGATATGATTATAGGGAACAATCTTCAGAAAGGAGTGGTATGTGTGGTTAGTCACAGTCAGACAGCCAAGGCTGATTGTAGTTCCCTGAACCTCATAGAAGCCCCTGTGGAAAAAAATGGGATGTTGTTATCCCAGCCTGTGTCTCCTGAACTGGAGAGTGGTGAAAGGGAGGTAGGATTTCCCCAGGTAGCCATTCACAAGACAGCTACAAAAGGTTACTCTGAGGAAGGAGGGGTAACAAATGGTCAGAAGATTAGGGATGGCAGTGACCCTGAATATCCTGGTGCTAGAGCTATGGACCCCAGTTTAGGAACCGAAGAGGACATGTCCTATACCTTGGGAAAATGTGAATATTTTGCAGCTGCTCAGAGGACTGACCTTAGTTTGGAGAGGCTGAGGGCTTGTGCGGAATCTGAGGGGACACATGGAGGTGACATAAGACATAGATTATGTTGGGACAATGGACTGTTGTATACACAGGATGTAAAGACAGAGGGATGGGTGATGGGCAGGTAGCTTGTCTTTCCCCAGGGGTAAAATGAGTGGTTGCTCAAGATTGCTCATGATATCCCTATGTCTGGATATCTTGGCATTGTGTGCACCATGCAGTGATTGGCCCAGAATTTCTATTGGCCCAACTTCACCCAGTGGGTGAAGGAATATTGCAGGTCTTGTCACTGGTGCCAACAGACAGGGAAGGTGGGTAGTAAAACCAAATGTGCCCTAACTTCCTTGCCCATTGTGAAGGAGCCATTCCAGAGGGTAGGAATGGATATTGTGGAATCTTTGAGTACCACAAGCTCCTCCAGGAAGAAGTTTATCCTGACGGTGGTCGATTACACCACCTAATACCCACAAGCAGTCACCCTCTCCTCACAGAAGACAGACAAATTGGCAGATGCCTTGCTTGGGATTTTCTCCTATGTTAACTTTCTGCAGGAGGTTATCACTGATCAAGGGGGTACCTTCATGTCAGACCTGATGATGTATTTGTGGGAGAAGTGTGGGGTGGTGCAGAGATGCACAACACCTTATCACCCACAAGCCAATGTGCTTGTGGAAAGGTTTAATGGTACCCAAAAATTGATGCACCAAGCATTTGAACAAATGGGAGGGACTGGGAAAAATACCTTCCCACTTGTTGTTTGCATACAGGGAGGTGACCCAAGAGTCAAAAAGATTCTCCCCCCGAACTCTTATATGGATGTAGGGTGTGTGGGCCCCTAGACTTGATCTTGGAAGACTGGGAAGGCAAGCACGCCACCCAGAGAACTCCCATAGGGGAATATGTCCTTAAGTTTAGCGAGAAGCTGAAGGAGCTTATGGGGGAGGCCCAAAGCAACCTGTAAGCTTCCCAACAGAAGCAAAAAGTCTGGTATGACCACAGAGCCAGTGATCACTCATACAGTGCAGGTCAGGAAGTCATGGTCCTAAGCCCAGTCCAGAAGGACAAGCTGCAGGCCAAATGGGTGGGACCATATAAGGTAGTCCGACAGGTCAATGACGTGAACTACAGTATACTGTAGAACTGCCTGACAGGAGACATACCCATAGGATATACCATGTCAACATGATGAAGCCATGCCTTGTGGGATAAGGCAGAATCAGGGTTACAATGCTACCCTGAAGAGGTTGTAATGCCTAGATCTTCCTTCTTTGTGTAACAACCAAGAATGGTTCATATTTGGCTACAAGACTCAAGACTAGTATTGTATCCTGATACAGACTAAAGTGGGGACCCTGGGACTTCGTGGCAAGTGTTCAGTTGTGAACTCAGCGAGCACTATAGAAGGACATGAAGAAGCTATACCCTGTTTCTCACACAACCAAGGATATCACCCACAAACAGCTCATATAAATTGAAAGCGCAAATTGGCAGGAAACTGCTAAATTCAGTAGCTGATAGTTTATTACTGGCAAATTACTAGTCCATTCAGGTCTGCAAAAACAATGCAAAGCAAACAGACACAACATGCCTACACATAGGTACAATACTCCAGCGCTTCAATCACTGAAGCTTCCTCGGGGAGTCCCTGTTTCCCCCTCGTCATGGATTGTACCTAGGGATGAGTACTGTGAGCTCAGTGGACCTGACCCTCAGGAGTGGGTTCATGAGAGGTACATAACAACATTTCTATTTACTCCGTGTTCCAGGGGAGACACCTTGGCAATGGTGGGTTTACACAGTCTGGACGGCCCTAGAAAGTAACACAGGTCACACACATAATCTAATGTCCACAAAAGGTATAGAGTGATGCAGTATGGTTTTATTTCTGACACAATGGTCAGTCAGAAAAAAGGGTGTCACAGGGGCTTTTGCAGTTGCAGGGCAAAGTACTCAGAATCCACAGGCTGTAGAAAATTACTACTAGTACAAACAATTCGAACATCCATCCTCTCTTGTGGGCAGTGGACCAGGACCAGGACCAGGATCCCCGTTTATTCTTAGAGCACATTCGCAATGGGCAGATCCAAAGCACATATTGGAGAGCACAATTCCAATGGGCAGACCAAAAGCATGAGCTGAGTTACCACACGGGCATACAATCCCAAAAAACAGCAGCAGGGATGGCAGTGCCTGACTCTTCAACTACAACATGGATGGCAGTGCCTGACTCCCCAAATAATTTTTGAACAGGTTTCCCCTCGTGAACTGGACTGAGGTGTTCAGCTCTGCTCCAGCCAAAGGCCAGACACCACTGAAATCACACATAATTATGAACAGTGAAGGCATGAAGGCACTAAATTGCTGTTAGCAGTTCCACTTTAGTTCTGACAGGAAACGTTTTGCATATCAATACTGTGACGGTCCAGGTTGGCATTAAGCTATCCCCCATCAACAATTGAAGAAAACACAGTCCCTAGACTTCCAGATGTCTCTTGCTAGAGGGCAGATCCACTTTACAGTCTTGAAGTGACACATTCCAAACCCATTGCATTGTCCATGACTGAAGGGCTTGGATTGGGCCATATCAGTTCTGGGCAGCACTTATAAAACAAATCTTTACATATGGGGGAAGGCCCCAGTTTCTACTCACTGTACCAGTCCCAATAAAACTCTTCCTGAAGAATTCACCCCCTCAGGAAATGACAGAGGATGGCAGCTGCCATGACCCTGCATCCAGACCATTCTGTTTATGAACTAGGATGAGAAAAGAAAAAGAGGGGGGCTCCCCTTTGGCAATCAGTCTACCCACAGGCAGAGCACTGACCAACTCACTCAAACTCCAAAAACTATCTGAGAATCAAATCTCAGGTGTAGCACTACAAGTCATGGGTCATGCTGCTGCAAGAGTTCTACATTCTATTTCAGAACTCTCAGTCCAGCACTTCTCACCAGATGGCTTGAAGGAGTCCTACAGGGATTTTACCTTTGTGCTGCCCAAATATTACCTAAACTACACTATAAAAGGGGTTCTAGTAACCCCGGGGGAACAAGGGTGTTACACTTGTGTTTGAGTTCTTATCTGACTCTTTTGAAAATCCTGCCCAGGTCTCTTGCCTTGGCCTTGTTATATGCTTTTTCAACTGTAGTTCTTGAGTAACCACTGCTCATTTATAAGACTTTATGCACAGCTTTATAAATGGTAACTTATGTACAGTATGAGTACTGATTGCTAAAAGGCTTAAAAAGTGCTTCTGTGCTGTTTCTAAAAAGTGATATACCCTCCCAATGCTATACTGAAATTCTGCTTCTCATCCTAGTCTAATGTAATATGTGTTATTAATTTCTGTTGAACCTGCTCAGTATTGATGCATGTCATGTAACTGATAAACAACTATATATAAAAGTATAAAAAATGATAATTCATTGCTACGGTGCTGTCTGTGTCTCAAAATCATTCTTGCTGGAACAATTTTTTGTCTGATGAAGAAATTCCCCAAATGGAGTACTTTCCATCAGACAGTGAGAGTGTAAGTTATCTGCCCTCAAAATATTGTCGCTGGTAATAGTTTTCTATAAACTCTACATTCCACTTGCTGCCCATCATTGACAAGAAGACTAATGCCCAAATAATCAGCATGAATGATGTCTATTCTGTCAGTATAAGAGAACTCATTCTCTTCTATGTATCACCCCTCAGTGTCTGACAATATGCAGAAAACACTATGTGTATGTGCCAGTGAGCAATACTGTTGAATGGATTTACAGTTGGATTGAAAATAATTTCACTCTAGCATAACCCAAGAAAAAGTCTGGCATACATAGGTGCTCCTGTGTTCCCATCACAGTATCACACAACTGTAAATAATCTCTCCCCTTATAGGTAAAATAATTATGGATGAAGATAAAAAGCAGAGATGCTAGCAAAAGTCTTATGGTTCTCACTGGCACAGGTGCGTATGTCTGACAAATGCTTCATAACAGATATAGGCCTGAATCTTTCTCCACATGTACAATGCTTTGTCCTTGCCAACCCTAATTTTGTCTGTGATTCTTATCAATGTCAAGGACCACATTGAAAATGAGCTTGCTCAATGATGTTTATGCCTGATTAAATAAAGTTTGATTGATTGATTGATTTGATGTACAATACAGGTGAATAGTGAGGCTATATCAATAGAAAAGCACATGGAACCTATATCTCATACCAATGCTTTTATCCTTTGAATAATATCCATTGTGTCCTGTACTGTACATACTTCATAAGGTTGGTCACAAAAGTATTCAAATAATAGTCCACAAATGTTAAGATGTTTTCTGAAATGAAGCCACTCATGAGACAACTGGACAACTGGACATACTAGGGAGCAAAAGGCCTTGGATTCAAGCAGAGGGACATGGGCCAACCACATAGCCAGCATGGCAAGAAGGAACAGGCAGATGTAAGGAGGCAAAATCTAATTTTAAAAATCCTCTTTTTACTTACCAGAGCACCCTGCACAAAGATTGGGTGCTACAGAAACTAGCCTGTAGTAAATTATTTATTTTATTTTCTCTGCCAAGTGGCACTCGTGCCACTCCCACTCGTGCAATAGTCTACTTGCTCTGCTGCTGAAATTAACAACTGTGGCATGATGCTCCTGCGGTAAAGAACTGCAAGTACTCATTCCTGATTCTGCCTCAAGAGACTGTCCTGGAGATGGAAAGCTGCAAGATCATATGATTCATTTTTGCTGCCATTGTGGACATTTCCAGGACTTTGTACAACCTTCCCAGCTCTGTTGTTACACCTAGGTTGGTGCATGGGGGCTTGAGAGGGCCAGTGACCAATCACAAAGCTGGTGGGAGGAGTATCCCAGGTTTAAAGAAGGAGCCGTATGCACAAGTGTGAGCGGTGTCCGAACGGGAGTGGAGAGAAAATAAAAGAAATAATTTAGCTAGTTTCTATAGCACTCAATCTTTGTGCAGGGTGCTCTTGTGAGTAAAAAGAGGATTTTTAAAATTAGATTATAAATACTGAGTGTCCCTGGCCCACCAGAGCTCACTGCACTTAAAGGGTGCATAGTAGTAGTCAGGAAGCTACAGAGTAAACGTGTAATTAAAATGGAGATTTTAAATGTTTGGATTTACTTTTTGGTATTTTGTGTAGCATTATGCCCCATATTTAAAGGGAATGTAATAAGACAGTATACAGCTGATTCAATCCCCACAGTATTTTTAAAACAAAATTGGAAGATGCAAAGGGGATGAAAATGGGTTATACAGGTATAAAAAGAAGGAATTATTTTGCCCTAGTCAGGGAAATAACTATACATGCTAAGGGCATAAAAACAAATTTGCATTTTAAAACCCTAGGCAGACAAAGTTGTTGCTGCTTAGCTTTGAAAATGGGTGGAGATATTGAATTAAATCCAGGTCCCTCTCCCTGTTTAGGTAAATTGGTGTATGACAATGCAAGAAGCCTAAAAAATAAGCTGGATATGATGAGAGCTTGGGTGGCCTCTGAAAACCCGAGCATAATTGCATTAACAGAGACCTGCTGACCCCTAAAATAAAAGAGGATGAAATTGAGTTACAAGAGTATTGTTTATACAGAAGAGACAGGGTTGGGAAGAAAGGTGGTGGATTACTATTATATCTTAAATGGGAATTAGGACAAAATAGTTTATTATTTTCAGGGGAAGTGGGGATGACAGAATGTCTTTTGGTATGCATTAAAAAATGGAACCTGGTACTGTAATAGGGTTAATCCATTCCTCCCCAAAGGTTAAGGTAGCTGACTTTGATAAGATGACACACTTACTACAACAATATTCAATGGGCTCTGATTTACTACTTGTAGGCAATTTTAATGCAGCATGGAATAAAACCAGAGGGAATGCCATCAAACTTATTTTAACCCCATTAACTTTGATGCAAATGTTGCAATCAGGAGCAGAAATCAGGGGTTGAGGAACAGTGGGCAGTATTTAAAATGGGGATTACAAGAGCAACAGAATTATGAATTAAGCAGGTTAGCAAGAGGAAAAGGAAGAGGAGACCATTATGGTTTTCCAAAGAGGTAGCAAAGAAAGTGAAAACCAAAAAGATTGCATTCAGGCAATACAAAAAGACACAGGCAGAAGGGGATAGGGAGAAGTACCAGGAGAAGCAAAGGAAGGCAGGGAGGTCAGTAAGGGAAGCCAAAGCTCAGACAGAAGAACACATTGCAAAATCAGTGGGTAGAGAGACAAAACCTTTACAGGTACATAAGTGAAAAAAGAAAGGCAAAGGGAGGGATAGTGAGACTGAAGGGGGAGGATGGGGCCACTTGGAGGATGACAACAGTAAAGCTGACATACTGAACAGGTATTTATGCTCAGTCTTTACTGAGGAAGAGGAGGGTAATGGGTCTGAAGTGAGTACAAGGGGTGAGAATGGTGCAGAAATGGACACAAGTCCCTTTACATGAGAAAGGGTCCTGAAGGAACTGGAAGTAATAAGAGTTGATAAAGCAATGGGGCCAGATGGGGTGCACCCCAGGGTCCTTAATGAACTAAAAGAGGTGGTGGCTAAACCTCTGGCTATCCTGTTTAGCCAATTACTGGAAACAGGGGAGGTACCCAAAGACTGGAGGACAACAGATGTAGTCCCCTTATACAAAAGCGGGAACAAAGAGGAAGCAGGGAACTACAGACCAGTCAGCCTCACCTCGGTAGTGGGGGAGATCATGGAAGCCCTACTGAAGGAGAGATTGGTGGAACATCTGGTTGTCAATGGACTACAGGACCCAAGGCAGCATGGTTTCACCAGGGGAAGGTCATGTCAGACCAACCTCATTGAATTTTTTGACTGGGTGACTAGAGAGGTGGATCAGGGGAGGGCAGTGGACATGGCCTATCTGGACTTCAGCAAGGCCTTTGACACTGTGCCACATAGAAGACTATTACACAAACTGGGGAATATGGGTGTGGGCAGAACAATAGTGTGATGGGTAGGTAACTGGCTGGGCGGCAGGACACAGAGGGTGGTGGTAAATGGCTGTCACTCCACAGAGGGAAGAGTGACCAGTGGGGTACCACAGGGATCAGTGCTGGGACTTGTCCTAGTCAACATCTTCATCAGTGACATTGCACAGGACCTAGAAGGCAGAATTTCACTGTTCGCTGATGACACAAAGCTCTGTTACAGAGTAGACACACCAGAGGGTGTAGACAGAATGAGAAGGGACCTGCAGAAACTTGAAAAATGGTCAGGGGGTTGGCAGTTGAAATTCAATGCAAAGAAGTGCAAGATAATGCATATGGGGCACAAAAACCCTGGCACAATACATCAGTTGGGGTGAGGATATAGCATGCACCAAGCAGGAAAGGGATCTTGGGGTTATCATCTCTGATGATCTCAAGGTAGGGAAACAGTGTGACAAGGCAGCAGGTAAAGCAAATAGGATGCTGGGGTGCATAGGCAGGGGTATCACCAGCAGGAAAAGGGAGGTCATAATTCCACTATACAAGACATTAGTGAGGCCCCACCTGGAGTACAGTGTACAGTTCTGGAGACCTTACTTACATAAGGGTACAGACAGGGTAGAGAAGGTTCAGAGGAGGGCAACAAAGATGGTACATGGATTGCATCACAAGTCCCATGAGGACAGGTTGAAGGAACTGAACATGTACTCCCTGGAGGAAAGCAGGGAGAGAGGGGGATATGATAGAGACATACAAGTATCTTACAGGGAGGAACAGGGTGCAGGAATACACTATTTTTAAGTGAAAGAGATGTTCCAGGACTAGAGGGTATGGGATGAAGTTGGAGTGTCACCCACGTCAGTACTGGAATTTAATCAAATCATTTGAAAAAACAGTGGAAAATAGGTTGCCCATACAAATTCAGGATAAAAGTATTTTATTGTCATCACAAAACTCAGCAGAAAGATTGAATTAATATTTTGTCTCACTTCCTGATATAAATATCCCACAGGGAGGATATACTGGGATTAAACTGGCAGATCAATGGCCCCCAAATGTGTCAAAGTTTAGATTTAGGGCTATCACCTGCAAAGAGGTAAAAGAAGAACTGAGGAAACTTCACTCTCATAAGACCCCAGGATTGGATCGGATTGAAAATAGATTCCTAAGATATTCCCTTGAGGTAATAGCTCCAGTATTACCAAAACTACTAAACTGGAGTTTAATGGATAAAAAGTTCCCCACAGCTTAGAAACAAGCAGAAATTGTTCCAATTTATAAAGGGGGTTCACCTACAAAATCGATTAATTTTAGGCCAATTTCATTGTTGTCTGTGGTGTTGAAGGTCTTGGAGAGGCTGGTGCAAAAGCAATTAAGTGGCTACCTGGAAGAGAATTCCTTGGTGTCCTGCTACCAGTCTAGCTTCCGTAAAGGCCATTCCATAGACACGGCGCTCACCGATCTGGTAGACAACATTGCTACCCATTTAAATGAGGGCAGGTTGGTGGGTGCGGTGTTCATGGACCTCTCCAAGGCCTTTGACACCATAGACCATGACATATTGTTTGATAGAATGGCGGAGATGGGGATAGATGAGGAAACCCTTTCATGGTTTCAGTCATATTTGACTGAAAGAGTGCAATAAGTATAGGTAGGGGAAGCCTTATCAAGACCAACTGTTATTAAAAGAGCAGGTAAGCATACTTTCACAAACACGAAATGTCAAAGCATGACACTTTCACATTTGCGAAAGTGATTTTCAAAAGTATTTCAGGGATTGTGACAAATCCTGTTTTGGATCTTGCAAACTCCAAAATACCATATGTGTAGTGTATGTTATGTGTTGGTGGCATCGTGATGCCCAAGATATCCAGTTGTCTGTAGTAATATGTGTTTAGCGGTGTGTGGAATGTCCAGGATGGGAGTTAACAGTGATGACCCCATGCGAGAGCCCGATGAGAGCATGGGTGTGTGGTTTCATGGTTTACATAGATGTATGATATTCCTGTTACCTGCTGGTGGTTGTGTGTGATTGGTTGTGTTGCCTTGGTCCTTCCCCTACTTGCATGTGTGTGTGTGTGTGTGTGTGATGGTGGTGGGGGTGGGGGGATGCGTAGTTAGGGTTTTCAACCCTAACACCGAATTTCCTCGCTTTTATCGCTGTGGAACAACCCTAACTGATGCATTAAACAGAGTTTTTTGCCGTGAATTTCCCTTCTTTTTGAGAATGTGCATTATAAATACTGAATGGAATGTGGTGGTTGGAGTGCGGGGCCTACCATGTGATTTTTTGTCAGTTCGCTGCGCAAAAACTGTATGACCGAGTGAAATGAAAATTGCATACACAAACAGAAATGCAAATGATAATGGTAACGGCGATGCAGAAGGAAACAGTAACACAATCGACAACAGAAATACTACTGGAAATGCAAACGCTAAGGCTAACAGAAACACAAATGGTAACGAACACGCAAACAGTACCAGTAATGCAACTGGAAATGGAAACAGTTATGGTAACACCAACGATGACGCCAAATGGAACAGTAACAGAAATGGAGCACAAACACAAGCATGTATGCAAATGCAAATCGTAACACGCACGGTCACGGTAACGCAAATGGAAACGTTAACGCTTATGGTAACACCAACGACAACGCCAAAGGAAACAGAAATGGAAATGCAAACAGAAGCATGTCGCAAATGCAAATGGTAATGCACACAGTGATGCAAAAGGAAATGCAAATAAAAACAGTAATGGAAACACAAATGGTAACAGTAACGCAAACACAAATGGTAATGCACACAGTGACGTAAACGGAAACACTAACGCAAATGGTAATGGAAATGCAAGTGGAAAAGCTGACTGTAACAGTAAGGGAAATGCACACCCTGTTTTTCCCCAAACAGTGCATTCAGAAGCACAGTGAATACAAAGAATGTATGCATAATAATGGGCCTCGGAGCAGAAATGAACACTTGGAATACTTAATGGCTTATATCTCAGGAACCGTATGACGTATAAAAAAAATTAAAATGTCGTATTATTTATGACTTTTCTGGCTAGTTTTGCACTTGGAGCTAAGCATTTTTTGATGAAAGTGCATATCTCAAAGTGTTTTCGAGATACGGGCCCCAAAAGGCGCAGCGGATGCTGTAATGTTAGCCTATGGGAAAAATTGTCAACTTCGGAGTGATGTGACTTTGCAGCCCTCTAATATTTGGTCACCAAACCACCAAAAAGGCATATCTGAGGGATCTTGGCTTTCTTCCCTCCAAATTTCAGCCCAAAAGACCAAACTGTTCTTTTGCAGCAGGGTGGCAAAGATTTCCTATTCTTTCGGGCTTAGCGTCGCAAGGTAGTTTCGTGATTTGAGAACACTTTCACAAAAAAAATCATGAAAGTGTAGAATGTGCGACACTATTGTTTACAAAAAATTTAAAAACATATTTCTGGGGTGTTTAAACCCCCCAAAAAGATATGGCTACCATCCTCAGAACTCGACTACGTGAACGCAGCAAGAATTGTGTCCCTAGAGGATCCAAAATTTAAATGCCAAGCATTTCTGTGACCACCGACTGAAACCAAGATGGCAGATTTGTGACACTACAGGAGTCATTTGCAACACTAAAAACTGCACCTGTGACACTGTTGAAATATTTATTAATTTTTTCCATTGACTATAATGGGAAACTTGTGTTTTGACTAACTTTTGAACGGTTTAGCATTTTTTCACGAAATCTTCAAAAGGCACATTGGAGACCCTGGCTGCATGTTCCCTGAAGGTTTAGGACTGGTCGCGCAGACCGTGCAACCTGTAGGTGTGAGCAAAGAATGTGCAAAAATGCATAATTACTACATTCTATGGAGCCATGTAGCTCCGCAACCGTATATCCAACCATTATGAATCTTGGCAGATCCACAGACCTGTGACACTGCTCTGTGCATGCTAAATTTCAGGCAAGTCCATCATATAGTGGCAAAGTTATTAAGCTGCCACATTTCAGAGTTTAACCTTAAATGGGGTACTCAACACTAACTATAGTGGCACTACTGTGCCACTATAATATATATATACTTAATGGGCTTCCCTTTTTCCCATTGGGAAACTGTGGCATAATTTGCTGT
This sequence comes from Neoceratodus forsteri, assembly GCA_016271365.2. Lineage (NCBI taxonomy): Eukaryota > Metazoa > Chordata > Ceratodontiformes > Ceratodontidae > Neoceratodus > Neoceratodus forsteri. The sequence goes on along the minus strand of CM057455.1, from coordinate 1,645,894,021 downwards.
TACAAAGGAGCGATTATAAAGGCAAACATGCACACGGTTTTCCCCACACTGCACATGCTTGAACTCCTCGCTCGCTGTGTCCCTCCCGACCAGGAAACCCTTCCCCTACCCAAACCCACCATGGAGAGAAACTACCATAGACACTTGGCAGTAAGCAATTTTTAAAACTACTTTATATGTTCCACATGGCTACCGGATGGACCCCCATGACAATATTTTAAATAAAGTGAAAGCGGGCCTCGCGTGCTGAGGTAATCTGACTGCGCCGGCACAGCAGTCTTTTTTTTATTTTATATAATTGCTGAGGAGAAAAAGAGAAGCCCAACAATTATATAAAATAAAATACGGGTCTCGGTGTGTAAACTCGAATTTACACACACCCTCAGGGTTTGATGCTATGCATAAACCCCTCGTATGTAGCATCAAACCTTTCGGGTGTGTGTAAATTCTTGTTACACACAGAGACCCATACTTTAGCATATACATATATATATATTATACTGGCACGGTCACGCCAGTACAGCTAGGGTGAAAGTGCACTTCTATGTTAAAGTTCAAACTTTGAAAGTTAATAACTTTGGAGTCGTTCAAAGGATTTGAATGAAATTTGGCATGCATAATCTCTAGGGGTAGGTCTCCTAATTTTCAGGGTAGAAAGCCTTTGGATCACAGATGTGGATTTGTGAAGGTTTGGTGAAAAAATATTAATCCATTCAAAAGTTATTAAAGTTTTCAATTTCCCATTATTTCCTATGGGAAAAGTTAAATGTTTAGCATGAAACTGAGATTTTCACAAATGTAGCCATTTTCAAAAACAAGACTTTCGCTAACATGCTAGATTTTCACAAATAAAGTTCAAAACTCGAGGGTTAATAAAACTTTTGAGCCATTCAATGGAGTTGTATGAAATGTGGCATGCATAATCTATATGGGTCAGTCACCTGACCTGTCAAATGTGGTGGGAAAATGTTGAGTGGTTTCAGAGATATAAAGTGTTGAAAAAAACAGCAAAAACCTGGATTTTTTGACATTTCTTTGTCATCCTGGATCTCAGAAATGGCTTTATGTTGTGAGCTGAAATTTTCACGGTAGAATGCCTTTGGGCCACACATGTGCATTTTGAAGGTTTGGTGAAAAAATATTAATCTGCTCAAAAGTTATTAAAGTTTTCCATTTACCATTATTTCCTATGGAAAAAGTTGTATTTCGCATGAAACTGAGATTTCTGAGATTAAAAAAATAATTTTCTCAGCCCGGGGTTACCCTAGGAAGTCAAATGAGGGTGAGTTTTGCTCAGGGGGCTTAGTTCTGTCGAACCATGGCGGTGGTTTACCACAATTACTTCAATGTTTTGATTGATAGCATTTGTTATTCTTTGTTTATGAATCTGCAAATTCTTTGATCATGAGCCTGCAAATTCTTTTATCGCCATCTTTGATCGCGAGGGGGGACAAGATGGCCAGATTTTTTTATAATGGAATAGATAGGGAAATTTTACCAGTCCTTAACAATGAATATCTTGGAAACAGTTTGGTCTTTTTATTTTAAATTTAGAGGGTGTTTATGGTATGTCCTGTAGATGTGAATTATGGTGTTTATGTGTCAGAGAAAATATTTTAGTGGAGATATTGCATGACACACTTTACATGCTGTGGACAGTGTTTTGGATTGTGCTGGTGGCTTGAAATTGATAGGGTGCTTAGCCTTAGTGTCATGGATGTAGTTTTCAGTCACAGTGTGTGTGTTAAATGTCAAAAGGTGCGGAACTGTGCCACTGTGATGAATGATGACATGTTATATCTCGTACACGGATTGGTCTTTTTACTTGAAATTTGGAGGGTGTTGATGGCATGTCCAGTAGATGTTAATAGTGTTATTTATGCATTGGACAATATATTTTTTGCAGAGATATTGTATGGTGCAGTTTATGTTTTGTGGACAGCATTTTCTATTGTTCTGCTAGACTGACATTTGTTTGGTGGCTGGCGTTGCTGTTGTCAATGTACTTTTTAGTCATTGGGCGTGTAATGTGGGCTGACACTTACAAGTTGGTGGGAGCGCGGGGCCCCCACCAACTTGCGTAACTTTCTACTTTTCTATTCTTTCTTAAAAAGTAAGGAAATTCTATGCAAAAAACTTTGTTAATGCATCAGTTAGGGTTCTTCTACAGTGACAAAAGTGATGACATTTGACATTAGGGTTTCTACCCCTTGAACCTGACCCCCACCCCACCCCCACCAACAGGCATTGGGGTGTGCGTTGGGGTCATCGGCCCCTAACTCTCATCACATTCTTCTACACTGCACCACCTCAGCTTGTTTACACATGGTATGGGAGAGAGTTAGGGCCGATGACCCCAATGCACACCCTGATGCCTGTTAGTGGGGGTGGGATTCAAGGGATGGGAACCATAATTTGTATTTCTCACTTTTGTTGCTGTAGAAGAACCCTAACTGATGCATTAACAATGTTTTTTTCCATAGAATATATATATATATATATATATATATATAAAACTGGTTTGTAACCCTATGTATCATAAAATTGAAAACATGCTGATAATAAAGTAAGTATAAAAATAATGTTTTCATAACTGCTTTTCCCTCACACTGGGAGTGCAGGGTCTGAAGGACCCTGCACTCCTCGGACCCTGTGCTCTCACCATGACATATGGATACTTTTGTACTATCTTGATGGAGGGATGGGAGCACAGAGTCTAAAGAACCTTGCACTCCCACCTTGACATATGGATACCATTTTACTAGCTCAGTGGAGGGATGGGACCCTGTGCTCCCACAGAAAAATGAGGATACAATTATACTATCTGAAAAAGAAGGGAAATTCTTTGCAAAAAACTTTGTTAATGCATCCATTAGGGTGAATACCACAGTGCAAAAAACAGGGAAATGAGGTGGTAGGGTTTGCAACCTAACACCCACTCCAAGGTTTTCCACCTATCACCCCCCACCTCATTTATCCTCACTCTTCCACACCAACAGGAGTTGGGTGTGCCATTAGGTCATCTGGTCTAGCTCTCACCCATTGTCTCCATACTGTAGCTTGTAAGCTTGTTTACACATGGAATGGGGTGAGAGTTGGGCCTGATGACCCATTGGCACACCCCCTGTTGGTGCATGGGGGTTGGGGGGATGGGGTAGGGTGGTAGGGGTGGGAACCCTGGGGGTGGGGTGCTAGGGTTGGAAACCCTAATGCCTTATTCCCCTGCTTTTGTTGCTGTGGTTTTCACCCTAATTGATGCATTAATGAAGTTTTTGGCAAGGTTGAGTAGCATGTTTAATGTTAAATCTCAAATTTTACACTTTAATAACTTTGCAACCGATCAAAGGATTTGCACAAAAGCTGGCCTGTGTTTTTCTGTGGGATAGATCTCTTGATGTGGCAAGTTTCATTCCAGTTGGATGTGCAGATTCTGAGATCCAGATAGTGCAAAAACCTTAACAGTCACCACTGTTTGCAGTTTTTTCTCATTGCCTTGCACCCAGATGGTGTGGAATTCTGGTGTGATTTTTGTATGGTAGAAACAGCTTGGGTATCAGAACCACCATGCATTTATTTGGTTAAAAAATATTAATCTAGTGCAAAGTTATTCAGGTTTTAAGTTCCAATTATGTTCAATGGGAAGATCACTCCACAGGATAGAGGGAGAAAGTTTGACAAAGGATTCAGCCTCATGAAAAAGCATTCTTTTTCATGAGGGGCCAATCCTTTTTCGGCAGAAATAATTCCTTTTTTTGTGAGCCGCAATCTTGTTTTCTTGTTTTTTTTTTACACAACAAATTGTCATAACACTGTTCAAGGATGTCTTTTTTACAGGTATCAAAAACATGTATCTTGCTCATCAGGGGCTGATGAGCTTCACTCAGTATTTTATTTTTTAGCTCCCATGGCCTATGAATGTTTTTTCTAATTATTTAAATCCTTTTTCATCACTCAGTAACTTCCTTTTTCAGGATTCCTTCTTCATCATCATGAAAAAGGAAACTGGCTGGAGAAAAAAGATTTTAAAAATATCGATATCCCTGGTGTCTATTGGCACCCTGTCCCTCTGATCGCTGTTCCCATAACTTTTATTTTAGCCCGCATATGAAAAAGTCTTGAGTACAAAGGCTTCAAATACTCCATTTTTCCAGATTTTGCTATTGCCACACAGCAGAGGAGACACTAATTTCTTAATCTGAAAGAAGATGTTGTAGCTATTGGAATTAATTTCATGTTACAATCTCTGGCAAATGTTACAATTATTTATAAAGGGCATACTGATATATTTTTTTTTTACCCCAATCAAATAATGGAATTTCTGTGAACACACAGTGCTGGACAAGATGTTTCTTCTCTATTGTACTCTGCTTCTGATTAAGTAGCTGTTTTTACTGAAATTGAAAACAGATTTGCTGGTCAGAAATGAATGAAACTGACCAACAGTTTAAAACAAGAGTTTCCTACCAAATATGTGTTTATTTCCCCCATCCGCTGATTGCCATCCCAGTTACAACATTTGCATTCCCTGGTGTCTAGTGGCATCCACCACCCATCAATCACCATCCCCATTGTAAAAATTTACATCCCTGGTGTCTAGTGGCATCCCCCACCCTCCCATCTCCATTGGAACATGAAATGAAGAAAACAGTTCCTCAATGTGTTTTTTTCTTTTTGTTTGTTTTAAACCAGTGGGGAAAAAAATGGTCCCTCACTGATCAGCCCCCTACCCCCACCTCCCACTTAGCACCAACCATCCCACACCCCTAATACACACCCCCCCCCCCCACACACCCTCACTTATCTGAACAGGTCACAGATTCAAGACCCACTCTCTGATCCAAGAAACGTCTTGCTGCTGGAACTGGCAACTGCACTATGAGAAACTAAGGTAAATGTGGTTCAATGTATTTTAATGGGGGGGTCAACTTTTATGCATAACGTAGCCATTGTTTTGAGATTTTGACCTCATATTTTCAACATGGCTTTTTGGGGACCCCACCTCATGAACAATAGGACTGTCATTACACAACTCCCACCCTAAAGGTGATTTTACAGTCGCTTGACAAATTTATCTTTTGGGTGGGATTTGGAATTGTTTCTGCCCTTGTTCATAAGGTGGGGTCATAAAAAGGCTATGTTGAAAATTTTGGTTTGAAATATGAAAAAATGCCAAAATTATGACAGTTTCTTGCAGTTTCACTACTCACATTCGTAACATTGAACATTTTAAATATTTTGACCCCAGATTTTCAATATAGCCTTTTTATTACCCCTCTTCATGTATGTCACAGCTGTAATTTTTAAAATCCTGCCCAAAATGTGTTTTTGCACCTGCGGTACAGAATGACATTGCAGTTGTCAGAATTAAGTTTTGGCGGGGATTAAAAAAATTTCTGTACCGGGTACATGAGGTGGGGTAATAAGGTGGCTATGCTGACAGTTTGGTCACTGTTGTCCTATAAATGGAAGTGAAGAGCCGGCAGGGCCCTTTTCTTCCAGTATATATACCTATCTATGGAGGGATGGGAGTGTAGGGTCTGAAGGACCCTGTGCTGCCAAAGTAAAATAAGGATACTATTATACTATCTCAAAAAGTAAGGAAATAAGTTGCAAAAAACTTTGTTATTGCTTCAGTTAGTGTCAAAATGACACAAGTTTGGAAATGAGGTGTTAGGGTTTCCAAATCTAACACTACACCCCACCAAACCATGCAGGAGAGCAAGTGTGGGGTGTGGGGTGTGCATTGGACTCCTCAGTGTGTTAAGCTTAAGAAGCTCAAAGCACACCCATCCTAACAAAGTTTATATATATATATATATATATATATATATATATATGTATATATATAAAACTATATATATATATATGTTGCAAAGTTATTAATGTGCACATTTTTGAGTTTAACATTGAAGTGCCTACTGAACCCTAACTATAGGGATGTGACCGCACACCTATTTTATATATACTGTATATATATATATTGCAAAATACTTTGTTAATGCATCAGTTAGGGTTGATAGCACAGCAACAAAAGCATAGAAATTCCACGTTAGGGTTAACACACCTTCTACCCAACCCCACCCCTCCACCCTCCACACAACAAAAGGTGTTGAGGTGTGCCATGAGGTCATCATGCCCAACTATCACCCCATTCCACATGTAAACAATCTAATATGCTACAGTATAGGAGAATGTGGTGAGAGTTAGGCCTGATGACCCCATGGCACACCCCGATGCCTGTGGTTGTGTGGAGGGTGGAGGGAGTGGGGGGGAGGTAGGGGGTGGTAACCTTAACACGGAATTTCCATGCTTTTGGTACTGTGCTATCAATTCTAACTGGTGCATTAATGAAGTTTTTTGCAATGAATTTCCCATCTTTTTGAGAAAATGGAATGTAACTGGAAACTGGTATGTGTTTGTGGGAGCGCAGCTCTCCGGGCCCTGCAATCTCCTGACACTGCCCATTTTTTCCTAATGGTATGCATATGTGGGAGGATGGGCCCTCTGGGCCCTGCACTCCC